>CM019829.1:95263523-97663523 GCA_009763385.1 Coix lacryma-jobi var. lacryma-jobi
TTGCTTATACGACTTACATCATGAGATGTCGTTGGTGCAGAATGAAGTAACTCCTACGTAAATTGACCATCCAAATCCATATGAACCGACGAGGAATCACAAGCACCCCACTCTTGTTCATGACCTCCATACCCATCAGAGGATGGACCATCCTGCTTTCGAAAACCATCAACCACAACAACCTCCGCCATTGCCATATTTGATTGCTCGATTACCCTAAGGTATTGTGTAACACCTCTGGTGATTAGTTTGTAATTAACCTGACATGTCATCATCTTAAGTCATAATCATTCTTGTCATGCATTAATGTTTGTCTAATGATTGTTTGCCTTTACCCTTCCTAAAGGTATTTTGGGTGTAGTGATTCCTTTTTCTAAAAACCCTAAAAGCCCAAATCTTCCTATAAGGGCAAAATGGTAATTTCACCTCTATGCCTGGCTTTGTGTAATTCTTGTGCAGTTTAGTGTCTTGAAGCTTTGTTGTGTTGTACAAAAACCAAAATCAAAAACAGATTTCAATTTCCTTTTGAAAAACCCTGATTTTCAAACCCTGGTTTTTACCCCTCTTTTATTAATTTAAAAACGATTCAAAATTTGGAGTTGGTCCAAAAAGCAAAGTTGTAGATCTGATCAAGAGAAACAACTTTGGTATTTACAAATTTTCAAGTTTCTGTACAAAGTTTGAAGTAATTTCAAATTCATTCAAACTCCAGTTTTTGTCCCCTTTTTAGTTTTCAAAATTATTTCAAAAACTAAGGAGTTTCAGAAAAAGTGTATAATAGCAAAGTTATAGGTTTTGACAAAAGGAACAACTTGCATGTTTACAGACTTTCAACTTTCAACATAAAATCAAAAGTAATTTTGAATTTATTAAAATCCCAAAAGTGTCCCCTTTTCAAATTTCAAATGTGATTCAAAAACTTTTTGGATTTTGAAAGGTTCATATTGACAAAGTTGTAGATCTCATTTTTCTGCACAACTTTGGTGTTTTGAGTTTTTGCTGCTCAGTTCAAATTTTGGGAGTAATTTGCAAAATACAGAAATCAATTCAAAGTCAAACCCTAGACCTAGCCCTGTTCATCTTCAACCTAGAGCTAGGGGGGCCCGGCCATGGCCGCCTCGCCGGCGCCGTGTGCGCCACGCGCCTGGCAGCCGCTCGCCTGCTCCCGACCTGCCGCCCTCGACCGCGTGATCATTTCGCTCCCGCACGCGCAAAGCGCTGACCCTCGCCCGTCCCCCACTGCTCCCAGCACGCCGCCGCCGCATGGACAACGCCGACGAGCTCACGCCCAGGGCCTGAGCGCACGCCCGTCCTTCCGTCATCATGCAAACGATCGCACGCGACACGGCCGATCTTATCCACCCTCGCGCACCTCTTATCCGCCCCCTGAGCACGGCTATAAAAGGCCGCCGGCTAGCCGGAGTTCCCACTCACCTCCGCCACCGCCGCGAGCTCACTCCAGAGCCTCCGCCGCTCAACCACCTAGCCCAGAAGCTCCGCCCTGAGCTCGCGAAGCTTCCCAGCTCCTCAATTTTACCTCTACCGCCTCCTATCGCCCGGCGTAACCCCGTCTTCCCAAACTCCGGCGAAACGCCGGTGAGCACGGGATTGAGAAATCCTCTCCCCGGCCATGATCTTCTTTCCCCGATCCCTGTTTCTCATTCCTTATTCCCTGGCGGTTCTAACCATTCCTTGGTGACCCCGTGTGGTGCGCAGGACCGCCGGAACACCGCCGCGACGCAGTTTTGCCCGCCGACGAGCCCCGCTCCGTCGACCTCCCTGCTCCGCCCACCCTCTCGCCTCGCCACCGCCCGTCACCGACCACCGGTGAGCTCCTGATTCCTCCCCTACCCTTGGTTTCGCCCGCGGACCCTTGCCGTGGCCGGAACGCCGCCGCGCCGCCGTCGGTCGAGCGCCGGCGAGCGGGGGAAGAAGCACAGTGCTTCTTTCCTTTTTCTGTTTTATTTGTATAGAAATGAATAGTGTTCAGTTTTCATCTTTTTGTGTGATTTTCTGTGTGGTTCCAACAATTTTGAAAAATTCATGGTAGACTCTTTATACCTTGAGGTATTTTATAAAAATATGAAACTTGACTTTTCTGCAAGAATTTAAAATGTAAAATCCCTCTTTTAATTAATAAATGGATGGTTTTGGATTTTTAGAAAATTATTTATAACTCCAAAAATCATGAGATAAATTTTTGTGAGCTTCCTATGCCATGTTTAGTCTCTGGTGAAATTTTATAGTCTTTTGGAACAAGTTGATTTTTGAGCATTTATTTTAATTGTTAAATAGTGCCTTTTGTTAATTAATGACTGATTTTAATTGAGCACCTTAATGACCTCCAAAAATTATGAAATTTGTTTTGCCATCTTTTTATACCATAATGAACTTATGAGATTAATTTGGTAATTTTTGGAGCAGCTTCATAAAATGACCTTTTTAAATAATTAAGAAAAATAGAAAAGTGATTAGGGCTTATATTGAATGCCCTATGATGTGACTTTTGGATTGTTTGTTGTTCATAGACCCCCACCCAACTGGTCTATGATGATTGTGATTCCATGTTAAGTTTGTGCTTAGGTTGGGTAAAATGATGCTTAATAAATTTGATTAATCTTGCTTAAGAGTAGAGATAAGTAACTTTATGTCCATTCTAGAAATTACTTACACGATGAGAAGTTGTACTCTAGAATCAGTGGAATTGTCCTGTGCCATATTGTTCATGTCAGCATCCTCATAAGCATACATCATTGCATCCGTATAGTGACCAAAGGAGAAGGCATCAAAGCCGAGTCAGCCGCTGACGAGCCTACCACCGAGGTGACCCCGAGCTCCGACGCCTACACTGCCGACCCCGAGCCTGTCCTCTTTGCTCTTCAAGGCAAGCCCCGGTGCATTTTAACCCTTCCTTGTTTTTACAAAAGGTTTACTTAAAATGCCCTTGAGTTAAACTACTGTATTAGGTTATAGGAGTTGTGTGATGACCTATTACCTGCACTGTTTACCTCCACCAGAAGATCCACCTGCCCTGTTTAAAAATTATTTGCAAATGCTTAGTGATGCTATACAATAGATTTGCAATAAAAATGCCAATTTCGAAAGTGTGATCACTTAAAGAAATTTTTTTTATGGGAATTTGGTTTTACTCCCCGGCCATTGGCTAGGTATCTGATCTGTACCTAGTCAATTGCGAGGAGAGGTTGTCTGAGCGTACGGTGCCGTCATGTTGTAGTCCGGGACTCAACAGTTGACACCGACCGGGACAGAGTTGAAAAACTAACAGGACTTTTACGCTTGGGTGCGATATAACCAAGGTACAGTTCTGGCAGAAAAATTAGGGACCATCCGTATGGGGGCCTGCTGGTCAAGACTTGTAACTATTCACATACTTCGGAAAGCTCTGGCTCCGAGGACTCCTTTATTGGGACCGACAACCGCGCACTGGGAGTGGCGAGATGGCGGAAGTAGCTTGTACCCACGTGGTCGTCGTACCTGGATATGAGTGGTGTACTGTACTTCTGGGTGGCGTAGGACCGGTCCAATCTTGGAGGAATCATGGAAGACGAGTTGACATATGCAAGCTTGGGTGCTACATATGCAGTGTGGATAGGGATCCTCAGCTGAGTATTATTTATCCGGATTAACGTTGCTCCTCGGTTATGGAGACTTGGTCACTGACTGTCAACAGAGAGTGGTTCTCAACTAGGAATGTTTTGAAAGGTAAAATGAATCATGAACAATGAAGAATTGAGAAATACTTGAATCTTTCCAAAAATAGAACAAGGTTTACAAAAATGCTTTTCTGCAAAATACTTGATCTTGCTTAAGCCTTACCTTGACTACCCTAAGCCTCTCATCCCTGAGTCTTCTTCCTTTTTCTTTAGTCGGGTAAGTCTTGTTGAGTACCCCAGTACTCAGGGTTTTGTTACCCATGCTGCAGGTATGACTGAGTCCCCGATGTGTCTTGCGCCCTGCTGCATGACCATCGTCCAGGAAGAGGCCGATGAGGCCGAAGAATAAATATGCACCCTCGGGCTGGGTGGTTACACGTATCTTTATTTCATTGTACTCCGCTACGTTGCCTATTTTCGATTATCCGAACATGGTTTGTAATAACTGCACCTCTCATCTTATTTGGAACCTCGGTTTGTAAAACTAATGTTATTTAAGTCTTCCGCTCTGTATTCCGATGTTATTTGTAAAAGTATCCAATGTTGTAACCAAAAGGTGAGATGATCCTGCGGACAATGGGCACTGATGCAGCCCGGTGACGAACTTCCTTGGTCACGTGGAACATAGGTTCGGCTGTCAGATGTTGATAGGGACCCGTGGGCCATGGGATTAAGACCGTTCCGTCACAGAGTGGTATCGGAGCATCTCACTATAACGTTGCAGTGTTCTTGCGAAAACTTCAAAAGATATTTTGAGTCCAAACAAACTAAACTTGACTATTTTGGGTCCAAATTGCTTCTCTTATCTTGTCTTGAATATGGCAACACTAGCTAGCGAGACAACATGTTTTAAGCCCTATGTACCTTATTTAATTATTGCATTGCCTTGTTCCGTAGGAACGATTCATGCATCATGTCATATTCACTTAAGCTAGATAATAATTTCCTCTCTAAGTTCGTTGGGTTGGTATGCCTTTACCTTTTCTTGCTAGCCTTTTCACTCCTCATCCATCTTATCCTATCCAGACATGGCTCGCATCAAGCTGACTGCTCGCAAGTCGACTGGACCGAATGGTGTACCACGCCACCAGCTGGCACCACGTGTTGGAGAAGAGACTGGCGAAGCCTCAAGCGGTCGTCGCTTTCCCCGCCGCACCCGCAAGCACCTAAAGGAGGAGATCAAGAACCTGAAGGTTGAGCTGGAGAACTTGGAGCATGACTTCTACCACTCACGTCTGGAGTTCTATGAGGCATGAGCCTCCCTGGAGCAGGCCAACCGGAACGTGATTCGCGCCATCCAGCAGCGCGATGCCACTTGGGTTCGCGAGGACGTCACCAGGGCTGAGCTCCACGGTCTGCGGCAGTACACAACTCAGATTGAACAGTTCAATGATATGCTTCATGAGGAGGTACACCAGCTGTACAACCAACTCCACCCCATGGTTCCCCCTGTTGTCGAGGACCCTGAGGACGGAGTAGTGGAGGAACCAGACGTGGAACAAGAGCCAGGCGTGAACGAGGAAGTTGAACCTGCCGAGAACATCTACGCCGAAGACGAGGACGAGGAGGTTGAGCCTGAGCTCATCCTCGAGGAAGACGACGACGAGGACATGATCATCATCAATGAAGACTAGACTCGTTGTGTCTGTACCACCTGCTTACCTAAACCCTTAGTCTAGGCTTGGGGGCGCTAGTCTGTCGTTTCCTAAGTCGGGTCTGTATCTTTCTTTTCGTACCTTTTCCCCTTATCAGTCTGTTGTCATCTGTCAGTCATCTTTATCGATCATCTACCTTTGAATCAGTGAAGTTTTCAGTCAGTTGTTTACTGAACTTAATCTATGGATGCTAAGTTCCAAGTTGCTTAAACAGATGCTTGTGAACACTCGCACTGGAGCTGGAGGTTCTGGGGATGCCAACCTTCCAAACCCTCCACCTGTACCTGCTACGCTAGCAGATGCCATCGCAGCCTTGGCAGCCGCTGCTAACCTGATGGCTCAAAGCCAGGGGCAGCAGAACCATGGCCACCGTGGTCGCCATAACATCAACAACGAGACCACATATGTGGATTTCACCGAAACCCGTCCACCAGTCTTTACCAAGGCCGATGAACCCCTTGAAGCTGATGATTGGCTCCGCACCATGGAGCAGAAGTTTGGTCTTCTTCACTGCACCGACACCCAGAAGCCCCGGTTCGCTTCTCAGCAGCTTCGTGGTCCAGCAAGCGCTTGGTATGCCAACCTGTTGGCTGCCCAGCCGGAAGGTCATCAGTTGACCTGGGAAGAGTTCCGCACTGCTTTCCGTGCACATCATATCCCTTCCGGGTTGATGAAGATGAAGCTCGATCAGTTTATGGCTCTGCAACAGAAGGACTCCACAGTGATGCAGTATGTGGGTCAGTTCAACCACCTTAGCCAGTATGCCTCGGAATACGTCAACACGGACGAAAAGAAGAGGGACTGTTTCCTCCGGGGACTGCACCCCAAGATCCGCAGAAGCATGTCCAATAACCTGACCGGTTCGTATCATGATGCCATTGACCGGGCTGTTGCTTTTGAGGAGAGCAACCGCCAGTACCAAGAGGAAAAGAAGAAGAAGAAAGCAGGATCTAGCAGCTTCTCTGGCAGTCACAAGCGCCAGAGGGTCATTTATCACCCTAGCCACCACCACAATCGCCCACCTTACCCCCACCAGCAAGTGGTCGTCCGTACTGCGGCCACCACCCACAATGCCAACCAGCAAAGTGCCACGCAGCCGAGGTGACGAACTGCCTTGGTCACGTGGAACATAGGTTCGGCTGTCAGAGGTTGACAGGGACCCGTGGGCCATGGGATTAAGACCGTTCCGTCACATATTGTGTCCAGTGACCCTCATTGCGCAAGGGCATCAAGACAAAGTGCGCCCTAGTTTTTGCGCTATCAAACCTCCCCTTCAATGACAAGTCATCATCAAACTTCTCCTCCACACGACACACAAGGTCACTAAAGGTAGGACGATCATCAAACATCTCCATTTCTTCTTCCTTCCATATCCACAAACCGACCATCTTCCTTTCTAACACTGCCTCCACAAAATAGTCGCACAAAACATTATATCTACATAAGCATTCGAACACATTTCCTTAGGTTTTCCCATAGTCTAAAATAATACACTAACTAGTTATAGTAACTACATCCTATCTAAAATAATAAACTAACTATAACCTAGCTATAACCTAACTAACAATAATAAAACCTATAACTAACTAAATTAACTCTAAACACCAAACAAATTAAGCTAGCCCTAACCATATAATAACCATAAACACCAAACTAACTACAACACTAACTGCGGATACATGGGTGTATGCCGGGTCTCTGAGTGTTGAGTGATTGTCAACTGGGATGATGCGCATGTTCTTTGGCTTGTGTTGTGCAGATGTCGAGCACGGATACAGTGATCGACGGCGAGGTGAAGGTCAAGTTGAGACGTGCCGTGCCGATGGACCGGGTGCGGTGAAGGATGGGCGTGCCGTGCGACGGACGTGCCATGCCGAGGTACCGAGCGGTGAAGGGCGGACGTGAGGCTTGGACTGAGGGACCAGAGGCCCGAGGATCAGCTGTGGTGGCTGGCAGCCTGTGACGACGACAAGTGAAGAAGTGCGGTCATGTGTTGCCTGAGTCGTGGACCAGGGACACGTGTCGGTGGACGGGGTGCACGGGCTGTGCATCCCCTCTACGACGTCGGTTTGGTGGTAGAGCCAGGGAAAAACCATCGGATGGACGGTTTCCAGGTTTGGGCCTCAAAACCTGGGCGTGGACGGTTTCCGAGTTTGGCCACAAAACTCGGGCTGAGGGTTTCCGAGTTTGGCCACAAAACTCGGGCTGAGGACGGTTTCCAGGTTTGGGCCTCAAAACCTGGGCGCTGAGGGTTTGCTGAGTTTGGCCTCAAAACTCAGAAGCTGGTGGGCTGGTTTCCCGGTTTGGGCCTCAAAACCGGGGGTTGGCTGGAAAAGGCTGGTTTCCCGGTTTGGGCCACAAAACTGGGGGTGCAGAGCGAGGACGGCACGTGGCGGCGATCCGGAGGTTGCGTCGAGGCAACGCTTCGAATTGTGCGGGCGTGGCCGTCGGATACACCTACCACCGAGTTGGTCCAGAATAACCCTAGGGTTTAGCTGGTTCGCTCTATAATTAGAATAGAGAGGGGTAGAGTAGGAATTAGACTTAGGCTAGTAGTAGGATAAGTAGTCGGGAGACTCCCTCCTCCCTTTCCATCTCAGTCATTTTGCTCTTTCGCACTTAGGGTTTCCTGCTCTCCCATCCCCTGCTGTAGCTAGCTGAGATCCACAGAGAGACTTGCCTCTGTGTACTGTTGATTTGAGGAAGTGAGGTCGTATCCTCACTGTTGTAGCGTGTGGTAGCCACACGGTTGCAATTCGTGGTTGTGATTCGCGTTTTGTTCGTGTTCTTCGCGGAATCCTTTTTCTCCATGATTTTCTCTTCGCTTGATCTCTTTGCTCGGTTCATCTTTTGCAAAATCGTTTGAACCAAGTTGTTCTAGATCGTGAGGCACTTCTTTCCACCGAAGGAATTCTCCTCTAACCTCACGGTCTAGGAGATCGATTGATTTTCGTTTCGGGTCAAGTTTTCTCCCTTCCCCCGAAATTCTTCGATTCATCGATTTGGAGATAGGTTCGAGCCATGATCTCTTAGGGATAGCTCACTATACTCCTTTTGACTCTTCTCACCAAGTTTGATCCCTAGAGGATTCGTTTTGGGTGAGATCGAGTCGAATCGGTGGACGAACAGGCTGCTGTCGGGTTGACCGGACGCTGTCCTCGCGTTGACCGGACGCGTCCGGTGGTTGAATGTCGCGTGGCGATTTTCTCTAGCTGATCGGACGCTGGGTTTCTTGTTCGACCGGACTCACTCATCGCACTGTTCATTGAGCTTGTCGTCTTTTGACCGGACGCACTGTTGTTGACCGGACGCTCCCAGCTCGTGAGTCCGGTCAGGAACAGTAAGGTTCCAGAACCATTTTCTTGTGACCGGACGTGTCCGGTGGTGACTGACCGGACGCAGTCAGAGTCCGGTCCAAGCTGTTTCGCGCGTTTTCATTCGCAGCTCGTTCGTTCGTTGTCGGATTTGGTTTCCGTCTTTTGCGTTGGCTTTCTAGAGTTGTGTAGTGTCCCGCTATGCTTCTTGGAAGCATCCACCCTTCATCTAGGGTCGTGGACATTAGCAAGCTCTAGGGTTTGTCTTTTGGGGTGATTCTCGGGACAGTGGCTACTAGTTTCCGAAATGAAATTTTGAAGCTCCCATTCACCCCCCCTCTGGTCGCTTTCTGGTTACTTCTCGGTCCTTCACTAACGCTAACATAATTAGTAAGGAAGGGCCATACCTTAACGATGTTGGTAATGGGGGGCAGACGGCGAGGAGGAGAGAGGCTGCAGGCAGGATAGCGGGAGCAGGGTCGTCCTTGGACGGGTCGGGGGCGGTGGCCTAGCTAGGCTGGTGGCGGGGACGGCCGGAGGGCGAGACCGGCGGCAGCGGCGGGGCCGGGAACAGTGGTGGTGGAGGCAGACGGGAGGCATGAGAGAGAGAGAGAGTCGCCGGGAAGGTGGACGCAACGCGGCAGGATGTTGTGCCCTGCTGCACCATGGGCAGTGGCGCGGCAGGGCCGTCAACTACCACGTCTTCCCGACCGGGGCCGGGCTCTGCCACGTGGCAGCCCGGCCGCGCCCCCATGCCTAAAACTCGATTTTAATACAATTGGCCTTGAAAACTACAAAAAAAATAATTTAAAAATAGATTTCTATGAACAGTTTTACTATGTGAATCGTCTCAAATTGATTTCTAGAGGTGGTCCAAGAGCTTAGGTCTAACCGGATGTTTATCTGAGCCGCATCTAGAAAATGTTCATATTAAAAATTGTTCATGGAAATCTATTTTTTTTAGAAAATGTTCGCATATTGAGTGGGCCTAGCTGGATTTTTTTATTATTTGGACATTGATTTCAAATTCATCTGCGTCTACAATAATCCGTAGGTGTCCATAAAATTCATTTGTATAGTGTGCCTACTCAATTTTTAAAGTTGTCTAGATTTATAAATAAAGTGCAAATATATGTGATACTAAATAAGTACTATAAAAACATAATTTTTAATGTGTATCTAATGATACTAATTTGGTGTCGTAAATCTCAACATGTTTTTTTCTATAAATTTAGTTAAACTTGAAAAAATTTGATTTCAAACAACTCTAAAAGTATATTTATTCATGGACAAAGGGAGTATATATTATTAGCTAATGTGTCTGTGTTGCAATGTTACATTCATTTTGTTGTGGAGCAGTCGATTTGCAGCTTGAAGATTTATTTAGGGATCGGTACAAGGGTGGGCACATTATAGCCGAACACCGAACACCGAACCAAAACCGAACCGAAATGTCGGTTTTTCGGTTTCTCGGTTCGGCTTCGGTTTCTGATTGTGCATAGTTCAGTGTTTGGTGCTGTAGACGGTTCCAGGCCACGCAAAACCGAAACACCGTATAAAACCGAATTAATAGCGCTCCCTTGCATTGTGTAGCCCATTAGTGCATCAAGTCTGCAAGGCCTCTGGGCTCTGGCCTTCCGCTTGCGTTGGCCCAACAACTAGCCACGATAAATCTCTTCCGGCCACCAGCCCATCACGCAGGCCGCACGCGCACACACGCTCCAATCTCTAACCTACGTATTGGCACATGGCTGGGCGGCAGCGAGACAAAGCGAGCCTACGAGCGGCAGCGGCGCACGCGTAGCCAGCTATCCAAGCTCTGGGCGAGGGCGGCATGCCGGCATAGCGGCGAGCAGACCGTCGAGCGGCATCAAGCGCGGGGGCGGCGCCATCGAGCGACATCGCGGCGAGCGAAGGCCGTGCGACCGGGCGGAGCCGCGGCGAGCGTGGGAGCACAACACGACATGCAAGCTCCGAGTGGCGCGGCCGTGCGGTGGGTGTGGGCGGCGCAGCTGCCGAGCAAGCGGACTCCGAGCGACAAGCAGCGAGCGGAGGGGAAGCAGCAAGGACAACTATGGTACCATGGCGAGGAGGAGACACTTCGGTTGAAACCGAACACCGAACCGATTAAACCAAAACCGAAATCTTCGGTTTCATTCCCTTCCTTCCTGCAACCGATCGGTTCTACTTCCTGTCTAAACCGAAATTTTCTGCAACCGATGAAACCGAACCGAAGTGTCGGTTCCAACCGATTGCCCAGTCTGAGATCGGTATCTGTTTCAATACTTCTTGGAACGGGACTATGTACCATCTAGTAGACGTGTCCGTGAGCTTGCAACGGGACATTGAGATTGTTGTGTGGTCACCTAGATGATTTATGGTTCGGAGGTTTATTTAGTGACCACACATCTCGGTTGTAATTAGTCGTTCTTGTTTTTAATAAAATGTCGGGGAGCTCTACTCCATGGTTCCTATAAAAAAAAGGCGGTTGGAAGAATCCACTTTCTTATTATTATATATGGATTTTTTTTTGAGCTGTCAGCAGGGGAACCCCTACCTTTTCTTTGTTTTTTTTAACCCAACCCAGAAATATTATTAGGTATGGATTAAAAGGATATAGGGGCTTACCTACATAGCTGTATAATTGTTAATCCATCTAAAATTAAATAGGGAGTTTCTTTGTTTGTTCTTTGACAAAGCAATCAAGTTTAACAGCTAGATTACCGTAAAAAGTTCATCTTTGGCTTGAAATGATTAAAGACGAAGCACAAAATTAAAGGCTCGTCTTACAACCTTAGACGTACCCCTCACACAGGTAACTTTGGTTTGTAATGATGATATAGCGATACATTTTCTGAATGGTGTGTGAACATGCTTGAGTTGTTTGTCAATGGATCCCAATATATACACTAGTGGTGAAAGAGCACACTGGAAGCTTTTGTTAAAGGGACGAAATCATCTATGCATGGAAGTGTATGAAATCTTGTCCTTTCATTGCCCTCTTCTTTACCTTTTATATATGTGATCTTTGAACAAGGATCATTATTATGTGACTAGTTTAGGCATAATGAGGTTCCCTTTTAGTTATTTTGTAATTCATTCATCAGGCGATTAACCTAAAGGGTGGTTCACACTTCAAACTAGCTAGTCATCGGTCATACATGGTTTCACTAAGACAATCAAGACATATATATGGCTTTTGTCTAGACGATGCAAAAGGTTTTTTAGAGTAATACTTCGTAGTTAACAATACATATACTCGTATTAATTGCTTTTTTTTCTATTTCAGAAATTAAAGAAGAGGAAAATGCAACTGATGTAAAGTGAGAACTGTTTGTTCTTATTACTATATGTAAATCAATTAATTGGGAGACGCTTCTCTAGAGTGTCCCATATAATTAAGTTAGTTTTCTTTGATATGAAAATTGTGAATTCTCATATATCAGAACTCTTCTTCAGTCTCACTCAAATTAAAATGGTCCAAACAGCGTAGATGCATGTGTTTTTTTATATTATTTTTTTGAGACAATTATATATTGTGTGGAAGTCAATTCTAGCTAATTGATACCAAAATCCAACTGATGGTATTATTACTACTTTTTCATTGCTTTTCTTCAGATTGCTGAATCTTTTATGAAAGGTTCACCCCGGCGGGCGAGCGTGTAAAAATGCATGGAATGACGGAACTGAAGTGAACTAGTACAAAAGAGATCCGCCGCCGGTCGTTGGGTCTCCGGTCAAGACGAGCTATCTAGCGTTGTTTTCCACCCGCGGCGCCCTTTTCGCGAGGCGCTTTTCTCCTTGTGGGCCGGCTAAGCTAAAACAACAGCCACAACCGAGCTGATGGAACTGAATGAGAATGAACGAGCGACCGACGGAGCAACGCCATCCGTTTCAGTCCATTTGACGTTAACTTCAATTCGCCGAGGCAAGGCAACGCGTGCTAGCTCTCGGTCACATGCATAGACTGTCGACTCCGGCTGAAACGTCGTCCCTGCTGGTCCTGGTCGCCGCTGCGTGCTGAAGATGACCCGATGGCACCGTACCGTGCATGGTGAAATTTTTTCCTCCCTGAAGTGACCTGCCGCGCGCTTTCTGTTCCCCCGTCGCGGCTGAGCTTTTGGTGCGCGTGTGAACGCCTTCTTTGACCATCCAACGATCGATTCCAGCTTCAGGTTCAGTAAATCAGCAGGGTTGAGTACTTTGTCATTTCTTGGTTGCGATCAGTGCACGGATCAGACGCGTTTTGCAGGGCTAGCGCTGGTATGGGCCGATTTAATTGAACTCAGGTATGAGATGACTCGGTGGGTGGCCCAAAAGAGGACATCAAGTGGGCTTTCGGCCTAGTGATGTGCTAGAAGATTAAGCCCAGCTGACAATCTTACCCGTGGGTGCAAATACCCGCGGCTTTCATACCTGATGAGTATGGGTATATATATGAGTATAAAAAATTACCCATGGGTACATAAGGGTTGAGTACCCGCAAACATGTGCGTAGAGTGCGGGTAACAAATTTTATCCGCGGATACCCGCAATTCAAAAATATACATAAATATATGCCATACATATACTATGTCGACTAGCTCATTTAACATGAAATGATTTATATACATAGCATGTTAGACTATAAAAAGTGATTTTTTTATGAATTGCTAAATAAAAGTGATTATTTGAACTATTAATTTGTAACTTTAGTTCTTTTGTAAAATTTTTATGTTATTCGTATGAGCATTAGTAATTGAATTATGCAATGATATGCGGAGATCTCAGGGTTTGGACCATCTTGCGCCACTACTTGCTCCAAACATTCCCAAATTTTTTTTATAGCCTCTACATGCGATGTCAAGGTCACCCGTCTATTTTCATGATTTTCTGACTTTGTTTGTATTTTTAATAATTTTAAATCCAATCTCACGCAACTTGGTCGCTGTTTATCGTGCACGAGACGGTCGAGTCTCCGCGCCTGTCCCTGGATACGGTGTTGAAATACCCTCTGAAGAATGAATACCATTTTTTGAATCGCTGAGTTTCATTATTTCATGCACGTTCAAACGTACGTCCCGTGGAAAAAATCATCAAATTAAAAGAAATGCGCGAAATATAGCAAGATTTATGGAAAACACCTCAAATTTGAAATCTTGGCTTGTAGTACTGTAGCAAGGCCACATTAAAAATTGGGAGCAAAAAAACAAAAAAAAAATAATATGCTTTGCCGAGAGCTTCCTAAAGCCCTCGGCAAAGAGCACCTATGCCGAGAGCCAGGGCCAGGGCTCTCGGCATAGAGTTTACCAAAAAAAATGCAAAGCCTTTGCCGAGAGCTGACACATCTGACTCTCGGCATAGGTTCCTTTTTGCCGAGGGCCGCCCGATCTGGCCCTCGGCAAAGACCGCGAAAACTTAAAAAAAAACGCCCGGCCGGCCCACTACACAAACCAACCGAGCCAGCTACACACGCACGCCGCCGCCGCCGCCTCCTCGCCCCGCCGGTGCCCTGCCGCCGCCTCCTCGCCCCGCCGCTCGCCCCGCCGTCGGCGCCCCGCGACCGGCCCCCGCCCCTCGCCCCGCCGCCGCCGCCGCGGTGCGCCCCGCGCCCCGCCCCTAGCCGGCGCGCCCTGCTGTCGGCGCCCCGCGCCCGGCCCCCGCCCCTCGCCCCGCCGCCGCCGCGGCGCACCCCGCCCCGAGCCGGCTCCCGCCCCGCCAGCATCTCGCCCCGCCGGCGCGCCGTCCGCGTCTCGCCCCGCCGCCGGCGCCCCGTCCGCGTCTCGCCCCGCCCGCGTCTCGCCCCGCCGCCGCCATCCTTCTCTTCGCCGGCGGCCCTGTCGGAGCTGCCCCGGGTCTCGCCCCGCAGGCAGTAGACGAGGAGGAGGGGGAGGAGGAGGAGGAGGAGAGCAGTAGAGGAAGAGGAGGAGGAGAAGGAGAAGGAGAAGAAGCAGAGCGGGAGGAGGAGGAGAAGGTGAGGAGACCGTTGTTGCCTTCGCCTCGACCCCGAGTTCGTCCGCTCCGTCGTCGTCGATCGCCCCACGTAGTAAGTAGTAGTTGTTAGTAGTAGTGGTATGCATGTTAATGTATGTGGATATCGGCCATCGTGTCGTATGTATGTGGATGTCGGCCATCGTGTCGTATATATGTTGATGTCGGCCATCGTGTCGTTGTTTCTTGCATGTTTCGAAACCTCACCGTGCAGGGGAGGTTCTGCCGAAATTTTTAATTGATACTATCTTTTTTGTCTTTTCTGTAGGAGGACCTGCTGGGGCCAAGCCAGAGATCCTCGGCGACCTCGATCGTCTTCGTCGTCGTCGCGGGTCTGCCTGCACCGCTTCGCCTCGCCACTGCACCGACTCGCCACTGTGTCGCTAGCCTGACTCCACCGGCACCCTAGGTATAAATAACGTCTCCTCCCAGAAAAGGGTCGTAGGTCATTGAACCCAGTTAGGCGTCTCCCGTCTGAAAGAGATACGGCTGGAGGTATGCAGGTCTCTGCATATCGATAACCGTATCTATTTCGGATTGTCCACGTTACTTGGACAGCCCGCAGATGCGTCGATGAGGCTAGTTCCCATGATCTGGCCTGATTCGAGATGGAGTTTTTGCATCACCTCCTTGTTGTTCTCCGGATACACACTCTCCCTACAGGGACGTGTATCTTGAGAACATCGGGGAGGTGCTACCGAAATTCTGTCTCGGCTCAGGGCAGACAATGGGAACTGACCTCATGTACGCATCCGCGGGTGGGATTAGGACCTATCCTCACCTATTAGATGATAGTAGGATGGAAGTACTCAGAGGTATATATGTAAGTACTCGGATGGATGACAGTAGGATGGATGACCGTCAGTGGATGTACTCGGGCCGTAGAAGCAGAAGTGATTTCACCGATGAATGGTTGCGCAAGACAGATGCTTTCGTGAACAATGCATTTGGCGCGGCTCGGCGAGGAGAGATCAAAGTGTTGTGCCCATGCAGCAGATGTGGGAACCGGAGAAGGCAAGACAAGGAGAACATGGCTAAACATCTTGTGAACAATGGATTCACGCCGGACTACACCCGGTGGATCTACCATGGTGAAGCACATCGTTTGAGAGCGGAGGCAGTGCGACCACGTCTGGAGGACTTTGATGCTGATGCGGGGGTAGCAGACATGTTAGATGACTTCCAAGAAGCACAGTACGCTGAAGGACGTACGGAGGAGGAGATGGAGAAGACCGCAAAGGCGTTTTACGAGATGATGTCTTCGGCACAGAAACCCCTTCACGATCGGACAACGGTTTCTCAACTGGATGCCATTGGCCGTGTGATGGGGTTCAAGTCCCAGTTCAACCTGAGTCGAGATGCGTTCGATGGTATGTTGGCCCTATTTGGTAGCATGCTTCCGGACGGCCACATATTGCCAAAGAGCCTGTACGAGTCACAGAAACTGCTTCGTGCACTGAAGATGTCGTATGAGCAGATACATGCTTGTCTAAATGGGTGCGTCCTCTTCAGGAAAGATCTCACGGATGCAGGTTACTGTCCGAAGTGTAAAGCATCGAGATACATGGAGGTAGACGATGGTGAAGGCCCGAAGAGGCAGCTTTCTATCCCCATGAAAGTCCTGCGTTACCTGCCGTTCACACCGAGGATCCAACGTCTCTACATGACCGAGGAATCCGCGAAATAGATGACATGGCACAAGCAGGGTACCCGATACAATCCTGAGAAGTTGGTACATCCCGCCGATGGTGAAGCATGGGCCCACTTCGACCGCATCCATCATGACAAAGCTAGAGAGGCTCGTAATGTTCGTGTTGCGTTTGCAACGGACGGTTTCAATCCCTATGGACTCATGGTTGTCCCGTACACCTGTTGGCCCGTCTTCGTTATCCCCCTCAATCTCCCCCCGGCGTCCTATTTCAACATCATACTGTCTTCTTGTCGTTGATAATTCCTGGACACCCGGGGAATAACATGGGTGTGTACATGGAGCCTCTGATTGATGAATTGGAAACTGCTTGGAATGAAGGGGTATTGACATACGACCGAGCTTCAAGGTCTAACTTCACAATGCATATCTGGTACCAGTACTCACTGCATGACTACCTGGCATATGGGATATTCTGTGTCTGGTGTGTCCATGGCAAGTTCTCATGCCCGGTTTGTAAGACAGCTACGAGATTTATCTGGTTGAAGAAGGGTGGCAAGTATTCGGCGTTCGACCAACATCGACAATTCCTGCCTCTTGACCATCCTTTCAGACGGGACACCAAGAACTTTACCAAAGGTGTCGTGGTGAGAGATCCTCCACCTCGGATGCTGACCGGTGCCGAGGTTCATGCTCAGATAGATGCTCTCCAGTTCAACGAAACAGACGGTCATTTTGTGGGGTATGGTCAGGAGCATATGTGGACTCATAAGTCAGGCTTGGAAAGACTCCCTTATTATGACGATCTTCTTCTGCCACATAACATTGATGTAATGCACACTGAAAAGAACATCGCTGAGTCGGTTTGGGGAACACTCATGGACACTGAAGAGTCCAAGGACAACCCTAAGGCTAGACTAGACCTGGCACTGTTGTGCGATAGACCAAAGCAAGAGATGCTGCCTCCTCAGCCCGGCAGGAGATGGACACGGCCCAAGGTCGATTTCGTCTTGGGCAGGCCACAAAGGAAAGAAATACTTCAGTGGATCCAAACATTGACATTCCCTGATGGATATGCAGCGAATCTAACGAGAGGAGTCAACTTATCTACTCTGCGAGTCCTAGGGATGAAGAGTCATGACTTCCACGTATGGATCGAACGGCTTCTTCCGGCGATGGTTCGAGGCTATGTTCCTGAGCCTATGTGGGTTATCCTGGCAGAGTTGAGCTATTTCTTCCGCCAGCTATGTGCCAAGGAGATATCTCGGTCCGTCATTGATGACTTGGAGAAAGCTGCACCTGTGTTGCTCTGTAAGCTGGAGAAAATCTTTCCACCAGGCTTCTTCACTCCGATGCTTCATTTGATCGTACACCTCCCAAATGAGGTTCGAATGGGAGGGCCTGTGCAATGGCGTTGGTGCTTTCCAGTCGAGAGAAATATGAAGACTCTTCGCAAGAAATGTAGAAACAAAGCCAAAATTGAGGCTTCCATTGCAGAGGCATCCATTCTGGAGGAGGTCTCCAACTTCACTGAAGAATACTACTCTGAGAACCTTCCTAGCGTGCATAATCCACCCCCTCGTTACAATGCTGGAGAAAATGAATCGAGTCTTAGCCTTTTTCGAGGCCAACTCGGCACGGCAAGTGGATCCACAGTTAAGCAGTTGAACTATGAAGAGTGGCGAAAGATCATGCTATACGTGCTTACCAACCTTGATGAGTTGGATCCGTACATGGGGTAAGTTGTTATCTATCTTCATCCAATTCGTCGTCACTTTACAACACCATTCTTTTTGCTTCGTACAGTGAATTTCTTCATTTGTTCTCGAATGGACCAAGGCCTCTTTCTGATGCGGCAGCTGAAACCCTAATTGCAAATGGTGCGGGGCAAGGGAGGCCTGATTTCATTTCTTGGTTCTGACAGAAGGTACCGTCCTACCAAGGTCATACTTAGTCTGACGTTCCAACTTGCTCTTACGTTCTGACTGTATAACGATATATCTTGCCTCCCCTTGCAGGCTCAAACCGATGCGTCTATGAGTCAAGAGCTGAGACAGGTTGCAAAAGGCTTTGACCGTAGGGTCAAGTCATTTAACGGTTACGACGTGAATGGATTTCGCTTCCACACATCAAGCTACGAGCAGAGTCGGCCCAATCGAAAAACCACAAATAGCGGTGTTTGTACTCCAGGCAATGACAACCGTGACTACTATGGAAGAATTGAAGAAATATACGAACTTTCATTTCACGGTGAAAAGCCTTTGAATCCTGTCATGTTCAAATGCATTGGTTCGATCCTAGAAGAACGAGGCTGACACCTAATCTTGGGCTAGCCGAAATTCGACAGGATTCTGTCTATCCAGGCTCTCGGCAAAGAGGCCCTTTGCCGAGGGCTATGACCATAACCCTCGGCAAAGCTGAACCAGAAAGCCATTTTCCCAGCTTTGCCGAGGGCTTTGGTCATAGCCCTCGGCAAAGCTGGGGAGACTGAAACGAATTTCCAAGGGTTTGCCGAGAGCCGGCTGAGCTAGCCCTCGGCGAAGAGGTCCCAAAAAAAAATATTCGAAATTTCTTTGTCGAGAGCCGACCCCGGATAACCCTCGGCACAGGAAAATAATAATAAAAAAATTTACAGCTTTGCCGAGAGTCCGGCTCTCGGCAAACGTGACGCCTTTGCCGAGAGTCCGGTTAGCCCTCGGCAAACCTACCGTCAATAGGGACCGCCGTTAACGGCCACTTTTCTTTGCCGAGAGCCGGTCGGGACCCTCGGTAAAAGGTTTGCCGAGAGCCCGATAAATGGCCCTCGGCAAAGGATCCTTTGCCGTGAGGTTTTTTGCCGAGAGCTCTATGCCGAGGGCTGCTCTCGGCATAGGCTTCGCCGAGTGCCAAATGGTCTTTGTCGAGTGCTAGAGGCACTCGGCAAAGCAACCGTTTCCAGTAGTGATGCTACAGTCTCTTCAATCCTTTTTCTTTGCTATATTTATTTGGTGAAATGAGCGCTGTTGTTGTCATTCATGATAGGTGTGGTCCAACCCCATTAGTATATTTTCTTGAATATATATCCATTCCTCAATTATCTTGATTATATTATATGCAAGAATTGTTAGGAAATAAAATATTAAACTATTTATATTTTATATCATTATAATTTATTAAAGCTTTTATTTGTATTATTTTTCTGTATTATAATAGTATATATTATCCCATTAATATTAAACATATGTGCACAACAAAAAACATTTTCTCTTTTATTAAACTTCTCAGACATAGGCTTCCAATCAAACACATTGTTTCTCTACTTATCTGGCGAGGCATATTTTATTAAAATTCTAGACTTTCAGGGAACACTTTTTATCAAGCAAGTCGTTCAAGTCTTCAACCAAATAAGCCCTCCATGCATGTGGTTTGTCGGCATTTGTTCCTGTACATTTTTTTTTTTCACAGGACCTGGTAATTTCCTGGCAAACTCTTTGCATGTTACATGCATGTGGTTTGCCGGCATGCGGTCCTGTAGAAATGTTTGTTCTTCGTTCTCTAGAACATTGGAACTTTCAGTTCCCTGTAGCGGATTATAAGTAGTGATCGTGTACTATATATGATCTC
Source organism: Coix lacryma-jobi var. lacryma-jobi (assembly GCA_009763385.1). Lineage (NCBI taxonomy): Eukaryota > Viridiplantae > Streptophyta > Magnoliopsida > Poales > Poaceae > Coix > Coix lacryma-jobi. The sequence continues at coordinate 95,283,388 of CM019829.1, forward strand.
CCAGTCAGTAACTGATGTTTACAACGTTGACAGAGTCTTTGATTTAAGCACCACTACTACTACTACTACTACTTATTATTATTATTATTATTATTATTATTATTATTATTATTATTATTATTATTATATAACTGTAACACAAAGAATAATGTATATACTATCATGTTCGGTATCCATCTTTTGCAGGTGCAGTTGCAGCTTTGGTTGTACTATCTCTCTCTCTCTCTCTCAAAATGTTGTTAGAGCAACCTCAAGAATCTCTTTAATTTACCTTTCATACCGATAGGAATAGAGATTTTAGCGAAAAACTTTAACTTCTTTATTTAGATCTCTAAATATTATCAGCCTCTATTCTTGATTTCTCGTAGCCAAAGATGCAAAGTGAGAGTGACTATTTTTATTCAAATATAGATAAGTTGGAGATAAAAAGTGGGACTGATTTCTCATTAGCACAAGTTATAGATAAGTTGTTGGATGGTGAAAAGATATAGAGAGTAATTTTTATTCAGATGACTCTCTAAATGAGAATTTAGAGGATGAGTTTAAGAAAAAACTATTGAAGATGCTCCTCTAATAGGTAGCACTTCCAATATGAAAACTCAAAACAACCTTCAAACCTCTCATTTCTCACTACTGATAGAGTAATTCATGTTGTATGGTTGGTAACAATCATTGTGATGAGTAGAATATGTACCCAAAGTAATTTGGATATATGAGTGGTGCGGTCATACATTTGGATGTAAACAGATCGGATACGAATGGATATCATTGATATTACATTTGTTTTCATATTTATACTCAGATTCAGATTCAAATACAAATAGTATCAGCTATGTCACATAGGATATAATTGGATGCCAGCATCATAAATATACGATTTGAGCATTCAGATGTGGATATGGTATCAGATGTTGAATATCCAAACTCAGATACGGACATATGTGAACTCCTCTAAACGGATTCGGTCTCAAATACATTGGAAAATATGCGTACCATTTTCATCCTGTACATATGGTGCTACTTTGCCACAGGATTGGTCATCTTGTACATATGCTACTTTGCACCACGATTTAATTTGGATCTCTCAACAAACTGTTAGTGCATTATTCATGCAATTTACCATCATGTTTTTAACGCAGAACCATGTTTACTCCACAAAATAAAGATTAGAGAACTTTCTAGTTTCAACTAGACAATATAAATACTAGCAATAATCAAGTAATATTGTATCTTTTAAAGTATGTTTGGTTCTTGCTCCAGAGCTCACCTCGCTCCCACTGTGGTGCTTTTATAAGCACTAGGTTATAGACCCTTTTGCGTCAAGCATTTGGTTGATGAACGATATTATCTCAAGGCTTCTGTTGGCTAGCTTTTGGCTTGCTTGCTCAGGAGAGTGTGTCGACGTAATTTTACCCCCAATAATGATTATGGGACGTGTTACACGTAGCAGATCTAAATGATAGCACAAGAGACATAGAGGCGTGCCCAACGTCCAGTGTATGACAAGTTGTGTCGCTTGTGCGGTAAGGTTCCAGAGAGCTATGTTATCAGTGGTAAGTTCCCTACCTCACCTTTAATAGCTTGACATATAGTGTTAGTAATGGATATCTCCTGGTCAATTTGCATATATGTTTCCTAGTTCCTTAGGACAAAACCCTGAATGATTGGGTTAAAAGTATTTACTTTGTGCATCAAGTAGACGAAGGACCATAGATGTCGCTCCCATCAATCGACTCCGCCCACCCTATGTCTAGAGTGGCAAGTTCATCCTCTATGATGATACACATGTGGTATGCAAGTTTCATCATTGGCATAAGAAACCACCTCTAGAAAATCAGGGTTATTGTATTGTGTTAATCGGCCCTGAAAATAGGTAGACTTTCAGGAGTGATTTTCTTATATGAACCACTGTTAGAAATTGATTTCTAGGGTTGTCTTGGAGCTCTGATCCAGGTGAACCTTTTTAAGCTAGGTTTTAATATGATCGTGGCTAGAGAGAAATACAAACGCTTCTAAAAATTCTTCGCATAGTAGTAATAACCTACTCAGAAACAAGCATGGGCCACTCATGTTGTACCTACTCGGCAAATTCTTGGCATCAACCATCTGATTTATGTGCATTCCTATAGAGAAATATATCATTATTCATTAGAAAATTGGAACTTCCAATCATGGACTACAAATGGAAATCAAGTACGGAGTAGTAATATCTAGTCCATCCATTTGTAATGTGTGGAGTTTTGGATAATGATAGTCTCTTGTGTAGTAGTACATCTTTAATAGCAATTTTTTTATAAAGAAAAAAATCCCGGCCAATTCTGCTGAAAGCACAGCAAGGCAACATTTGAACCTCCTTTTGGAATGTTAGTATTAGCTTGTTCATGTAAAGCTCATTCTTGTACCTTAAAAGATAATCGGTTACTTGATACTCCCTCTGTTGCAAGCTATAAGTCGTTCTAGCTTTTTTAGATATATAGCTTTTGCTATACACACCTAGATATCGATTATATCTAGATAATGATAAAAAAATATTTATCTATAAAAGTTAGAATCAACTACAATTTAAAATGGAGGGAGTACAAGTTACAAGTTTTTTTATAAAATTTCTACGGAAGCAAAACTCAAGTCTAGTAAAGCCACGCAGAAGCATGTGAATAAATATCAGCCGAGTGTATGAGATCAGAGTTGCAAGGCATATTGTTCGAGATACTTGGATCCTCCTAACACGAAGGTGACTTTGTGCATCAAGTAGATGAAGGACCATAGATGTCGCACCCATCAATCGACTTGGCCCAGCCTATGTCTAGGGGGCCAAGTTCATCCTATGTGACGATACACATGTGGTATGCAAGTGTCATTGTTGGCATAAGAAATCACCTCTAGAAAATCAGGATGATTGTTTTGTGTTAATCGGTCCTGGAAATAAGTAGACCTTCAGGAGTGGTTTTCTTATATGAACCACTCTTAGAAATTGATTTCTAGGGTTGTCTTGGAGCTCTGATCCAGGTGGACATTTTTAAGATAGGTTTTGATATGACCTTGGCTAGAGAGAAACACAAAAACTTCTAAAAATTCTTTGCATATAGTAGTAACCTACTCAGAAACAAGCATGGGCCACTTCTCATGTTGTACTTCTCGGCAAATTCTTGGCATCAACCATGTGATTTACGTGCATTCCTATAGAAATATCAATATTCAATAGAAAATTGGAACTTCCAGTCATGAACTGCGAATAGAAATCAAGTACGGAGTAATATCTAGTCGGACAGTCTCTCGTGTAGTACATCTTTAATAGCAATTTTTTTAAAAGAAAAAAATCCCGGCCAATCCTGCTGAGAGCACCGCAAGGCAACATTTGAACCTCCTTTTGGAATGTTAGTACTGGCTTCTTCATGTAAAGCTCATTCTTGTACCTTGAAAGATAATCGGTTACTTGATACTCCCTCTGTTCCAAGTTATAAGTCGCTCTAGTTTTTTTTACATATATATAGTTTTTGTTATACAACGTGATATCAATTATAACTAGATACATGGTAAAAATTATTTATCTGGAAAAGTTAGAATCAATTACAAGTTACAAGTTTTTTTTTTATAAAACTTCTATGGAAGCAAAACCAAAGTCCAATAAAGCCACATAGAAGCATCTGAATAAATATCAGTGAGTGTATGAGATTGGAGTTGCAAGGCATTGTTCGTGATACTTTGGATCCTAACACAAAGACGACTTCGGTTCTTGCTTGCTACTTTACAGATAGGGTATGGAGTCTACACCGTACCGGTGATGGTTCTTCATGCATGGATCTTAGCGGTTCTTGTGTTAGGAGGTTTGGGTCCAAGGTTCTTCATGGATCTTAGCGGTTCTTCCATATCCAATGGCGGAACTAGGGTTGCATTGGCCCCCGCAAAGTTCAGCACATGTTTTTAATACTCTTACAAATATTTGAATTTATAGCATAACAAAATATCAATTCACCTATTTTGTCAAAATAATATAATTTCTATCTGGTTATAAGTAGTGTAAAAATATTTTAAAAAATTCTTAAGACATATGTTTATATATATATACTTTATCTATACTATAAAAGAGCGAAAGAATTGTAAAATAACTCTCACCCAAAAAATACCTACCCACCTAAGGTCTCCTCCCTTGGATGTATTTAGATTTTACATCTAACGCTAGATATTAATTTGACAGGTGGGACCAGTATAGACGGAACATACTGACGCGTGTATTTGCTACAATTTAGTGCTTTTCTAGCTGTTCACGTTATTTTTTCTCACCTTACAATTTTGTACCCCCACACGTATATATGATGTACGAGCACCACCCTGATTGGCCTACGCATAACAGATCTACGCACACCACGACCACGCTTCACGCGTATACATCAAAACAAACCTGAAACACCTGGACACATACGCATAACGGATCCACCCACACCACGACCACGCTTCCTCCTCTCCGAGTCAACCTGACAATCGTTCCTCCTCCAAGGCTACAACCTCTGTTGGTCCCAGCACAGCACCGCACAACCAAGCTCGCTCGCTCTTCTTCACGTGAGGGTCGTACAGCTATGCTCCGTTGTGGTGCTTGCTCTCCTTGAGGTGAACTCCTGCACTTCGTTAAGGTGAGAGTTCTTTATCATCTCATCTGATATTCAGACATAATAGATTATAATATAGATTACTCTCTAACTGTTTTGATCATAACAACTTCCTTGGTGACGTCAGAATCCACTGTTGTTGTCTCAGCGGTGAGGTTGTGGCCAACGACCAAGGCAACATCATCTTCTGGCTGGTTTATTCTTACTGCATGTCACCTGTACATTGAGATTGTCAACAGAACTCCAAAACAAATTATGGACTCGCCAAAAGTAAATATTGGCAAGCTAAGTTCAGAACGCAGAAATCAACAACGCAGAGAGAGGTATGCTACATTGCCTAACCATGAGAAGGTTGAAGCTCAGGCTAAAAAACGTGATTATCAACGTAGTCGTCGGGCTGCATTATCTAACAATGAGAACGAGGAAGCTCGGGCCAAAAATCGTGAATATCAACGTAATCGTCGGGCTACATTGACTAACCAACAGAAGGAGGAAGTCCGAACAAAAAATCGTGAGTATCAACGTAGTCGTCGAGCTCGTCTGAAGGCCGAGGCTAATGCATCAGTTGTCCCATGTTTAAATATGGAAATAAATGAAATTGGTACTGGAATGGATAATAAAGGCAACTCTTGTAAGAGAAAACTGGTCACGGCTTCACAAGTTGAAAATAAAGGTATTTTGCTTTTTTTTCTACTCTTCACTATAAATATTTTTAGGTTTGTACTCTCCACTTTAATTATTTTAAAAAAATTAGGTGGTGACAACGTCAATGATTTTGACAAAGCTCAATACAGGAGTCAATCAAAAAGAAGACGATATGCTACCAGTGTTGGTAAAGAAAATTTGGCTCGAAAACGTGTATATCAACGTGATTATCGTACTAAAAAAAGGCTTCAAATGGTTGTATGTTTGTTTCAATCAATTTAATAAACTATCTATTGTGTTGGTTCGCTTAACATTAATGATTTTCTATAATTTTTAAAACTAACAGTGCAAATTGGCAACCTCGGTGAAGATTTTGATTCTGGTATTTGGGAACCAGAAGATCCAATGCATGGAATAGAAGGTTTAAAAACTATCTCTTTAAATCATTGTTCATCATGAAAACACATTAAATTGCACTAACAATATAAATTGAAAATAATAACTTCTTGCAACAGAAAATGATTTAGATCGACAAAACCCTGAAGAAGATCTACCAAACATTTATGAGGATGATGAAGCAAGAGTATTTAACGAGAAAGGTAATTACTTTCACTTATGAATTCAAGATTTTCCTCAAAAATGAATTTTCATTTCAAATGAATAAGAATTCATCATATATGCAGATTTCAATTATGAATATTATAGAGAACCTATGTCAAAACCAAATTGCCCAGATCCTCATGACTTTGTATACAAAAATCTTCCTGAGACACATCATGTCTTAAAGAAAGTGGAAAAGTGTTTTTATTGTCATGCAAAGAGGTTTGAAGGTGAAGGTCCTGCATTTTGTTGTCGGAATGGACGAGTTAATATATTTATACCAGAGGTGTCAGATGAGCTCCGTCGATTGTTAACAAGTCAAACTGATTGAGATGCAAAGTATTTCAGGAGGAATATTCGTTACTTTAATTCACACTTTTCTTTCACCAGTATGGGGGTTTCCATTGATCGTAGTTTGGCAACAGCAAAGGGTACTGGTATTTATACATTCAAAGCTCATGGCCAAATATATCACAGGTTGGATCAACTTGTGCCCGGTGATCGTGGTCCACGCCACATGCAGTTGTACTTTTATGACACGGATGAGACTATGCATCATAGGATCAAAAGGTCTCCACACCTTGATGCGCATGTGATTCGCGCTATATTGAACATAATGCAAGACAATCCATATGTTCAGGTATTTAAGAATCTTGGCACTCTTACCAACTTGGATTGCTACACTATTGCGCTGAATACAAGTATTTCTGTTGACCAAAGAAGATATAATGCACCCGCAAGGGAACAAGTAGCTGCTATATGGTTTGATGGAAATGACCCACAACAAAGGTTTGAGCGAAGCATAGTCATTTACGGAAAAAAAATCAACCTCATTATATACGGCCAAACTATGGATGCTACGATCCATTAGCATATCCTCTGTTCAATCCTAATGGTGAGACTGGTTGGGAGGATAAGAAGATACTATATCAAGACTCACTTCCAACAAAACCAAAGAGAAAATATACTAAGCGTGCACTAAAAGGTGACTTTTATTTACATAAACAATTTTTCACTCAATATCTCGTTAAGCAATTATAATTTTTCTTATTTTTCTATAGGCCCAACGCTTGTTGAGATCAATGATGTCTCAGAAATTAATGCAAATGAAGAACAAGGTTTTTTTTGCAACACTATTTTCTATTTAAAGCATAATTACTTGTTCTCTTATTTAAAGCATAATTACTTGTGCAAATGAAGAACAAGGTTTTTTTTGCAACACTATTTTCTATTTAAAGCATAATTACTTGTTCTCTTATTTAAAGCATAATTACTTGTTCTCAAATTGACGATGTTATTTTTAGAAGGAACTATTCAAATGGACGAGAATGCCAAAGCCAATGAAGGTGTAACTGATGGACAAGGTAAAATATTTTTCAGTCATTCAATATATTAAAGAATGTCTCAGAGATTAATGCACCTGAAGAATTTGCAACATTATTTTCTATTTTAAACATAATTACTTGTTCTCAAATTGATGATGTTACTTTTTGAAGAAGGAACTATTCAAAGGGACGAGAATGTCAATGACAATGAAGGTGTAACTGATGGACAAGGTAAATTATTTTTTAAACATTCAATAAATTCAAAACAAAATGAAATTAAATCTATTCATTGTTATGAACAAAAAATTACAGGGTCACGACAATACGTCAGCGCTAGAGAATATCTATGTTTCAAGCTACCAATTCGTGAAGGAGAATTTAATGTAATGTTTCATGGCGGGAGGCTTTTCCAGCAATGGGCCGTTGATATGTATGTGAAGGTGGAGTCAATGCGTTTAGACTGGTATTCAAAACCGGCACATCAAGATCTAATTCGTGCTGATCTATACCAGGTTCAATATTTTTAAGTTAATAAGGACATGAAACATTAATCTTTATCTTTTCTTTTTCAATCCAAAAGAACTACACATAATGTTTGTTTTTTCAATCTCAAGAAAGTACTTATAATATTTATTTCATATTTGCTAGGGTCTTCTAGACACTCTCGCCGCTGGAGAAGCCCGTGCGTCACATGTTGGTCTTAGAATTGTACTATCAAAAGATTTCCCAGGAAGTGGCCGTGATGTGCATTCAAGATTTATGGATGCCATGGCTTTGGTCACACGATATGGAAAACCAGATTTCTTTGTGACAATGACATGCAATCCATATTGGGATGAAATAGTCGAACAGTTATTGCCGGGTCAAATGCCACAAGATCAACCAGATATAGTGGCAAGGGTTTATAGAGCAAAGTTACGAGACTTTTAGGATTTTATTCTTAAAAAGCATCATTTAGGAAAGGTTGCTGCCTGGGCACATGTCACGGAGTTTCAAAAAAGGGGATTACCACATGAGCACTTTCTTTTGATTATGGAAGAAGCAAGCAAAGTACGAAGTCCTGATGATTATGACAAATATATATCGGCAGAGATTCCTGATCAGAAGAAATATCCTGAATTGCATAGACTTGTGTGCAAACATATGATGCATGGTCCATGTGGTGTCCTCAACCGTAAGTGTGCATGTATGGTAGACGGTAATTGCCGCTTTCATTATCCGCGTGACTTTTCTGAAACCACTCAACAAGGAAAGGACTCGTATCCTATTTATAGGAGGAGGGATGATGGACAACAAGTTAAAATAAGAAGGGAGTGGTTGAATAACAGATGGGTTGTGCCATATAATCCTATCCTTCTCATGAGGTATAATTGTCATATTAATGTAGAGGTTTGCTGCAGCATAAAATCCGTCAAATATCTATACAAGTATGTATTTAAGGGTCATGACCGTGTTTCCTTTTCGCTTGATCGATCAAATGTGGATGGGCAGCAACCGGTGGTAATTAATGAGATTAAGCAGTATAGAGATGGAAGGTGTATAACTGCTATAGAGGCAATATATAGGTTATACAGTTTTCCTTTGTATGATATGTCACCTTCTGTGTTACAAATGCAAGTTCACCTTCCAGGAATGCATATGGTTTCGTACAAAGCTAGAGATGATCTGAACAATGTTGTGCAAAATCCTAACTCTCAGAGGTCTATGCTTACAGAGTATTTCAACACAAACAAGTATAATACTGATGCAAGAAATTATTTATATAGAGAATTCCCCGAGCACTTCACTTGGATAAAGTCAAAAAAGTTTTGGAAGCCCAGACAAAAAGGTGGTCAGATTGGAAGGCTGGTGTATGCACATCCTGCTGAAGGTGAGCGATACTATCTCCGTGTGCTTCTAAATCACGTGAGGGGTGCTACTTCATTCGAGCATCTTAGAAGTTGGCGTGGAACTACATATGAAACATTTAGAGATGCTTGTGAGGCCTTGGGCTATGTGGATACTGACAAGAGCCTAGATGTCTGCCTCACTGAATCTGCACAGTTTAAGATGACTTGTGCTCTAAGGAGACTATTTGCAACTATCATGGTTTTTTGTGAGTGTGTTAATGTCCGCACACTATGGGACAAACATATTGATTCAATGTCTGAGGATTATCGTCGCACAAATGCATGCTCGAAAAGGGTTGAACAAATGGTACTTAGAGATATATCTACACATGTTAAAGATATGGGTAGAGACATTAAAAACTATGGACTTCCCGAACTAGATGACTCAGGTAAATAATAAATTTCTAAAACTTATTTTACAACCTTAACATCATTGCGCTCCTTATTCATCATTTTTATGTGATCCTTTACTATTTATTTGATTATAGATGAGGTGTCAAAAGACTATTTTAGAGAGCTTACAGAAGAACTAAATATTGGATATGAAGAAGAACATCTGAAAATGATACAAACACTGAATGTAGAACAAAGAGCTGGGTTTGATTTGATTATGAATCATGTGGAGAAGAAAGTTGGCAAGGTTTTTTTTGTTGATGGACCAGGAGGAACCGGCAAGACATATCTATATAAGGCTTTGCTTGCAAAGGTGCGCTCAATGAATCTTATAGCAATTGCTACAGCTACATCTGGTATTGCAGCAAGTATCATGCCTGGCGATCGCACCGCACACTCCCGCTTCAAGATTCCGATAAAGCTAGATAACAACACTATGTGCAACTTTACGAAACAAAGCGGAACTGCCGAATTGCTTCGTAGGGCTGCCTTGATAATATGGGATGAAGTAGCAATGACAAAAAGACAAGGAGTAGAAACACTTGATAGGACCTTGCAAGATATAATGAGTTGTGATCAGCTTTTTGGTGGCAAGGTCATGTTGTTTGGGGGTGACTTTAGGCAGGTTCTTCCCGTGGTGACACGAGGAACAAGAGCACAAGTCACTGATGCTACTTTACTCATGTCATATATTTGGAAAAGTGTAACTAGGATTCGACTTACCCAAAACATGAGAGCTAAAAATGACGTCTGGTTTGCGGAATACCTATTAAGAATTGGCAATGGCACAGAGAAAACATTTGGTGATGATTATGTTCAATTGCCTGATGACATAGTGGTGGAATGGGACCAAGATTCCAATAAGAGTGCAAAAAATATAAATTCAAAAGATCCTACAAATGACAGCCTTATCGAGAAAGTGTTTCCCAATCTGTCACACCCCAATTTTAAGGATAAAATTGTGGCGGAGTACTCATGTGTGCCCAGGAAACAATCACACACATAAGTTAGACAAATTACAAGAAGGTGGCATCATCACATTGTTTATTACATAACGATAGTATCAACACAAGTCTTACATCAAGCGAAACAAAAGATAACAGAACTGCTAACAAGATCTACTCCACAGGGAACGCTGACTGGGGGAAACAGCTAGCCTAGAAGTCCTCGGGGAAGTCGCCAACTGCACCTTCATCTGTTACCCATCCGGGATTTGCCCAAAAAGAAGATAAACAACAAGCGTAAGTATTCCACGTACTTAGCAAGCTAACATAGGGTTCATGAGGCTCAAAAGGCTGATACTGTCTGACTGCAGATAGCTTTTAGGTTGGCAGGTTTTAGCATTAAGGTAAACGAATATTGTGCTTAACCCTTAACCCATGATCCATTTGTCCATCAAAGATAAATATAACATCATAAGGTACCAACAATATAAAGCAAACAGTTATTCAAGTATCAAAGTTCTGCTAGTTTCCCGGGCCGCTCGTGACCGTGAGCACGGCTGTTATAACAGTTTTACACTCTGCAGAGGTTGTGCATCTTTACCCACAAGCCGTGTTACCCTTGTGCCCGAGGCGGCCAACCTCTTGATCCACTTCCGAGGTAGATCGGCGGGGCACACTATGAAGCCTTTCGTTGGTTCGTCTAACATGTTAGGGCCGCTAGGTTTCCTTGGCAGGCAGATGTAGTAACCCCCCTTTCCTATGGCACAAGGCCCTTGCAGCTATACACATAGGAACAGGAGCAGCCCTACACCCAAAGTGGCAAGCCCCTTATGCGCCCTTTCGGGTCACCGCTAACAAGTTAGAAAAGGTCCAGTGTACTGAGCTAAAACCAGAGCCATATAGCACTCATGGTAGCACTGTCAATCCCAGCTTTTGCTAACAGCAAGTTTTTATTAACCGTTTAACAACATATCATTATGAGAACAAAATCATCATTGGACTGGATCAGTTATAAGTCAGTTAGCACTAGCATTCTACCCATATGCAAAGATCCCACGGAGTCAAGAACATCACAGATAACAAAGCTAAGTGGGTCTCTAAGGTTGCTCAATTTGGACACATGCATAAATGAGTAAATTAATAGTAAGGTGAAATAGGTAACAAGGAGATCCCATGCTAACTTGCCTTGGTAGTCGAAAGGCTGGTCTTCCTGCTGGTCGTTGAAAGAAGGGTCCTGATCGTACCACACCGACTCACCGTCTACTCGATCACAGAACATCACCACGCATTCCGGACGCATACATATACAAAGCAACAAGGCTATCATTAGAACAGTACATCAAACAGTAATAAACAGAAATAAAACTTTGATAAAACTGAAGTACGCGTTTCTACGATCACAACAAGTTTTGGTTCACCGAAAACGGAGTTACTATGCGAAAGATACGGCCGAAACGGTGTTTCTAGAGACCTAAACAAGATTAACTTGGACCCTGAAGCTAAACTGTTCAAAACAGTCTAACAGGGACGCCAACAGGTGGATAACTAAATTACGAACCTAACGCAACTTGAACGGGTCAAAACGGAGCTAAAACGTGGATTTTATAAGCATTTTAATGTAGTGGCATTTCTGTAAATAGAGTGAAATCAATTTGAAATTAAAACGGAATTTAAACTGAATTTTAAATCAAATTCTCTGCCGGCCGGACTGCGCCTCAATACAACAGAAACGCAGGGGCCTTGTTGCAAACTTTTCAAGGCACAGGGAATAGTGCTCGCTGGAGCGCGGGTTGATTCCCGGCTTCTCCAGGGGCTCTTTAGCAAGATAGCCGGCGAAAGGGTATCGGCGATCCACGGCCGCCGGATCAGAGACGGACGGCGCTGATTAGACAAGGGGGAGGGTGCGCGCAGGGTGAGCCGACGGCGCGCCAGGCGCACGACGTCGTGCGCGCAACCGCCATAGATGGCACGGCGGAGCTCGCGGACTTGGCCGCGGAGCCTACCCTAGGCTAAACCAAGCGGACAGGGAGATAGGGGAAGCCAAGGGGGGTGCTCACCGGGGTGAAACGAACGGAGGAGGTGGCTCGGAGGCGGCGGTCCGCGGCGAACGGCGGTCGGCGGCGGACTGCACGGACGAACGGCGTCGGTTAGGGCTAAACAGGTGAAAGAGAGAGGGAGAGACGGTTCGGCAGATTCACCGAGGCGCGGCGGAGCTCGGGGGAGATCGCACGCGGTCGGAGTGGCGCCGAATCGACGGGTCGACGGCGGCGGCAGTGGCGGCGGGAAAGCTCGGCTGGCGCTCGGGTGCTCAAATGCGTACGCACGGGAACGAACTGAGGGAAGAGGGGAGAGCGGGGCGAGCGCACGCGCTATATGCACGAGGAGGAGGCGAGGACGTGGGAGCGGGCTTGCACGACTCGCGCAAGACTCGGACGCGAGGCGGCAGCGGCGGTTTCGGCTCTGCGATGCGAGCGGGCGAAGGAGAGGGGAGGTGCTGACGGGTGGGGACGAGGAGTCAGAGAGAGAGGGAAGGCGCGGCGGCGGGTGCTCAGCGAGCGCCGACGCGAGCGGGCCGACCTGCTGGGCCGCAGCGGCGAAGGGAAGGGAAAGGGGGGGGATGGCCCAACGGGAAAGGAGAGAAGGGAGGGAGGCGCCGGCGGGCTTGGGCCGCCAGGCCGCTTGGGCCGGAAGCAAGGAGAAGGGGAAGAAAAGAATAAAAGCTCTTTCCCTTTTTATTTTCAGCACATTTCAAAACCTTTTCAAATGAAGTTTGAATTCATTTTGAATTTTGGCAAAAACCAGTCACTTCAATAAATATAATGCACCAGCATGAATGCATAAACATGTTGCCACTACTATTTTAATTCAACAAAAATTATTTAACCCCTAGGTTAAATGCTTCACAAAAATCATAATTAAATCATTTTCACCTATTTTGTTTTGGAGAAAATTTTAGGATGTTACAACTCTACCCCCTTTAAGATGAATCTCGTCCTCGAGATTCGACTGGAGCTTACTCAAACAACTGCGGATAAGATTTCCGAAGATCTTCTTCTCTTTCCCAGGTAGCCTCTTCTTCTGTATACCTGTTCCACTGAACCTTGCACATCTTGATCACTCGGCTCCTGGTAACTCTTTCTGCTGTCTCTAAGATCTTTACAGGGTACTCTTCATAAGTGAGATCTTCTCCTATCTTGATCTCTTCCAGGGGAACTTGCTCTTCCGGCACCCTCAGACATTTCTTTAGCTGAGAAACATGGAACACATCATGAACACCTGACAACCTCTCAGGTAACTCGAGTTGATAGGCCACTTCCCCACGTCTGGCTAAGATACGGAAAGGACCTATGTATCTGGGTGCCAACTTTCCTTTCATGTTAAACCTCTTTACGCTTCTCATGGGTGACACTTTCAAATACACATAGTCTCCCACTATGAAAACTAAATCCCTCCTGCGAGTATCTGCATAACTTTTCTGCCGGGACTGAGCTATCCTCAAGTTATCTCGGATCATCCTTACTTGTTCTTCAGCATTTCTAAGGACATCCGGTCCGAACACTTGAGTTTCTCCTGTCTGATTCCAGAACAAAGGAGTTCTACACTTTCGCCCATACAAAGCTTCGAAAGGAGCCATTTTCAGACTCTTCTGGTGACTGTTGTTGTATGAGAATTCAGCATATGGCAGGCTTTTATCCCAACTAGCCCCATGCTGAAGGGCACATGCTCTCAACATGTCCTCCAAGATCTGGTTTATCCTTTCAGTCTGCCCATCTGTTTGTGGGTGATATGCAGAACTGAAAGTCAGCTCAGTTCCCAAGGATTGATGTACTTGATGCCAAAAGTGAGAAGTGAACTGTGTCCCTCTGTCAGACACTATTTTCTTTGGAACACCATGCAGAGACACAATCCTCTCCACGTACAGTTCTGCTAACCTTGCTCCAGAATAGGTGGTCTTTACTGGTAAGAAGTGAGCGACCTTAGTGAGACGGTCGACTATTACCCATATAGAATCATAGCCTCTTTGTGTGCGAGGTAAACCAGTAATAAAGTCCATTCCCACTTCTTCCCATTTCCACTCGGGTATCTGCATAGGCTGTAACAGTCCTGCTGGTCTTTGATGTTCAGCTTTGACCTTCTGACAGGTGTCACATAGAGCCACATATTCTGCTACATCTCGTTTCATACCATACCACCAGTATTTTTCTTTCAGATCCAAGTACATTTTGGTGCTACCAGGGTGAATGGAGTAGGCAGATTCATGTGCATCCCGCAAAATGGCATCACGGATAGCCTTCACTTCGGCACACATATCCTTTTTCCAAACCATAGAGTCCCATTATCATCCATCCGGAATCCTGGTGCCTTTCCAAGCACTATGTTTTCTGCTATCTCTTTCAACTTCTCATCTTTCAAGCTGACCCTCACGGATTTCTTTCTCCAAGGTAGGTTCAACTGTTATCTCCACAGCATTATTGGCAAAGCACAGGTTAAGATATGTCATTTCAGCTCTCAATTCAGCTGACATGTATTCCACTTGCGGTCCAGTTGCATAACTTTTTCTGCTCAAGGCATCGGCCACGACATTGGCCTTTCCTGGGTGATAATGTACCTCCAGGTCATAGTCTTTGATCAATTCTAGCCAACGGCGTTGTCTCAAATTCAGATATGACTGAGTAAATATGTACTTCAGACTTTTATGATCCGTGTACACATCACACTTATGCCCAACTAGATAATGTCTCCATATTTTCAAAGCATGGACCACAGCTGCTAACTCCAAATCATGAGTTGGATAGTTCACCTCGTGCTTTCTCAGCTGTCTAGATGCATAGGCAACTACTCTTCCTTCTTGCATTAGAACACATCCTAGTCCCAGACGAGATGCATCACAAAAGATGGAGAAACTTTTGTTCAAGTCTGGCAGAACTAGGACAGGTGCCGTGGTTAATCTCTTCTTTAACTCTTCAAAGTTTGCTTGGCATTTATCAGACCACACAAACTTAGCATTCTTTTCTAACAAGGCAGTCATAGGCTTTGCGAGCTTGGAGAATCCTTCAATGAACCTCCTATAATACCCGGCCAAACCCAGAAAGCTTCGGATTTCACTGGCATTGGTTGGCGGGTTCCATTCCAACACATCCTGCACCTTGGTAGGATCAACGGATATACCTCCGTTAGAGACAACATGCCCCAAGAAAGAGACTTCCTTCAACCAAAACTCACATTTGCTCCTCTTGGCATAGAGTTGATGCTCTCTCAACTTCTGCAGAACCATCCTTAGATGTTCAGCATGTTCCTCTTCTGTTTTAGAGAACACTAGAATGTCATCTATGAACACCACCACAAACTTATCCAGGTACTCCATGAACACTTTATTCATCAGATACATGAAGTAGGCTGGGGCGTTGGTCAGTCCAAAAGACATTACTGTATACTCATACAATCCATACCGCGTTGTGAAGCAGTCTTAGGAATGTCTAAGTTCCGGATTTTCAACTGGTGATATCCAGACCTGAGATCTATTTTGGAGAACACACATGCTCCTCTAAGCTGGTCAAATAGATCGTCTATCCGGGGTAGAGGGTATTTGTTTTTAATGGTAACCTCATTTAAAGACCTATAGTCCACACACATCCTCTGGCTACCATCTTTCTTATCCACAAAGATTACCGGTGCTCCCCAAGGAGAAGCACTGGGGCGTATATACCCCTTCTCTAGCAACTCCTTAAGTTGCTTCTTAAGCTCTTCTAATTCATTTACCCCCATTCTATAAGGTCTTTTAGCTATTGGTGCAGTTCTAGGCAGTAATTCAATAATGAACTCAACATCGCGATCAGGTGGCATACCTGGTAGATCATCAGGAAAGACATCAGGGAATTCGTCCACCACCCGATCTTGCTCTGCACCACTAGCATCCATCTGGTTTATCGTGGCAGTCGGCTGTTCTTTGCATCACCACTTCCACACAAATCCTGTCTCCCTTAGGTGTAGATACAACAACTGATCTTTCTTGACACTGAATGATAGCCCCATGTTGCTTCATCCAGTCCATACCCAAGATGAGATCTATGCCTGCTGTTCTCAGCACTATAGGCTTTACTTTAAATTCTACCCCCCTTAAGTTGACACTAGAGGTGGGGCTCCAAAAATTTGCAGGCATACTACCCCCTGGTGAGTTTACTATGATTGTTTCTTTCATTGCACATAAAGGCACACCATGCATTCTAACAAATGACTGAGAAATGAAGGAATGCGAAGCACCAGAATCAAAAAGTATGGTTGCTGGGATTGATGTTGATGCTGAACGTACCCATCATAACATCCGGTGCATCCAGGGCAGTATCGGCAGCTACATGGTTCACCCGCCCAGTGTGAGGTGGGCGAGCATTCTGCTTCTGACCTCCTACCTGGTTCTATGGGGCCTGGGGGTTCTGCTTCTTGGGACACTGGTGAGCATAGTGTCCTATCTCCCCACAGCGGTAGCAAGCGTTGGGGTTCTGCTGAGATGCATTCTTCATGGGAGCGGAGTTGGGTGCTCCCTGGCGTGATGCTTGGCTGCCCTGCTGCTGGTACCTCTGTCCTCCTGGCTGCTGCTGGTAGCGCTGACCACCTGACTGTTGTTGGTATGGAGGGCGCTGCTGGTTCTGGTTGCCTTGGGTTTGCTGTCCCCTGTTCCACTGATTGGAGGAGCCTTGATTCCTCTGGGGGTAGCCTGGCTGGGGGTTGGTTCGGGGACGAGTGTTGCTCCCCGAAGACTGGCCTTGGAAGCTTCTCTTCTTTGCTTCCATCTCTTTCCGCTTGTTGTCAATAACAATCGCCCTATTGACCAGGGCCTGATAGTTTGGTTAGGTATTTGACATAAGCTGGAGCTGCAACCCATCATAAAGACCCTTCAGAAATCGGTGCTGCTTGTCTTTGTCTTGGGCCACATCCTGTGGGGCATAGCGCGACAGTTGGGCAAACCTGTCTCGGTATTCCGCCACTGACATGGACCCTTGCTTCAAGGAGCGGAACTCCTCTTGCTTCAGCTCTACGAGACCATCAGGGATATGATAGGATCTGAAGTTCTCCTTGAACTCCTGCCATGTAACAACTGGAGCATCTTGGGGACGGGCAAACATGAACGCATCCCACCAATCTTGTGCTGCTCCCTGCAGTTGCCCCGAGGCATAGAGCACCTTCTCATAGTCAGTGCACTGGGCAATGTTCAGCTGTTTCTCCACTGCACGGAGCCAGTCATCTGCCTCCAGTGGTTCAGAGGCGTGAGTGAACACAGGTGGATGGCCCTTCAGGAACTTTCCTCGACGGTCCCTGACTTGAAGAGGTTGAGGTGCTGCAGCGGGCGCCTGATCCAGGCGGTTCATCATGGCGTGCATAAGCTGATTCTGCGTGGCCATCAGCTGTTCGATGGTCACTGGCGGCGGTGGCGGTGGCGGGTCCATAGGAGCACCACGCCCACGGCCACGACCTCTTCTGCGTCCACCCCTTGCTGCCATCTGCTTACCAACAAATGCGCAAGAGTTAGACCTTTATATCCAACAAAGAATGTATATATGAACATAAATAAACATTGCTGAAAATTTCTGTGCACGTCCTTGTCAACAGCAGTGCACTAAAACTGACACAACTCAAGCTACAGGAATCCAACAGGGATGAACCAGACATCGTTGGAAAGCTTAAGAAACCAGCTACAACTTTCATATAGAACACTTTTTCAGATTCGGCCAGATTCTGGGTCGAAAACAGCGTTGAACAGAACCTGTTCTAGGTGACAGACTGCGCAGTAACATCAACTTTAAACAGGCATATCTCCCAGATCCGAACAGATAAGAACTTGGTTCCAGATTTGTTTGAAAGATACATCAGTCTAGATACTCCCACAAAAATTTCATAATTTTTGAGATCACGGATTAAGAGATATACTGATATAACCACAGACTGCTCCAGAAAAACAGCAACACAGATAAGGGATAAACAACTTTATTCACACAGAGATATGATTTAAACTTGGAGAAGCACAGACAAAACCCATACTTCACCACACACAAGCAAGATCCATCAAACATAGTTCACAAACATAAGCAACACATCCACTAAAAGTTCACCAGACACAAACTGAAATTTAAACAACGTTTCTAACGAGATAACTAAACATGGTAGGCAAACTACTGGGCTCCACCGGGGGCATCGTTGGCTCTGTACTTCTTCTTGTAAACAGCTGGAAGACCCAGCTCACCGCGGAGATGATCCACTTCACGCTCCAGACGCCTCATCACTTTCTGTGAAGCGCGCAGGTCATCCTGCACCTTGTCAGCCTTCCTCTGCACTTCATAGGCATGCTGGGCGGTAGAGACCAGAACCGGGTACTCCACAGGTGGAAGCAGAGCTTGCCACGAACCCACCATGTCACTGTGGGGCAGGTAGCGGTAGCGGTCAGTCCTCATAGCCTGGAAGCGCAGACCACGGTAATGCAAGAAAGCATCCTGTGCTGCGTCCTCCATGCTGGCGAGAGCTTCACCACACTTGGTGGTAGTCCTGTGAGCCGACTCTATGACATGGGCCTGATCCACATCATTCCAACCTGTAACCATCAGGTCGGACTTCCAGTAAGTGGCCTCCAAAGGATGAGTGTACTCGCCACAGTGATACTGGAGCTTGGCCTCCAACTCTGGGTAGTACTCTTCCAGCAGGCGAACCAGCATACTATGGTAGTATGCTGTCTCGTCGGGCTTCTTGAACATGAAGCGACGAGTCCATCCAAGGTCTTCATCCACCACCTGCACTACTGGAGAGGCAGGGGGTGTTGGTGCTGAGGCAGACGAAACAGCGGGAGAGTGCACCACCGGGTACACTGGCACGAAGGCCGGTGCTGCAGGAGCTGCTGGAGCGGCAGGTGCCTCCACGACTGATGGAGCGACAGGCGCCACAGGAGCGGGTGCCTCTGGAGCAGGGACCTCAGGTGCTGGCGCCTCAGGAGCTGGCACCTCCGGAGCAGGCACCTCCGGAGCTGGCACCTCCGGAGCTGGAGACTCAGGAACTGCTGCGGGGGGCGGTGGTGGCGCTGCTAGCTCCTCAGAGACAGTCGGGGTAGAGGTCAACTCTTCATCCTCCACGATGAAGGCGGTGTTGGAGGAGCTAGAGGAACCATCACTGTCGGGGATGTGGACCACAGGGGGGAGCAGGCTGGCTGGCGCTGGCGGTGAAAAGGGCACGGTACGCGCGGGTGTTCATGCGAGGCATCCTGACGTTATGGTTAAAGACAAGATAAGCGGAAACAATTAGTTTTACACAATAGAATAAGAATAAGAAGCATGTAAATTTTAATAAAGTAACAAGATAATAAAATAAGCACGAACAGGTAACAAAAAGGTGTTAGAACGGCCATTTCCTAGCTAGGCTCGCGTCCTACAGTCAACAAAGCTTTGATACCAATTTGTCACACCCCAATTTTAAGGATAAAATTGTGGCGGAGTACTCATGTGTGCCCAGGAAACAATCACACACATAAGTTAGACAAATTACAAGAAGGTGGCATCATCACATTGTTTATTACATAACGATAGTATCAACACAAGTCTTACATCAAGCGAAACAAAAGATAACAGAACTGCTAACAAGATCTACTCCACAGGGAACGCTGACTGGGGGAAACAGCTAGCCTAGAAGTCCTCGGGGAAGTCGCCAACTGCACCTTCATCTGTTACCCATCCGGGATTTGCCCAAAAAGAAGATAAACAACAAGCGTAAGTACTCCACGTACTTAGCAAGCTAACATAGGGTTCATGAGGCTCAAAAGGCTGATACTGTCTGACTGCAGATAGCTTTTAGGTTGGCAGGTTTTAGCATTAAGGTAAACGAATATTGTGCTTAACCCTTAACCCATGATCCATTTGTCCATCAAAGATAAATATAACATCATAAGGTACCAACAATATAAAGCAAACAGTTATTCAAGTATCAAAGTTCTGCTAGTTTCCCGGGCCGCTCGTGACCGTGAGCACGGCTGTTATAACAGTTTTACACTCTGCAGAGGTTGTGCATCTTTACCCACAAGGCGTGTTACCCTTGTGCCCGAGGCGGCCAACCTCTTGATCCACTTCCGAGGTAGATCGGCGGGGCACACTATGAAGCCTTTCGTTGGTTCGTCTAACATGTTAGGGCCGCTAGGTTTCCTTGGCAGGCAGATGTAGTAACCCCCTTTCCTATGGCACAAGGCCCTCGCAGCTATACACATAGGAACAGGAGCAGCCCTACACCCAAAGTGGCAAGCCCCTTATGCGCCCTTTCGGGTCACCGCTAACAAGTTAGAAAAGGTCCAGTGTACTGAGCTAAAACCAGAGCCATATAGCACTCATGGTAGCACTGTCAATCCCAGCTTTTGATAACAGCAAGTTTTTATTAACCGTTTAACAACATATCATTATGAGAACAAAATCATCATTGGACTGGATCAGTTATAAGTCAGTTAGCACTAGCATTCTACCCATATGCAAAGATCCCACGGAGTCAAGAACATCACAGATAACAAAGCTAAGTGGGTCTCTAAGGTTGCTCAATTTGGACACATGCATAAATGAGTAAATTAATAGTAAGGTGAAATAGGTAACAAGGAGATCCCATGCTAACTTGCCTTGGTAGTCGAAAGGCTGGTCTTCCTGCTGGTCGTTGAAAGAAGGGTCCTGATCGTACCACACCGACTCACCGTCTACTCGATCACAGAACATCACCACGCATTCCGGACGCATACATATACAAAGCAACAAGGCTATCATTAGAACAGTACATCAAACAGTAATAAATAGAAATAAAACTTTGATAAAACTGAAGTACGCGTTTCTACGATCACAACAAGTTTTGGTTCACCGAAAACGGAGTTACTATGCGAAAGATACGGCCGAAACGGTGTTTCTAGAGACCTAAACAAGATTAACTTGGACCCTGAAGCTAAACTGTTCAAAACAGTCTAACAGGGACGCCAACAGGTGGATAACTAAATTACGAACCTAACGCAACTTGAACGGGTCAAAACGGAGCTAAAACGTGGATTTTATAAGCATTTTAATGTAGTGGCATTTCTGTAAATAGAGTGAAATCAATTTGAAATTAAAACGGAATTTAAACTGAGTTTTAAATCAAATTCTCTGCCGGCCGGACTGCGCCTCAATACAACAGAAACGCAGGGGCCTTGTTGCAAACTTTTCAAGGCACAGGGAATAGTGCTCGCTGGAGCGCGGGTTGATTCCCGGCTTCTCCAGGGGCTCTTTAGCAAGATAGCCGGCGAAAGGGTATCGGCGATCCACGGCCGCCGGATCAGAGACGGACGGCGCTGATTAGACAAGGGGGAGGGTGCGCGCAGGGTGAGCCGACGGCGCGCCAGGCGCAGCTCTGGCCGTGACGTCGCGGCTCCCGCACGACGTCGTGCGTGCAACCGCCATAGATGGCACGGCGGAGCTCGCGGACTTGGCCGCGGAGCCTACCCTAGGCTAAACCAAGCGGACAGGGAGATAGGGGAAGCCAAGGGGGGTGCTCACCGGGGTGAAACGAACGGAGGAGGTGGCTCGGAGGCGGCGGTCCGCGGCGAACGGCGGTCGGCGGCGGACTGCACGGACGAACGGCGTCGGTTAGGGCTAAACAGGTGAAAGAGAGAGGGAGAGACGGTTCGGCAGATTCACCGAGGCGCGGCGGAGCTCGGGGGAGATCGCACGCGGTCGGAGTGGCGCCGAATCGACGGGTCGACGGCGGCGGCAGTGGCGGCGGGAAAGCTCGGCTGGCGCTCGGGTGCTCAAATGCGTGCACACGGGAACGAACTGAGGGAAGAGGGGAGAGCGGGGCGAGCGCACGCGCTATATGCACGAGGAGGAGGCGAGGACGTGGGAGCGGGCTTGCACGACTCGCGCAAGACTCGGACGCGAGGCGGCAGCGGCGGTTTCGGCTCTGCGATGCGAGCGGGCGAAGGAGAGGGGAGGTGCTGACGGGTGGGGACGAGGAGTCAGAGAGAGAGGGAAGGCGCGGCGGCGGGTGCTCAGCGAGCGCCGACGCGAGCGGGCCGACCTGCTGGGCGGCAGCGGCGAAGGGAAGGGAAAGGGGGGGACGACCCAACGGGAAAGGAGAGAAGGGAGGGAGGCGCCGGCGGGCTTGGGCCGCCAGGCCGCTTGGGCCGGAAGCAAGGAGAAGGGGAAGAAAAGAATAAAAGCTCTTTCCCTTTTTATTTTCAGCACATTTCAAAACCTTTTCAAATGAAGTTTGAATTCATTTTGAATTTTAGCAAAAACCAGTCACTTCAATAAATATAATGCACCAGCATGAATGCATAAACATGTTGCCACTACTATTTTAATTCTACAAAAATTATTTAACCCCTAGGTTAAATGCTTCACAAAAATCATAATTAAATCATTTTCACCTATTTTGTTTTGGTGAAAATTTTAGGATGTTACACAATCTCAAGGAAAATTATACCTCTGCAGATTATTTGTGAGAACGTGCGATCCTTTCTACTAAGAATGACCATGTTGATGCAGTGAACTCAATATTGATCGAGAGGTTTCCTGGAAATGAGAAGGTATACTATAGTTTTGACTCAGTGGATGATGATGATAAAAGGAATAATTACCCTCTTGATTTCCTAAATTCTATTACGCCTAATGGGTTGCCTCCTCATGAACTAAAGGTTAAAATAAATTGCCCTGTTATCCTACTACGTAATCTTGATCCTCACAACGGTCTCTGCAACGGGACTAGGTTGGTTATTAGAGGATTCCAAAACAATTCAATTGATGCTGAGATAGTTAATGGACAGCATGCAGGAACCAGAGTATTTATACCGAGGATTCCCATGTCCCCCTCTGAAGATCTTTCGTTGCCATTCAAATTTAAGCGAAAGCAGTTCCCGATAAGGTTGAGTTTTGCGATGACAATAAATAAAGCCCAGGGTCAGACCATACCAAATGTGGGCGTTTATCTTCCAGAACCAGTTTTCTCTCATGGACAGTTATATGTGGCATTATCAAGGGGTGTTTCCCGCACGAATACGTGGGTTTTGGCCAAAACAAACAAAGATATTGACCCCACCGGAAAGAAGACAAAAAATATTGTTTTTAGAGATGTATTAGAGTTGTGATAATGGTACGTTCAATATTTTTTTGGTTCCATAAAATACCATAACAAAATTTATTTATGTTAGATATATAATACTTTCTTGCAGAAAATGAGAGTCTTCACTGTATGTTGACCTGGTAACGCCAAAGGTTTTTAAAAGCAGAAAAACGTTGGCCAGTGGAAAGATAGTCGACCACATCGCTTCCGTTCTGAGTTCAAAACTCCACCCAAGGGAAAAACTAGCAAATACAATTTATAGAAATGTACATGGACACCCAATGATTATGTAAATACAATACGAGTGTTCCTATCAAACATACTCCCTCCAGTTTGGTAAAAGAAGTCGTTTTGAACAAGGTTTGAGTCAAACATTGGGAATATAAATCATGAATAACTTTTCAATTATTGAGTTTAGAGATATAAAAATCATATAAATACATTTGTCTTGAAAAGTACTTTTAGAAAATATACATATACCACTTTTCAATAAATATTTTTAAAGAAATAAATGGTCAAAGTTGTGTTTTGGAGACCGTGTCGCTGTCCAAAACGACTTCTTTTACTATACTGGAGTAGTATATGTATATGTATGTATGTGCTTTCATTCTAATAATTATAGCCTAAAATCAATTCTGAAATATCTGAAAGCATGCCACCGGTATAAGTTATTTAAATAATATTAAAATTTAAAAAATTGATTTAAGATGGAACTCGTGAGAGCTAGAAAATAACATAGGGATTACGTTAAAACAACAGGAAACGTGGTTCAGACTCTAAACAAAAAAGGAGTCATGACTAATGTTAGATTATCTTTATTTATGAGACGTGGGGAATCTTACATCTACAGACTATTAATTAGACAAATATTGGCTTCACAGGTCCCTCGTATTTATCTAATCTATATGCTTATATGTCCCAAAATCAATCCTGAAATAATCTGAATGCATGACACCAGTATAAGTTATTTAAATAATATATCTATTCTATAAAAAGGAATAGATTTGAGATGAAACTCGTGAGAGCTGGAAAAAAATAGGAAACGTGGTTATTTCGGACACTAAACAAAAAGGAGTCATGACTGATGTTGGGTTATCTTTATTTATGAGACGTGGGAAATCTTGCATCTACAGACTAAATACTATTATTAATAGATAAATATTGGCTTGGACGGGACTCTCATATTTATCTAATCTATATGCTTATAGGTCCCTTGTTATACACGTGTGTCTGCCCTATACAAGCTCGCCGCCGACATCTCGTCAACTATTCAAAGCAAGTCCCGGTGATGGCAAGTGCCAAACTCATCTAAAGATCGTAGCACAAGCTAACCGTGCCTGATCTGCTACGTCTGATCCATTATAGGTATGTTTTCCCTTTGATATATGTAACACCCTAAAAATTTCTCCAAAACAAAATAGGTGAAAATGATTTAATTACGATTTTTGTGAAGCATTTAACCTAGGGGTTAAATAATTTTTATGGAAATAAAAGAGTAGTGGCAACATGTTTATGCATTCATGCTGGTGCATTATATTTATTTGAGTGACTGGTTTTTGCCAAAATTCAAAATGAATTCAAACTTCTTTTGGAATGGATTTGAAATGCTTTGAAATAAAAAGAAAAAAGGAAATTTCACCTTCTCCCTCTCTCCCTTGCAACCGGCCCAAGCGGCCTGGCGGCCCAAGCCGCTGGCGCTCTCTCCCCTCCTCCTTTTCCGCAGCGGGCCTCCCTCCTCCCTTCCCCTTCGCCCGCACGGCCCACTGGCGGCCCAGCTCGGCGCCGTTTGCGCCGCCGCGCCTCCTCTCCCTCTCTCTCACTGACAACCTGGGCCCGCATGTCAGCCCCCTCCTCCCTCCTTCTCTGCGTCGCCGCCGAGCGCAACCGCCGCGGCCGCACGTTCCCGCTTCTCCCGCGCGCTTCACCCACGACCCCGTCTCTCCCTCGTCCTTTTAGTGGACGCGGTCTCCACCCCCACTCCTTTCTCCCTCTTTCTCTCCCGCAGCGCCGCACAGCAGAGCACCCAAGCAACCGCGCCGAGCATCTCCGTGCCATCGCCGCCGCCGCCGCAGTCGAGCCGCCGATTCGGCACCGCTCCGACCGTCCGCGACCTCCCCCGAGCTCCGCCGCGTCGCAGTGAAGTTGCCGAACCCCCTCCTTCCTTTTCTTTCGCTCGGTTTAGTCCTAACCGCCGCGTTCGTCCGTGCAGTCCGCCGCCGTCCGCCGTTCGCCGCGGACCGCCACCTCCGGGCCACCTCCTCCGTTCGTTTCACCCCGGTGAGCACCCCCCTTGGCTTCCCCTATCTCCCTGTCCGCTTGGTTTAGCCTAGGGTAGGCTCCGCGGCCGAGTCCGCGAGCTACGCCGTGCCATCCATGGCGGAACCGCGCGCGACGTCGCGCAAAGCGCCGCGACGCCACGGCCTGTGCACGCCGTCGGCTTGCCCCGCGCGCGCATCCCCCTGGATCTAATCCGCGCCGTCCATCTCTGATCCGGTGGCTCGAATCAGCCGGTACCCTTTCGGGTGCCATTTTGCATATGAGCCCCTGAGGATTTGCGGAATCAACCCGCACTCCCTTTAGTGCTATTCCCTGAGTCTTGGGAAACTCCCTTTAAGGCCCCTGTGCTTCCCCTGATTTGAGGCGCAGTCCAGCCGGCCGCCATTTCGATTTAAAATTCAATTTAAATTCCGATTTCAATTCAAATGCTTTCCAGCTTATTAACAGAAATGCCATTACACTAAAATGCTTATAAAATCCCCGTTTTAGCTCCGTTTTGACCCGTTCAAGTTGCGTTAGATTCGTAATTTAGTTTTCTACCTGTTTATGCCTCTGTTAGACAGCGTAGATCAGTTTAGTTTCAGAGTTTATGTTAATCTTGTTTAGGGCTTTAGAAACACCGTTTCGGCCGTATCTTTCGCATAGTAACTCCGTTTTCGGTGAACCAAAACTTGTTGTGATCGTAGAAACGCGTATTTCAGTTTTATCAAAGTTTTATTTCTGTTTATTACTGTTTGACGTACTGTTCTAATGATAGCCTTGTTGCTTTGTATATGTATGCGTCCGGAATGCGTGGTGATGTTCTGTGATCGAGTAGACGGTGAGTCGGTGTGGTACGATCAAGACCCTTCTTTCAACGACCAGCAGGAAGACCAGCCTTTCGACTACCAAGGCAAGTTAGCATGGGATCTCCTTGTTACCTATTTCACCTTACTATTAATTTACTCATTTATGCATGTGTCCAAATTGAGCAACCTTAGAGACCCACTTAGCTTTGTTATCTGTGATGTTCTTGACTCCGTGGGATCTTTGCATATGGGTAGAATGCTAGTGCTAACTGACTTATAACTGATCCAGTCCAATGATGATTTTGTTCTCATAATGATATGTTGTTAAACGGTTAATAAAAACTTGCTGTTAGCAAAAGCTGGGATTGACAGTGCTACCATGAGTGCTATATGGCTCTGGTTTTAGCTCAGTACACTGGACCTTTTCTAACTTGTTAGCGGTGACCCGAAAGGGCGCATAAGGGGCTTGCCACTTTGGGTGTAGGGCTGCTCCTGTTCCTATGTGTATAGCTGCGATGGCCTTGTGCCATAGGAAAGGGGGGTTACTACATCTGCCTGCCAAGGAAACCTAGCGGCCCTAACATGTTAGACGAACCAACGAAAGGCTTCATAGTGTGCCCCGCCGATCTACCTCGGAAGTGGATCAAGAGGTTGGCCGCCTCGGGCACAAGGGTAACACGGCTTGTGGGTAAAGATGCACAACCTCTGCAGAGTGTAAAACTGTTATAACAGCCGTGCTCACGGTCACGAGCGGCCCGGGAAACTAGCAGAACTTTGATACTTGAATAACTGTTTGCTTTATGTTGATGGTACCTTATGATGTTATTTTTATCTTTGATGGACAAATGGATCATGGGTTAAGGGTTAAGCACAATATTCGTTTACCTTAATGCTAAAATCTGCCAACTTAAAAGCTAACTGCAGTCTGACAGTGTCAGCCTTTTGAGCCTCATGAACCCTGTGTTAGCTTGCTAAGTACGTGGAGTACTTACGCTTGTTGTTTATCTTCTTTTTGGGCAAAATCCCGGATGGGTAACAGATGAAGGTGCAGTTGGCGACTTCCCAGAGGACTTCTAGGCTAGCTGTTTCCCCCAGTCAGCGTTCCCTGTGGAGTAGATCTTGTTAGCAGTTCTGTTATCTTTTGTTTCGCTTGATGTAAGACTTGTGTCGATACTATCGTTATGTATTTAACAATGTGATGATGCCACTTTCTTGTAATTTGTCTAACTTATGTGTGTGATTGTTTCCTGGGCACACATGAGTACTCCGCCACAATTTTATCCTTAAAATTGGGGTGTGACAAATTGGTATCAGAGCTTTGTTGACTGTAGGACGCGAGCCTAGCTAGGAAATGGCCGTTCTAACACCTTTTTGTTACCTGTTCATGCTTATTTTATTATCTTGTTACTTTATTAAAATTTACATGCTTCTTATTCTTATTCTATTGTGTAAAACTAATTGTTTCTGCTTATCTTGTCTTAAACCATAACGTCAGGATGCCTCGCATGAACACCCGCGCGTATCGTGCCCTTTTCACCGCCAGCGCCAGCCAGCCTGCTCCCCCTGTGGTCCACATCCCCGACAGTGACGGTTCCTCTAGCTCCTCCAACACTGCCTTCATCGTGGAGGATGAAGAGTTGACCTCTACTCCGACTGTCTCTGAGGAGCTAGCAGCGCCACCACCGCCCCCTGCAGCAGTTCCTGAGTCTCCAGCTCCGGAGGTGCCAGCTCCGGAGGTGCCCGCTCCGGAGGTGCCAGCTCCTGAGGCGCCAGCACCTGAGGTCCCTGCTCCAGAGGCACCCGCTCCTGTGGCGCCTGTCGCTCCACCAGTCGTGGAGGCACCCGCCGCTCCAGCAGCTCCTGCAGCACCGGCCTTCGTGCCAGTGTACCCGGTGGTGCACTCTCCCGCTGCTTCGTCTGCCTCAGCACCAACACCCCCTGCCTCTCCAGTAGTGCAGGTGGTGGATGAAGACCTTGGATGGACTCGTCGTTTCATGTTCAAGAAGCCTGACGAGACAGCATACTACCATAGTATGTTGGTTCGCCTGCTGGATGAGTACTACCCAGAGTTGGAGGCCAAGCTCCAGTATCACTGTGGCGAGTACACTCATCCTTTGGAGGCCACTTACTGGAAGTCCGACCTGATGGTTATAGGTTGGAATGATGTGGATCAAGCCCACGTCATAGAGTCGGCTCACAGGACGACCACCAAGCGTGGTGAAGCTCTCGCCAGCATGGAGGACGCAGCGCAGGATGCTTTCTTGCATTACCGTGGTCTGCGCTTCCAGTCTATGAGGACTGACCGCTACCGCTACCTGCCCCACAGTGACATGGTGGGTTCGTGGCAAGCTCTGCTTCCACCTGTGGAGTACCCGGTTCTGATCTCTACCGCCCAGCATGCCTATGAAGTGCAGAGGAAGGCTGACAAGGTGCAGGATGACCTGCGCGCTTCACAGAAAGTGATGAGGCGTCTGGAGCGTGAAGTGGATCATCTCCGCGGTGAGCTGGGTCTTCCAGCTGTTTACAAGAAGAAGTACAGAGCCAACGATGCCCCCGGTGGAGCCCAGTAGTTTGCCTACCATGTTTAGTTATCTCGTTAGACACGTTGTTTAAATTTCAGTTTGTGTCTGGTGAACTTTTAGTGGATGTGTTGTTTGTGTTAGTGAACTATGTTTGATGGATCTTTGCTTGTGTGTGGTGAAGTATGGGTTTTGTCTGTGCTTCTCCAAGTTTAAATCATATCTCTGTGTGAATAAAGTTGTTTATCCCTTATCTGTGTTGCTGTTTTTCTGGAGCAGTCTGTGGTTATATCAGTATATCTCTTAATCCGTGATCCCAAAAATTATGAAATTTTTGTGGGAGTATCTAGACTGATGTATCTTTCAAACAAATCTGGAACCAAGTTCTTATCTGTTCGGATCTGGGAGATATGTCTATTTAAAGTTGATGTCACTGCGCAGTCTGTCACCTAGAACAGGTTCTGTTCAACGCTGTTTTCGACCCGGAATCTGGCCGAATCTGAAAAAGTGTTCTATATAAAAGTTGTAGCTGGTTTCTTAAGCTTTCCAACGATGTCTGGTTCATCCCTGTTGGATTCCTGTAGCTTGAGTTGTGTCAGTTTTAGTGCACTGCTGTTGACAAGGACGTGTACAGAAATTTTCAGCAATGCTCATTTATGTTTTAAATATACTTTCTATGTTGGATATAAAGGTCTAGCTCTTGCGCATTTGTTGGTGAGCAGATGGCAGCAAGGGGTGGACGCGAAAGGGGTCGTGGCCGTGGGCGTGGTGCTCCTGTGGACCCGCCACCGCCACCGCCGCCAGTGACCATCGAGCAGCTGATGGGGATGCAAACTCAACTGATGCAAGCCATGATGAACCGCCTGGATCAGGCGCCAGCTGCAGCACCCCAACCTCTCCAAGTCAGGGACCGTCGAGGAGAATTCCTGAAAGGCCACCCACCTGTGTTCACTCATGCCTCTGAACCTTTGGAGGCGGATGACTGGCTTCGTGCAGTAGAGAAGCAGCTGAACATTGCCCAGTGCACAGATTATGAGAAGGTGCTCTACGCTTCTGGGCAACTGCAGGGAGCTGCACAAGACTGGTGGGATGCGTTCATGTTCGGCCGTCCCCAAGATGCTCCAGTTGTTACATGGCAGGAGTTCAAGGAGAACTTCAGATCCTATCACATCCCTGATGGTCTCGTAGAGCTGAAACAAGAGGAGTTCCGCTCCTTGAAGCAAGGGTCCATGTCAGTGGCGGAATACCGCGACAAGTTTGCCCAACTGTCGCGCTATGCCCCACAGGATGTGGCCCAAGACAAAGACAAGCAGCGCCGATTTCTGAAGGGTCTTTACGATGGGTTGCAGCTCCAGCTTATGTCAAACACTTATCCCAACTATCAGGCCCTGGTCAATAGGGCGATTGTTATTGACAACAAGCGGAAAGAGATGGAAGCAAAGAAGAGAAGCTTCCAAGGCCAGTCTTCGGGGAGCAACACTCGTCCCTGAACCAACCCCCAGCAAGGTGAAAGCCCAAGTTTGGTTTTGGATAATTGATGAAACCCATTGGACTAACCTTTGTCATTAAGTGTTTGATTTAGCAAAAGGTGGTCCATGGCTCAAGTGAAGCATGATGATGGACATGTGATGCAATGATCAAGTGATTGGTCGTAAGATGGTCCATATCTTCACTAGAAGAAAAGAAGAAAGAGAAAAATAAAAGAGCTCAAGGCAAAGGTATAACCAATAGGCTCTTTTGTTCTGGCACTCAAGACACCATAGAGGGTGTGAGTGTATTTAGGATAGATAGCCGTACTATCAAGGGGAGAAATTCATAGCATACGGTTATCAAGTTGCCTCTAGTTGCATTTGCATATAACGTAACTAAAATGAGGCGATGAATCCTTTGAAAAAAAAATGCTTTGAAAATGCTAACACACTTACACAAGGTGGTGTACACTTGGTGGTGTTGGCACTTTTGCAAAGGAGAAGAAATCGGAAGTGAAGAAAAGTGGTCAGGAAGCATCGGACGCTGAAAGACGGGAGCGTCGGACGCTGGCCGAGCGTCCGATGGTAAATCCCGAGGCTCAGCGCGGAGGGCTCGGGCGAACCGAAGTTTGAGCATCCGTTGGCTCGGGCGAAACGGAAGCTGCGCTCGAGGCCGAGGCCTGGCGCAGAGGCTCGAAGGCTCGAGGCCTGGCTCGAAGGCCCGAGGCCGAGGCCTGGCACGAAGGCTCGAGATCGAGGCCTGGCTCGAAGGCCCGAGGCCGAGGCCTGGCTCGAAGGCCCGAGGCCGAGGCCTGGCATGGAGGCTCGGGCGAATCGGAATTTGATCACCGAGGCCGAGGGCTGGTTTCAGGGGCTCGGGCGAATCGCAGTTGGAGCGCCCGAGGTCGAGGTCTGACCGGACGCTGCTAAAAACAGCGACCGGACTCGCCTGTACCACTGTTCACGAGAGGCATCAGGTTCAAATAGTTTGATCGGACGATGAGTGAGTCCGGTCACTGGTGACCGGACGCGTCCGGTCGATAAAAAACCTCTCTGGAACCTCTCTGGTTCTGACCGGACGCTGAGCGAAATTTCTTGACCGGACGCGTCCGGTGCCAATG
Organism: Coix lacryma-jobi var. lacryma-jobi; assembly: GCA_009763385.1. Lineage (NCBI taxonomy): Eukaryota > Viridiplantae > Streptophyta > Magnoliopsida > Poales > Poaceae > Coix > Coix lacryma-jobi. Next base: position 95,315,057 of record CM019829.1, read on the forward strand.
TCGTAGAGTCCGGTCATTGTGAAGCTTTTCGTGCAATTAGCCGTTAGACGATCAGACGAACGACGTTGAAATTTCGTGGCTGCCATACAGCGACCGGACGCAGTAGAAGCGTCCGGTGCTCACTTAACCGTGCGTCCGGTCGTCACGTTTTTCGCGTAGTGAACTGGTAACGGCTCTATTCGTTTTGAGGGCTTATAAATATGAGTTGACCGGCTTAGGGGACATGGCTCTTGTACATTTGAACATCTTTGTGATCCCTAGAAGCTGAGCACTCCCCTCCCACTCATCTCTCTTGCTTGATTGCGCATTCGAAGTGAGATTGAGTGAAACCAAGAGCTTGCATTGTAAACTTGCATTCTAGAGGCATCTTGGTGTTTGTTGCTGCGGATTTCTTTTTACTCTTGGCACTTGCCGGTGCCTAGACGGCTTGGTGGCAGCGGAGGAGGATTGGCACGAGTTGGTGATTGTTCGTGGCCATCCCGACGACTTTGTGAGGGGATTGTACCTCCCCGGCGAAGAGCCAAAGGTAACTCCTAGTAAATTGCGCGTGTCATTGAGTTACCATTGCTTGGGGTAGGTTCTTGTGGCGCTCTTGGAGAGCTTGGTGTGTGATACCGATTAGCCACCGAACCACGAAGCCTTGGTCGACACAACGAGGACGTAGCGTGCCGGCAAGCACATGAACCTCGGGGATAAATCTTGTGTTCATATTGTGTCCCTTGGAGATTGGCTTTCTATTGTGACATCAATTATCTTCTCTTCCCGGTTCGGTAAAATTACACTACCACTCTCTTGTATCCCTTTGTTCATACTTATTGTAGAGTAACTTGTTTCTCTTGCCAGTGATAGTAGTAGCTTTACTAGTGTAGCTTATTTAGCTTTGCTAGCTCTCTTGTGTAGCTCACTAGTTTACTAAAGTAGTGACTTAGTTTATGTGTGCCTTAGAGATCATAATTGACTAGATTTGTAAATAGGTGGCTTGCGTTTTTGACATAGAGCTAGAGCAACCGCATTTATCGCTTTGTTGTTGTCTAACAAATTGCTCTAGTATTTTGTAGATTTTTAAATTAGGCTATTCACCCCCCCTCTAGCCAATTAGGACCTTTCAAGTGGTATCGGAGCCAAACACCGTTTGATTCAAAGGCTTAACAACCTACGGTGCAAATATGGCTCAAATTGTGTTCAACCATGTTGGGGGCAAACCACCGTACTTTGATGGGTCATCTTTTGATTATTGGAAGAGAAAGATGAAGATGTATCTTGGGTCCATCAATGATAGGGTGTGGGAGGTCACACAAGATGGTTATGTTATTGTCAATGAAGAAGACCCCACCCCTAGAGAGCGTGAAAGCAAGCAATGCAACACAATGGCGCTCAACACTATATACAATGGCATTGATCCAAAAGTGTTTGAGCAAATCAAAGATCTTGAGAAGGCAAATGAAGTATGGGCAAGACTAGAAGAAACATATGAGGGCACTTCAACGGTAAAAAGTGCCAAATTGTACATGCTCAAAGATAAGCTCACAAGCTTCAAGATGAAAGAGGATGAAACAATTCCGGAGATGTTCTATAGGCTCCAATGCATCATAAATGATCTCAAGAGTTTGGGAGAGAAAGTGAAGGATGAAGACTTCACTCACCGGTTCTTGAGTTGCTTGCCCAAGCAATTCAAGACATTGAGGACCATCATCATGAGAGGAGGATTGCAAAATGTGACACCAAATGAAGTCCTTGGTGATGTAATGACCGAAGATCAATACAATGATGATGGTGACGATGAGAAGGTGAAGGAAGAGAAGAAGAAGAGCTTGGCATTCAAAGCCACTTCTTCATCCAAGAGCAAGAGCAAGGGCAAGGCAAAGCTAGAATCAAGTGATAGTGAAGATGAAGATTCTAGTGATGATGATGAGGCCATGGCACTTCTAGTAAGAAAGTTTGGAAGATTCATGAAGAAGAAAGGCTATGGTGCAAGAAAGAGAAGGGATAACAACAAGAACAAAGGCTATGTGAGAAGATGCTATAAGTGCAAGAGTGAAGATCACATGATAGCCGATTGTCCTCATAATAGTGACAATGATGATGAAGCAAAGAAGAAGAAGGACAAGAAGGAAAAGAAGGAGAAGAAGCTATCTTTCATCAAGAAAAAGAAAGGTGGATCCTATGTTGTGACATGGGATAGTGATGCATCATCCGATAGTGATGATGAAGAGCTCAACAAGATGAAGAAGAAGGCACTTGCAAGTATTGCTATCAACAAGAAGCCTTCTATCTTTGACACTCCATCTACGTGCTTGATGGCAAGGCCATCCAAGGTACCTTCCTATGATGAGAGTGATGATGATGATGATGATAATGAAAATGAATACACTAATGAAGAGCTTATGGACATGTTTGAGCAAGCTCATGTTTGCTTTGAGAAGAAGAGGAAGGAGTGCAAGGAATTGCGCATGAAGGTTAGCCTTCTTGAGCAATCTCTTGATGAGATCAAGCTAACTCATGAGAGGCTAGAGGTAGCCCATGAGAAGCTTGATAAAGCTCACACTAGGCTTGAAGAAGCCCACTCCTCTCTCCTCACTCAAACCAAGATTGAGGACATTGCTCAAACATGTGACATAGGTGTAACATGTGACTTAATAAATGAAACATCTTACACACCTATTGTCATTGCACCTCCCAATGCTTCATCTAGTTCATGCTCCACCGATGCATCTAACTCAAACATAAAAGATGGTGTTACTTGTGATGCATCATTAATAGTGGAAAATGAAACATTAAAGAAGGAGGTGGATGAGCTCACTCGTGCTTTAGGCAATGCCTATAGTGGAGATGCCCGCTTGCTTAAGTGCTTGGGTAGCCAAAGATTTTCTCATATGAAGGAAGGGATTGGCTATACCCCCAAGAAGGGCAAGGCGGCCTTTGCTCCTCACAAAACTAGTTTTGTAAAGGGAAATGGAAGCTATTGCATGAAATGCAAGCAATCCGGGCATACCGAGCATAATTGCCATAAAAGGAACATAAACAAGAACAAACCAACCAACTTTTGTAAATCAATTAAGTTTGATTCTTGCTATGTGCTTTACAAGGGTGTTAATAGTGTAAGAGCTAAGTTTGTTGGTACACCTAAGGAGGGCTCAAAGAAGAAAGCCATTTGGGTACCAAAGAGCTTAGTCACTAACCTTGGAGGACCCAACAAGATTTGGGTACCTAAACATTGAATCTTCTTGTAGGTCAATTACAAAGCCGGAGGAAGGCATTGGGTGCTTGATAGTGGGTGCACTCAACACATGACCGGGGATTCTAGAATGTTCAACTCAATCAACACAAATGAAGAAGACTTCAAAGTTGATAGTATCACATTTGGTGACAATAGTGAAGGCAAGGTCAAGGGACTTGGTAAGATTGCAATATCCAATGACTTGAGCATCTCAAATGTCTTGCTAGTAGAGAGCTTGAACTTCAACTTGCTATCGGTAGCTCAAATATGTGATCTTGGTTTCAATTGCAACTTTGGTGTTGATAATGTGATGATCACTAGTAATGATGGAACCAACCTAGCATTCAAAGGATTTAGATATGGAAACCTATACTTAGTTGATTTTGATGCAAAGGAAACTCAATTGACAACATGCTTGATCACTAAGTCTAGTATGGGTTGGCTATGGCATAGAAGGCTTGGTCATGTTGGGATGAAGTAACTAAATAGATTGATCAAATATGACTTGGTTAAGGGCTTAAGAGATGTTGTGTTTGAGAAGGATAAACTTTGTAGCCCCTGTCAAGCCGGCAAAACAAGTTGGAAATACTCACCCTATGAAAAGTGAAATGAGCACTACTAAAGCATTTGAGCTATTGCATATGGATTTATTTGGGCCGACTACATACACTAGCATTGGTGGAAATAAATATGGTTATGTGATTGTGGATGACTTCACTAGATACACATGGGTATTCTTTCTTGGTGACAAAAGTGAAACATTTGCTACATTCAAATCGTTTGTCAAGAGAAGTCAAAATGAGTTTGAGACAACTATCAAGAAAGTGAGAAGTGACAATGGGAGTGAGTTCAAGAACACAAGAATTGAAGAGCTATGTGATGATTTTGGCATCAGACATCAATTCTCGGCAAAGTACACTCCTCAATCAAATGGGATAGTTGAAAGAAAGAATAGAACCTTGATTGATATGGCAAGATCCATGCTTAGTGAATACAATGTGAGTCAATCCTTTTGGGCCGAAGCTATCAACACGGCTTGCTACTCTAGCAACCGACTTTATTGCCATCCTATGTTAGAAATGACACCATATGAGCTATTGAATGGAAGAAAGCCCAATATTGCATACTTTAGGGTATTTGGTTGCAAGTGCTATATATTGAAGAAGGGCACAAGATTGAGCAAGTTTGACAAGAAATGTGATGAAGGGTTCCTACTTGGATATTCAACTACAAGCAAAGCATATAGAGTATGGAACTTAGCTAGTGGCACACTTGAAGAAGTTCATGATGTAGAATTTGATGAAACCAATGGATCTCAAGATGAAAATGAAAACATAGATGATGTGAGAGGCACTCAATTAGTGAATGCAATGAAGAACATGGATGTTGGTGATATTAGGCCAAGAGAAGTGATTGATGTTGTAGATGACAAAGAGCAAGTGGTCACCATCCCAAATGAGCAAGATAGTGATTCTCAAGTGCAAAATCAACAAGTGGCTAGTTCATCATCTCCCAATGTGCAACAAGTGGATCAACCAAGTACAAGCAATACAAATCAAGTGCTACAACCTTCAAGCTTAGCAAGAGATCATCCCTTAGACTTGGTTATCGGTGGCATTCAAAGTGGTGTTCAAACAAGATCAAGATTGGCAATGTTTTGTGGGAACTATTCATTTGTGTCAACTATTGAACCAACCAAGATTGAAGAAGCTTTGAAGGATGTTGATTGGGTTAATGCCATGCATGAAGAGCTAAACAACTTCACAAGAAATGAAGTTTGGGAATTGGTTGAGAGGCCTAAGAACTATAATGTTATTGGTACTAGATGGGTATTCCGCAACAAGCAAGATCAAGATGGCCTAGTGGTGAGAAACAAAGCAAGATTGGTAGCACAAGGTTACACTCAAATTGAAGGGCTTGACTTTGGAGAGACATATGCACCGGTTGCAAGATTGGAAGCAATTAGAATCCTATTAGCTTATGCTTGTGCTCATAACATCAAGCTATATCAAATGGATGTAAAGAGTGCATTTCTCAATGGCTACATCAATGAGTTGGTATATGTTGAGCAACCTCCCGGTTTTGAAGATGAAAAGAAGCCCAACCATGTCTACAAGTTGAGAAAAGCACTGTATGGCTTGAAGCAAGCTCCAAGGGCATGGTATGAAAGATTGAGGGATTTCCTTCTATCCAAAGGGTTCGAAATGGGAAAGGTTGACACCACTCTCTTCACCAAGAAAATAGGCAATGACTTGTTTGTGTTGCAAATCTATGTTGATGATATCATATTTGGCTCAACCAACCAAGATTTTTGTGAAGAATTTGGAAATATGATGGCAAAAGAGTTTGAAATGTCCATGATTGGAGAGCTTAGCTACTTCCTTGGTCTACAAATCAAGCAATTGAAGAATGGCACATTTGTTAGTCAAGGCAAGTATATAAAGGACATGATCAAGAAGTTTGGATTGCAAGATGCAAAAGCCATTAGCACACCTATGGGGACAAATGGACAATTGGATAGTGATGCAAGTGGAAATATGGTGGATCAAAAGTTGTATCGGTCAATGATTGGAAGCTTACTCTATGTGACCGCTTCAAGGCCGGATGTCATGTTTAGTGTGTGCATGTGTGCCAGATTCCAAGCTTCTCCAAGAGAGAGTCATTTGAAGGCAACAAAGAGAATCTTGAGGTACTTAAAGGCTACACAAAATGTTGGGTTGTGGTACCCCAAAGGAGCAAACTTTGAATTAATTGGGTACTCCGATTCCGATTATGCGGGTTGCAAGGTTAATAGAAAGAGCACATCGGGCACATGTCAATTATTGGGAAGGTCACTTGTATCTTGGTCTTCAAAGAAACAAAATAGTGTGGCACTCTCTACCGCCGAAGCCGAATATATTAGTGTCGGTAGTTGTTGTGCACAACTCCTATGGATGAGAGCAACCTTGAAGGACTTTGGAATAAAATTCAAACAAGTGCCATTGCTACGTGACAATGAAAGTGCGGTGAAGCTCACAAACAACCCGGTGCAACATTCAAGAACCAAGCACATTGACATTAGGCACCACTTCATTAGAGATCATCAACAAAAGGGAGATATATCTATTGAGAGTGTTGGGACCGATGATCAACTTGCGGATATATTCACTAAGCCACTTGATGAGAAGAGGTTTTGCAAGCTAAGGAATGAGTTGAACATACTAGATTTCTTAATATGTGTTGATAATGCCCCCCACTTATATGACTTGCCTCTCCTCCAAGCCAAAGCAAAGGGATTATTGTTTGATATTTGCATCTCATACCTTGCTAAGAACTTGTTTAGAGCATCTAGGCATATCTAGTAGGTTTTGGACCTCATTCATTGAAATCAAATGACTTTGATGTTGGTATGTTACCACTATTGCCTCTATGTTTGTTATGATCTAGTGGGCATCTGACATGTTTATGGCTTGCAATCCTAGTGTTTGACTATAAACATGAGCATTGAAGTATGTAACCGACATGAGTAAGATAACCATTGCAAGATGTGTGAAGAAGCTTACTCTAGAGCAAACCGTGCTATATATGGTATGCAATTGTTTATAGCTGAACCACAATTTGATCAAATTCTACTCCCATGCTTTACAAATGAAAAACTCACCTTTTTGTGGTCATTGATGACAAAGGGGGAAAAAATGCATAAAAGATATGCAAAAAGGGAGAAGAGTTGCACAATGAGAAGATTTTATGAAAAAAAGGGATAAAAATTTAAGCACACAAGTAGGGGGAGCAAGCCTATAACTTGATTGAATGCATTTGCAATGTGCATCTTACATATGCTTGCTTGCATTGTCTTGCATTAGTTTTGTGTTTCAAGTAGTCTCTCTTTTGTGTTGCTTGCTAGACTAGAACTTGAATGATGAAATGAAGTACTAGCATGCATAGGATAGAACTAGATTTTTGGAATTTAACATTTTTGCCAATATATTTCTTAAAAGTTGTGTCTTACAAGTTGTATCTAGTTCATTATGGTGCTAAGGATGATCATGAGTTTTGCACTCCGATTGGTATCGCGCTTCAAAGGTCCATTCTTTAAACCTTAGCATCACCAGTTAGTAATTGCTCACCCAAAATTTTATATCCATGCATATGTGCCGAACTTCGAACCAAAACTCTATAGCACATATGTAGGGGGAGCAAATACTATCTTGTGTCTCAAATCTTTATCATAATATCTTGTATGAGGGTTGTCATCAATTACCAAAAAGGGGGAGATTGAAAGCCCAAGTTTGGTTTTGGATAATTGATGAAACCCATTGGACTAACCTTTGTCATTAAGTGTTTGATTTAGCAAAAGGTGGTCCATGGCTCAAGTGAAGTTGATGATGGACATGTGATGCAATGATCAAGTGATTGGTCGTAAGATGGTCCATATCTTCACTAGAAGAAAAGAAGAAAGAGAAAAATAAAAGAGCTCAAGGCAAAGGTATAACCAATAGGCTCTTTTGTTCTGGCACTCAAGACACCATAGAGGGGTGAGTGTATTTAGGATAGATAGCCGTACTATCAAGGGGAGAAATTCATAGCATACGGTTATCAAGTTGCCTCTAGTTGCATTTGCATATAACGTAACTAAAATGAGGCGATGAATCCTTTGAAAAAAAATGCTTTGAAAATGCTAACACACTTACACAAGTGGTGTACACTTGGTGGTGTTGGCACTTTGCAAAGGAGAAGAAATCGGAAGTGAAGAAAAGTGGTCAGGAAGCATCGGACGCTGAAGACGGGAGCGTCGGACGCTGGCCGAGCGTCCGATGGTAAATCCCGAGGCTCAGCGCGGAGGGCTCGGGCGAACCGAAGTTTGAGCATCCGTTGGCTCGGGCGAAACGGAAGCTGCGCTCGAGGCCGAGGCCTGGCGCAGAGGCTCGAAGGCTCGAGGCCTGGCTCGAAGGCCCGAGGCCGAGGCCTGGCTCGAAGGCCCAAGGCCGAGGCCTGGCATAGAGGCTCGGGCGAATCGGAATTTGATCACCGAGGCCCGAGCTGGTTTCAGGGGCTCGGGCGAATCGCAGTTGGAGCGCCCGAGGTCGAGGTCTGACCGGACGCTGCTAAAAACAGCGACCGGACTCGCTTGTACCACTGTTCACGAGAGGCATCAGGTTCAAATAGTTTGATCGGACGATGAGTGAGTCCGGTCACTGGTGACCGGACGCGTCCGGTCGATAAAAAACCTCTCTGGAACCTCTCTGGTTCTGACCGGACGCTGAGCGAAATTTCTTGACCGGACGCGTCCGTGCCAATGTCGTAGAGTCCGGTCATTGTGAAGCTTTTCGTGCAATTAGCCGTTAGACGATCAGACGAACGACGTTGAAATTTTGTGGCTGCCATACAGCGACCGGACGCAGTAGAAGCGTCCGTGCTCACTTACCGTGCGCCGTCGTCACGTTTTTCGCGTAGTGAACTGGTAACGGCTCTATTCGTTTTGAGGGCTATAAATATGAGTTGACCGGCTTAGGGGACATGGCTCTGTTGTACATTTGAACATCTTTGTGATCCCTAGAAGCTGAGCACTCCCCCTCCCACTCATCTCTCTTGCTTGATTGCGCATTCGAAGTGAGATTGAGTGAAACCAAGAGCTTGCATTGTAAACTTGCATTCTAGAGGCATCTTGGTGTTTGTTGCTGCGGATTTCTTTTTACTCTTGGCACTTGACGGTGCCTAGACGGCTTGGTGGCAGCGGAGGAGGATTGGCACGAGTTGGTGATTGTTCGTGGCCATCCCGACGACTTTGTGAGGGGATTGTACCTCCCCGGCGAAGAGCCAAAGGTAACTCCTAGTAATTTGCGCGTGTCATTGAGTTACCATTGCTTGGGTAGGTTCTTGTGGCGCTCTGGAGAGCTCGGTGTGTGATACCGATTAGCCACCGAACCACGAAGCCTTGGTCGACACAACGAGGACGTAGCGTGCCGGCAAGCACGTGAACTCGGGGATAAATCTTGTGTTCATATTGTGTCCCTTGGAGATGGCTTTCTATTGTGACATCAATTATCTTCTCTTCCCGGTTCGGTAAAATTACACTACCACTCTCTTGTATCCCTTTGTTCATACTTATTGTAGAGTAACTTGTTTCTCTTGCCAGTGATAGTAGTAGCTTTACTAGTGTAGCTTATTTAGCTTTGCTAGCTCTCTTGTGTAGCTCACTAGTTTACTAAAGTAGTGACTTAGTTTATGTGTGCCTTAGAGATCATAATTGACTAGATTTGTAAATAGGTGGCTTGCGTTTTTGACATAGAGCTAGAGCAACCGCATTTATCGCTTTGTTGTTGTCTAACAAATTGCTCTAGTATTTTGTAGATTTTTAAATTAGGCTATTCACCCCCCCTCTAGCCAATTAGGACCTTTCACAAGGCTACCCCCAGAGAAATCAAGGCTCCTCCAACCAGTGGAACAGGGGACAGCACCCCCAGGGCAACCAGAACCAACAGCGCCCTCCATACCAACAGCAGTCAGGTGGTCAGCGCTACCAGCAGCAGCCAGGAGACAGAGGTACCAGCAGCAGGGCAGCCAAGCATCACGCCAGGGAGCACCCAACTCCGCTCCCATGAAGAACGCGGCTCAGCAGAACCCCAACGCTTGCTACCGCTGTGGGGAGGTTGGACACTATGCTCACCAATGTCCCCAGAAGCAGAACCTCAGGCTCCACAGAACCAAGCAGGAGGTCAGAAGCAGAATGCTCGTCCACCTCACACGGGGCGGGTGAACCATGTGGCTGCCGATAGTGCCCTGGATGCACCGGATGTTATGATGGGTACGTTCAGCATCAACTCAATCCCAGCAACCATACTTTTTGATTCTGGTGCTTCGCATTCCTTCATTTCACAGTCGTTTGTTAGAATGCATGGTGTGCCTTTATGTGCAATGAAAGAAACAATCATAGTAAACTCACCAGGGGTAGTATGCCTGCAAATTTTTGGAGCCCCACCTCTAGTGTCAACTTAAGGGGGGTAGAATTTAAAGTAAAGCCTATAGTGCTGAGAACAGCAGGCATAGATCTCATCTTGGGTATGGACTGGATGAAGCAACATGGGGCTGTCATTCAGTGTCAAGAAAGATCAGTTGTTGTATCTACACCCAAGGGAGACAGGATTTGTGTGGAAGTGGTGATGCAAGAACAGCCGACTGCCACGATAAACCAGATGGATGCTAGTGGTGCAGAGCAAGATCGGGTGGTGGACGAATTCCCTGATGTCTTTCCTGATGATCTACCAGGTATGCCACCTGATCGCGATGTTGAGTTCATTATTGAATTACTGCCTGGAACTGCACCAATAGCTAAAAGACCCTATAGAATGGGGGTAAATGAATTAGAAGAGCTTAAGAAGCAACTTAAGGAGTTGCTAGAGAAGGGTATATACGCCCCAGTGCTTCTCCTTGGGGAGCACCGGTAATCTTTGTGGATAAAAAGATGGTAGCCAGAGGATGTGTGTGGACTATAGGTCTTTAAATGAGGTTACCATTAAAAACAAATACCCTCTACCCCGGATAGACGATCTATTTGACCAGCTTAGAGGAGCATGCGTGTTCTCTAAAATAGATCTCAGATCTGGATATCACCAGTTGAAAATCCGGAACTCAGACATTCCTAAGACTGCTTTCACAACGCGGTATGGATTGTATGAGTATACAGTAATGTCTTTTGGACTGACCAACGCCCCAGCCTACTTCATGTATCTGATGAATAAGTGTTCATGGAGTACCTGGATAAGTTTGTGGTGGTGTTCATAGATGATATTCTAGTGTTCTCCAAAACAGAGGAGGAACATGCTGAACATCTGAGAATGGTTCTGCAGAAGTTGAGAGCATCAACTCTATGCCAAGAGGAGCAAATGTGAGTTTTGGTTGAAGGAAGTCTCTTTCTTGGGGCATGTTGTCTCTAACGGAGGTATATCCGTTGATCCTAGCAAGGTGCAAGATGTGTTGGATTGGAACCCGCCAACTAATGCCAGTGAAATCCGAAGTTTCCTGGGTTTGGCCGGGTATTATAGGAGGTTCATTGAAGGATTCTCCAAGCTCGCAAAGCCTATGACTGCCTTGCTAGAAAAGAGTGCTAAGTTTGTGTGGTCTGATAAGTGCCAGGCAAACTTTGAAGAATTGAAGAGGAGATTGACCTCAGCACCAGTCCTAGTTCTGCCAGACTTGAACAAAAGCTTCTCCATCTATTGTGATGCATCTCGTCTGGGACTTGGATGTGTTCTAATGCAAGAAGGAAGAGTAGTAGCCTATGCATCTAGACAGCTGAGAAAGCACGAGGTGAACTATCCAACTCATGATTTGGAGTTAGCAGCTGTTGTCCATGCTCTAAAAATATGGAGACATTATCTAGTTGGACATAAGTGTGATGTGTACACAGATCATAAAAGTCTGAAGTACATATTTACTCAATCAGATCTGAATTTGAGGCAACGCCGTTGGCTAGAATTGATCAAAGACTATGACCTGGAGGTACATTATCACCCAGGAAAGGCCAATGTCGTGGCCGATGCCTTGAGCAGAAAAACTTATGCAAATGGACTGCAAGTGGAATACATGTCAGCAGAGTTGAGAGCTGAAATGGCATATCTTAACCTATGCTTTGCCAACAATGTTGTGGAGATGACAGTTGAACCTACCTTGGAGAAAGAAATCCGTGAGGGTCAATTGAAAGATGAGAAATTGCAAGAGATAGCAGAGAACATAGTGCTTGGGAAGGCACCAGGTTTCAGGATGGATTAAGGGGCATTATGGTTTGGAAAAAGGATATGTGTGCCTGAAGTGAAAGTTATCCGTGATGCCATCTTGCGAGATGCACATGAATCTGCCTACTCCATACATCCCGGCAGCACCAAAATGTACTTAGATTTAAAAGAAGTACTGGTGGTATGGTTTGAAGCGAGATGTGGCAGAATATGTAGCCCTATGTGACACCTGTCAGAAGGTCAAGGCTGAACATCAAAGACCGGCAGGATTATTGCAACCTATGCAGATACCCGAGTGAAATGGGAAGAAGTGGGAATGGACTTTATCACTGGATTACCCCGCACACAAAGAGGTTATGACTCTATATGGGTAATAGTCGACCGGCTCACCAAGGTCGCTCACTTCCTACCAGTTAAAACCACTTACAATGGAGCAAGGTTAGCAGAGCTGTACATGGAGAGAATTGTGTCCTTACATGGTGTACCGAAGAAAATAGTATCTGACAGAGGAACACAATTCACATCTCATTTTGGGCATCAGATACATCAATCGTTGGGAACCAAGCTGAATTTCAGTTCTGCATATCACCCCACAAACAGATGGGCAGACTGAAAGGATAAATCAGATCTTGGAGGACATGCTGAGAGCATGTGCCCTTCAGCATGGAATGAGTTGGGATAAAAGCCTTCCATATGCTGAATTCTCATACAACAATAGTTATCAGGAGAGTCTCAAAATGGCTCCTTTTGAAGCTTTGTACGGAGGAAGTGTAGAACTCCTTTGTTCTGGAATCAGACAGGAGAAACTCAAGTGTTTGGACCGGATGTTCTTAGAAATGCGGAAGAACAAGTAAGAATGATCCGGGATAACTTAAGGATAGCTCAGTCCCGACAAAAGAGTTATGCGGATACTCGCAGGAGGGACTTAGTTTTCACAGTGGGAGACTATGTGTATTTGAAAGTGTCACCCCTGAGAAGCGTAAAGAGATTCAACATGAAAGGAAAGTTGGCACCCAGATACATAGGTCCTTTCCGGATCTTGGCAGACGTGGAGAAGTGGCCTATCAGCTTGAGTTACCTGAGAGGCTGTCAGGCGTTCATGATGTGTTCCATGTCTCTCAGCTAAAGAAATGTCTGAGGGTGCCCGAAGAGCAAGTTCCCCTGGAAGAGATCAAGATAGGAGAAGATCTCACTTATGAAGAGCACCTTGTAAAGATCTTAGAGACAGCAGAAAGAGTTACCAGGAGCCGAGTGATCAAGATGTGCAAGGTTCAGTGGAACAGGTATACAGAAGAAGAGCTACCTGGGAAGAGAAGAAGATCTCCGGAAATCTTATCCGCAGTTGTTTGAGCAAGCTCCAGTCGAATCTCGAGGACGAGATTCAGCCTAAGGGGGGTAGAGTTGTAACACCCTAAAAATTTCTCCAAAACAAAATAGGTGAAAATGATTTAATTACGATTTTTGTGAAGCATTTAACCTAGGGGTTAAATAATTTTTTGGAAATAAAGAGTAGTGGCAACATGTTTATGCATTCATGCTGGTGCATTATATTTATTTGAGTGACTCGTTTTTGCCAAAATTCAAAATGAATTCAAACTTCTTTTGGAATGGATTTGAAATGCTTTGAAATAAAAAGAAAAAAGGAAATTTCACCTTCTCCCTCTCTCCTCTTTGCAACCGGCCCAAGCGGCCTGGCGGCCTAAGCCGCTGGCGCTCTCTCCCCTCCTCCTTTTCCGCAGCGGGCCTCCCTCCTCCCTTCCCCTTCGCCCGCACGGCCCACTGGCGGCCCAGCTCGGCGCCGTTTGCGCCGCCGCGCCTCCTCTCCCTCTCTCTCACTGACAACCCGGGCCCGCATGTCAGCCCCCTCCTCCTCCTTCTCTGCGTCGCCGCCGAGCGCAACCGCCGCGGCCGCACGTTCCCGCTCTTCTTCTCCCGCGTGCTTCACCCACGACCCCGTCTCTCCCTCGTCCTTTTAGTGGACGCGGTCTCCACCCCCACTCCTTTCTCCCTCTTTCTCTCCCGCAGCGCCGCACAGCAGAGCACCCAAGCAACCGCGCCGAGCATCTCCGTGCCATCGCCGCCGCCGCCGCAGCAGTCGAGCCGCCGATTCGGCACCGCTCCGACCGTCCGCGACCTCCCCCGAGCTCCGCCGCGTCGCAGTGAAGTTGCCGAACCCCCTCCTTCCTTTTCTTTCGCTTGGTTTAGTCCTAACCGCCGCGTTCGTCCGTGCAGTCCGCCGCCGTCCGCCGTTCGCCGCGGACCGCCACCTCCGGCCACCTCCTCCGTTCGTTTCACCCCGGTGAGCACCCCCCTTGGCTTCCCCTATCTCCCTGTCCGCTTGGTTTAGCCTAGGGTAGGCTCCGCGGCCGAGTCCGCGAGCTCCGCCGTGCCATCCATGGCGGAACCGCGCGCGACGTCGCGCAAAGCGCCGCGACGCCACGGCCTGTGCACGCCGTCGGCTTGCCCCGCGCGCGCATCCCCCTGGATCTAATCCGCGCCATCCATCTCTGATCCGGTGGCTCGAATCAGCCGGTACCCTTTCGGGTGCCATTTTGCATATGAGCCCCTGAGGATTTGCGGAATCAACCCGCACTCCCTTTAGTGCTATTCCCTGAGTCTTGGAAACTCCCTTTAGGCCCCTGTGCTTCCCCTGATTTGAGGCGCAGTCCAGCCGGCCGCCATTTCGATTTAAAATTCAATTTAAATTCCGATTTCAATTCAATGCTTTCCAGCTTATTTACAGAAATGCCATTACACTAAAATGCTTATAAAATCCCCGTTTTAGCTCCGTTTTGACCCGTTCAAGTTGCGTTAGATTCGTAATTTAGTTTTCTACCTGTTTATTATGCCTCTGTTAGACAGCGTAGATCAGTTAGTTTCAGAGTTTATGTTAATCTTGTTTAGGGCTTTAGAAACACCGTTTCGGCCGTATCTTTCGCATAGTAACTCCGTTTTCGGTGAACCAAAACTTGTTGTGATCGTAGAAACGCGTATTTCAGTTTTATCAAAGTTTTATTTCTGTTTATTACTGTTTGATGTACTGTTCTAATGATAGCCTTGTTGCTTTTATATGTATGCGTCCGGAATGCGTGGTGATGTTCTGTGATCGAGTAGACGGTGAGTCGGTGTGGTACGATCAGGACCCTTCTTTCAACGACCAGCAGGAAGACCAGCCTTTCGACTACCAAGGCAAGTTAGCATGGGATCTCCTTGTTACCTATTTCACCTTACTATTAATTTACTCATTTATGCATGTGTTCAAATTGAGCAACCTTAGAGACCCACTTAGCTTTGTTATCTGTGATGTTCTTGACTCCGTGGATCTTTGCATATAGGTAGAATGCTAGTGCTAACTGACTTATAACTGATCCAGTCCAATGATGATTTTGTTCTCATAATGATATGTTGTTAAACGGTTATAAAAAACTTGCTGTTAGCAAAAGCTGGGATTGACAGTGCTACCATGAGTGCTATATGGCTCTGGTTTTAGCTCAGTACACTGGACCTTTTCTAACTTGTTAGCGGTGACCCGAAAGGGCGCATAAGGGGCTTGCCACTTTGGGTGTAGGGCTGCTCCTATTCCTATGTGTATAGCTGCGATGGCCTTGTGCCATAGGAAAGGGGGGTTACTACATCTGCCTGCCAAGGAAACCTAGCGGCCCTAACATGTTAGACGAACCAACGAAAGGCTTCATAGTGTGCCCCGCCGATCTACCTCGGAAGTGGATCAAGAGGTTGGCCGCCTCGGGCACAAGGGTAACACGGCTTGTGGGTAAAGATGCACAACCTCTGCAGAGTGTAAAACTGTTATAAGCCGTGCTCACGGTCACGAGCGGCCCGGGAAACTAGCAGAACTTTGATACTTGAATAACTGTTTACTTTATGTGATGGTACCTTATGATGTTATTTTTATCTTTGATGGACAAATGGATCATGGGTTAAGGGTTAAGCACAATATTCGTTTACCTTAATGCTAAAACCTGCCAACTTAAAAGCTAACTGCAGTCTGACAGTGTCAGCCTTTTGAGCCTCATGATCCCTGTGTTAGCTTGCTAAGTACGTGGAGTACTTACGCTTGTTGTTTATCTTCTTTTTGGGCAAAATCCCGGATGGGTAACAGATGAAGGTGCAGTTGGCGACTTCCCAGAGGACTTCTAGGCTAGCTGTTTCCCCCAGTCAGCGTTCCCTGTGGAGTAGATCTTGTTAGCAGTTCTGTTATCTTTTGTTTCGCTTGATGTAAGACTTGTGTCGATACTATCGTTATGTATTTAACAATGTGATGATGCCACTTTCTTGTAATTTGTCTAACTTATGTGTGTGATTGTTTCCTGGGCACACATGAGTACTCCGCCACAATTTTATCCTTAAAATTGGGGTGTGACATATATGTGTCCAACCTCTCCAGAAACATCACGCACATGTTTCTGCCATACAAAGAATATCGCCTACAGCTCATTAACAGGTCAGATCACGCCCCGGTGAAGCCAACTATAGAACTCATCTAGACACTACATTACAGGTACGTTCATGCATTGGTACATGCACGTTGGCGTTTGTAATGTTTGCCCAGCCAGAAAAAAAGTCAGCAGAGTCCTATTTAGCTAGCCTCAACAAGTTCCTATCCACGATTGCAAAGAACCTGACATTATGTTTCAAGTCTGTGGCTACAGAACAAACTACCTCTAAAAGACTTTGTAAACTCTAATAGCTTAGATAATACCTCATATTTGGTTTCATTAAAAAAAGTGAACTAATACTTTTATAATTTTTGTAGATAAAATTAGAAAATCAGAAGAACATAAGAATACCTGAAGACAGCCAACCATCAGTATATTTGTCACCACATTGTATTGATCATTGCAGACTTTGACCATGTGTTGGCCCAAAATCTTGTCAAAACACTAAAAAAATATAAATATCCCAAATTAGCAAACACATACATTCAATAGATAAAATACTGACAAAAAAAGAAAATAATGAAAAAAATTACTTACTGGTTAATAAACTAAAATTATTTGTAAAACAAAAACTAGCATGTTATTATATTTTTATAGTCCCTCAATAAAACTCTAATATATCATTGCACATTATGACCATCCTAGATTAATATATGGTATGGAAGTAAAACTCTAAATAACACTTTGAATTCTTACTTTCGTATTCATATTCAAGTATGCTACAAACTCTAATATATCACTGCACATTATGACCATTCTAGATTAATATATGGTTATGGAAGTAAAACTCTAAATAAAACTTTGAATTCTTACTTTTGTATTCATATTCAAGGATGCTACAAACTCTTCATTATTAACATGATGCAGGAACAAATGACCTCAGAAAACATCAAAGAATCAAAAGCCAAGTTGATTCCATCAGAAAAAAAAGAAAGTTGTAACAACACCTGGGATTCACATGAAAATATGGATTCTTCAAAGTTAGTGATGAGTGAATAAGCATACACTTTAATAATAGATATTATCCTTAATTTTGTATTCAGGTCTTTTGATTACAAACATAATGCAGGAACAAATGACCTCAGAAAATATCAAAGAATCAATAGCCAAGATGACTTCATCAGAAAAAGATGAAAGTTGTAATAATACATGAGATTTGCTTGAAAACAAGGATTCTTCAAAGGTCAGTGGAAATATGAAATGTCTAAATATACATACCCTTTAATAATGGATATTATACTTTCCTAAATCTTAAAACAATGCTCACTCAAAATAAATTTTGGTATATATATATATATATATTATGTTGCAGGAACACAAGAATCAAGGAGAACAAAGGAAAGAAATACCTGATGAACTGGTTTCTAATAAAAGTATGACATCAGCATTGACTGACGTTTCTAATGACCATAACATTCATTCGGATGAATGTAAAATGAAGATTGAAGATGTCAGACCTTCAACGGAAGATCAAAAAAAGAGGAAGCACAATCATATATCTGATTCGAAGATTAGCAAGAATTTAAAATTATGAAATTTACAGAAGAAGAAAATCAAAAAATCATGCCCGAACCTTATAGACACAAGAAACCGAAAAAATGCAGATCTAATTTAATTGATTCAAAAGGTATGTACCATCTTAATCTATGTCGTCTTTATATTTCATTATATTAAAATATTAACTTTTCTTAAATGCAGACTATATTTGTGATGGAGAAGATGAACAATTATAGAATCAATTAGAAATTCAGAAGATAAAAGGATAGTGGTGAGAATGGGGGGTGACATATTCCTTAATTTCTTCTTATTTAAATGTTTACTAAACCCTACGGCCCCCTTGTATGATGATGTAAGTTCAAAATATTATATAATTTACCTTTTTAGATATTTAATTATAATAAGTAACATGCTCAATACTACACTTATTAATGCAGGTAATGGATGCATACATCAACCTCATTAGAGCTGAAAAAAAACTACTGTGTATGGAAGGAACAACTATTTACCTAGAGACTACACTCGGAACTTCAATCCTCCATCGTGATGGTAAGCATTGGAAAGAAAATAAACCATGTACTAATGATGACCAGATTGTACAAAGGATGAAAGAATATACAAGTCATGATCTGGTAACTACTAAAACCCTATATGTACAATTAGAAAATTGCAAATGTTCCTGATTTCTAACAATATTAAAATAAAATTCTTTTAAACAGGGTATTTATCCCTATTATATTGAGAAATGTCACTGGTACCTGGAGTTATAAATGCTAAAAAAGAACAGATACAAGTTTTAGACTGTAACACCCTAAAATTTCTCCAAAGCCCAATAGTTGAAAATGCTTTAATTATGATTTTTGTGAGCATTTAACATAGGGGATAAATAATTTTTGTTGAATTAAAATTATAGTGGCAACATGTTTATGCATTCATGCTGGTGCACTATATTTATTTGGGTGTTTGGTTTTTGCTAAAATTCAAATGAATTCAAATTTCATTTGAGAATGATTTGAAAAGCCTTTAAATAAAATGAAAAAGCTTTCTTTCCTCTCTCCCCTCTCCCCCTCCCTTTCGGCCCAGGCAGCCTGGCGGCCCAACCCGCCGGCGCGCCCTCTCCTCTTTCTCCTCCCCCGCTGCTTCCCTCCCCTCCTCTTTCTTCCGCGCGGCCCAGCAGGCCGGCCCGCCCGCCCGCGTGCAACGCCGCTCCTCCCCTTCTCTCTCTCTCTCTCTCTGGCAACCCGGCCCGCGTGTCAGCCGCCTCCTCCCTCCTTCTCTGCGTCGCCGCCGAGCGCAACCGCCGCGCCGCACTCCCCCGCTTCTCCCGCGCCC
Organism: Coix lacryma-jobi var. lacryma-jobi; assembly: GCA_009763385.1. Lineage (NCBI taxonomy): Eukaryota > Viridiplantae > Streptophyta > Magnoliopsida > Poales > Poaceae > Coix > Coix lacryma-jobi. Next base: position 95,334,271 of record CM019829.1, read on the forward strand.
ACTCCCACGACCTCGCCCTCGTCCTCGTGCATATAGCGGACGCACCGCACCCCCGCTCCCCTTTTCCCTCATTCTCCCTCTCTTCGCAGCGCTCAGAGCCACCGCCGCCGCCCCGAGCCTAGCTCCGTCAAGTCCGAGCACCCCGCCGCCGTCGTCCGCCGTGCTCGTCCTCGCCGACCCCCCCGTTCAGCGTCTCGCCGTGATCCGTGTCGCGTAACGGCGCCGCCGAACCACTTTCTCTCTCTCTTTCGCCTGATTTTGGCCCTAACCGCCGTCGTGTGCTCGCAGCTCCGACGCCGCCGCGTTCGGATCCCCGCCGCCCCTCGCCGTGCGCCATCACCCGAGCCTCCTCGCCGCCTCTTTAGCCGCGGTGAGAACCCCCTGAGCTCCGCTCTCTCTCTCTTCTCTTGGTTTGACTCGGGCGCCTCCTTCGCCGGGTCCGCAAGCGCCCGCGCGCCATCCATGGCGGGTGCGCACGCCGTCGCGACACCCCGCGACGTCGCGGCCAGAGCCCCGCGCCGGCGCGCCGTCGGCTTGCCCCCGCGCGCACTTCCCCTGGATCTAATCCGTGCCGTCCGCGATCGATCCGACGGCCGTGAGTGACCCGTACCCCTTCGGGTTAGTTTTGCTAAGAGCCCCTGGGGTTTTGCGGAATCAACCCGCGCTCCCCTCCCTACTGTTGCCCCTGGTCTTTGCAAACTCCCATCCAGGCCCCTGCGTTTCTTCGAAAATGAGGCGCAGTCCAGCCGACTGCGGATTTGATTTAAAATTCAATTAAATTCTGATTTAATTTCAAAAGCATTTCAGTTTATTTACAGAAATGCCACTACATTGTTTTGCTTATAAAATCCACGTTTTAGCTCCGATTTGATCCATTCAAATTGCGTTAGCTTCGTAATTTAGTGCTCTACCCGTTTATACCCCTGTTAGTCTGTTTTGGACAGGTTAGCTTTAGAGTCCAAGTTAATCTTGTTTAGGGCTTTATATATACCGTTTCGATCGTAACTTTCACGCCGTAACTCCGTTTTCGATGAACCAAAACTTGTTGTGATCGTGGAGACGCGTACTTCAGTTTTACCAAAGTTTTATTTCAGTTTATTACTGTTTGGTGTATTGTTCTAATAATAGCCTTGTTTGCATCGTGTATGTTTGCACCTGGAATGCGTGGTGATGTTATGATCGAGTAGACGGTGAGTCGGTGTGGTGCGATCAGGACCCCTCGTTCAGTGACCAGCAGGAAGATCAACCTTTCGACAACCAAGGCAAGTTAGCATGGGACCTCCTTGTTTACCTATACACTTTACTTTAATCACTCATTTATGCATGTGTCCAATTGAGCAACCTTAGAAACCCCACTTAGCTTTGTTATCTGTGATGTTCTTGTTCCGTGGGATATATGCATATGGGTAGAATGCTAGTGCTAACTGACTTATAACTGATCCAGTCCAATGATAAATTTGTTCTCATGATGATATGTTGTTAAACGGTTAATAAAACTTGCTGTTAGCAAAAGCTGGGATTGACAGTGCTACCATGAGTGCTATATGGCTCTGGTTTTAGCTCAGTACACTGGACCTTTTCTAACTTGTTAGCGGTGACCCGAAAGGGCGCATAAGGGGCTTGCCACTTTGGGTGTAGGGCTGCTCCTGTTCCTATGTGTATAGCTGCGATGGCCTTGTGCCATAGGAAAGGGGGTTACTACATCTGCCTGCCAAGGAAACCTAGCGGCCCTAACATGTTAGACGAACCAACGAAAGGCTTCATAGTGTGCCCCGCCGATCTACCTCGGAAGTGGATCAAGAGGTTGGCCGCCTCGGGCACAAGGGTAACACGGCTTGTGGGTAAAGATGCACAACCTCTGCAGAGTGTAAAACTGTTATAACAGCCGTGCTCACGGTCACGAGCGGCCCGGAAACTAGCAGAACTATAATACTTGATAACTGTTTACTTTATATTGTTGGTACCTTATGATGTTATATTTACCTTTGATGGACAAATGGATCATGGGTTAAGGGTTAAGCACAATATTCGTTTACCTTAATGCTAAAACCTGCCAACTTAAAAGCTAACTGCAGTCAGACAGTGTCAGCCTTTTGAGCCTCATGAACCCTGTGTTAGCTTGCTAAGTACGAGAAGTACTTACGCTTGTTGTTTATCTTCTTTTTGGGCAAAATCCCGGATGGGTAACAGATGAAGGTGCAGTTGGCGACTTTCCTGAGACTTCTAGGCTAGCTGCTCCCCCAGTCGACGTTTCCCTGTGGTTTAGTTTGTGTACCAGTTCAGTGATCTGTGGTTCAGTATTTGTAAGACTCTGTTTTAAATACTGTCGTGATGTAATACAATGTGATGATGCCACTCCTTGTAATTTGTCTACTTATGTGTGTGATTGTTTCCTGGGCACACATGAGTAGTACGTTGTCCCAATTTTATCCTTAAAGTTGGGGTGTGACAAATTGGTATCAAGCTTTGTTGACTGTAGGACGCGAGCCTAGCTAGGAAATGGCCGTTCTAACACCTTTTGTTACCTGTTCATGCTTATTTTATTATCTTGTTACTTTATAAAATTTGCATGCTTCTTATTCTTATTCTATTGAGTAAAACTAATTGTTTCCGCTTATCTTATCTTACTTTTATAACGTCAGGATGCCTCGCATGAACACCCGCGCGTATCGTGCCCTTTTCACCCGCCAGCACCAGCCAGCCTGCTCCCCCTGTGGTCCACATCCCCGACAGTGACGGTTCCTCTAGCTCCTCCAACACCGCCTTCATCGTGGAGGATGAAGAGTTGACCTCTACCCCGACTGTCTCTGAGGAGCTAGCAGCGCCACCACCCACCGCCCCCTGCAGCAGTTCCTGAGTCTCCAGCTCCGGAGGTGCCAGCTCCTGAGGCGCCAGCGCCTGAGGTCCCTGCTCCAGAGGCACCCGCTCCTGTGGCGCCTGCCGCTCCACCAGTCGTGGAGGCCCCCGCCGCTCCAGCAGTCCCAGCAGCACCTGCCGCTCCAGCAGCTCCTGCAGCACCGGCCTTCGTGCCAGTGTACCCGGTGGTGCACTCTCCCGCCGCTTCGTCTGCTTCAGCACCAACACCCCCTGCCTCCCCAGTAGTGCAGGTGGTGGATGAAGACCTTGGATGGACTCGTCGCTTCATGTTCAAGAAGCCCGACGAGACAGCATACTACCATAGTATGCTGGTTCGTCTGCTGAATGAGTACTACCCAGAGTTGGAGGCCAAGCTCCAGTATCACTGTGGCGAGTACACTCATCCGTTGGAGGCCACCTACTGGAAGTCCGACCTGATGGTTACAGGTTGGAATGATGTGGATCAGGCCCATGTCATAGAGTCGGCTCACAGGACTACCACCAAGCGTGGTGAAGCTCTCGCCAGCATGGAGGACGCAGCACAGGATGCTTTCTTGCATTACCGTGGTCTGCGCTTCCAGTCTATGAGGACTGACCGCTACCGCTATCTGCCCCACAGTGACATGGTGGGCTCGTGGCAAGCTCTGCTTCCTCCTGTGGAGTACCCGGTTCTGGTCTCTACCGCCCAGCATGCCTATGAAGTGCAGAGGAAGGCTGACAAGGTGCAGGATGACCTGCGTGCTTCAGAAGGTGATAGGCGTTTGGAGCGCGAAGTGGACTACCTTCGCGGTGAGCTAGACTATGCAGCTGTCTACAAGAAGAAGTACAGAGCCAACGATGCCCCCGGTGGAGCCCAGTAGTTTGCCTACCATGTTCAGTTATCCCGTTAGACACGTTTTTAAGTTTCAGTTTGTGTTTGGTGAACCTTTTGTGGATGTGTGTTTTATGTTTGTGAACTATGTTTGGATGGATCTTTGTTTGTGTGTGGTGAAGTACAAGTTATGTTGTGCTTCTCCAAGTTAAACACCTTCTTGTGATGTATAAGTTGTTTATCTCCTATGCCTGTGTTGCTGTTTTTTTGAGCACCCTGTGGTTATATCTGTATATCTCTTAATCCGTGATCCCAAAAATTATGAAATTTTTGTGGAAGTATCTAGACTGATGTATCTTTCAAACAAATCTGGAACCAAGTCTTTATCTGTTCGGATCTAGGAGATATGCCTGTTTAAAGTTGATGTTTCTGCGCAGTCTGTCACCTAGAACAGGTTCTGTTCAATGCTGTTTTCGACCCGAATCTGGTCGAATCTGAGAAGTGTTCTTCTATATGAAAGTTGTAGTTGGTTTCTTAAGCTTTCCAACGATGTCTGGTTCATCCCTGTTGGATTTCTGTAACTTGAGTTATGCCCGTTTTAGCGTGCTGCTGTTGACAAGGATGTGCACAGAAATTTTCAGCAATGTTTATTTATGTTCATATATACATTCTTTGTTGGATATAAAGGTCTAACTCTTGCGCATTTGTTGGTAAGCAGATGGCAGCAAGGGGTGGACGCGGAAGAGGCCGTGGCCGTGGGCGTGGTGTTCCTATGGACCCGCCACCGCCACCGCCGCCAGTGACCATCGAACAGCTGATGCCACGCAGAATCAGCTTATGCACGCCATGATGAACCACCTGGATCAGGCGCCCGCTGCAGCACCTCAACCTCTTCAAGTCAGGGACCGTCGAGGAGAGTTCCTGAAGGGCATCCACCTGTGTTCACTCACGCCTCTGAACCACTGGAGGCGGATGACTGGCTCCGTGCAGTGGAGAAACAGCTGAACATTGCCCAGTGCACCGACTATGAGAAGGTGCTCTATGCCTCGGGGCAACTGCAGGGAGCTGCACAAGACTGGTGGGATGCGTTCATGTTCGGCCGTCCCCAAGATGCTCCAGTTGTTACATGGCAGGAGTTCAGGGAGAACTTCAGATCCTATCATCCCCTGATGGTCTCGTAGAGCTGAAGCAAGAGGAGTTCCGCTCCTTGAAGCAAGGGTCCATGTCAGTGGCGGAATACCGCGACAAGTTTGCCCAACTGTCGCGCTATGCCCCACAGGATGTGGCCCAAGACAAAGACAAGCAGCGCCGATTTCTGAAGGGTCTTTACGATGGGTTGCAGCTCCAGCTCATGTCGAACACCTACCCGAACTATCAGGCCCTGGTCAATAGGGCGATCGTTATTGACAACAAGAGGAAGGAAATGGAGGCAAAGAAGAAGCTTCCAAGGCCAGTCATCGGGGAGCAACACTCGTCCCCGAACCAACCCCCAGCAAGGCTACCCCCAGAGGAATCAAGGCTCCTCCAACCAGTGGAACAGGGGACAGCACCCCCAGGGCAACCAGAACCAACAGCGCCCCTCCATACCAACAGCAGTCAGGTGGTCAGCGCTACCAGCAGCAGCCAGGAGGACAGAGGTACCCGCAGCAGGGCAGCCAAGCATCACGCCAGGGAGCACCCAACTCCGCTCCCATGAAGAACGCGGCTCAGCAGAACCCCAACGCTTGCTACCGCTGTGGGGAGGTTGGACACTATGCTCACCAATGTCCCCAGAAGCAGAACCCTCAGGCTCCACAGAACCAAGCAGGAGGTCAGAAGCAGAATGCTCGTCCACCTCACACTGGGCGGGTGAACCATGTGGCTGCCGATAGTGCCCTGGATGCACCGGATGTTATGATGGGTACGTTCAGCATCAACTCAATCCCAGCAACCATACTTTTTGATTCTGGTGCTTCGCATTCCTTCATTTCACAGTCATTTGTTAGAATGCATGGTGTGCCTTTATGTGCAATGAAAGAAACAATCATAGTAAACTCACCAGGGGGTAGTATGCCTGCAAATTTCTGGAGCCCCACCTCTAGTGTCAACCTAAGGGGGGTAGACTTTAAAGTAAAGCCTATAGTGCTAAGAACAGCAGGTATAGATCTCATCTTGGGTATGGACTGGATGAAGCAACATGGGGCTGTCATTCAGTGTCAAGAAAGATCAGTTGTTATATCTACACCCAAGGGAGACAGGATTTGTGTGAAGTGGTGATGAAAGAGCAGCCACTGCCACGGTCAACCAGATGGATGCTAGTGGTGCAGAGCAAGATCGGGTGGTGGACGAGTTCCCTGATGTCTTTCCGGATGATCTGCCAGGTATGCCACCTGATCGCGATGTTGAGTTCATTATTGAATTACTGCCTGGAACTGCACCAATAGCTAAAAGACCTTATAGAATGGGGGTAAATGAATTAGAAGAACTTAAGAAACAGCTTAAGGAGTTGTTAGAGAAAGGGTATATACGCCCTAGTGCTTCTCCTTGGGGAGCACCTGTGATTTTTGTGGATAAGAAAGATGGTAGCCAAAGGATGTGTGTGGACTATAGGTCTTTAAATGAGGTTACCATTAAAAACAAATACCCTCTACCCGGATAGACGATCTATTTGACCAACTTAGAGGAGCATGTGTGTTCTCTAAAATATCTCAGATCTGGGTATCACCAGTTGAAAATCCGGAACACAGACATTCCTAAGACCGCCTTCACAACGCGGTATGGACTGTATGAGTATACAGTGATGTCTTTTGGACTGACCAATGCTCCAGCTACTTCATGTATCTGATGAATAAAGTGTTCATGGAATACCTAGACAAGTTCGTGGTGGTATTCATAGATGACATTCTAGTGTTCTCCAAAACAGAGGAGGAACATGCTGAACATCTGAGAATGGTTCTGCAGAAGTTAAGAGAGCATCAACTCTATGCCAAGAGGAGCAAGTGTGAATTTTGGCTGAAAGAAGTCTCTTTCTTAGGGCATGTTGTCTCTAACGGAGGTATATCCGTTGATCCTAGCAAGGTGCAGGATGTGTTGGACTGGAACCCGCCACCAATGCTACGAAATCCGAAGTTTTCTGGGTTTTGGCCGGGTATTATAGGAGGTTCATTGAAGGATTCTCCAAGCTTGCAAAGCCTATTGACTGCCTTGTTAGAGAAGAATGCTAAGTTTGTGTGGTCTGATAAATGCCAAGCAAACTTTGAAGAGTTAAAGAAGAGATTAACCTCAGCACCAGTCCTAGTTCTGCCAGACTTGAACAAAAGCTTCTCCATCTATTGTGATGCATCTCGTCTGGGACTTGGATGTGTTCTAATGCAAGAAGGAAGAGAGTTGCCTACGCATCTAGACAGCTGAGAAAGCACGAGGTGAACTATCCAACTCATGATTTGGAGTTAGCAGCTGTGGTCCATGCTTTGAAAATATGGAGACATTATCTAGTTGGGCATAAGTGTGATGTGTACACGGATCATAAAAGTCTGAAGTACATATTTACTCAGTCAGATCTGAATTTGAGGCAACGCCGTTGGCTAGAATTGATCAAAGACTATGACCTGGAGGTACATTATCACCCAGGAAAGGCCAATGTCGTGGCCGATGCCTTGAGCAGAAAAACTTATGCAAATGGACTGCAAGTGGAATACATGTCAGCAGAGTTGAGAGCTGAAATGGCATATCTTAACCTATGCTTTGCCAACAATGTTGTGGAGATGACAGTTGAACCTACCTTGGAGAAAGAAATCCGTGAGGGTCAATTGAAAGATGAGAAATTGCAAGAGATAGCAGAGAACATAGTGCTTGGGAAGGCACCAGGTTCAGGATGGATGAAAATGGGACACTATGGTTTGGAAAAAGGATATGTGTGCCTGAAGTGAAGGCTATCCGTGATGCCATCTTGCGAGATGCACATGAATCTGCTTACTCCATACATCCCGGCAGCACCAAAATGTACTTGGATCTGAAAGAAAAATACTGGTGGTATGGTTTGAAACGAGATGTAGCAGAATATGTGGCCCTATGTGACACCTGTCAGAAGGTCAAAGCTGAACATCAAAGACCAGCAGGATTGTTACAACCTATGCAGATACCCGAGTGGAAATGGGAAGAAGTGGGAATGGACTTTATCACTGGATTACCCCGTACACAGAGAGGCTATGACTCAATATGGGTAATAGTTGACCGTCTCACTAAGGTCGCTCACTTCCTACCAGTTAAGACCACTTATTCTGGGGCAAGGTTAGCAGAACTGTACATGGAGAGAATTGTGTCTTTGCATGGTGTTCCGAAGAAAATAGTGTCTGACAGAGGAACACAGTTCACTTCTCATTTTTGGCATCAGGTACACCAATCGTTGGGAACTAAGCTGAATTTCAGCTCTGCATATCACCCACAAACAGATGGGCAGACTGAAAGGATAAATCAGATCTTGGAGGACATGTTGAGAGCATGTGCACTTCAGCACGGGGCTAGTTGGGATAAAAGCCTGCCATATGCTGAATTCTCTTACAACAACAGTCATCAGGAGAGTCTCAAAATGGCTCCTTTTGAGGCCTTATATGGTAGAAAGTGTAGAACTCCCTTGTTCTGGAATCAGACAGGAGAGACTCAAGTGTTCGGACCGGATGTTCTTAGAAATGCTGAAGATCAAGTAAGGACGATCCGGGATAACTTGAGGATAGCTCAGTCCCGACAAAAGAGTTATGCAGATACTCGCAGGAGGGACTTAGTTTTCAAGTGGGGACTATGTGTATTTGAAAGTGTCACCCATGAGGAGCGTAAAGAGATTCAACATGAAAGGAAAGTTAGCACCCAGATACATAGGTCCTTTCCGGATCTTGGCCAGATGTGGAGAAGTGGCCTATCAGCTCGAGTTACCTGAGAAGCTGTCAGGTGTACATGATGTGTTCCATGTTTCTCAGCTAAAGAAATGCCTGAGGGTGCCTGAAGAACAAGTTCCTCTGGAAGAGATCAAGATAGGTGAAGATCTTACTTATGAAGAGTACCTGTCAAGATCTTGGAAACAGCAGAAAGAGTTACCAGGAGCCGAGTTATCAAGATGTGCAAAGTTCAGTGGAACCGGTATACAGAAGAAGAGGCTACCTGGGAAAGAGAAGAAGATCTTCGGAAATCTTATCCCCAGTTGTTTGAGTAAGCTCCAGTCGAATCTCGAGGACGAGATTCATCTTAAGGGGGGTAGAGTTGTAACACCCTAAAATTTCTCCAAAGCCCAATAGTTGAAAATGCTTTAATTATGATTTTTGTGAGCATTTAACATAGGGGATAAATAATTTTTGTTGAATTAAAATTATAGTGGCAACATGTTTATGCATTCATGCTGGTGCACTATATTTATTGGGTGTTTGGTTTTTGCTAAATTCAAATGAATTCAAATTCATTTCATTTGAAAATGATTTGAAAAGCCTTTAAATAAATGAAAAAGCTTTCTTTCCTCTCTCCCTCCCTCTCCCCCCCCTTTCGGCCCAGGCAGCCTGGCGGCCCAACCCGCCGCGCGCCCTCTCCTCTTTCCTCTTCCCCGCTGGGCTTCCCTCCCCTCCCTCCTCTCCCTTCTTCTCCCGCGCGGCCCAGCAGGCCGGCCCGCCCGCGCCGCGTGCAACCGGCCGCTCCCTCCCCTTCTCTCTCTCTGGCAACCCGGGCCCGCGTGTCAGCCGCCTCCTCCCTCCTTCTCTGCGTCGCCGCCGAGCGCAACCGCCGCGGCCGCACTCCCCCGCTTCTCCCGCGCCCACTCCCACGACCTCTCCCTCTCTCCTCGTGCATATACTACGAACCACCGCACCCCGCTCCCCTTTTCCCTCATTCTCCCTCTCTTCGCACAGCGCTCCAGAGCCCGCCGCCGCTCCCGAGCCTAGCTCCGTCAAGTCCGAGCACCCGCGCCGCGTCCCCGGCCGTGCTCGTCCTCGCCGACCCCGTTCAGCGTCTCGCCGTGATCCGTGTCGCGGTAACGGCGCGCCGAACCACCTTCTCTCTCTCTTTCGCCTGATTTTGGCCCTAACCGCCGTCGTGTGCTCGCAGCTCGCTCGACGCCCGCGTTCGGATCCCCCGCCGCCCCTCGCCGTGCGCCATCACCCGAGCCTCCTCGCCGCCTCTTTGCCGCGGTGAGAACCCCCTTGAGCTCCGCTCTCTCTCTCTCTCTCTTGGTTTGACTCGGGGCGCCTCCTTCGGCCGGGTCCGCAAGCGCCCGCGCGCCATCCATGGCGGGTGCGCGCACGCCGTCGCGACACCCCCACCCCGACGTCGCGCCAGAGCCCGCGCGCGCGCGCGTCGGCTTGCCCCCGCGCGCACTTCCCTGGATCTAATCCGTGCCGTCCGCGATCGATCCGACGGCCGTGAGTGACCCGTACCCCTTCGGGGTTAGTTTTGCATAAGAGCCCCCTGGGGTTTTGCGGGAATCACCCGCGCTCCCCTCCCTACTGTTGCCTGAGTCTTTGCAAACTCCCATCCAGGCCCCTGCGTTTCTTCGAAAATGAGGCGCAGTCCAGCCGACTGCGGGATTTGATTTAAAATTCAAATTAAATTCTGATTAATTTCAAAAGCATTTCAGTTTATTTACAGAAATGCCACTACATTGTTTTGCTTATAAAATCCGCGTTTTAGCTCCGATTTGATCCATTCAAATTGCGTTAGCTTCGTAATTTAGTGCTCTACCCGTTTATACCCCTGTTAGCCTGTTTTGGACAGTTTAGCTTTAGAGTCCAAGTTAATCTTGTTTAGGGCTTTATATATACCGTTTCGATCGTAACTTTCACGCCGTAACTCCGTTTTCGATGAACCAAAACTTGTTGTGATCGTAGATGCGTACTTCAGTTTTACCAAAGTTTTATTTCAGTTTATTACTGTTTGGTGTATTGTTCTAATAATAGCCTTGTTTGCATCGTGTATGTTTGCACCTGGAATGCGTGGTGATGTTTGATCGAGTAGACGGTGAGTCGGTGTGGTGCGATCAGGACCCCTCGTTCAGTGACCAGCAGGAAGATCAACCTTTCGACAACCAAGGCAAGTTAGCATGGGACCTCCTTGTTTACCTATACACTTTACTTTAATCACTCATTTATGCATGTGTCCAATTGAGCAACCTTAGAAAACCACTTAGCTTTGTTATCTGTGATGTTCTTGTCTCCGTGGGATATATGCATATGGGTAGAATGCTAGTGCTAACTGACTTATAACGAATCCAGTCCAATGATAATTTTGTTCTCATGATGTTATGTTGTTAAACGGTTAATAAAACTTGCTGTTAGCAAAAGCTGGGATTGACAGTGCTACCATGAGTGCTATATGGCTCTGGTTTTAGCTCAGTACACTGGACCTTTTCTAACTTGTTAGCGGTGACCCGAAAGGGCGCATAAGGGGCTTGCCACTTTGGGTGTAGGGCTGCTCCTGTTCCTATGTGTATAGCTGCGATGGCCTTGTGCCATAGGAAAGGGGGGTTACTACATCTGCCTGCCAAGGAAACCTAGCGGCCCTAACATGTTAGACGAACCAACGAAAGGCTTCATAGTGTGCCCCGCCATTCTACCTCGGAAGTGGATCAAGAGGTTGGCCGCCTCGGGCACAAGGGTAACACGGCTTGTGGGTAAAGATGCACAACCTCTGCAGAGTGTAAAACTGTTATAACAGCCGTGCTCACGGTCACGAGCGGCCCGGAAAACTAGCAGAACTATAATACTTTGAATAACTGTTTACTTTATATTATTGGTACCTTTATGATGTTATATTTACCTTTGATGGACAAATGGATCATGGGTTGAGGGTTAAGCACAATATTCGTTTACCTTAATGCTAAAACCTGCCAACTTAAAAGCTAACTGCAGTCAGACAGTGTCAGCCTTTTGAGCCTCATGAACCCTGTGTTAGCTTGCTAAGTACGAGAAGTACTTACGCTTGTTGTTTATCTTCTTTTTGGGCAAAAATCCCGGATGGGTAACAGATGAAGGTGCAGTTGGTGACTTTCCTGAAGACTTCTAGGCTAGCTGCTCCCCCAGTCGACGTTTCCCTGTGGTTTAGTTTGTGTACCAGTTCAGTGATCTGTGGTTCAGTATGTTGTAAGACTCTGTTTTAAATACTGTCGTGATGTAATAAACAATGATGATGTCACTCCTTGTAATTTGTCTACTTATGTGTGTGATTGTTTCCTGGGCACACATGAGTACGTTGTCCCAATTTTATCCTTAAAGTTGGGGTGTGACACAAAGGTTTTGCCGAATGCTCTTTGTTGAGACCTTTTTGTCGAGTGCTCTTATCGAGTGTGTGGCACTCAGACACTTTTTCTATTTTTTGTGTTTTTTATTTTTACTTTGCCAATTGTTTTTTTCTTTGTCGAGTGCCTCGGCAAAGGTTTTGCCGAATGCCCTTTGTTGAGACCTTTTTGCCGAGTTTTTTTTATCGATTGTGTGGCCGTTTTTTATTTTTACTTTGCCAATTGTTTTTTTCTTTGTCGAGTGCCTCGGCAAAGGTTTTGCCGAATGCCCTTTGTTGAGACCTTTTTGCCGAGTGCTTTTTATCGAGTGTGTGGCACTCAGGCACTCGGCAAAGCAGAGCAGTCCGGTAGTGAGTGAAACGCATGTCTACTTTTGATAAAAATAATTCGATAGGTAAATATACCGGTGGAATGAAATGAGCATGAAAAGATAACATCAAGTTGTAGTAGGTTTATATAGAAACCATGTGAACCACTACGCATAATTTACGTACGCGTATAGGCCGGGCACTTTGCTAGTTAAACTAATGACGATGCTCATCAATTCAGACCATGAAAAAGTTGCAGCCTGGAGAGATTATGCTAATCAATAGAGACCATGCAACGTAAGTTTCATGCATGCAGATCGAGACTTTACTATACTGTGTACTACTCCTTCGTCCCTAATTAACAGTCGTCATTGGTTTGCTGCTATAAGTTTAACTCGATTTGTAGTAAATGTGTGTAATATTTGTATCTCCAAATGAATTTGTTAAAAAACTAGATCCAGAGATTTTTTTTTTCAATGATGCTAACTATGTACTCCCTCTGTATAGGAAATAGATGACGTTTTGGACATGGTTTCAGTCAAACATTGAGAATATAAATCATGAATAACTTTTAAGTTATTGAGTTTGAAAATATAAAAAACTATATGAATGGATTTGTCTTGAAAATACTTTCATAAAAAATATATATGTATCACTACTTTTCATAAATATATTTTGTATAAAGAAAGTTAAAGTTATACTTTGGAGACCATGTCGATGTCCAAAACATCATTTATTTTATATGCAAGGAGTACGATAAATATTGATATTTTTTAATATATATCTAATCAATATGTTTTTTGGGAAACGAAAACGATAATATTTAGGGACGGAGGAAGTACGTGTTTATTGCTACCTGGTGAGACCCTGTATCGATGTTTCCGAAGTACACAAAACACAGTGCAACCGTCCCGAGATCACAGTCACTGATATCAGCAGCCTCGATCTGTGCAAGTGCAGCACTGATCTCTTCTTCGAACAGGTGATCCAAACATAGACGTTCCAATGCATCGATGAGATGGAGCCTACTTGGAATAGTCGTAGTCATCGAACTTGCTATCATTTTGGCCACTTCTTCCTTGAGTTTGTCCGCTTGATCTGTCATCTCAATCTGCTGAAAACAGTACAGTTAGACTTATTATTACCATTCCATTATTAGAAGGAAAAAAAATCTAAGAATCTATCACATCATTAATTTAGTTTCTTTATATGTACTCCGTACACGTACACAGTTATAGAATGAGATCGAAAAGGAAGATACGTAAATAGCGAGACCTGTTGCTGTGATGAAGGGTTGGAGTAGCCGAGGAAGATATCTCCCCAGATAGATGGCTCGAAAATACCAGCGTTCTTGCTCATGCGGTTGTCACCGACGACGTCGCCGTCGTCGAGGCCATGCCGGGTTCTTGCGGCAAAGCATTGCAACCTGCTGGCTCGCCGCTGTGAAATGCGACCTGGCCATTGCCTGAGCGGCAGCGGCAGCGGCGGCGACGACGCGGCAGCAGAAATATGGTTGAAGGTCCTCATGCTGCAGCTGCTGCACTCGATCTTGTGTGGTTTCCGGAGCAGCCGCTGGCTATGTATATATAAAGAGAAAAAAAAATTACTGCTGCTGTGTATCTATATATACGGATTTTATTTTTGTTATTTACTTGCACTCAAGTACATATCGTTTGTGACTCTTATAATAAACAAAACCTCACTAGTCATTTCTCTTAACATACATGTTATCCATCTCATCAGTCCACTATCAGATACATTTATAGCTACACTAGCTATTTCTCTTAACGTGCAACCTAGTTGTCTACTCCGTCCGTATCGCTTTTAGATGTTGTTTAGGACAGCGTCACAGTCTTCAAACCATAACTTTTACCACTTCTTTCTTTAAAAATATTTGTTGTAAAATAATATATGTATACTTTTATGAAAGTACTTTTGAAGACAAATTTATTTATATGATTTTTACATCTCTAAACTTAATAATTTAAAAGTTTTCATAATTTATATTCCTAATGTTTGACTCAAACCTTATCCAAAACGTCATCTATTTCTGATAACGGAGGAAGTACATCATCAGTCCACTGTCAGATGCATTTATGGCTACACTAGTTATTTCTCTCAACATGCAGGCTAGTAATCCACCTCATCAGTGCACTCTCAGATGCATTCAAAACCCCATTAGTTATTTTTTCAACATGCAAAGCTATCTATTTCATTAGTACGTACACTATCATATGCATTTATGGTCAATTAGCATTTGCAATTATGATTTGCATGTCAACAAGACATGTGGACGACGCCCTTCTTCGCTGAAAAGTCATCCCATCTCCAGGAGGAAGAAGAACCTCGCCTCGCGCTCACTTCACTTGCAATATATAGGGGTGCAAATGTATAGAGTCAAAATCCGTTGAGAGGAATTTATAACAGTTTGTATCCGGGTCTAGATATTCAACATCTGATACCATATCCATATGCGAATACTCAAATGCATATTTATGATGTTGATATCCATTCGTCTCCTATATATTACTGATACTATTTGTATTCTTCAAATAAAATTAAATATGAATCTTAATAGAACTATATATTGAATTTAATTGGAACCAACCAATTTCATTTGGAAATAAATTAATTAAACTAAAGGAACTTTCAATGCTAGGATTAATGCTTGGTGAAATTGAATTCATGATGTCTTAGTAGCCATTATGAGGAGGATTTAAGGTGGTTTAGTGGTTTATTAGTAGGTTACTAGTAACATGTACTCCCTCCGTCCCTAAATAAGTGTCGTTCTCGCTTCCGAGAAAAAGTTCCCGGCAATTATATATTAAAATATATTAATATTTATGCTAAGTAATTAGTATCTTCGGAAAGATCTTTACATCTAGTTTTTTAACAAAATTATTTGGAGATATAATATTGCACATATATTTTCTACAAATTGAGTCAAACATGTGGCACGCACACCAACGGCGACACTTATTTAGGGACGAAGAGAGTAGTTGATTTATAAGTTACATATATAGTCTTCATGGAAATTATCAAACTAGGTTGATTATTAGCTTACTAGTAACAGAGAATTGATTCGTGTCAGTTACCAGAAACACATAATGATCTTCATGACCATTATCTACCACTGCGCCTGTCTCTTAGTGTCCCTAGAAAGCTACATAAGGCTGCGCTCTCTTGTCTACGAGCAAATGACACACAAGCATGTCTAATCACGTACTTCACTGCTATTGATCGAGCTCTCTCTGCCATCCTCATCTCAGTTCCTGTGCACACGAGAATAGGAAGAGCTAGCCTCCAAAACAATATTCTTTAGTTCAACTATTCGGGTGAAGATTGGTGGTTATATGTTTTTCGGGTAGTGCACCACCAGGAATAACCCTTTAATGTAGTTCAAAAAAACCCATCACTACCAATTTTTTAAATGGTCAAAAACCCCATCACTACCAATTTTTTAAATGGGTTGTGGGAAATCTATAGTGATGACGGCCCTCATCACTACTGATTCTAGGTTTCCCAAAATACCAATTCGGATCAAAAGGATAGCAAAGTTTTTAATACTAGAAGAGACCCCGCCAACTAAGAGCATCTCCAACCGTTTGTCATTTTTCATTTGGCATATTTGGGAATTTGCCAAGTCTCAAATGGATTTGGCAAAGGTGGAAAGACTTAATCTCCAACCGTTTTGCATTTTATTTTGGCAATTTTCAAAATTGTGGACCCACACTAAATAACCGCGCGCAATCTGGCGGCATTTTCTTTCGCGGCATCGTCTGCGGGCACCATCGTCCGCGGCAATTCCTTCGCCTCTTCCACCAAGCTGGCAACGACGTTGCCGCAGCCGGCCGTCCCCTCCTCCAATCCCGTCATGTCTTTCCAGGTGCCGTACCCATGGTTTCCCGGAAATTTAACCCTAGGAACAATGGAACACGTAGAGGAACAATTTGAGATTGCATCCATGGAGTACCTCAAAGAAGAACGAAGACCAGATGATGAAGGAAGTTGGGCACTGGAGGAAGAACGTCGCGAAGGAACGGCGGCGGCGCGATGTTTTTCTCGGCGTGAGCGGAAGAAAGGTCGCGCGCGGAAGAAAGGCTCTGAAGCCGCGCGGGGCGGATGCCAAGTCCAGGAGGGACTCGCATATATGCCTAGTGAGCCCACAAATTTGCCAAGTTGATAAAAATGCAAAGCCCAAATGCAAAACGGTTGGATAGGAGATTTTTTAACTTTTTGGCAAAAATACAAACGCAAAACTCAAATGCTAACGGTTGGAGATGCTCTAAGTGCTTGATTTTTTCACACGAAAAAACGCACGCGCTCGATTTACCAGATGCTTCACATGTTCCTCGCGTACCACTCCACCCATAAGACACATGTGTCCATTTGAAAATATGTCCTCCCCATTTTATTTTCATTTAGTTTTGAAATGATTAGTATTTGAGACCTATTGGAATTCAAATAAATAGTTGTTAACTACAAAATTTATAACATTACGAGATCTACAACTTTGTTTTGCTTATTTCTCATTCAGATGTTGTTTAAAGAATTTGAATTCAAAAGTGAAGAATTCAAATGTAATTTTTCTTAGAGAGATGATTTCAAATGAAAATATTATACAACGTTCTATATATATATATTATATAAACTTTTGTTTTACTCGTTTGTTGTGATTTAGTTGAGGGAGGGAATCTTTCACATTCACTACACCACAGCCCAAATATAGCGTCAGACGGAGGGTCGTTATAAGACGCTTCAACGTCCTACGGTGCGACGTTAAACTTATAACGTCACATATATCAGCCGTTGATAGTGGCGACGCTAAAAACTTATAACGTCGGACCGACCTTTAACGTCGGACCGTCTGACATTATATAAAAGATATAGCGACAGACCTTCTGACGTCTTTGTAAACTTATAGCGTCCCACTATCTGATGATATATATCTATAACGACGAACTGTCCATCGATATACATACACATAATTAACACATAATATCATGTATTGTTTATATGTTAGTCATACAATCAACAGTACCATATCATACATTCAAACATTACAGACATCACAAGCATCATGTAAACTGGACGAGAGAAGAGCTCACAAGTTATATTAAATTCATCAACAGGTCATGCCATTTTACATAATTCATGGCTAACAAAAGCTAAGATGAAATACACAGTTTTGGCCAAAATGCTAGAATAGAGATACTCAGTTCCACAATCTGTCTCATAGTTTTCTTCTACTTTTTACAAAACGATCCACCTCTAGTTTCATCTATAGCTAGGATTTCCAAAACACATCGTCATGAGCACTTTGATCCAATTAGTGGCTACACTCTACTTCTAGCTATTTTCTCCCAGCACCTGTAAAGGAAGAGTTGAAATTCATATGTTCAATATATAACAGTCTCTACTCATCTGTGCAGAATAAAACACACATTACAGTCTCTACTCTTCTTGGGTCATATCAACTCTGTAGTCTATAGAATGTACTAGTCACTAGTGTGCATAACCATAATGTACAGAAGCAAGCAATAGCATGGGGAACAAATGACAGGTTACATACATGTCTAAACTGGTTTCTAAACTTATTTTCTAATACATAATAGAAATATATTCCGAACATTTTAAAATCAGCACAATCACAATATACTTGAGAATATTTTAAAAATCAGCAGTCACAATATACTTGAGAATAGTGCACAAGCAAATTTTCACTTCTAAGAGAAATATCTAAGTTCACTACTTGACTGCACAATCAGCTAGCTGAGAACACAATCAACACTCCTTAACTAGATGAAAGGGCCTATAAGGCAGCTAAGCTAAGAACACAATCAACACTCCTTAACTTTAATATACATAGGTTCTAATAACTTATATCTGACAATGTAATATGTACAAGGGCAGCAAGCTGACATCCTAAATGACATGGAGATGAGAAAAAATTCAAAATAGCACACCTGTTCTCCATGGGATTGTTTTTTAGGCTTGCAGACCTTGAGCTGTTAGAAATATCAACCATTAGAAAATCTAGGCACTCATTACATATGACAACCACAAACAATGACAAGTGTTGGTTGTTACCCTTTTATATGGCCATGCAATTGACATGTCCTTAGCATCAGCCATCTCTTCTACACCAGGATATGGGCGAGGTAGCATTGCATCCCTTTTCATCACAAACTGACAACAACTAGACAATGCTTCTTTCTAGGGGCTTGTCCTGCGTGCACGCAGCTGGGATTAACTGAAATAACTGTTCCCTTGGCCACAGGTTCATCTCTATGGAGTGCATAGAGTATAATTTCTTCACCGATCTGAAGCAAACATGTATTTATGAGAATTGTATTAATTAGAAAATCACCAGTAGACTAGAAGGAAAAATATGATGGGAATATTACATAGTCATCATGTGAGACGTGATTTGCATCACCATTCCTTGATAGGCCTGCACCATCAGGGCTAGACTGAGGGGTCTGAATAACCGAGTCTGTAGGAATGAGGCTAGTCTGAGGGGGTTGAACAACTCTGGTTGTAGGAATGTGTCGGTGTTTCGTACCCGGGGGTATCACACCAACAAGTAATATGATCGCGTGCTTCTCTTCCTGGATGGTGATGCAAGGGGACACAAGGATTTATCCTGGGGTCGGGCAAAGAAGGCCCTACGTCCAGCGGGGGGGGAGGTTCTTGTATTACTTGCACCTAAGTGCTTGTACAGGGGGAAAATACAAGCTCAGTGAGCGTGGACCGAAGTCCAGACTTGTGTTTGTGCGTGGACTCGTGTGTTCCTGTCGTCCTCCCGAGTGAGGGCCCTAGCGTCCCCTTTTATAGAGCAAGGGGTGGCCAGGGTTACAAAAAGTATTACAGGTGTCCGGGCGCATGGTGTCCCATACGGAGAAGGGTAGGGACTCTGTCTTGTCGGGGCCACTGGAGCCGACGTGACCGTCGCTGTTGAGGCGTCCTTGAGTCGTGGCTTCACATCCCGGGCCGCGGACGTGGGGACGCGACAAGGCGGGAGCCGTACAGCACCCATCCCGGAACGTACAGTACGCGGTGAGGTCCCTCCGGGTCTTGGGGTACCTGTCCTTAAATAGCACGAAAGTAGTTAGGGCTCGAAGGGCGCGGAGCCGGCTCGAGGTGGCGCCACGGGGGCCCGAGGGGCGCGGAGACGGCCTCGAGGGTTACGCAGGGTGTGGGGCGCGTAGCCTCGAGGGTTTACAGTGCAGGGCTCGAGGGGCGCTAGCTGGCCTCGAGGGGTTACAGTGCCGGCGTGGTGGAGGGGCCGGTAACTGGTGCTTAATATTACCATGCTTGTCCGATAGAGGCTTACCTGGCACATGGGTGCACTGGGCCCTTTTGTCCATGCTTGTGGCTTGCAAACGTGAATTGACCTTTAACACCGGGTCACTGTGGTCATGCCGTGCCACTAGGGACGGACGGAGTAGGTGAAGGCATAAATGGTGGTATGGGCTGGTACAGCTGACTGTACAGCTCGAGGTCCGTGCGTAAGAGAGATGGAGGGGGAGGAGAAGCCGAGGAACAGAGGCGGGGGAGAGGAAGAGAGCGAGACGGGAGATAGAGAGGGGACGACAAGAGAAAGAGAGGGCCCCGGGACGCGAACGGGCGAGAGGAGGAGAGGGGGGGGAGGGGGGAACGGACCAAAGGGCACACCTCGCGAGAGCGAGGGGAGGGCTAGGGAGAGATGGAGGTAGGGGTTCGCCCAGAGGCCTCGCAGGGATGGGGCTCGGGCGAGACGGAGACGGAGCGTTCGCCCGAGGCTTCCTGGGAGGTGCTCGGCGTAGACGGAGATAGGGGCGTTTCGCCCGAGGCATCGCTGGGAGGGCTCGGGCGAGACGGACTGGAGCGTTTCGCCCGAGGCCTCGCTGGGAGGGCTCGGGCGAGACGGAGATAGGGTGCGTTCGCCCGAGGCCTCGCCGGGAGGGCTCGGGCGAGACGGAGACGGAGCGTTCGCCCGAGGCTCGCTGGGAGGGCTCGGGCGAGACGGAGATAGGGGTTCGCCCGAGGCCTCGCTGGGAGGGCTCGGGCGAGACGGAGATAGGGCGTTCGCCCGAGGCCTCGCTGGGAGGGCTCGGGCGAGACGGAGATAGGGCGTTCGCCCGAGGCCTCGCTGGGAGGGCTCGGGCGAGACGGAGATAGGGCGTTCGCCCGAGGCCTCGCTGGGAGGGCTCGGGCGAGACGGAGATAGAGCGTTCGCCCGAGGCCTCGCCGGGAGGGCTCGGGCGAGACGGAGACGGGGCGTTCGCCCGAGGCCTCGCTGGGAGGGCTCGGGCGAGACGGAGATAGAGCGTTGTGCCGGGTGTTTGCGTTGATTGGGGGTACCCTTTTTTCGTACCACCGACAGTAGCCCCCGAGCCCGTTTGAGTGCTTGCACTCGAGCAGGGGTTCCAGGTCGGGATCTCGATGGGTAGCTGACTGGTCTCGAGGATCTTGTCGATTGGACTCCGTGGGTGTCGTGCGAGCGACACCCGCGGGTGTAGCCCCCGAGGCACGGGGGAGTGGCTAGAACTCCCTCGTGGGCTTTCCGAAGAATCCTCCGTCGTTTGGGAGCCTTCTTCCCAGTGGGTGCGCCTTTTAGGCGGATATCGTCAGAGAGCGGAGATCGCGGCGCCTGTGTGTACCTGTCAACAGGCTCGAAATGTGGTTTGGTAATAATGTTTAAATGTTCGAAGCCACCTTCCTTTGTCGTGGGGGACTCCGTCCGAGGCTTGGCTCGGAGGGCTCGGACGAGATGGAGAGCAAGCGTTCGTCCTGGGCCTGGTCTCGAGGGCTCGGGCGAGAAGGAGGTCGAGCGTTCCCCGAGGCCTGAAAATCCCATGTTCAGACAAAGAAAGAGATTAGTCGTAACTGTTCGAGTTTTTAGACCCTCTTTCGTCGAGGGGTGCCAGGCTGAACCGACTGGCCGGCTCCTCGAGCTGTCCGGCATGCCGACTGCCCTGGCTTGTCATCCCGCGAGTCCTTTCGATCGGATGCGAGGTGGGATGCCTCGTACTACCCCGAGTGGGCGAGTATCGAGGTTCCCGGTGAGCTAGTAACGGGGAATCCAAGTGAGAGCTCGTGCCCCGTTCGTTAGGGGTCGACTGTGGCCCGGAGGCGGTCTCATATAGCATGGGGGCTCGGTCTGCAGGAGTGCCGGGTCCATTCGATAGGACCCGGTGGCTCGATGCCTCCCTCCGAGGGGATCTCACTGCACGTCGAGCTCCCTGCCTTGGATACACGTGAGAGGCCTCGAGGGTTCGGCCCTCGAGTAATGCCGCGAGTGGCGCCCCTTGGTGTCCCTGACTCGGGTGCTCGAAGCCGGCTGTCGAACCCTTTTCGAGGGCCAGCCTTCGCTGCTTCGAGACTTAGGGCCGGGGCCCGTTTTTACCTTTGTGAAGAAGCCTCCGTCGTCTGGAATTCTTCTGCCCGTGGGCGGGCTTTTTTTGGCGGAAACTGTTGGGGAGAGCGACGGGCGCGAAGCCGGAAGCGGCGGTCGGGGTCGGGCCCGGGTAGTGGAGCGAATGGAGAGGTAACGCGTGTGACCTGCACCCGGCTCGAGACGCGGTTAGGTAGGCGCATTGAATGCATTCTGTTACCTTTTTACGTCGTGGGAGATCCCGTCCCTTTGGATTTCTCCCTATAAATATCGAAAAGAGGGGAAAGAGAACCCTTTACTTTGCCTTTGCCTTCGCCGCCGCTGCTGCCTTAACGCGCCCTCTCCTTCGAGCTAGCCGCCGCCCGTCCGCTGCTCGGATCCGCGCCGCGCCACCGTCATGGCCGCCCAGACACAGATATCGCCGGCCGAGGACTGGAGCCCGTCGAAGGTGACGCAGAGTGAGATGGACTCGCTGGTGGCCCAGGGGCTCTTGCGCCCCAATCCGGAGGAGGGGCCCGCATGGTGGGTCATCCCGTCGGCGGAGCACCGGGAGCCGCACCCGCCGGAGGGGTATGTGGTGAGCTTCACGCGCTACCACCGCATGGGGCTCGGCGTCCCTCCGAGCCGCTTCCTGCGAGGGCTGACCCACCATTTCGAGGTGGAGCTTCAACACTTCTCCCCCAACTCCATCTCGCACGCCGCCATATTCGCCGCGGTGTGCGAGGGGTACCTGAAGATGGAGCCGCACTGGGAGATGTTCGTCCATCTCTTCCGGGGCGAGCTCTTCATCAAGTCCCTGAAGCCCAGCGGGAGGCGGCTCGTGCGTATGGGCTCCCTTGCCATTACTGCGAGGGCGGGGACCTCGTCGGCCAATGTCCCCCGCGAGTACCTACGGTACAAGCTTTCCTCCAACCAGGCCGGGTGGGACGACCATTGGTTCTACCTTCGGAACGAAGGTGGCCTCCTCCCGCAGTACACCGGCCGGGTCCTCACTCAACGCCCGGAGAAGTGGACCTGGGGTGTTGCGGCGGACAGGCAACGCCACCTGGTCCCGTTGATGGAGATGATGAAGACGCTGGTGGATGAGAAGAAGCTGACCGTGCAAGCGGTCATTTGGGCGTTCCACCAGCGAAGAGTCCCCGCTGGCGGACCGCCCCCTTCTTATGCACGAGATGGGCCCGCAGGCTCAGCTCGAGGCGCTCAACCGTTCGAGGATGGCCGAAGAGAGGCTGTCCCGGAACGAGGGCGTCTCCGGGTGTCGATTACGATCCAGGGGACGTTCACCCCTGAACTCTCCCACCTGGTTGCGATGGCGCCCGACGAGGGGGTGTCTCGACCTGGTAAGCTTCCCTCGAGTCGAGCTATCTCGAACCTCCTCCCCTTCTTCCCCTTCGATCCGTTTGCATCCGTCTTGTGGTTTGTCTCCTCATGCTTCTCCTTTCTTCAGGGGGCGTTTACTTGTCGCGCGTCGAGGCCCCCGGTGAGGGAAGACGCCGCGGATGCTCAGGTGAGGCGCCTCTCTGCTCAAAAGGACAAGGAGAGCAAGGATGCAAAAAAGAAGAAAGAGAAAGATAAAAACTTGCGTCGCTTAGCTCGGGAGCAGAGACTGGCGAGGGCCCGTCGCAACCGTCAGCCTGGGGACGGGTCCCCCGAGCTGAGCTCCTCAAGCTCGGAGGAGGAGAGTAGTGACGAGGAGGGGGACGACGACGAGGGGATGGATGCGCGCTTGATGCGCGCGGGGCTCTTCGATGGCAGGGCTGACCGCTCCTCTGTGCAGGGGGGGGTTGGAGGTCCCACCGACAAAAGGGGCACGCGGGACGCAGCCGCGGAAGGGGCGCCGATCCCTGCCTCGGGGGGAGGTCCGTCGTCCGAGCCGGCCGGACCCCCGTCGAACAGGAAGCCCGGACCCGGAGCGCCTCGCGCCACTGCGCCACGCGGCCGCCCAGCGTCACGCGCCCGGCGGGTGCTCCCAGAGGGGGGGTCTCGAGAGGGCGGCCGAACCAGAGCGAGGGCCGATCGGGGCCCGACCCCCCGACGTCGAACCCGAAGCGAGACGAGACCATGAGCGGGGGGGGAGCCCCGGAGGCGAGCAGGGGCGGAGGAGAGCCCGCGAGAGTGAGCGGAGGGGAGGGAGCCCCGAGCATCTCGTGACCAGGGCGCGCGAGCGTCCCCGGAGTTCATCGCCGCACCGCCACCGGGACGCGGGGCGGACGCGGGAGGGCGCGACACCAGCGCGGGCGTCGGAGCAGGTCCCGGAGCCCGCGTCGGAGCGAGCGCCATGACATCAGCACGAGGGTGGTGCGGTCGCCCTCCCGCGATGTGGGGCGGAAGGAGAGCTCTCCCTCGAGGTCGAGCCATGGCAGGCGTCGGGAGCCCTCCCCCCATCCCAGCCCTGCGGAGACGGCCCAGGCGCAGGGCTCGAGCCGTGGGGTGGGCTCGCAGCCCCGAGTGGGTCCGGCGACTCCGGGAAGAAGCCCAGCCGCCGCTTCGGGTGAGTAGTTTCCTTGGACCTCGTCGGTAGTGAGGCTTTACCTTTTTACTTTTTGATGACATACGCTATCTCTGTTTTCTCAGGGGGAAGCGCTCCTATCAGGAGGTGGACCTCGCCTCGTCCAAGAGGGCCAAGCCCTCGGGCCCCATCGAGGCACAGGCACCTCGAGGTATGGCTCCTTCCTCCGCTAGAGAAGCCGCTTGGCTGGAGAAGGCTCGAGCTGCCATGGCTCGAGGGGGCCGACTGGTCGTCGCGAATTTTGGTGAGGCCGTCGCCATCGACCACAGGGGTCGAGGCATCCTTCCTGATTCTGACACCGCTGTTATCTCATACTGCAGGGGCCTCCGCTCACGGCATCGAGCCAGCCTCCACCGCGTCGACTGAGGCGCTGCATCCTCCCCCTCCTCCTCCGGCGACGGCGCCAACTGGGAGCGGCGCCCTTCCCCCTACCACGACGTCTGTTTCGGGGGAAGTGCCCGGGGCGAGCACGGCCCCGCCGGTGTCCGGGGCTGAGGAGACCGCGCCCCTCGAGGCCCCGAGCAACACGAGCCGGGCTGCGGAGGAGGGAAAGGGGGGAGGGGTGTCGGCGGAGAAGGAGCCGACAGTGGAGGACCTTCTGAACGAGCTGGAGCAGGGGCCGCTCCTCGCCGCGGGCTCGATGACGGTGGAGGCGCCCGTCGTGACGGCTAGCGCCGACGAGGCGCCGGAGGGCCCGGCCAGGGAAGAGGGCCCAGGGTCGAGCCTTCCATCGACCGATCCGCAACAGGAGGCGCCGGCGGAGGGACAGAGGGAGCCGGGGCCCGTGCCGTCGAGCGGCGGGTCGCTGTCGGGGCAGCTCGAGGCGGAGGAGGGTCTGCCCGACATCGAGCTCGACCGACCGATTTGGCCGTTTCCCGTCCCACTGAGCCCGCCCCTTGCCGTGGTTCCCGTCGAGCAGCCGGCCCAGCGGGGGGCATCGCGCGAGGTGCGGTCCATCTTCCGGGAGGTGGCCGCACTTATGGCGGAGGCGGAGCGGTCCTGCTCCGAGGAGGCGAGCCGATCCGCACAGGTGTCAGCCGCCCTCGAGCGGGCCGAGGCGGAGCTTCGAGATCTCCGCGCGGAGCTGAGCCGGAACGCCCAGATGGCGAGCCGGCTTAACGAGGCGGAGGCGGAGGTCCAGGCGGCTCGAGGTGAGGTCGCCCGATCCAGGGAGGAGGCCGCCGCCACTCTCGAAGCGTCGAGGAAGGAGGCCGCGGACGCTCGAAGCGAGGCCACCTCCGCCCGGGCTGAAGCCGAGGCGGCGAAGCAGGAGGCTGCTGACGCCCGTGGCGAGGCCGCCGCCGCCCGGACCGCAGCGGAGGCGGCCAGAAAAGAGGCCGAAGACGCCGCGAGTGGCGCCGCCACCGCCCGAGCTGCCGAGGGGGCGGCGCGGCAGGAGGTGATCCGCAAGGATCTGGCCCTGGTGGAGACGGGCCGGCTGATCGAGGGCCTTAGGTCCGAGAAGCTCCTTGCGCTGGCCGAGAAGCGCAGGCTGGAGCAGCGTGCCGAGGGCCTGACCACGACCTCGCCGCACTGGGGCAACACTGCGACGGTGAGGCTACATCGTTTTTGTTTGGGTCTTGAAGTTTTTCGTTATGCCGTCGTCTCACTCTTCCTTGTTTATTGCGCAGGGGTCGAGAAGACGGTCGAGGAGCTCCGTGAGACGAACCAGGCTCTCTTGGACCAACTCCAAGACGAGACGATGGTGGCGGAGCGGGCTCGCACCTCCCTCGACCGGCTCGTCCCCATGTGGGGTGCTCCTGCGGTAGCTGCGGCAGAGGGCGCGATGGCTCGAGGCGACGCCTTGGTCGACGCCTTATGCTTCTTCGACGCAGCCGCTCGGGACCGCGTCCGGCAAGCTCTCCATCACGGTGTCAAGCAGACACTCGCGGTTGTTCGTTCCGGTTTCCGCTTCCGGTCCATGTTGTCGCGAATGGCTTCGAGATCGAGGGGAGAGGAGAGGAAGGATGAGGAATGGAACAACGCCGAGTTGACAAAATTTGGAGAAGATGGAGAGGCCGGGGGCGTCGCTTGCGAAGATCTTCGAGGAGGACGTGATGCCTCCTGACGCCAGCAGCGGCGTCGGGAGCCCTCCTCCCTCGAGCTCGGGCGTCGAGGTCGAGGCTGCCCTGCGGACCTGGGGAGGAGTACCGCACCGACGAGGATTGAGGCCTGCGAGCCAAATTTGGGCGTCGAGGCCCTTGTAAGAATTTTGTGAGATAAACGAGGATAAGTCGAGATCCGAATGTATACGTGATTTGTTTATGGAAAGAGTTGTTTTCTTTTCAAATGCGTTTGACCGCTTCTCTTTGTCGCAAGCTCGAGTTTCTGCTAACTTAGTCTGTGTTCCTTGATACGTCGCGAGCCCCTCGAGGGGAGGCGTAGGTAGGGCACCGTAGCCCGGGGGCGTAGGCGGCCGTCTACGTCGACGCCTCCCGACCCTGGAGGCTCGAGGTACTTTAGGATTTAGACGTTGCTAGTTCACTCGAGGCGCGAGTCGAGACGAGGGTCAAATTTTGAAAAGAAAACACGCGTTTTTTCCGGAGTCTTTTCCGGAGTCTGGGGGGCTTTTACCCCCTTGTCAGCCCCCGAGGGAGGCTCGACCCTGAGCTAGGCAGGGTCGAGGCTACCTTAAGATGTGAAGCAACATGAACGATAAAGCACGAGTTTGTTCATTCATGTTGACATGTTTGTACAAAGTGATAAAATGAACGAGGCCTCGAGGCCTTTAAGGGTAGAAGCGACGTAGCTGAGATATGTTCCATGCGTTCGCCAGGATCCTGCCTTGGTCGTCGTAGAGCTTGTACGTGCCTGGCTTGAGCACTTCGGCCACGGTGTATGGGCCTTCCCACGGAGGGGTGAGTTTATGGCGCCCTCGATTATCTTGCAGCCGTCGAAGCACGAGGTCCCCCACCGCCAGGTCCCTTTTGCGCACGTGCCTGTCGTGGTAGCATCGAAGTGTTTGCTGGTAGCGTGCAGAGTTGATGAGCGCCACGTCTCGGGCCTCCTCGAGCTGGTCCTTGGCGTTGGCGAGCCTTTCGTCGCTGGTTTGCTCGTTGTAGGCTCGAAGTCGAGGTGAGCCGTACTCGAGGTCCGTGGGTAAGACGGCTCGGCGCCGTAGGTTAGGAAAAACGGAGTGAACCCGGTGGCTCGACTCGGCGTAGTCCTGAGGCCCCACAGCACCGAGGGGAGCTCCGTAGCCCACCCCTTTCCGAAGTCTTTGAGGGTCTTGAACAGCCTTGGCTTTAGCCCATGGAGTATCATGCCGTTGGCACGCTCGACCTGTCCATTGCATTGGGGGTAGGCGACCGAGGCCCAGGTTACGCGAATGTTGTTGTCATCGCAGAAGTTGGTGAACTTTTTGCCCGTGAATTGGGTGCCGTTGTCGGTGATGATGACATTAGGCACCCCAAACCGGTACATGATGTTGGCGATGAACTCGACAGCCCTCTCGGAGGTGGGGTCTCCTATCGGCTTAGCCTCGATCCACTTGGTGAACTTGTCGACGGCCACGAGCATGTGTGTGTACCCTCCACTTGTCCTTTTGAGGGGACCCACGAGGTCGAGCCCCCATACGGCAAATGGCCAAGTGATTGGGATCATTTGCAGGGCGTGTGCGGGCTGGTGCGTTTGCTTGGCGTAGAATTGACATCCGTGGCACGCTTGGACCAAACGCTTGGCGTCCCCAATGGCGGTCGGCCAATAGAAGCCTTGGCGGAAGGCGTTCCCAACCAGGGTCCTCGGCGCTGCGTGGTGGCCGCAAGCCCCCGAGTGCATATCGTCGAGGAGCTTGCGCCCTTCCTCGAGTGGGATGCATCGTTGAAGGATCCCGGTCGGGCTTCGTCGGTACAGCTCCCGCTCGTTGCCGTAGATGACGTAGGTCTTGGCCCTCCGGGCGACGCGTCGGGCCTCCGTCTTGTCTTCTGGTAGTTCGCCTTGTGTCAGGTAGTCGAGGTAGGGCGTCCGCCAGTCAAGGGGCCGTGACGACGGGGAGGCGTGTGTGTCGACCTGCATCGCTTCTGCGGACGTCGAGGGGTCCTTCTCGAGGGGTGGCGTCGAATCTCGAGCCCCCGTGCCTGGCTCGAGGGGTGGCGTCGAGGTCCCAGCCCCTGGGTCGATCTCGACGGATGGCTCGAAGACGTCCCTCGAGAAGACGTCTGGCGGTACCGTGCTGCGCGTGGACGCCAATTTTGCCAGCTCGTCTGCGGCTTCGTTGTACTTCCGAGCTACGTGGTTGAGCTCGAGGCCGTAAAACTTGTCTTCTAGCTTGCGCACCTCCCCGCAGTACGCCTCCATCTTGGGTCGATGCAGCTTGAGGCCTTCATAACCTGGTTGACGACGAGCTGCGAGTCTCCTCGGGCGTCGAGGCGTCGGACCCCGAGCTCGAGGGCGATGCGCAGCCCATTGACGAGGGCCTCGTACTCGGCGACGTTGTTGGAGGCGGGGAAGTGCAGGCGTAGCAGGTAGCGCATGTGTACTCCGAGGGGCGAGATGAAGAGCAGGCCTGCTCCTGCCCCCGTCTTCGTGAGGGATCCATCGAAGTACATGGTCCAGAGCTCGGCTTGAATCTGTGCCGGCGGGAGCTGAGTGTCGGTCCACTCAGCAACGAAGTCTGCCAACGCTTGCGACTTGATGGCCTTTCGCGGGGCATAGGTGATGGTTTCCCCCATTAGCTCGGCGGACCACTTGGCGATGCGTCCCGTGGCCTCCCGATTGTTGACGATCTCTCCGAGGGGGAAGGAGGACACCACTGTTACGGGATGAGCGAGGAAGTAGTGCTGGAGCTTGCGCCTCGTGACGATGATGCCGTAGAGCAGCTTCTGGATGTGCGGGTACCGGACCTTGGCCTCGGAGAGCACCTCACTGGTGAAGTACACTGGCCGTTGGACTGGCAATGCATGACCCTCCTCGTACCTCTCGACGACTATGACCGCGCTGACCACCTGAGTGGTTGCGGCCACATAGAGGAGGAGGGTTCGGGGGATCACCGTCCTGGGCTGGTTGCGGAGGCACGAGAATTGGCGCAGAAGTCAGCAATCCCTTCAACTTGGTCAAGGCTTCCTCGGCTTCGGCGGTCCACGCAAAGTGTTCCGTCTTTTTGAGTAGACGGTACAGGGGTAGTGCTTTTCCTCCCAGCCTCGAGATGAATCTGCTGAGAGCGGCTAGGCAGCCTGTTACTTTTTGCACACCCTTGAGGTCACGAATCGGGCCCATCCTCGTGACTGCTGAGATTTTTTCAGGGTTTGCCTCGATCCCCCGTTGTGAGACGACGTAGCCAAGTAGCATGCCTCGAGGCACACCAAAGACACACTTCTCGGGGTTGAGCTTCACATTCTTGGCCCGGAGGCACTCGAACGTGGTCTCGAGGTCACTGATGAGGTTCCCGACTTTCTTAGTTTTAACCACGATGTCATCGACGTAGGCCTCGACGGTTTTGCCTATGTGCTCGCCAAAGATGTGCTGCATACATCGTTGGTATGTTGCCCCGGCGTTTCGAAGGCCGAAGGGCATCGTAACATAGCAGTACATACCAAATGGCGTGATAAAAGAGGTCGCGAGCTCATCGGATTTTCTCATTCTAATTTGGTGGTAGCCGGAATACGCATCAAGGAACGAAAGTACTTCGCACCCAGCAGTGGAATCGACGATCTGGTCAATTCTAGGTAAAGGGAATGGAACTTTTGGACATGCTTTATTCAGACCAGTGTAATCTACACACATCCGCATTTTTCCATTCTTTTTCCTAACTAGTACAGGATTAGCTAGCCACTCTGGGTAAAATACCTCCTTGATGAATCCGGCCGCCAAAAGCTTGTGCACCTCTTCGCCGATGATCCTGCGCTTTTCCTCGTCGAAGCGGCGTAGGCGTTGCTTCACCGGTCTGGACCCGGCCTGGATCTCCAAGGCGTGCTCGGCGACTTCCCTCGGTATGCCCGGCATGTCCGAGGGGTTCCACGCAAACATGTCGATGTTTGCGCGGAGAAAGTCGACGAGCACTGCTTCCTATTTGGGCTCGAGGCTGGTGCTGATGGTCAGCGTCTTGCCATTGGCTGAGGTCGGGTCGACGGGTATTTGCTTGGTGTGCTCGGCTGGCTCGAAGGTGCCGGCGTGACGCTTTGCTTCTGGGGCCCCTCGGTGGCCAGAGCTGCCAAGGCCTCGAGCGAGTCGAGGTGGACGTTGGCCTCCCCCCGCTCTACGCACTCCACGTCGCAGTGGTATGCGTGCTCGTAGGAGGTGTCAACGGTGATGACTCCTTTCGGCCCCGGCATCTTGAGCTTCAAGTACGTGTAGTTAGGAATCGCCATGAACTTGGCGTAGCCTGGCCGGCCGATGATGGCGTGGTAGGTCCCTTGGAAGCCGACCACCTCGAAGGTGAGCGTTTCCTGTCGGAAGTTTGCCGGCGTGCCGAAGCAGACCGGTAAGTCGATGCGCCCGAGGGGGTGGGCCTTCTTTCCTGGCACCACTCCGTGGAACCCCCCGACACTGGGTCGGAGCTGTCCTTCTGAAATCCCCAGGAGGTCGAGGGTCTCGAGGTATATGATGTTGAGGCTCGAGCCCCCATCCATCAACACCTTGGAGAACCGAACGTCGACTATGACGGGGTCGACGACGAGGGGGTAAGCCCCCGGGTTTATGACCTGGTCCGGATGGTCGTCACGGTCGAACGTGATTGGCGCATCGGACCAGTCAAGATACCGGGGGGCGTCGTGGTTGAGGGAAAAGATTTCCCGGCGCTCCTTCTTTCTTTCTCGAGCTGAGAGCCCGACGGTCGGCCCCCCGTAGATCATGTAGCAATCGCGCACCGGGGGGAAGTCGCCATCTGCCTTCCGGCCGCCGCGTGATCGGTATCCTTTCCCTTAGGCGCGTCTTCCCTCTTATCACCGAGCTTGGAGTAGTAGCCCTTCAACAGTCGGCAGTCTTTCAACTTGTGGTTTACGGGGCCTCTGTGGAAGGTGCAGGGATCCTCGAGCATCTGGTCGAAAACAGCCCGTCGGGGGGGCCTCGGGCTTCTTAGGCTCGAGGGCGCCCGCGAGCACTTCTTTGTCGTCGTCGTCATCGGCGCCACGCTTCGCCTTCTGGCCTTTGCGCTTGTTTTTCTTCCTTTTGTTGCTGTCAATGTTGTCGTTCTTGGCGTCGTCGCCCTTGTTGGAGCCCTCCGGTACGATCACCGCCTTGCCTTTGTCCGTGGAACGGCCAAAGAAGGCCCCCACTGCTTCGTCGCCCGAAGCAAAGCTGGTGACGCGATCCATCAGGTCCTCGACCGTCCGGGACGGTAGCGTCCTAGCTCATGAACAAGCTCTTGGCAGGTCGTGCCCGCGAGGAATGCTGAGATGACGTCTTCGTCAGGTACGTGGGGGAGCTCGAGACGCTGTTTCGAGAAACGTCGAGCAAAGTCGCGGAGGGGCTCGTCCGCCGCCTGTCTGCAACGCCGTAGGTCCCAGGGGTTGCCTGGGCGCACGCAGGTCCCCTTGAAGTTCCATCGAAGACCCTGACTAGGTCGGCCCAGTCATGGATCCGATCCGGCGGGAGCCCCTCGAGCCACCGGCGGGCGGTGTCCGAGAGGTAGAGTGGGAGTTGTCGTATGATCACGCGGTCGTCGTTCTTTGCTCCGCCCAGTTGACAGCCAAGGCGGAAGTCCGAGAGCCAGAGCTTGGGCTCGACCTCCCCGTCGTACTTCACGATGTTGGTAGGCGGTCGGAAGCGGTCGGGGAGGGTTGAGCTGCGGATGGCTCGGCTGAAGACTCGGGGGCCCGGGGGCTCGAGGACCTGCCGGTCCTCGTCGCTGTCGTAGCGCCCCCCCCGATGGGCGCTATAGCCACGCTCTTGGGCCCCCTTGTCCTTGCGCCGCCGATTGATGTCGTTGCGGGCGTCGTTGGGGTCTCGAGGCGGCCGGTTGTCGACGATCCGTTCGCGGACTGGCCTGGCTCGAGAGGCGTCCGGCTGGTGGACGGATGCCTCGCGAGCTTCGCGGGGCGTGTCTGCTGGTTTCCCTGAGGCTGCTTCGCGTCGGCGCGACGCCGAGCTCTCGGCCTGCTGTACCGCGGCTGTCTCAAGGAGGTTTTTCATTTCTCCGAGCATGCGCCTGGCGTCGGGGTTGGAGACGGCGGGCAGTTCACGGAGCATCATCGCCGCCGCCACCACGTTCTGGCCGGCTCGTGGGAAACATACCTCGGGGCGCACTGGGCCCCGTCCTCGAGGATCCGTCGGTGGACCTCTCGAGCCCGGCTCGAGCTCCGGCAACCTCAGGCTGGGGGTGGTTCCTGCACAGGGTTTGCCGGAGCTGCAGCAGGTTCGCCGTTTCCTCCTCGGCTTTGGTGATTGCCTCTTGCACCTACGCGAGTTGTGCCGCCCGGCCGTCGTCGTGCCGAGGAGGTGACATAGCTGATGCCAGAGGTTCGTCCCTCCTTTGAACGCGTGACCCGCCTGTCGCGGCCACGTCGCTGGGGCCTTCTAGATCGAGCGCTGGTCTGCCGTCATCGCCCTCGTCCTCTGTATCGCACGCGACCCCTCGAGTTGAAAGCACTCCCTGGTGGGATCCCAGAAGTCGAGGTCGTGGTAGTCGTATTCGTCGGAGCCGGAGCCGTCGACGGCGTGCTGTCTTGGCAAATGCTGGGATCGCAGCTCGCGGTGCCATTCTCCGACGGTGGATCGCCGAGGTGGCTCGAAGGCTGGCAAAGAGTCGCGGTTGACGCGCGCGGGGTGGACGATCTCCAGGCTGGCCATGGCCTGCAGCAGCGTGCCCGGACGCTGCTCCCGGTCCGCCATCGCCTGGTCCTGATGGCGCCCGTCGCGGCGGTGGGCGTGCACAGCCGCCGAGCGGTCGAGGCCGACCGGGAGCCGTTGGCGCCAAGCCGGCGCGACCCGCGCTGGGAGGAGGCTGAATGGCGCGGCGGCGGCGCCCGGCTCGGAGGCCTCTGGCCTGGTTCCTGGTCCGTACGTATGATGAATGCGAAGTCGCTCGGCGGGCGTGGGTGCGCCCTGGAGGTTTCCGGCCGCACGCCGGGCTGGTTTCCCCTTGGGGACCCTGCACCGGCTACGGGGCCGCAGGAGTTTTCCGCGGGTACCGCCTGCGCCCGGCGACGACGGTGACGACGACGCCGCTCGCGATGTGGCGACGCGTGGTGGTGCGGGTGACGCGTCGCGCCCCCGCGCGGGGGTGGCGTGACGCGCTCTCCGCTCAGGCCCTCCGTGGAGAGCAGAGTCAGCTCGTTGCCGTTGCCTGTGGCCAGGAACTCGAGGCTCCCGAACCAGACGATGGCACCAGTCGAGAACGGAAGAGGGGATGAAGCCATCCAAGAATCAACGAGAAAACGGCTCGGACACGCGAAGTCCCCTACCTGGCGCGCCAACTGTCGGTGTCGTCCCCGGGGGTATCACACCAACGAGTAATATGATCGCGTGCTCTTCCTGGATGGTGATGCAAGGGGACACAAGGATTTATCCTGGTTCGGGCAAAGAAGGCCCTACGTCCAGCGGGGGGAGATGTTCTTGTATTATTTGCACCTAAGTGCTTGTACAGGGGAGAATACAAGCTCAGTGAGCGTGGACCGGGATCCGGACTCAGGTTTGTGCGTGGACTCGTGTGTTCTCTTTCTCTCCCTGGATGAGGGCCCTAGCGTCCCCTTTTATAGAGCAAGGGGAGGCCAGGTTTACAAAAAGGTATTACTGATATCGGGGCGTATGGTGCCCCATACGGAGAAGGGTAGGAACCCTGTCTTATCGGGGCCACTGGAGCTGATGTGACCGTCGCTGTTGAGGCGTCCTTGGGTCGTGGCTTCCATCCTGGGCGCAGACGTGGTGGCGCGACAAGGCGGGAGCCGTACAGCACCCATCCCGGCATGTTCAGTACGCGGTGAGGTGAGGTCGGGTATTCGGGTATGGGGTACCTGTCCTTCAATAGCACGAAAGTAGTTAGGGCTCGAAGGGCGTGGAGCCGTCTTCGAGGTGGCGCCACGGGGGCTCGAGGGGCGCGGAGCCGGCCTCGAGGTGTTACAGTGCAGGGCTCGTGGGCGCGTAGCCGGCCTCGAGGGGTTGCAGTGCAGGGCTCGAGGGGCGCGTAGCCGGCCTCGAGGGGTTGCAGTGCAGGGCTCGAGGGGCGCGTAGCCGGCCTCGAGGGGTTGCAGTGCAGGGCTCGAGGGGCGCGTAGCCGGCCTCGAGGGGTTTCAGTGCCCGGCGTGGCCGAACAGTGCTGCACTGGTGCCCTTTCGCCCATGCTGGTGGTGAAAACGTGACTTGACCTTTACACCGGGTCACTGTGGTACATACCGTGCACTAGTGGACGTGACCGGAGTAGGTGAAGGCATTAAATGCGTGGTATGGGCTGGTACAGCTGACTGTACAGCTCGAGGTCCGTGCGTTAAGGCTCGAGGTGTGGAGGCGCGCTTGCCCGAGGTTTGGAGGGCTCGAGCGAGACGGAGACGGAGCGTTCGCGCCGAGGCTCGCTGGGAGGGCTCGGGCGAGACGGAGACGGAGCGTTCGTCCGAGGCCTCGCTGGGAGGGCTCGGGCGAGATGGAGACGGAGCGTTCGCCCGAGGCCTCGCTGGGAGGGCTCGGGCGAGACGGAGGCGGAGCGTTCGTCCGAGGCCTCGCGGGAGGGCTCGGGCGAGACGGAGACGGAGTGTTCGCCCGAGGCCTTGCTGGGAGGGCTCGGGCGAGACGGAGGCGGAGCGTTCGCCTGAGGCCTCGCTGGGAGGGCTCGGGCGAGACGGAGGTATTTGCGTCGATTGGGGGTACCCCCTTTCGTACCACCGACAATATTCACTAAGCATGGATCTTGACATATCAATGAGTGTCCTATTCTTCCTTTCAACTATCCCATTGGATTGAGGTGTATACTTGGCCGAGAATTGATGTTTGATTCCAAACTCATCGCATAACTTATCAACTCTTGTGTTTCTAAACTCACTTCCATTGTCACTTCTCACTTTCTTGATTCTATATCAAACTCATTTTGACTTCTCTTGACAAAGGTTTT
Organism: Coix lacryma-jobi var. lacryma-jobi; assembly: GCA_009763385.1. Taxonomy (NCBI): domain Eukaryota; kingdom Viridiplantae; phylum Streptophyta; class Magnoliopsida; order Poales; family Poaceae; genus Coix; species Coix lacryma-jobi. The sequence continues at coordinate 95,369,357 of CM019829.1, forward strand.
GAATATGCCAAACACTTCACTCTTGTCAACGAGAAAGAAGACCCAAGTGTATCTTGTATAATCATCCACTATCACAAAGCCATACTTGTTTCCCCAATACTTGCATATGTAGTTGGTCCAAACAAGTCCATGTGCAATAACTCAAGTGCATGTGTAGTGCTCATCATTCCTTGTTGGGATGGTGTTTCCAACTTGTTTTCCCATTTGACATGCACTACAAAGTTTGTCCTTTTTCAAAGTGAACATCCTTAAGCCCTCTCACCATGTCATGCTTCACTAGCCTCTTTAGTTGCTTCATTCCAACATGTCCCAAGCGCCTATGCTATAGCCAACCCATACTTGATTTGGTGAATAAGCATGTTGTCAATTGAGCTTCATTTGCATCAAAGTCCACCAAATAAAGGTTCTCATATCTAAATCCTTTGAAGACCAAATCACTTCCATCAACACTCACTATTTCCACATCATCAACCCCAAATATGCATTTGAACCCCAAATCACACAATTGTGCCACAGACAATAGATTGAAGTTGAGAGATTCCACTAATAGCACATTGGAGATGCTCAAGTCATTGGATATTGCAATCTTGCCCAAACCTTTGACCTTGCCTTTCTTGTTGTCACCAAATGTGATAACATCGGCATGATCATTGCCACTAGTGTTGATTGATTTGAACATTCTACCATCTCCGGTCATGTGTTGACTGCACCCACTATCAAGCACCCAATGCCTTCCACCCGCTTTATAGTTCACCTACAAAAGAGATCAATTCTTTTAGGTACCCAAACCTTTTGGGTCCTCCAAGGTTAGTCACCAAGCTCTTGGGCACCCAAATTGCCTTCTTCTTTGGGCCAACCATGGGTGTACCAATGTACTTAGCCTTCACACCATTAGTCCCCTTTGTAAGCATATAACAAGAATCAAGTCTAATAGATGAAGCATGAGCATTGTTCTTGTTCTTGTTAAAGCAATTTTGCTCTATGTGCCCGGATTGCTTGCAATTATGGCAATACCGACCATTGCTCTTCACAAAACTAGTCTTGTGAGTAGCAAAGGCCGCCTTGCCCTTCTTGGGGGTATAGCCAAGTCCCTCCTTGTTGAGTGGACACCTTTGGCTACCCAAGCACTTAAGCAAGCGGGCATCTCCACCATAGGCATTGCCTAAAGCATGAGTGAGCTCAACAACCTTGTTTTTAAGGTTTTCATTTTCTACAACCAATGATGAATCACAAGTAGTAGAAGTAAGCATTTTAGTTGAGCTAGATGATGATGATGCATTTGTGGGAGAAACAATAATAGGAGCATAAAATGATTCATCAAGTATCACAAGTTACTCCTATATTGCATGTCTCTACAACATCCTCAATCTTACTTTGATCAAGGAGGAAGGAGTGAGCTTCCTTAAGCCTAGTGTGAGCTTGATCAAGCTTCTCATGGGCTTCCTCTAGCCTCTCATGAATAGACTTGAGCTCATCAAAGGATTGCTCAAGAGCCTTGTTGGCCTTGCGCAATTCTTTGCACTCCTTCCTCTTAGTCTCAATGTAAGAGTGAGCATCTTGTAGCATGCTCATGAGGTCCTCCTTTGAGTACTCCTCATCATCATCACTATCACTCTCACTATCACTCTCATCGGATGATACCTTAGTGGCCTTAGCCATGAAGCATGTCGAAGGAGTGTTGAAGATAGAAGGCTTGCTTGATATAGCAAGACTAGCCATAGCCTTCTTCTTGGTGATCTTCCTCTCATCATCACTAGAATCATCATCATCGCTTGAGGAAGCATCACTATCCCATGTCACAACATAGGATCCACCCTTCTTCTTCTCCTTCTTCTTCTCCTTCTTTTCTTTCTTTTCCTTCTTGTCCTTCTTCTTGCTCTTCTTGCGGTCATCATCATCTTCATCACTAGAGTATGGACAATCCGCAATGAAGTGATCCTTGCTCTTGCATCTATAAACACCTTTTGGTTGTGCTCTTGTTTGCATCTCTTCTCTTTCTAGCTCCGTAGCCCTTCTTCTTCATGAACTTGCCAAATCTCTTCACAAATAGAGCCATCTCCTCATCATCCATTTCACTCAAGCTTGTGTTTGCTTCATCATCACTTTCTTCCTTCTTTGCTTTTCCCTTGCTCTTGCTCTTGGAAGATGAAGCCTTGAATGCCACGGTCTTCTTTTTCTTCTCTTCCTCTTGGGCTCCCCCATCCCTTTCCACACGGTATGTGTCTTGAGTGACCACATCACCTAGTACTTGGTTTGGGGTTACCGTATCCAATCCTTCCCTCACTAGGATGGTCACCAAAGTGTCAAACCTTGGTGGTAAGCATCTCAAGAACTTGAGAAAAGTCCTTGTCCTCCACCTTCTCTCCCAAAGCCTTCAAGTCATTTATGATCACTTGCAACCGGTGAAACATCTCCGGTATGCTTTCATCATCTTGAATCTTGAAGGTAGCAAGCTTGTCCTTGAGGATATATAGCTTGGCACTCTTGACCACCTTGGTGCCTTCATAGGTCTCCTCCAATTTCTACCAAATCTCACTTGCTCTTTCAAGATTATTGATTTGCTCAAACACTTTGGTGTCAAATGCTTCATAGAATAAGTTGATGGCCACATCATTCCATTGAAGCTTCTCTTCTTCTCTAGGAGTGAGACTTGTGGGATCAATTATCGCAAAGTCATGCTCAATCACATCCCATATCTTTCTATTCATTCCTCTTGTGAATGCACACATCTTCCTCTTCCAACAATCAAAGTTGGTGCCGTCAAAATGTGGTGGCTTCCCCATATAGTTGATTTGAGCCATTTTAACACCGGAGGATGTTAAGCCTCAAACAGACGGTGACCACGGCTCCGATACCACTTGAAAGGTCCAAAATGGCTAGAGGGGGGGTGAATAGCCTAATTAAAAATCTACAAAACTCTTGGGCAAACACTATTAGTATAACAAATAGCGAAGCTTTTTGCGCTAGCCTAATAGTGTGTTGCAAGCCACCTATCAAACAATTTTACCTAATATTTCTATGACACACAAACAACTAGAGCTAATAACAAATGCAGAATAAAACAATATAGCTCTAGCACAAGAATGATATACAAAAAGTATATGAGACAAGTATGTGCAATAGACAAACTAAGCAAGCTAATTACAACTTAGCTACACAAGGTATATGACAAAAGATATACAACAAGAAAAGATATCTACACAAGGAAGTAGCTCAAAGTAAATACACAAAGTAAATGAGCTAGATAGAGGGGATTTCACCGAGCCTTCGGGATCGCCACGTAGAGAGCCAATCACTGGTGAAATCCACTTGTGAAGCCAATCACCAAGATGTAGAGGATGAGGACCAATCACCACAATGGGGACACAGTCACAATAAGCACTCGGGAGACAAAGATTTATCCCGAGGTTCACATGCTTGCCGGCACGCTACTCCCCGTTGTGTCGACCAACACTAGGTGACCCGGTGGCTAATCGGCGCAAAGCCAAGCTCACAAAGAGCGCCACAAGAATCTACCACTAGTGAGGTAGCTCAATGACACGAGCAATCCACTAAGGATGCCTCTTGCCGCTCCGGCGAGGTGAGGCTCCAAAACCTCTCACAATCTCGATCGGTGGTGGCCAAGAACAATCACCAATCTTGCCAACAACCACCTCAACGCCTCCAAGCCGTCTAGGCACCGGCAAATGCCAAGAGTAACAAGAAAACTCAATGCCGATGTGAAGAACTAGTGCCACTAGATTGAACTCTTTTAAATCACGCACTAGATCACTCAATCTCACTTGGTTTGATCAAATCAACTTGGGAGATGAGTTGGGAGGCTTGCCAAAGCTCACTAAAATGCTTAGGAATCAAAAAGTGCAAGAGAGGTCCCAAGTGAGCCGGCCAAGCCCCTTAAATAGGCCACACAAGTCGGCCTAGCCGTTGGGCTCAAGTCGGGGTCATCGGACGCGCCGATGCACTACCATCGGACGCTGCCCCAGCGTCCGATGCTTTAGATGAAGCCACGTGTCCCCCTGGTATGAATTCAGCCCGTTAGATCCCAACGGTCATAACCTTTCCCGCGCAGGTTAAAGTGGCATCGGACGCGCCGATGCCTAGCATCGGACGCTCCGATGCCTCTGCTCAATTTCTACTCATCTCAGCGCTACATCGGACGCACCGGCACCTTCACATCGGACGCTCAACCCCAGCGTCCGATGACCATGCAGAGAGGTTCCAGAGAGGGCCAAAACGCATCGGACGCGTCCGATGGTCCTGCATCGGACGCAGGCCAGCGTCCGATGCTCCCTGGAAAACTAGCTCGCGCCACGTCATAGCCATCGGACTCTGCAACAGTGTTTCGCCCGCGTCCGTTGCCAGCGTCCGATGCTCCTCGACAACAGTCAGCAGTTAGGGTTTGCCATCGGACGCTCGGCCAGCGTCCGATGCTGCCGACGCCAGCATCCGATGCCCCTAACTTTGCAGTTTTCACTTTCTAACTTCTACTCTTGCTCCCATGTGCTAACACCAAAGTGTTTCAACACTTGTGCACCTGTGTTAGCATTTTGCAAAGCATTTTCAAAGGGTTTTATTAGTCACTCACTAGGTCTATGTAACACCTCTGGTGTTTAACTGTAATTAACCTGACATGTCATCATCATTAGTCATTAATCATCCTTGCCTTGCATTTATGTTTGCTTAGTATTTGTGTAGCAATCTCTTTTCAAAAAAAACCCTAAAAGCCCAAATCTTCCTATAAGGGCAAAAATGGTAATTTCACCTCTGTGCCTAGTTCTATTTAATTCTTGTTCAGATTTAGTGCCCTGATGTTTGCTGCATTGATCAAAGTTCAAAAATCAGTTTTGATTTGACTTTCCCTTTTGCAAAACCCTGATTTCCAAACCCTGGATTTTATCCCTCTTTTTTGTAATTCAAAATTATTCAAAATTTGAGGTTGGTCCAAAAAGCAAAGTTGTAGATCTGGCAAGAGAAACAACTTTGGTATTTACAGATTTTCAAAGTTCTATATAAAATTTGAAGTAATTTCAAATTCATTCAAACTCCAGTTTTTGTCCTTTTTGAGTTTTCAAAATTAATTCAAAAACTTTTGAGTTTCAGAAAAGGTGTATATTAGCAAAGTTGTAGGTTTTGTCAAATGGAACAACTTTCATATATAAAGATTTTCAAGTTTCAGTTTGAAATCCAAAGTAATTTTGATTTGAATCAAAATTGAAAAGTGTCCCCTTTTCTGTTTTCAAATATAGTTCAAAAACTTTTGGAATTTGAAAATGTTCAAATTGACAAAGTTGTAGATCTCATTTTTCTGAGCAACTTTGGTATTTTGAGTTTTGTCGCACAGTTCAAATTTTGGGAAAAATTTTCAAAATGCAGATACCAGCCAAAAGTCAAACCCTAGGGCATAGCCCTGTTCATCTTCCTCGCGTAGGGGGAGGGCCCGGTCGTGGGAGCCTCCGGCGCTGCGCGCGCCACGCGTTTGGCAGCCGCTCGTCTGTCCCGACCAGCGCCTGCGTCCGCACCATCATTCCGCCCCGCACGCGCACGCGCTGACCTCCACACCCGTCCCCTACAGTGCCCAGCGCGTCGCCGCCGCGTGGCCATCGCCGGCGAGCTCTCGCCCAGGCCCCGGCTGCACGCCATCACCTCCGCCAGAGCGCAATCGAGTGCGCACGCTCTCGCCGAGCTTATCCACCCCACCCCGTGCTCTCTACCGGCCTCTGGCCGCGGCTATATAAGTCCGCCGGAGCCCCGAGCTCCTCACTCATCTCCGCCACCGTGGCCAGGCCAGTCCAGTGCCTCCCCCGCTCCACACCTAGCTCAGAAGCTCCGCCTTGAGCTCGTGAAGCTTTCCCACCCCTCAATTTCATCTCTACCGCCTCCTATCGCCCGGCGTAAGCTCGCCGTTCCCATCTCCGGCAGAAACCCGGCGAGCTCGGGTTCGTGAAATTCGCCGTCTCCGGCCATGATCATCCTCACCGACCCCGTGTCGTGTTCCTGGTTCCGTGCGACTCCGACCAGGCCCTTGCGGTCTCGTGTGTTGCGCAGGGTCGTCGGAGCGCCGCTCGCCGCTCGCCGCCGAAAGAGCTCCACCGAACCACCGTCCTCGAGCACGTGTCGAGCCTCCTTCCTCGAGCCTCACCCTCGAGCACGTGCCGAGCCACACCCTCGAGCCCTGCCTCCGATCCGTGGTAAGCACCCGAAGCCTCCGGCCTCTGCTTCCACTCCGTCTCGCCCGAGCCCAAGCCTCGAGCACGCGTTTCCGTCTCGCCCGAGCCCAAGCCTCGAGCGGACTCATGCACCCTCCGCTTCGTCGAGCTAGGCCTCGGACGAAACGTTTGATTTCCGATTCGCCCGAGCCTCCCGGCCAGGCCTCGGACGAAACCCTTGTTTCCGTCTCGCCCGAGCCGTTTCACCCGAACCCGCTTCGCTCGAGCCAGGCCTCGGCGAACACATGACTTCCGATTCGCCCGAGCCTCCCGTTCGCCGAGCCTTGCGAAGAAAGAGCACAGTGCCCTTTTTCCTTTTTGGGAGTTGTGAATAGTGTTCTGTTTTCTCTTTGTGTGAATTAATCTGTTGTTCCTTAAATCTTGAGAAAATATGGTATGCTCCTTGCTCTGTGTAGTATTTTATAAAAATATGAAACTTGACTTTTCTGCAAGAATTTGAAAATGTAAAATCCCTCTTTTAATTAATAAATGGATGGTTTTGGATTTTTAGAAAATTATTTATAACTCCAAAAATCATGAGACCAATTTTTGTGAGCTTCCTATGCCATGTTTAGTCTCTGGTGAAATTTTGAAGTCTTTTAGAACAAGTTGATTTTTGTGCATTTATCTTTAATTGTTAAATAGTGTCTTTTGTTAATTAATGTATGGAATTATTTGAGCACCTTAATGACCTCCAAAATTATGAAATTTGTTTTGCCATCTGTTTATGCCTTAATGAACTTATGTGATTAATTTGGTAATTTTTGGAGCAACTTCATAAAATGACCTTTTTAAATAATTAAGGAAAATAGAGAAAGTGATTAGGGTTCATGTTGTATGTCCTGTTTTGCATTGTTCATGCTAGCATACTCATGAGCATTCATCATTGCATCCGTATAGTTGACGAAGAAGGTACCAAAGTCGAGGCCGCTGTTGACGAACCAACTCCCGAGGCGACCCCGAGCTCCGACACTATACCTACCCCGAGTCTGCTCTCTTTGCCATCCAAGGCAAGCCCCGGTGCATTTAACCCTTTCCTTGAATTTATAAAATGATTTCCTTAAATGCTTTTGAGTTAAATTATTGCATTAGGTTTATAGGAGTTGTGTGCTATCCTAATTGATGCACTATCCACCTTGACCACTGATACACCGATACCTGCTTTTCAAAAGTATTTGAAAAAATGCTTAGCAATGCTTATTGAATTAGACTTTGCAATAAAATGCCAATTTTAAAAGTGTGATCACTTAAGGAATGTTTATGGGAATTTTGGTCTTACTCCCGGCTGTTGGCTAGGTATCTGATCCGTACCTAGTCAATAACGAGGAGAGGTTGTCCGAGCGTACGGTGCCGTCATGTTGTAGTCCGGGACTCAACAGTTGACACCGACCGGGACACGGTTGAAAAACTGACAGGACTATTACGCTTGGGTGAGATATGACCAAGGTATAGTTCTGGCTGGAAAATTAGGGACCATCCGTATGGGGGCCTGCTGGTCAAGACTTGTAACTATTCACATACTCGGAAAGCTCTGGCTCCGAGAAATCCTTGATTGGACCGACAACCGCGCACTGGGAGTGGAGAGATGGCGGAAGTAGCATGTACCCACGTGGGTTAAAGTCCCGGATTGGTGTGGTGTACTGTACTTCCGGGTGGTGTAGGACCGGGCCCAATCTTGGAGGAATCGTGGTAGACGAGTTGTCATATGCAAGCTTGGGTGCTACATATGCAGTGTGGATAGGGATCCTCAGCTGAGTATTATTTATCCGGATTAACGTTGCTCCTCGGTTATGGAGACTTGGTCCACTGACTGTCAACGGAGAGTGGTTCTCAACTAGGAATGTTTTGAAATGTAAAATGAATCATGAATGATGAAAAATTGAGGAATACTGAATCTTTCAAAAATAAAATAAGGTTTACAAAAATGCTTTTCTGCAAAATACTTGATCTTGCTTAAGACTTACCTTGACTACCCTAAGCCTCTCATTCCTGAGTCTTCTCCCTTTTCTTTAGTCGGGTAAGTCTTGTTGAGTACCCCAGTACTCAGGGTTTGTTACCCATGTTGCAGGTATGCCTGAGACCCCGATGTGTCTCGCACCCTGTTGCGTGACCTTCGTCCAGGAAGAGGCCGATGAGGCCAATGAGTAAACATGCACCCTCGGGCTGGGTGTTACATGTATCTTTATGTTGTTGTTTCCGCTACGTTGTCTACTTTGAATTCCCGAACAATGGTTTGTAATAATCGTACTCCTTACCTCATTTGAAACCTCGGTTTGTAAAACTATTGTTATTTAAGTCTTCCGCTCATTATTCCGATGTCATTTGTAAAAGTATGCAATGCTGTAACCGAATTGTGAGATGATCCTGCGGACATTGGGCACTGATGTAGCCCGGTGGCGAACAGGTCTTAATCACATGGAACATGGGTTCGGCTGTCAGAGGTTGACAGGGACACGTGGGCCATGGGATTAGGGTCGTTCCGTCACAGAGTGGTATCAGAGCATCTCACTTTAACGTTGCAGTGTTCGTTTTTGCGAAAACTTCAAAAGACCTTTGAGTCCAAACAAACTAAACTTGACTATTTTTTAGTCCAAATTGCTTCTCTCATCTTGTCTCTCATATGGCAACACTAGCTAGTGGAACAACATGTTTTAAGCCCTATATATATGTTAAGTATTGCATTGCTTGTTCCGTAGGAACGATTCATGCATCATGTCATATTCACTTAAGCAAATAAATGAGTTCGTTGGGATAGTGTACCTATACCTTTTCTTGCTAGCCTTTCTCATCTATAACCTCTTGTCCAGATATGGCTCGCATCAAGCTGACCGCCCGCAAGTCGACTGGACCGAACGGTGTGCCGCGTCCAGCTGGCGCCACGCACCGGAGAAGAGACTGGAGAATCCTCCAATGGTCGTCGTTTTCCCCGCCGCACCCGCAAGAACCTGAAGGAGGAAATCAAGAATCTGAAGGCTGAGATAGAGAACATGGAGCATGACTTCTACCTTTCCCGCCTGGAGTTCTACGAGGCACGAGCCGCTCTTGAGGAAGCTAACCAGAATGTGGTTCGCGCTATCCAGCAGCGTGATGCAACATGGATCCGAGAGGATGTCACCAGAGCCCAGCTCCATGGACTGCAGCAGTACACCGCCCAGATCGAGCAATTCAATGATATGCTTCATGAGGAAGTACACCAGCTGCACAACCAGCTTCACCCCGTGATTCCACCAGTTGCTGAGGATCCCGAAGACGGAGTCGTGGAGGAACCTGAAGTGGAACACGAGCCCGATCAGAATGAGAAGTGGAACCTGCTGAAGATGTCCACGTTGAAGATGAAGATGAGGAGGAAGAGCCTGAGCTTATCATCGAGGATGATGATGATGACGAAGAGTTGATCTTCATCGATGACGACTAGACTCCTTGTGTCTGTACCATCTGCTTACCTAAAACCTTAGGCTAGGTTTGGGGCGTTAGTCTGTCTGTTGCCAAGTCTGGCATGTATCTTTCTTTTCGTACCTTTTCCCTTATCAGTCTGTTGTCATCTTTATCAAGCCAGCTATCTTTATATCAATGAAGCTATCAATCGGTCGTTTCAGAACCTTTGTCCATATATGCTGAGTTCCGAGTTGCTTATACAGATGCCTGTGAACACCCGTACCGGAGCTGGAGGTTCTGATGATGCCAACATCCCAAACCCTCCACCTGTCCCAGCTACCCTAGCAGATGCCATTGCAGCCTTGGCCGCCGCTGCCAACCTAATGGCTCAAAACCAAGGACAGCAGAACATTCACCGTGGTCGCCACAACATCAACCAAGAGACCACCTACGTGGAATTCACCGAAACTCGTCCACCGGTCTTCACCAAGGCCGATGAACCCCTCGAAGCTGATGATTGGCTCCGCACCATGGAGCAGAAGTTTGGTCTTATCAACTGCACCGATATCCAGAAGCCACGGTTCGCTTCGCAGCAGCTTCGTGGTCCGGCAAGTGCTTGGTACGCCAACCTGTTGGCTGCCCAGCCAGAAGGTCATCGATTGACCTGGGAAGAGTTCCGCACTGCCTTCCGTGCTCATCACATCCCTTCCGGATTAATGAAATGAAGCTTGATCAGTTCCTGGCTCTCCAACAGAAAGACTCCACAGTCATGCAGTATGTGGGTCAATTCAATCATCTCAGCCAGTATGCCTCAGAGTATGTCAACACAGATGAGAAGAAGAGGGATTGTTTCCTTAGAGGACTGCACCCGAAGATCCGCAGGAGCTTGTTAAACAACCTGACCGGTTCTTATCATGAGGCTGTTGACCGGGCAGTTGCTTTGAAGAGAGTAACGTCAGTACCAAGAGGAGAAGAGAAGAAGAAGAAAGCAGGATCTAGCAGCCACTCTGGCAATCACAAGCGCCAGAGGGTCATATATCATCCTAGTCACCACCACAACCGTCACCTTACCCTCACCAGCAAGTGGTTGTCCGTACCGCGGCTACCACCCACAACGCCAACCAACAAAGTGCCACTCAGCCGAACGCCCCAGGTGTTCGTATCACCACCCCACAGACCGCCTATAACCATCCCTGCTACAACTGTGGTCAACTTGGCCACTGGTCTCGTGAGTGCCCAAAGCCCAAGAGGTATGCTCAGAATGCTCAGAAGAATCCTGGAGGATCTCAGCAGCAGCAGCACCGTGCACAGCAGCAGCATGCCAGAAAGGCAGGATTGTCAAGAAGCACGGACAAGTCTACTACACCGCTGTCAACGATATACCAGAAGGGGAGCCCGTCATGATCGGTAGGTTTCCTGTTGCCAATCATCCTGCAGTTGTGTTGTTTGATTCTGGTGCATCGCATTCCTTCATCAGTCGTACTTTTGTCATCAAGCATGAAATATCAATTGAGGATTTAAAAGAAAGTTTCTGCATATTTTCGCCTGGAGGGCGTATAAGTACTAAGGAAGTGGTGGTTCGCAGTATACCAGTAATGTTGGGGGAACATGTATTTCCCACCACCATGATAGTGCTTCATGATCAGGAGATAGATGTCATCCTAGGCATGAATTGGATGTGTCAGTATAAAGCCATGATCGACATCCTGAATAGAGTTGTGAGAGTGGATATTCCTAACAGTACCGCCAAACTCCTTCTCCAACTTCCAATGCCTCAAAAACCAGCAGCCACTCAAATAAATACCGCCTATGTTCTGGAAACCCGGGACATCCCCGTGGTTTGTGAATTCCCTGATGTTTTCCTGAGGATTTGCCTGGTCTGCCTCCTGACCGTGACGTTGAGTTTGCCATAGAGCTAAAGCCCGGGACTGCTCCTATATCCCGCAGAGCTTATCGAATGCCTCCCAGAGAGTTGGCAGAACTAAAAATCCAATTACAAGATTTGTTGGACAAGGGTTTCATTCGCCCAAGCTCGTCTCCTTGGGGCTGTCCTGCAATCTTTGTAAAGAAGAAAGACAAGACTCTCAGAATGTGCATTGATTATCGCCCACTCAATGAGGTCACCATCAAAATAATATCCCTTGCCTCGTATTGATCTTCTCTTTGACCAGTTAGCTGGAGCCAAAGTATTCTCCAAGATCGATCTCAGATCCGGCTACCACCAAATAAAGATTCGTCCTGAAGATATTCCTAAAACAGCTTTCACCACCAGATACGGCCTATATGAGTACTTGGTCATGTCCTTCGGTTTGACCAATGCCCCTGCTCATTTCATGTACCTCATGAACTCTGTGTTCATGCCAGAGCTGATAAATTCGTGGTCGTGTTCATTGACAAATCCTTGTCTACTCAAAAGCTCTGAAGATCATGCCGAGCATCTTCGTATCGTTCTATCCCGACTCAGAGACATCAGCTGTATGCCAAGTTCAGTAAATGTGAGTTTTTGGTTAGATCAGATACAGTTTCTTGGTCATGTCCTATCCGCTGAAGGTGTGTCAGTTGACCCTGGTAAAGTGGCAGACATTCTGGATTGGGAGCCACCTACCACTGTTCATCAAGTCCGCAGCTTTATGGGAATGGCAGGATATTATCGTCGATTCATTCCGGATTTCTCAGAATCGCCAAGCCTATCACTGAGTTAGTAAAGAATTCTGTGAAGTTTGTCTGGTCACCAGCCTGTGAGCAAGCCTTTCAAACTCTGAAGAAATTGTTAACCACATCACCAGTGTAGCCCAGCGAACATCGAGAAGCCCTTTGATGTCTACTGTGATGCATCTGGTACTGGTTTGGGCTGTGTTTTGATGCAAGAAGGTCGAGTGATCGCTTATGCCTCCCGACAGCTTAAGCGACATGAGGAAAATTATCCAACTCATGATCTTGAGTTAGCAGCGTGGTTCATGCCTTGAAGATATGGCGTCATTATCTGTTGGGCAGTACCTGCAATGTGTACACAGATCACAAGAGCCTGAAGTATATCTTCACCCAAGAAGAGCTGAACATGAGGCAGCGAAGATGGCTTGAGTTAATCAAGGACTATGATATCGAAGTGCATTACCATCCGGGTAAGGCGAATGTGGTCGCCGATGCACTCAGTCGCAAGTCATACTGTAACTGTCTGGTTATGAAATCCTATGAATCTTCCCTATGCTATGAACTAGAGAAGCTGGGTATTGAAATGGTTTCCACAAGGAAGTCTGGGCAATGTCAGAGTAGAAACCTCTATCAGAGAACAGATCATAGCTGCGCAGAAAGATAACCCCGGAATCAAGCACATCATCGAAAAGGTTCGAGCTGGAAAAGCCGGCTGTTTCAGGATTGATGATGAAGGAGTGGTATGGTTCAAGAACCATCTGGTAGTTCCCAGGTACCTGAGCTGAGACAGATAATCCTTGATGAAGCACACTCAACCAGATTTGCCATCCATCCTGGCCAGCAACAAGATGTACCAAGACTTGAAGCAAATTCTGGTGGACAAAGATGAAGATCGAAATCGCTCGACATGTCGCTCGTTGCGATACATGTCAGAAAGTCAAGGCTGTGCATATGAAGCCCGGAGGAGAGCTGCAACCTTTGTCAGTACCTGGTTGGAAATGGGAGGATATCAGCATGGTTTTATCAATGGATTACCCAAGACTCAAAAGGGATTCGATTCCATTTGGGTGATAGTGGACCGTCTCACGAAGCAAGCTCACTTCCTACCGGTCAAAACAAGTTATACCGCCCCACTTATGCCACCTTGTACAAAAACAACATAGTGAAGCTCCATGGCATACCCAAGACCATCATCTCAGATCGTGGTACTCAGTTTGTCGCAAGTTCTGGAAAGCGTTCCATGCCTCACTTGGAACCAAGCTATTGTATAGCACGGCTTATCATCCGCAAACTGATGGACAGACTGAGAGAGTCAACCAAGTGTTAGAAGATATGTTGAGAGCCTGTGTGCTTACCTCGCAGATACTTGGGATGACTGTTTGCCCTTGGCAGAGTTCTCATATAATAACAGTACCAAGAGAGCATCAAAATGGCACCCTTTGAAGCACTGTACGGCCGCCGTTGTCGTACACCTCTCAGTTGGTCTGAACCCGGAGAAAGGGAATTCTTTGGAGTTGACCTAGTAAAGGATATGGAAGAGAAAGTCAAGCATATACAAGAGAACATGAAGATTGCACAGTCTCGACAGAAAAGTTACGCTGACAGAAACGTCGACCTCTGCAGTTCCAGATTGGAGATTATGTGTACCTGAAGGTCTCACCCACTAAAGGAGTCACTCGTTTTGGAGTCAAAGGAAAGTTAGCACCCCGCTACATTGGTCCCTTTGAGATTCTGGATCGTTGTGGCAAGGTCGCTTACAAGCTAAGTTTGCCCGATCATCTTTCAGCAGTTCATAATGTGTTTCATGTCTCCCAACTCAAGAAGTGTCTCAGAGTACCTGAACATATGGTTGAAGTTGAAGGCGTTGAGCTAGAACCAGATCTGTCATACACTGAGTATCCAGTTCGCGTGTTGGATCACAAGGATCGTGTTACCCGAAGAACCACCACAAGATGGTACAAGATCCAGTGGAACCAGCACTCTGAAGAAGAAGCCACCTGGGAATCCGAAGACTTCTTAGCAAAGAACTATCCCGACTTTCTCGAATCTCTGTAGATGTAAGGTTTTGCCTTTTCCTTCTTAAGACGTGGAATCTCGGGGCGAGATTTCTTTTAGGGGGGAGGCTGTAAACCTCTGGTGTTTAACTGTAATTAACCTAACATGTCATCATCATTAGTCATTAATCATCCTTGCCTTGCATTTATGTTTGCTTAGTATTTGTGTAGCAATCTCTTTTCAAAAAAAACCCTAAAAGCCCAAATCTCCTATAAGGGCAAAAATGGTAATTTCACCTCTGTGCCTAGTTCTATTTATTCTTGTTCAGATTTAGTGCCCTGATGTTTGCTGCATTGATCAAAGTTCAAAAATCAGTTTGATTTGACTTTCCCTTTGCAAAACCCTGATTTCCAAACCCTGGATTTTATCCCTCTTTTTGTAATTCAAAATTATTCAAAATTTGAGGTTGGTACAAAAAGCAAAGTTGTAGATCTGGCCAAGAGAAAAACTTTGGTATTTACAGATTTTCAAAGTTCTATATAAAATTTGAAGTAATTTCAAATTCATTCAAACTCCAGTTTTTGTCCCTTTTTGAGTTTTCAAAATTAATTCAAAAACTTTTGAGTTTCAGAAAAGGTTGTATATTAGCAAAGTTGTAGGTTTTGTCAAATGGAACAACTTTCATATATAAAGATTTTCAAGTTTCAGTTTGAAATCCAAAGTAATTTGATTTGAATCAAATTTGAAAAGTGTCCCCTTTTCTGTTTTCAAATATAGTTCAAAAAACTTTTGGAATTTGAAAATGTTCAATTGACAAAGTTGTAGATCTCATTTTTCTGAGCAACTTTGGTATTTGAGTTTTTGTCGCACAGTTCAAATTTTGGAGAAAATTTTCAAAATGCAGATACCAGCCAAAAGTCAAACCCTAGGGCATAGCCTGTTCATCTTCCTCGAGGTAGGGGGAGGCCCCGGTCGTGGCCGAGCCTCCGGCGCTGCGCGCGCCACGCGTTTGGCAGCCGCTCGTCTGTACCCGACAAGCCGCCTGCGTCCGCACCATCATTCCGCCCCGCACGCGCACGCGCTGACCTCCAAACCCGTCCCTACAGTGCCAGCGCGTCGCCGCCGCGTGGCCATTGCCGGCGAGCTCTCGCCCCGGCCCGGCTGCACGCCATCACCTCCGCCGAGAGCGCAATCGAGTGCGCACGCTCTGCCGAGCTTATCCACCCCACCCCGTGCTCTCTACCGGCCTCTGGCCGCGGCTATATAAGCCCGCCGGAGCCCCGAGCTCCTCACTCATCTCCGCCACCGTGGCCAGGCCAGTCCAGTGCCTCCGCCGCTCCACCACCTAGCTCAGAAGCTCCGCCTTGAGCTCGTGAAGCTTTCCCACCCCTCAATTTCATCTCTACCGCCTCCTATCGCCCGGCGTAAGCTCGCCGTTCCCATCTCCGGCAGAAACCCGGCGAGCTCGGGTTCCGTGAAATTCGCCGTCTCCGTCCATGATCATCCTCACCGACCCCCGTGTCGTGTTCCTGGTTCCGTGCGACTCTGACCAGGCCCTTGCGGTCTCGTGTGTTGCGCAGGGTCGTCGGAGCGCCGCTCGCCGCTCGCCGCCGAAAGAGCTCCACCGAACCACCGCCCCTCGAGCACGTGTCGAGCCTCCTTCCTCGAGCCTCACCCTCGAGCACGTGCCGAGCCACACCCTCGAGCCCTGCCTCCGATCCGTGGTAAGCACCCGAAGCCTCCGGCCTCTGCTCTCCTCCCTCCGTCTCGCCCGAGCCCAAGCCTCGAGCACGCGTTTTCCGTCTCGCCCGAGCCCAAGCCTCGAGCGGACTCATGCACCCTCCGCTTCGTCGAGCTAGGCCTCGGACGAAACGTTTGATTTCCGATTCGCCCGAGCCTCCCGCCAGGCCTCGGACGAAACCCTTGTTTCCGTCTCGCCCGAGCCCATTTCACCCGAACCCGCTTCGCTCGAGCCAGGCCTCGGCGAACACATGACTTCCGATTCGCCCGAGCCTCCCGTTCGCCCGAGCCTTGCGAAGAAAGAGCACAGTGCCCTTTTTCCTTTTTGGGAGTTGTGAATAGTGTTCTGTTTTCTCTTTTTTGTGTGAATTAATCTGTTGTTCCTTAAATCTTGAGAAAAATATGGTATGCTCCTTGCACTGTGTAGTATTTTATAAAAATATGAAACTTGACTTTTCTTTTCTGCAAGAATTTGAAAATGTAAAATCCCTCTTTTAATTAATAAATGGATGGTTTTGGATTTTTAGAAATTATTTATAACTCCAAAAATCATGAGACCAATTTTTGTGAGCTTCCTATGCCATGTTTAGTCTCTGGTGAAATTTTGAAGTCTTTTAGAACAAGTTGATTTTTGTGCATTTATCTTTAATTGTTAAATAGTGTCTTTTGTTAATTAATGTCTGGAATTATTTGAGCACCTTAATGACCTCCAAAATTATGAAATTTGTTTTGCCATCTGTTTATGCCTTAATGAACTTATGTAATTAATTTGGTAATTTTTGGAGCAACTTCATAAAATGACCTTTTTTTTAAATAATTAAGGAAAATAGAGAAAGTGATTAGGGTTCATGTTGTATGTCCTGTTTTGCATTGTTCATGCTAGCATACTCATGAGCATTCATCATTGCATCCGTATAGTTGACGAAGAAGGTACCAAAGTCGAGGCCGCTGTTGACGAACCAACTCCCGAGGCGACCCCGAGCTCCGACACCTATACCTACCCCGAGTCTGCTCTCTTTGCCATCCAAGGCAAGCCCCGGTGCATTTAACCCTTTCCTTGAATTTATAAAATGATTTCCTTAAATGCTTTTGAGTTAAATTATTGCATTAGGTTTATAGGAGTTGTGTGCTATCCTAATTGATGCACTATCCACCTTGACCACTGATACACCCCGATACCTGCTTTTCAAAAGTATTTGAAAAAAAATGCTTAGCAATGCTTATTGAATTAGACTTTGCAATAAAATGCCAATTTTAAAGTGTGATCACTTAAGGAATGTTTATGGGAATTTTGGTCTTACTCCCCGGCTGTTGGCTGTATCTGATCCGTACCTAGTCAATAACGAGGAGAGGTTGTCCGAGCGTACGGTGCCGTCATGTTGTAGTCCGGGACTCAACAGTTGACACCGACCGGGACACGATTGAAAAACTGACAGGACTATTACGCTTGGGTGAGATATGACCAAGGTATAGTTCTGGCTGGAAAATTAGGGACCATCCGTATGGGGGCCTGCTGGTCAAGACTTGTAACTATTCACATACTACGGAAAGCTCTGGCTCCGAGAAATCCTTGATTGGACCGACAACCGCGCACTGGGAGTGGAGAGATGGCGGAAGTAGCATGTACCCACGTGGGTTAAAGTCCCGGATTGGTGTGGTGTACTGTACTTCCGGGTGGCGTAGGACCGGGCCCAATCTTGGAGGAATCGTGGTAGACGAGTTGGCATATGCAAGCTTGGGTGCTACATATGCAGTGTGGATAGGGATCCTCAGCTGAGTATTATTTATCCGGATTAACGTTGCTCCTCGGTTATGGAGACTTGGTCCACTGACTGTCAACGGAGAGTGGTTCTCAACTAGGAATGTTTGAAATGTAAAATGAATCATGAATGATGAAAAATTGAGGAATACTGAATCTTTCAAAAATAAAATAAGGTTTACAAAAATGCTTTCTGCAAAATACTTGATCTTGCTTAAGCCTTACCTTGACTACCCTAAGCCTCTCATTCCTGAGTCTTCTCCCTTTTCTTTAGTCGGGTAAGTCTTGTTGAGTACCCCAGTACTCAGGGTTTGTTACCCATGTTGCAGGTATGCCTGAGACCCCGATGTGTCTCGCACCCTGTTGCGTGACCTTCGTCCAGGAAGAGGCTGAGGCATGACCATGCCATGAGTAAACATGCACCCTCGGGCTGGGTGTTACATGTATCTTTATGTTGTTGTTTCCGCTACGTTGTCTACTTTGAATTTCCCGAACAATGGTTTGTAATAATCGTACTCCTTACCTCATTTGAAACCTCGGTTTGTAAAACTATTGTTATTTAAGTCTTCCGCTCATTATTCCGATGTTATTTGTAAAAGTATGCAATGCTGTAACCGAATTGTGAGATGATCCTGCGGACATTGGGCACTGATGTAGCCCGGTGGCGAACAGGTCTTAATCACATGGAACATGGGTTCGGCTGTCAGAGGTTGACAGGGACACGTGGGCCATGGGATTAGGGTCGTTCCGTCACAGTCTATAGCATCGATATGTTAGAGAACACCTAGTGGCACTTGAACACCGCATAACACCTAGTAGCATCTATAGGTTATACCTTTGCCTTCGGGCCTCTTTGCTCCATCTCTTCTCTTCTTCTCTTAATTCACCAAAGGTAGAGCACTTGATCACTTGAGTGCTTGTGGCCAACACCGTCCTCCATGGTTGTCACCTTGCTAGCTCCACCACTTGGCCTGGTCTTAATCCTTTCTTATAAGCTACACACATGCTTAGCAATAGGATTAGACCAAATAGGTTTCATCAATTAACCAAAACCAAACTAGGGCTTTCACAGCCGCCGTGCCGGGCCGGGCGTGGGCCGGGCCAAAAGGGCGGGCCGTGGGCCGGGCTGGCGGGCCTCGTGCCTCATGGCCAAGTATACTTTTAGCTATTTATAACCCGTTCGACTCCTACACTAACACGACTAGGTTACATAAAACAAAGACAACCCAGACTCAACTCCTCGGCCGAACCCAACATGTCTCCAAAACTTGTCACACCTGGTCCTCAAGGGTCTTGGTCACGTCCAGTCCAAACGAGTCTCTCTTATTTTAGCCGATCCTTTTACCAATAAATCAGCCGTTTGTGCCTACAAAATAATAATCTCCTCAGTCCAAAATCTGGTGTAAACAAGTCTACAAAACTCCTATCCAACGGTTTGGCAAATGAGTTTTGCATTTTTGTTAACTTGGCAAAATCCTGAGATGGATTGGCATATGCGAGCTCGTGATCGGCTTGACATTTTGTCTCATGTACTACTCCCGCGCGCGCTCTTCCTCCCGCACCGCCGGGTTTCCCTTTTTAGATTTTGGCAAGTCAATTTTGCCAAACCATGGAGATAAACGTTTTTTCTTCTCCCCATATTAATTTAAAAGAGCAACTCCAACAGTTTGGCAAAACCACTTGGCATCCTAGGATTTTTGCCAAAATCATAAAAAACCTCCTCCAACAACTTGGCAAAAGTACTTGACAATTTGACAAGCTTGACAAAATTCCCCCTCACTTGCCAAATATGTCAAGTCCTCCGTTGCTTGGCATCACGTGTATCCTAATTTGCCAACTAGTTTTGCCAACTTGTTGGAGGCTCAATTTTATGATTTTGATAAAAATTCTAGGATGTCGAGTTCTTTTGCCAAGCCCAAATAGTAAACTGTTGGAGAAGACCTCTTTTTTCACTTGGCATTTGGTTTTGGGACTTGACAAAACTATATATTTGTCAAGTGAATTTAGCAAACTGTTGGAGTTGCTCTAAGAGCTGGTAAATTTTATGTTTTGTCAAATAAAAAATACAAAACCGTTGGAATTGCTCTTACCAACTGATGATGGCATGGCGCGTTTGGTTGGATGCCCGTAGAAGACAAACCAAACTTCGGCCAACCTAGAAACGAGGTGGCGCGTTTGGTTTGCTACTACAAGTTCGGTGTCTCAAGTTGTAGTTTATTTATTATCCCTTTTTAGTCCCGTCCGTGTGGCCAAGCCAAAGCCTCCGAAGTTTGGCCGGATGCACAGGTTTGGGCGTTTGGCAGGGCGTGTATGTACAGGGAAGGGACTACAGTCTGAAACCGAACGGAGCCCCCGGGTATCCACGTCGGCGTCACGGCCCAGCTGGCAAACTGCCGACGACGTGCTTGCGCCGACGACGGCGATCTCTTCGAACCCCGCCGGCCGCCGCGAGACATTCCCCCCATGTATTCCACTCCACACGGAGCTCTGGCGCCGTGATGGCTGGACGCGAGGAAGAACCCGTTTTCTTTTCTCGGCGTCGCGAGATGGGATCGAACCGTATTCCACCAGCCCCACTCCACTCCACCACTTGCCCTCGGAATCCCCAGCCAGCATCGCGTCGCGTGCTGCGTGCAACGGAGATGCGCTCGCTCCCGGCTGTCCGTCCGGCCAGCCACCCACGCTCACATGCTCTCCTCCTGTGCCGCACGCCCCGCGTCGCGAATCTCGCCGCCCTCGCTGTCCCTTCTCCGATCCCTTGCCTGAATGATTGTTTTTGTTGCTTTTTTTTTTTTTGCCATGTCGCTTCTTCTGGTGTCACAAATTAAAACTAAACGCTGTGAGCCTGTGACGGTGAGCTACTCAGGCCGGGGTGGTTACTTACTTACACACACCGTTTTTTAGACGAAGGAAGAATTGTATTAAATTATAGCTGGGTACGTCATCGTATTACAAGTACTCTGGAGAAAACATGTATCTAGAAACTAATTCTCATCTAAATTATACCCACACTGTGAAAGGCTCAAACTCTCAAATTCAAACATGTTTGACGCTTCGTATAGATGACCGCACAGGCAAATACTCGGCAACAATTGTTTTCGGCCTGAGAACAGATGCTCAACGGACGGCCAACATTCCTGCAGGCAGAGTTGAGAAACTTCTTCTTCTTTATGTCTTCCTCCTTCTTCTTTCTGCCACCGAAGAATGAGGAAGACTGATCTGAAAATTATTCTCCCTAGTCCTTCATCGTGGCCAGATCCAACCACAACAAAACGAAGAAGGGACCGGAGAAAATTATTCCATGGCGGCGACATCATCTCCGTCTTGATGCCGAAGCCTGGAAACAAAAGTCTCCATGTTGTCTTGTTGATGTAGATGTTGACGTCGAAGTTGTCGCCCTCATCTTCAACAGAGCCACCATGGAGAGACCGGATCCATCCTACCTTCTCGCCGTTGCCGAGAAGAAGGGAGGAAAAACATCCCCAATACCAAAGACCTTGGCATAGAGAAACCCTAACTCTAGATGACTCGATCTACGATCTACTAGAAAACTTATTAAAAACGATGGATCTCCACTCCTCTCCGACCTCCGGCGAGATACCGGAGGGGGAGAGAGGGGGACCAACGACGAAGAAGATGGAGACGACGACGGCGGCGACGGCTCACACCCTAGGGGCGGCGGCGGCCAGGGTTTGTGGGGGACACCACTTACTTACACCGTTGCAAGTACTCCATCACCATCATCCATCACAGGATTCATTAGCAACTCTTGAGACCGATAGAGTACCAAAACAGGGCCTAGCTTGCATTGGAACAAGTCAGATCAGCTCGACGACAGCCCAAGATATAAATATATGTAACCTATAGTAAGCCGGGACGAAAAACTCGAAACTCGCTAACTCGCTCGACTCACTCGTTAATGGCTCGGCTCGAGCTCGACTCGTTTTATAATGAGCCAGCTTGTTTTATAACGAGCTAGCTCGATTTATAACGAGCCAGCTCGAGCTGGCTCGCGAGCTGCTCGTTAGCTCGTACGAGCCAATTAATTTAAAAGCCAACAAACTTAAATTAGCTATTATAGAATATCTAGGCGTCTAGCAATGTGGTGGAAATCATATTTGTTCTTACGTGTTGTTCACATACAGGTAAGAAGATATAATCATACAAGGGAAATTATGTTTTTTATATGTAGATATTATTCTTTATTAAATTTACATGTACTTTGAGAAATTGTGTTTTTATGATTTGGCTCGCGAGCCAAACGAGCCAGCTCGAGCTCTATAACGAGCCGAGCCGAGCTACTCTTCTAGCTCGTTAGTATAACGAGCCGAGTCGAGCCAGCCTGCTAACGAGCCGAGCAATAACGAGCCGAGCTGGCTCGATATCCAGGCCTAACCTATAGATAGATAGAGCCCTATATTATCGGTAACTTGTAATAAACGTCGCACTCGCATGAAGTGATCGAGTTAACAATGCAGTAGCTTGCAAAACCCGGCGTTTCTACCACATCACCGCTCCATTTGTCAACCATCTAGGCACGTACTCTCTATACCAATGGAACGTTTTGGCTCCATTTGCATAAACCACGCGCGTACCGGTGCGTACTCCCTCCATCCACAGAACACATAACACGTAATTATAATTATAAGATCTGTGTCGGTCAAATTGATTAAAGTTTTACTAATGTCATTACTTTCTTATATAACTTCAATCAAAGTTTGAATTGTTGAACTCCTTGGCAAGCAAGAATTGAATATTTTGTTGAACGGAGGGGTACGTGGTAGCAGTTATGTGCAGGTAGTACAGCACCTCAGCAAATGACGCCACGTGGACACCGATGGGAAGCAGCAATTATAATCAGCGACACTGATTGGTGTCATGAGTGAGCATGAGCTTGGCATCTTGGTAGGAACTACATGGACGGCAGTTGCATGACCTGTCATCATCTTCTGCAGAAATAAATTGCACGGCCCAGATCCGAGAAATGGATCGGAGTTGTTAATTTGACAGGGATCTGATGAGGTGAAACAGTTTTCAGTGTCGTTTTAAAATGCCATCTTCATTGACCCAGCACATCAGTTTAAAGAGTCTGTAATCAGGACGTCGCAACGGACAAGGGGAGGTTTCTGAAGATCGTTGCTCTGTGTCTGTGAGATCACAAGGATAGCGTATGCAGTTTACAAGTTGCAGGCACAAGAAAGCTGCTCCTCCGCCTTAATATTCAGGCCAATACCAATCCAATGAATGATACCGTGCAACTAGGCACAATATAGCGCAAGAATTCGGTAACAGAAAAAAACTAGAAATATTTTTATCTTCATCAAGTTGCATGTTCTTTTTGTTGTAATTGGAATGACAATGTAAATGACAATTGAGACAAGAATGTGTAGTGTCCTCTCTTTTCCATTGATCCACCATGGGTATATATACAAGGTCCTCCATGGAGGTTACACAATGGAATAATACCCCATAAAGCCTCATAAACATGTTAATGAGAGGGGGTAAATCCTATTGTAAATAGGGTCATGATGGTGGTCTATTAAGGAGGAGATTAAACACCATTAGTAGTATTGTAACACTCCCCCTTAATCGAATCCTCTTTGAGATCAATGAAAAAGTATTGTTCCTCCAAAAATTCCTGTAGGACAAAAAAGAGGAAATATATTGGTAGATATGCTATTAAAACTCCTTAACACCCAGTGGGAGAAAAAGGAAAAAGTATAGCACATCATGATTATTGCCTCTTTGTGAACTTGCATAAGAAAAACCTTTTCAGGAGAAAACTCATGTATAGTTTAGATAGCAATACATGTCTTTGATATTCCTTTTAAAAACCCCTATGGGGAAAATAAAATATGACATGAGCTTATGTAAATATTGCCTCATTAAAAACTTTCTATGAGAAACCTTGTGAGGAAAAACTCATAAAAAGAAAAGAGTACAATATGATGTTGTGACAAGTCAATATCTAGGAGATTTCTCCCCCTGAACCTTGCAAATCTCTAAGACGTCGCATACCAATCCCTTTAACACATTTTTCAAATGTGGAGGCTGGTAGTGACTTAGTAAATAAATCAGCGAGATTATCGCAAGATTTAATTTGCAAGATATCAATTTCTCCTTGTTGTTGCAGCTCATGAGGATAGAACAACTTAGGAGAAATATGCTTATTGATATTGCTTTTGATATAACCTGTCTCCATCTGTGTGACACAAGCTGCATTATCTTCATAGATAATGGTTGGTGAGTTAATTACACCTAGACCACAAGATTGTTGTATGTGGTTAATCATCCTGCGAAGCCAAACGCATTCACGTGAGGTCTCGTATAGTGCTACTATCTCAGAATGATTGGTGGAAGTAGTCACCAAGGTTTGTTTCGATGACTTCCACGAGATGGCTGTTTCGTTGTGTAGGAACACGAAGCCTGTTTGAGATCTGCCATGATGGGGATCAGATCGATATCCAGCGTCAGCGTAACCAACGATATCTGAATTTGGGCCTCTTTTAAAGAATAGTCCAAGATCCCTTGTGCCATTCACATATCTGAGGATATGCTTTACTCCAGTCCAGTGACGTTTGGTGGGAGCAGCGCTGTATCTAGCTAGTAAATTCACTGCAAATGCAATATCAGGCCTGGTGCAATTTGCAAGGTACATGAGCGCTCCAATGGCACTAAGATATGGAACATGAGGGCCCAAAACATCTTCTCCTTCATCCCGTGGTCTAAATGGGTCAGTCTCCATTTCTAAAGACCGAACAACCATAGGAGTTTTGGAAGGATGAGATTTATCCATATTGAATCTCTCCAATACTTTCTGGATATAGGCAGACTGATGTATAAAATTCCAGTTGGAAGGTGCTCAAGCTGTAGGCCTAAGCAAAATTTGGTGTGTCCCAAATCCTTCAACTCGAACTCCGTCTTTAGATGATTGCGGGCTTCATCAATATCTTGTTGGTGGCCGATGATATTTAAATCATCGACATATACAGATATAATGCAAAATCCCGTTTGGGACTTCCTGATGAAGACGCATGGGCAATCATTACTGTTGGAGTATCCCTTCTGTAGAAGGTACTCGCCGAGTCGGTTGTACCACATTCTTCCCGACTGCTTTAAGCCATAAAGTGACTTTTGAAGCTTTACACAATACATGTTGCGGTTTGCGTTTTGATTCGGTATAGGGATCCCGTCAGGGACCTTCATATATATGTCCGAATCGAGTGACCCATAGAGATATGCAGTCACTACATCCATCAACTGCATAGATAGATGATTTTGTACAGCCAGAGATATTAAATATCGGAATGTTATTCCATCCATAACTGGAGAGTATGTGTCATTGAAATCAATGCCGGGTCTCTGCGTGAACCCTTTGCTACAAGTCTCGCTTTGTATCTCACCACCTCATTGTTCTCATTCTGTTTTCGGATGAAAACCCATTTGTATCCCACAGGGAATACTTTTGAAGGTGTAGGCATTGCATGAGAGAATACCTTTCTTTTAGTAAGCGAGGCTATTTCTGCTTGAATTGCTTCCTTCCACAGATTCCAGTCCGAGCGCTTTTTGCACTCTGCCATGGATTTAGGATCTGGATCATTTTGGAGGAGTTCAGCAACCATTGCGGAGAAATGCATGTCGACAAATGTAGTCTTTCGGTCATATGATTCTCCAGACTCGAGATAGTTGATGGAAATTTCGTGTACCCTTTGAGATGCATCATCATTTCCCAAAATGGTTGCATCAGGGCATTCCGATGTCCCAACATCAGTAATTGAGTGCACTGTTGATGTGGGATGTGAAGGTTGAACCTCCACAGGGTGTTGCTCAACATGAGGTTGAGTTGCATTTACTTGGTTGGAAGAATTCTTCTTTTCCTTTGCTTGCTAGGAGCTGCATCCTTGGAAATGGCCGTACTCTCCCCCCTCTTACTTGGGAGTGGAGTAGTTTTATTTGGTACCTCTACTCTTGCCGGCACATTTCTCGCAGGATTGTAGGATTTTGTAACACCCTTATAATCAGTAAATGCATCTGGCATATTATTTGCAATGTGTTGCAAATTGATGATTTTCTGAACTTGGAGTTCAGTCTCAGATGTACGTGGATCATCATTGGAGATAGCTGTGGCATCCCAATTGATTTCCTGGCATTCTTTGTGGTTTGTTTGTTCTCCCCCTAATGCCGGGAAAAGATCTTCATCAAAGATAGAATCAGCATACCGGGCCGTGAATAGATCCCCTGTGAGGGGCTCCAGGTATTTTATGATCGACGGAGATTGATATCCCACATAGATCCCCAGTTTCCTGTGAGGGCCCATAGATGTACGCTGCGGTGGTGAGATCGGTACGTATGTAGCGCAACCGAACTTACGCAGATGGGAAATGTTTGGAATATTTCCACGTACTAGTTGCAACGGGGAGGTTGCATGATAAGCAGTTGGACGCAATTGTATTAAGTCAGCAGCGTGTAAGACTGCATGACCCCAACATGAGGTTGGGAGATTGCTATTCTGTAGTAATGGTCGTGCAATAAGTTTGATTCTCTTTATGAGAGACTCAGCCAAACCATTTTGAGTATGCACATATGGGACCGAATGCTGAACTTGAATTCCTAAGGCCATACAATAATCATTGAAGGCACGTGAGGAAAATTCAGCGGCATTATCCATTCTAATTGACTGGATTTGATGTTCAGGATGATTTGCTCTAAGTTTGATAACTTGAGCAATGATCTTAGCGAATGCATGGTTCCGTGTGGAAAGGAGGCACACATGAGACCATCGTGTAGATGCGTCTATTAGAACCATGAAGTACCTGAACGGTCCAGACAAAGGTTGAATGGGACCACATATGTCTCCTTGAATGCGTTCAAGGAACTTGAGCGGTTCGGCTTGAATTTTGAGATAAGAGGGTCTCAAAATTAATTTCCCAGTTGCACATGCGGTGCAAATAAAATCCGAGGATTGGGAAAATCTTGCATCACTTAGATTGTGACCAACAGAATTTTTCGTAATTTTTCTCATCATCCCTATGCCGGGTGACCAAGGCGATCATGCCAAGTTTGGAATGCATTGACATTCTGAAAAATTACTTTGTACGCAACATGTCGTACGGGTTTGATATATGTATAGTACAATCCAGACGGGAGTGAGGGAAATTTTTCTAGTGTCTGTTTGCCATATCCGTTGTCCTTTGTAATGAGAAGGGATTCCTCATTATAGTCATTGTGAGTTTCAATATGAAACCCATTTTTGCGGATATCTCTATAACTTAGCAGGGTACGAGTTGAATCGGGATACAAGAGTGCATCCTCAATTGTTATCGTTGTACCCATAGGAGCATAATAGTGGCTCGTCCAGAACCGACTATTACAGCATCGCGTCCAGCGATTGTTAAAATATTTCCTTTATTCTTTGTGAGATTTTGGAAATATTTTATTTCTCTAAGTATAGAGTTAGTGGTAGCACTATCAACAAGACACATTTCCTCATCCATCGGATTGACTCCCGTACAATCTCTGCGATCGTAGCTCAGTTGGTAGAACGGTGCTTGATAACGTGTTGTAATTGGAATGACAATGTAAATGACAATTGAGACAAGAATGTGTAGTGTCATCTCTTTTCCATTGATCCACCATGGGTATATATACAAGGTCCTCCATGGAGGTTACACAAGGGAATAATACCCCATAAAGCCTCATAAACATGTTAATGAGAGGGGGTAAATCCTATTGTAAATAGGGTCATGATGGTGGTCTATTAAGGAGGAGATTAAACACCATTAGTAGTATCGTAACATTCTTAATTTTGGAGGAAACCAATAGAAGTCTTTTACTTCTCATCAGAAGCAAATAGAAGTCTTTTTCTTCTCTCATCAGAGAGTTATTATTGTGGTTTGAAAGAGTTACTACTGCTTGGAAAATCAGTTCTTGTGTGACCAGGTAAAAGTAGCACATCAAATCTTTGTCCGCTGAATTTGTCAAGGAATGACATCCAAGCACACAACCGGAGGCCCTGGAACACGTATGAACACATGCCACGAAAACCCACACGATCATTTCTCAGTCTCTGGGTCGTCAGAAACAGTGTAAAAATAACGCATGCCTTGATCAGGCTGCTTCAACTGTCAAAGTTTGGTCATAGAAAGCATGGCTCGCAGACTTGTACAGTTACACATCATCGACAATTCTTAACACAGATGTTTGAACAGGGAAGGGTCCCAAACACAAGCACCGAAAGAGCAAGTCATACTCGTTGATTCATCTAGTTGTTCATTTTTCCACAGATTAACCTGACAGCGAGCAAGAACTAATATTTACATACATGTCTGTCTGATGGATACCTGTCAGTGAAAACAAAACAGCAGCAAGGACTAAAAAGGAGTATGAGAGAAAAGGGGAGGAAAGTCAAGAAGATTGAAGAACAGGGGAGAAACACAGAGCGAGAAGCAACCCCCCAACAAACAAACAAATACGAGAGCTCCTGGACTGGAGTGTTGTGTTAATCGATCGATCGCGCTTCTGCAGGGACGCGTCTCTTCCGATCCAAGAACAAAATAACGTCACTTGCCTTTGCAAATCCGCCGCTCCAGTCCAAGTTTCGTGTTTTTATTCGATTGATCTGCGAGGAGGAGGAAGAGGAGGAGCCTACTAGTACTAGGCCTTGACGACGGTCATCATGCGCTTGAACTCCTCGAAGGAGACCATGCCGTCGCCGTCGCTGTCGACGAGGCGGATCATGTCGCGGCAGTCGGCGACGGCGGGCCGGCCGTTGCCCTGGCGGCGCAGGCCGAGCGAGCCCAGCACGGTGCCGAGCTCCTCGGCGGAGATGAGGCCGTCCTTGTTGCCGTCGAACACGTCGAACGCCTCCCGCAGGTCCCTCCTCGTCTCCTCTCCTCCTCCTCGGCTCTTCGTCGTCGCCGCCCTCCACCGGCACCTCCCTGCTCTCTCCGCTGCCCGCGCCGAAACCGCCGAAACCGGGGTGCTGGTGCTTCCGCTTCTTGGGTATGGAGTCGTAGAGCTCGCGGAACTCGTGGATGTCGATGAGCCCGTCGCTGTTGGCGTCGACGCGCGCGACCATGGCCGCGGCCTCGTCGGCGGACACGGCGATGCCGAGGCGGCGCAGCGACTCCTCCAGCTCCACCGCCGTGATGAACCGTCCCCGTCGTGGTCGAACGTGGAGAAGACGATGCCCAGGTCCTTCTCCGGTCGCCCCGCGCCGCCTGCTTCTTCCCCTCCTCCTCCTGCTGCCGCGTCTCCTCCGGCGCGCACCCGTCCCTGCACCTCGGCTCCCGGCCGGCGTCTCCGCGCTTGCCGCCGTCCTCGCACTTCCTGGCGGCGCTGGCGGCGCGCGAGGAGGTGGTGAGCGAGAAGAGGGCGCAGACGGCGCCGAGGAGGAAGAGCAGGAGGAGAGGCGCCATGGGTCGGAGGATGCTTTTTGCGCTTGGCCGGCCCTCTCTCTGTGCGCGCGGTGCGAGTGTGTGTGTGAATGGGAGATCTGGAGAGGAGGCGGAGAGGCGGTTGATGGAGTTGGGAGTACTCCTCCGTATATGAGGGGAGCCGAGCGGCGGAGCAGGAATACAGGATGCAGCAGAGGAGACTACGGCGGAGCAGCAGAGGAGGTCCGGCGGCAGTTGTTGCTTTTGGCGATCGATCGTGCGATGACCTGGTAGATCGTGGGTGGTTAAGATCCATTTCTTTTTGAGAAAAAAAAAAAGAAGAGGTTCGCACTTGTGCCCCTGTGCAGAACAAATATTTCAGAAGGAACCTCGCCGAAAATTGGTATACGGAGGGAGGAAAAAATTGGTATACGGAGTGTCAAAAGGAAGGTGTACGGAGTACGGTGGTGTACCGGGCGGATTTTCAGGGGGAAAAATAGTTAGGAGGCCATGGTATTACTCGCTCTGTTCTAAGATATAAGGCACACACATATTTTAAAATTCAAACTTCTTTATCTTTAACTAACAATTAGCTTAATCATATAAAATGCTTATACTACAAAACTAGTTACATTATATTTGTATTTAGAAATACTTTCTAATTATTAAACTTTTATTTCTATAAATTATATATTATGTGAGAAATTGTAGGTCAAAATATATTTTAATAAAGACCGCGCTAAGTTAAATAGCATCTTATATCTTAGAACGGAGGGAGTATCTTTGATCTACTCATCAGTTTGTGAAATTTTTGGGAAATATCTTGTTTAGTCCGGAAATTTTTTGGGAAAAGTCATGTAACACTTTCGTTGTTATTTTTAACTAGCCTAAAAAAATTCGTCTCGACATATATGTACAATTAGTTATTTTTTACTTATATTTAATGTTCCATACATACATCTAAAAATTGATGTGACAAGAAATCTTAAAAAAATTGAGTCTTTTGAGGAACTAAACTGGAAGATGAAAAATCAGGTGACGTATCAGTTTTAAATATAGTACGTACTGCCAAAAAGGGTGAGGAAGAAACCTAACGGTTAGACTATCTCCAACAGATAGCACCCAAATCGGCAACCTATTATAAAGTTTAGGTGCCCACGGTAAAAAGGGTCACCGACCCAAAATTCATTCTCTCCAACAGACCACGGAAAATCCATCTCTCTCCCCACTCTCTTTCCCGCACGGCCCCTCTCCCTGTTCACGGCGGCGCTCGCCGCTCGGACGGCGGTGCCCCACCCTCCATCTCTCCTCACTCTCTCCCTCCCCCACCTCTGTCCCGGCCGTCTCTCTCTCTCTCTCTCGTCCCTCTCTCTCTTCCTCTACCCGGCGGCGCCCTCCCTCTCCCTCTACCCCGGCGGCGCCCTCCCTCTCTCCCTCTCAGATCTGACAGCGGCGGCGCCTCCCCACCTCTCCCGAATCCGGCGGCCGCGGGTGACAGCTCCGGTGCGCGCGGGCAAGGAGGAGCCTCGCTCCGCGTCGACGAGCCGGCTGGCCACGCCTCGCCGCGTCCCGAGCCGGACCTCGCGTCGCCGGCGCCGATCTGGGGTGGAGTTGTGTGGAGGAGGAGAAGGTGGCCTCGCTCCCCGCCGGCGACCCGCCCATCATCTCCTCCGTGGGCCCACCAGTACGCTCACAACAGATTTGCGTCGTTCTCCTCGACGACGCTTTTTCCATTCTGGTGGGTGTGGTAATGCAAAAATGCGTCCTTCGGTTGGTCTTTTTAGCATGTTTTTGGATATGCAAAGTACTGTGAACTACCCTATTTTTAGGTTTGTGTCTCTTGTTGGAGTCCGTCTTAGGGATACGGCGGGTACGGGGCGAGGCCCCCTCACAGGCCGGCATCCAAGAGGCAAGGGCCCGGGCAGCATTGTGTTCAACTCCGTGGGCGTGCTCGTATAAAGGACGCCTCCTCCTCACTACTACTGGCTTGAGAGAGGGGAGGGAGGAGTGGAGCCGTGCACAGCACACAGCACCCAGGGGCAGCATATTTAAAAGCGGGCGTGAGCGTGATGGCGACGGTTGATGCGGTGGAAGCGCGTCGGGCGCCACCCAAAACCGCGTGAAGCTGCCCCCACCCCCCCCCACCCGACTCATCACGTACTCCCGACTCATCACGTACTCCCTCAGTGCATGAAAACATGCAATTCTAGCACAGTGTCATGGTTTAGTATCTCTAGTTTAATTAATTATAAATAAAAATATATTAATATTTATGATATAAAATAAACATCATTGGATTCATTATGAAATGTAGTTTTTTAATAAATTAATTTGGAGCCGTAAATGTGAATAGTATTTACTAGAAATTTAGTCAAACATAAACTACGTTTGGTGGCACGCAAGCCATAGTTACTGCATGTTTTGTTGGACGGAGGGAGTAATAAACAAAGTACAACCTGAGGGGGGGCCCTGCAGGCTGTGTGCTGCGCATGAAGGCACGAACCCAGCCCAGCCATGCGCCCGTGCTCGAGCGCCTGGAGCGGGAGTCCTGCTCCGCGGGGGCCGGCCGTTTTTAAAAGCGGGCGGCAACTAACGGTTGGCATGACAGCAGCGGCCGTGGGCACTGCGCACCAGCACCAACGGGCAACTGGCTGCGGGACCGGATAGGAAATTCGGGCTCGTTTTGCCGTTGCGTGCCCGCCGCGCGTACGAGGAGGAGAGACCGACCGACGAGAACGACGGACCAAAGGCGAACCACATGCTGCAGCATGCATCAGGAGGTGGGGCGGAGCTACGTAGTAAGCTGGCACCCACAAAATTTTGAAAAATCACTATTAAAAACAGATTTTCACCATGATTGTAGACTAAAATTTTATAACTATAAGAAAGGCACCCCCATCTGATATGTTCTAGCTTCGCGAGGTCCTGAGGCAGGCAGGCAGACTGAGCGCGGGGCTCGCTTGTCCGGTGCAGTTCGGCGCGTCTTTTGCGTGGCGATGACCTTGGACTTGGAGAGGATGGCGGGAGCGGCTGCCAACGGTACGCTTTACGCCTCTACGGATCGGATGAGACGTGCGTGACGCCACGAAAGGAGGACAGACCAGTAGCCGGTCCCGTGGTATTATGAAAACAAACAACCGAAGTTACTACGATTGTTTATATAATAACAACAGTAGTTATAAATAATAACTGATTTAATGTTACAAATAAGTTTAGTATACAAATATATCCAAAGATCCATATCTACTACTGATACATGATTATATGTCATAAATATTATTAGTTTGTTATAATTGTATTATTTAGTCAAAGTAGAAGATGGTTGTCTTTTGGAAAACCGAGAATAAATCTTTTTTTATTGAGCAGAGGAGGTACTGCGCTAAACAACCACCACCTTCATTTTGAAATTATAAGATGTTTCAACTTCTTTAGATTCGTAGATTTTTGTAATGCACTTAAGCACGTACTGTACTATGTTCAGATATATAGCGCTAAATAAACTGAAAAAACTAAAACTTCCTATAATTTGCAACGGATCAGGAAGTTTAGTTGGTAGCTTGTGCCTAAAGGAACAGGTTGACAAACACACAGCACGTATGCAGTGAGGTTTGATGCTCCATTATCTTGGTCGTCTCGCTCGTCGCACTCGCACGCAAGACTAAGTCTGGACGAAAAATTCGAAACTCGCTAGCTCGCTCGACTCGCTCGTTAATGGCTCGACTCGAGCTCGACTCGTTTTATAACGAGCCAGCTCAAGCTGGCTCGCGAGCTGCTCGTTAGCTCGTACGAGCCAATTAATTCACAAGTCAACAAACTCAAAATAGCTATTGTAGAATGTCCAGGCGTCCGGCAATGTGGTGGAAATCATATTTGTTCTTACGTGTTGTTCACATATAGGTAAGAAGATATAATCATATATATGAGGGAAATTATGTTTTTATATGTAGATATTATTCTTTTTAAATTTACATGTACTTTGAGAAATTGTGTTTTTAATGATCTGGCTCACGAGCCAAACGAGCCAGCTCGAGCTCTATAACGAGCCGAGTCGAGCTGCTCTTCTAGCTCGTTAGTATAACGAGCCGAGTCGAGCCAGCCTTCTAACGAGCCGAGTCGAGCTGCTCTTCTAGCTCGTTAGTATAACGAGCCGAGTCGAGCCAGCCTTCTAACGATCCGAGCTATAACGAGCTGAGCTGGCTCGATATCCAGGCCTACGCAAGACACAACTACAGCCTTGTAGTCGTAGCAGAACAAGTGTGGACGTACAGTACGTCTTTCTCCGAAAAAAACAAGTCTTATTTAGTTCGCACCGTAAAAAATTTTCACCAATCACATTAAATATTTGGACGCATGTATAAAGTACTAAACGTTGACTAAAATAGTAATTACACAAATTGCGTGTAATTTAGGAGACGATTTTTTAAGCGTAACACGTTTATGTTTTAACAATGTTGTCCTATAGTAAATATATGTTAATGATGAATTAATTAGGTTCAATAAATTTGTCTCATGGTTTTCAGACGAAATATGTAATTTATTTTTTATGAGTTTAGTTTAATAGACTAAATAAGTACCGAAACATCTAATGTGACACGAAAAACTTTTCACAACCTAACTAACACTATGCCAGAAATGCTTATTAGTGACGCGTCTAGACAGTTATTAGTGACGCAAAAACACGCGTCACTAATTTTGCGTCTGTGATAGTATAAAAATTAGTGACGCGTAAAGACGCGTCACTAATAACCCCTATTAGTGACGCGTATAAACAAGACACGTCACTGATAACTCCTATCAGCGACGCGTCCAGCCAATACGCGTCACTGATAACGGCTATCTGCGACGCGTCCACCAAACGTGTCACTGATAACAGCTATCAGCGACACGTCCAGCCAAGACGCGTCACTGATAACCTCTATCAGCGACGCGTCCAGCCAAGCTGTGTCACTAATGTGGACCTTAACAGCGACACATTTTACCAATACGCGTCACTAATAATAATTTACAAAAAAACAAAAAAATAAAAATCTCTACCCTGATCCTACATTACACTATTACATCCATTTCAGGAGTCAAATTCTTTACAAATTCTTTACAAACTCCAGATACAACTTATCTACAAAACATCTATTAGAAAAATTACATCCTAGAAGATTTCTAATCTAACAATAAATGAACATTACTAAGCTAGAACTACATGATTTCTAACAGTACAAAAGCTGCAACTACATTGGATAGGGTTGTGCTTGAGATCCTGCAAAACCATTATAAACCAAAGTCCAAATTTAGAAGTGTCACCAACAAAGAATACTGTAACAAGCAATAAGGTTTGAAGCTAACAATATTCATAAAGGACAACATGAAATCAGCTAGATCTGCTACTGTCGTCGCTCACCTGAGTTAACAGCCAAGCTACTGATGTGTTGCTGCCCACCTGCTTTTGCCCAAGAACTGAAGCTTAATCTGCTACTATTTAAACTGCAAGCAAAGAAAAGGTGGGACAAATAACTCAAATTATATGTGTAGTTTTATTTTAGACTTGAGAGCACTAGCTCACTCAGCTAAATAAAACAAAAATACAAAGAACAGATGACTCAAGCTGTTAGTAAGTCACATGGATTCAGGATACTGGCACATGTTTTATCTCAGAAATGTATCATCTCTTCACTCACTCAAATTATTGTATACATTTATAGTTTCAAGTAGCAGTTATGTATCAACATAGGAATTCATATATGGGACACACTAGATAACTGCCGACAGATTTTGTACCTTCAAATCTGTCAAATTGTTTACCAATAGAATATTGACACGTTGTCTTGAAAAACTGACAGATACTGAAGCAAAAACTTGTCAGATTTAAATCACATATGTCAACGTTAAAATAAGATCCAGAACCCATTAATCTTGAAAGCTAGAGAAAATCAAATAATTGAACAAACCCAATGATCAGTCAACTGCACGCGTAGTTGAGGTTCAGAGAGGATATCCGTTGAGGTTCAGAGACAGGATATCCTTGGACGCTGACGGCTTGGCCACGCACAACATTCTGGGCCGCAACAACACCAACACTGCTGCGTGGTAGTCTCCCATTCTATTTAATAGGCAGTACCACATGGTGAAATAAGCAGAACAATTATTTGCAGGTGGTGAATCATATATCATGAAATTGATGAGAGCAATCAATTTGCAGTAACAAGGATTAAAAGCTATCTGAGAGCAATAAAAAAACTTCACCTGAACTTGCTGTCAATTTGCAGTGATTAAACAGCTAGCTAGTGATTAAACAGCTAGCTAGTGATTAAACAAGGATTAAAAGCTATCTGAGAGCAATCAAAAAACACAGTAACACACCAATAATCCCATCCACCGAACTGCTGCTGGCAAACAAAAATTAGATGAGCAAAAACTTCACCTGAACTTACTGTCAATAAACTTGTTCCTCCTATTGAACTGCTACAGCTCCTATAAAACTGATAGTGCACTCTTAGGCTGACAAATGCAGACTAAATCTTAAAAAGATACTGAGAATTTGAAACAATGTATGTTGCATACTCTATCAGTCAATCTTTTAAAATTCTTTGGATAAGATATTGTACCTTCCACAGAAGGTGGACAAATGTTTGGAATGCACTCGTGCTGCTGCCTTCTTTTCTGCAAAAAGAAGATATTTACAAATAGCCACTATACACAGCTAAATGTTCTACTGGCACAAACCTGGTGCCAGCATTTTGCTGGTATGATACATGTAAAGAAACACCTAAATACACTCAATGCATTAGGATAACTAAGAAACTATGGATTGACATTGCACATCGGGCTTAGTTTCGAAATAGTAACAGGCCATCATAAGAGTAAACAGGAGCCATAAAGCTAATATGTGGATTCTTCTCTGATAGTTAGAACATCGACACCTGCTGCTTGTCCAGTCGCAGAGTTTATGCAAAGGCAAAATAACTCAATTCGGTAAGAATCTACATGAGTTACATAAAACAACATCAAGGTGATTTTTCTCTAGTATGTAACTGTCGTTTTTGTTTTAATCAATGAAAAATTGGCTAAATTACCACAGAAGTATACTTGAAAGAAACATTACTCCATATCTGAGAGGGAGATTGCGAGAGAGAAACAGTACACCTTATGCATATCTGGAGGGGACCAGGCGGCTGCACGGGCGTTGGGAGGCCTGAGGGTGAGGGCTGCGAAAAATGCCACATGCACCCCCAATCTGAACAAAAAAAATGGGAATTGATATTCACAGTCGCGAAATTCATACCACAAAATATCAATTATCAATTAACAGATAAAATGCCACACACAATTATCTCTCCATGCAACTCCCATTAAAAACACATGCACCCCCACACAAACACTCACAAACGTAGGTGCAGCAAACAATGAATGGATATATCATTTAAATATGACCAGTATGCAGGTTATGGCTGCACAAGAGATTTTAAGCAAATATGGCAAAAAAAACTGCCAGAAGAACATAGCAATCTAGATGACAACTTACTTCTTCTTATCAATCTCAGGGACATCATGGTGAGACACACAACACAGAGAGAGGGAGAGAGAACACACACAAGAAACTGCTAACACAGGGTAATCTCTGTTGGTTTGATGCCTTACAATTTTTATCAACCGAGGACAGTTCAGGAGTGCAGAGTTGATTCCAGTGCTGCCTGCAACCTGCTAGATGCCTTCGTGATGGACCAGTTTACATATTAAAAGAATATGACGAAACTGCACATATTACAAATTTGAGATACAGTCAATAATGATGGCAGCAACTAACAACACAAGACGCGGCGCCAAACACAAATATGCCGGTAAAAACACATCGTGGCGAGTGGTCTGAACCATAGGCACGACATCTGATCAGAACCATACGCATCGGAGAGCGAGGGAGGAAGGAAAGAGTAAATCAAGACCAACCTAAGAAGGTGCATCTTGCGTAGGAGGCCTCCAAGGCTTCACACTTGGTGCTCTGCACAGATCCGATGGAGAACAAACAGATCCATCATGGAGGTCCTGAATCCGGCCATGGAGTTGCAGGAGCTGTTGTAGGCGAGCTGCCCACAACGTAGCAAGAGAAGAGAGGGGAGGATGAGAGAAGCAAGCGCTCAGTTTAACAGGAAGAGTAGGGACAGACGTACGTGGCCTTGTGAGTGCTTCCCGTTGTAGATCCGGACACTAGGTGCTGGGCGGAGCCGGAGCGGGCGCGATGGGGGCGGGTCGTCCGATCTGCTCACCCGCGCCTTCATAGCCGCGCGCCGCCGGGAGATGGAGGAAGGTCCGCGCCAGATCTGAGCAGAGAGGGCGTCACTGCGGAAGGCTCGCGCCCCTACCCGCACTGCCGCCGGCTAGGCCATTGCGAGGCCGCCGCCGCCGCTGCTCCTGATGCTGCTGCTGCCGCCGTCGCGAAACCCTAGCGCCGCGCCGCCCGACGTCCGCTCTCAGGGCCGCCGCCGCAGACGGATTCTTCTCGCGCCGCTAGGTTAGCGCTTCGCCGCTTGCGGTGCTCCGTGCGGGATCGTGGATGGTAGGGTTGCGGGTGGAAGACATGTGGGGTGGGGCTGTGCGCCTATGTTAGGATGGGGGTGTTGTGCGCCTGTGTTTAGAAAACAAATATATTAAGATTGGTGCCAGTTATCTGTGACGTGGCTTAAGAAAACGAGTCACAGATGTGTGTATATATCAGTGACGCGTCTAGAAACACACGTCACATTTTTTATCTGTGACGCGTGTTATGATCAACTATTAGTGACTCGTCTTGGGAACACGCGTCACAAGACTTATCTGTGACCCATATTATTAACCTGCGTCACTAATAAGTCGATCTATCAGTGACGCGCCTCAGCAACATGCGTCACAATTTTTATCAGTGACGCGTGTTCCGTTCAAGAGTCACTAATACCGTGTTATTAGTGACGCGTCTTGGTCCCGGGGCATGGCCAACAGCTAATCAGTGACACGTTTCAAGAACACGCGTCACTAATAGCTTATCTGTGACAACGTGTTATTTATGAGTCACAAATCGAGACGTCACTGATAAGCTTTTCTGGCATAGTGTAAGCAAGACCTCGAGCGTAGAGGACGTCTCTCGTCTGAAACGCCCGAACATGAGAGGGTCCAGCCGGCCGGCGGCCGTTGGAGGCTGGAAATAAACTGGAAAGCAACCCACCCGACACGACGCTGTACGGTACTCCGACCGTTTCTCGGACTCGAAACGCTATGCAATGCAGCGTCCAAACTTCTGGGAGCTGAGGAGACCTGGCTGGCTGGTGAACGGCACGGCACGGGGGTTTTGACTTGACAATGTATGCCTTGAGCGGGCATGTGTGCACCGAGAAAGAACGAGTCAGTCAGTGGCCTCAGTTTATTTTCCTGACCCGTTCGTTCGTCTCCGGCCTGAATGGTAGTAAAAGAAAAGAAAAAAAAATAGTACTACTCGGCCTGAAGAGTTTAGTCAGCAGATATTGACGGGCAGATGGGCAGGTGTGTGATGGTCTTTCAAAGTTCAAACATTCATCTACACGACTTCGACTTCTCTCTCCCGCTGGTTACCTCTGTATCAGGGCAGATGATCTGTGGCTGCTTTTATTTCATTTATTGCTAAACAAACTAAAAAAATACTACAGTACGTCTGTTTTAGTCAATTATTAGTACTCTGCTATAACTTCCATTGCATGTTACCCACTCCGCCCCAAAAAAATGATAATTCTCATTTCTCCACTACTCCCTCGGTATCACAAAATAGAGGACGTTCAAGACACGCGACACAGTCTCTAAAACATAACTTTGACCATTTATTCTTTAAAAATATTTGTTTGTAAGTGGTATATATATACTTTTATAAAAATACTTTTCAAGATAAATTTATTTATATGATTTTTTATATTTTTGTCGGTGTTTCGACCCCGGGGTATGACACCACTAGTAATATGATCGCGTGCTCTCTTCCTGGATGGTGATGCAAGATGACACAAGGATTTATCCTGGTTCGGGCAAAGAAGGCCCTACGTCCAGCGGGGGGAGGAGGTTCTCGTATTACTTGCACCTAAGTGCTTGTACAGGGGCAATACAAGCTCAATGAGCGTGGACCGAAGTCCGGACTCGTATGTGTGTGTAGTGTGGACTTGTGCGGACTTGTGCGTACGCGTTGTGTCTAGCCGTATCTGTGTACCGGGTGAGTGAAGGTCCCTGGTGTCCCCTTTT
Source organism: Coix lacryma-jobi var. lacryma-jobi (assembly GCA_009763385.1). Lineage (NCBI taxonomy): Eukaryota > Viridiplantae > Streptophyta > Magnoliopsida > Poales > Poaceae > Coix > Coix lacryma-jobi. The sequence continues at coordinate 95,408,680 of CM019829.1, forward strand.
ATAGAGCAAGAGGAGGCCAGAGTTACATAGGTGTGATATAAGAGTCGGGATGTACAATGCCCCAATACGGCGGAGAGTAGGAATCCCGTCTTTGTCGATGCCACTGGAGCCGACGTGGGGGTTGCTGTTGAAGCGTCCTTGAAGCATGGCCTCCCTCCCGGGCGCGGACGTGGAGGCGTGGCGACGTGAGGCCATGCAGCGTCCATTCCGCACGTACATGACGTGGCTGGGTCCCTCCGAGTCTTGGGTACCTGTCCTCCAATAGCATGAAAAGTAGCCGGGGCTCAAGGGGCTCAGAGCCGGCCTCGAGGTGGCGCCTACGGGGGCTCGAGTCCTCGCAGGTATGGGCAAGTCCCGGGAAATCCGATTGAGCAGCAGGTATCCGGGCCGAGACGTGGCTTGAACGTGCAACAGTGTAGGTATGGCTTAACAGTGTTGTACGTCCCCTTTTGACTATGCCTGTGGTGAAAACGGATTTGACCCTGACTCTGGCTCGCTGTGGCACGCATCGTGTGCCAGAGGATGTGACCGGAGTAGGTGAAAGCATTAAATGCGCTGCGTGGGTTGGTACGGTCGTCAGAGCTGGGAGCGGGAAGCTTCCTCTTCGTGGGGGGCTTCGAAGGGTAGTGGAGCGCTCGCCCGAGCCCTGACGCGGAGGCTCGGGTGAGTGGAGGTTGGGCTCCAGCTCGAGGCCTGGGGTGTAATGAGCCTCGAGGGATAGGCTATCGTGCTGGAGAGGCTCGAGGTCCCCGCGCAGGGTCCCGAGAGCGGTGCACGGCTGTAGCGGGTTCGTGGCCTACGCGCCGGGGCTCGAGGGTAGGCTACCAGGAGGCGGTCGATAAGGCTTTGGCGAGCCCACGCTTTCTAGCGGTGGGCCAGCGTTGCAGGCCTCGGGGGGTCGGTTCTTAGAAGGCTAGTCTAGCTGGGTTATTAATTGGTGTTCTAGGTTTAACCTATTTGTTTTGCGTTGATTGGGGGTACCCCTTTTGCGGTCCCCCGACAATAGCCCCCGAGCCCTTGTTTGAGTGTTGGCACTCGAGCAGGGGCTCTCTACCGGATCTAGAGGGTTACTAACTGGTTCTCAAGGTTTAGTTGTTTCGATTCCGTGGGTGTCGTGCGTGCGACACCCGCGGGTGTAGCCCCCGAGGCCACGGGGGAGTGGTTAGGACTCCCTCGTGGGCTTTTTTCACGAGCGTGAGTGTTAGTTGCGTTTTTTTAGGTTCGGGAGTGTCGAGCCCCCGACTTTTTAGACCCTCTTTCGTCGAGGGGTGCCAGGCTGAACCGACCGGCCGACTCTTCGAGCTGTTCGGCACGCCGGTTGCCCTGGCTTGTCATCCCGCGAGTCCTTTCGATCGGATGCGGGGGGGGGGGGGGGGATGCCTCGTACTACACACGAGCGGGCGAGTATCGAGGTTCCCGGTGAGCTGGTAACGGGAAATCCATGTGAGACCTCGTGCCCCGTTCGATAGGGTCGACTGTAGCCCGGAGGCGATCTCATAAAGCATGGGCGCTCGGTCTGCAGGAGTGCTGGGTCCATTCGATAGGACCCGGTGGCTCGATGCCTCCCTCCGTGGGGATCTCACTGCACGTCGTGCGCCCCCGCCTTGGATACACGTGAGGGGCCTCGAGGGCTTGGCCCTCGAGCGATGCTGCGAGTGGCGCCCCTTAGTGTCCCTGACTCGGGTGCTCTCGAAGCCGGCTGTCGAACCCTCTTCGAGGGCCAGCCTTCGCTGCTTCGAGGCTTAGGACCGGGGCCCCATTTTTACCTTCTTGAAGAAGCCTCCGTCGCTTGAATCCTTCTGCCCGTTGGGTTCGCCTTTTAGGCAGAAACAGTCGGGGAGCGGAGATCGTGGCGCCAGGGCGACGGACGCGAAGTTGAAGCAGCAGTCGTGGTGGGCCCAGGTAATGGAGTGAAATGCGGGGCTGCCGCGTGTACCTGTCAACGGGCTCAAGATTCGGTTAGGTGGGCACATTTAATGCGCGCGGTTACCTTTTTCCCACCGTGGGAGGTCCCGCCCGTGGGGGTTCTCTCTTATAAATATCGAAAGAGGGGAGAGGAACCCTTTACTTTGCCTTTGCCTTCACCACCGCCGTAGCTTTCACTCACCCTTTCCTCGAGCTAGCGATTGGTAATCTTCCCGGTCGCCCCACCCGCCGCTCGGATCCACGTCGTTGCCGCCATGGCCGCCCAGGTGTTGCCGGCTGAAGACTACTAGAGCCCGACGAAGACGACGCAGAGCGAGTTGGAGTCGCTGGTGGCCCAGGGGCTCCTCCCCGTCCCAACCCGCAGGAGGGATCCGCGTGGTGGATTCTCCCGCGGCGGATCACCAGGAGCCGAATCCGCCGGAAGGGTACGTGGTGAGCTTCACTCGCTACCACCGCGCATGGGGCTCGGCGTCTCGCCGAGCCACTTTATGCGGGGGCTGGCTCATCATTTTGAGGTGGAGCTGCAGCATTTCTCCCCCAACTCCATCTCGCACGCCGCCATCTTTGCCTTGCCGCGGTGTGCGAGGGTACTTGAAGATTGAGCCGCACTGGGAGATGCTTGTCCACCTCTTCCGGGGCGAGCTCTTCCACAAGCCGCGAAGCCCAGCGGGAGGAGGCTCGCGCGGGCGGGCTCCCTCACCATCACCCGCGAGGACCGGTCCTTCGTCGGCCAACGTTGCCGCGAATATCTTCGCTACAAGCTCTCCACCAACCAGGCGGGGTGGACGACCATTGGTTCTACCTGCGGGGAACGGGACGGCTCCTTCCGCAGTACAACCGGCAAGGTCATCACCCAGCGCCCGGAGAAGTGGAACTAGGGCGTCGCGGCGGTCAGGCAGCGCCACCTGATTCCGCTAATGAGCACGATGCGGACGCTGGTGGAGAGAAGAAACTGACCGTCCAGGCGGTCATTTGGGCGTTCCACCAACGGAGGGTCCTTCCTCTGGCAGACCGCCCCCTCCTCATGTTCGAGATGGGCCTAAGGCCCCGCTCGAGGCGCTGAACCGGTTGAGGATGGCCGAGGAGGGCTAACTCAGAATGAGGGTACCCTCCCTCGGGTGGCGGTCACGGTCCATGGATCGTTCCGTCAGAGGAGGCCAATCTGATCGCCATGGCACCTGACACGGGGTGTCTCGACCTGGTAAGCCTCCCTCGAGCTAGACTGTTTCGAGCCTCCCCTCCATTCTCTTTTCTTCGGTCCTTATTTGCTCCCATCGCAACTTTTCTCATCGAGCTTTCTTTTTTGAAGGGACGTTCACCTGTCGCGCGTCGAGGCCCCCGGTGAGGGAGGATGCCGCGGAAACACAGGTGAGGCCCTCTCTGCTCAGAAGGATAAGGAGAGTAAGGATGCCAGGAAGGAAGAAGAGGAAGAGAAGAACTTGCGTCGGCGGCCCGGGAGCAGAGGCTGGCGAAGGCTCGTCGTAACCGGCAGCCTGGCGATGAGTCTCCCGAGCTCAGCTCCTCGAGCTCAGAGGAGGAGGATGAGGATGATGAGAGGAGGAGAGCGATGATGAAGGGATGGATGCGCGTTTGAGGGCGCGGGGTCGTCGACGTCAGGGCTGACCGCTCCTCTGTGCAGGAGGATATTCTGGAGGTCCCCCGTGAAGGGATTCGCGCGGGACGCAGCCGCGGAAGGCGGCGCCAAGCCCGCCTCGTCGGAGGCCCAGGGCCCGTCGAGCTCCGTGCCGGATGTGCCTCTGGACGCGAAGAAGCCTCGGACCCGGAGCACCGTCATCGCGGCGCAGAAGGAGGCCGCAACCGCGTCGACCCAGGCGGGGGGTCTCGAGAAGGGTCGGCGTCCTCGAGGAGCGGCCAACACGTCGAGAAGGACTCCGGGCCTGACCGCCACAGGTCGTCGAGGGAAACTTCGAGCTCGTGGGAGACGGGGCGACGTGAGGGGGCGTCGAGCCCCCGCCATCATGACCGTCGAGGGGGAGTCGTGAGCGCTCCCTGGAGCTCCTCACCGCACCGTCGTCGGGAGAAGGAGACCGACGCGGGGGGACGCGACCGCCGACACGAGCGCCGGAGCAGGTCCCCGGAGCTCGCGCAAGGAAGGGCGCCATGAGGACCGCTCGAGGGGGACGCGGTCGCCGCCCCGGACAAAAGGCAGAAGGAGAGCTCCCCGCCGGGGTCGAGCCACGGGAAGCACCGGGCCCTTCCCCTCATCCGAGCCATGTGGAGACGGCTCAGGGGCGCGGCTCGAGCCACGGGCGGGCTCGAAGCCCGAAGCCCCCGAGCGGGTCCGGCGATTCGGGGAAGAAACCCCACCGTCGCTTTGGGTAAGTAACGTTTCTCAGTCTCGTAGGTAGTGAAGCTTTACCTTTTTACTTTTGGTGACGTTTGCTGTTTTCCTTTTTTCAGGTTTTTCAGGAAACGCTCCCGGCAGGAGGCGGACACCGCGGCGTCCAAGCGGGCCAAGACCTCGAGCTCTGCTGAGGTCCAAGCACCTCGAGGTATGGCTCCTTCTTCCGCTGGGGAGGCCGCTTGGCTGGTGAAGGCTCGAGCAGCCATGGCTCGGGGAAGCCAGATGGCCGCCGCGGATCTTGGTGAGGCCGACGCCCGTCGACCACGGGGGTCGAGGTTTTTTCCTGTCTCTCACGATGTTGTTCTCCTTTTTCAGCAGGGACCACGGCTCCTGGCACCGAGCCTGCCGCCACCGCGTCCCTCTCGGCCACCACCACCACCTCCTCCTCCTCCTCAGGTGGCGCCTATCGAGAGGGCCACTCCCCCCCGTCGCAACGACTATCTCGGGGGAGCTACCGAGACAAGCATGGCTCCGTCGGCGTCTGGGGCTGAAGGGTCGGCGGCCCTCGAGACCCCAGTCGACGCGAGCCGGCCCGCGGAGAAGGGGAAGGAGGGAGAGGGCGTCGGTGGAGAAGGTGCCGACGGTGGAGGAGCTCCGGACGAGCTGGAGCAGGTGCCGCCCCCGGTCGAGGCTCAACGCTGGAGGAGGCGCTCGAGGCACCGGCGAGGGACGACAAGACGCCGGAAGACCCGGCGAGGAGGAGAGCTTGGGGACGAGCCACCCCTCGAGTGACCCGCTACCGCTCGAGTCCCCGCCTCCACGCGAGGCCGCGCCGTCGCCTCGGGAGGAGACGGAGCAGCGGGCGGAGACGGAGGAGGGGCGGAGGGAGCCGCAGCCTGTGCCACCGGTTGGTGGGCCGCAGCCGGCACCGCTCGAGCCAGAGGAGGAGGGCCTGCCCCTCGTCGAGGTCGATCAATTGGTGTGGCCATATCCTGACGCGCTGAGCCCGTCGGGCGCCATGGTCCCATCGAGCGGCCGGCTCGGTAGGGGTTGTTCCGCGGAGGCGCTGTTCATCTTCAGGGAGGTGGCCGAGCTCGTGGCGGAGGCGGAGAGGTCCTTCTCGGAGGAGTCGGAGAAGTCCGGCGCAGGTGGCGGCCGCCCTTGCGAAGGCGGAGGGGGAGCTCCAGGAGCTCCGCGCCGAGCTGGGTCGGAGCACGCAGATGGCGAGCCGGCTCAACGCGGCGCAGGCGGAGACCCAGGCGGCTCGTGACGAGGCCGCCCAAGCTAGGAGGGAGGCCACCGCCGCTCTGGCCACGGCGGAGGCAATCGAGGAAGGAGGCCGCCGACGCCCGAAACGAAGCCGCCACCCCGCCCGGTCTGCAGCGGAGGCGGCGAAGAGGGGGCTGCCGACGCCCAAAGCGAAGCCGCCACCGCCCGGTCTGCAGCGGAGGCGGCGAAGAAGGAGGCCGAGGAGGCCATGAGCGAGGCCGCCGCCGCCCTTGCTAAAGCGGAGGCAGCACGGCAGGAGGTGATCCGAAAGGATCTGGCCCTTGTGGAGACGGGCAAACTGGTCGAGGACCTTAGGGGCGAAAAGCTCGACGTGCTGTCCCAAAAGCGTACACTCGAGCAGCGCATCGAGGTCCTTACCAGCGACTTTGCCGCTCTGGGCGTGCACTGCCAAGGTAATTTTAATGCTTCGTCTTGCTTTGATTTCGAGGTTCTTGTCACGCTGCGGACTCACTCTTTTCTGTTTGTTGCATAGATGTCGAGAAGACCGCTGATGAGCTCCGCGAGACGAATACGGCTCTCGTGGAGCAACTCCGAGGTGAAACCATGGTGGCGGAGCGAGCGCGCCTCATCACCCTCGACAGGCTCAGCTCCATGTGGGGTGCCGACCCGGTGGCCGCGGCAGAGGGCGCAGTGGCTCGGGGCGACGCCCTGGTCGACGCCCTGTGCTTCTTTGACGTGGCCGCGCGGGACCGCGTCAGGAGCGCTCTCTCCACCATGGCGTAAAGCAGGCGCTTGCGGCCGTCCGCTCCGGCTTCCGCTACCCGGTCAACGTCGTTGCCAAGGGCTTCATCGAGATCGAGGGGAAGGATGAGGAGTGGAACGACCGCCGCGTCGACAAGATCTTGGAGAAGGTGGAGAGGCCGGGGCGGCGTTCGCCAAGCTCTTCGAGGAGGACGTGCTGCCTCCTGATGCGGACAGTGGTGTAGGTGGCCCCCCTCCTCCTGGCCTGGGCGTTGAGGCTGAGCCCACGGCGGAAGATCTTGGGGAAGAATTCCAGACGGATGAAGAATGAGGCCTGTGTGTCAAATTTGGGCGTCGAGGCCCTTGTAAGAATTTATGTTACGACTTATGGCCCGTCGAGGCCAACATGTGCATACGACTCGTTTGTTTAAAGAAGTTGTTTTCCTTTCAAATTTATCCGATCATTTCTCTTTATCGCGGAGCTCAAGCTTTATACTGGCTTAGTCTGTGTTTCCTTCAGATGTGCGTCGCGAGTCCCTCGAGGGGAGGTGTAGGTAGGGTACCATAGCCCTGGGGCGTGGGTGGCCATTTACGTCGACGCCTCCTGACTCTTGGAGGCTCGAGGTATCTATGGACTTAGACGTTGCTTAGTGCGTTCGAGAGTCGAATTTTTGAAAAGAAAAACACGCTTTTTCCGGAGTCTGGGGGCCCCCCTGTCAGCCCCCGAGGGAGGTTCGACCCTGAGCAAGGCAGGGTCGAGGCTACCTTAAGTTGCTAAGTAATATGAAAGACAGTGCATGAGTTTGCTCATTCATATTAATCATGTTTGTACAAAGCAACAAAATGAACGAGGCCTCGAGGCCTTTTAGGGTAGAAGCGACGTAGCTGAGATATGTTCCACGCGTTCGTCAGGATCCTGCCTTGACCATCGTGGAGCTTGTATGTTCCTGGCTTGAGCACCTCAGCTACAGTATATGGGCCCTCCCATGGAGGGGTGAGCTTGTGGCGCCCTCGATTATCTTGCAACCGTCGAAGCACAAGGTACCCCACCGCCAGGTTCCTCGTGCGCACGTGCTTGTCGTGGTAGCGTCGAAGTGTTTGTTGGTAGCGTGCGGAGTTGATGAGCGCCACGTCTCGGGCCTCCTCGAGCTGGTCCTTGGCGTTGGCGAGCCTTTCGTCGTTGGTTTGTTCGATGTAGGCTCGAAGTCGAGGGGAGCCATACTCGAGGTCCGTAGGCAAGACAGCCTCGGCGCCATAGGTTAGGAAAAACGGAGTGAACCGGTGGCTCGACTCGGCGTAGTCCTGAGGCCCCACAACACCGAGGGGAGCTCTGCAGCCCCCCTTTCCGAAATTCTTGAGGGTTTTGAACAGCCTCGGCTTCAGCCCGTGGAGTATCATGCCGTTGGCGCGCTCGTGCCCCCGTTGCATTGAGGGTATGCGACCGAGCCCAGGTCACGCGAATGTTGTTGTCGTCGCAAAAGTTGGTGAACTTTTTGCCCGTGAATTGGGGTGCCATTGTCGGTGATGATGACGTTATACCCCAAATCGGTACATGATGTCGGCGATGAACTCGATGGCCTTCTCGGAGGTGGGGTCGCCTACAGGCTTAGCTCGATCCATTGGTGAATTTGTCGATGGCCACGAGCACATGCGTGTACTTTCCAGTTGTCATCTTGAAGGGACCCACGAGGTCGAGCCCCCAGACGGCGAACGGCCAAGTGATGGGATCATCATCTGCAGGGCGTGCGCGGGCTGGTGTGTTTGCTTGGCGTAGAACTGACACCCTTGGCAAGCTTGGACCAGGCGCTTGGCGTCTCCGATGGCGGTTGGCCAGTAGAAGCCTTGTCGGAAGGCGTTCCCTACCAGGGTCCTTGGCGCTGCGTGATGGCCGCAAGCCCCCGAGTGCATCGTCGAGGAGCCTGCGTCCTTCCTCGAGGGGATGCAGCGTTGAAGGATCCCTGATGGGCTTCGACGGTACAACTCTCGTTCGTCGCCGTAGATGACGTAGTCTTGGCCTTCGAGCGATGCGTCGGGCCCCGTCTTGTCTTTCGGTAGCACGCCTTGCGTCAGGTAGTCGAGGAAGGGCGTCCGCTAGTCGAGGGGTTGTGATGAGGAAGAGGCGGGCGTGTCAACCTGCATTGCCTCAGCCGATGTCGAGGGGTCGATCTCGAGGGGTGGCGTTGATGTCGAGCCCCCTGTCTGGCCTCGAGTGGTGGCGTCGAGGGGCCAGCCTCCGGGCCAATTTTGACGGATGGGGCTCGAAAACGTCCCTCGAGAAGACATCTGGTGGAACCGTGCCGCGCGTGGACGCCAACTTTGCCAGCTCGTCTGCGGCCTCGTTGTACTTTCGAGCGATGTGGTTGAGCTCGAGGCCGTAGAATTTGTCTTCTAGCTTGCGCACTTCTCCGCAGTATGCTTCCATCTTGGGGTCGACGCAGCTCGAGGCCTTCATGACCTGGTTGATGACGAGCTGCGAGTCCCCCCGAGCGTCGAGGCGTCGGACCCCGAGCTCGAGGGCGATACGCAGCCCATTGACGAGGGCCTCGTACTCAGCGACGTTGTTGGAGGCGGGGAAGTGCAGACGCAGCAGGTAGCGCATGTGGACTCCGAGGGGTGAGATGAAGAGCAGGCCGGCGCCTGCCCCCGTCTTCATGAGGGATCCGTCGAAGTACATAGTCCAGAGCTCGGCTTGGATTTGTGCCGGCGGGAGCTGGGTGTCGGTCCATTCAGCAACGAAGTCTGCCAACGCTTGCGACTTGATGGCTTTTCGTGGAGCGTAGGTGATGGCCTCCCCCATTAGCTCGGCGGACCACTTGGCGATGCGCCCCGTGGCCTTCCGATTGTTGATGATCTCTCCGAGGGGGAAGGATGACACCACCGTTACGGGATGAGAGGAAGTAGTGCTGGAGCTTGCGCCTCGTGATGATGATGCCGTAGAGCAGCTTCTGGATGTGCGGGTACCGGACCTTGGCCTCGGAGAGCACCTCACTGATGAAGTACACCGGCCGTTGGACCGGTAACGCGTGACCCTCCTCGTGCCTCTCGACGATTATGACCGCGCTGACCACCTGGGTGGTTGCGGCCACATAGAGGAGGAGAGGCTCGGGGGGATCGTCACCCTGGGCTGGTCGTGGTGGCACGAGAATTGGCGCGGAAGTCAGCAACCTCTTCAACTTGGTTAGGGCCTCCTCTGCTTCGACGGTCCACGCAAAGTGCTCCATTTTCTTCAGCAGGCGGTAGAGGGGTAGCGCCTTTTCCCCTAGCCTCGAGATGAACCTGCTGAGAGCGGCTAGGCAGCCCGTCACTTTCTGTACGCCCTTGAGGTCTCGGATCGGGCCCATCCTCGTGACTGCTGAGATCTTTTCGGGGTTGGCCTCGATCCCCCGCTGTGAGACAATGTAGCCAAGTAGCATGCCCCGAGGCACACCAAAGACACATTTCTCGGGGTTGAGTTTCACATTCTTGGCCCGGAGGCACTCGAACGTGGTCTCGAGATCGCTGATGAGGTCCCCGACTTTGTTGGTCTTAACCACGATGTCATCGACGTAGGCCTCGACGGTTTTGCCTATGTGTTCGCCAAAGATATGCTGCATGCAACGCTTGATACGTTGCCCCGGCGTTTCGAAGGCCGAAGGGCATTGTAACGTAGCAATACATGCCGAAAGGCGTAACAAAAGAGGTAGCGAGCTCGTCGGATTCTTTCATTTTAATCTGGTGGTAGCCGGAATACGCATCGAGAAATGAAAGCACTTCACACCCGCAGTGGAATCGACAATCTGATCAATTCTAGGTAAAAGAAATGGAACTTTTGACATGCTTTATTCAACCAGTGTAGTCTACACACATCCGTTTTTCCATTCTTTTTCCTAACTAGTACAGGATTAGCTAGCCACTCCGGGTGAAATACCTCCTTGATGAATCCAGCCGCCAAAAGCTTGTGCACCTCCTCGCCGATGATCCTGCGCTTCTCTTCGTCGAAGCGGCGCAGGCGTTGCCTCACCGGTCTGGACCCGGCCTGGATCTCCAAGGCGTGCTCGGCGACTCCCCTCGGTATGCCTGGCATGTCCGAGGGGCTCCATGCAAACATGTCGATGTTGGCGCGAGAAAGTCGACGAGCACTCTTCCTATTTAGCTCGAGGCTGGCGCTGATGGCCAGCGTCTTGCTGTCGGTCGAGTTGGGTCGACGGGTACCTGCTTTGTGTGTTCTACCGGCGCTAAGGTGCCAGCGTGGCGCTGTTGCTTCAGGGGCCTCCTCGGTGGCCAGGGCTGCTAGGGCCTCGAGCGAATCGAGGTGGACGTTGGCCTCCCCACGCTCGACGCACTCCACGTCGCAGTGGTACGCGTGCTCGTAGGAGGTGTCGACGGTGATGACCCCTTTCGGCCCCGGCGATCTTGAGCTTCAAGTATGTGTAGTTGGGGACCGCCATGAACTTGGCGTAGCCGGGCCTGCCGATGATGGCGTGGTAGGCTCCTTGGAACCCGACCACCTCGAAGGTGAGCGTCTCCCGGCGGAAGTTGGCCGGCGTGCCAAAGCAGACAGGTAGGTCGATGCGCCCGAGGGGTGGGCCTTCTTCCTGGTACGACTCCGTGGAACCCCCCGACGCTGGGTCGGAGCTGGTCCCTCGAGATCCCCAGGAGGTCGAGGGTCTCGAGGTATATGATGTTGAGGCTCGAGCCCCCATCCATCAACACCTTGGAGAACCGTACATCGATGATGACGGGGTCGACGACAAGAGGGTATGTTCCCGGGTTTACGACATGATCCGGATGGTCGTCACGGTCGAACGTGATCGGCGCATCAGACCAGTCGAGGTACCGGGGGGCGTCGTGGCGGAGTGCAAAGATCTCCCGGCGCTCCTTCTTTCTCTCTCGAGCTGAGAGCCCGACGGTCGGGCCCCCGTAGATCATGAAGCAGTCGCGCACCGGGGGAAGTCCGCGTCCCCGTCGTCGCGTCGATTGTTGTCCTTGCCCTTAGGCACGTCCTCCTTCTTGTCGCCGAGCTTGGAGTAGAAGCCCTTCAGCAGTCGGCAGTCCTTCAACTTGTGATTCACGGGGCCCTTGTGATAAGGGCAGGGGTCCTCGAGCATTTGGTCGAAGACAGCCCCGTCAGGGGGCCTCGAGGCTTCTTATGGTCGAGGGCGCCCATGAGCACTTCTTCATCGTCGTCGTCATCGGCGTCGCGCTTTGCCTTCTGACCTTTGCTTTTGTTTTCTTCTTTTTGTTGTTGTTGTTGTTGCTGCTGCGGTTCCTGACGTCGTTGCCCTTGCTCGAGCCCTCCGGTGCGGTCACCGCCTTGCCTTTGTCCGTGGAGCGGCCAAAGAAGGCCCCCACTGCCTCATCGCCTGAGGCAAAGCTGGTGACACGATCCATCAGGTCCTCGACCGTCCTGGGACGGTAGCGCCCTAGCTCGTGAACTAGCTCTTGGCATGTCGTGCCCGCGAGGAACGCTGAGATGACATCCTCATCAGGCACGTGGGGGAGCTCGAGGCGCTGCTTCGAGAACCGCCGAGCGAAGTCGCGGAGGGGCTCGTCCGCTGCCTGCCTGCAACGCCGTAGATCCCAGGGGTTGCCTGGGCGTACGCAAGTCCCCTTGAAATTCCCGTCGAAGACCCTGACTAGGTCGCCCAGTCATGGATCCGATCCGGCGGGAGCCCCTCGAGCCACCGGCGGGCGGTGTCCGAGAGGTAGAGTGGGAGCTGGCGTATGATCACGCGGTCGTCGCTCTTCGCTCCGCCCAGTTGGCAGCCTAGGCGGAAGTCGGAGAGCCAGAGCTTGGGCTCGACCTCCCCGTCATACTTCACGATGTTGGTCGGTGGTCGGAAGCGGTCGGGGAGGGTTGAGCTGCGGATGGCCCGGCTGAAGACCCTGGGGCCCGGGGGCTCGAGGGCTTGCCGGTCCTCGTCACTGTCGTAGCGCCCTCCTCGATGGGCGTTATAGCCACGCTCCTCGGCCCCTTTGTCCTTGCGCCGTCGGTTGATGTCGTTGCGGGCGTCATTGGAATCTCGAGGTGGTCTGTCGTCGACGATCCGTTCCCGGACTGGCCTGGCTCGAGGGGCGTCCGGCTGGTGGACGAACATCTCCCGCTCGTTGGGGGCGCGTCTGCTGGCTTCCCCGGAGGCCGCCCCGCGCCGTCGCGAGGCTGAGCTCTCGGCCTGCTGCACAGCGGCTGTCTCGAGGAGGTTCTTCATTTCCCCGAGCATGCACCTGGCGTCAGGGTTGGAGACGGCGGGTAGATCGCGAAGCAGCATTGCGGCCGCCACCACTTTCTGTCCGGCTCGCGGGAAACGCACCTCGGGGCGTGCTGGTGCCCCGTCCTCGAGGATCTGTCGGTGGACCTCTCGAGCGCGGCCACGAGCACCGGCGCCTCGAGGCTGGGCTTGTTCCTGCACTAGGGTTTTCTCGAGGTGTAGCAGGCGTTGTCGATCCTCCTCAGCCTTGGCGATGGCCTCCCGCAGCTGTGCGAGCTGCGCCGCCCGGTCGTCGCTGTGCCGAGATGGTGCAGCCGGTGCCGGGGGTTCGTTCCTCCCCTGAACGCGTGATCCGCCTGCCGCAGCCACGTCTCCAGGCTCTTCGAGGTTGAGCGCCGGCCTGTTGTCGTTGCCGTGGTCCTCGGTGTCGCTTACGACCCCCTCGAGCTGGAAGCACTCCCTGGTGGGATCCCAGAGGTCAGGGTCATGGTAGTCGTACTCGTCGGAGTCGGAGCTATTGACGTCGCGCTGCCCTGGCTCATGCTGGGATTGCAGCTCGCGGTACCACTCTCCGATGGTGGCTGGCCGGGTGGCTCGACGACTCGTGAGAAGCCGCGGTCGACGTGCGCGGGGTAGACGACCTCCAGGTTGGTGGTGGCTCGTAGGAGCACGCCCGGACGTTCCTCCCGCTCTGCCGCCGCCGCCCGGCCCTGATGACGCTCGTCGAGGTGGTGGGCGTTAGCAGCTGCGGAGTTGTTGAGGCCGAACGGGGGCCGCTGGTGTCGAGAGCGGTACACCCCCATGCGGGAGGAGGCCAGGTGGCGTCGACGGAGCACGGCTCGGGGGCCTCTGGCCAGGCTCCCGGTCCGCGCGCATGACGAACGCGAACTCGCTGGGGAGTGTGCGCGCACCCTGGAAGTTTCCGGCCGCGCGCCGGGCAGGTTTCCCCTCGGGGGCTCTGCGCCGGCCGCGGGGAAGTGGGTGTACGCCGCGGGCACCGCCTGTGCCTGGCGGCGATGATGACGACGGCACCGCTCACGAGGTGGCGACGCGTGGTGGTGCGGGCGACGCGCCACGCCCCCCGCGCGGGGTGGCGTGACACGCCCTCCGCTCGGGCTCCGTGGAGAGCAAAGTCAGCTCGTTGCCGCTTCCGGTGGCCAGGAACTCGAGGCTCCTGAACCAGACGACGGCACCAGCAGAGAACGGAGGAGGGGGAGAAGCCATCCAGAAACAGCGAGAAATCGACTCCGACACGCGAAGCCCCCTACCTGGCGCGCCAACTGTCGGTGTTTCGACCCCGGGGGTATGACACCAACTAGTAATATGATCGCGTGCTCTCTTCCTGGATGGTGATGCAAGATGACACAAGGATTTATCCTGGTTCGGGCAAAGAAGGCCCTACGTCCAGCGGGGGGAGGAGGTTCTTGTATTACTTGCACCTAAGTGCTTGTACAGGGGCAATACAAGCTCAATGAGCGTGGACCGGAGTCCGGACTCGTATGTGTGTGTAGTGTGGACTTGTGCGGACTTGTGCGTACGCGTGTGTCTAGCCGTATCTGTGTAACCGGGTGAGTGAAGGTCCCTGGTGTCCCCTTTTATAGAGCAAGAGGAGGCCAGGGTTACATAGGTGTGATATAGGAGTCGGGATGTACAATGCCCAATACGGCGGAGAGTAGGAATCCCGTCTTGTCGATGCCACTGGAGCCACGTGGGGGTTGCTGTTGAAGCGTCCTTGAAGCATGGCCTCCCTCCCGGGCGCGGACGTGGAGGCGTGGCGACGTGAGGCCATGCAGCGTCCATTCCGGCACGTACATGACGTGGCTGGGTCCCTCCGAGTCTTGGGGTACCTGTCCTCCAATAGCATGAAAGTAGTCGGGGCTCAAGGGGCTCAGAGCCGGCCTCGAGGTGGCGCCTACGGGGGGCTCGAGTCCTCGCAGGTATGGGCAAGTCCCGGAAATCCGATTGAGCAGCAGGTATCCGGACCTCGAGACGTGGCTTGGACGTGCAATAGTGTAGGGTATGACTTAACAGTGTTGTACGTCCCTTTTGACTATGCCTGTGGTGAAAACGAGGTTTGACCCTGACTCTGGCTCGCTGTGGCACGCATCGTGTGCCAGAGGATGTGACCGGAGTAGGTGAAAGCATTAAATGCGTTGCGTGGGTTGGTACGGTCGTCAGAGCTGGGGAGCGGGAAGCTTCCTCTTCGTGGAGGGCTTCGAAGGGTAGTGGAGCGCTCGCCCGAGCCCTGGCGCGGAGGGCTCGGGTGAGTGGAGGTTGGGCTCCAGCTCGAGGCCTGGGGTGTAATGAGCCTCGAGGGATAGGCTATCGTGCTGGAGAGGCTCGAGGTCCCCGCGCAGGGTCCCGAGGAGCGGTGCACGGCTGTAGCGGGTTCGTGGCCTACGCGCCGGGGCTCGAGGGGTATGCTACCAGGAGGCGGTCGGTAAGGCTTTGGCGAGCCCACGCTTTCTGGCGGTGGGCCAGCGTTGCAGGCCTCGAGGGGTCGGTTCTTTGGAAGGTTAGTCTAGCTGGGTTTATTAATTGGTGTTCTAGGTTTAACCTATTTGTTTTGCGTTGATTGGGGTACCTCTTTTGCGGTCCTCTGACAATTTTTAAATTCAATAATTTAAAAGTTATTCATGATTTATATTTCCAATGGTTGACCGAAACCTTTTCTAAAACGCCTTCTATTTACGATACAGAGGGAGTATATATACATACGAGTTCTTGTTTCCGAGAATATACAAAAGCTACTAATAACGTCTATAATACCAATACTCCCTCCATCCTAAAAATAATATTGCTATGGAGTTTTTAATGGTTAAACTTTCTTAACTTTGATTAGATAGATTTATGGAAAATATTGAACGATTTATGTAATGATACTAGTTATGCACTATAAATATTAATATTTTTTTATAGATATTTGAGTCTAAGTTGAAAGCATTTAAAGATTTGGCTCCTCGGAAAATGAGAATCACACTTTTTTTTATAGGACAGAGGAAGTAAACACTGCTACTAAATAATAAATCATGAAATATATTTTCATAGTATATCTATGTTTAGATTCATAGATATTTATATTGTTTTCATTCAACTTAGTAAAAAAACTAAGTTGAATGAAAACAATATCTTAGGTGCGGTTTGAATACAAGAGCAGAATCTTAGGAAATCGTCAAACACCCTAACCATGAATCGATTGATGTACCTAGGAATGTTTCTCATGGTTCTGCACTTTTTGCCTCAGCGAGAAAAAAAAGGCTCCATCCTGGTTTCGCTAGTTCTCGTTTCTGATCTCTCTCATACACTAGCGACCATATATTTTCTTTGTAGCTTTCTTTTAAGCGCAGCAAGTTTAAAAGGGCTGTATTCAAGGTGTTTTTTCGCCCAAAAAAGTATTGAATTTTCTTTTGAAGCATATGTTTAATTACGTGACCTTTTTTTTATGAGAGCCACTATTTTTTAAGTCATAATCTAGCATGTCATCAGCCAACCGGTTCCATAAAGTGCCGCTGATTGATCATCTGATATGTTTCTTGAGAGTATAGATTTGAAACGCTTGTTGAGAATTTGGATCCCTACCAAACAGACTTCTAATCAAGAATTACAAATATTTTGTAACCAAGCTCTATAGAATAGACATATAATAGTACAAGAAATTGCTGGAGCTAAAAGCTGCCAGTACTGTAATTTGTGATACCAAACCATTATAGGCCTTGTTTAGTTTCCCCAACTTCCCCCAAATATTTCTAGATTTTCCGTCACATCAATCTTTACCTACATGCATGGAGCATTAAATGTAGGTAAAACAATAATTGATTGTACTTTTAGTATTTACATGTGGAGACGAATCTTTGAGTCTAGTTGGTCCATATTTGGACAAAGTTTGTCAAATAACAACGAAAGTGCTACAGTGCAGGTTCCAAATATTTCTCGGAACTAAACAAGCACATAGTCAGCGTATGATTAGGGAGCGAAAGCTGAACCACCATATATGTCTTAACAACGGCTGGCTTGCGGGCATATGAGCGTACTACTCATATGAGGTTTAATTATAATTATATATTGATTGATTGAGCAGCACTTTTAGCCTAACTAATAATACGGAATATTTGGAGATTCAGCTAAAATAATGACCAATAAGCTCTGCTGACTCTCCCTCACTAAAAGTCACCGGAAAAGCAGCAGCATGTACCAGTAGTGGCAACACGCGTTACTCGGTTTTGGAATGAACTAAAACCTTAAATAACCTGTTGTCGTTGCACTTGCATCTAATAAGTTTTTGGATATGACAAAAATTAGGCCTCAAATCCGCGTCAGTGTTCCTTCCACCAAGCAAAAAAAAAAAAAATAAAAATACAGCCATAAAAGAGAGATAGCCAAATCATCTAATCAAACATAAGAAGTTTAGGGGATTTAATCTGAACGAGAAGTTGCTAAAAGCACATACATACATATATATACACTTATAAAGATATAAATAAAATCGCCTGCATACAGAATTACAGATAGCGGCGGCGGCAGCAGCACGAGTCCAGGTCAGGTGTTTGGTTCGTCAGAATCTCTCTAGCAGTAGTCTAGCTTACCACCAACCACCTCCAGAAGGAACAGCCGAACAGGTGGGTGGCCGTGTGGGTGCGTGGGTGGATCAGAATCAGATGCTCGCCCGCCCTCTAGCTAGGCGAGCGAATATGGCTTTGGCCTCTAGTCGCCCTTTGCGTTTGCTTGCAGCAACAAACAGCCGGGGTGGTCTCCGCGACCCACACGGCCACACCAGTACACCACACCCAAATCATCTTGTCCGCGAAGTCACAGACGGAAAGCGACGAACGCAGTGGACTGGTCGAGCGCTGGCTGACTGGCCGGCCGGCGAATGCCTGCCGGGAACAGCGGTTAGAAACCGTTCGGTTTGGCGGCGCTCTGCATCTGCATGCGTTCGTTCGCCTCTCTCGCTCCGGAGTCCGGAGTCTCCGGTTCATCATGTTGCTCCAGTTTCTGGTGCTCCGGTCCAAGTCGTCGTCGTTAGGAGGGATTCCTCCTGACCAACGACAACGAATTATTGGGCTGGGCCGCCGTCGTCTCAAATTCCTTTGCAAACTTTTTTTTTTGCTTAAAGCCTTCAGGGGTACTGGACTCTCCACTAGTAGACCACTAGCCTTAAAGGGCTCTCTCTCTGTTCCGCATCGTGCGTGCATTGTGAAGTCGAATTGCACAAAAGTGATCAATCCAGCACTAGATAACGGGAAAAAAAGGGTGATTGGTGGTGGCATGCAAAAATATAGATGCAGCATCAGATCCACGTGTTTTTTTCTTCTTCTGGTCTTGTGATGATTCAACCAAAAGTAGTGTGGATGGTCTGGTCGCTCAACGGGCTGGGCCCCCTAGCCTGCCAGGAATCTTGCAAGTAGGCGGAAGAGCTGTTTCAGAGCTAGAGTGCCTTCCCGGGCAGTTGAATTTATCCTCAGGTCGAGCACATACGATCTCCTGTCCATCTGTGCACGCACGTCGATCTCATGGCACACTAGCATACGCAGTATATATGAAGGAATCTGCTGGTGGTTCCCTTTTTTCCAAGCGTTTTATGGGGTGTCTAGCTGGATCTAAACATTAAACTTTAGTTCCTCTCACAGAGGGCCTAAACTCTACTAGTTTCTAATTTAGTTCCTCTGCAAGTGAGACTAATTTAGCTGTGTTTGGCGGGCCCGACACCACCGTACCACCGACAATCCAAAATGGGATGAGAAGCCTATGCAAGATGAGGAATTGAGGATGTTCACCTCTGATGATCCCCGGTAAATTAAAGTAGCAAGATTTTGGGCTCATACATACGTACGTACTACTGTCATACAGCCGTAGGACCCAGCCAGAACCAGAAGCGACGACCGACGACTGACTGACGTTGGAAACGAGCTGCAGCCTGGAGCCGCCTACTGTACTTCAGTCGAGAGTGCGAAACTGCCAACATCTGATCCCTGCTTCTGGAACACAAAGCGAACCCCTGAAAATGGTAAAGATGCAGGGTTCGTTATTATTAGAAAAAGGCAACTTTTCTTCTTGTGCTTGTGCAGAATATATTCATGCAGTCAGTATTTTAGCGCTCTCTCTCTCTCATGTTCATGAGATTTGCAGAAAAACTAGAACCAGATGAGGCCCGGCTACTAAAAAAATTAGACATGTTCATGAGATTTGCAGAAAAACTAGAACCAGATGAGGCCCGGCTACTAAAAAAATTAGACATGTCCTATATCAGTCCATCAGATAATTCGGAACGAACAGAGCAATAAAAAGATGAGCATGATTTTAGGAAAACATGAATCTGGTTTCATATTTCTAAGTGAAAACATTTTTTTATATGATTTTTCTAGCATAACCAAATTTTAGTAATTTTTAAATATATATATTCTAGAAAAAAATATTTAAATAGTTTTTTGAAAAAAATTACAACTTTTTTATAAAGTCCAATTAACCTCCCTCAATTATCATACGCAAACCACTTTTGAAAACTACTTAGGGCTTGTTTGGTAACCTAGCAATCTTTTTACAGCTGAAATTTGTACACCTGTAATTCCTTGTGCACAACAAACCGCTTGTATTAATTTCCGCCTGTGATTTGTTGTTTGGATTGTAGAGAGGTGCTTCAGACTTCTGGTAGCTAGTGGACTACAATATACTGCAGAAGCAGATGATGAACGCCAATACATTAATGCAAAATTGATGTTAGTTTGGTAAATAATTCAATTCCACAGGAACTGCCAAGATCTCCTATCGATTTGGAATTGGAGCTCAAAATCTGAACAGATCACATAATCAGAGATGTGAAGCTCTAGAATTTTACAGCAGACTAGCAAAGCATCAAATTGAATATCGTAACTGAAGAGAAAATTCAGACATGGCCGAAGAGCTAAAATGCAGAAAAGAGCAAGCGATCTTGAAGCTAAGCCAGTGCTGTTACTGTTGTCAGGGGCATAAATCGCGTGCAGCTCGCCATGAACAAGGGCCGCACATAGAGGCCGGTGGCCATCGATGGTGACATGGTCTAGACTCTGCAACAAGGTCCAGTAGAGTCCCAGCCATACTGATCGCTGAGATGGCAGGATCCAAGGTCTCCACCTCCATGGTGGGCGAGCCTACTCGCGTCCTTCCTGTTCTCATGGTGTGTCCATGTGTAAGCCACAACAGCGTCGACATCGAAGAGTCCAGCGACTGGCGGGCGGCGGCGGCCGAGGAGGCAAGGACCAAGGAGAGCTTGGCGATCCTCAGCAGCAGAGGAAGGGGATAGGAAGAGCCTGGCACTGGCAGAGGAGGATGACATCGGAGAGCGGTTAGGTTAGTGCTAAGCAAATGGATTGCCCGACGTCCCGAGGAAGAAGGCGAAGCGAGAGAATCGCGAGCGGCCGAGCCCGACATTTGTCGGAAAAAAAAGTGTCGCCATCGAAGAAGATTTTTTCTTTCCGGGTGTTTTTGTCTAAACCAGTGTAATTTTTTTTGTATTACTTGCTATCCAAACACCTTTTTTTAATAACAGATGTAAAATGTTCCGGATCTGTATTTTACAAGGGTTATGGTGATAAAACTGACCTTCCAAACAGCCCCTTAGCAAGGTAGATCGGATGATTTCAGTCATCCGGTTTTCTAATTGAATGAGGTAAACTGAACTACCGTAATAGTTGAGGGAGGTGAGGACTTTTTCTTTCTTTTTTTTTAGAAGAAGATGAAGGCCTGGATGGGCCTATTTGCGTAGTGGCACATCGTGTTGGGCCATATCGAGTCCAGATTAACACATTTCTAATAGGACACTAACCAAGTGCTCAACTACACACCGCCTGTGACACAAATATAATGGAGCTTTGCACGTTTTCAAAAAAAAAAAAAGAGCTTTGCACAGTTCAAGTTTTCGTGTGCAGCGTATTACTACTAGCTATATATTACTCATTGTCTGCTGCAAAAACTTGTGCCGTTCTTTATATTCTTTAGTATACCAACTTTTAATTTAGCTGTTAATGGCAGCTTGTCAGGTAAAAATGAAGGTTTTATGCTGTTGAAGCGATTGCATTAGCACTTGAGGAAGAAGTATCTGAAATACAAAACTGCTGTTAGCACGTGTCCCATTGAAAATAAATTCCAGACGTATAACTCCATTGCATAGATCTAGGAGATGAGGATGATTTCGAGACCCACCTTATATTTTTCAGCAAACTGTGACTTCTACAAAATTACTAATCAGCCTGTTCGGACGCACTTCTAGGGCACTCTCAATGCAGAAACTGGTATGGTTTTTATCCTTATTAATTATTCTGCCACGTAGATATTTTGATGATGTGGCAAGCAATTTAATGAAGAGAGAAGGAAAAAAAAAGTTAGAAACCACGTCTTCCCGCGCAACGAGGGAGACATGGGATCCCGTGCGCGCGGTGGAAACATCGCATGGCCGCTGGCTTACGCAGACGCAGGTGGGAGCTTGCGCCGCCGTGGAGAGCGCCGCCCTGTCTGCTGGCCCACCAGTGGCTGCCTCGTCCTGGATCGCCGTGGTCGTGGAGCCGGCCGGTTCGACGGAGCTCGTGCATGGCATCGCCGCCGCCTACGGAGGTCGCGACCGGGCCGACAACCCGGTGGAGTCAGGGAACCTGCTAGATGGAGCTCGCTGTCCGCCCCGGCTCACGCGCAGCTATCCGGCGGCGCCCCATGTGGAGCTCGCGGCTGCGTCCGCCGTGGCTCTTGTGCATGGCCTTATGTTGTCACCGTCTGTGGAGGTCGGTAGACCGCCCGGCGGAGGCAAGGAACCTGCCAGACGGAGTTGGCGGCCGTGTTTGCCCCGGCTCGCGCGCAGCTGTCCGGCGGCTCTCGGCTACTGCTCCGGCGATGGGCTTGCTGATGGTCCGCTCACGCTCGCATCGCTGGTCCACTCGCTGGCGCTCCTGCCTTCCGTCCTCACGCTAGAATGCCACCGCCATGCGCCATGCTCAACCCTTACGGTTTAAGCATCGAGCGATTGAGAGAGTGGTGATCTACGAGCATTCTGCCTTGCGCCTTTTGTCTGTGGTGCACAAGCCCATGGAGCAGATGATCCGGCGGATTGTTCTTTAGATTTTAATATAGACTTAAAGATTCAAAAGTTGCATTGTGAAGGATGATTTCTTGACACAATATCCAATGTTATAGAAACTACTCTTAGTTTCTGCATTGTGAGTGTCCTTACAGCGCTAGTACAATACTTCTTACAAAGGCTCTTCGCTAATTAGATTTGCAGCAGTAATGTTCACATCTCTCATGTCAAAATGAGCTGGGAGCCAGGAGAAGCCACGATTTGTGACTCCTCTGGCTCCAGGTTCTTTGATACGATACAAGAACCATGACGAGGTTGCTCTGGTGTGTGCATGACTTTTGCTTTGGATAGCTCACATGCACGTATCCGAGATCAGATCAGATCCAAATAATAAATTTGCATGCAATGCCAAAAAGTTCTTAGTATCCAAGATACTACTTTGGATAGATGCAATAGTGGAAGAATGGAGCTTAAGCATGATTCATGATTGCATGTGAATATTCTGCAAGAAGAAAAAAACATCATATCATAAAAGTAATTAAGCCAGATCAAAATTCAAATCACACTTTTTCGAACACACAGGAGAGCTGGTGGCAAGTTACAATTTGTGGAAGCGCTGTCTATATGTGGATTCCTCTTGGAAAGAAGATATGGGTTCAGTTAGTAGAAGCTTCAAAACAAACTCTGCAGTCAATTAAGACTCCGAGTAAACCATTGAAATTTGTTTCAAAAAAAAAACCATTGAAATCAGTACAGTTGCAAACTTTCAATTACTTGCAGGAACATTCCTATGAGGAAAAAGCACAAGCTGGAAGGCAACAACTGCATTTATGTTCTTTGCAATATGAAAGGCAACAACTGCATTTGTGTTCTTTGCAATATGATGTTGAAGAAACGGCCCTTTCACCTCTTCTTCACTTGTCCTTTCAGCCAGCACTGTTGGCAGTACCTTGGCATTCAGTGGAATCTTACGACAGACTTCTTTCAAATGACGAATACAAGCCAAAGAAGTTTTTCCATATCCTTTCTTTATGGAAGTGTTCATTATCTCTGCATGGAAAATCTGGAAGCAGCGCAGTAACTCCATTTTTAACAGAGGACCTCCATCCTTCTCTTCCTGGAGAAGATCTCTCAAAGATGAAGCTCAACTACAGGCGTATAGGATTTCTGAAAACAAGCAATCTGTTTTTCTCTCCTGGGTTGATTCTTGTGTATAGTAGTTCTTTGCTTTTCTTCCTTTTTTAGCCTTGCTCAGGTTTTAATGGAGGTTTCTTTTTGTTTTGTGCAGTGGTTGTTTTTGTCTTAATAAAATCTAAGTCTTAATAAAATCTAACAGTGAGAGGCCTCCCCTGCTGTTTTTCCTGGTTGAAAAAAAAAGCACGGAATACAATTTCATTATGTACAGCTTGCTCTACAAAAACTTCACATTATCACATCTATTAGCTTGTATACTTCCACAATATGATACAAGCTGAGACCAACTCCTCTGCACCATTCATTCACATGTATGGGACACACCATCAAAATGCTACAGATCATGTACAATACCACAAATTCTGTAATACTAGCATTTTTTTTCATGACTAAATGTATTAATAGAATGTTGGGGAAAGGGACCCTCGGCAAAGACGCCGCCCAGATATGGTGCCAAGAGCAACCCTCGCGTGGTCTTTATGTCCTCGCGAGGTCCCCCTCCTTTCGGGATCAATTTTCTAACCTTCGGGCGTGAGTCCGACCCTCGATGCTCCCTTCTGCACTCCCTGCAGGTTAAGGCTTCGCGGCACGGCAGGCGACCCTCGCCGGGTCCCAGGGTCGCTCTACTCAGAGCGGACCAAGCAAGCGGCGAAGGACACAGGCCAAGGGCGACCGAAGTCGAAGATAGACGAGCAAGTCGAGGGTCCGGCGAGCAGCGAAGGTCGCGGGTCCGAAGGCGAGCACGAATCAAAGGCCAACGCCTCACCGTCCCATTCCCGAGGGCGGTCCGAGTCAGGTGGCGGCGCACAGGGGAAAGACTGGCTAGGGTTCAGCCTCTACTGTGAGGCAAGGAATCTTTGTTGTACCCTTTTGTAATTTGACCTGTGCCCCTTGGTATTCACTATAAATACCAAGGGGTGAACAGTGTGAAGGGAGATATATTTTTTTTTGGGATTAGTGCTCTGCAGCATTAATTGAGTTCAAACCTTCGCTTCCACTTTGGCTTTCGACGCTTAGCCACCTTCGCTGTTCTCCCCGCACAAGTGCGGGGGTTCGGCAAGTGTGCACCCAACATAGAACAACCACTGATTGATATGCCCATTAAGAAGCAATAGAGTGCTGAGTTATCGACTCACTTTGAAGGCATCAAATAATTGAGCAGTTATTCAGAAGAATTCCTCCTGCTAGTTATATTCTCTTTCTTTGCATGACGCTGAGAGAAAATGTTAGGTGACATACCAAAGAATCGCCTAGATTAATGCAATTTCCTAGAATTGGCAGATGAAACACTAAAACGTCTTTGCACTAGTCAACAGTACAAGTCATGTACAGTGTGTCCATACATCAAGTCAAAACAGCTAGCGGAATCTGATCAATTTCACCAGCATGTCTTGTCCCCCTGCTTCTAAACCGTGTCACTTTTCCCAAGATCATCTTCATATTCCAGTATTGTTCATTATTCGTCAATCACCAAAACTTGCTTCTATCTCTCCAAAAACTAGTCATTCATGAGATTCCTTAACCATTAGTAGTTTTTGAGATGTCCCCATGTAGCTCTGTGCTACTGAAATTGCAAAATTAATTTTCCATGTGCTTCTCATACATCATCATGGGGCATACAATAAGAATGTTTGATTTAGCAGCACCCAAGTTAGTGAGCAGTGTGGCTCATGATATCCGAGTAATGTTTGGTTCAGTAGCATTCAAGCCAGTAATTCATGATATCGTAGGGCAGGTGGGAATGTGGGATCGTTGCATGTATGTAAACAGAGGCTCAAAAAGATCAATTCCACTTCCTTAAAAAATGCAGACAAAAGCCACTACTCCATGAGTTGCTTTTGTGTTCACTCCTATGTATCATCTGTTGCACGTCCATCTTTAAGATCACGTAGATACTGAACACGATGATCGTTGATTCCTTTGATGAGAAACCATTTGATCATGGTAGTGCATGTTACCTTGTCTGTTTTGCATCTGTGCTCCTTCATCAAATCAAGAACATCCCACATCTCTGCCAAGCACCCCACCCTCCCATATGCATCAACCAAACAGTTGAAGAACACAATATCCAATGTTATGTCAGAATTCTCAACAATTCTCAACACAGTCTTTATTTTCTTAACTTCCCCAGCTCTTCCGTATGCTCTAACACTGAACAGAGTGTAACACAGTTGGGCTTTATACGCTCAGATTTCATTAGCCTAAATATGTATTCCATCTGATCAAGGTCTCCGGCCCTTCCAAATGCATCAATCACTACATTGTAAGTAACTATTGTCCAAGAATAGTAATACTTCTGCATGTACTCCATAACAGCTCCCATCTTCTCATACATTTTGGCTTTACCATAGGAATCAAGTAAGATATTGTAGGTCTTAATGTTTGGGACAATACCAGAGGCCTGGAACTTCTCATAGCAGCTTTCCATTGTCTCAATCTGACCACTACTGCCAAAAGCTCTGAGAGTAGAATTCATTGTCCACACATCAGGCTTGCAATTTTGTGACAACATCTTCAGAAGAGTTGATTCCATCTCAGCAAACCTTTAAAACAAAATAGCATTAGCTGAGCTCTATTTCATAGAACCCAATTCAGGAATAGTTGGATATAATGATAGATTTGAACGGCTGAACAAATGCAACCAAGGGCACTTCTCTAAATTCAAGGTTCAACTGTATTATCAGTGCATCTGCTTCTACTAGGAAGGAAGAACTACAGTAACTTCTACCAATTTTTTTTTCTGTTACAACAATCAGGCTCATTATCAAGAACAGAGTACAAGAAAATTTTCAGAATGCTTTGGTAAAAAAAATGGAAGAGCATTTCATGAACTACTTTCCATGGAACCTAACAATGAATAACTAAAGATTTGGGTGACTACAAAATTCAATGAATGGTAAAACTACTTCAAACTCTGAGATGGTAACTTGTTAACTAGGTTTCAGGTAAACATGGCGCATCCCTTTAGAGCTATAGTAGAATTTTAAAACAGCATTTATTAACAAATATATGGTCAATCATTATTGGATTACATAAGCATAGGTTCTTGCGGTCGGTTACCTTCCTGCTTTCCCATAAGCATCGATCAATGTATTATTAGGTGACGCGTTAGGCTGGATTTTGCCCGCCCGTACCATATCAGCCAGCAAACTTTCACCTTCTCAAAAATCATAAGCATGTAAGCATGACTTGATGAGAATCGAGTACGTCTGCACATCAGGCTGGCAACCCGGGGTGTCCTTCATCCGATCAAGCAGGTTGAATGCCTCACGGAAGCGGCTGCTCCTGCTGTACGCGGAGACTAGTGCGGGTAGGACTCGAGGTTGGGCGCGCAACCCTCGTCGATCATCGCCTGGAAGAGCTCGTGCGCCTTCTCCGGCTGCTTGCACTTGCCGAGCATGGTTATGAGCTTGATGTAGATGCCGATGTGAGGCCTGTACCACACCTGGTCCCGCATTAGCTCGAACACCTGCGCGGCAGTGGGAGCAGCAGAGAATCAAGCGTCGTTCCGTCCGGAGAAGAAGGCTTGGTGCGGCTGTAATGGAAGAGGTGGTTTGTGGGGTCGAAGGGAGGAGCAGGACCTTGAGGGCGGAGTCCCATCGGAGGGCGGCGACGCGGTCGTGCAGGGCCTCGAGGACGGTGCCGGGGAGGAGGCGGCGCGTGCCCTTGCCGGGCTTGCGCTTGTCGAGGACCGCTTTGGTGGCCTCGCGCCGGAGGATGATGGACAGCGCCTTCCGGGACGCGATCTTCCGGTTCACCTCCTCCTTCCGCCGCCTCTCGGCTTCCTCCTCGTCCTCCACCTCCGCCTCCTTCCCTCTCCGCGCCCTCCCCTCCGCGCGCGCCGGCTCGCGGGCCGCGGAGACTGTCGGTAGCAGCGCCCGGTTACGGCGCGCGGAGGGGACCGCCATGGAGGAGGGCGCGGTCACTGGCCCAGCGGCCATTGGCGAGCTCGAAATTGGAGCGAGCTTCGCTGCCGCTGAACTACAGCGGTGAGATTTTTGTGTTGGCCGTGACGCCGACGTCCCGGCGGAGTGGGCGAATGGACTGGATGAGATTCCGAGCACGAGCGCCCGTCTGCGGTGGCGGCAAGATTGGTTAAGTGCGGCAGTTGAATGTCGAATCAACGGTTGAGATCTTGACACACACTTCCCCTTTCAAAGCAGTTGAACATCGAATCGACGGTTGAGATCTTAACAAACACTTTCCTTTTTTTTAAAAAAAATGTTGGACTATTAGTTTTGTCCTAAAATATCCCCTCTCTTCTATAACATTCGATATAATTAGATCCACCAGAGTCCATAGCGCATTTATCTAGTATATTTCTTTAGCTCCAAATTCATTCTAACTTTTGTAGATACTACTCAATCCATCTCAAATTACAAGACGTTTGGCTTTTTTTGACATCAAATTTGATCATTCGTCTTATTCAAAATTTTTGTGCAAATATCATTTTTTTTTATCGCGGCTTTGTTTATTAATAAAAAAATTCTTCAAGAATAATTAAATTTGACTTTGTTTGCATAAAATTTTTTTAATAAGACGAGTGTCAAACTTAAGGACAAAAAGTCAAATGTCTTATAATTTGAGATGGAGGAAGTAGATTTTACTATAGATCAATTTATAATATAAAACTGAGAAAATCTGATACATAAATTTACTATAGAATAGTTTATAATTTAAAGTAGATAAGTATATGATACCCTCTCTATTTTTAATTATAGGTCGTCGTTTTCAGATATATATTTATTTCTATATATCACATTAGATATATATTTTATGGGTTAATTGCATAACTGACAAACAATATTTTAATTGGAACAGACTGAGTAGTGCTCTCTTTTTAGCGGAACTAAGTAATACCCAGCCAGGTCCTATGAATTTAGGGTTAGATTGTACAACTCATTTCACTGATAAAACTTTTTTTTTTTTTGCTTTGGTTTCATAAAGTAGCTTCACTAGTAAAACAAAGCTATTTTCAGCTTTCACCTGAAAAAACTGTGCCCGTGAGAGAGCTAAAAAAAATAGCGGCTTCTAAGAAGCTGTTTTCATCAGCCCTACCAAACAAATCCTTAATATAGGGAGGTGTAAATCCCACATTCAGCCTTGTCGTTATCTCGTATCCTTCAA
Organism: Coix lacryma-jobi var. lacryma-jobi; assembly: GCA_009763385.1. NCBI lineage: Eukaryota > Viridiplantae > Streptophyta > Magnoliopsida > Poales > Poaceae > Coix > Coix lacryma-jobi. Next base: position 95,436,431 of record CM019829.1, read on the forward strand.
TCATATATCAAAGTGGATTGAAATACAAAATTACTAATTTCTACCTTAATCCACTCACATGTAGATCGAAGGGAATACTGAAGCCAACTAGCCCTTCATGTGTTCCACAGTACAAAACAGGCTTTAGGAATTTGGTCCAAAACTATTGTATTCTGAAGTCTGAAACTACAACGCAAACATACATTAATCAGCTCATATGTTCAGACAGTATTGATCCACAGCACTACCTTCAATTGCTAAACTATTTACTGGACTAATTCGCTTACGCTGAGAGCTTACAACTAGTCACTATGATATATTCAGTCATTACCGACATACATCTGCAGCAGCACAGAACTATCACATTCCAATGTCTTTGCCAGATCATCATAAATCAAAGGTAATTGAGTAATATTTGTATCCTCTAACCAACCATATGTATATCAGAATGGCTCTCGAACTTGTTAGTTACGGATCAGACACTACTCACACTGCTTCAACCAATATTTAAAGTGTATAGTCTCGAAACCGACATAATCGAACCAACACTTCTCACTACAATAACAGCTGCAGACGTATTGACCTACGACATCGATTACAGCAAAGCAACATCATCCAAAGTACAGATTCGCTGACGTCAGGCCCAACGAACATCATCGCCAGTGAACTAGCGCGCAAGAGCAGGCAAATACATTCCTGAACCGAGCCACAAGAACCGTCTGAGCACTGTTAGCAGTACTCATCTTCAGCAGTACCAGCACAACACCAAAGCTCCATTCTTCACACGTACGAGTCAAGATAGTTCAGTGCAGGATCATCCTGTACTGCAACAGGCTGGCATAGACACGGTCGCACACTCCAACGAACAGGGATTCGTCGTCCGGGCTGAGCGTGATCCCAGACACCTCCCCAAAAAAGTCGATCTCCTGCCGTTTCTTGTAGTCCGCAGTCACGCTGTACACATGAACAAAGTCGGCAGGCTCAGAGAACACCAGGAACCGGCCGTCGGAGGAGTAGCGGATGCACCGGATTGCGCCGATGTTGCCCCGCAATACCGCAAGCGAGGTTGACAAGTTGCGGGTGTCCCAGATGCGGCAGGTTTTGTCCTGGTTCCCAGTCGCAAAGGTCCGGCTATCCGGGTGCCATGCCGTAGCAAATGAGTAGTCCAGATGGCCAACTAGGGTAGAGGTTACCTGCAAAACACATTAATTCCGCATTTCATTTCTCATGTTTGTTCAGTTGGTAACAAAACAAGATTGTAAAGCTCCAAAGTATCTCTTGCTGCTACAGTGATAAAACTAGATATGAGCAAAACCTTTTAAGGAAAAAGATTAGAAACTCCACTCATGACTTCTTTCTCTAAAATGTAGTTTTGCAGGCCTCAGGCTTCTAAAATTATAGTTTCTTGATACTATGATCCTTCAAAATGACTTCAAAACAGGCCCTAAACAGATGCCCTACTGTACCGAGGAACATTTTAAAAAAGGTCATGGCCAATAGATGTTACAATGTCAATATTTTTTTCGATTAACAACCTTACAATATTGATGTAACGAAAGAATGGCAGTAATAGTAGTAAGTGGTGAATGAAGCCACTGTTGGAGTGTATATGTGTTAGGCCCATGAGGCCCATGTAAGACTACAATATGGCTACCCTCCTAGGGTTGGCCCAATCAATCCAATTCACTCACTTCAGCATGGTATCAAGCTAGGGTTCTCTTCCCCCTCCCTCCCTCCTCTCCCCTCCTGCCGGCGCCTCCACCTGTGGCCGCCGACGCCGCCACGGCCACCATGGCCGGCGTGCCTCCTCCCCCACCTCCCAACTACTTCCACATCTTCCCCCTCTTCCCTCCTCCAAATTAATAAACCAAAAAAGCCTGAAAGAATAAGAGAAAATACCTTTCCATTTCGTGAATCCACAAGAAGAGCATCCCGATCATCACCAACCACAGCCAAAAGTTTCTTATCCGGGCTCACGGAGGTGTGCTGTTGTTACGAAAGCAAGCAATGAATGTCAAATATGGATGAAACAACCAAAATAGCAAATTGGATCCTAATGAGGTAGAACTTACATTAACTGGCCAGTTATAACGGTAGTGGTTCAAGAGCTGAAATCTCTCCATATCATATTCTCGAACACCGCAATCATTATTAGATACTGTAATGCGCAAGCTTCCACTGCAAAGCAATTTGGAGACCTTTAGATTTTAATAACAATGGACATCTTAAGATAGGTTCTGAAAAGTTAGTTTCTCACCTTGTCGATCTGTGTATATCTATGGCATTTGTTATAGCATTGTCACTCATAGTTGTCCTTGCACAGAATTTTACATTACAACCTTCCAAATCCTGTAACATAAAAAAAAACTGCTGAGCATGCAAGCAGTGCTTTCAATGAATTGCTATTCTCACAGCACCAGAAGTTTATAGAAGCAAAATAAGAAACCACGCTGGTGATGAATACATCTATCTAAAAAAACACAGTGCATGCAGTAAAAAGATTCTTCCATTTTAGATCTTTACCATATGTAATATAATACCAAGTAAAATACTCTCTCTGTTCCAAATTACAAGTTATTCCAAGAATCTTGAAGAATCAAATCATCTCAAGTTCGACCAAAATTATAGAGAGAAACACAGATTTATGATATAAAATAGGTATACTATGACGAATCAAATGATACTTAGTTGGTATCATAAATGTTATTATCTTATTATATAAATTTGGTCAAACTTGAGATGATTTGACTCTCTAAGATTCTTGGAATGACTTATAATTTAGGACGGAGGGAGTAATAAACAAAGAGGCACTGAAAGGAATTGGACATCTAAACAGCCAAACCAAAGGGCCTGTTCGTTTGAACTTCTTTCAGCTGTTTCAATAGTGTTCTGTGAGAGAGAATAAGCCGCCGTATGGTTGATAAGACGGCTGATAAGTTACAACCAAGTCTTCATTGGTGGCTTACCTTGCCAATTAGTTCTCCCTGAAAACCACCAGCTACCAACAAACCCTCATTCACAGCAAGTGTGCTAACTTGAACCCCAGAGAAACCTTCTAGTAAACTGCCAGGATGCTTCTGTGAGGAGAAAAAAGAGAAGACCAAACTTGCATTAACAATGAGACCTATTTGATTTTTTAGAGAAGAGAACATCAAAAAATAAAAAAGATTCTTAGATCAGAAGGTTGCAAGCAGGAAACTATAAGGGAAATACCTCAGCTGGAGCAACGTGCCCAGAGAAGTCGAGAACCTCCGATAATTTGTGAGACAATGATGACCAGTGGCTTACTGTGGAATTTGACATAAAATAGACATCATGCTTCGAGGTTGCCCATAGCAAATTCCTAAGCTACAGGAGCAATAGTTAGTCAGTACTGTTCAGCCTCGGGAGTCATATGACAAAATTGTAATGCAGACAATTCATAGCAGAGGATAAAGCTGATCCTAATGCAAAGGAACATATCTTAACTCTTTTCTTGGTTATAACTAATAAGACACTTGTTTTAAAACAAATACAAATGTTCTTCACTTGCTAACATTCTCTCATCATGCTCTTTTATTAGTAGCTCTTGTTGGGTTTTGTCTCTAGCCTACCCCAGCATACTTTACACTAAAAGGCTTTGTTGTTACTGTTGAATTAGAATTTCATGTCAACGTTCTATTATAGCGCCAAAAAAAAATGAAACTGATTTTCTTCCTGAGTTTCTTGCTAATCCACAGTTGCATACAGGTGGTACATGCATACAGGTGGTACATGCAACTTGCAAGTTTGTGAAGAAAACCTTCTAAATGCTGGCAAGTAAGAAGGATATAGACAATCCAGAAGAACCTTTTTCTCACATATATAGTATATTTAGTTTTTTTTTGGAATGAATAGTAGTAATTAGTTACTGCAATAAAAGGTAGGAGACAATGCAAAATCACCTGAAAATGGAGAATTGATGGCTTCACTGATCTAGTATTGTGCTGAAACTCATAATACTTGCTGCTCTTCTCCACTTGCTTGCACAACTAAAAAAATATTTTGAAAATAATTAGGAAATATGAATATTTGGAATAATAAAAACAACCTTTAATGAAATAAGACTAGATGGTAGTTGAGACCTTATCCATGAGCTCTCCTGATTGAGGGAAATTTTCATAGTTCTTATACTGTTCCAACCTAGCTTTTCGGTAATCTTGTCTGGCTATGTGTATCCTCTCCCATGGTATACCTTGTATATCCTTTCCTGCCCTTGCTTCAGCTGCCGATGTGTCCTTTATCCTAGTGAGCTGTAGAAACATAGACAATTATTAATAGGAATAAGTTATAAACACTAAACGAACAACACCGTCTGAGCAATCTTAAGGTTTGAATCAAATTCATCATTTCTCAGTTTTGGCATAAAAATATAGACATAATCCAAGAAATATCAAACGGATATTAATCGCTGATAAGCTGCAGCGGACATCGTCACGTCATGATTGATCATTGCCTAAGCCGATGCAGATAAGTGCCGGTGGTCCTTGTGCTTGTGCCGAAAACATGCCCTCAGTTAAGTGAGTAGTTATTTCAAAAGTGAATTAATTTTAACTCCAGTCAAGAAGTACAAGACATGAGTCAAATATTCTAATTGAAATTTGTGTCTCAAGCTCGTTGGTCCAAGCCCAATCAAACATGGATGAAACAATGCATCTGCAACACCGTGCCATGTTGGGCATAGAAAATTATGCAACAAATGCCAAGTACGAAAGCGACCTACCAGAAAGGATGGTAAACCAAATCATTATTGTCTGAAGATAAGCACAAGAAAAGAAAGAACATAGCATTCTAGACCTACATGATTGGCCAAAACAAATCTGCTCCACAAGCCCTGTTGACATCAAGTCTCACTGTCCCATAAATAATTCAGCAGCCAAGGACTAAATGAGGAAAAATCAACACTGCAACTTAGCCAGAAAATTAGAGAAATCTTTTCACGTTCTGTCTGTCACTCTGGTAAAGTTTCCTAGGCACGCGCTTTGAAATTTAGTTGAAAAAACAAGCTACTATTGCTGCTTTATATTCTCCAGTTTGCTTAATTTCTGCACATTAATATTTCTACACTGCCCTAACAAAATTGCCTTCTTGTTTTTCAAATTGTTTTCCGCATATACTTTACCACCTGGTTCACCCTATCAATAACATCACGCCTATACCATAAAACTTAGCTTAAGTTATAGCAATATAAACTTATATTCCGGATAGAATAGAAACCTAGTACACATGAAGATCCATCTATGTCCATGAGCAATTTCAATGACCTAGCACAGACATGTACCGCGCGCCATGCTACCCACCAAGCCCAGAACGATCTCAAGCTCGATTTTCGCAGGCAGGAACATTAGGCAAGCAATCGAGAGTACGACCGGAGCCATCACGCGTCGGTCACCACAGATTTGCGAGTTCGACATAAACAGAAGCACTCGACACCCACGGCAGGAGCACCAGGAAAGGTCATACGCACCAGCAAGTACTCATCATCACCATCCGCGCCGCCGTCCCTCCGGTCGGCATCGTGGTCTTGGAACTCGCCTTCCACATCCATCTCCACGTCCATCTCGCCGTCCGACGCCCAGCCGTCGTGTTCATCCACAACTCGCTCCGCCGCATCCGCGCTGTCCCGCGCGCTCGCCGCCATACCGCCGACGCGTCGCACCGCACCCCTGTCCGCACCGCACCAATCCACCAACCAAACATTCAGATCACACAGGCGACACGCGGACATAAGAGAGGCGATCAGAAGGCACCAGCCCTTACCACGGAGGACAACAAGAGCAGGCTGTGCCGCGCAGCTCGCGATGTGCACTGCGCGACCGCGCCGCGGGTGCGGTACCGAGGATGAAAGAGCGTGGGTCGATGAGCCTCGGGCCTACGAAGGCTGGAGAGTTGCGAAAGGGAGGAGCTGTGTCGGCGGCGGCCCACGGCGGCTGTGGATCGGGAGGCGGAAACGTGTGGAAGGGATGAGGGCGCGGCCGTGCTTTTGGTGCCGTGCGGCGAAGCAAGGTTCGAGAGAGCCAAGCTCGATCCGGCAACGCCCTGATGGGGTGGATAGCGACGGGGAGGGGATAATTAGCTAGGGTAACGGCGTTTTCTAGAAGGACGTGACGACGGAGGCGGACGGGATATTTGCAAGGGGCACACCAGTGTGGGTGTGGGGCTAGGCCGTGTGGTGGCGGTGTAGTTATCGTGTCGGTTGTGCTCGTGGGTCCAGCAGATTTAAGGGAAAAAACTTTGCAGCAAAAAAAATCGCAAAGTAGTTTATTTGGATGATATACCTATACTACACTACACTAGTCTCTTTTTACCGATCGCATACTTGGCTTAGCACCTTCCTTGTGTCATCTCCTTTGTCTCCGGCGAGTTAAGGTTCATATATCCATCATGAGCTTAGAAGGGAAGGAGATATATGGGCGGCACCGCGGCAAGGTAGATTGATGGTGATGACGTACGCGGAGGTGGCGTGGACGAGGATGTAGTGGCATCGCGATTGGGCAGTGGCAAAGGCAGTTGGCGAAGCAAAGGTAGAGACATTACAATAATAGTGGGTTAGCATGGTAGCGGTGAGTGGCAACAGAGAGCCACTGAAGGCACAAGAGGAAGACAGGGCGGAACACCATGAATAAGGAGAAAGAAAATATAAGTTTGGAATGAGATATGTAATCGTTGTAGAATGCCTAGATCAATGGCCAAAAAATCAAGTGTTTTGAGCCCCCCAAAACATCCATGTGTGGGCTAGACATATGGAACAGTACCAAGGTCCGATTTATAGGGAACTTTTATAAAATATAGAGGTTACTAAAGAGGATGATAAAACAATGAAGTTTCAAATTGGAAATATATATGGATACAAATGTAATTTTGTTTTTTTGGATTTAATACAAAGATATATAACTTTTCTTTATACTACAAAAAAAATGATGTGTATAGTCAATAATATTAATCATATTAGACAAACATAAAAACACTTAGGACACATTTGGTGTCCATGAGCCTTGAAAACACGACTCCTGCTTGGATGGTAGAAAACGGCTCTTGCTCCTCCTTTCACCATCTAGAAGCATTTTTCTTTATCCACCAATTTAGTGCAACTTTGTCCTTCATGTTGCTAAAGCCGGAGTGGAACTAAACCAAATAGACCCATAAGTTAGAATAGAACACTTAAACTTTATTAGAGAAAAAGTATGGGGTGTGATAATGAGATAATCCTTTTCAACTTCGGAATATATTTTACAACTTAATTCAAGACTTTAGTCTCTAGTGAGGTTTTTTCGATATACTCGTATATATGCTTAGAGAGGACGATCGACAATGATGATTGTTGTGAGGCAATGGTTGACATGCACTAGTCATGATAGGTAGGGGGTCTTCGTTATACATGCACACATGTACATTCCTATGGCAAGAAAAAGAAAGAGGAGGTGAAAAAAATAGATGATGCTAAATATATGAGAAAAAATATGGTGGCAATTCAATATGGTTCGATGATGTTGGAGTCAAAGGTGTAGTGACAAGTTCTTTCTCTCTTTCAAAGGGGGTGTAATTCTATAGTAGCATAGAATAGTGTCCACTCAAATTATCTTAAATTTCACTAAGTTTATATAAAGACAATGTTTACCGTACTAAGTAAGAAATATATTTTCATAATATATCTATTTAGTCTTAATTATGGATATACTCTTTGTAAACTCAATGAAATTTTAGTTAGTTTAACTCTAACTAAACATATATTTGCATCTGTTTGGACGGAGGTAGTGTAATAAAACAAACACGATGCTAAATCTAGAATGAGAGGATGGCTAAAGAAAGACATTGGTTGCTAATTATTAGCAACATATTATATCTATTTTCAGTATATGAGATGCATGATACTACAACCCATATATTTTATATTGTAAGTGTATAGCCTTTCAGTGGGTTTTGGTGGATTCAACGACAACATGATTACAGGTCTAACATGTTTGGTAGGTGTTGAGCAGATCATTGTTATTGTCATATACATTTATAATGTGCTATATTGTGCAAATCACTATGAAACAAATCCTAAATTGAAAGGCAAACATGGTATTTCATGCAACTAAGTGTGATGACATGGCAAACCAAAATGCACAAAAGAGAAGAGATACAAACTTATGCATATATTATCTTATTATGTTGGTTTGCCTCTGCACTATACAATATATTGAATTAAGTAACTCGACAAGCGTGACATGAATATATCAGAAGATACATGTTTGTTGATGGATATCAAATGAAGTCTCAAATGTGAAGCACGCTCGAGTTGTGCAATAGAAAAATCAATGTAAGCATTGTTGAGAAGAAAGTTTATGGAAACAATCTAGTTCGAGAAAAATACAGCAACACATATGAAAATAGATTTAAATGTACGCCTATTGTTGGTTCAAAGTCATTATGTGGCTTGAGAGGGTGAAGGTAGAAATGAAAACACTTCAAATGACCAAGCAAGGGTGAAGGACAATCGACGTCTTGGGCACCGATGGACCATAGTTATGGTGAAAAAGAGTACTTGCATTGAGTATCACACACATCAAGCTATGAGAAGTCATATCTTGAGGAGAATCAAATCTTTGTTAAATCGTATAAAGAAGTGACTTGATGCCATTAAGTGAAATCATATGTATAAAAATGGTTCGTCACATGTTCAAGGTGATATTGCTCAAATGATGGAGACAGGGATTGTTGCAAGCCCTTATGAAGATATATTCAGAAGAAATGACATATAAAAAATATAAAAGACTAAAGTGGTGAAATTAGACATTCTTTTTATCTTGAGTATAGGTATATCGTACTATCAAGAGGGATGCAAAATTGAGTGTGTTGACAAGTCTCGGTGCTCAAACTAACTAAACTCGATTGCTAACTTGAGAGAAACATTTGTGACAATGCAAAAATTACACACGGTGGTATCAAAGGCTTATTTTTAGTTGGTATGGGTAGCCCTCTAAATAAGTTTTTTTGGAATGTTCAGAATCATCGAAATCGAAGTTCTGAGTGGAAAGTTATGACCTTTTAGTCGAGTTGTTCTAGAATTTCTAGGTATGCTCGAAAATTCTAGGCCAGGTTAGAATTTCCGGTCAAATTTTGGTTAGAGGTTCTCTATAGATCAGAATTTCTAGTCATCCATCTGACGATGACAAGGAGGTAGGGTGGATCTGGTTTCTCCATGACGGCTTTATTGAAGATGAGGGCGACTTCAACATCAGCATCTTCATCGATATGACGATATGAAGACTTTTGTTTCCGAACAACGATATCAAGACGGAGATGATGTCGCTGCCATGGAATAATTTTCTCTGGTCCCTTCTTCATTTTGTTGTGGTTGGATCTGACCACGATGAAAGACTAAAGAGAATTTTCAGATCAATCTTCCTCATTCTTCGATGGCAGAAAAAAGAAGACAAAAGGAAGAAGAAGTTTCTTGACTCCGTCTGCAGGAATGTTGGTCGTGCATTGGACATTTGTTCTTAGACCTAAAACAACTGTTGCTGAATATTTGTCTATGCGGTCATTTATACAAAGCGTCATACATGTTTGGAATTGAGAGTTGGAGTCTTTCACAGCGTAGGTACTATATAGATGAGAATCAGTTTTGGATACATATTTTTTCAGAGTACTTGTAACATGATGATATACCCAGCTATAATATATAATTCTTCTTTTGTCTCAAAAGATTTTTCTAGTCATCGGAATTTCCAGGGTCCAATTATTTTCGTGTATTCTCCGTTCGACCTATTGTAAGTTTTTATGTCCATAACAATTGGGGTTTGGAGGCCTGAGTATATATACTCTCTCACCCTCTCTCTCCTTAGTGTTGATTCTAACTATGGAGATCACCTCTCTTTATATTAAGGAAGTTCTTCTCTATCCCTCTTCAGATATGAGAATACCGAAGGTAGAGCATATGATGGAGATTCTAGATACGAGTTAGGCGCCGAGATGATCAACGACAACAATGCTGTCAACAGTGGTGTGGCACAAGCGACGAACCTTAATTTTTTTTATTTGTATGAGCAAAATATTGGAATTGTTATCTTCCTAATATTATTGGAAAGGTTGCAAAACGATGTTTTTGAGATTTGTTTTTAGGTGTCATTGGAGATGCCTCTAGTTGGAGGAAATTTTTTTCACCCTATCAAAAGAATCAAGATTAGAAGTGACTTTATCGTTAGAAATACTCTAAATTGATTAGCTTACCTTGTATACTTCACCAAATTATTTTCATCTTCTTAGTATTTTTTTTGTTGCTATTCCATCAGTGTCGGTTTCAACAAGTATAATAGAAGACTCGTTCTAAAGTTAATCCGTAACAATTGCTCTTATAGTTTGCTACATTAGTATCCCGGCCTTTCACCTTTATTTGCCTCACTATCTAAAAGTATGGAGCAAGACTCAACTGATGCAGTAATACTTGGAAAATGTCAAAATGACCATGACCAGTCTTATACAAGTCAAAAACAGTGTGAGCAGCAGTTGTTTTCTCATCAGGGCACTGAGCTGGCTTTGTTAAGCTGCACAGTCCCTGCGGCGAGAAAACGCCAAAAGCCCACCCGCTCCTATTCACACCGCGGGCCGCTCGAGACCGCGGCGCGACTGGTTCGCTCCAACTCCCCCAGGCCCAGGCCCCAGACAGGCCAGCCCACACCGTCTCACGCCCAGGCCCCAGCCGCCCACGCTACCCACAGCAGGCGCGCGCGCGCCCGTTCCTTCCCGCTTCGCCGCGCGCCGCCGCCTCTACGGCTCCCGGCCGGCGGCCATGCTGACCGGGAGGGAGAGCCTGGTCCGCCTCATCGGCCGGCGCCGCCGGTCCCCTCTCCCCGCCGCGCTCGCCGCCGTCCTGTCCCCATCCTCCCCTTTCCCCTCCGCCTCCCTCGCCCAGGTTGAAGTCAAACCCCGCCGCCCCGAACCCCGCGGAACGAGCCGCCGATTAACATCTCTTCGTTTTCGTCCAGGCCGACGATGGGGGCGGCTCGGGAGAAGCGGCTGGGGGCGAGGCTGGTTCGACGTCTGGAGGAAGCGGCGTCGTCGGCGTGGGCGCGGAGTGGGTGGTCTGCCCCGTCTGCGGCGACTCGATCCGAGGGTCGGACTACTGCGTCAACACTCATCTCGGTCCGTCCACGAGCACCTCGCTTGTCCTGAATACCTGCGATGTTGAATGCTCCCATGCATTTACTGGGGTGCAGACTGTAGAGTGTATACCACTCGTGCAGTTGTGCTGGCCGGGTTTGTCCCGAAATGCTTGTAGCATCCGCTACGCTGTGGCTGAAAAATGTTGCTATGACTAATAAAAAAAACCCAAAGGCCTACACGCTCCACACAAAGTCACAAACCCGTTTCATCTCATTAGCTAATGTCAAATCAAATGATCCATCACGGTAGCTTAAAAAAAAGATTAACATCATATAAGTGTTTGGCTGTTTGTGCAGCTGTAACTAATCAGTGAGAACCAGGTACCCAAGGTGTATATCCAGCTAAGCCACTTTCCTTTGTTCTCTTGGTTGGTTCACTAGGCAAAAGGTTTTGGGTAAATGTACCACTGTACATGTTTAAGTGGTTGTGGTACTATTGATAGTATTCTGGGTGTGTAGGGAGCGTGGCATACATATGGATACTGTTCCAAAGATTGACTTTTGTGTTGGTATTTACTCTGCAGATATGTGCCTAACAAGAGGAACCAAGAGGAAGCTAACACAGAGCACCCTTCTTAATTTCAGATTCAGTAAAAAGGTTTCCACTGAGCCTACAACAAGCAATTTGAACAATGAGATCAAGACAGAAAATATGAAACATATTGATGAAGATCTGTTGAGTGATCAAGCATTCTTGCAGTCGATAGTGAGATTGGGAGTCCAAAGGCTGGTCCTATTATTTCATCGCCTACCTGTCTGAATGGCTCATTTGGCACTTCTGAGATGATTACTTCCTATGTACCTTCAAATACTGTCTTACCAAATGTAAAGGATGCTGGTGCAGGGGAACTTCCAACAGTTGCAACCTCTTTCAGTTTCGATGAATGCACAGTCATGGATTCTAGCACCGTTGTAGCAGTTGACACGGTCATAGTTGGCCGGAGGTTCCATGAGAACATTGAATTGAGAGAAGATTCAGTCATTACCTTTCTAAGAGATCCTCTGAATGCTAAAGACCCTGATGCTATAAAGGTTTCCATCTTTTCCAAATAAAAAAATGTCAACACCTCCATGTAGTGTTTTCTCTTAATACCAGTGGTAGGTGCTTTATGCAGCGTCTGAATGTGAGGAGATACTTGGATACTTGCCTCGAGATCTTGCTAAAGTTTTGGCTCCTTTAATGGACAAACATTATGTTGAATGCGAGGTGAAACTGTCTTCTTATTTTGCCATAATTGTGTAGGATAGCTTGCTTTCAGCCTGCCACTAGTTTGTATTGCTGATCAGATATGCACATGTTATTTTCTATGCAGAATGCACTGCATTATGGTGACAGAACTGCATATTACTATACTGTTTTGAAATTTCTTTTAGTTTGTTGGAGAAAAAAATCCTTTTAGTTCAAAAGTAAACATCTTTTGGCAATCAATAAACCAGTCTTAGTTTGCATAGTAATTTCTCTTAAAATCATTTTAGCTCATGCGATCTGAATAGATGCTTGTTAATGCTACCAAACAAAGTTAATCAACTTTCAAATCCATTAATAAGTGCTAAAAACCTGTAAACTCTGGCAATATTACTTTATAGTTTATATGTTTATGCTCGCTAATTTTGGATAGATCTCCTTTGACCCAACAGTTGTAAAAGTTAAAAAGATATAGGAAAGCTTGATTATATTCATGATTATGGGAGGTGATGTGTGATTCATGAGTATAAGTCTGTATGTTTATTTGGTTAAGTGGTATGTTTGACAGCAAGTCCCTTGTAGAGCAGTTTGGTGAGTTCCTTCCATTTCATGCGGGCATGCTCATTAGTGAATTTAACTTCTTGCAATGTTTCAGATATTCATCAAAAGATCATGTAAATAGTACACATAAAGTTAAGTATAGCAGGAACAATTCAGTTTCAAGTTCTTCTTAGATATCAATAAAACAAAAATGGACAAGCAACTGTTCATCATGTGATGACAGTAACACTTTGTTTTTTTTTTGGATCTCAACATTAAAGTATGAATTTGGAGACTGATTTTTTGCCAGGTTTAAATATTTTAGATTCGTGTGTACTATATTTATGATTTTGTTATGATTGCTAAAACATCACAACATGTTGGGTTTAATATATTTTGACTAAAGGGACGCTCAAACCCTAGGATACTATTGAATTATTCTTGTTTCAAACCAGAGGGCACACTGCCCTATTCCAATTAACAGGCTAACTAAAGCTTTTTATATCAACTTTGATGATGACATTAATAACTCAGCTTGGTATAGGAAGGCTTTATGCTCCAAGTTTGCTTAGGTCTTTGATTATCCATTTCTTTTCTGCAGATATACTTTTGTTACAGTATTTGTAAATAAACATTCAGCTTCTGACACACTTTATTTTTCTTATTAGGGATTTGTGGCTGGTTTGCATAAACAACAGTTTGACAATGTTCCCATCCAGATTACTATCCAGAAATGTAAAGCTGACAATCAGAGAAATGATGATACAAATTATTGCCAGTCCTTATGGGAAAATTTCGTTAGCACTGTTAAAAGTGAAAATTTTCGGCGACCTCGCAATGCACGATATCAGATAAATTTTAATTTGATGATAGCTGATGTTATGGCTAACCATGCACATGTTCTTAGTGATATAGAAAAAACATTTTTAGGTTGTCTATCTCTCTCTCTCTCTCTCCCACTTACACCTTTGATTTTCCATTAAACATGTCTCAGTTGATTACTATATTTCATTCAACAGCTTCTTTTAAGTCATTATCAGATGATGGGCAACATCTTTTTGTTAGGATCTACACTCGAAAAGGTTAGCTTTCCTGCCAACCATGATAGGTGAACTGTTCATTGGGTTTTGTTTGTGGTCCTGCATATGCGCGTACCATTAAAAAGCAGATACTTAATAACTGTCAGTATTCACATTTGAACAAGTATAGGTGACATACAACATACTGTTCACATCACCAATTTGTCGAATTGACCTTCCTCAACCCCCTTGCGTATTTAGCAAAAACCTTCCTCCACCTAAATTGCCAGATTTGCTTCCTGACACATTTTTTGAAGAACACTCCCATCTCTGCAATGCTGAATATTTGGTATTCCTTATTCTATGCTGATTCAAGTGATAAGGTTTCCAATGTTGATCCATAAGATTCAAAACTTTCATATTCGAGATGCCACAGTTTATATGCTGGGGCAGTAAGACTAAGATGTCTTGGCTTTTTTTACAAGCTTTTGACAGCAGCGATCAGTTATCGAACTTAGGGCTTGTGTAGCTTCAATAGCTTGATTAAAATTACTAAAATGGAGCTTCTTACTGAAGAAATATTTTTGAAACAAGGCTTACTGAACAAATAACTTTGCACTTGTCTAAGTGTCTTACAGGGCCATGGTTCCGGAAGAGCAGCATATCATATCATGAGATATTGGATCTGGAGCATGCAGTCATGGAGTTGAAGTGTAATAAGCTGGCATCTAAACTTTGCTAATTCCTGTTCTTCCATCCTTTAGCTGGTTGAATTGAAACTTTTCTTTTACAGTGGCAGGTTATATCAACATGTTTTCTTGCACCGTTGATCCTTCTGAATATGATATTAAGGAGATTCTTGATGTGTTAAGTGTTCCTGAAATGAAAGAAATTCTCAAGGAGCTTCCTAAGGTTTTCATTCTTGCCTTCAATACCTTTTCTCATCTCACATGTATGCCGTCTGCCTTTTGAGTAAATAAATAGTCATATCCAGGATTTCTGAAGTGGCATTGATAAGCTATTACTTTGATGATATATTTTTTTGTCTGAGATTCAGCCATTCCCCAAGCATTGACTACTTGATATTAAGAATTACCATGTGCTCATAAGTTTCAACTTTAGAAGCTATGCACTACTTTAGAATTTTGTAGTGGCACTATTATTTAATACTCATACTTTAAGTGATCAGTCTCAATTTAAGGGAGAAGTCCATTTTTGGCCATCCAACTATTGCCTTGTTTTTGGCCATGCAATTCTAAAACTAGAAATCTTTGACCACCAAACTATCAATACTGGACAAATTTGGCCATATATCTGGTTTCAAAGGTGGTTTTGTATTTTCTAAGAATAAAAACTGGCATATTTTCTAAAATTCATAACTAATCCATTTTTTTTTCTCGAACAACGCAGGAGAGCTGCGTGCCATTTCATTAAGATAGAAAAAAAATACGAGTCCGATCAATGATCAGACCGGGTACAAAACTCACACCACCCCTACCAAAGGAACTCACAAACGCGCCACACAAACCTCAAAACACGACCAGACTAACATCCCAGCCTAGATAGCTACAGCCAGCGAGCTTTGAAGCTCCAGCCATGCCCCACAAACTACACTTATCCAACATATTCTGAATTAAAAACCAGAAAAATATGAAACTAGTACCATTTTTTTCTTCTAAAAATGTAATCTATCTGCTGGTGCCATAATTGGAGTTATTGGTATTTTATTTGTTCCTATTTCTAGTGTGTTATTGCTTGTAATCATGTTTGTTACTATTTAAACCATCATTTTGCACTGTGTATAACCTGAAATTAACCAAGAGAATTCAGAGATCTGAGAACACAAATGCCTGTGTATAACGTAATAATGCTAAGGAAGAGGATGAAGCAAAGAACATTGTCCATGTGCCCATAGTTTTTTGCCCCTACTTCCTACTAGCACTTGATGAAAATAGTGTGGAAACAGAACTATAGTTTTCCTCTTCACAATGTATGCAACAATGAGTACAATATTTGATTGATCATGGAATGACATGTAGAAAAATGAATTTGTGCTATCTGTGTTCATTCTCTACCTTGTTTTCTCACTGGATATTTCTCCTTTCCCTTTTAGGATAACACAAGCTGCACACGTCGACGTGAGCTTGTTAGCACCCTTCTGTCTTCATATCATAATGGTACCTGGTAAAGGCTCTTTCCCTGTTGCATTCTTGGGAATTATGGCCTAAATTTCATGAAAATTCATCTCTGGAACATGCAGTGCATCACTACCAAAGCGAATCCTAAAATGCACTGGAACCTGTATAAGAATTTCTAAGATGGCGGATGAACTTTTGTGGCGTATCCAGGTGAATGCATACTGCTTTTAACCATAAAAGCTTACATATTGCTTGGACTGCTTATTCTGGCAACAATATTATTCCATCCGACAACTATTTTTGTCATTGACAATAACTAAGTACAATCATGCAGAGGCTCTTTTTTCTAAATGGTGATCAAGATCTTTCTTCCATTTCTATTAGTGGAATTCGGTGTAGTGAAGTTTCCAGACTATGCTTGCAGCATCTCACCACACATTTTTCAAGAAAGAAGTGATCTACTTGAGTATGAAGATGTAAGATTTCGACCCCTTCTCAAAAAGAACAGTGAGCCACTCATCAATCATATTTAATATCTTACATTGCAAACAGGCTATTCGAGTTGCTCAGGTGATGGATGAATCCCTTGATGATAATAACATGGACTTGGTGACAAGATGCATCGATTTATCTGAAAATCGATTATGCACTACACCAAAACAAGAAAATGCAACTCCACCTGAACATCTCCCATCATTCTTTTCTCACTTTTCAGCTTCCTGGGTCTATTCGAAAATACTCACATTAGGTGTCTCTGTTTATGAACGAGACCGCAGGTAAGTTGCAATAACTGCTTTAATTATGGATCAGCTCATGGTACAATTTTGGTTGAACCGGAAGCCTTAGCCATCTAGTTTATGGTGTGCTCATAAGCCTTCTGGATCATGGTACATATTGGAATGCTTTAAGAGTTGATAGACACTTAAGCATTGCAGCATTTGACACAATGGCAATTTGTTGCACATACACTTTTACAGGCCCTTCTGTTAAAGGCTGATTAATTTTTTTCCTCAGAAACCATCTTAGATAGTTTCTGGGTAATCCAAATTTCATGCCAATCAAAATTTATAGGTATGAAGATGCAATAAGGATTCTAAAGACACTACTTAGTAAAGTCGCTTGTGATAGACGGCGAGGATATTGGACATTGAGGCTATCCGTTGATTTGGAGCATATGGGTCGTCCAAATGAGAGCCTTTCCACAGCTGAAGGAGGAGCAATTGATCCATGGGTCCGTGCTGGTTCAAAGTTCGCGTTGCAAAGGAGAGTGCTGCGTTTAAGCAAACCTCCACGACGCTGGAAAGTTCCCAGTTATGCTGATTATGTCAAGAGAAATATAAGAGAGGTACATATCACCCTCGTTGTCGTCATTGGTGGCAAAAGTTCACTTTTTTGTTCCGTTGCATTTTCAATGCTTGTTGTTCTTCTATTATTAATAGGTAAGCATTGAAGGAAGGCCATTAAATTGCGAGACAGGCACAAAGAATGTATTTTATGGTTATGATGGGGAACTTTGTGGGGTAGAGCAGCTGGCTTTACAATATTATGCTGATGAAGGTGGTGGTTGGCAAGGTACCCATTCGGAAGGAGGCATTTGGATGACTATCTTTGGCCTTCTAATGTGGGATGTAATGTTTTCAGACATACATGATGTTTTCCAGTCTAAATTCCAGGTATGTTACCTGTGAACCATGTTTTTATTTTGTTTGAGGCGCATAACCATGTTCCTTGCGAAGTCATCAGAAACCCACCTTGTAGCATAATTCCTTACTAGATCCCTGTTGATTTTGTATGATATATAGATTGTTTGTTGGACCTTGTCAAGATCTTTTCTTGGTCCCCTACTGTACTTCACAACTTTTGGTACTCTACAGTAGGACTTCTTTGTTCTCTTGCAGACAGCCCCCCTTGATCTGGAAACAGATGACTTTTACAAATCTAGGAAGGACCTTGCAGAATCTCAGTTGAAGAAGATACAAGACGGAATGGCTGAAGAGATGCTAATTAGCTCCTGGGAGCTACATCAGGGGACATCTTGCCGAGGTGTTAACTGGGCCCGTCATTCGTTGACTGAGCTACGGGCTGTTGTTGCATGCATTGGTGGCCACCGCTTGGCATCACTCCTCCGCCATCTAGCGGTTGATTACAGGAGCTGGTCGAGTGGAATGCCCGATCTGCTGCTATGGCGTTTCCTTGATGAAAGAGGTGGAGGTGAGGCTAAACTTGTGGAGGTCAAAGGACCAAGGGACCAGCTATCAGAGCAACAGCGTGCATGGATTCTTGTTCTCATGGATTTTGAATTTGATGTGGAAGTTTGCAAAGTAAGCCCAGTTACCAAGCGGAGATAATTTGTGTTAAATTTAGTTTGATTGATTATTATTACGATGCAAAATGTATTTGATTGATTAGATGGAAGGGCAAATCTGTAACTTATAAACAATGACATTGTTGTCGTGTTGTACTGAAATAACAGCAAAGCTCTACTTGACATGCTATAGCTTTAATAGGGAAGGATACATTGGGCATGTTTAGATTCCAAAAATGTGGAAGATTTTCTATCACATCGAATCTTTAGACGCATGCATGGAGTATTAAATGTATGTAAAAAGTATAACTAATTGTACAGTTTGTAAATGTCGAGATGAATCTTTTGAGCCTAGTTGATCCATGTTTGGACAAAGTTTGTTAATAACAAAAAAGTGCTACAAGAACTTTATACCAAAATTCCTACCAACTAAACACCCCGTAGTTGTCTGAATCGACACATAAGAGGTCAAAGATTCAGAGACTCACAATATATTGAATATTTGAATTGAACAAAATTCTTACAAAAATAAATATCATAGGGACATTTTTTTTTACGTCTGAGAGGCGAGGCTTGTACAGCGTATCATGTCCTTACAGAAGAACAGTCACAAATCTTGGCTGTCACGATGACCTGAGATGAAAAGGTACACCGAAGGTACACAACAATGTGCGTTTTCAAGCTTGCACACAAATGGTGCTTTTCAGCTTTTGCAACCGCAGGCTCACTTGGTTCTAATATGTAGTACTTCACTACAATCTGAGAATTCCATGTCCCAAACACAATCTGGTATAGATCATCCAAGGTTGTGTAGTTGTTTGACGACCATGTTAAATATACTGGCTTTCCTCCAGGCCATGTGTTGCATTTTAGTTTCTTGAATCTGTTCTTGAGTATGAATTATAAGACATCAAATACATAATATGAGTACTTCATAACACAACTTAAAAGATATGACATACAATAAGTTAACAGTTAACCAGCTCCTCACGAGTTATACTAGCAATAACAGTATTTTTCTTAAATACACAGGAGAATTGTGTATCATTGCATTGTATTAAGAAAGGGGAAAAAAAAAAGGTCAAATAGCCAATACAAAACTCACCACACGAAACATATCTCAGGATTTTTTTTATTACAAATACGCCTGTTCATAACAAGAAATGACCAAAACCACAAATACAGAAGCCGCTAACCACTGTGACTAGAAGCCAGACCTCTAAGACCCTTGGCGCCTGCCAACATCCAGTGATCGGCCTTATCTTGTGCAAGGAGAAGCGTCCAATCCAACCAGTACCATTAAACACTATGTTGTTCCTTTTCTTCCTGTTGACACTCAAAAGTGTCTTAAGTGTATAATGGACTCCACCATCAGGTTTCTGTCGTCAAGATAGCTGAGACTTCTTGGAGACTTCCGACCAGGTCTCTTGAGAGATTTTCGACCAGGTAAAACTGGTTGGAGGCAGCAAGACGGCGACAGAGACCAGTTCTACTAAACCTGCATATACGTACAAGATAGAAATTGTATGTACATGCCATAACCGAATAAACAAGTCCTATTTGGAGTTTTATTCGGTCAAGAGTCCTATCCGGTTATGGGAAGACCAACCGCCCTATAAATATAAAGGGTGGCGACCGATTGAGATCTCATCTATCCAATCGTCAAACCAATGTACTACAACCCTTTGCCCTCTTCTCCAACCTCATGCTGTTCATCCCTTGATCCGACGACCAAGGATGGCGCCCTAGGCTCGTCGGCCGACCTAGGGCAACCCAACGATGTCCTTGCCCTGACGGGGTCCCTCCCGGACGAGAGCTTCGACGGTTCCTTTGCTAGTTTGCCCGAAAACTAGTCATTCTTCGCGCACGTAAGTGCGATAGCTATCCTTTGCCGTTTGCTTGTAAACCTAGCCGTCCTTCACCGCGTAAGTGTGACCTCCTCGCTGCGTTCTTCGGTCCGTGGCGACCCGGGCGTCCAAAGCCCTAGCTGGTGTGTGATCCGGAACACTTTCGGCGTTAACACACTTTTTGGCGACTCCGCTGGGGAAAGAATTTGTTTCGGCTCTACTTTGCAGCCGAATCTTCTTGCCCTAGCCCTATTCTTCACTGATCTATCTTCTTGTGCTCGCCATTACCATTGTGTTCGGCCCAAAAGGCCGATCACATCTGGTTTTGACCCCTTGTGATCTCGTTTGCGATTTTGCAACACGACGTGCTTGATATTGGAAAATTCAACAAGGCGGTCGAGCTGTAATTCATGGAGTACCAAGGTGTTACATCACAGGACTACTACAATTACCCTGAGGTACAATTTGCAAATACATCTTATGATTATAATAATTATTTTGCAAGTTCTATGAACTCTTATGTTGGTGTTGCTAGTCATAATGATAGTATATATGTTGCATCGGTTAGTACTTTGCTAATGCTCCTCATCATACACATCATAATCATACATATTATGGTCAAGAGCCGTTGTCAACTATGAATTCTTTAAGTTTTGATGATACTAGCAACATACAACATGTAAATTCTTCATCGGCTATAAGTTCACAATACGTGGCACCACCACAAGACGTGCCGATGAATGAGAGAATGCGCAAGGTAACGCCCGCCATCTTGAAGAGATCGCGCCACACATGGCCGGTGAACACAGGGTCCCTGTCGCTGACGATGGAAGAAGGAAACCCGTGTAACCGACGATGCCATCGAAGAAGGCGCGAGCCACCGAGGCCGCCATATAAGGGTGGCCAAGCGCAATGAAGTGCGCATACTTGGAGAAGCGATCGACCACAGTGAGGATGACCGACTTCCCGCCGACTTTGGGCAGACCCTCGATGAAATCCATAGATATGTCCGCCCACACCTGGGACGACACCTCGAGTGGCTGCAGCAGCCCTGCGGCAGCTGCATCTTCGTCTTGTTCCGCTGACAGGTGGCGCAAGAGCGGATCCAATCCCGGACCAAGGAGCGGTCGCCCGGAACGTAGAACTCGGCACGTAAGCGATGCAACGTCTTCTGTACTCCCTCATGGCCCGCCGAATGAGCCACGAGAAGCACCTGGTGGCGAAGGTCGTCGTGAGCCGGTACGAAGAAGCGGCGGCCATGGAGGAGCAGCCCATCATCAAAACGCCATGGCGGCAGTAGCTCGCCCGCCTGCAATTGCTGGAGAAGTTGCTGGCTGTCCGGTGCCTCCCGCGTCGCCCGACGAATGGCATCAACGAGGGCAAAAGAAGGCCCAGAGAGGGCGTGTACTGCAACAGCCACCGTTGTCGCCTCCACTGCTGGCCCGTGCTCGGAGTCACGGCGGGACAGGCGCGTCGGCGACGGTGTTCAGGCGGCCCGGGCGATACTCCACCGTGAAGTCGAAGCCGAAAAGGCTTGTTGATCCATTGGTGCTGTGGGACTGTGGAGAGGCGCTAGTCCAGCAAAAATTTAAGACTGTAATGGTCAGTACACACCAAAAATGTCGGCCCAGAGATAAGGGCGCCAATGCCGAACCGCCTGCACCAGGCCGATCAGCTCGCGTTCATACGCAACAAGCTTGAGATGGCGCGCAGCAAATGGCCGACTGAAGAAGGCGAGGGGTCCAGCGCCCTGATGGAGGACGACACCGAACCCCGCGCCCGTGAAGGACCGAGAATGCTACCAGAAAGCGACCAGAGGGGGGTGAATGGGAGCTTCAAATTTTCCTTTCGGAAACTTGTCGCTACTGTTCCTAAATCAACCCCGAGAGCAAACCCTAGAGCTCGTAAGTGTCCACGACCCTAGATGTAGGGTGGACGCTTCCAAGAAGCACAGTGAGACACTTCACGACTCTAGAAACCCAACGCAAAAGCCGGAAATCAAACCGACAACAACGAACGAACCGTGAACGAAACAGCACGAAACAACTCTGACCGACTCTGCCTGCGTCCGGTCACAACCCACCGGATGCGTCCGGTCAAGCAAAATCGTTTCTGGAACCTTACTTTCTTGACCGGACTCACAGACAGGAGCGTCGGTCGATGGCAGTGCGTCCGGTCAGCAGAAAACAAACCCGATGAACAGTGTGAGGAGCGAGTCCGGTCACACAGCTGCTGAGCGTCCGGTCAGAGTTATGCTACAGACCTAGCTCGGTCTTCAACGACCGGACTCACATGGAGCGTCCGGTCGATGAACAGCCAGCGTCCGGTCACCCCGACAGCCCCCTGTTCGTTCACCGATTCGACTCAAACTCACCCAAAACAAATCCTCTAGGGATCAAACTTGGTGAGAGGAGTCACAAGGAGGATAGTGAGCTATCTCTAAGAGATCATGGCTCGAACCTATCTCCAAATCGATGAATCGAGGAAATTCGAGGGAAGGGAGAAAAACTTGACTCGAAACGAAAATCGACCGAATCTACGATCTACTAGCTCGTGAGGTTAGAAGTGAATTCCTTCGGTGGGAAGAAGTGCCTCACGATCTAGAACAACTTTGTTCAAACGGATTTACAAGAGATGCACCGAACAAAGAAATCGATCGATGGGAAAAACGTGGAGAAAGAGGATTCCGCGAAGAACACGAACAAACGCGAATCACAACCACGAATTGCAACCGTGTGGCTACCACACGCTACAATAGTGAGATTACGGTCTCACTTCCTCAAAATCTCACGGGCACAGAGGTATGTTCTCTTCTCTGTGGATCTCAGTTCGCTACAGCAGGGATGTGGAGAGCAGGAAACCCTAGAAGCAAAAGAGCAAATGACTGAGATAGAATGGGAGGAGGGTGTCTCCCTCTACTTATCCTAATTCTAATTCCTACTCTACCCCCTCAACTAGTTACAGAGCGAACCAACTAAACCCTAGGGTTATTCTGGACCAACTCGATGGTAGGTGGATCCGACGGCCACGCCCGCACAACTCGTAGCGTTGCCTCGACGCAACCTCCCGATTGCCGCCACGTGCCGCCACCGCTCTGCACCCCCGGTTTTGTGCCCAAACCGGGAAACCAGCCTTTCCAGCCAACCCCCCGGTTTTGAGGCCCAAACCGGGAAACCAGCCCACCACCACCAGCATCTGAGTTTTGAGGCCCAAACTCAGCAAACCCGCAGCGCCCAGGTTTTGAGGCCCAAACCTGGAAACCGTCCTCAGCCCGAGTTTTGTGGCCAAACTCGGAAACCCTCAGCACCCAGGTTTTGAGGCCCAAACCTGGAAACCGTCCACCCGATGGTTTTTCTCTGGCTCTACCACCAAACCGACGTCGTAGATGGGATGCACCGCCCGTGCACCCCGTCCACCGACACGTGTCCCCAAGTCCACGACTCAGGCAACACATGACCGCAAGTCTTCGCTCGTCGCTGTCCCAGGCTGCCAGCCACCACAGCTGATCCTCGGCCACCGGTCCCTCAGTCCAAGCCTCACGTCCGCCCTTCGCCACTCTCGGTCCATCGGCAGGGCACGTCTCTACTTGACCTTCACCTTGCCTCTGATCACTGTATCCGTGCTCGACACCTGCACAACACAAGCCAAAGAACATGCGCATCATCCCAGTTGACAATCACTCATCACTCAGAGACTCGACATACACCCATGTATTCGCAATCTCCCCCTTGATGAGTGCATTGTCAACTACCAACACAAATCATAATGGAAGCAGAAGAAGGAAGAAGGAGAAGGAGAGAAACTCAACCAAATGACCCAAAACATAGCAAAGCCGAAGAAGGTCAAGTGGAAAGAGCGAAACAACTTGGTTCCCAAAGACATGGGCAACGGCTCGACGCAACCAAGCAAAGCAAAGCTAGCCCTCAAGAAGAGGTAGAACAGGCTCAACACCGCTAGCAGAAACCAATCGAAACAATCGAAGCAATGCTAGTCCCTCAAGACAGAGGCACAGAGGCAACTAGCAAAGAAAGCTCGATAGCAAACCTTACGGCCAACAGGAAGCAGCAAAACTCCCCTCGAATAGTGCAAAACAACCAGAAAGCTCCCCCTCGAATAGTGCAAACAACCAGGAAAGCTCCCCCTTAGTTCAAACGGAGGGTAATGATTTGCAATTTCTCCCCCTTAGTTGAAAATGCACTTATCAAGAAACAATGCTCCCCCTCAGAAAATGCCCAACAAAAGTGCCAACACGCAAATTTCTCCCCTTCTAAAATGCATATGAGTCAAAATGCAAGTTAGGAGCTTCAGGAGTATACTCAAAAGAGTGCAAAGATGCTCTACAGAGTTCTGATCCGATGACTCAGAAAAATGCACGGAATGCTAGCAAAGGCTCAAACTGATCACTAAGTCTAAATGAGAGCAAAAGAGCAGTTTGTAGCCGAAAAAGGTATTCACCATCAAAATAGCACAAGACATGTATAGACAGGAAGTCAAACAAGTGCTAAACATGTATACAAGGTGAACTACCCCTAGCACAGTTCAATCATCATGCTGATACCAATTGAAAAATGAAGCATCCACTTGTGATTTCAATTTTTAATCGGAGTTGCAGCGGTGAAATTACACAAGTCCAGAAATCAGCATGTGACTGCGAGAGGTTGAATGCTTGTTATTGCCTAACTTTCCAACTGTGCGAAGCCTATGCATAAGCAATCAGAAGCTTAAAGCAACAGTTTCGGTCATACACTACACAGCTCAAGTTTAACTCAAAGTGCAATGAGAAACAGTCTCGAAACTGTGAGGTGCTAACAAGCAAACCCATCTCGATCTTTTCAATTCACTTAACTTGGTTCAGATTTTAAACAGAATATGACATACCAAGCAAGTGAATGACTCAACACTAGAGACATAGCAACCTAGCATACATAAATAGCATAAGTGATTCGACACATCCTACACATGCTAGTTGCATATCTCAATGGTGAATATTTTCAAGTTTTAAGTTCATTATCAAATTCACCATTCAAAAATAGCTCAGCTCACAGTATGTATCAGTGATCAGAAAGAGCATAAGCTACAACATCTACATAAAGCATCGGAGCAAAGACTACATAGAGCATAGTTACATTCTTCAGACTATATTCATGAAGCTCAGAATGTAAAGCGTATGCTGAAATGCAAAGATGCATGAAGAAACCAAAAAGAAGTAAAACCAACTGAAAACACAAAGTCAGTATATCATACAAGAACCAAAATGTTTCCCCCATCTAAAAGGGGAAACACACACCAAGCTCACCCTCAACCGATTAAAGGTTGATTCGTCCAAAGGCTTGGTGAAAATATCAGCCAACTGATGATGAGTATCGACATGGCGAAGGTCGATATCACCCTTCTCATAGTGGTCTCGCAAAAATGAAAGCGCACATCAATGTGTTTGGTCTTTGAGTGAAGCACGGGGTTCTTAGCAACGCTAATCGCACTCGTGCTGTCACAAAGCAAAGGAACACGAGAAAAGCTCAGACCAAAATCACGCAAAGTGGCCATCATCCAGAGTAACTGGGAACAGCAGCTAGCCGCAGCAACATACTCAGCCTCCGTGGTAGACTGGGCGACACTAGACTGCTTGCGAGAGGACCACGATACAAGAGAAGAACCAATAAACTGGCAAGTCCCAGAAGTGGACTTGCGCTCGACACGGCAACCAGCAAAATCGGCATCGGAATAACCGCAAAGGGAGAGGGTGGAGGAAGCTGAATACCAATCCCGAACTCAGGTGTGAAACGAAGGTACCTGAAAATGCGCTTCACCGCCTGACGGTGAGAGGTGCGCGGCGACGCCTGAAGCGCGCACACAGACACACCGCGAACTGGATGTCCGGGCGTGTCGCCGTCAGGTAGAGCAGCGACCCGATCATGCTTCGGTACTCCTTCTGGTCCACAGCTTCTCCATCCTTGTCCGCATCCAGGGCCGTCGTGGTCGACATGGGTGTTGGAAGAGGCTTGGCCTCACCCATATCGAACCTCTTCAACAAGTCCTTGGTGTACTTGCCCTGGTGCACGAACGTCCCTTCTCGGGATTGCTTGATTTGCAACCGAGAAAAAACGTCAACTCGCCCATCATGCTCATCTCGAACTCCCTGCTCATAGTATCTGCAAACTTGGCAACCAAAGCGTGAGAAGAACCACCGAAAATGATATCATCCACGTAAATTGGGACCAAGAGAGTATCAGTGCCTTGCTTGAGGAGAAAGAGCGTTTTATCTACACATCCCATTTTAAAACCCTTAGCAAGCAAAAAGGTTTTCAACCTATCATACCAGGCTCTAGGGGCTTGTTTCAAACCATATAAAGCTTTGTGGAGTTTAAAGACATGGTTTGGAAACTTGGGATTTTCGAAACGGGGGGTTGTCTAACATACACCTCCTCTTCTATGTAGCCGTTTAAGAAGGCACTCTTGACATCCATTTGAAAAAGTTTGAAACCTTTGGATGCAGCAAAAGCCAAGAGTATCCTAATAGCCTCCAAACGAGCTACAGGAGCAAAGTCTCCTCATAGTCTATCCCCTCCTTCTGACTATAACCCTGGGCTACGAGTCTGGCCTTGTTTCTCACAACATGGCCATCTTCTCCCTGTTTGTTTTTGAAAACCCATTTTGTCCCAATTGGATGACACTCAGAAGATGGAGACACTAGAACCCAAACCCGATTTCTCTCAAAGTTTTCTAACTCCTCATGCATGGCATTGACCCAATCCGGATCCGTCAAAGCGTGTCCAACATCTCGGGGCTCAAAATCAGCAACAAATGCAGAATGAGCAAAGTGAGAGATTTGCCTTGACCGGGTGACGCGTTCGTCGATGCTGCCGATCATCTGTGAGGCGGGTGCTGGCGCTGAATGTGTCGTGGCGCCTCCCTTGTCGAAGTGGCCTCCCCCTCAACAGCAGCTGGTGCCTCCCCGGGTACAAAGGTACCGCTCGGGGTGGCGGATCCCACGGCCCCCAGGAAGAAGACGTGTCGGGGCCGTGAGTCATCGTAGAAGCCGCTCCTTGCGGCACAACAGGTGGAGGGGGTGCTGGATCATCCATACCTTCAGCACCCTCGTCCTCGTCATCAAAAAGAGGCTCACCAACCTCATGATCACCTGCACGCTCAAAACGAGAAGAAGGACAAACCATGGTCTCGTCGAAGGTGACATCAGATGTCTCCATGACTCGGTTAGTGTCAAGGTTAAGTACACGATAAGCTCGAGTGTGAGTGCCATAACCCAAAAACACACCGTCAGAAGAACGAGACTCAAATTTGTCCAGGTTGCCCTTTTGAGTATAAAACAATGGCAACCAAAAACTCTAAAATAACTCACCTTGGGAAGTTTTCCAAAACGCAACTCATAAGAGGTCTTTTTCAAGAAAGCTCGAAGAAAAATGCGATTGAAATATAGCATGCAGTGCTCATAGCTTCGGCCCAATATCGCCTAGGAGTCCTATGCTCATCGAGCATCGTCCTGGCCATCTCTACAAGGGTCCGATTCTTCCTCTCTACAACAACACATTTTGTGGCGGTGTGTAGGGGAAGAAAACTGATGCTCCAACCCCAAGAGTTACAAAACTTCTCAAAATCCGAATTCTTGAATTCGGAACCATTATCACTCCTAATAGCTCGCATCGAGTTCAAAGGGAACTCGTTCTGAAGACGCAAAATCAGATTGCGAGCAAAGGAGAAAGTCTCGGTCTTCTCAGCTAAAAAGAAGACCCACGAATATCTCGAAAGTCATCAACAACAACAAGCACATACCACTTCCCCCCAACCGAGCTCACCCGAGCCGGACCAACAAGGTCCATATGCAAAAGCTCTCCAGGGCGCTTGATCATGACCTGAGTCACTGGATGGTGGGGAGCGGCAACCATCTTCCCATGTCTACAAGAATGGCAAACAAGATCCTTCTCCATGGATAACTTGGGCAATCCTCGGATTAGGCCAAGTGAACTAAGTCTTGCAAGCAAGTCGAAGCTCAAATGTCCTAGTCTCCTATGCCACTTCCAAAGATCAGAAGAAGAAGGTCCAGCCACAAGACAACGAGAATGCCAAAAGACTCCGAGAAATCCGCACGAAAGACTTTCCAAAGGGCGAAATCACACAAACAAGATTGCCCTGAGGGTCCAAAATGCGACTGAGATTCGGCTTAAAACGAATCTCATAGTCGTCATCAAAGAGTTGCGAAACAGAAAGAAGGTTAAAATGCAAGTTAGAAACAAGAGCAACATCGCGCAACACAAAGTGCTCATTAACTCGCACCGACCCACGAGACAGCACCTTACCTTTGCTGTTGTCGCCGAAGGTGATATACTCCTTCCTTTCCGGCGACCAGACTAAGACTGGAGAACCACTTGGCGTTTCCGGTCATGTGCCTCGAACACCCGGAATCCACCAACCAAACGTTCTCCAATCGTTTTACCTACATCAATAAAAAGACATAGGGTGAGCATACGGGCCAACACTGGGGTTAGTGAAGTAAGGAGAATACCAGTGTTGGGCCGGCTGCTCAAAAGAACGGTTAGCAGAAAAACCATTCCTAGCACGCCTACGAGGGAAGCGATCACCACGTTGAGGAAAACGTGGTCCGCTAAGGGAAGAGCGTCCATCGCGATACTCAAAACGCGGTGGGGGAAAACGCTCAACTACAAAGCCACCGCCACGGGTTCATAGCCCACAACAGCAGGCTCCCACCGGGCACGCTCTCTACGAGGCCTAGGCCTAGGAACTTGAGGCACTGCACCTCTAGGCCTAGCATCTCTCCTCGGAGCTCTCCTCTGCCTAGGCCTGGGAACTTGAGGTTCTGGACCTCTGGGCCTAGCAGCACGTCTCTGAACATTTGGCGCATGTACATCATGGAAGGATGGTACATGTCCATTGTTCATCTCCCTAGCACGGCGTGCCTCTCTCTTGCGCCGAAAGCAGAACTCACTCAAGTGTCCATCTCTCCCACAGTGCTCACAATGGTACCTCACCGCTCTCAAAGGGGGTTGTTGGTACACACGGTCATGGGTGTGGATCACTTTGCCCTTCTGTGGCAACACTCCTCCTGGAATAGGTGGCATCGTATCCAGCTTGTTTTCAGGTGGTTGGTTTGGGATGCCACACTTGGTTCTTGGGTGGAGCTCTCGGAGGTTCCTCAAACACTCCATCCTTGGTGTTGGCTTGAGCGGCTCTTTGGGTGGAAGCTTGGTAAGTTTGGAAGTAGTGGTGGAGTTGGGCTTCTCACTCGGGTTCAGACCACTCGACTCTCCAATCTTCCCAAAAGCTGAAACATCAACACCTGGAGCAAAGCCTACACCAGGACCTCCAGCAGCTCGCTTGAATTGGGAGATCATCATCCCGAGCTGTGGCTCACCACAAGACACCCATGACAAGATGGTCCGAAGGTATGTGTTTTCCTCCTCGGTTTGCATCTTGTCATGCTTCACGTTTGCAATCTCCATCTCCAAACCCTCGCACAAAGCACACCTAGTCACACAAGTGCTACCCGAGCTGGCCTCTCAAGAGACACAATCTTGGCATTCTTTTCTGCCAACTCGGATTGCAAGCCTGGACAGGTCTTGCACGCACCTACAACATGGGCCTAGCCCAGAGCTCATCCGCCTCTCCAACATACTTACCTCTCAAAGTGAGAAGGTCAGTCATGTGATTGGTGCACATCTCGCACTCAACCTCCTCAGACACGACCACGGTGGACTTCGCAAACTCAAGCTCCTTCACCGTGTCTTCCCACTTCTGCCTAAACTCCTTGCGCTCTCTAGCGGCATGCCTAAGCAGCTTATCCTGACTAAGCAGGCGGCAGTAAGCTTCTCAACCTCAGCAGAAAGCTCGTCGTGGGTGAGAGATACCTGGGAGGTGTCGTCGTCGTCGTCGTTGTTCCGAGGAGTGTGCTCCAGCTTGCCGTCGACCTCATCACCAGGGCCATGGTGCAGAAGCCGTCGTCGTCGGCGAAGAAGCAGAGACCGTTCAGCTTGTCCTCGATCCTCTTCTTCTTCTCGGACTCGTCATCGCTTGAGCAAGCGAAGAGTTGTCATCTGAGCCGTCGACGTCGCTGAGCGTGGCGAAGAACGCGTGCTGCTCAGCCTGGGCCTTCTCCAAGTACTTGGTCTTGATGTACTCCTTGTCGAATCCGCCCCTCCGCTTGTGCCTCGGGGGGACATGCTTGTCCTTGCGCTTGCCGGAGTCGTACTTGTGCCCATGATCCGCCTTGCCGAAGGTCTGCTTGTTCTTCTTCGGGCAATTGGCGATGAAGTGGTTGGGGTCGCCGCACTCATAGCATCCTGAGCGTCCTCCTCCGCGGTGACGGTTCATGCGGTTGTTGTGGAACTGCGAGAACCGGTTGGCGAGCATTACCAACTCGTCATCCCCAAAGACTCCAGCTGGTCCTCTGTGACAGAAAAGAGTGAAGAAAGTGCAAATCCTCCAGAGGGGTTAGCAGAAGAGCCAGAAACCAAAGCCATAGTCGGGCCAGAAGGATTCTCATAAGAAGCCCTCGACATGGCGTCAATCTCACTAGACTTGAGCTTACTAAAGAGCTCGTCGCAAGTGAGGGTCTCATAGTTAGACGATTCGATGATCGCCTGGACCTTTGAGTCCCACACCGACCGATCAAGAGTATGCAAAAGCTTCAAAGCTCTCTCATGATCGTCGAAAGGCAACAGCTCCTTGTTAGCTCGCATCTTGTTGACAATAACCTGAAAGCGAGCGAATAAACTCTCTATGCTCTCGCCAGGCATATGTCGAAAGTTCTCGTACTCCCGCTTGTGCGACTCGTAGAGACGATATTTGACTTGAGTGGTTCCCTCATGGAAGCGCATGAGGGTCGCCCAAATCTCACGAGCCGTGGGGAGGTGAGAAACGCGATCAAACTCGGACATGCTCAAACAGGAGAACAAAGCGTTACGTGCTCGACTATTGGCATCGTGCTCATCGATCTGAAGCTGAGAGACACGAGCAGCCAGAACAACGTAATCAGCCTTGTTGCAAAAATCTCCCAAACAGAAGAGCCCATGCTCTGAAGATAGGCCGACATGCGTATCTTCCAATACGCATAGTTCGTCCCATCAAGAACGGCGGTTTGCCCACGCCGCGATCCATGTCGCCTTCTGTGGATCTGGAACCGGCTAAGGTGGAAGATCCTTAACCCGCTCCGATACCAATTGAAGGACCGAGAATGCTACCAAGAAAGCGACCTGAGGGGGGGGGGGTGAATGGGAGCTTCAAATTTTCCTTTCGGAAACTTGTCGCTACTGTCCCTAAAATCAACCCCGAGAGCAAACCCTAGAGCTCGTAAGTGTCCATGACCCTAGATGTAGGGTGGATGCTTCCAAGAAGCACAGTGAGACACTTCACGACTCTAGAAACCCAACGCAAAAGCCGGAAATCAAAACCGACAACAAATGAACGAACCGTGAACGAAACAACACGAAACAGCTCTGACCGGACTCTGCCTGCGTCCGGTCACAACCCACCGACGCGTCCGGTCAAGCAAAATCATTTCTGGAACCTTACTGTTCTTGACCGGACTCACAGACAAGGAGCGTCCGGTCGATGGCAGTGCGTCCGGTCAGCAGAAAACAACCCGATGAACAGTGTGAGGAGCGAGTCCGGTCACACAGCTGCTGGAGCGTCCGGTCAGAGTTATGCTATAGACCTAGCTCGGTCTTCAACGACCGGACTCACATGGAGCGTCCGGTCGATGAACAGCCAGCGTCCGGTCACCCCGACAGCCCTCTGTTCGTTCACCGATTCGACTCAAACTCACCCAAAACAAATCCTCTAGGGATCAAACTTGGTGAGAGGAGTCACAAGGAGGATAGTGAGCTATCTCTAAGAGATCATGGCTCGAACCTATCTCCAAATCGATGAATCGAGGAAATTCGGGGAAGGGAGAAAAACTTGACTCGAAACGAAAATCGACCGATCTACTAGCTCGTGAGGTTAGAAGTGAATTCCTTCGGTGGGAAGAAATGCCTCACAATCTAGAACAACTTGGTTCAAACGGATTTGCAAGAGATGCACCGAACAAAGAATCAATCGACGGGAAAAACGTGGAGAAAGAGATTCCGCGAAGAACACGAACAAACGCGAATCACAACCACGAATTTGCAACCGTGTGGCTACCACACGCTACAATAGTGAGATTACGGTCTCACTTCCTCAAAATCTCATGGGCACAGAGGTATTGTTCTCTTCTCTATGGATCTCAGTTCGCTACAGCAGGGATGTGGGAGAAGCAAAACCCTAGAAGCAAAAGAGCAAATGACTGAGATAGAATGGGAGGAGGGTGTCTCCTCTACTTATCCTAATTCTAATTCCTACTCTACCCCTCAACTAGTTACAGAGCGAACCAACTAAACCCTAGGTTATTCTGGACCAACTCGATGGTAGGTGGATCCGACGGCCACGCCCGCACAACTCGTAGCGTTGCCTCGACGCAACCTCCCCGATTGCCGCCACGTGCCGCCACCGCTCTGCACCCCCGGTTTTGTGGCCCAAACCGGGAAACCAGCCTTTCCAGCCAACCCCCGGTTTGAGGCCCAAACCGGGAAACCAGCCCACCAGCATCTGAGTTTTGAGGCCCAAACTCAGCAAACCCGCAGCGCCCAGGTTTTGAGGCCCAAACCTGGAAAACCGTCCTCAGCCCGAGTTTTGTGGCCAAACTCGGAAACCCTCAGCACCCAGGTTTTGAGGCCCAAACCTGGAAAACCGTCCTCAGCCCGAGTTTTGTGGCCAAACTCGGAAACCCTCAGCACCCAGGTTTTGAGGCCACCTGGAAACCGTCCACCCGATGGTTTTCTCTGTCTACCACCAAACCGACGCCGTAGATGGATGCACCGCCCGTGCACCCCGTCCACCGACACGTGTCCCCAAGTCCACGACTCAGGCAACACATGACCGCAAGTCTTCGCTCGTCGCTGTCCCAGGCTGCCAGCCACCACAGCTGATCCTCGGGCCACCGGTCCCTCAGTCCAAGCCTCACGTCCGCCCTTCGCCACTCTCGGTCCATCGGCACGGCACGTCTCTACTTGACCTTCACCTTGCCTCTGATCACTGTATCCGTGCTCGACACCTGCACAACACAAGCCAAAGAACATGCGCATCATCCCAGTTGACAATCACTCATCTCACTCAGAGACTCGACATACACCCATGTATTCGCACGCCCGAAGCGTCGCAGTCCACCAGGAACAGCTTGTCAAAATCGGGCATTTGCAACACCGGGCCCGTCGTCAGGGCAGTCTTGAGGGCCTGGAACGCCGTGGCGCCTCCTCATCCCAGGCGAACGCGTCTCGTCGCAAGAGATGCGTCAGGAGCTGCGATGAGGCCGAAGTCCCGGATGAATTTCCTGTAGTAGCCGCGAGCCCAAGAACCCGCGGAGACCGCACGCGGAACGCGGCGCTGGCCAATCTGACACTGCCTGGACCTTGTCCGCGTCCATGGCAACGTCGTCCCCCGAGATCACGTGGCCGAGGTAGGCCACCGATGGTGCCCCAAAGGAGCACTTGGAGCGCTTGAGATGGAGGTGGTTGGCGCGGAGGGCGTTGAGGACGATCCCGACGTGCTGCAGGTGTTCAGCCCAAGTGGAGCTATATATGAGTATGTCATCGAAGAACCCAACACAAACCTGCGCAGGTAGGGGCGGAGCACGTCGTTCATCAAGGCCTGGAAGGTCGCCGGGGCATTCGAGAGACCGAAAGGCATCACCAAGAACTCATAATGCCCATGATGCATGCGGAACGCTGTCTTGGCCACATGGATATTGTTGTACACTAGTAATGAATCACCACAGGCTTCAACATGTCATACTCCATGGACCGCAATATGGCCAAGCCGAATAAGAAAAGTTCACATTAGGTTAGAATCTTGGTGCAAACATAGTCTTAATCGGCTCGGTGTCTCATATAGCACCATTATGAGAAATAGTGAGCATGCCAACACCTTGACCCTTTCTGTAAGCCGATTAACCATATCGTCATACCCATGAAGTAGAAATACATATATCATGCCCCTCGAGCCTTAAAAGCCATCAAAGTGAATTCTATGGGGCTTTTCTAATAGCACGATGGTTGCAAGCATTCATCGACTATATTATTACACTAAGGGCGATAGCAAAGCATCGACCAATGAATTCATCCAGGTGAGTATGCATAGCCGAAATAAAGCATCTCGGCTCTGGATCATTGGTAAGCAAAATAATTTGGCAACTCTCCATAATATAGACATCTATACCAATGATCGAAATAAGGGGCTAAGGGGTAACCATGCGTACCTTGGGATGAATTCCACATAGACATAGGCAGAGAATATGGATTATGCCAAAACCATTGATTTTGATGATTCAGTGCAAATCCCCAGCTTGGCAACTGCTTCTTGAATCTTCTTCTCTCCTTTGCCTTTGTTGCCCTACTTGCTTGAGCAACATCTCTCTGAACTTGGATACTCCTTTAGGAACCCACACCAAGTCTTTTTCTTTCAACTCCTCTGCACTAAGCTTCTGCAACTTCTTTTCTTGCCACTTTGGTAAACCGATTGAGCATACCGGTTTTATTTCTGTTTTGGACAGTAGCAAATCATTCTTGATTTTTGGCATTCTCACCTTCTTTTGTTCAGATTTGACACCTAGAATATCAATAGATGATTCTCCTACTTCTATGCCATCAATAGCCAGATTTTTAGCATTGTAATCGGCTTTTCACTAGTTGAATTCAGATCTGAACTTTTATCTTTGCGACCATCATATTTCACACGGTAAACCTGTTTTACCATTTTCTTCTTATGCTGGGCTCTGGACCGATTTAGATCAAAATGGTCTTTATAAGATGATGATCTCTCTAAATGTCTAGGAGCTGCATATTGTGGCCAAGAACATGGTGGAATGTGTGCCTCTTGATCAAACCAGCCCCAAGATGAATAAGGATAAAATATGTGGGTTGCGGTTCATATGACATAGGAATTGGTTGCTTAAAAGGAAAATGTGTTATTGCTGTTTGAGATTTATTCCCTTGCCAATTCCGATCTTGAGATTTATGCTTTGGAGCAATCTTGGTGTTTGGACCTTCTTTGGCCGATTGGTGACATTGGCTTTTGCTAAATTCTCACTTAGCTAGAAGCTCCTCGAAGCTAAGCTTCAGTCTTCACTCTTTTGCTTGTCACGGCCTTTACCTCCAAAAGCTTTATGAGCATCCTCCTTTTCTCCATCTTGATAGACATGTTCCAAAGGAGGATCTTTAGTCGATTCCCCTTGCTCAATGGGATCAATCAACTTTTGCTTTAGCTGGAGAGATTCTACCTGCCCCCAGTGTCTTCTGGAATTGTGATAACTTTGTTGTCCTCTAGATTGTCTTCATCTTTCGATTCTTGGACAACGACCTTGTCTTCACTTAAGGGCTCCACATCTCTCTCTTGGGCATTCGAGCATTGAGCTTCGAGTGAATCGGCTAATGCAAGCCGATCCGAAACTTGCTTGCCATCAAGACCAATTGAATCTAACTGGTTCATTTGTTGAGCTTCAAGAAATCTCAAACGTCCTTCATCAATGGTCGATTGGATCACTCGACGAAACACATTGCAATCAGAAGTATTATGATCAAAAGAATTATGCCACTTGCAATATGTAAGCTCTTTTAAGTTTTGAATAGATGGCAAAACATTGTGATCCATGATTCTAATAATTATTCTTTAATAAGATATCAAAGACATGATCACAAAAAGTAAAGTCAAAGGTGTACTTTGATTTCTTCAGCCGATTCTTTTGTGGAGACGGCTTTTAAAGCTAGGCAAACGAAGGGATCAGATTTAATATCAATCCATTCGGCTACACCTTTTGTAACTGCTTTTGGGAAACTTTATCTTTGACAATCTACTACTATCGACCTTGCCATATGGCACAATATGTTGGCCGATAGAATCTGAATTTGTTTTAACATTACCAAATAAAATGCTATTCTCAATTGGTCTTTTACAACTACTAGCAAGGATATCTCTAATAGACGCAGAAAGTGAAATTGTATGACCAGATTGAAATTTAAGCAAGATATTCATATTTGGTACCTTATTGATCATGTCGGAGAAGCGTAGGTTCTTCCTTTGAATGTCATTGTCCTTCATCTCCAGAGAACGATCAACAATAGGTGTTGAATCACCCAAAGCGTTTCGGTAGTTGCTGGAACAGAGGAAGTCGGTTTAGCCGATCGGAAGTCGGCTCGGCCAACTTGGGCACTAACAAGTAAGCAGCAACAAGGGGAGTTGGCTTAGCCGACTTAGAAGCCGACCTAGCAGACTCTAGGCAGGTAGTAATCAGTCCTTCTTTCTCGCTTGTAGGGATTTGATCTCCATTAATGATGCAGTAATCACTGGATAAGCATACACCCTTTAGCTCTTAAAAATCAAGTCTAGCTGTTTTCTGGCGCTTTTCATGCTTTTCCGTAGCAAGACTTGTTTCTGAGATGTGATTGGTTCGGAACGGATATTATGTCGTTCGACTTTGGTAGCCGAACCTTCGCTTACATCCGAACTGACTTTTCCTTTCATGCCCATTAACAATACCCTTTTAGCCGATGACTCAGTAGTAATCAGCCTTTTGTCATTGGTCTTTCCAAAGTATTCATAGAATAACTCCTCTAATCTAGACCACGACCACAGTACATTCAGGTAAAGATGTAAACCATGCAAAGGCAATACCAGTGAGAGATAAAGGAAAATTTCGCACTCTCATGTAGTCCTCTTTACCGGCAAAACCCAATTGCGAGATATAAATACTAATGTGTTCCACAGTGGTCTTATCATATTTACCACTAAATTCATAAAATTAGTACCTACCACACCAACCATCAGGATCTTCCAAGTAATCATAATGTAACGGGTATGGTCTATGATAAGCGGGAACCTTCCATTTAGAGGAGCCATAAGGATTTTTAGCATGGGCTAAATCTTCATCGACTCGGCTTAGATTTAAGAGCAATATATGAAGCCGAATCACAATCCTTAGCATACACTCCCATTACTGATTTTTTATTGATTCGGCTATAAATTATTATTATCATGTGGAGCCGAATCATAAGTTTTAGCACTCGAATGTCTTGCTGAAATTTCACTAATTCGGCTATGGTTATGGGTGACAAATGAAGCCGAATTGTGAGCATTGATCTTTGCATAAGGTGCTGAATTTTCATTGATTCGGCTATGGTTACTAGTAACACGTGAAACTGAATCATAAGTACTTGTACTTAAATGCTTTGCTGAATTTTCATGCATTCGGCCATAGTTATTACCAACATACGAGGCCAATTACAAGTAGTAGCACTTGCATTTGACGCTGAATTTTGAGAGCAAATGGCTAAATAATTATTATTGTCATAGCCAATTCTCTCATTCATCATCGGCACTCTGGTGGTGCCACGTATTGTGAACTTATAGCCGATGAAGAATTTACATGTTGTATGTTGCTAGTATCATCAAAACTCAAAGAATTCATAGTTGACAACGGCTCTTGACCATAATATTCATAATTATGATGTGTATGATGAGGAACATTAACAAAAGTATTAACCGATGCAACATATCTACTATCATTATGACTAGCAACACCAACATAAGAGTTCATAGAACTTGCAAAATAATTATTATAATCATAAGATGTATTTGCAAGTCGTACCTCGGGGTAATTGTAGTAGTTTTGGCGACGTGACACCCTTGGTACTCCATGATTTAGAGCTTGACCGCCTTTCTGAATTTTCCAATATGAAGCACCTGTGTTGCAAAATAGCAAACGAGATCTCAAGGGGTCAAAACCAGATGTGATCGGCCTTTGGGCCGAATGCAACAGTAATGGCGAGCACAAAAAGATATATCAGTGAGAATAGGGCTAGGGCAAGAAGATTCGGCTGCAAAGTAGAGCCGAAGCAAATTCTTTCCCCAGCGGAGTCGCCAAAAAGTGTGTTGACGCCGAAAGTGTTTCGGATCACACACCAGCTAGGGCTTTGGACGCCCGGGTCGCGACAGACCGAAGAACACAACGAGGAGGTCACACTTACGCGGTGAAGGACGGCTAGGTTTACAAGCAAACCGGCAAAGGATAGCTATCGCACTTACGTGGCGAAGAACGACTAGTTTTCGGGCAAACTAGCAAAGGAACCGTCGAAGCTCTCGTCCGGGAGGGACCCCATCAGGGCAAGGACATCGTCGGGTTGCCCTAGGTCGGCCGACGCGCCTAGGGCCCTTCCTTGGTCGTCGGATCAAGGGATGAACAACATGAGGTTGGAGAAGAGGGCAAAGGGTTGTAGTAGATTGGTTTGACGATTGGATAAATGGGATCTCAATCGGCCGTCACCCTTTATATTTATAGGGCGGTTGGTCTTCCCGTACCGGATAGGACTCTTGACCGAATAAAACTCCAAATAGGACTTGTTTATTCGGTTATGGCATGTACATACAATTTCTATCTTGTACGTATATGCAGGTTTAGTGGAACTGGTCTCTCTCCGTCTTGCTCTTGCTGCCTTCGACCAGTTTTACCTGGTCAGAAATCTCTCAAGAGACCTGGTCGGAAGTCTCCCAAGAGGTCTCAGTTATCTTGACGACAGAAACCTGATGGTGGAGTCCATTATACACTTGAGACACTTTTGAGTGTCAACAATTCCAAAGGATCCAAGCACCCAATATGACCAGCAAGTTAAAGCCTCACCTAATGTCCTGGTTGAAAATGCTGCCAGCTTGTTGCCACCATCGAATAACCCTGCCATGTGAACGAGGTTTCCCCTTGCAAGTTTTTTTTAGATCAAAGGCTATTTACACTGCTTATATTATATTGAGTGCAGTTTTTACCAATCGAATAACCCTTGCAAGTTAAAAGTGCTTATATTGACAGTTTGCATGAGTCCTAGTACATCTCCAACCAGTGGTTAAGTTTTGTTTACAAAGTTGGCGGTTATCTCCATGAAAAGGTGTTGGTAATTGTCTTCCACTAGATAAAAAATCCACATAATGCCATTATTTCCACAGTAATTTTAATCAATGCAATAAATAATTTCATGCCACCTAGACTAGAGACTATTAATGTTACACTAGATTTTGCAAAGTGAAGGATAAAAACATACTACACAATTGTGGCAACATCCTCATATAAGAATGACACAATGATTTAACCCGAGGTTCACTGCTTGCCGACAAGCAACGTCCCTTGCTGTAGTGATTCACTCACTTATTGGCATCACACGACAAACCCTCAATAGGGTGTCGCACAACCACATCATAAGATGGGGATTCATATGCTACAAGTAACCACTAGAGTGACCTTTCGTGATCACCCACGGTGAAGGTACAAGAACCCCTCACAAATCACTGATCGGAGCCAAAAACATCACCAACTTCCGCTCAACGATCCTCGCTGCCCAAGCCATCTAGGTTTCGGACACACCAAGAGTAACAAGTGAATCCGCAATGAAACACACCAAATGCCTCTAGACGAACACACACATGCAATGCACTTGGATCTCTCAATCTCTCGCTAAATGATGAACAATCAATCAAATGGAGTGAGAGAGAGATGGCTAGGCTCACAAAGATTTTAGGCAATCAAAATGTACAAGAGTGTGAGCCCAAGATGGACAAACACAATATATAGAGCCCCCCTTAAAAGATAGAGTCGTTGCCCTCAAAGCCTAATTTCCGTGGGGGCATCAGACGCGTCGTCCGATAGCATCAGATGCATCTGATGCCGGAATGGACGCCACGTGTCCTTCACGTTCAACGACAATTGCTAGATCTCAACGACTAGAAATCCGAGCTGGCTCTCAATGGGGCAATCAGACACATCGTACCCATCGGATGCAACTGCTCAGCGTCCGCCGATGCCCTGTCAGACATCTCAATGACTCTCTGTCCTTGCATCAGACGCAACAACAGTTAGGCATTGGACGCGCCATGGTCAGCGTCCGATGTCTATGTAGAGAGCATCCAGAGAGCTCCTAAGGACATCAGACGCGTCCGATTATCGGACGCTCGGAGCGTCTGTGGGGATATTACACCCGTATACCCCATGGCACGACTTGGGCTCTCCTGCAGATACGGCCCAACCAGAAGGCCTTGCGGCCGCGACCAGGCCGTCGCGGCCGCCAAGGACTCTCCAGATGACTTGCTCGACAGGAAGATCCGAATAGATAGACCCGGATTCCTTGCCAAAAGGAACCAATTGTAATCTGTTAGGATTCGTCAAGTTGTAACCCTGCTCCCCGGCTATATAAGGCGAGCAGGGATTCCCTCCAAACTCACGCCATATTCCAATCCATCAATACAAACCAGCCACTAGAACACAGGACGTAGGGTATTACGGCGACTTGCCGGCCCGAACCTGTCTAAATCGTCGTCTCTCGTCCCTGTGTCTACGCTTTGCAGACGTCTCGCACGCCTCCACCACTTAATCTACTACCTTGGGCATACCCCTCGGTAGACTATCAACCGTATTTCGTCGACAATTGGCGCGCCAGGTAGGGGGTGTGTGCTATGACACCATGATCTGTCAAGCGGTCACTTTCCCTCGCTCCATGGTCCTTCCGGAGGCTGGCACCATTTCAGATCGGATCTATGATCTGGACCGTGGGCGACCATGTTCCCACTCCGGAAATCGTGGAATCTGCGCAGCTTCCTGCGCCGGACGCTCCGCAGTCCACCCGCATTGCATGACCGTGGGGCGACCAAGCCGACACGCCGCCCGCCAAGAATCGTCCCTTGCGATGACCTGATCGAAGCCATCGACCGAGCCAACCAAGGAATCGCAGAATGCATCGACACCATCGAGGTAGCTCGCATACAGCTTCCGACCGACCTTGCCTTCTACAGTTTTCAGGTACACCATCGGGAGTCTCCATCGCTCGGCCCGCCCGCCACCCCAGATCGGATCCACGTCCGGCTCGTCGCCATGTTTCGTCTCCAACGACCATGCCCTTCGGGCTACGCGGCGCGGTCCCTACATATCAGCATCAGGCGCTGCGATAGCTCTCCGACCAGCTCTAGTCTTCTGGTTCCGACCAGATGCCTCCGACCAGCGTGCACGCTCGGACGACTCCAGCTCCACTCATTGGCATGGTGACTCTCCAAGAAATCTCCAGCGACACCGTCTCGGTGACTTCGGCGTCCGGATCTACCACGACAAACGGCTCCACCTCCACGCGGTCTACGACCATTATCTCCACCGAATCCGAGGTCGACTTCCCACCGTATCGCGGCGGCATCATCTTCAACGTCTCCGCCGACAGTCCTCCACCGCCGAACGAAACAGAAGGTGAACGCGCCAATTGGGAGCAACGCAACATCGACCAACGTGACGATGAACGACGCGACCAGGAGCGCCGCGATCGGAGTTTCGCGACGACGACCGACGCCGGGATCGCGACAATGCTGGAGGCCGCGACCTCATCTACGAATTCGACAGGGTCGATGATCAACCCGTTTGCCCGACCCCAAGCGCCAACCTCGCCGTCGTCTAAACGAACTCTCCAAGCTTCCGGTAACCCCGGAGCTACAGAAGATTGTCGCCCATGTCAAGGCTGCTGCCGTGCAGTGCAACGAAAAGGGGCGCTATCCCTCACCATCCGGATCGTCGTACAACGGGACGCACCAAGCCCACATCCTTCGCGCCGACGGCGATCGCCGCCACGTCGCGACCAGGAAGTCTCCAAGGCAATCGTGCCCGCGATCAAGCTCCGGCTCCCGATGCGTCGACAGGGCCACGCCCTTTCACCTCCCGGCTCTGAGCCGTCCAATGGCCTCAGGGCTTCAAGGTCACCACGGTGGACAAGTACGACGGAAAGGCCAACCCGGAGCAGTGGCTCACCACGTACGAAATCGCCATTCAAGCAGCCAGAGGAGGATTTGACATGATGGCCAAGTACCTCCCCGTCATGCTGTCGTCTTCAGCCAACAGTGGCTCCACAAGCTCACCAAAACTCCATCGAAACACCTAGAGCAGCTGAAGGAAAAGGTTTCGTCAAGACGTACTGTCGGTGTTTCGAACCCGGGGGTATGACACCAACGAGTAATATGATCGCGTGCTCTCTTCCTGGATGGTGATGCAAGATGACACAAGGATTTATCCTGGTTCGGGCAAAGAAGGCCCTACGTCCAGCGGGGGAGGAGGTTCTTGTATTACTTGCACCTAAGTGCTTGTACAGGGGCGAATACAAGCTCAATGAGCGTGGACCGGAGTCCGGACTCGAGTGTGTACGTGTGTGGACTTGTGTGTTGTCTCTCGGAGTTGTGTAACCGTGGAATGAGGGCCCTGGCATCCCCTTTTATAGAGCAAGGGGAGGCCAGGGTTACACAAGGGTATTACAGTGTCGGGCGTACGATGCCCAATACGGAGAGGGGTAGGAACCCTGTCTTGTCGGGGCCACTGGAGCCGAGTGGGCGTTGCTGTTGAGGCGTCCTTGGGCGTGGCCTCCATCCCGGGCGCGGACGTGATGGCGTGACGATGTAGACCGCCGTACAACACCCATTCCGGCACGTACAGGACACGACGGGGTCCCTCCGGGTCTTGGGGTACCTGTCTTCCAATAGCATGAAAGC
Organism: Coix lacryma-jobi var. lacryma-jobi; assembly: GCA_009763385.1. Lineage (NCBI taxonomy): Eukaryota > Viridiplantae > Streptophyta > Magnoliopsida > Poales > Poaceae > Coix > Coix lacryma-jobi. Next base: position 95,479,203 of record CM019829.1, read on the forward strand.
AGTTAGGGCTCGAGGGGCGCGGAGCCGGCCTCGAGGTGGCGCCTACGGGGGGCTCGAGCCCCCGCAGGTATGGACAAGTCCCGTGAAAATTGATTGAGCAGTGGGCATCCGGCCTCGAGACGTGGCTTGGACGTGCAACAGTGTAGGGTATGGGTTAACAGTGCCGTACTGGCGCCCTTTGCCCATGCTTGTGGTGAAAACGAGACTTGACTCTGCCCTGGTTACTGTGGTACACGTCGGGCTGCAGAGGACGTGACTGGAGTAGGTGGATGTATTAAATGCGCGGTATGGGGTTGGGAGCAGGAAGTTCCTCCGCGTGGAGGGCTTCGAAGGGTAGTGGCGCACTCGCTCAAGCCGGCGCTGAGGGCTTGGGTGAGTGGAGGTGAGCTCATCTCGAGGCCTAGGTCGAGGAGCCCGAGGGGTAGGCTATCGTGTCGGAGGGGCTCGAGGTCCCGAGGGGCGGTGACAGCTGTAGCGGGTCGAGGGTGGGTACCAGGAGGTGGCCGGTAAGGTCTTGACCAGTCTAGGCCTGGTGGCGTGCCAGCGTTGCAGGCTCCGAGGGTTGGTTTCTTGGAAGGTTAGCTTAGCTGGGTTGTTATTACCGCGTTCTAGGTTTAACCTATTAGTTTGCGTTGATTGGGGGTACCCCTTTTGTGGACCCCGACAGTAGCCCCCGAGCCCTTGTTCGAGTGCTTGCACTCGAGCAGGGGCTCCGACTGGGATCTCGAGGGTTAGCTAACTGGTCTCGAGGGTTTGGTCGTTTTGATTCCGTGGGTGTCGTGCGAGCGACACCCGCGGGTGTAGCCCCCGAGGCCACGGGGGAGTGGTTAGAACTCCCTCGTGGGCTTTTGCGAGTTTTAGTTGCGTTTTTTAGGTCGGGAGTGTCGAGCCCCCGAGTTTTTTAGACCCTCTTTCGTCGAGGGGTGCCAGGCTGAACCGGCCGGCCGGCTCTTCGAGCTGTCCGGCACGCCGGTTGCCCTGGCTTGTCATCCCGCGAGTCCTTTCGATCGGATGCGAGGGGGGATGCCTCGTACTACCACGAGCGGGCGAGTATCGAGGTTCCGGTGAGCTGGTAACGGGGAATCCAAGTGAGACCTCGTGCCCCGTTCGATAGGGGTCGACTGTAGCCCGGAGGCGATCTCATAAAGCATGGGTGCTCAGTCTGCAGGAGTGCCGGGTCCATTCGATAGGGCCGGTGGCTCGATGCCTCCCTCCGAGGGGATCTCACTGCACGTCGTGCTCCCTGCCTTGGATACACGTGAGGGGCCTCGAGGGCTTGGCCCTCGAGTGATGCGCGAGTGGCGCCCCTTGGTGTCCCTGACTCGGGTGCTCGAAGCCGGCTGTCGAACCTCTTCGAGGGCCAGCCTTCGCTGCTTCGAGGCTTAGGGCCGGGGCCCGTTTTTACCTTCGTGAAGAAGCCTCCGTCGTCTGGGAATCCTTCTGCCCGTTGGGCGCGCCTTTTTAGGCGGAAACCGTCGGGGAGGGCGGCGGACGCGAAGCCGGAGCGACGGTCGTGGCGGGCCCGGGTAGTGGAGCGAATGGAGAGCTGCCGCGTGTACCCTGCATCCGGCTCGAGACGTGGTTAGGTGGGCGCATTAAATGCTATGCGGTTACCTTTTTCGTCGCCGTGGGACGCCTCGCCTGTTGGGGTTCTTTCGTATAAATACCGAGATAGGGGGAGAAGGCTCTTCTCTTTGCCTTTGCCTTCATAGCCGCCACAGCTCCCGTGCATCTCCTTCCTGAGCCCGCCATCCGTATTCTCTCTGCTGTCTATCACGCCATGGGCCGACAAGACTCCGCCGCAACCGGCCGAAGACTGGAGCCGATCGAAGACGACGCATCGCGAGTTGGACTCGCTGGTGGCGCAGGGACTTCTCCGCCCCAACCCGGAGGGGGGACCCGCGTGGTGGATCGTCCCATCGGCGGATCACCGGGAGCCGCAGCCGCGGAGGGGTACGTGGTGAGCTTCACCCGTTACCACCGCATGGGGCTCGGTGTCTCGCCGAGCCGCTTCATGCGTGCGTTGACCCACCACTACGAGGTGGAGCTGCAGCATTTCTCCCCAACTCGATCTCGCACGCCGCCATCTTCGCCGCGGTGTGCGAGGGGTACCTGAAGATCGAGCCGCACTGGGAGATGTTCGTTCACATTTTCCGGGCGAGCTCTTCACCAAGACGTCGAAGTCCAGCGGGAAGCGGCTCGTGCGCGCTGGCTCCCTCGCCATCACCATGCGGACTGGGACCTCGTCGGCCGGCGTCCCCCGCGAGTACCTCCGCTACAAGCTCTCGACCAACCAAGCGGGATGGGACGACCACTGGTTCTATCTGCGGAACGAGGGGGGGCTCCTTCCGCAGTACACCGGCAGGGTCCTTGACCGGCGCCCGGAAAAGTGGAACTGGGGCGTCGTGGCGGATAAGCAGCGCCATTTGCTGCCCCTGATGGAGATGATGAAGACGCTGGTGGACGAGAAGGGCTGACCGTCCAGGCGGTAATCTGGGCGTTCCACCAGCGACGGGTTCTTCCGCTGGCGGACCGCCCCCTTTTCTTGTTCGAGATGGGGCCGAAGGCCGAGCCCGAGGCGCTGAACGGGTCGAGGATGGCCAAGGAGGGGCTGACTTGTAGCGACGGCATCTCCCGGGTGGCGATCACGATCCATGGATCGTTTGCCCCGGAGAGTTCCAATCTGATCCCAATGGCGCCCGACAAGGGGTGCCTCGATCTGGTAGGTCCCCATCGAGCTAGCCCGTCTCGAGCCTCCCCTCCTTCTTCTTCTTCGAACCTTGCGCCTTTTTCGTGTTTTTTCCTCATCACGTTTCCTTTTTCGCAGGGGGCGTTCACGTGTCGTGCCTCGAGGCCCCGGTGAGGGAGGACGCCGCGGAGACACAGGTGAGGCGCCTCTCCGCTCAAAAGGAAAAAGAGAACAAGGATTCCAGAAAGAAGAAAGAGAAAAACAAAAACTTGCGTCGGTCGGCTCGGGAGCAAAGGTTGGCGAAGGCTCGCCGCAATCGGCAGCCTGGGGACGAGTCCCCCGAGCTCAGCTCCTCGAGCTCGGAGGATGATGATGATGATGATGATGATGATGATGAGAGCGACGACGAGGGGATGGACGCGCGCCTGAGACGCGCGGGGTTTGGCGACATCGGGCTGACCGCTCCCCTGTGCAGGAGGACATCTACGAGGTCCCACCGGCGAAGGGATCGCGCGGGACGCAGCCGCGGAAGGCCGCATCAGGCCAGCCTCGTCGGAGGCTCAGGGCATCTCGAGCTCCGCGCCGGTCGTGCCGGCTGTCACGAAGAAGCCACGGACCAGGAGCGCTATTGCCGCGGCGCAGAAGGAGACCACGGCCGCATCGACCCAGGCGGGGGGTCTCGAGAAGGGCCGGGCCTCGAGAAGCGGCCGACAGGTCGAGAAGGATTTCGGGCCCGACCGCCGCGAGCCGTCAAGGGCGCCGTCGAGCCCGCGGAGGAGCGGGCGTCAGGAGGAGGCGTCGAGCCCGCGCCATCACGAGCGTCGGGGAGGGAGCCCCCGGGCGTCTCGTGACCAGGGGCGTGAGCGTCCCCGGAGTCCATCGCCGCACCGCCGCCGGGACACAGAAGCGGACGCGGGAGGGCGCGACCGCCAGCGCGAGCGCCGGAGCAGGTCCCGGAGCCCGCGCCGGGGCGGGCGCCACGACGACAGCACGAGGGAGGTACGGTCGCCCTCCCGCGATGTGGGGCGGAAGGAGGGCTCTCCCTCGAGGTCGAGCCACGGGAGGCGTCGGGAGCCCTCCCCCCATCCCAGCCCTGCGGAGACGGCCCAGGCGCAGGGCTCGAGCCGTGGGGTGGGCTCGAAGCCCCCGAGTGGGTCCGGCGATTCCGGGAAGAAGCCCAGCCGCCGCTTTGGGTGAGTAGTTTCTTGGGTCTCGTCGGTAGTGAGGCTTTACCTCTTTACTTTTGATGATGCATGCCATCTCTGGTTTCTCAGGGGGAAGCGCTCCTACCAGGAGGTGGACCTCGCTGCGTCCAAGCGGGCCAAGACCTCGAGCCCCGTCGAGGCACAAGCACCTCGAGGTATGGCACCTTCCTCCGCTAGAGAAGCCGCTTGGCTGGAGAAGGCTCGAGCTGCCATGGCTCGAGGAGGCCAGATGATCGTCGCGAATTTTGGTGAGGCCGTCGCCATCGACCACAGGGGTCGAGGCATCCTTCCCGATTCTGATATCACTGTCATCTCGTATTGCAGGGGCCGCAGCTCGCGGCGTCGAGCCGCCACTACCACGCCCACTGAGGCGCTGCCTCCTCCCCCTCCTCCTCCCGCGATGGCGTCAGTCGGGAGCGCCACCCTTCCCCCCGCTACAACGGCTGTTCCGGGGGAAGCGCCTGGGGCGAGCACGGCCCCGCCGGTGTCTGGGGCCGAGGAGACTGCGCTCGAGGCCCCGACCGACACGAGCCGGGCTGCGGAGGAGGGAAAGGGGGGAGAGGCGTTGGCGGAGAAGGAGCCGACGGTGGAGGACCTCCTGAACGAGCTGGAGCAGGGGCCGCTCCTCGCCGCGGGCTTGACGATGGTGGAGGCGCCCGAGGCGCCGGCTAGCGCTGACAAGACGCCGGAGGACCCGCCAGGGAAGAGCCGGGGCCGTGCCGTCGGGCGGCGGGCCGCAGCTGGGGCAGCTCGGGGCGGAGGAGGATCTGCCCGACATCGAGCTTGACCGACCAGTATGGCCGTTTCCCGACGCGCCGAGCCCGTCCCTTGCCATGGTCTCCGTCGAGCAACCGGTCCAGCGGGGGGCCCCGCGCGAGGTGCGGTCCATCTTCGGGAGGTGGCCGAGCTCATGGCGGAGGCGGAGCGGTCCTGCTCCGAGGAGGCGGGCCGGTCCGCACAGGTGTCGGCCGCCCTCGCGAGGGCTGAGGCGGAGCTTCAAGATCTCCGCGCTGAGCTGAGCCGGAACGCCCAAATGGCGAGCCGGCTCAACGAGGCGGAGGCGGAGGTCCGGGCGGCTCGAGGTGAGGTCGCTCGATCCAAGGAGGAGGCCGCCGCCGCTCTCGAGGCGTCGAGGAAGGAGGCCGCGGACGCCCGAAGCGAGGCCACCTCCGCCCGGGCTGAAGCTGAGGCGGCGAAGCAGGAGGCCGCTGACGCCCGTGGCGAGGCCGCCACCGCCCGAACCGCAGCGGAGGCGGCGAGAAAAGAGGCGAGGATGCTCAATGCGATGCCGCCGCCGCTCGGTCCGCAGCGGAGGTGGCGAAGAAGGAGGCCGAAGACGCCGAGAGCGGTGTCGCCACCGCCCGAGCTGCCGAGGGGGCGGCGCGGCAGGAGGTGATCCGAAAGGATCTGGCCCTCGTGGAGGCGGGCAGGCTGATCGAGGAGCTTAGGTCCGAGAAGCTCCTCATGCTGGCCGAGAAGCGCAGGCTCGAGCAGCGCGCTGAGGGCCTTACCAGCGACCTCGCCGAACTGGGGCAACATTGCGATGGTGAGGCTTACACCTTGTCCTTGTTTGGGCCTCGAAGTTTTTTGTTACGCCGCAGTCTCACTCTTCCTCGTTCGTTGCGCAGGGGTCGAGAAGACGGTCGAGGAGCTCCGCGGGACGAACCAGGCTCTCTTGGACCAACTCCAAGACGAGACGATGGTGGCGGAGCGGGCTCGCACTTCCCTCGACCGGCTCGGCTCCATGTGGGGTGTTCCTCCGGTGGCTGCGGCAGAAGGTGCGGTGGCCCGAGGCGACGCCTTGGTCGACGCCTTGTGCTTCCTCGACGTAGCGGCGCGGGACCGTGTCCGGCAAGCTCTCCACCATGGCGTCAAGCAGACGCTCGCGGTCGTCCGCTCCGGCTTCCGCTTCCCGGTCCACGTTGTCGCCAATGGCTTCATCGAGATCGAGGGGAAGGACGAGGAGTGGAACAACCGCCGTGTCGACAAAATCTTGGAGAAGATGGAGAGGCCGGGGACGTCGCTCGCGAAGATCTTCGAGGAGGACGTGCTGCCTCCTGACGCCAGCAGCGGTGTCGAGGACCCTCCTCCCTCTAGCTCGGGTGTCGAGGCTGAGCCCGCCGTGGAAGACCTCGGGGAGGAGTATCACACCGACGAAGATTAGGGCCTGCGTGCCAAATTTGGGCGTCGAGGCCCCTGTAAGAATTTTATGACATGAATGAGGGTCCGTCGAGACCCGTATGTATATATGACTTGTTTGTTTAAAGGAGTTGTTTTCTTCTCAAATGCGTTTGACCACTTCTCTTTGTTGCAAGCTCGAGTTTCTGCTAGCTTAGTCTGTGTTCCTTCGATACGTCGCGAGCCCCTCGAGGGGAGGCGTAGGTAGGGTACCGTAGCCCGGGGGCGTAGGTGGCCGTCTACGTCGACCTCCCGACCCTTGGAGGCTCGAGGTATTTTAGGATTTAGACGTCGCTAGTTCACTCGAGGCACGAGTCGAGATGAGGGTCGAATTTTTGAAAAGAAAACGCGTTTTTTCCGGAGTCTGGGGGGGGTCCCCCTGTCAGCCCCCGAGGGAGGCTCGACCCTGAGCATGGCAGGGTCGAGGCTACCTTAAGTTGCTAAGCAAAATGAAAGACAATGCACGAGTTTGTTCATTCATTTGGGCGTGTTTGTACAAAGCAACAAAATGAATGAGGCCTCGAGGCCTTTAAGGGTAGAAGCGACGTAGCTGAGATATGTTCCACGCGTTCGCCAGGATCCTGCCTTGATCGTCGTAGAGCTTGTATGTTCCTGGCTTGAGCACTTCAGCTACGGTGTATGGGCCCTCCCATGGAGGGGTGAGCTTGTGGCGCCCTCGATTATCTGCAGCCGTCGAAGCACGAGGTCCCCCACCGCCAGGTCCCTCTTGCGCACGTGCTTGTGTCGTGGTAGCGTCGAAGTGTTTGCTGGTAGCGCGCGGAGTTGATGAGCGCCACGTCTCGGGCCTCCTCGAGCTGGTCCTTGGCGTTGGCGAGCCTTTCATCGTTGGTTTGCTCGTTGTAGGCTCGAAGTCGAGGGAGCCGTATTCGAGGTCCGTAGGCAAGACAGCCTCGGCGCCGTAGGTTAGGAAGAACGGAGTGAACCCGGTGGCTCGACTCGGCGTAGTCCTGAGGCCCCACAGCACCGAGGGGAGCTCTGCAGCCACCCCTTTCCGAAGTTTTTGAGGGTCTTGAACAGCCTCGGCTTCAGCCCATGGAGTATCATGCCGTTGGCGCGCTCGACCTGCCCGTTGCATTGAGGGTATGCGACCGAGGCCCAGGTTACGCGAATGCTGTTGTCGTCGCAGAAATTGGTGGAACTTTTTGCCCGTGAATTGGGTGCCATTGTCGGTGATGATGACTTTAGGCACCCCAAACCGGTACACGATGTCTGCGATGAACTCGACGGCTTTCTCGGAGGTGGGGTCGCCTATGGGCCTGGCCTCGATCCACTTGGTGAATTTGTCGATGGCCATGAGCACATGCGTGTACTTTCTGGTCGTCATCTTGAGGGGACCCACGAGATCGAGCCCCCAGACGGCAAACGGCCAAGTAATGGGGATCATCTGCAGGGCGTGCGCGGGCTGGTGCGTTCGCTTGGCGTAAAACTGACACCCTTGGCAGGCTCGGACCAGGCGCTTTGCGTCTCCGATGGCGGTTGGCCAGTAGAAGCCTTGTCGGAAGGCGTTCCCTACCAGGGTCCTTGGCGCTGCATGATGGCCGCAAGCCCCCGAGTGCATGTCGTCGAGGAGCCTGCGTCCCCTTCAAGGGGGATGCAGCGTTGAAGGATTCCCGATGGGCTTCGACGGTACAGCTCCCGTTCGTCGCCGTAGATGACGTAGGTCTTGGCCCTTCGAGCGATGCGTCGGGCCTCCGTCTTGTCTTCTGGTAGCACGCCTTGCGTCAGGTAGTCGAGGAAGGGCGTCCGCCAGTCGAGGGGTCGTGATGAAGAAGAGGCGGGTGCGTCGATCTGCATCGCCTCAGCGGATGTCGAGGGGTCATTCCCGAGGGGTGGCGTTGAAGGTCGAGCCCCCGTGTCTAGCTCGAGGGGTGGCATCGAGGGGCCAGCCCCCGGCCGATTTTGACGGATGGCTCGAAAACGTCCCTCGAGAAGACGTCTGGCGGAACTGTGCTGCGCGTGGACGCCAACTTTGCCAGCTCGTCTGCGGCCTTGTTGTACTTTCGAGCTATGTGGTTGAGCTCGAGGCCGTAGAACTTATCTTCTAGCTTGCGCACCTCCCCGCAGTATGCCTCCATCTTGGGATCGATGCAGCTTGAAGCCTTCGTAACCTGGTCGATGACGAGCTGCGAGTCTCCTCGGGCGTCGAGGCGTCGGACCCCAAGCTCGAGGGCTATGCACAGCCCGTTGACGAGGGCCTCGTACTCAGCGACGTTGTTGGAGGCGGGGAAGTGCAAGCGCAGCAGGTAGCGCACGTGGACTCCGAGGGGTGAGATAAAGAGCAAGCCTGCACCTGCCCCCGTCTTCATGAGGGACCCGTCGAAGTACATAGTCCAGAGCTCGGCTTGGATTTGTGCTGGCGGGAGCTGGGTGTCGGTCCACTCAGCGACGAAGTCCGCCAATGCTTGCGACTTGATGGCTTTTCACGGGGCTTAGGTGATGGCCTCCCCCATTAGCTCGGCGGACCACTTGGCGATGCGCCCCGTGGCCTCCCGATTGTTGATGATCTCACCGAGGGGGAAGGACGACACCACCGTTACGGGATGAGCGAGGAAGTAGTGCTGGAGCTTGCGCCTCATGATGATGATGCCGTAGAGCAGCTTCTGGATGTGCGGTACCGGACCTTGGCCTCGGAGAGCACCTCACTGGTGACGGTTTGCCGCGCTCGTTATCCGGCAACGCATGACCCTCCTCGTGCCTCTCGACGACTATGACCGCGCTGACCACCTGAGTGGTTGCGGCCACATAGAGGAGGAGGGGCTCGGGGGATCGTCGCCCTTGGCTGGTCGCGGAGGTACGAGAATTGGCGCGGAAGTCAGCAACCCCTTCAACTTGGTTAAGGCATCCTCAGCTTCGACAGTCCACGTAAAGCGTTCCGTCTTCTTCAGCAGGCGGTAGAGAGGTAGCGCTTTTTTCCCTAGCCTCGAGATGAATCTGCTGAGAGCGGCTAGGTAGCCTGTCACTTTCTGCACACCCTTGAGGTCTCGAATTGGGCCCATCCTCGTGACTACTGAGATTTTTTCGGGGTTGGCCTCGATCCCCGTTGCGAGACAATGTAGCCTAGTAGCATGCCTCGAGGCACACCAAAGACACATATCTCGGGGTTGAGCCTCACATTCTTGGCACGGAGGCACTCGAACGTGGTCTCGAGATCGCTGATGAGGTTCCCGACTTTCTTGGTTTTAACCACGATGTCATCGACGTAGGCCTCGACGGTTTTGCCTATGTGTTCGCCAAAGACATGCTGCATGCAACGTTGGTACGTTGCCCCGGCGTTTCGAAGGCCGAAGGGCATTGTAACGTAGCAATACATACCAAAAGGCGTAACAAAAGAGGTAGCGAGCTCGTCGGATTCATTCATCCTAATCTGGTGGTAGCCGGAGTACGCATCGAGAAATGAAAGTACTTCACACCCCACAGTGGAATCGACAATCTGATCAATTCTAGGTAAAGGAAATGGAACTTTTGGACATGCTTTATTCAGACCAGTGTAGTCTACACACATCCGCATTTTTCCATTCTTTTTCCTAACTAGTACAGGGTTAGCTAGCCATTCTGGGTGAAATACCTCCTTGATGAACCCGGCCGCCAAAAGCTTGTGCACCTCCTCGCCGATGATCCTGTGCTTCTCCTCGTCGAAGCGGCGCAGGCGTTGCTTCACCGGTCTGGACCCGGCCTGGATTTCCAAGGCGTGCTCGGCGACTTCCCTCGGTATGCCCGGCATGTCCGAGGGGCCCACGCAAACATGTCGATGTTCGCGCAGAGAAGTCGACGAGCACTGCTTCCTATTTAGGCTCGAGGCTGGCGCTGACGGCCAGCGTCTTTCCATCGGTCGAGGTCGGGTCGACGGGTATCAGCTTGGTGTGCTCCGCCGGCTCGAAGGTGCCAGCGTGGCGCTTCGCTTCAGGGGCCTCCTCGGTGGCCAGGGCGGCTAGGGCTTCGAGCGAGTCGAGCTGGACGTTTGCCTCCCCACGCTCGACGCACTCCACGTCGCAGTGGTACGCGTGCTCGTAGGATGTGTCGACGGTGATGACCCCTTTTGGCCCTGGCATTTTGAGCTTCAAGTACGTGTAGTTAGGAACCACCATGAACTTGGCGTAGCCTGGCCGGCCGATGATGGCGTGGTAGGTCCCTTGGAATCCAACCACCTCGAAGGTGAGCGTCTCCTGGCGGAAGTTAGCCGGCGTGCCAAAGCAAACCGGCAGGTCGATGCGCCCGAGGGGGTGGGCCTTCTTCCCTGGTACGACTCCATGGAACCCCCCGACGCTGGGTCGGAGCTGACCCACTGAAATCCCCAGGAGGTCGAGGGTCTCAAGGTATATGATGTTGAGGCTCGAGCCCCCATCCATCAACACCTTGGAGAACCGTACGTCGACGATGATGGGGTCGACGACGAGGGGGTACGCCCCCAGGTTTATGACACGGTCTGGATGGTCGTCACGGTCGAACGTGATCGGCGCATCAGACCAGTCAAGATACCGGGGGGCGTCGTGGCCGAGTGCAAAGATCTCCCAGCGCTCCTTCTTTCTTTCTCGAGCTGAGAGCCCGACGGTCGGCCCCCCGTAGATCATGTAGCAGTCGCGCACCGGGGGGAAGTTGTCGTCCGCGTCCCCACTACCGCGCCGATTGTTATCCTTGCCCTTAGGCGCGTCCTCTTTCTTATCGCCGAGCTTGGAGTAGTAGCCTTTCAACAGTCGGCAGTCCTTTAACTTGTGATTTACGGGGCCCCTGTGATAAGTGCAGGGGTCCTCGAGCATCTGGTCGAAAACAGCCCCGTCAGGGGGCCTCGGGCTTCTTAGGCTCGAGGGCGCCTGCGAGCACCTCTTCGTCGTCGTCGTCATTGGCGTCGCGCTTTGCCTTCTGACCTTTGCGTTTGTTCTTCTTCTTTTTGTTGCTGTTATTGTTGTCGTTCTTGGCATCGTTGCCCTTGTTCGAGCCCTCCGGCGCGGTCACCGCCTTACCTTTGTCCGTGGAACGGCCAAAGAAGGCCCCACTGCCTCATCGCCTGAGGCAAAGCTGGTGACACGATCCATCAGGTCCTCGACCGTCCTGGGACGGTAGCGTCCTAGCTCATGAACTAGCTCTTGGCATGTCGTGCCCGCGAGGAACGCTGAGATGACGTCCTCATCAGGCACGTGGGGGAGCTCGAGGCGCTGCTTCGAGAACCGCCGAGCAAAGTCGCGGAGGGGCTCGTCCGCCGCCTGCCTGCAACGCCGTAGGTCCCAGGGGTTGCCTGGGCGCACGCAAGTCCCCTTGAAATTCCCATCGAAGACCCTGACTAGGTCGGCCCAGTCATCGATCCGATCCGGCGGGAGCCCCTCGAGCCACCAGCGGGCGGTGTCCGAGAGGTAAAGTGGGAGTTGGCGTATGATCACACGGTCGTCGTTCTTCGCTCCGCCCAGTTGGCAGCCTAGGCGGAAGTCCGAGAGCCAGAGCTTGGGCTCGACCTCCCCGTCATACTTCACGATGTTGGTCGGCGGTCGGAAGCGGTCGGGGAGGGTTGAGCTGCGGATGGCCCAGCTGAAGACTCTGGGGCCCGGGGGCTCGAGGACTTGCCGGTCCTCGTCACTGTCGTAGCGCCCCCCTCGATGGGCGCTATAGCCACCCTCTTGGGCCCCCTTGTCCTTGCGCCGTCGGTTGATGTCGTTGCGGGCGTCATTGGGGTCTCGAGGTGGCCGGTTGTCGATGATCCATTCGCGGACTGGCCTAGCTCGAGAGGCGTCTGACTGGTGGACGGATGCCTCGCGCTCGTTGCGGGGCGTGTCCGCCGGCTTCCCCGAGGCTGCCCCGCGCCGGCGTGACGCCGAGCTCTCGGCCTGCTGCACAGCGGCTGTCTCGAGGAGGTTCTTCATTTCCCCAAGCATGCGCCTGGCGTCAGGGTTGGAGACGGTGGGTAGATCACGGAGCATCATCGCCGCCGCCACCACGTTCTGCCCGGCTCACGGGAAGCATACCTCGGGGCGTGCTGGTGCCCCGTCCTCGAGGATCCGCGGGTGGACCTCTCGAGCCCGACCTCGAGCTCCGGCTCCTCGGGGCTGGGGTGGTTCCTGAATCAGAGTTTGCCGGAGCTGCAGTAGGTGTCGCCGTTCTTCCTCGGCTTTGGTGATTGCCTCCTCCTGCACCTGCGCGAGTTGCGCCGCCCGTCCGTCGTCGTGCTGAGGCGGTGCAGCCGGTGCTGGAGGTTCGTTCCTCCCCTGAACACGTGATCCGCCTGCCGCGGCCACGTCGCTGGGGCCCTCTAGATCGAGCGCCGGCCTGCCGTCGTCGCCCTCGTCCTCGGTATCGCATACGACCCCCTCGAGTTGGAAGCACTCCCTGGTGGGATCCCAAAGGTCGGGGTCGTGGTAGTCGTATTCGTCGGAGTCGGAGCTGTTGACGGCGTGCCGCCTTGGCAGATGCTGGGACCGCAGCTCGCGGTACCATTCTCCGACGGTGGCTCGCCGGGGTGGCTCGATGGCTCGCGAGAAGCCGCGGTCGACGTGCGCGGGGTGGATGATCTCCAGTTGGCCATGGCCTGCAGTAGCATGCCCGGGCGCTCCTCCTGCTCTGCCGGCGTCGGCGGTCCCGACGGCGCTCGTTGAGCTGGCGGGCGTAGGCTGCTGCGGAGTTGTCGAGGCCGAACGGGAACCGCCGGCGTCGAGCGTGGTACACCCGTGCGGGAGGAGGCTGGGTGGCGTCGACGGTGCGCAGCTCGGAGGCCTCTGGCCTGGCTCCTGGTCCGTGCGCATGAGAACGCGAAGTCGCTGGGTGGGCGCGACCATGCCCTGGAAGTCTCCGGCCGTGCGCCGGGCAGGCTCCTCCTCGGGAACTCCGCGTCGGCCAAGGGGAAGTGGGTGTACGCCGCTGGCACCGCCTGTGCCTGGCGACGATGGCGACGACGGCGCCGCTCACGGGTGGCGACGCGTGGTGGTGTGGGCGACGTGCCACGCTCCTCGCTGGGTGGCGTGACACGCCCTCCGCTCCACTTGGGCCTCCTCGTGGAGAGCAAGGTCAGCTCGTTGCCGTTGTCGGTGGCCAGGAACTCGAGGCTCCCGAACCAGATGACGGCACCAGCAGAGAACGAAGGAGTCGAAGCAGCCATCCAGGAAACAGCGAGAAACCGTCTCGACACGCGAAGGCCCCTACCTGGCGCGCCAACTGTCGGTGTTTCGAACCCGGGGGTACGACACCAACGAGTAATATGATCGCGTGCTCTCTTCCTGGATGGTGATGCAAGATGACACAAGGATTTATCCTGGTTCGGGCAAAGAAGGCCCTACGTCCAGCGGGGGAGGAGGTTCTTGTATTACTTGCACCTAAGTGCTTGTACAGGGGCGAATACAAGCTCAATGAGCGTGGACCGGAGTCCGGACTCGAGTGTGTACGTGTGTGGACTTGTGTGTTGTCTCTCGGAGTTGTGTAACCGTGGACTCGCGTCTTCTCCCTCGCGCGAAGGGCCCTGGCGTCCCCTTTTATAGAACAAGAGGAGGCCAGGGTTCACACAGGATAGATATGTACAACGCTCGATATGGCGTAGGGTAGGAATCCTGTCTTGTCGGGGCCACTGGAGCCGACGTGGGCGTTGCTGTTGAGGCGTCCTTGGGCGTGGCCTCCATCATGGGCGTGGACGTGATGGCGTGACGATGTAGAAGCCGTGCAGCACCCATTCCGGCACGTACAGGACATGACGGGGTCCCTTCGGGTCTTGGGGTACCTGTCTTCCAATAGCATGAAAGCAGTTAGGGCTCGAGGGGCGCAGAGCCGGCCTCGAGGTGGCGCCTACGGGGGGCTCGAGCCCCCGCAGGTATGGACAAGTCCCGTGAAAATTGATTGAGCAATGGGCATCTGGGCTTCGAGACGTGGCTTGGACATGCAACAGTGTAGGGCATGGGTTAACAGTGCCGTACTGGCGCCCTTTTGCCCATCCTTGTGGTGAAAACAAGATTTGACTCTGCCCTGGTTACTGTGGTACACGTCGGGCTGCAGAGGACGTGACTGGAGTAGGTGGATGTACTAAATGCGCGGTATGGGGCTGGCATCCGATGCCTGTGCCGCTCGAGGGAAGCATAAGCGTCTCGAGGGATAGGCTGCTATGCCAGAGAGGCTCGAGGTCCCCGTATGGGGTCTCGAGGTATGGTGTTCGGCTGTGGGGGGCTCGAGCTCTAAATGCCAGGACTCGAGGTTTTAGTGGAGCGCTCGCCCGGGGCCTGGCTTCGGAGGGCTCGGGCGAGATGGAGAACGGGCGTCAGCCAGAGGCCTGGCTCGGTGAACTTGGGCGAGACGGAGAGCGCGCGTTCGCCCGAGGCCTGGCTTGGTGGGCCAGCGTTGTGGGCCTCGAGGGTTTGGTCTCTTTAAGGGGTTAGACTAGTCAGGTTTGTTATTTACCGGCGTTCTAGGTTTAACCTATTAGTTTGCGTTAATTGGGGGTACCCCTTTTGTGGACCCCCGACAGACCCCGTCAGGGCATAGTTGTCGTCGGGTTGCCCTAGGTCGGCCGACGAGCCTAGGACGCCCCTTGGTCGTCGGATCAAGGGATGAACAGCATGAGGATGGAAAGGAGGGTAAAAGAGTTGTAGTAGATTGTTTGACGATTGGATAGATGGGATCTCAATCGGCTGTCACCCTTTATATTTATAGGGCGTTGGTCTTTCCGTAACTGAATAGGTCTCCTGATCGAATAAAACTCCAAATAGGACTTGTTTATTCGTTATGGCATGTACATGCAATTTCCATCTTGTACGTATATGCAGGTTTAGGGGAGCTGGTCTCCATCGCTATCTTGCTGCCTCCGACCAGTTTTACCTGGTCGAAAATCTCTCAAGGGACCTGGTCGGAAAGAGGTCTCAGCCATCTTGACGACAGAAACCTGATGGTGGAGTCCATTATACACTTGGGACATTTTTGAGTGTCAACAACATCTCTATTAGGACCCACTACTACATATGTTTCCGTGTTCAGCTTGGTGCTTGCATGAGAGCCAAACTCTCCTCTCTCTCCTTCCTTCTCTCCTCCACATCAACATTTGTTTGACTATAGGCCAATTATTATACCTGCTTGTTGACACCAAATTCTTGCACGCGCGAGAGTATGACAGGTGGACCTAGCCAGCAAAGAAGGGGGGATTCGGCAAGCAATCGGATGGCTATTTGGTCCTCAAGGTTTCAGTGCATGCTTGTGCGGTCGGCTATTTTACAAGACGGAGGTTCCATTCGGGAGATGGATGTTACAAGCAAAGCCGGCTTGCACGAGAAGACACGCGACAATGGAAGACGCCGAAAGGATTAGGAAGTAGGATTTGTATCTTTCCATATTTGATTATGTAAATCGTAATCGTTTAGGATTAGTATTTCGTCCAGGGTATAAATATAAACCCTCGATCATTGTAAAATTGTTCACAACCATATCAATACAAACCGGCCTTGTGCCACCTTCGAGTCCTTAGTCGTGTCGTCGAGTTCTTCGAGAGGAATCATCGATCCGTCGACCTCCGTAAGTACCGGCAACCTTGCTATCATGTCTAGTATCATGTGGTGGATTTAGATATGATGCAAGTACTCTCGTATGTTAAGCTTAGTATCGTGCGGCGGATTTAAGCTTATGACGGGAAGTTTTTGCTTATGCCTTGTATCGTGCGGCGGATTAAGTCATGAGTAAAAATAGTTATCGGATCTATTAGATTTGGCAGATCCAATAGATTCATTAAGTTATTATGTGTTATATGTTTTATTTATTTAATTCTTGTAACACTCTTTTGCCCATCTAGATTGATCTTTGTTCGGCCTCGTCGCACGAGTTTGCTTGTGCTCTCTTTTAATCATAAGACCATGATGGCTGAATCAACTTTCAATCTAGATTGTTACATGTTGCGGGTTCATGCATATCAATCATGGTTAGGCTTTGACGAAACTAGGGTCGTGCGGCAGATGCAGGTTTTAGATTAGTTTAATCGTGCTTGCTTGTTTGTTCCTTCTTCATGGACCCCAATTCGGCTGGTTTGCCGATCTTGGTTAATCTTACACGAGTAATGAGCCTTTATAGATTTGTTCAAATATATGCATGCTTTTAGCTTGTTATAATTAGATTGTATCATGCGTGGATTAATCTAATTATGAGAAGTGGTGTAAACTTATAGCAAGTGGTATCATGCGGTGGATTAGCTTCGCTTGAGTTTATACCTGACCGGTTTATGAAGACTAAAGGTGCGGCAGATTAGTTGGATTAGCTTATGCATGTGTTATTTGAACAGATCTATATTTGCAAGTTACCCGTTTATAATATCTTTAATTTGTCCGAGTATGTTTTTTTTCACATATGCATTCGGTAGTTAACATGCTTTACATACTCTGTTCTCATACTAGCCGAATGACTTTATAAACGTGCTCTGACAGACAGCTTCTATAGCTGTGTGCCGTCGTGATTGGATTTCAAAGCCGTACATATGGATCTGTCTGGTTTTATCTAGCATGTTCCAAAGGTATTCTCACAGTTTTTTCCCTTATTGGTTTTCAGGTCAAACCGACTGGCACGTGTCCGGATTCAGCACTTTCCGGGCACCCGATTGAAGCTAGCTTTTCGGCTTGCTGTGTGCTTGGCGTGAGGCGTCACGTTTTGCGTCAACACACTTTTTGGCACGCCCGGTGGGACAACTTCGTTTCAAGATGCCTGAGATCAGCGATGATCAAATTCTAGATGTGACCATGGATGAGTTACTGCCAGACTTAAGGGATTTAGTACAGCAAGCTTGTGATGAATTCCAGCGCAAATGCTTGGCGTCTTTCTCGAAGAACAAGAGTGGCAGGGTCTTCCAGAAGCAAGAATTCCCGAAGATCATTCCTCATCACCAGTCAGAGTCATCTGACAATAACGAAGAGGAAGCTATTCGAAAGATGACTGAATTAGTATACAAAGCTGTATCGGAAGCCATGACCAATCATCAGGCAGCTTTCCTGAATACTTTTCGTGCTGTCATGGTTAGCATTTTCGGTCCAACAGCGGATAAACGCTTTGAAGAAGCTGCCGCCCAATGCAAGGACCACTATTGTTCCCGTACCACAATCAACATCGAAAGATCACAGAAGGAGGTGGAGCTGGCCCAAGCACAGGTGGGATTGTTCCTCATGAGACGCAACAACCTCCCCAAACTTATGGCCAGCTCATGTTCGGCACGACGGGGAACGTCCCACAATCTGCTTCTAAAGTATCTCCTGCAGCAAACAGGATACAGAGGAATATGTTTGGAGATGGATATCAAGAGTTCGTTGATTATAGCGCAATTAACGCTCTTCTGAATCCAGGCTACAAGAGTTCGGCAGGACTACATCCTGGGGGGCAAGCACAAGCAGCTCCTGATTCGAGTATTGACCTCATTATGCATAGGATGGCTGATATGATGCAAAATCAATTCGGCCTAAAACCAAAGGGTCAATCGTATGCTTACAAATCCCCTACCCAGAGTGGTACAATCGGGTAGCACTTCCTCCAAGGGTGAAGCCTCCCACTGATTTTGTCAAGTTTTCAGGCCAAGATGACACCAGTACCGTAGAACATATCAGCCGATACTTGATGCAACTTGGAGAGGCGTCTACGGATGAAGCTTGGAGGATTCGGTACTTCCCACTGTCGTTGACAGGACCAGCCTTCTCGTGGTTTGCTTCTTTGCCAGCAAATTCTATCAATACATGGGCAGAGCTGGAACAGAAATTCCACTCGTATTTCTTCACGGGTACCAGCGAAAAGAAGTTGGTCGATCTCATGAGCCTGAGGATGAAACCTGGCGAGATGCCACAAGAATATCTACGCCGGTTTAGGGAAACCAAGAATCTTTGCTATTCTCTGAATTTGCCGGACAACCAATTGCCGGGGATAGCCATAGCTGGTATGTTGCCGAGTATCAAAGAGAAACTATTCGGCAAGGAGTTTGATGACCTCGGGCAGTTATCGCAGAGGTTGGCAACGATGAGCAGTCAAGCCCAAGGATTCAAGAGGAATAATCAATTCCAGAAGGGTGATGTGGCTGCTGAAATGTATCAGGCTTTTCTAGAAGAGGCAGCTGAATACGATAATGAAGATGAAATAGCTACAGCCGAAATAGTTTGGGCTAAAGAGCCGACTCAAGTCAGCCAGCGATGGCTGAGGCAACAAAAAGGTACTTATGACTTTGATGTTTCCAAGTCAGATAAATTATTTGAGTATTAGTTGAAGGAAGGACGCATCAAGTTGCCGGAAGGTCACCCTATGCTGCATCCCGAAGGAGTCAAGGATAAGAAGTATTGTGGTTTTCATAATACTAGACCCCATTCCATAAATGATTGTCGAGTGTTCAGAGTGCGGATCCAGAGTGCGGATCCAGAAAGCTATCCATGACGGGCATCTGAGGTTTGATGGAAAGATGAAGGTTGATGATAGCCCTTTTGGACAGAATACTGTGTCTTTCTCTGTTAATATGGTCAATGCAGCTGATCCCAGGGGCAAGAGCAAAATAAAAGTGTTAACCTCTGATAGAGCGAGGGAAGCTGGTGTTGTTGACCCTGATCGGCAAATTACAAATAAAGAGCTTCAGTAGAGGGTTCGGTTCCAGAATAGCCAAGCTAAGACGAGTGAAACTTCCAGACCCAGGGTTACGACGCGTATTCTGCTGAATAAATGGCATCGGGAACAGGAACGGTACCAGAAGCAGAGATTTTACGAAGAACAGAAGTTCCTGGAGAAACAACGAAGGTACGAAGAAGAGATGTACCAAGAGGAACGAGAAGATATGAGGGAGCAAGAACAATCTCATTGGGAGTGCTCGTTTTTCCAGTACTGTTGGAACGAAGGCTTGAAGCTGCCTGTTAAGAACAACTGCCCTGAGTGCAGTAATCAATATTCTGAGTATAGGCAATCTTGAGTCAACCGCCATTCTGTCCATGAAAGGCTTGGGGCACGAGTCCCTGAGGACGATCGGCGTTTAAAAATAAATAATTCTGAAGATTGGCAGGGAAGAGGATTTGCCAATCGCAGTTGGACTCGCACTGGAGAAGAAGAGTACCGCGAGTATGTCTGGCAGAGAGGACAGTGGTGTCCGCCAGGGTTGAGAAGGAGCCAGAAGAGAAGGGTGCAGCGCGTCTAAGAAACAGAGAGTTAGAGCAAGCAAGTGCCAAGATAAAGCGAGTCTGGTGACCCAAAGAAAAGCCGGATGGAAGTGATCGTTTGGCTGATGCGTGCATGGCTTTCTTTCTTGCATCAGAATTCATAGCTCCCGAAGATCAGGATGTCCGAGACGAGGTGTATTCAGACTTTGATGAAGATGAATTCCAGGAGTTGTTGGCTCATCTTGTTTTAGCTCAACGAGCGGTATTTGATAAATCAGCTAAGCACCGGCACTTGAAGCCACTTTATATGAGGGGGTATGTTAATGGCAAGCCACTAAGCAAGATGTTCATTGATGGAGGGGCTGCCATAAACATCATGTCGTATACCACCTTCAGAAAACTTGGGATGGCAAGTGAAGACTTATTGAAGACTGACATGGTGTTGAGAGACTTTGTTGGTAATTCCTCTGATACTCGGGGGGCAGTTCATGTTCAGTTGACAATCCGACCTAAAACCCTGGTCACTACTTTCTTCGTCATTGATGGCAAGGGGGCATACAGTTTGCTATTAGGAAGAGATTGGATACATGCAAACTGTTGTGTGCCGTCAACTATGCATCAATTCCTTATCCAGTGGATCGGAGATGACATCGAAATTGTCTATGCTGATGATTCGGTGAGTGTTGCTAATATGGAGTCCATCTACTGGGAATATGATGGTGTCGAGTGCTTCTGGAGAGCTTGGGAAGTAGGTCCTGTGAATGTTTTCGACAAGGACCAACAGCCAATTCAGACAATCGGCTCTCAGAGTAATTTTTAATTAGTCCAGCTGATGGTAATGGAGAAGAGTTGAGACCAAGTTTCATGTCGGCTGACAAGGAATAAAGCATTGATGATGAAGCCGAAATAGGACCGATGTGTACCAAGTTTGGGTCTCAGGTGTTTAAAAGTTCTGCTTATTTCTCCATTGCTGAAACTCAAAGGAAATCAAGAACTCGTGAAGAGTGACGTACAACGAAGGGACTTGGTGAAATTAAAAAGCATATGAAGGCATTTCCTCAACTTGGTGATCATTTCAAGTTGTACGTGGCTGCCGATAGCCTTACAGCAGGATCGGCCCTTATTTTAAGTTTAAAGGAAAAGATAGAGATAGCAGCTAGCCTTAGCCGAAAATGTTAAACCCAGAGAAGAGTATTCGGCTGTGGAGAGATTTTGTTCATATATGCGTCACTCGTGGACTAAAGCTTCGGTACTATTTGTAAAGGCTGAATGCATGGAAATTGTATCTGGACCGGATGCAAAGACATTTTTATACAGCCGATGTGAAAGAGCATCGCCTTTAGCAGAAAAAATATTCCAAGGATTTTAAGTTATAGCCGATATTATTTATATCGCCTTTAGTGCAAGAGTGTTTATGACCCGGTAATCCTAGCATTTTTCAAGTAGTAGGAAGGGAAAGGTGAAGTGCAGTAAATAAGATGTCGAGTGACATGACACATCAAAACCGAGATCTAGTCGGCTAAGATGACGTCATGCGTTCGGGAAACATTTTCTCTGAAGAAATGCCGCAATCAGAAAAATCACTGAGATTGTCGAAGATGCAGATAGACATTATTCAGGGGGAAACAAGTCTCATGTGTTACAAGCTTCACTCACAGATTTATCCTGATACAAGCTACCCTTGAAATAATTTTTTACAATGGATTGCGGGTCAGTAATCTCGGCAATAGCAGCGGCATGATTATCATAGATTTCAAGGTCTTCAAATTCATCCAGATCCCCGCCTGCGAAGCCAACTGGTAGGAAGGAGTAATCTTCTTTGGTCCAAGAGCTCATTGCTGATAGCCCAAGGGAAACCCCGGCGTGCACACCTTGGATGACGGCCTGATCTATGAGGCCATCCACGGCGTCAAGACGAGCTTCAGCTGAATCCCCACGAGCATTCACCTTAAGGACAATTATGTTTGCTGCTACTTTCAAACAATCATTCTCTGCAGACAAGGCTGATGAGAAAAAGAGTATATTAGGCAAAAGCAAAATCGGGAGAAGGAGAAGAACAGAGATTCTTCTAACCTGTGATGATACTGCGGAACTGTTTCCGTTGATCTACCCATTCAGCTTTCTCAATGTCGTGCTTCTTAAATACATCTTACAGTTCCTTCTGGACTTTACCCTCTTCCTCGTAGCACCGAGGAGTGTCCAAACAGGTCTGCTGGAGTGAATCATCAAACTCATAATCTGGTGGCTTGGAAAAAGGTTGAAAGAAATCATTGGAGCTACCGTTTCTGGAGGAAGAACCCAAGCTCGACTGGGGGAGGATCCTGCTCTGGAGAGGAAACGAACAGTGAATCAGAGATAGACAAGCAAGAAAGCTACCGCAAGGGGGCAGGGAGTTCGTTTTTACCCATGACGCTGGTGAGTTGATGCTCGGCTTCCTCCTATTTCGTCTCCAACGTTATGATTGTCGTGGTCGTCATTGCCTGCCATTGATGGAAACACAAGCGGAAGATTTTCTCTCTGGTTTGAGCCGAAGCTGAGGGGTGGAAGCTTTCTGCGAGTCAAGCTGTTTGGCTGAAGTCAAGAGTGGCGGCTTGTGTAGGGTCATATTTATAGAACCATGACTTGCATACTGAAGGACCAAGCATCGGAGTAGGGTTTTCACGGCTTATGGGCCGTTATTGGGCCAAGCCAGGTTTTTAGTGATCGGAAGAGGTTACGATCCCAGAATCAGAAAGCTGATAGGATTCGGCTAAGAGTCGTTCAGTTCTAACTAGTAGTTTGGGAACTCATGTTACCGATTGACACTAAGAGCAGAGAGCTGAGATCGAAAAATCCTTTAAGAGATACTACCTTAATGTCATCATGGATCGGAAAGCTAAGAGAAAGCCGGAACTTTGAATCTAAGATGACCGATTACAACAAATTGTCCGCAAGGTGAAGGTATCTGATGCTATTATCAGCAAGCATAGCCGATGTAGTGTACATCACCGTTGAAGTAAAAAAAATCAGTGGCTGGTGCGCAAGATGGAGCACGCATTGATCTCAAAGGATCAACCGCAGATTGATTTCAAAGCCGGACGAACGAAAGGAGCTTCTTATTTTACAGAAGGAGGGTTCAAGTTTACAATAAAAATCAGTTCGTCCATCCTATCCTCTGTCTGATCGGAAGGTCATGATCGTAGGAATCAGCCAGATCTGTTCCAGCTTCCTTCATATCATCTACGGAGTGTGCTAGCTACCTGTACTCTAGTCCTCGCTCACAGACATCAAAACTACGATAGTCGGCGCCGGAATGGATCCGTACAGCATTGAAGGCAAGCGCCGCGCCGTATCCCATACCAACTCTGGAGATTTCAGGGATGATTCGGGTGACTTCGTTCACCCGCCTCAGGGCCGTCGTGCCCGGTGCATTGGTCGTAAAGGCGAGGTCAGCAATAGCAGCTTCGAGAGAATGAAGCTTGGCCTCCAGAGATGAAAGAGGGAAGAATGATAGAAATAGAGGGAGAAAATGAGGAAGGGAATAGTGAAAGAATGCTACCAACGGCCCGTTCCCGAGCGATATTACGCTCTTTAGAAAATTCGGGTAATTTCCCGATCCTTCCTTTTCCAAATCGAACTGAAGATCTGCAATCTTCTGGGACAAGTCCTCGGGAAGATTGTCACCGGTCCTCCTAAGAACAAGAGCAACAGTGTGAGAGCGGTTGCTTCATTTTTTGGACGAAGACGATGAAGGACAAACCTCCTCTTAGAGGTGCTGGAAGCTCCGAACTCGGAGCTATGGCGGCTCGCTTCAGAAACATCTTCTGGTTGATTGGGGTAACAGGAGAAAGAGGGGTTTTCTGGTTTGGAAACGAAGCAGGGGAGTTCGGAAAGCACGAGCCGAAATAAGAGTGAAAAAGGGGAATTTAAAGAATCTCAGAGGTGCATCGGGAGATGAATCGGCAAGTACAAAACATTAAGACATACGAAGGTGGATGCTTCCGGAGATTCCACATTGTGTGTATGTGAAAAGGAATTTGAAATAAATATTTGTCCCAAAATTAGGGGGCATGTGTTGACACCAAATTCTTGCACGCGCGCGAGAGTATGACAGGTGGACCTAGCCAGCAAAGAAGGGGGGATTCGGCAAGCAATCGGATGGCTATTTGGTCCTCAAGGTTTCGGTGCATGCTTGTGCGGTCGGCTATTTTACAAGACGGTGGTTCCATTCGGGAGATGGATGTTACAAGCAAAGCCGGCTTGCACGAGAAGACACGTGACAATGGAGACGCCGAAAGGATTATGAAGTAGGATTTGTATCTTTCCATATTTGATATGTAAATCGTAATCGTTAAGATTAGTATTTCGTCCATGGTATAAATATAAACCCTCGATCATTGTAAAATTGTTCACAACCATATCAATACAAACCGGCCCTGTGCCACCTTCGAGTCCTTAGTCGTGTCATCGAGTTCTTCGAGAGGAATCATCGATCCGTCGACCTCCGTAAGTATCGGCAACCTTGTTATCATGTCTAGTATCATGCGGTGGATTTAGATATGATGCAAGTAGTCTTGTATGTTAAGCCTAGTATCGTGCGACGGATTTAAGCTTATGACGGGAAGTTTTTGCTTATGCCTTGTATCGTGCGGCGGATTAAGTCATGAGTAAAAATAGTTATCGGATCTATTAGATTTGGCAGATCCAATAGATTCATTAAGTTATTATGTGTTATATGTTTTATTTATTTAATTCTTGTAACACTCTTTTGCCCAATCTAGATCTCTTTGTTCGGCCTCGTCGCACGAGTTTGCTTGTGCTCTCTTTTAATCATAAGACCATGATGGCTGAATCAACTTTCAATCTAGATTGTTACATGTTGCGGGTTCATGCATATCAATCATGGTTAGGCTTTGACGAAACTAGGTGTCGTGCGGCAGATGCAGGTTTTAGATTAGTTTAATCGTGCTTGCTTGTTTGTTCCTTCTTCATGGACCCCAATTCGGCTGGTTTGCCGATTTGGTTAATCTTACACGAGTAATGAGCCTTTATAGATTGTTCAAATATATGCATGCTTTTAGCTTGTTATAATTAGATTGTATCATGCGGTGGATTAATCTAATTATGAGAAGTGGTGTAAACTTATAGCAAGTGGTATCATGCGGTGGATTAGCTTCGCTTGAGTTTATACCTGACCGGTTTATGAAGACTAAACGTGCGGCAGATTAGTTGGATTAGCTTATGCATGTGTTATTTGAACAGATCTATATTTGCAAGTTACCCGTTTATAATATCTTTAATTGTCCGAATATGTTTTTCTTCACATATGCATTCGGTAGTTAACATGCTTTACATACTCTGTTCTCATACTAGCCGAATGACTTTATAAACGTGCTCTGACAGACAGCTTCTATAGCTGTGTGCCGTCGTGATTGGCTTTCAAAGCCGTACATATGGAACTGTCTGGTTTTATCCGGCATGTTCCAAAGGTATTCTCACAGTTTTTTCTCTTGTTGGTTTTCAGGTCAAACCGACTGGCACGTCTCCGGATTCAGCACATTCCGGGCACCCGATTGAAGCTAGCTTTTCGGCTTGCTGTGTGCTTGGCGTGAGGCATCACGTTTTGCGTCAACACCGGTAATGATAGGTCTTATATGTAGTATTGCCTAGCCCGAAAAGATAGTTCCTAAATTTAGTCCTGAAAATAAACCTCGCTTCTACTGGAACCTAGTTTCAGTCCACCACGAATCACCTTTCGCCTCAAGCAATATCCGCTTGTGTTTGACTCAAATTAGTGTGCAACCACCGCTCACATGAGTATATTATTAGAAAGTAGAATAAATACACTTTCATGAAAGAAACCATATGCCAACCAAAACCATAGCCGACGCTATGATTCCCTGGACGGGCACACACCCTCGCCGCCTGCTGAAGCCCTTGGCTGTCAGCACACGCGTGCCAGGTAGTGGCCGTGCCCGCCGATTTGCGCGTGTCCGGTGAATTTGAGTCGGGAAGGAAGAACAGAGTCTGATGTCTTTTTTTTTTCATTTCATCTCCTGAGTTGTGGGTCTGTGTTGAAAGTGCGGTAGGAAGAGAGGTGGAGCTGTACCAAACACTTTCAAAAATATTAGATTCACGGTGGAACTAATCCATGATGAATTTAGGTGAATTGTAGATCTAGATTTAATTTTTTTAGAAAAAAATTGAAGAATTGTTATTATAATTTTGCTAAATTAGAGATATGTCATTCTAAACTACATGTCATTGAGTTATGTGTGTCATGTGTCGCAGGATCTTTCGCTGCACGGATTCCTGGTTAACGAGTCTAGGCACGTAGGTTCAGAGCCAGACCAACTACGTCAATAGCCTCATCATAAACCATAGAATGTAATAGGGGATCTGTAGATGATAATAATGTTGTTCGGACTGGAGTTTCCTAAGATACCAAGCTATGTCGGTCCGAGGATAATCTCATCCGGATTATCCGAGCTTGGTAGTTATGATTTAAAGGAGGATCGAGTTAGATAGATAACCGATTCCTGAGATTCGGTCATCCAATAAATGCGTGTCGGGTTTGTCTTAACGATTTGATGGTATATACAATGTAATAAATCTTCGATTTTTGAAATACAGAAAACAGCCACCGATGCTTCGGGTAACACGCGATTATCGGTTCGGTTCTGAGACCGAGCAGCCGAGCTCGCTGTTCTCGATCTCTAGAGAAGAGAGCGTCAGTAATCGGAGCGTCGTTGTAAGAGAAGAGGGAGAGCTTGAGATTGAGGAAGGGAGAAATCTATTCCAGGAACGTGAGATTGAGGAAGGAGAAGAGAAATTGGGACGGATGTCCTTGAGACTTTGATGTCGTGCTGCAGACCTACCTTTAGGATGACATCTCGTAGCAGGCGACAGGGGCGGTAGAGACGGACAACACGGCTCTCCGGCTCTCCCTGCGCAGCGGCTCCCTCGGCCCTCCCTACGGGCTCCGGCAGTGGCCATCAAGCCTGCTTTCTGGCCACAGAGACAGTGAGGAACGAGATGGCCGTGGAGACCTCTGGATAGTAGATAGATTAGAAAATATATAAAACCTATGGATACTAGATACTGTAAGCACTAACTAGAGAGGAATAGAATACTAGTATTTGACTAGAATAATGCCCGCATTGCGACGGAAAAAATATACCGTAATAATTAAATATAAATATGTATATTATTATTAAAATGTCATATTTCATAGCATTCAATATTTCATCCATATTCATGTTTTGTGAAACTTATACAATATTTAATGTGAATAATATATTTATCTCAGATCAAAAACTATGAACAATGGTCTTAAAATATTATCATATTAGTACGCATAAGTTTACAAAACTAAAAAATTATTGATTTATTGTATATGGGGGGTAGAGTCATAAGACAAGATTATAGTAACATTGAAGAGATATGTCTCTGATGTCTTTATATTAGATTAGATTGGTGTTGGGGAAAGGACCCTCGGCAGAAGCGCCGCTCGAACTGGTGCTCAGAATTAACCCTCGCGCAATGCCTCGTTGTCCTTGCGAGGGCCCTCTCCTACTGGGGATCGTTACTCTGACCCCGGACGCGGGTTCAACCCTCGTCGCTTCGTTGTTTTCCATGCAGGTCCAAGTCGACAGTCGCACTGCAGGAAATCCTCGCTGGCCCACAACGCCACCTTCGCTTGGAGCGAAGGTTCAAGCAAGCGGCGAGTGTGCGCTGTCCCGAAGGCGAGCGAAGCCGAAGGTCCGGCGCGCACGGCCGAAGGTCAAACCTTCGGTCTTCTCCCCCGAAGGCAAGTAAAGCCGGAGGTCCGGCAGATGGCGGAGGGGCGCGGGCCCAAGGGCGAGCGCGGCCGAAGGTCAAAACCTCCGCATTTTTCCCCGAAGGTGAACAGGAACCAGGTGGCGGCGCATTGGAGGGTGGCCAATTAGGGTTTCCGCTTCAGCCGTGTATTTACGCTTTTGCCCTTCCTCCCTGCGTGGAGGTGAGGAATCTTCCCTGTACCTTTTTGTAATTTGGCCCGTGCCCCTTGGCATTCCCTATAAATACCAAGGGGATGAACAGTGTAAGGGACGACTTTTTGGGGAATTGAGCACCTTCCACTTCCGCCTTACCTTCGCTACTGCATCCGACGCTTGGCCGCCTTCGCTCTTTCCCCTGCACAAGTGCGGAGGTAGGGCAAGTGCGTTCCAACAGTTTGGCGCCGTCCGTGGGGATCGAAGTCTGAAATGGCGGGAAACAGGAGAGCACCTTCGACGAGGGACCAGCGCGTTGCAAGAGAGGCGGCGGCGGTGGTCCCGCCTGCTGAGGAAATTGTACAGCCCTCGGGAGGAGAGAATGTCACCCCGGAACCCCAATCCCTGGGCCCCCAGGCCCGAGTGGCGACGCAGCCGCACCCACACACTTCGGGAGAAGAAGAGGGAGAAGAAGAAGAGGTGGGCCTCGAGGCCCTTGAAAGGCTCGAGGCTGAGCTGCAAGAGAAGAAGAGGCGCCTGGAACAGCTTGAGAGGCATAACCGACTGCGCTCGATCAGACAGAGGGCAGACGAGGCCAGGGAGCGGCTTCGCCGTATGGAGGAATCCCTCGCCGCGGCAGAAGCCGAAGCCGAAGGCTGGAATGATGAGGAGATACCCCCGCTGCAAGAGGGGAATGAGGAGCCGAATCAAGATAACCTTCGTCACCATCCACCACCCCCACCACCACCAGTACACCCAGAGCCATATCCTGTGAGACACCCAAACTTCCGCCAACTCTACCCAGATGAGAGAGAACAAAACCTTCGCATTCAGAAGAAGGCATCAGCAACACCAAATGCCGTACGATCCAAAGTCACCACTCTCCAAATACTCCAAACCCAGCCCTGGCCACCATGCTATAATCCACAAAACCTACCCCGCTATGATGGACTTTCCGACCCTCGCCAGTTCATCATGAGCTACGAAGCAGCGGTTGCCGCAGCAGCAGGCGGTGATGAATCAACAATGGCAAAATCCTTTGTCATCATTCTGCGAGACATCGCACAAACTTGGTACAGCAACCTTCGCCCCGGAACTGTGGATTCCTGGGCCACCCTCAGAGACAACCTGTGTACAAATTTCAAGGGCATCACTCCAGCCCCGTCAAACCCCATCGAGCTGTTCAATTGCAAGCAAGAAGAACGCGAGCCGCTCCAAGATTACTGGCGAAGGTTTATTCAACTCAGAGCAAGGACCCCGGGATATCTGACGAGGCTGTCATCCTCGCTGCAGTCAGTGGCCTGCGCCCAGGACCATGCTCCTCAAAATTTGCCAGAAAACCGGCAAACTCAATCGAAGAGCTGCATGAAACAATGGAAAGATACTGTAGAGCTGATATGGATTTCAGAGCGAAGTCCGATGCTCGGAGGTCTCAGCAGAGGCCACAGCCGAGGCCTCAACCAAGAGAAAGCAACCTTCGCCAAGAGCAAAGCAACGTCGGTGCAATCAACAAAGCAACAAATTATGAAGATCAAAGACGGGACGCTCAACACCCGAGCAGCCAAGCCCCGCAGGGTTTGCCACCTCCGCCGAATCAGCGGTTCCAGCAGCGAGATCCTGCCAAAATGTATTGTCACTTCTGTGGAATGGGAAAGGGGCACACAACAAAGCAATGCGAATGCTTCGCCAAGGGAAAAGAATACCAGGAATCCAGGAAAGCTGCTTCGTCAGACTCCCGAACCATCAACCACACAAGGAAACCAAGTTTCCACCCACCAAATCCATCATACCACTATACCCCCATAAACTACGGCCTACCTTCGCAACAAACCCCTTACACTCATCACCCACTCTACAACCAAACCTCTTATCAGCCAACCACCATTCCACAACGCCAAAATCCAGCTTACACAGTTACATACCCAACCACCCCCCAAAACCAAATCCCAACAACCCACCAAGCCACCAACGCTCTGCCTGCCACCACCACCGCCAATCCCCGCGTTACCAGCACCACAACCTGTGAAAGCCGAAGCCTCGAGCCAAACGACCATCAACAATCCAACTTCAACCTTCGGTGTGATTCTAGCTATCACCGGAGGTTCAAATGAGGACCATGGTAACAAACGACAGAGGAAGGAACATGCCAGACGCGTTCACCACGTGGCCGTCGAAGGACCACATAAGTTCAGTCGTTGGTCCCACATCCCCATAACCTTCGATTCCAGTGACATGAAGCTAAGAGATTACCCTCACACAGATGCTATGGTGATCGAAACCAACCTCGCTGGGTGGACTGTCACCAAAATACTGGTCGATACAGGAAGCTCCGCTGACATCTTGTTCGCTTCAACCTTCGACAGCATGAAGCTTGACAGGAACCTTCTGCAACCGGCCGACAACCCCCTATACGGGGTTTCGGTGGTCAACAAGTGAGAGCCGTCGGGAAAATTTCTCTGCCCGTGACCTTCGGCGACCAATTCAACTGCAGGACGGAACATATAACATTTGATGTCGTCGACATGTTCTACCCATACAATGCCATTTTTGGCCGAGGGGTCACAAACGCGTTCAATGCGGTCATCCATCCCGCCTACCTATGCATGAAACTTCCCGCTCCGAAGGGTGTGGTCGCAGTATTTGGGGACCAGGACATTGCAAGGACAGCTGAAGGGAACGTAGCCCGGGGCAACGTAATGTACACAATTTGTCAAAACCTCAAACCCCCGGTATCAGCGTCGAGGGCGAGGTCTGCAATGACAGAGTGAAGGCAGCGCCAAAGGAGGAAACCAAACAAGTCCAACTCTTCGAGGGTAATGCCGAAAGAAAGGTGATCATTTCAGCCAACCTAGGCCCTCAATCAGAAGGCAACCTCGTCACCTTCCTCAGAGAAAATTCCGACACCTTCGCTGGTCCGCAGAAGACCTAAAAGGAGTCAACAGATCAATGATCGAGCATAGCCTGAACATCAAAACAGGCTATCGCCCAATCAAACAAAAGCTTCGCAAGATGTCAGAAGAAAGAAAGGAGGCAGCGAAGGCTGAGGTAAAAAGGCTTCTGGACGCAGGCGTCATTCGCCCAGTCAAATACCCAACTTGGCTCTCAAATGTGGTCCTAGTCCAAAGAAGAACAAAAAATGGCGAATGTGCGTCGATTTCACTTGCTTGAACAAAGCCTGTCCGAAGGATGATTTCCCCTCCCAAACATAAGCACCCTGGTCGACAGAGCGGCAGGTTGCCAAATGCTATCCCTCCTTGATTGCTTCTCAGGCTATCACCAGATCTGGATGAATGAAGAAGACGAAGAAAAAACAAGCTTTATCACACCCTCGGGCACCTTTTGCTTCCGAAGGATGGCAGAAGGTTTGAAAAATGCAGGCTCAAACCTTCGCTCGCATGACCTCCGAAGTTTTCAAGGATGAGCATGCTGTCTCCGCCTATGTAGACGACCTAGTCGTCCAGAGTGAACTAAAAGAGAACCACATACCAGACTTATCGAGGGTATTCAGCAACCTCCGGTCCGCCGGACTGAAACTAAACCCAGAAAAATGTGTTTTCGGGGTAAGTGAAGGTAAATTGCTAGGTTGCATCGTCTCAGCCAGAGGAATCGAAGCCAACCCTGAGAAGATTGATGCCATCATGAACATGGAACCTCCGGCGACCAAGAAAGCAGCTCAGCGTCTGACCGGTCGTTTGGCAGCACTTAGCAGATTCATCTCAAGATCCGCAGAGCGAGGGTTACCCTTCTTTGAAACACTCAGAAGCAACGCTCCATTCAATTGGGGTCCCCAGCAGCAAAAGGCCTTCGACGAGTTGAAAAAGTATCTGACCAGCTTGACTGCACTGACCAGCCCAAGCAAGGGAGACTTATTGTTACTCTACGTCGCAGCTTCGCCACACGCAGCAAGCGCAGTCCTCATCAAGGAGCTCCGCGAAAACAATAAAACCAGACAAGCTCCAATCTACTATGTTTCAGAAACCCTCGAGGGCCCAAAGAGAAATTATTCGGAGCTTGAGAAAATAGCATATGCCGTCGTCATGGCATCAAGAAAGCTCAAGCACTATTTCCAGGCGCACGAGATCCAAGTACCTTCGACGTACCCTCTCGAGAACATTTTCAAAAACAACGAAGCCGTTGGAAGAATAGCAAAATGGGCAGTCGAGCTTAACAGTTATGCCGTAACCTTCGTTGGCAGAACAGCGATCAAATCACAAGTGCTGGCTGATTTCATAGCAGAATGGACACCCGACCCTCGCCCCGGTGAGCTGCAGCAGGACCAGTTTTGGATCGTTTACGTCGACGGGGCCTGGGGTGCAACTGGAGCCGGTGCCTCGGCCATTCTAGTCTCGCCTTCCGGGTCGAAGCTGAGATACGCACGAAGGCTTGACTTCAAATGCACAAACAACTCCGCTGAATATGAGGCTGTGATTCTGGCGCTTTCAAGGCTGCGATCGTTATCAGTCCGAAGGGCACTAATCAACACAGACTCTCAAGTCATTGCGGGGCACATTGAAAAGAACTACAAAGCAAAAGACCCAGAGCTTCAAAAGTATTTTCAATATGTCCGAAGGTTAGAATCTTTCTTCCTCGGCATAACCGTTAAAAGCAATATCAAGGACTGAAAACAGCGAAGCAGATTGCTTAGCCAAAGCAGCCGCGCAGCAGTCACAGCTTCCTCCAGATGTGTTCTACGAGGTTTCCACTCGGTCAGCCTTCGAGGCTTCTGAAATCAGCATCAAGCTGATCAGCGCAATTCAGTGCGAGGATTGGAGAGCACCCATCATGGCCTACATCAAGGGGCTCCATGAATCAAACAACAGAGAAGAAGAAAACAGACTAAAACAAAGAGTGCGAGGATACAAGATCATTGACAATACGTTGTACAAAGCTTCGGTAACCTCGCCATGGCTCAAATGTGTGTCACAGTCCGAAGGCAATGACATTCTCAAGTTAATCCACGAGGGCATTTGTGGTTCTCACAACGGCCCGAGGGCTCTAGTCGGCAAAACGTTCCGGCAAGGCTTCTACTGGCCAACAGCATTAAGAGATGCGGAAACCATCGTCAAGCATTGCGAGGGTTGTCAACTGATGGCAAAAAAACAAAACGCCCCAGGGGCACCCACAACTCTCATATGCCCAACCTGGCCTCTGCAAAGGTGGGCGATGGACCTCGTAGGCCCATTACCGACAGCTCCCGGGAACCTTCGCTATACGGTGGTAGCTGTGGAATACTTCACAAAATGGATTGAAACAAGGCCACTGTCCTCCATCACTTCCCTCACAGTTAAAAAGTTTTTCTGGCAACAAATAGTTTGTCGCTTTGGAGTTCCTCAGCACACTAACCGTCGACAATGGCACTCAGTTTGACAGCGAGGTCTTCAAAGAATTCTGTGCACAAATTGGGACAATATTATGCTTCGCCTCCGTCCGACACCCGCAATCCAACGGCCTGGTTGAAAGAGCCAATGCGACAATATTCCAAGCTATCTCCAAAAAGCTGCAGGGTAGACCCAAGGGTAAATGGGCCGATGAACTACCTTCGGTCACCTGGTCTCACAACACCTCAGAATGCAGAGCAACAAAATTCACTCCTTTCAAGCTGCTGTTCGGCGAAGAAGCGGTGCTTCCAGAAGAGCTAAAATACGGATCGCTCAGAACAACCCTCGCATCTGACGAGCAAGCCCAATCGCTCGATAAAGACCTACTCGAAGAAGCAAGATGCAATGCAGTGCACAACCTTCGCAAGTACCAAGAAGAAACCAGAAAATGGAGAGATAAAAAGATCAGAATCAAAGAGTTGCAGAAGGGTGACCTCGTCCTCATCAGAAAACAAAATGCCAGCTTGGCAGGAAAATTTCAGCCCAAGTGGACGGGTCCATACTTGATCGTGGAAAGCAACCGTCCTGGCTCTTTCCCCTCTCCGACAGCGAGGGTAACATCCTGCCTCACACTTGGAACATCGACGACCTTCGCAAATACTACCCATAGCGGGGCCCTAGCGAGCCCTCGCAAGTTGTAATTCATCTTCGCTTCTCATGTTTCCATTTCTATGAATGTAACAAAACAAAGGAGCTGCACTCTTTTTCCTTACGAAGGGGCGTAAGGTTTTTTAACGAGGCAGTATCCAAAGCATCAATACAGGTTAGAACCCCCAAAAAAAAGTAAAATCTCCAAACCTCTACTAACAAACATCGAAAAAGCGGGTCTCTCTCAAGAGCGCTACATTCGATGAAAACCTGCTAAGATTGCTTCGAAAAACATTCCTTTTCCTTTCAAAGCAAACTTCACCTCCGCCTAAGATAAGGGGAGGAAAGTCGAGCACCCTGGCACAAACGACAGGGGCTCGCAAAAAGCAAACTTCACCTCCGCCTAAGATAAGGGGAGGAAAGTCGAGCACCCTGGCACAAACGACAGGGGCTCGCAAAAAAGCAAACTTCACCTCCGCCTAAGATAAGGGGAGGAAAGTCGAGCACCCTGGCACAAACGACAGGGGCTCGCAAAAAAAGCAAACTCACCTCCGCCTAAGATAAGGGAGGAAAGTCGAGCACCCTGGCACAAACGACAGGGGCTCGCAAAAAGCAAACTTCACCTCCGCCTAAGATAAGGGGAGGAAAGTCGAGCACCCTGGCACAAACGACAGGGGCTCGCAAAAGGCAAACTTCACCTCCGC
This sequence comes from Coix lacryma-jobi var. lacryma-jobi, assembly GCA_009763385.1. Taxonomy (NCBI): domain Eukaryota; kingdom Viridiplantae; phylum Streptophyta; class Magnoliopsida; order Poales; family Poaceae; genus Coix; species Coix lacryma-jobi. The sequence continues at coordinate 95,512,964 of CM019829.1, forward strand.
CAAGATAAGGGGAGGAAAGTCGAGCACCCTGGCACAAACGACAGGGGCTCGCAAAAAGCAACTTCACCTCCGCCTAAGATAAGGGGAGGAAGTCGAGCACCCTGGCACAAACGACAGGGGCTCGCAAAAGGCAAACTCACCTCCGCCAAGACAAGGAAGAAAGTCGAGCACCCGCACAAACGACAGGGGCTCGCAAAAAGCAAACTTCACCTCCGCCTAAGATAAGGGGGAAGAAAGTCGAGCACCCTGGCACAAACGACAGGGGCGCGCAAAAAAACAAGCTTCACTCCGCCTAAAAACAAAGGGAGGCGCGAAGTCCAAAAACATCAAGCACCCCCGCAAAAGCACATCAGAAGCTCATCACGAGAGCAAATGCGCGAGCCTCGCTAAAAGAAAAAGGGGGCGTCGCTGTTTTTTCAAAACAAGCTCACAAGAGCAAATGCGCGAGCCTCGCTAAAAGAAAAAGGGGGGGGCGTCGCTGTTTTTTCAAAACAAGCTCACAAGAGCAAATGCGCGAGCCTCGCTAAAAGAAAAAGGGGGGGGCGTCGCTGTTTTTCAAAACAAGCTCACAAGAGCAAATGCGCGAGCCTCGCTAAAAGAAAAAGGGGGCGTCGCTGTTTTTTCAAAACAAGCTCACAAGAGCAAATGCGCGAGCCTCGCTAAAAGAAAAAGGGGGCGTCGCTGTTTTTTCAAAACAAGCTCACGCGAGCAAGCGCGCGAGCCTCGCCAAAATAAAACAGGGCGTCGCTGTTAAAACAATATAAGAAACGTTAAATAGCACAGCAAACATGGCACACAACCCATACGCCTTTCTCATGCCGTTACAAAATAACGTTACAACAACGAACATATCCCAAAATAAAAATCTTTACAAGGAACCACCGCTCCCCTCAATCAACACCAAATCACCGAAACCTTCGGCCTCCTCCTCAAACCCCCCCTCCACTGGAACCAGGGGCCCCCACAACAAAGGAGCTGCAGGGACAATTGGCAGCTCCCCGGGCAAAACCCTCGCCCTATACATATATCTATGCCTCGTCTCATTAACTTCCGAAGGTTCTTCCTTCGGGATCAAAAGCGCCCCATCCGAACCAATTTCAAGCTCTCTTTGCCCGAACAAATATTCTAAAGCTGCGTTCTCGTCAATATCATCATCACCACCAGCTTGCGAGGTCGAAGAAGATCCAAACAAATAACGATCGGCTTGACGGTCTGTATAGTCTGCTTCGCGCCAAAATCGACTCGACCTACTATTTTTTAAATCATACCTCCGCACCTTCGACCACCAAAAACGTTCAAAGGAAAGCGAAGGATATTTAAACCTAGCGCGAGCCCACGATTCACCAGTAATAAAAACATCTTGGTAGTTCAACATCAGCGGAGTCACGTCGAATACGTCTAGCACGGTTCCGTCAGGAACCTGCATGTTGCACAAAAATACGAGATGTCTCAGCCTCGTCAAGTCTTTACAAACAACCACAGTATCTACAAAAAGGCCTCCCTCGCCCCAACAAACCCAGGCATCACACCTGACCAGCTTCCCCTCGGCTAATCTCCAAACCCTCGCCAACGGCGACAGTCGAGGTCCCAGCTGACGCCTCCACCGCCGTGTTTTCTTCCGCAGCAGCCTCGACATTCGTCGCAGTCTCCTCTTCCATCGCCGTCGCCTGCGCAGCATTTCCTTCAGTGATCGGCACGTCCCCGGTCAACGCCTCGATCTCGGCGAGCGTAACCCCCGCACAACTTGGCTCAGGGGCGGCTTCGGAGCCACCCCTCGCTGCGACTTCCATGGGCGGCGAGGGCATTGCATCTCGTCGAGCCTATAAGCAAAAACAAAAGACAAACCTAAAAAAAAAAAAAAAAAAAAAAAAAAAATCAAAAAAAAAAAACAGAATGAAACCTGGCGTGTAGCCTCGGCAGCTTCTTCGAAGGCGAGAGCTCGGCCACCTCCGGAGATCCAAAACTTGCGAAGCAAGCGCATCGCACAGTTCCGAACTTCTGCGTCATCAACCTTCATCCGACGAACTTCATCAACCGACGGAAAGGCATGGCTCGGCCTTTTGATCTTGCGAAGATGATCACAATCCGCCAGTCGAAGCGTGCTCGCCATTGCCAAGGCCCCGGCGTAGCCACCAAAATCGGCTGCATTGGAAACTAGCGAGCTAAATACATCAAGCTCGTTACCCAGCCAGCCCTCGAAGGCCTCTGCGTCAGCTGCAGGCAATGGCTCTCCGGCAGAGCCCCCAGCCTCGGTCAGACAACAATCAAGTTTACGTTTGACATTCTCCATACTCGCCCGCCAAGATTTGTTCAAATCACCTAGCCGACCCTCGGCCTCGGCCAAAGCCTTGTCTTTCTCCTTTCCCGCGGCAATCAGATCAGCATTCCGCTTCGCCAGCTCATCCGCCTCCTCACGAGCCTTCGCGGCCTTCTCCGAAGCAATCTTCATTTCATTTTCTTTATTCTCTAGACTCCGCGCCAGTTTGCTATTCTCCTTCTCAAGATCAGTAATATGGTTCCTCATAAATTCCATGTCGGAGCTAACCTTCCGCCTCGCTGAGCGGTTCAAGAGCATTAGCTCCGCCAACTTGACGTCAACGTCGTCGAAGGTGTCGCCAACCGCTTGATCCGCAAGAAGAACCTCCGCCTCCGGCACACAAATGCGGCCGAAGATCCGGCCTAGAAAACGCCTTTCCTCCGGGCTACACTGCAAGTGGCAATCCCGAAGGTCCGGACTGGTGAACAGCGCAGTCGCCGGATCAGAAATCCCAAGCTTCTTAGCATATTCCGGGAGGCTCGACCGGCTAGCCTCGCCGAACGGTCTCTTTCCCCGGGATCGCGCAGAGTCAAGTTCCCCATCGAACTCAAACCCCTCCACCCAAAGGTGCGAGCCCGCAAAGCTGGGAACCGCACCTCGTCGAGGGCTACCTGGCTCAATATCTTGTGCGATTTCAACTGCGCCCTGGGCAACCATCGCACCAACACTCGGCGAGGCTCCGCCTCCAATAGACACCTCCTCATCCGTGTCATGTCCTTCAATAGAACCCTCGCTGCTTTCATCAGACGAACCCTCGTCCGTCTCCCCCTCCTTTGCGTCCTTCTCCTCCACCTCATCATCATCAGATTCATCCTCGCCGCCCGAAATCTGGACTAAAGCGCCGATCCCTCCAACGCGAGGCACGCGTCCCCCGACTGCACCGGCACCTCGGCCGCTTGGAGCTACGGCCAAGGAAGAAGTGCCTGCAGCAACAGAGCCAGCAGCGACCTTCATCGCAAGCACCTTCGCTCGGCCACCAGCTCCGCCACGGCCTCGACCACGGCCTCTCTTCGGCCGAGAGACGATCTCCCTTTCTCCCGAAGCTTTACGCTTCCTCTTCTTCGGCGCGTCGTCGCTCGAAGGAGCGGGCCAGTCTGCGTACCGAATACCAAGAATGTCGAACATCCTGTTCACTCGACCTCCGCTACCCACCGAGCTGTGGATAGCCTTCACCTCCAATATGGATAATTTCCCAACAAGCTCTTCAGCCCACTGCTGAACCCGCTTGTAAACAGCTTCGTTCCCATCCTCGCGCCTCGGAAACTTTGCAAGAACTTTTTCCCAAATCTTGTTCAAATCAACTATCGGTTTCTTCAAACCCTTAGCACATACTTGGGGTCCTCCCCGACTCCAAACCATTTTTGCCTTCGGCTAAGGGGCCACACCTTCGCACAACAATATTCTTCGACCAAGTCGCGGGCGCACTGCGAGCGCGCCACAACCCTCAAGCAATCAACCGCAGCATGAGCCTCGGCGCTCATCTTGGCCTCGGCGCCGACATCTCCAAGAAGCGGAAGCTCGCCGCAAAGCTCGACGTCGCCACTAAGCTTGTAGTAAAACCAGGATTCTTGCCATCCGCTGCTCCACTTATTCTTCTGGGCCTGCACCGGCACCTCCGACCCAGCGCGATAGCAGAATGTGTACACAGCAAACTGTCCAAGACGAGTGTTACCTTCGCCACAATCCATCTTGCGGGGCTGCATGTGCACACGATGAGTGCGGATAAAACCCTCGACGTGTGGAGCGGTGCCCTGAGAACGGCATGCCCACACGTACACTGACATCTTCGTAAAACAAGAAGGCGTCAACTGATGAAATTTCAGGTTGAACCTTCGAAGAACGGAGGTCACAAAGGAAATCACCGGAAAGCGAAGGCCAGCCGAAAAAAATTCTTCAAAGACCACAACCTCATCCGCCTCTGGCTTCGGAACGGTCTCCCCACTACTGGTCCTCGCCTTGCCTTCCTCAATCCAGCCCCACCTCACATAAGACGCAATCTCACTGGCGCAAACCCGGCTAAGACCAAACTCGAAGGTAACCCCATCATCCGCGACGGCGGGAGAACCAGCCCGAGCAGTCTGCTTCAATCTGGCCATCTCTTCAGCTACCAAAAACTATCAAACAAACCTTCGCACACAAGTATGTTCGCCAATGCCCGTCCAAACCCTCGCACGCAAGCTAAAACAAACCTTCGCAACAAGCAAATCGCAACAGCAGGACGGCTATAGCAGAGGACACAATCAAAACTCTTCACCCGCTCTTTCTATTTATAGGCCGGGAGACGAGCCCCTCACCCCACGAAATCGGCACGACAACCGAAAAACGCGGCGCAAAAAACGAAACAGGCTTCAATAGTACAAACAACAACACAACGGCCCAGCCCAAAGCAGTCGCGGGCGTCGCTGCCGAGGGTCCCGTTTTTATCCCCATTGAAAGGCGCTGCTTGGGCCTAAACACGGTTTTTTAGATCCAAGACAACGAGGGGCTACTGTTGGGGGAAAGGACCCTCGGCAGAAGCGCCGCTCGAACTGGTGCTCGGAATTAACCCTCGCGCAATGCCTCGTTGTCCTTGCGAGGGCCCTCTCCTACTGGGGATCGTTACTCTGACCCCCGGACGCGGGTTCAACCCTCGTCGCTTCGTTGTTTTCCATGCAGGTCCAAGTCGACAGTCGCACTGCAGGAAATCCTCGCTGGCCCACAACGCCACCTTCGCTTGGAGCGAAGGTTCAAGCAAGCGGCGAGTGTGCGCTGTCCCGAAGGCGAGCGAAGCCGAAGGTCCGGCGCGCACGGCCGAAGGTCAAACCTTCGGTCTTCTCCCCCGAAGGCAAGTAAAGCCGGAGGTCCGGCAGATGGCGGAGGGGCGCGGGCCCAAGGGCGAGCGCGGCCGAAGGTCAAAACCTTCGCATTTTCCCCGAAGGTGAACAGGAACCAGGTGGCGGTGCATTGGAGGGTGGCCAATTAGGGTTTCCGCTTCAGCCGTGTATTTACGCTTTTGCCCTTCCTCCCTGCGTGGAGGTGAGGAATCTTCCCTGTACCCTTTTGTAATTTGGCCCGTGCCCCTTGGCATTCCCTATAAATACCAAGGGGATGAACAGTGTAAGGGGACGACTTTTGGGGAATTGAGCACCTTCCACTTCCGCCTTACCTTCGCTACTGCATCCGACGCTTGGCCGCCTTCGCTCTTTCCCCTGCACAAGTGCGGAGGTAGGGCAAGTGCGTTCCAATAATTGGGTAAACAAATATCTTCTTCGTGTGTTTATTTGAGAATAGAAGAGAAGGGAGGTTGAACGATTCTCAAAGAGGTGAGAAATGACATCATGCCAGATGTAGAAAAATAACAGTAACATAAGAAAGGTAGGAAAAAGATGTAGTGACATATCATGGAGTAGGAGTTTTGGTTCTGCCGGGGGGGTAGATCTGGATATTGGTGTTTTTAGTTGTAGAGATTATATCGGGTAGTTCGAGAGCATCGGTTAATTGGCTGCTCATCGGTCTTTCAAAAATAAGAACCGAGGACCGATACTTCGGATTTTCGGGGTCGTCCGGTTTCGGTCGTTTTTGCCCAGCCTGCCGTAGCGCATTCATGCTGCTCCTCGGCCCACATCCCCCCCCCACCCTACCCCATCGGCCGCCGCCCCGCCCCCGCCCCGCTGCAGGTGGCCTGCTCTCCTTGTCCTTCTGGAGTTCAGCGGGATAGAGATGGTACGAAGCTCTGTGATCGAGCATGTGTTGCTGGTTTGATTTGTGCGTTTCATCCCTCCATTTGTCCAACTAGAGGCTTAAACGTGTTCGCTGTTTGGTTAATCATGTTATAATAAATCTGGAGTCCTGGCATGCTATAGATCTGATTCTTGATTGGTAGAAACATATGTTCCCTATGTGGATTTGTGTCTCAATGCTTAATTTGCCTGCGCCAGTATTTGTTATACATTAACTGCATTAGAGCAACTCCAACAGTTTGGTAAAATTCATTTGGTATATGTTATAATTTGGCAAGTTGCTAAATTATATAGCAAGTAGAAAAAAGGACTATCTCCAATAGTTTGCTATTCTAACTTGATAAAAAAACGCACGCCGCCACGAGCCCCGCCGCGGCCGTGCCCTGCGCCACACCCGGGCCACGACGGCCGCCGCGCATGCCGCGACGAAGAGAGCTGCAAGACGAACTCTAGCATCAGCATGTACGTATCTCAGGAAGCAAGAAGCAGCGCAGCAGGACGTATGCATCTCAGGTGTCGTGGCCAGCGCGGCTGCTGCGGCTCGCTATGGCTGTCGGTGCCGTGGCCAGCAGCGGCCATGGCCTGCAAGCGGCGGCAACGAAACCTGCTAGTGATTGGGAAACCATCGTAGAGGAGCAGTAGATGAGTCGATTCATGGAATACCTTAACCCTAGTTTGCCGGCAACGAAAATACTTTCACCTGGACGAGAAACCGCAGAAACGAGGAGGTGGCGCGGGAAGGAGCGAGGAGCTGTCGGCGAGCAGCAGTAGGCGCTGTTCGACCCGGAGCTGGTCGCGCAGTTTGACCGTGCCATGGAGCAGCTGTCGGAGGACGCGGTGGGAAGGGAAGGGAAACGCGCCGCTGCGCGCGCGGAAATATACGCGTGCGGACGGGAAATTTAGGAAGTTGGGAAAAATAGCAAGTGATTTTAGCAAACTGTTGGACAACGATTTTTGCATGTTTGCTAAATTTTAAAGGATGGAGTTGCTTTGCTATTATCATAGTAGCAAGTAGAATTGTAGAAATCTTGCATTCCCTCAGCAAAAAAAAAGTAGAAATCTTACATATAAATACCTGGGTAGTACGAACCTTGCCGATATGCCAGACATGGTGATCCTTTATAATCGTCTACCTTTTCTATCTCATGGTTATTGTATTGGTGCTCTGGGCATTCGACGTTTATGCAGTGCTCAATTCTTGCATAAATGAGTAGGTTAGAATGAACATGATCTTGCAAATGTTTACTCAGATTACTTCTTTTGCAGCCTTTTTCTATCTCATGGTTATTGTATTGGTGCTCTGGGCATTCGACGTTTATGCAGTGCTCAATTCTTGCATAAATGAGTAGGTTAGAATGAACATGATCTTGCAAATGTTTACTCAGATTACTTCTTTTGCAGCCTTTACATGGCAGATGAGCCTTCTGATGCGTGCTCAAAATGCACAAATTAAGACGATGTTAGGGATAAAAGGAAGAGAATGAAGAGCTCTTCAGACATCTTACAGTATAGATTTGATTGACATGGGTGGGCATGAGCTCTTCACAGATTAGTACTTTTATCCTTCTCTTCAGACGATGCACACTGAATCTGTGAAGGCATGGGTGGGTGTTGACGTCGCAAGTGATCCGAATCAAACACCAACAGGGCTAGAACGCCCGGAGAGGTTGCAGTTCAACCTGAGACAGCAGGAACCCTGGCTAAACCGACGAAAACCGATCTAGAGACCGGTTTAGATCGATCTAGGGTTTTGGGCTCCTGTGTTGATAACTCTAGAACTCCTCCCGGGAAGAACCGTCGGGGAGAAGCACGTAGAGGTTGTCCTAGGACCAGCAAGGCCGCCTAGAACGCCGTCGAGTCCCGCCGGGAGACGCGCCGAACAGCAAAGTAGAGGGGAAAAATGAGGTAAAAGGACGGTAGATTGATTTTGATCCATTAGGGTTGGATGCCTCAATCGGCCATGATCCTCTCATATATATAGAGGGGGCTGGTCTTATCCCAATAGGAAACATCTCCAGATACGATTTCCAAGCTTCCTATCCGGACTCTATCAACATATAGAATCCAATCCGGACGTGACAAGGTAACCCTAATTTCGCCGATCCTTGGATCGACCAGATCGGTCTAATGGGCTTTATCAGCCATACTGATCAACAAATCGTCCTTACAAGAGAAGGATCCACATACGTAGCGTCGGACTCAGCAATCATCAAAACCATAAGGCCTCCGATCAGGGCCACCTGGTCGTCCATAACATGAGTGATCGAAAACCCAAAATGATCAAGCTCATTCACTTAGAACATCCGATCTCTTAAAATACAAATTCGACCTTATATTAATATTACAGGCCGAACACTTCCTCTAAATTCATCTTTATCTGTGACACTTTTGAGTGTCAACATATGCCCCCCTGTTTTTAGGTGATCTTTGGATAACCTAAAAACAAACCGAATAATGACGATGTCCAACTCATCGGCTATTCGATATTTAAGGATAAATATTCTGACTATTTTTGTTCTAAGGGCGATACATGTATCGGCCATTGCTTGGAATGTACTCAGGCTTCTTGCCAAACACTTGGAAAGTATTTTTCAAATACCTTCTGTTTATTGCTCTCGGGAGACTTTCACCTTGTAACGTCTCCAGCATATATGCATTTCCAAATACCACTTGATCACTTTATAAGGACCCTCCCAGCTCAGCGACCACTTGCCAAACTTATTGTTCTTCGATCCAAGCGGTAATATAGTCTTCCACACCAATTCTCCCACTTGGAATGATTTGCTTCTCACCTTTTGTTGTAAGCTCTGGCAACCCGGGCTTTGTCTTTCTCCATCTCCTTAAAAGCCTTTAATCTCTTATCGGTCACTTCATCAATGTTATCCATCATGGCATCATGATACATAACAGCAGATAAATCATTCTGTTTAGCCAGTCTATATGCATCTAGATTTACCTCGACGGGCAACACTACTTCTTGTCCATATACCAGCTCGAAGGAGTAACTTTTGTAGCACCATGTCTTGACACACGATGAGCCCACAAAGCTTCAGACAAAACCTCATGCCACCTCCTTGGGTTATCCTCAATCTTCTTTTTGATAAGCTTGATCAAAGTCTTGTTACTAGACTCAGCTTGAGCATAGTATGGAGACGAATTGAGCATCTTTATCTTGTATAATTCAGCGAAGTTCTGTACCTCTTTAGAGATAAAAGATGTCCCTTGATTGGTAGTTAACGTCTGAGGTATGCCGAATCTATGTATAATATGCTCAGTAATAAACTCAATTACCTCCTTATGTGTCATATTCTTTAAAGGCACCGCTTCAGACCAGAATAAAACAATGTCCCTTTGAAGATGGGGGATGAATTTGACCAATGAAGTCTAGCCCCCAACCATGAAAAGGCCACGGCTTGATAATAGGATGAAGCATAGCAGCAGGCACAAGTTGTATGTTTCCAAACCGTTGACATTCTCTGCATCCTTTGTAGTAACGGAAACAATCGGCCATCATCGTGGGTCAATAAAACCCAGCTCTACGTAATAGCCATTTCATTTTTGGTGCCGATTGATGTGTACCACAAATACCTTCATGAACTTCTCCCATAGCTACCTTTGCTTGATCAGATCCAAACATCTAAGTAACAAGTCTTCGGCAGTCCTTCGATAAAGCTCATCATTGTGTAGTACATATTTAAATGCACTCCGCCGAACACTTTGATCAACCTTAGCACTCGGATCATTAAGATATTTAAGCAGGGGAGTTCTCCAATCCTCTAAATCAGTTCCACTTTCATGACCGATTCAGCTCGATTCAGACAAATTAATCGTTCCATGATCGACCAGGTCAATCGGACGAATTAACTGACTTGATTCATAAACAACCTGGTCGGCCATGGTGTCTTCCCAAGCTTAACATGTACCTGGTCTCCAGGGCAAGGTGGCCAAACTGGTTTTAAACAAACTGGTCGGCTATAGGAGCCGACAATACTCCTGCACGCTGTTGCATCGGCTTTATGTGAAAATTACGTCTACTGACACTATAGCCAGATGCTTGTTGAGCTAACATTTTAGCTTTATGATTTTCATGTCTTGGTATATGCCGAATCTGGAATTCGGTCGGTAAAATGAGTAATGATGTCAAGGCACATGTCAAGATAAACATTTAACGATCCCTCTAGGCATTGAAACTCACCAGCAACTTGTTGCACTACTAGCAAGGAATCTGCGGATACATGGGTGTATGCCGAGTCTCTAAGTGATGAGTGATTGTCAACTGGGATAATGCGCATGTTCTTTGGCTTGTGTTGTGCAGGTGTCGAGCACGGATACAGTGATCAGAGGCAAGGTGAAGGTCAAGTAGAGACGTGTGTCGTGGGAGGGACCGAGAGTGGCGAAGGGCGGACATGAGGCTTGGACTGAGGGACCGGTGGCCCGAGGATCAGCTGTGGTGGCTGATAGCCTGGGACAGCGACGAGCGAAGAAGACTTGCGGGCACGGTGTTGCTTGGGTCGAGGACCTAGGGACATGTGTCGGTGGACGGGGTGCACGGGCGGTGCATCCCCTCTACGGCTCAGTTTGGTGGTTGAGCCACAGAAAAACCACCGAGTGGACGGTTTCCAGGTTTGGGCCTCAAAACCTGGGCGCTGATGGTTTCCGAGTTTGGGCCACAAAACTCGGGCTGAGGACAGTTTCCAGGTTTGGGCCTCAAAACCTGGGTGCTGCGGGTTTGCTGAGTTTGGGCCACAAAACTCAGGCTACGGTCGGCTGGTTTCCCGGTTGGGCCTCAAAACCAGGGGTTGGTCGTGAAGGCTGGTTTCCCGGTTTGGGCCTCAAAACCGAGGGCAAAGTCCGTGAAAAGGACGAGCGGAGCGGTGGCGGCACGTGGCGGCAATCGGTGAGGTTGCGTCGAGGCAACGCTACCAGTTATGCGGGCGTGGCCGTCGGATCACCAGCATCTTCGAGTTGGTCCAGAATAACGCTAGGGTTTAGCTGGTTCGCTCTATAATTAGAGAGGGGTAGAGTAGGAATTAGAATTAGGATAAGTAGAGGGAGACACCCTCCTCCCATTCTATCTCAGTCATTTGCTCTTTGCCTTCTAGGTTTTCCTGCTCTCCTACTCCCCTGCTGTAGCAAACTGAGATCCACAGAGAAGAGAACAATACCTCTGTGCACCGTGAGATTTTGAGGAAGTGAGACCGTAATCTCACTATTGTAGCGTGTGGTAGCCACACGGTTGCAAATTCGCGTTTTGTTCTTGTTCTTCGCGGATTGCTTTTCTCCACGTTTTCCCCGTCGATCGATCTCTTTGCTTGGTGCGTCTTTGGAAATCCGTTTGAACCAAGTTGTTCTAGACCGTGAGGCACTTCTTTCCACCGAAGGAATTCATCCCTAACCTCACGACCTAGTAGATCGGTTGATTTTCGTTTTGGATCGGTTTTACTCCTTTAGTCCCGATTTCTTCCAATCCATCGATTTGGAGTTAGATGCGAGCCGTGATTCCCATGGGATAGCTCACTAACCTCCTTGAGACTCCTCATACCAAGTCTAAGCCTTAGTGCTTTTGATTCGAAGGAGGTCGAGTCATTTCGTGGAAGAACAGTGCAGTATCGGGACCATCGGACGCTGTGTTCTTGAGCATCGGACGCTGAGTCTTTTCCATCGGAGCGTCCGGTGCACGTGTCGTCTGACAGTGCTCTTTAAGGAGCATCGGACGCTGACCATCGGAGCGTCCGTTGCCATCGGACGCGCGGGGGTCAGACATCGGACGCTAGGGCTGCACTGTTCACAGAGTCCGATGGGTGTCTAGTAAGGTTCCAGAAGTGTCCTGTTTGCATCGGACGCGTCCGGTGCAGGGTCATCGGACGCTGCCAGCGTCCGATGCTGCTGAGTCTGCGCAGTTTCATCCGTGTGGTTCGTTCGTTCGTGTCGGTTTTGATTTCCGCTTTTGGGTTGGGTTTCTAGAGTCGTATAGTGTCTCGCTGTGCTGCTTGGAAGCATCCACCCTATCTCTAGGGTCGTGGACACATACGAGCTCTAAGTTTGCTCTTGGGGGTGTTTCTCGGGACAGTGGCGACAAGTTTCCGAAAGGAATTTTGAAGCTCCCATTCACCCCCCCTCTAGTCGCTTTCTGGTAGCACTTTCGGTCCTTCAATTGGTATCGGAGCGGGTTAAGGATCTTCCACCTTAGCCGGTTCCAGATCACAGAAGGCGACAGGGATCGCGGCGTGGGCAAACCGCCGTGTTTCGATGGGACGAACTATGCGTATTTGAAGATACGCATGTCGGCTTATCTGCAGAGTTTGGGTGCTTCTATTTGGGATATTTGCAACTCTGTCGATTACGTGATCTTGGCTGCTCGTGTCTCTCAGCTTCAGATCGATGAGCACGATGCCAATAGCCGAGCCCGTAATGCCCTTTTCTCAAGCCTGAGCATGAGTGAGTTTGATCGCGTTTCTCACCTCGCTACGGCTCGGGAGATTTGGGCTACCCTCATGCGTTTCCATGAGGGAACCTCTCAAGTCAAAACCCGTCTCTACGAGTCGTTCAAGAGAGTATGTAGAGAACTTTCGACATATGCCTGGCGAGAGCATAGAAAGTTTGTTCGCTCGCTTTCAGGTGATTGTCAACAGGATGAGAGCTAACAAGGAGTTGTTGCCTTTCGACGATCATGAGAGGGCTCTCAAGCTTTTGCATACTCTTGATCGGTCGGTGTGGGATTCCAAGGTTCAGGCGATCATCGAATCGCCTAACTATGAGACCCTCACGTGCGACGAGCTCTTTAGTAAACTCAAGTCCAGTGAGATCGATGCCATGGCGAGGGCTTCTTATGAAAATCCTTCTGGCCCGTTGATGGCTTTACTTTCTGGCTCTTCTGCTAACACCTCTGGAGGCTTTGCACTTTCCTCTCTTCTTTCTGTCATAGAGAGCAGTTGGAGTTCATGGGGGATGACGAGTTGGCCTTGCTCGCCAACCGGTTCTCGTGGTTTCACAACAACCGCATGAACCGTCGCCGCGGAAGATTGGAGAGTCGAGTGGTCTTAACCCAGGTGAGAAGCCCAACTCCACCACTACTCCCAGCTTACAAGATTCCACCCAAAGAGCCTCTCAAGCCTAACACCAAGGATGGGGTCTTTGTTGAGCCTCTGAGAGCTCCACCCAAGAAACAATCATGGGCTCCCAAACCAAACCACCTCAAGAACAAGCTTGACACCATGCCACCTATCCAGGAGGAGCTTATGCCACAGAAGGGCAAAGTGATCCACACCCACTACCATGAGTACCAACAACCCCCTATGAGAGCGGAGAGGTACATCATTGTGAGCATTGGGAGAGATGGACACTTGAGTGAGTTTTGCTTTCGGCGCAAGAGAGAGGTGCGCCGTGCAAGGGAGATGAACAACCCGGACATGTACCATCCTTTCCATGATGTACATGTGTTGAATGTTCAGAGGCATGCTGCTAGGCCTAGAGGTCCAAAACCTCAAGTTCCTAGGCCTAGGGCGCGAGGAGGTCGTGCCCGGCGGGAGCCTGCAGTTGTAGGATATGGACCCCGTGGCGGTGGCTTTGAAGTGGTGAGCGTTTTTCACCACCGCACATTTGAGTATCGCGATGGACGCTCCTCCCTTAGCGGACCACGTTTTCCTCAACGTGGTGATCGCTTCCCCATAGGCGTGCTAGGAATGGTTTTCTGCTAACCGTTCTTTTGAGCAGCCGGCCCAACACTGGTATTCTCCCTACTTCAATAACCCCAGTGGTTGGACTGTATGCTCACCCTATGTCTTTTTATTGATGTAGGTAAAACGATTGATTGGAGAACGTTTGGTTGGGGGATTCCGGTTGCTCGAGGCACTATGACCGGAAACACCAAGTGGTTCTCCAGTCTTAGTTGGTAGCCGGAAAGGGTTTATCACCTCGGCGACAATTAGCAAAGGTAAGGTGTTATCTCGTGGGTCGGTGCGAGTTAATGAGCACTTTGTGTGCGCGATGTTGCTCTTGTTTCTAACTTGCATTTTAACCTTCTTTCTGTTTCGCAACTCTTTGATGACGACTATGAGATTCGTTTTAAGCCGAATCTCAGTCGTATTTTGGACCCTCAGGGCAATCTTGTTTGTGTGATTTTGCCCTTTGAGAAAGTCTTTCATGCGAATTTCTCGGAGTCTTTTGGCATTTCTCGTTGTCTTGTGGCTGGACCTTCCTCCTCTGATCTTTGGAAGTGGCATAGGAGACTTGGACATTTGAGCTTCGACTTGCTTGCAAGACTTAGTTCACTTGGCCTAATCCGAGGATTGCCCAAGTTATCCATGGAGAAGGATCTTGTTTGCCATTCTTGTAGACATGGAAGATGGTTGCCGCTCCCCACCATCCAGTGACTCAGGTCATGACCAAGCGCCCTGGAGAGCTTTTGCACATGGACCTTGTTGGTCCGGCTTGGTGAGCTCGGTTGGAGGGAAGTGGTATGTGTTTGTTTTGTTGACGACTTTTCGAGATATTCGTGGGTCTTCTTTTTAGCTGAGAAGACCGAGACTTTCTCCTTTGCTCGCAATCTGATTTTGCGTCTTCAGAACGAGTTCCCTTTGACTCGATGCGAGCCATTAGGAGTGATAATGGTTCCGAATTCAAGAATTTGGATTTTGAGAAGTTTTGTAACTCTTTGGTTTAGAGCATCAGTTTTCTTCCCCCTACACACGCCACAGAATTGTGTTGTAGAGAGGAAGATCGGACCCTTGTAGAGATGGCCAGGACGATGCTTGATGAGCATAGGACTCCTAGGCGATATTGGGCCGAAGCTATGAGCACTGCATGCTACATTTCAAATCGCATTTTTCTCCGAGCTTTCTTGAAAAGACTTCTTATGAGTTGCGTTTTGGAAAACTGCCCAAGGTGAGCTATTTTCGAGTTTTGGTTGCCATTGTTTTATACTCAAAAAGGGCAACTTGGACAAGTTTGAGTCTCGTTCTTCTGACAGTGTGTTTTTGGGTTATGGCACTCACACTCGAGCTTATCGTGTACTTAACCTTGACACTAACCGAGTCATGGAGACAGCCGATGTCACCTTCGATGAGACCATGGTTTGTCCTTCTTCTCGGTTGAGCGCGTGCAGGTGATCATGATGTTGGGGAGCCTCTTTTTGATGATGAGGAAGAGGGTGCTGAAGGTATGGATGATCCAACACCCCCCTCCACCTGTTGTGCTGCAAAGAGCGGCTTCTACTACGACTCACGGCCCCGACACTTCTTCCTCTTGGGGGCCATGGGATCCGCCACTTGAGCGGTACCTTTTGTACCCGAGGAGGCACCAGCTGCTATTGAGGGGAGATCACTTCAACTCGGAGGCGCCACGACACATCCAGCGCCAGCACCCGTCTCAACAGATGATCGGCAGCATCGGCGAACGTGTCACTCGGTCAAGGTCACAACAAATCTCTCACTTTCTCATTCTGCATTTGTTGCTGATTTTGAACCCTGAGATGTTGGATACGCTTTATCTGATCCGGATTGGGTCAATGCCATGCATGAGGAGTTGGAAATTTTTGAAAGCAATCGGGTTTGGGTTTTGGTTCCTCTTCCTACTGATTGTCATCCTATTGGGACAAAATGGGTTTTCAAAAACAAACAAGGAGAGGATGGTCATGTTGTGAGAAACAAGGCCAGACTAGTTGCCCAGGGGATAGTCAGAAGGAGGGATAGACTATGAGGAGACTTTTTCTCCTGTAGCTCGTTTGAAGGCAATTAGGATACTCTTGGCTTTTGCTGCATCCAAAGGTTTCAAACTTTTTCAAATGGATGTCAAGAGTGCCTTCTTAAACAGCTACATAGAAGAGGAGGTATATGTGAGACAACCCCCCGGTTTCGAAAATCCCAAGTTTCCAAACCATGTCTTTAAACTTCACAAAGCTTTATATGGTTTGAAACAAGCCCTAGAGCCTGGTATGATAGGTTTGAAAACCTTTTTGCTTGCTAAGGGTTTTAAAATGGGATGTGTGGATAAAACGCTTTTTCTCTCCTCAAGCAAGGCACTGATACTCTCTTGGTCCAGATTTACGTGGATGATATCATTTTCGGTGGTTCTTCTCACGCTTTGGTTGCTAAGTTTGCAGACACTATGAGCAGGAGTTTGAGATGAGCATGATGGGAGAGTTGACGTTTTTCCTCGGGTTGCAAATCAAGCAATCCCGAGAGGGGACGTTCGTGCACCAGGGCAAGTACACCAAGGACATCCTGAAGAAGTTCGACATGGGTGAGGCCAAGCCTCTTCCAACACCCATGCCGACCACGGCGGCCCTGGATGCGGATGTGGAAGGAGAAGCTATGGACCAGAAGGAGTACCGGAGTATGAACGGGTCGCTGCTTGTACCTGACGGCGACACCCCGGACATTCAGTTCGCGGTGTGTCTGTGCGCGCGATTTCAGTCTTTGCCGCGCACTTCTCACCGTCAGGCGGTCAAGCGCATAATGATGTACTTATCCTTCACTCCAGAATTTGGGATTTGGTATTCTGCTTCCTCCACCCTCTCCCTTTGCGGTTATTCTGATGCCGATTTTGCTGGTTGTCGTATTGATCGCAAGTCCACTTCTAGGACTTGCCAGTTTATTGGATCTTCTCTTGTATCGTGGTCTTCTCGCAAGCAGTCTAGTGTCGCCCAGTCTACCACAGAGGTTGAATATGTTGTTGCGGCTAGCTGCTGTTCTCAGTTGCTTTGGATGATGGCCACTTTGCGTGATTTTGGTCTGAGTTTTTCTCATGTGCCTTTGCTTTGTGACAGCACGAGTGCTATTAGCGTTGCTAAGAACCCCGTGCTTCACTCGAAGACCAAACACATTGATGTGCGCTTTCATTTTCTGCGAGACCACTATGAGAAATGTTGATATCGACCTTCGCCATGTCAATACTCGTCATCAGTTGGCTGATATTTTCACAAGCCCTTGGACCAATCAACCTTTAATCGGTTGAGAGGGAAGCTTGGTGTGTGTTTCCCCTTTTAGAATGGGGGAAACATTTTGGATCTTGTATCATAGACTGACTATTTTCTCGTTTGCTTTGTTTTTCTTTTGCATTTCAGCACACGCTTTTATATTCTGAGCTTCAGGTATATAATCTTTAGAATGTAATTATGCTCTGTTTAGTATGCTCTGATACTATATGTTGATGCTTGTAGCTTATGCTCTTTCTGATCACTAATACATGTTGTGAGCTGAGCTATTTTTGAATGGTGAACCTGCTTAACAAACATAAAACTTGAAAATGTCACCATTGAGATATGCAAGTAGCATGTGTAGGATGTGTTGAATTCACTCGTGCTTTTCATATATGCTAGGTTGCTATGTCTCTAGTTCTGAGTCACTCACTTGCTTGGTATGTTCATATTCTGTTTAAAATCTGAACCAAGTTTAAGTGAACTGAAAAGAACGAGATGAGATTGCTTGTCAACACATCACGGTATCGAGACTGTTCCACATTGCACTTTGAGTTAAACTTGAACCATGTAGTGTATGACCGAAACCGATGCCTTAAGCTTCTGATTGCATTTTGCATAGGCTTCGCTCGGTTGAAAAGTTAGGCAATGACAGGCTTTTCAACCTCTCGCAATCACATGCTAAATTCTGAACTTGTGTAATTTCACCGCTGCAACTCCGATATAAATTTGAATACACAAGTCTATGTTTCATTCTATAGCATGATGATTGAACTGTGCTAGGGGTAGTTCACCTTATATACATGTTTAGCACTTGTTTGATTTCCTGTCTATACATGTGTAGTGCTATTTTGATGGTGAATACTTTTGGCTAAAACTGCTCACTTTGCTCACTTGTTCATATTTGGTATATAGTGATCAGTTTGAGCCTTTGCAAGCATTTTGTGGATATTGTGACTCATCTGTCACACCCCGGATTTCCGAAGATTCCAAGTGCCAACTATATGTGTGCCCAGGAAGTCCACAAGACCATATAGCCCAAATATGGAATTTTCTCAAAGGCAATGCTTTATTACATATCGAAACATAGTACAACAAGACTTACATCTAAACAAAGCAGAGCGGAACTACTCTTCAGGACTCCAAACTCCCCACAGGACGGTTGACTGGGGAACACCCGCCTAGAACTCTTGGAACATCTTCTGTAAATCTTCACTTGAATCCACCATCTGGTACCCATCCGGGATTTTTATGTGAACCACGACAAGCGTCAGCTCACCATGCTCAGCAAGTACAACTACGGGGATGCAAGGCTCAAAAGGTTTGACTCTGTTGACTCCGGTCAGCATTTAAGTTGAATCATATTTTATATTCACCTTATATTACTAGATGTATGAACCCTGTTGTCCCATGGTAAGTGATAATTGTAACAGAACCGACCAATTTGCACCAGATTAAAGCACTGAAAACTCCGCTCGCGCAAAGATCGTCAAGTACTTAAGCTCGTACAAATCCGGTAGTCGGAAATCTCGAGGATTTCAAATCATTCAACGACATCCAGCCAAGATCGTACTCATTCGGCGAACATGCTCACAGGTTACACACAGTTGCATAAAGTTCAAATTACATCGGAGTACGAATAATATTACAAACCATAAATTGATAGCAGTAGCGGAAGCAACATAGTCTTTAAACATAAGTTTGGATTGTTCATAAATACGGTGCCATCAGTTGACCGGGTCCACAAAAGCAACAGATGAGTTAAGTGTTGACCATGCCCTTGGTCTAGTCATCACCCGATCCGGTACAAGCAGTTCTCGCAGTAACCATAAATGCACTGGCCATCTGCAACAACAAGGGAAATAAACCCTGAGTACAAGAAGGTACTCAGCTAGACTTACCCGTCAGAACCAAAAATAATGAGACTCCAAGGATCATGTAGGCTATATAAGTGGGGTTGGCTGTACATCCTCCTTTGCATGAAAGCTTTAGTAATAAACTCATTTCAGATGTTGGCAATTGCTTTTAGTCATTAACTCTACCTTACTAGATTTGCACCTGTACTAACACGCACTTGCTACTTAATCAATCAAGAGTGACTATTTCATCATAGCCTTTCAGATTCCATAACCATTTTAGTTCCATAAGTTCTACGGGAGATGATCTAGAGTCAACTGCTCACTGTCCAGGAGCGATGGCGTTATAATCGATTCCTACCCAGCTGGGGATAAATGTCTCACACTCGCCGGCATGTCCGGCTACGGCAGTCGTAAGCTGCCAGTCAGGAGATTCGAGAACACAAAGCGCGGGACGGCATGGGCCCTTCTACACCGGGGTTTATCTCAGTGCCAGGTCGCTCAATCTATAACTGCCCACGGTCATGCCAGGTCGATCAGGCCCTGCCTGCCCTCGACCATGCCAGGCGATCAGAATAGTTGCCCACGGTACATCTGAGGCCCTGGGTGTTAGGCGTCAACATCTCCATCACCGGCTCGAATAACCTTACTCGGCTTCACGGGGCTTGCCTTCTCAAAGTCCGACAGCGGTGATCGCGGCACTCGGGCAACTCGTCGGCGTCGGTCCCTCCGACTTCTTCTGTCAGGATCTCTCTCCGGATTGGGCTCTTCCAGTAACGACTGGGTCTGGATCTCCCTCCGCTGATCCTGTATTGTGACGAACGACCCTAATCCCATGGCCCACGTGTCCCTGTCAACCTCTGACAGCCGAACCCATGTTCCAGTGATTAAGACCTGTTCGCCACCGGGCTACATCATGCCCAATGTCCGCAGGATCATCTCACAATTCGGTTACAGCATTGCATACTTTTACAAATAACATCGGAATAAAGAGCGGAAGACTTTAATAACATTAGTTTTACAACAAAACAGGGTTCCAAATAGAAATTAAGGTGCGGTTATTACAAACCAAGTTCTGATAATAGAGATAGACATAGGCAACATAGTGGAGAACAGCAAAGATACTTATAATCACCCAGCCCGAGGGTGTACAACTATTCTTCGGCCTCATCGGCCTCTCCTGGACGACGGTCACGCAGCAGGGTGCAAGACACCTCGGGGACTCTGTCATACCTGCAGCATGGGTAACAACCCTGAGTACTGGGGTACTCAACGCAAGACTTACCCGACTAAAGAAAAAGGGAGAAGACTCAGGAATGAGAGGCTTAGGGTAGTCAAGGTAAGGCTTAAGCAAGATCAAGTATTTTGCAGAAAAGCATTTTTGTAAACCTTATTTTATTTTTTGAAAGATTCAGCATTCCTCAATTCTTCATCGTTCATGATTCA
The DNA here is from genome assembly GCA_009763385.1 of Coix lacryma-jobi var. lacryma-jobi. Classification (NCBI taxonomy): domain Eukaryota; kingdom Viridiplantae; phylum Streptophyta; class Magnoliopsida; order Poales; family Poaceae; genus Coix; species Coix lacryma-jobi. The sequence continues at coordinate 95,533,217 of CM019829.1, forward strand.
TTTTACATTTCAAAACATTCCTAGTTGAGAACCACTCTCCGTTGACAGTCAGTGGACCAAGTCTCCATAACCGAGGAGCAACGTTAATCCGGATAAAGAATACTCAGCTGAGGATCCCTATTCACACGGCATATGTAGCACCCAAGCTTGCATAGGCCAACCCGTCTACCACGATTCCTCCAAGATTGGGCCCGGTCCTACGCCACCCGGAAGTACAGTACACCACTCCTATCCAGGTACGACGACCACGTGGGTACATGCTACTTCCACTCTCCACTCTCCACTCCAGTGCGCGTTTGTCGGTCCAATAAAGGATTCCTCGGAGCCAGAGCTTTCCGAAGTATGTGAATAGTTACAAGTCTTGACCAGCAGGCCCCATACGGATGGTCCCTAATTTTCAGCCAGAACTATACCTTGGTTATATCTCACCCAAGCGTAATAGTCCTGTCAGTTTTTCCGCCAGCGACAAGCACCTCGGGACTCTAACCCAAGAGTACAGGTCCTGTCGTTTTTCAACCCTGTCCCGATCGGTGTCAACTGTTGAGTCCCAGACTACAACATGACGGCACCGTACGCGCGGACAACCTCTTCTCGACAATGACCACATGCTAGCTAGGCAAGCAGTCATCGAACGGGAAGTAAAGCCAAATTCCCATAAAGATTCTTTCAGTGATCACACTTTTAAAAAGGCATTTTATTGCAAGTCTAATTCAATAAGCATTGCTAAGCAATTTGCAAATACTTTTGAAAAACAGGTATCGGGTGTATCAGTGGTCAAGGTGGATAGTGCATCAATTAGGATAGCACACAACTCCTATAAACCTAATGCAATAATTTAACTCAAAAGCATTTAAGGAAATCATTTTATAAATTCAAGGAAAGGGTAAATGCACCGGGGCTTGCCTTGAAGAGCAAAGAGGGCAGGCTCGAAGGCGGCAGGGCAGTTGTCGGAGCTCGGGGTAGCCTCAGGGACAGGTTCGTCGACGGCTGCCTCGATCTTGACTCCTTCTTCGGTGACTATACGAATGCAATGATGCATGCACATGAGTATGCTAGCATGAACAATGCAAAAACAGGGCATACAACATGAACCCTAATCACTTTTCTATTTTCCTTAATTATTTAAAAAGGTCATTTTATGAAGTTGCTCCAAAAATTACGAAATTAATCACATAAGTTCATTATGGTGTAGATAGATGGCAAAACAAATTTCATAATTTTTGGAGGTCATTAAGGTGCTCAAATAAAATCAGACATTAATTAATAGAAGGCACTATTTAACAATTAAAATAACTGCTCAAAAATCAATTTGCTCCAACAGACTTCAAAATTTCACCAGAGACTAAACATGGCATAGGAAGCTCACAAAAATTTATTCCAAGATTTTGGAGTTATAAATGATTTTCTAAAAATCCAAAACTATCCATTTATTAATTAAAATAGGGATTTTATATTTTCAAATTCTTGCAGAAAAGTCAAGTTTCATATTTTTCTAAAATACTACACAGTGCAAGGAGCATACCATAATTTTATCAGGATTTAAGGAACAACAGATTAATTCACACAAAAAGAGAAAACAGAGCACTATTCACATCTCTCAGAAAAAGAAAAGAGCACTGTGCTCCTTCTATGCAGGGCTCAGCGAATCGCGCGGGGCTCGGGCGAAACGGGCTCGGTCGAGACGGAAGCGACTGCTTCGTCCGAGGCCTGGCCTAGAGGCTCGGTCGAGACGGAAGGCATGTGTTTCGCCGAGGCTAGCTCGGGCGAAGCGGAGAGCATGCGCTCGCCGAGGCTTGGCGCGAGCGAAGCGGACTCGGCGAGACGGAAGGCTCGGGCGAGACGGAAAAGCAAGCGTCCGTCCGAGGCCTGACTGGGAGGCTCGGGCGAAACGGAGTGGAAGCAGAGACCGGAGGCTTCGGGTGCTACCATGGGTCGGAGGCAGGCTCGAGGGTGTGGCTCGGGAACGTGCTCGAGGGTGAGGCTCGACACGTGCTCGAGGGTGAGGCTCGAGGGAGGAGACGACCGCGGCGGCACTCCGGCGATCCGGCGATCCGGCGCAACACACGAGACCGCAAGGGCCTGGTTAGAGTCGCGCGGAGCCAAGGAAGCTGACACAGGAGTCAGGGAAGATATCCGTGGCCGGAGAGGAAGTATTTCACGAACCCGAGTTCACCGGTGTTCCGTCGGAGTTTGGGAAGATGGGGTTACGCCGGTCGATTGGAGGCGGGGGAGGTGAAATTGAGGGGTGGGAAAGCTTCACGAGCTCAAGGCGGAGCTTTCGGCTAGGTGGTTGAGCGGCGGGAGCGAGTCGGCGGAGTGCTGGCCACGGCGGCGGGGTCGAGTGCGGAGCTCCGGCTCCGGCGGCCTTTTATAGCCGCGGCCGGGGGACGGTACGGTAGAGAGCATGGGATGGTGTGGATGAGCTCGGACGAGGCGTGCGCACTCGATTGCGAGCCGGCGGGAAGGACGGCGTGCACCGCGGGGGCCGGGTGTGCGTTCGCCGGCGACGGCCACGCGGCGGCGACGCGCGGGGAGCAGTGGGGGACGGAAGAGAGAAGGTCAGCGCTCGCTGCGGGTGCGGAAAGATGTCGCGGGCGCAGGCGACAAGTCGGGGCGGGCGTGCGGCTGCCAGGCGCGCGTGGCGCAGGCGGCGCTGGCGCGCGGCCTCGGCCGGGGCCCCCCTAGCTGTAGGTTGAAGATGAACAGGGCTAGGTCTTAGGGTTTGACTTTTGGCTGATATCTGTATTTTGCAAATTACTTCCAAAATTGAACTGCACAGGAAAAACTCAAAAAACCATCAAGTTGTGCAGAAAAAGGAGATCTACAACTTTGTCAATATGAACATTTTCCAATCCAAAAGGTTTTTGGACCCCATTGAAAACAGAAAAGGGGACACTTTTGAGATTTGAATAAATTCGAAATTACTTTTGATTTTACACTGAAAGTTGGAAATCTGCAAATACGAAAGTTGTTCCTTTTATCAAAACCCATAACTTTGCTAATATACACTTTTTCTGAAACTCAATAATTTTTGAATAAATTTTGAAAACTGAAAAGGGAACAAAAACTGGAATTTGAATGAATTTGGATTTACTTCAAACTTTGTACAGAAACTTGAAAATTTGTAAATACCAAAGTTGTTATCTTGGCTAGATCTACAACTTTGCTTTTTAGACCAACCTCAAATTTTGAATAATTTTTGAATTACAAAAAGAGGGATAAAATCCAGGGTTTGGAAATCAGGGTTTTGAAAGGGATTTGAAATCTGATTTATTTTTGAACTTTGGCCAACACAACAAACTTCAAGACATCCAACTGAACAAGAATTACACAAAGCTAGGCACAAGGTGAAATTACCATTTTTGCCCTTATAGGAAGATTGGGCTTTTAGGGTTTTTGAAAAGAGATTGCTACACACAAAAAGGGAATAAATGCAACAAGCATAAATGCATGACAAAGATGATTAATGACTAATGATGATGACATGTCAGGTTAATTACGTTAAACACCAGAGGTGTTACAGCCTTCCCCCCTAAAAGAAATCTCGCCCCGAGATTCCACGTCTTAAGAAGGAAAAAGCAAAACCTTACATCTACAGAGATTCGAGAAAGTCGGGATAGTTCTTTGCTAAGAAGTCTTCGGATTCCCAGGTGGCTTCTTCTTCAGAGTGCTGGTTCCACTGGATCTTGTACCATCTTGTGGTGGTTCTTCGGGTAACACGATCCTTGTGATCCAACACGCGAACTGGATACTCAGTGTATGACAGATCTGGTTCTAGCTCAACGCCTTCAACTTCACACCACATGTTCAGGTACTCGGAGACACTTCTTGAGTTGGGAGACATGAAACACATTATGAACTGCTGAAAGATGATCGGGCAAACTCAGCTTGTAAGCTACCTTGCCACAACGATCCAGAATTTCAAACGGACCAATGTAGCGGGGTGCTAACTTTCCTTTGACTCCAAAACGAGTGACTCCTTTGGTGGGTGAGACCTTTAGGTACACATAATCCCCGATCTCGAACTGCAGAGGTCGACGTCTCTTGTCAGCATAACTTTTCTGTCGAGACTGTGCAATCTTCATGTTCTCTTGTCTTTGCTTGACTTTCTCTTCCATATCTTTTACTAGGTCAACTCCAAAGAATTCTCTTTCTCCGGGTTCAGACCAACTGAGAGGTGTACGACAACGGCGGCCGTACAGTGCTTCAAAGGGTGCCATTTTGATGCTCTCTTGGTAACTGTTATTATATGAGAACTCTGCCAAGGGCAAACAGTCATCCCAAGTATCTGCGAAGGTGAGCACACATGCTCTCAACATGTCCTCTAACACTTGGTTGACTCGCTCAGTTTGTCCATCTGTTTGAGGATGATATGCTGTACTATGCAAGAGCTTGGTTCCAAGTGAGGTATGGAACGCTTTCCAAAACTTGGCGACAAACTGGGTACCACGATCAGAGATAATGGTTTTGGGTATACCATGGAGTTTTACTATGTTGTTCTTGTACAAAGTGGCATAAGTGGGGACGGTGTAACTGGTCTTCACTGGCAGGAAGTGAGCTTGCTTAGTGAGGCGATCCACGATCACCCATATGGAATCAAAACCTCTTGATGTCTTGGGTAGACCATTGATAAAGTCCATACTGATATCGTCCCATTTCCAAGCAGGTACAGATAAAGGTTGCAATTCTCCTCCGGGCTTCATGTGCACGGCTTTGACTTTCTGGCAGGTATCACACTGAGCGACATACCGGGCGACCTCAATCTTCATCTTTGTCCACCAGAATTGCTGCTTCAAATCCTGGTACATTTTGTTGCTGTCGGGGTGGATGGAGAATCTAGTCAAGTGTGCTTCATCAAGGATTAACTTTCTTAACTCAGGCACTTTAGGAACTACTAACCGATTCTTAAACCATACTACTCCTGCATCATCATCCTGAAACAATCAGCCTTTCCGGATTGGACCTTTTCGATGATGTGCTTGATTCCAGGGTTATCTTTCTGTGCCAGCGATGATTGCTCTCTGATAGGGGTTTCTATTCTGATATTATTCAGAGTTCCTTGTGGAATCATTTCAATATTCAACTTTTCCAGCTCATAACACAAGAAGAATCATAGGGTTCTCTTCATCAGACAGTTGCAATAAGACTTGCGACTTAGTGCATCGGCGACCACATTCGCCTTACCCGGATGGTAATGCACTTCAATATCATAGTCCTTATTAACTCAAGCCATCTTCTTTGCCTCATATTCAGTTCCTCTTGAGTGAAAATATACTTCAGGCTTTTGTGATCAGTGTACATATTACAAGTACTGCCCAACAGATAATGACGTCAGATCTTCAGGCATGCACTATGCTAACTACTGCTGCTAACTCGATCATGAGTTGATAATTCTCTCTCATGTCGCTTAAGCTGTCGGGAGGCATAAGCGATCACTCGACCTTCTTGCATCAAAACACAGCCCAAACCAGTACCAGATGCATCACAGTAGACATCAAAGGGCTTCTCGATGTTCGGCTGGGCTAGCACACTGGTGATGTAGTTAACAGTTTCTTCAGAGTTTGAAAGGCTTGCTCACAGGCTGGTGACCAGACAAACTTCACAGAGTTTTTTTTTACTAACTCAGTGATAGGTTGGCGATTCTTGAGACATCCGGAATGAATCGACGATAATATCCTGCCATTCCCATAAAGCTGCGGACTTGGTGAACAGTGGTAGGTGGCTTCCAATCCAGAATGTCTGCCACTTTACCAGGGTCAACTGACACACCTTCAGCGGAAAGGACATGACCAAGAAACTGTATCTGATCTAACCAGAACTCACATTTACTGAACTTGGCATACAGCTGATGTTCTCTGAGACGGGATAGAACGATACGAAGATGTTCGGCATGATCTTCAGGGGTTTTTGAATAGACAAGGATGTCGTCAATGAACACGACCACGAACTTATCAAGCTCTGGCATGAACACAGAGTTCATGAGGTACATGAAATGAGCAGGGGCATTGGTCAACCCGAAGGACATGACCAAGTACTCATATAGGCCGTATCTGGTGGTGAAAGCTGTTTTAGGAATATCTTCAGGACGAATCTTTATTTGGTGGTAGCCAGATCTGAGATCGATCTTGGAGAATACTTTGGCTCCAACTAACTGGTCAAAGAGAAGATCAATACGAGGCAAGGGATATTTGTTTTTGATGGTGACCTCATTGAGTGGGCGATAATCAATGCACATTCTGAGAGTCTTGTCTTTCTTTTTACAAAGATTGCAGGACAGCCCCAAGGAGACGAGCTTGGGCGAATGACCCTTGTCCAACAATTCTTGTAATTGGATTTTTAGTTCTGCCAACTCTCTGGGAGGCATTCGATAAGCTCTGCGGGATAGGAGCAGTCTCGGGCTTTAGCTCTATGGCAAACTCAATGTTACGGTCAGGAGGCAGACCAGGTAAATCCTCTGGAAAAACATCAGGGAATTCACAAACCACGGGGATGTCCTGGTTTCCAGAACATAGGCGGTGTTTATTTGAGTGGCTGCTAGTTTTTGAGGCATTGGAAGTTGGAGAAGGAGTTTGGCGGTACTGTTAGGAATATCCACTCTCACAACTCTATTCAGGATGTCGATCATGGCTTTATACTGACACATCCAATTCATGCCTAGGATGACATCTATCTCCTGATCATGAAGCACTATCATGGTGGTGGGAAATACATGTTCCCCCAACCTTACTGGTATACTGCGAACCACTTCCTTAGTACTTATACGCCCTCCAGGCGAAAATATGCAGAAACTTTCTTTTAAATCCTCAATTGATATTTCATGCTTGATGACAAAAGTACGACTGATGAAGGAATGCGATGCACCAGAATCAAACAACACAACTGTAGGGTGATTGGCAACAGGAAACCTACCGATCATGACGGCTCCCCTTCTGGTATATCGCTGACAGCGGTGTAGTAGACTTGCCCGTGCTTCTTGACAATCTTGCCCTTCTGAGCAGCTGCTGCTGTGCACGGTGCTGCTGCTGCTGAGATCCTCCGGGATTCTTCTGAGCATTCTGAGCATACCTCTTGGGCTTTGGGCACTCACGAGACCAGTGACCAAGCTGGCCGCAGTTGTAGCAGGGATGGTTGTAGGCTGTTTGTGGAGTGGTGATACGAACACCTGGGGCGTTCGGCTGTGTGGCTTTGCTGGTTGGCATTATGGGTGGTGGCCGCGGTACGGACGACCACTTGCTGGTTGGGGTAAGGTAGACGATTGTGGTGGTGGCTGGGGTGATAGATGATTCTCTGGCGTTTGTGACCGCCAGAGAAGCTGCTTGACCCTGCTTTCTTTCTTCTTCTTCTTCTCTTCCTGGTACTGGCGATTGCTTTCTTCAAAAGCACAGCCCGGTCAACAACATCGTGATAAGACCAGTCAGGTTATTGGACAGCTCCTGCGGATCTTTGGGTGCAGTCCTCTGAGGAACAATCCCTCTTCTTCTCATCTGTGTTGACATACTCTGAGGCATACTGGCTGAGATGATTGAATTGACCCACATACTGCATGATTGTGGAGTCTTTCTGTTGGAGAGCCAGGAACTGATCAAGCTTCATCTTCATCAATCCGGAAGGATGTGATGAGCACGGAAGGCAGTGCGGAACTCTCCCAGGTCAACTGATGACCTTCTGGCTGGGCAGCCACAGGTTGGCATACCAAGCACTTGCCGGACCACGAAGCTGCTGTGAAGCGAAACGTGGCTTCTGGATGTCAGTGCAGTTGATAAGACCAAACTTCTGCTCCATGGTGCGGAGCCAATCATCAGCTTCGAGGGTTCATCGGCCTTGGTGAAGACCGGTGGACGAGTTTCGGTGATCCACATAGGTGGTCTCGTGTTTGATGTACTGACGACCACGGTGACCATTAGTTCTGCTGCTCCCTGGTTTTAGCCATGAGGTTAGCAGCGGCTGCCAAGGCTGCAATGGCATCTGCCAGGGTAGCAGGAACAGGTGGAGGGTTTGGAAGGTTGGCATCATCAGAACCTCCGGCTCCGGTGCGAGTGTTCACAGGCATCTGTTAAGCAACTTGGAACTTAGCATTCATAGATAGAGTTCTGAAAACAACAGACTGATAGCTTCTTCTGATACAAAGGCTGATGACTTGATAAGGTGACTGACAGGTGATACAGATCGATAAAGGGAAAAGATACGAAAAGAAAGATACATGCCAGACTTGGCAACAGACAGACTACGCCCCCAAACCTAAACTAAGGTTTTAGGTAAGCATGGTACAGACACACGAGTCTAGTCGTCATCGATGATGATCATGTCTTCGTCGTCGTCTTCTTCGAGGATGAGCTCAGGCTCTTCCTCCTCGTCCTCGTCTTCAGCGTGGACGTCCTCAGCAGGTTCAACTCTTCGTTCTCGCCTGGCCCTTGATCCACTTCTGGTTCTCCACAACTCCGTCCTCAGGGTCTTCCATAACCGGGGGTACCAAGGGGTGAAGTTGATCATACAGCTGATGCACTTCCTCATGAAGCATATCATTGAACTGTTCAATCTGAGCTGTGTACTGCTGCAGTCCGTGGAGCTGGGCTCTGGTACGTCCTCGCGGGTCCAAGCATCATTGCGCTGCTCGATAGCGCGAACCGTGTTCCGGTTGGCCTGCTCCAGGGAAGCTCGTGCCTCATAAAACTCCAGGCGGGAAAGGTAGAAGTCATGCTCCATGTTCTCTATCTCAGCCTTCAGATTCTTGATTTCCTCCTTCAGATTCTTGCGGGTGCGGCGGGGAAAGCGACGACCGTTGGAAGATTCCAGTCTCTTCTCCAGCGCGTGGTGCCAGCTGGTGGCGCGGCACGCCATTGGGTCCAGTCGACTTGCGAGCAGTCCGCTTGATAATGGCCCATGTCTGGATAAGAGAAGATGGATGAGAAAGGCTAGCAGAACAGGTAAAGGCATACTACCCAAACGAACTTAGAGAGGAAGTTTACTTAAGTGATTATGACATGATGCATGAATCGTTCCTACGGAACAAAGCAATGCAATAAATAAATAAGGTACATAGGGCTTAAAACATGTTGTTCACTAGCTAGTGTTGCCATATGAGAGACAAGATGAGAGAAGCAATTTGGACTCAAAATAGTCAAGTTTAGTTTGTTTGGACTCAAAAGGTCTTTTGAAGTTTTCGCAAAAACGAACACTGCAACGTTAAAGTGAGATGCTCCATACCACTCTGTGACGGAACGACCCTAATCCCATGGCCCACGTGTCCCGTCAACCTCTGACAGCCGAACCCATGTTCCATGTGATTAAGACCTGTTCGCCACCGGGCTACATCAGTGCCCAATGTCCGCAGGATCATCTCACAATTCGGTTACAGCATTGCATACTTTTACAAATACATCGGAATAAAGAGCGGAAGACTTAAATAACATTAGTTTTACAAGCAGGGTTCCAAATAGAAATTAAGGTGCAGTTATTACAAACCAAGTTCTGATAATAGAGATAGACATAGGCAACATAGTGGAGAACAGCAAAGATACTTATAATCACCCAGCCCGAGGGTGTACAACTATTCTTCGGCCTCATCGGCCCTCTTCCTGGACGATGGTCACGCACCAGGGTGCAAGACACATCGGGGACTCTGTCATACCTGCAGCATGGGTAACAAACCCTGAGTACTGGGGTACTCAACAAGACTTACCCGACTAAGAAAAAGGGAGAAGACTCAGGAATGAGAGGCTTAGGGTAGTCAAGGTAAGGCTTAAGCAAGATCAAGTATTTTGCAGAAAAGCATTTTTGTAAACCTTATTTTATTTTTGAAAGATTCAGCATTCCTCAATTCTTCATCGTTCATGATTCATTTTACATTTCAAAACATTCCTAGTTGAGAACCACTCTCCGTTGACAGTCAGTGGACCAGTCTCCATAACCGAGGAGCAACGTTAATCCGGATAAAGAATACTCATCTGAGGATCCCTATTCACACTGCATATGTAGCACCCAAGCTTGCATAGCCAACCCGTCTACCACGATTCCTCCAAGATTGGGCCCGGTCCTACGCCACCGGAAGTACAGTACACCACTCCTATCCAGGTACGACGACCACGTGGGTACATGCTACTTCTGCCATCTCTCCACTCCCAGTGCGCGTTTTGTCGGTCCAATAAAGGATTCCTCGGAGCCAGAGCTTTCCGAAGTATGTGAATAGTTACAAGTCTTGACCAGCAGGCCCCCATACGGATGGTCCCTAATTTTCCACCAGAACTATACCTTGGTTATATCACACCCAAGCGTAATAGTCCTGTCAGTTTTTCCGCCGCGACAGCACCTCGGACTCTACCCAAGAGTACAGGTCCTGTCGGTTTTTCAACCCGTCCCGGTCGGTGTCAACTGTGATCTCCTAGACTACAACATGACGGCACCGTACGCGCGGACAACCTCTTCTCGACAATGACCACATGCTAGCTAGGCAAGCAGTCATCGAAGGGAAGTAAAGCCAAATTTCCCATAAAGATTCTTTCAGTGATCACACTTTTGAAAAAGGCATTTTATTGCAGTCTATTCAATAAGCATTGCTAAGCAATTTTGCAAATACTTTTGAAAAACCAGGTATCGGGTGTATCAGTGTCAAGGTGGATAGTGCATCAATTAGGATAGCACACAACTCCTATAAACCTAATGCAAAGTTAACTCAAAAGCATTTAAGGAAATCATTTTATAAATTCAAGAAAGGGTTAAATGCACCGGGGCTTGCCTTGAAGAGCAAAGAGGGCAGGCTCGAAGGCGCAGGGCAGTTGTCGGAGCTCAGGGTAGCCTCAGGGACAGGTAGGTTGCGTCGACGGCTGCCTCGATCTTGACTCCTTCTTCGGTGACTATACGAATGCAATGATGCATGCAATGAGTATGCTAGCTGAACCGACCAATTTGCACCAGATTAAGCACTGAAACCTCCGCTCGCGCAAAGATCGTCAAGTACTTAAGCTCATACAAATCCGGTAGTCCGGAATCTCGAGGATTTTTCAATCATTCAACGACATCCAGCAATCGTACTCATTCGGCGACATGCTCACAGGTTACACACAGTTTGCATAAGTGTTGCATAAAGTTCAAATTACATCGGAGTACGAAATAATATTACAAACCATAATTGATAGCAGTAGCGGAAGCAACATAGTCTTTAAAACATAAGTTTGGATTGTTCATAAATACGGTGCCATCAGTTGACCGGGTCCACAAAAGCAACAGATGAGTTAAGTGTTGACCATGCCCTTGGTCTAGTCATCACCCGATACCGGGTACAAGCAGTTCTCGCAGTAACCATAAAAGCACTGGCCATCTCAACAACAAGGGAAATAAACCCTGAGTACAAGAAGGTACTCAGCTAGACTTACCCGTCAGAACCAAAAATAATGAGACTCCAAGGATCATGTAGGCTATATAAGTGGGGTTGGCTGTACATCCTCCTTTGCATGAAAGCTTTAGTAATAAAACTCAGTTTCAGATGTTGGCAATTGCTTTTAGTCATTAACTCTACCTTACTAGATTTGCACCTGTACTAAACAAGCACTTGCTACTTAATCAATCAAGAGTGACTATTTCATCAATAGCCTTTCAGATTCCATAACCATTTTAGTTCCATAAGTTCTACGGGAGATGATCTAGAGTCAACTGCTCACTGTCCAGGAGCGATGGCGATTATAATCCATTCCTACCCAGCTGGGGATAAAATGTCTCACACTCGCCCGGCACGTCCGGCTACGGCAGTCGTAAGCTGCCAGTCAGGAGATTCGAGAACACAAAGCGCGGGACGGCCATGGGCCCTTCTACACCGGGGGTTATCTCAGTGCCAGGTCGCTCAATCTATAACTGCCCACGGTCATGCCAGGTCGATCAGGCCCTGCCTGCCCTCGGACCATGCCAGGTCGATCCGAATAGTTGCCCACGGTACATCTGAGGCCCTGGGTGTTAGGCGTCAACATCTCCATCACCGGCTCGAATAACCTTACTCGGCTTCACGGGAGGTACTCAGACCAACTCCGTTAAGTGATCGACGCGTTCAATTTGACTGAAGAGACATTCCCGAACGGGTCCTATGCGACACAGACGGGAGCCTACTAGCACACAGAACCCATGTCCTGCTGCTCTTACATCCCGCCTCCGTCTCAGATTAATTATCACATGGTTATCTCATGATAGCACAGGCTAAACATGATCAGTATCCACCTATTGCGGGAGACAGGGAATCACCCGACTTTTACCGATCTAAGCAGGGCTAAGCATATAACGAGCCTAGACCTAAACAGGGATATCAAGATATATTGCAGGTGGACAAGGATAAGTAATAATGCATCAACGGTAGCAATCAATTCCTATAACCTAATGCAACATCCATCATCGGTTAATTAGAAAACATTTGCAAACCGTAGGAGTTAGAATGCTCCGGGGCTTGCCTTTCTCAAAGTCCGACGGACGGTGATCGCGGCACTCGGGCAACTCGTCGGCGTCGGTCCCTCCGACTTCTTCTGTCAGGATCTCCTCCGGATTGGGCTCTTCCAGTAACGACTGGGTCTGGATCTCCTCCGCTGATCCTGTATGATGCATAGTGCGCATGAATAGGATGAATGCACATAGAATGCATATGTGATGCACATGATCGACAGCAATCAGAAGATAAGCACATGGCATCTACTGCATTCTCTTCAACAAGGTAGTCAACATCATCCCACTATTTAACCTAACATAGTCAACTTGTTAAGCGATGTTGTCACCACATCAAAGTTTACTTAATGAGTTTATTACCCTCTAATTACTTGCTGAAATAAATCTATTTACACATGCTTAAACAGCAACCTAACCTAGACAGCTTCAGAAAAATCTACAGAAATTACTGGGAGTTAACAACACCTAATCTAGCTCCCTATCCAATTTCATCTCATTTGGATTTAAACTCCATTCTCTGTGAAAAAGACAAATTCTATCATGGAAAGGTGCTTTGAACTACACACCCTAGCAAAAAGTGTCAAACAACAGATTTCTTATTTTTCTACTGAGCTACCTAGTACAAGAGCAATGTGCTTAAATTCTCAGGTTCATATTCCTCATATTTTAATTACTACATAATAAACAAGGAAACGACATTTAACCATTTTAAAAGCTACTGTCAAATTAATTCACAGAACGACCTCATATTATATTTTTTTCTGAAACTACACAGTCATACAAACCTAACAAAACTGGAATCACATTTTTCTGACTGATATATATTAGTTATGTATTTTCCAAGTTATCAGCACTTTTCTAATGTAAATGAATCTACACATAAAAGTATTACCAACAATGCAATTAACATCTTTCACAGATAGATCTAATCATGCTTGACCTAACAAAATTTGTTTCACAGGATTTGGACTTAAAATGAGCCTTGTATGAATTTTTGAAGCCTTTACATGGATTCTGCAAAACACATCTTAAAAAGGAAACTCAATCCTATACGCTACGGACTTCGGCCGAGGCATAAGACACGGCTTCGGCACACCCGGCGCGACTCGTCCGAGGCTCGAGGCGAAGGCTTCGGCACACCCGGTGCGACTCAGCCGAGGCACAGGCGCACTCGACCGATTCGGCCGAGGCTCAGACACCTTTTACCGATTCGGCCGAGGCTAACCTATTCAGCCGAGGCTACTGACTCAACCGAGACTTACTGACTCAACCGAGACTAACTCAACCGAGACTAACTCAACCGACTCGGTCGAGGCTCGAGGCGAAGGCTCGGCGCATCCGGCTTTCCGAGGCCTACGGCACCAAGCTCTTCCCTTCCTCTCTTTCTTACTGCCAGTCGGGGCCCGCTGGTCAGGGCGACCAAGCTTCCGAGGCCAAGCTCGGCACGTTACCGCGCGAGGCCAGGCTCGGCAGTCAACGGCGGAGTTTTGCGCCGTGGTCGTTGACCGGCCCTAGCTCGTCGACGGTGACGCTTCCGGTGACACCGAGACCATCATTGGGTGCGGGTTTGCGAGGCGAACACGACTAACCGACTCGCTGAGCCAGAGGGATACCGGAGCAAGCTCGACGGCGGCCATGGCGGAGCGGCGGCTCTGCGACTCGGCGGCGGAACTCTTCCCGGCGGCTTGCGACTCGGCAAGGTTAGCACTAGCCCAAGCAAGACCTAAGCGACCTATTGGAGCAACTCTCGGGCTTCGGCATCCCCGGCATTGCTCGGAGCTATGCACGGCGGCGGTCCATGGCGGACACGGCGATGACACGGCTCGGTTCCGGCTGAAACACGGCAAAAGAGAGGTCTCCAACTAACTCTAAGCTACTACGGAGGTAGAGCAGACTAGAACATGGCTCGGCTCGGGATAGCTTGGCCGGAGATGACCGGTCCACGTGAAGGTCACGGTGGCGGCCATGGCGGGAGCTTGATCCGCTGTTCCGGCGGCTAGAGAGGGAGAGAGGGAAACCAACCCTTACCGGAGAAAGAGGAGGTCGCGGCGGAGAAACTGGCGGGAGGAATCGAACGGTGGTGCGGTGAGTAGCGAGCAATCGCTCGCCGAGGTTCGGCGGGCGGCGGCGGAGCTCTGGTCGGGTGAAGATGGAGTGGAGTGGAGCGAGGGAGAGAGCGAGCGAAGAAGAAAGCTCTCCTGGCTTGCGAGCGCGGGGCGGAGCGAAGGCAAAAGGAACGAAGTGCTAGGTGCATTGCACCTGGCCGGTTCCCGTCGGGGGAGCTCCCGACCGGACGCGGCGACGTCAGGCGTCGCGCTCCACGCGGCGAGCATGCACCGAGCGCCGGAGCGACGTGGCGAGCTCGGGCGCAAACCACGGGCGGCGGTGCCGTGGTTTGGCCGGCCGGCGAGGCGGTCTCGCGGCTGCGGGCGGATTTGGTCGGCGCGGAGGGAGCAGCGGCGCGGGGAAAGAAGAAGAGAGACTGACAGGCCGGGCCCACTAGGGTTAAACTAATGAAGTTTGGTTACAAACTTTGATGCTTTATAACTCCTAAACCAGACCGAACTAGGAAAAGGTCCTAAAAGCAAAGTTGCTCAGAATTTGTAAGGAACAAATCATCTTTAAGGCTCAAGTCCAAATTCTGTTGTTTAAAAGAATTCTAGTGCTAAACCATTTTTCTAATGCAAGAAATCATAATTTAACAGCTTTTTCTGAGAAAGTGTTGTAAAGCAAAGTTGTTCCCTTCACCAAGATCTACAACTTTGTTATAAGGCACTTGGTCAGAAACAGAAAGCATAACAAGGTTACACTAGAGACCAAACAAGGACTTAAGCACTTCAACAAACATATGCACATGAAATGATGAGATGCTATGCTTATGCCATGCCAAATTATGCATTTAGGGAATGCTTAACACCTAGGGTGTTACAATAATCATTAAGTTAAAAAGAGGTAAGCCACCAACCACCAACATACCCCACCATGGACTGCTTAAAAAGGATCCGAGCCGCTCGTATCCGTGAGCACGGCTGATATATCAGGTTACACTCTGCAGAGGTTGTACACTTTCACCTTAGGCCGTGATTCCCATATGCCGGGGAGAGCCAATCCCACATTACCTCCTCTATGGAAGTATGGCAGGGTTTCACTACGTAGCCTTTCACTAGCTACCCTAACAAGTAGTAGCCGCAAGGTTTCAGCATCTAGGCGAATGGAGGCCCCCTTCAAGATGGCACACCTGACAGCCGACCAGTACACATCTTGACAGGCAAGGAAGCCATTCTAAGCCTAGGCTCCCCTCTAGCGCCTTTCGGTAACTACTACAAGCTAGAGAAAGTCTAGTTACACAACTAATATCAGAGCCATATAATACCCAAGGTTGCACGGGATCTCCCGGGTGGCCGCTTTAAAAGATAGTCCCTGGGGTGGGTCACTGAGCAACACCAGGCTCCAGTGCCCTAAATGTGGTTAAAAGCCTCTTTTAACATTTGTTCCATAGTCATTAATCAACATTAATCATTTAGCATTTAATTAGCGCATAGCATCACTAAACATATTATGCAAAACCTTCCCATAGGTACAAGGTAATAAGATCAAGTGAAACTAGGTTTGTCCTATGGTTCATCAAGTTATGACACATGCATAATGAATATTTAGTCTTGCAGTTAATAGGTAACAAGGAAACCGTAGTAGGTTATACTTGCCTTCCAAAAACTCATGGTGATGGTCTCGCTTCTTCAGGGATCTTCTTCTTGATAACCTTGATCAACTTGAACTCTAAACGGGGGCAAAGGCACCACACAAACATCCAATCCAATCATCACATGCAAACAATTAATATTTCTATTAGAACAGTACACCAAGCATAAAAAACAAGTAGAGAAACATATATAAAACTATTCTACTCGTCGATACGATCACATGAACGTAAAGTTCACTCTAATCGGACCAAAAACGAGAAAGTTATAAAGAAAACAAGTTTCAGGGGCATTTTATAAATAAAAATCATTTTCCGAGGGTTAACTCGCGAAAACCGAGGACCTAAACATAATTAAACGTAGCCGGCAGGGTCTAGCTCGCGAAACTGAGTGGCCTGGACCGTGGGTTCTAAAACCGGGAAACTCAGGGGCCAAACAGCAAGAAAAACTGGACTGAAATCTAATTACTTTGAACTGCGCTTGGACTGCGGGTTTATTTCGCAAAAGCTCGGGGGCCTTTCTGCAAAACTGGCGGCGGTTGCCGCGCTGGCGCCGACACGGCGCCACGCGGCGGGGCTGGTTGGCCGGTCCACCACCTGGCCGGTGGACCGCACGCAGGACGCTGGTCCACGGGTCCGTGGACCTGGCTCATACCCCTTCGGGGGTTGGGATCTAATCCCGGCCGTTCAGCGCCAGATGAACGGCGTGGGTGGGTCGGGGAAGCACCAGGAGGCGGGGGCGGCGGCGCGCCGCCACCGGCGCACGGCGGAGCGCCATGGGAGCGCTCGGGAGCTCGCCGTTTCGGCGCTCCCGGGCTCAGTTGGCCACGCGCGCACCACCAGAGGAGAGCGGAGGGAAAGGCGAGCACGATGGCGGGCTCGGTTATGGCAGAGAGGGCTTACCGCGGCGAGGTCGGCGGCCGTGAGATCTGCAAAGGGGAAAAACGGCTCGGGAGAGCTCGTGTGCGCGCGATAGGGCGAGAGAAGGGCACAGGGCACCTTGGGTGATAGCGGCACCACCCGGCAGAGCACGGCGGGGCGCTAGGGCAGCCGGTGGGGCTCGGCAGCGACGGCGGGGGTGGGGCACGAGCGGGAGGGTGAGGGAAAGAGCTCGGGGGCTCTGCTCCTGGCTTTATAGGGTCGGGGAGGTGCTGTGGCGGCCGGTGGAGGCTCCACCGAGCCGGGATGGCGGCGTAGTGGCCTTCAATGCCACTACCGCGACGGTTACGGGAGAGGAGCAGACGGCGGCGGCACACTACGCAGGCGGCGGGAGGTAGGGGAACAGCCAGCCACTGACGCGTGGGGCCAGGCTGTCAGCGGCAGAGCGGGGACGCGGGCGGGCGCGCTGTACGCGAGCGAGCGGCGCGCGCGGGAGCTGGGCCGGCGCGCGCGAGAGGGAGAGGAGGTGGGCGCGGCGAGCTGGGCCGTGGAGCTTGCGCGCGCAAAGGTGGCAACGGGCCGGCTCCGCAGCGGGCCAAAAGGCCGACGCGGGCGCGGGAGGGAGAAAGGAGAGGGGGCGCGGGCTGGGCCAGACCAGGCCGGGAAAGGAGGAGAAGAGGGAAAAGGGAGTGGCGGCCGTGGGCTGGGCCGCTTGCGGCTTCGGGCCAAAAGGTTAGGGAGGGAGAAGAAAGAAAAAGAAAAGGTTTTTCTTTTGATTCTTTTGAAAACTTTGCTCAAATTCAAACCAAGTTTGAATTCAAACCACTCAACTCTATTCCTACACTCAAACAAAATATTATGCTCCAGCATGAATGCAACAAAAATGTTTCTAAACCCCAACTTAAATTATTATTTCACCAAAAATTATTATTTGAGCTATATGTTTCATGAATAATAAATAAACAAAGTCACATTAAACTCTATTTTCCAAAGGTGATTTTCAGGGTGTCACAAACTCATCGGATCAGAACTATGTAGAGCCTCTTTGCATTCTCTTGGCTATATTCCTGGCGCTGCTAACTTGTATTTTGACTCATATGCATTTGGAAGGGGGAGAATTTCTTGTTGGCACTCTTGCTGGTGCAGTCTCTAAGGGGAAGAGATTTTACTCGATGGTGCATTCTTTTTCTTGGCAAGTGCATTTTCAACTAAGGGGGAGAGATATTGCAAATCATATGCTCTCTGAGTGTTCAACTAAGGTTTTTTTATATATATATCTTGTGCCTTCCGAGTTGGACCAACGGGTTTTCCTGGTTGTGTGCACTATTCGAGGGGGAGTTTGACCGTGAGTTTTTAGTATCGAGCTTTCTCTGCTAGTTGTGTTGAGCCTCTGTGCCTCTATCTTGAGGGACTAGCATTTTGCTTCGATTTCTCAATTGGTTGTATTTGCTAGCGGTGTTGAGCTTGTTCTACCTCTTCTTGAGGGCTAGCTTTGCTTTGCTTGGTTGCGTCGAGCCGCGGCCCATGTCTTTGGGAACCAGTTGTCTTGGTCTTTCCATTTGACCTTCTTCGGCTTTGCTATGCTTTTGGGTCATTTGGTCGAGTTCTCTCTCTTTCTTCCTTCCTTCCTCTATTCATTATGATTTGTGTGGTAGTTGACAATGCACTCATCAAGGGCGAGATTGCGGATACATGGGTGTATGCCGAGTCTCTAAGTGATGAGTGATTCTCAATTGGGATAATGCGCATGTTCTTTGGCTTGTGTTGTGCAGGCGTCGAGCACGGATACAGTGATAAGAGGTAAGGTGAAGGTCAAGTAGAGACGTGCCGTGCCGAGGGACCGAGAGTGGCGAAGGGCGGACGTGAGGCTTGGACTGAGGGACGGTGGCCCGAGGATTAGCTGTGGTGGCTGACAGCCAGGGACAGCGACGAGCGAAGACTTGCGGGCACGGTTGCTTGGGTCGAGGACCTGGGGACACATGTCGGTGGACGGGGTGCACGGGCGGTGCATCCCCTCTACGGCTCGGTTTGGTGGTTGAGCCACAAAAAACCACCGAGTGGACGGTTTCCAGGTTTGGGCCTCAAAACCTGGGCGCTGATGGTTTCCGAGTTTGGGCCACAAAACTCGGGCTGAGGACGGGTTTCCAGGTTGGGCCTCAAAACTGGGTGCTGCGGGTTTGCTGAGTTTGGGCCACAAAACTCAGGCTACGGTCGGCTGGTTTCCGGTTTGGGCCTCAAACCACGGGGGTTGGTCGTGAAGGCTGGTTTCCGGTTGGGCCTCAAAAACCGGGGCGAAATCCTTGAAAAGGACGAGCGGAGCGGTGGTGACACGTGGCGGCAATCGGTGAGGTTGCGTCGAGGCAACGCTACCAGTTGTGCGGGCGTGGCCGTCGGATCACCAGCATCTTCGAGTTGGTCCAGAATAACCCTAGGGTTTAGCTGGTTCGCTCTGTAATTAGAGAGGGGTAAGTAGGAATTAGAATTAGGATAAGTAGAGGGAGACACCCTCCTCCCATTCTATCTCAGTCATTTGCTCTTTGCCTTCTAGGGTTTCCTGCTCTCCTACTCCCCTGCTGTAGCAAATTGAGATCCACAGAGAAGAGAACAATATCTCTGTGCACCGTGAGATTTGAGAAGTGAGACCGTAATCTCACTATTGTAGCGTGTGGTAGCCACACGGTTGCAAATTCGTGGTTGTGATTCGTGTTTTGTTCTGTTCTTCGCGGGTTGCTTTTCTCCATGTTTTTCCCGTCGATCGATCTCTTTGCTTGGTGCGTCTTTTGGAATCCGTTTGAACCAAGTTGTTGTAGACCGTGAGGCACTTCTTTCCACCGAAGGAAGTCATCCCTAAACTCACGACCTAGTAGATCGGTTGATTTTCGTTTTGGATCGGTTTTACTCCTTTAGTCCCGATTTCTTCCAATCCATCGATTTGGAGTTAGATGCGAGCTGTGATTCCCATGGGATAGCTCACTAACTCCTTGAGACTCCTCAACCAAGTCTAATCCTTAGTGCTTTTGATTCGAAGGATGTCGAGTGGATTTCGTGGAAGAACAGTGCAGTATCGGGACCATCGGACGCTGTGTGTTCTTGAGCATCGGACGCTGAGTCTTTTCCATCGGAGCGTCCGGTGCCACATGTCATCTGACAGTGCTCTTTTGGAGCATCGGACGCTGACCATCGGTGCGTCCGTTGCCATCGGAACGCGCCGGGGCAGACATCGGACGCTAGGGCTGCACTATTCACAGCGTCCGATGGGTGTCCAGTAAGGTTCCAGAAGTGTCCTGTTTGCATCGGACGCGTCCAGTGCTGGGTCATCGGACGCTGCCAGCGTCCGATGTGCTGAGTCTGCGCAGTTTCGTCCGCGGTTCGTTCGTTCATTGTCGGTTTTGATTTTCGGGCTTTGGGTTGGGTTTCTAGAGTCGTATAGTGTCTCGCTGTGCTTCTTGGAAGCATCCACCCATCTCTAGGGTCGTGGACACATACGAGCTCTAAGTTTGCTCTTGGGGTGTTTCTCGGGACAGTGGCGACAAGTTTCCGAAAGGAATTTTGAAGCTCCCATTCGCCCCTCTGGTCGCTTTCTGGTAGCACTTTCGGTCCTTCAGAATCGCCATAGGCTTCAACATGCTTAACCTCCATGGAACATAACATTTCTAAACCGAATAAAAGAGCTTCATATTCAGCTTGATTATTTAGTGCATAGGTAATCTAACCGGCTTAACATTTCAAACTCAACACCATTAGGAGAAATGATGACCAACCAAACACCTTGGCCCTCCTTGCAAGCCGATCCATCAAAGTAAAGTTTTCATGGAGTAAAAGTAAAATAACTGATCTCATCTTCTAAACTAATACTATGCTCAACAATGAAATCAGCAAGGAACTTGACCCTTTAAGTTTTTAATGGTTCATAAGTCAAGTCAAACTCAATCAACGCATACGCCCACTTGTCAATCCTTCCTCTAAGGATTGGCCGATATAACATGTGCTTAATTACATCGGCCTGGCATGCAACAATACATGTACTAGATAACGAATAGTGTCTCATTTTAGCACAAGCATATACAAGGATAAGCATAATTTCTCAACATGGGCATACCTTGTCTCGGGATCAAGAAGACGACGACCAATATAAGCAATTACGCACTCTTTACTCCATGCTTGTGTTAAGACAGCTCCATGACCTTCTCTTCGGCGATGACATATAATCTGATGGGATTCCTCCCTTAGGCGCCCGAAAACTGGTGGAGATGACAAATATTCCTTTATCTTCTCAAATGCTCTTGTTGCTCTACCCCCCAAGTGAACTCAGTTTCATCCTTTAGCTTTAATAAGGGGTAAAAGGAATAATTTTCTCGGAAATTGCAATAAATCTCCTCAAGTAGTTCACTTTTCCCAAGAACTTCCGCAAGTCCTTTTGCATGTAGGCACTTGAACTTTTTTTATCTTCTCTATCCTTTTAGGATCAATCTCTATGCCTTTGTCGTGAATGATGAACCCTAAAAACTTCCCAGCCGATACACCAAAAAGCACATTTTAGTGGGTTCATCTTCAAACCATAGCAGCGCATTCTCTCAAACGCTAAACGTAGATCGGCTAAAGAGATACATGAGCAGTCGATTTGATCACAATATCATCAATATATACTTCATGATTATCCTAATCAAATCATGAAGATCAGATTCATAGTGTGTTGATAGGTAGCACCTGCGTTCTTTTAAACTGAATGTCATCACGACCCCACTCAAAAAGACCAACAAACCCCAGACAAATGAAGGCCGTTTTGGACATATCCTCCTTGACCATGAATATCTGATTATAACCAGCGTTGCTGTCAAGAAAACTGACAACCTGGTGTCCTGAAGCTCATTGATAACATATCGGCTATGCATAGGATACTCATCTTTGGGTGGCTCTTTTTAAATCTCTAAAATCAATGCAACCCCTAATTTTCTCAGTGTCCCTTTCCGCAGGCACGATATAGAGACCCACTCCGCATATCTGCATGGCTGGATAAACCCCGTTGCAATAACCGATTAACTTCCTCTTTAATCCGGTCATATATGTAGAACTAAAACGGGAGGATGATGCTTGAATGGTCGGAACCCCGACTAATAGGAAGCCGATGCTCAACAAGTTCTCGGCTTAACCCGGGCATCTCCGTATAACTCCATGCAAGCAATCAACATACTCCTTCAGAAGCGCGATTAATTTTATTTTATAATAGGCTTCAAGATTCTGATTTACAAAGGTCGGTCTAGGATAGAACCATCCCCAATATCTATTTGTTCTAAAGGGTCGGCCGACGTGAAACCTTGTCCCAACTATTGAGCTCATCAAAATCATCAATAGCCTCACAAGTATCGGTCTTACAGGTCCGATATTGCTCAACATGATGTTTTACCAATCAACATTAGCATCCATTAAATTACATGATAATGTTGAACCAATTGTCGGTCGGCTTTAAGGATACTGGTACAAAACCTTCCCTAGTAACACTAACAAACTGGAAATCAGAAGGTCCCGACCGATAAACAAGCAATAGTATAATGCCCCCCGAGCAAAGGAGCATCGGCTGTAGCTACATAGGCCGATGAATCTGAGTGTACCACCTCAACATCGTCTCACACCCATTGAATGAGAAACTGATGTAAGCTAGAAGGTATGCCACCAATTAGCATGAATCCAGTAATGCCCAAGTATAAGGTATAGCTACCTTGTATGTCGGCAACGAAGAAAGCAGTGGGCCAAAGTCTTGCTCCAACGGTCAGCTCCATGGACGCAACTCATTTGGCCGGAATAGGATCTCCCCCTCCGACTCTAGTGATAGTCATATTGGTCTTGATCAGCTCTTCATCAGTGCACCAAACTTCTGATAAAGCGAATATGCATCAAGTTTACGATCGCCCAGTTGTCGACCAGCATTTTGTGAACTGTTGTGCCATTTGATGTGGCCTTTTATATGCAACGGCTTAAGATGATTGACAGATTCCTCGGCTTCTGGAACACGGCAGTCTGCGTAGCGAAGTTGAATTCCGCGATGTCGAATCATCTCCGACCACGTAGTAGTCGGCCGACAAGTAAACCACATTGACCTCCGCCCTCTCTGGGGAAGGCTCATAATCCACCATCTCCTCATCTTGTTCTTCAGGTAATTCTTCACTGGTCGCGGCAAGACCAGTGGAGGAAACAGGGTCATTAGATACATGTCGAAATCCATTGGAATACTAGGAACCAAGCTCGGTCTTGAATCTGGTCGGGTCGGCTCAATTCCTAATTTCAGCAGTAGCATTCAACTTGCTCGACCCCTAAACTGGTCGGCACCTGACCGAGGTGGTCGGATTGGGGTCCGACCTGATTGGTTCCGAAGCCACTCTAGTAGATCTGTACCCATGTTGGTCGGCTCAGGATCCGACCTGTCTAGCTCTACAATCGTTAAAGTCGGCTTTTGGTTACAAGCCGGCTCTTCACCCCCTCGCTTGCCCTGAGGGAAAACAGGATGCGTCGAGTTAAATATATCTTCACTCATTTTCTCGAGCCGTTCCCGCCTCTGTTTGTTGCAACGAGCTCTCTGCAGCTTCCTTCGTTGAGTTTTACTTAAACCAGGAGGGCACCACCTGGGCTGCATGTACATTGGGATCACGCTCAACAGGCTTTTCTACTTCTGCCCGGTTGAAGTATTTTGAGCTTCTGGAACCTTTTCTGCAGTTGGTTCCTCAACCGCCATCGGCTCGGGTTCACGGCAAGAGGGACTTCATAGACCCGATCGTAATAGTAGGTACAAGATCGGGTCTGGTCGGAGAAATAATGGGGACACTTTGCACCTTCTTAGGTACATAGATTTGTCGCACTTGCGCCTTCCCCGTTTCCTGAGAGGTCAAAGTCCTTGACGTGGTCAGCGATTTTGACTTGCGCCACTAGAGCTTGGCCGATCACCTAAACGATCGAACACTGAGATCCTTGTGGCTGACTGACGGCATTCCCCATCCTGGTTGGTAGTACATATGTGCTGGCATAGGGTAAGGTACCCATACTCCTTGAGGACCCCATTGTGGTGGTGGCGAGATGGGAGGTGCCCATTGGTGCCGATATGGAACGGCCTTCGGTGTTGGAGACACTGCCCGAGACACCACCATTTGCTTAGGCTTCTCATTTTCACGCTTCGGGGAGTAGACTCTCTCTTTTTTAAGGGCCGATTCTGAGAATCGGCCTTTTGCTGCTTGTACTTAGCCATGAGCTTATCAAAGGTGCATGGCTCCCTAGCAACTTTCCCCTTACTCCTATCCACATTGGTCTTCCAAGTGCCAACCTCGGGCCTCTGCGACAAATGTGCGTAGGACATGTACTCCGGAAGGGGTAGGGTCTTTAGAACCAGCTAGACCGACCACATCAGTCGGCTTATTGCTTCCACTAGGTCAGGAAGAACCTGCTTGACCTGGTCGGCTTCTGCTCCAACTGCACTGGTTGCTTTGAAGATGAACCAGACTGGTCGATTTGAGGACCCGACCTGGTCGGTCTCTGTTGTGCCGCCCTGGTCTCGAAATATCTTTGTTTATGCAAGTGTCGTGCTGACCCTGCAGTAATTGTGAGCTTGCTTTTGCCATCATCACCTTTCTCGAGCACCACTTGCGCCCCGAATCGCTCTCAGTATTCGTGTAACTCGTGGTTCGCCGATGACCACATTTTTCCTCTGGTGTATCGGCTTGCTCTGGACGAATTAGAACAACAGGATTCCCTGCTTCCACCATGTGCACTGGGAAAGGGGTAGTTACTGATCTGCATCTCAGTTAGACTCAATCGTCCTTCATTGAGGGCGATTGGACCTGTCGACGGAAAACATTGCAGTCGTTAGTGGCGTGAGAGAAAGAATTATGGTATTTGCAGTAAGCCCTCCTTTTAATTCGTCGGGTGATGGCAAAGTATAATTAATTTTGAGGTAACTGAATTTAAGTAATTCATCAAATATTCGGTCACATTTAGAAAAATCAAAGGTAAACTTCACCTCCTCACCCCGATTCTTTTGAATCGGTTTAAGGGAAGGACAAGTGACTAGTTTATTCTGCGCTGGCCATAAAACTTCGGCAGCGTAACAATCCTTAGACTCATCGTCAGAACTATCAGAATTTATCTCGGCAATATGCACGCCCGATCGATGAGTCTTATGAGGGTCGTAAGGTTCTTTAAAGCGCGATTCTATCGAAACGGCCTTCTGCAACAGTTGATTCACATTAAAGAAATCATGATGCTCAAGTTTATCCTTGATCTCTCGACGTAGACCAGCTAGACATAGATCTGTTAGATCTCTATCGGAGATCATCAAATGGAAACATCGGTTCTTAATTTCTTTAAAACGCTTAAAAGAAGTCGACCACAGACTCGCTACGCCCTTGTCGAACCGACGTGAGGTGTGACAACCTAGTTTCTTGAACCCCGTCATAAAAGTGATTATGAAATTTTTCTTCTAACTCGGCCCAAGAACCTATGGTGCATTCTGGTAGTGACGTAAACCAGGCGAAAGCTGTATCAGTAAGAGATAAAGGAAAATGTCATATATTCATAAAATCAAAGTACTAGCTTCGCTCATTTGTGCGAAGAACATGCTGACATGCTTCATAGTTGTTTTACTACCGTCACCACTAAACTTATAAAAATTTGGTACCTCAACCACTTATTCTAAACCGTACCCTTCATGTTTTGATTTTATGAAAGCACTTGACGGTTGAGGGTACCAAATTTTATAAGTTTAGTGGTGACGGTAGTAAAACAACTATGAAGCATGTCAGCATGTTCTTCGCACAAATGAGCGAAGCTAGTACTTTGGATTTATGAATATATGACATTTCCTTTATCTCTTACTGATACAGCTTTCGCCTGGTTTACGTCACTACCAGAATGCACCATAGGTTCTTGGGCCGAGTTAGAAGAAAAATTTCATAATCACTTTTATGACGGGGTTCAAGAAACTAGGTTGTCACACACCTCACGTCGGTTCGACAAGGGCGCAACGAGTTTTGGTCGACTTCTTTAAGCGTTTTAAAGAAATTAAGAACCGATGTTTCCATTTGATGATCTCCGATAGAGATCTGACAGATCTATGTCTAGCTGGTCTACGTCGGGAGATCAAGGATAAACTTGAGCATCATGATTTCTTTAATGTGAATCAACTGTTGCAGAAGGCCGTTTCAATAGAATCGCGCTTTAAAGAACCTTACGACCCTCATAAGACTCATCGATCGGACGTGCATATTGCCGAGATAAATTCTGATAGTTCTGACGATGAGTCTAAGGATTGTTACGTTGCCGAAGTTTTATGGCTAGCACAGAATAAACTAGTCACTTGTCCTTCCCTTAAACCGATTCAAAAGAATCGGGGTGAGGAGGTGAAGTTTACCTTTGATTTTTCTAAATGTGACCAAATATTTGATGAATTACTTAAATTCAGTTACCTCAAAATTAATTATACTTTGCCATCACCCGACGAATTAAAAGGAGGGCTTACTGCAAATACCATAATTCTTTCTCTCACGCCACTAACGACTGCAATGTTTTCCGTCGACAGGTCCAATCGACCCTCAATGAAGGACGATTGAGTCTAACTGAGATGCAGATCAGTACTACCCCTTTCCCAGTGCACATGGTGGAAGCAGGGAATCCTGTTGTTCTAATTCGTCCAGAGCAAGCCGATATAACCAGAGGGAAAATGTGGTCATCGGCGAACCACGAGTTACACCGAATACTGAGAGCGATTCGGGGCGCAAGGTGGTGCTCGAGAAAGGTGATGATGGCAAAAGCAAACTCACAATTACTGCGGGGTCAGCATGACACTTGCATAAACAAAGATATTTCGAGACCAGGGCGGCACAACAGAGACCGACCAGGTCGGGTCCTCAAATCGACCAGTCTGGTTCATCTTCAAAGCAACCAGTGCAGTTGGAGCAGAAAGCCAACCAGGTCAAGCAGGTTCTTCCTAATCCTAGTGGAAGCAATAAGCCGACTGACGTGGTCGGTCTAGCTGGTTCTAAAGACCCTACCCCTTCCAAAGTACATGTCCTACGCACATTTGTCCGCAGAGGCCCGAGGTTGGCACTTGGAAGACCAATGTGGATAGGAGTAAGGGGAAAGTTGCTAGGGAGCCATGCACCTTTGATAAGCTCATGACTAAGTACAAGCAGCAAAAGGCCGATTCTCATAACCGGCCCTTAAAAAAGAGAGAGTCTACTCCCCCTAGGCATGAAAATGAGAAGCCTAAGCAAATGGTGGTGTCTCGGGCAGTGTCTCCAACATCGAAGGCCGTTCCATATCGGCACCAATGGGCACCTCCCATCTCGCCACCACCACAATGGGGTCCTCAAGGAGTATGGGTACCTTACCCCATGCCAGCTCATATGTACTACCAACCAGGATGGGGAATGCCCGTCAGTCAGCCCACAAGGATCTCAGTGTTCGATCGTTTAGGTGATCGGCCAAGCTCTAGTGGCGCAAGTCAAAATCGGCTGACCACGTCAAGGACTTTGACCTCTCAGGAAACGAGGAAGGCGCAAGTACGACAAATCTATGTACCTAAGAAGGTGCAAAGTGTCCCCATTATTTCTCCGACCAGACCCGATCTGTACCTACTATTACGATCGGGTCTATGTAGGTCCCTCTTGCCCGTGAACCCGAGCCAATGGCGGTTGAGGAACCAACTGCAGAAAAGGTTCCAGAAGCTCAGAATACTTCAACCGGGGCAAAAGTAGAAAAGCCTGTTGAGCGTGATCCATGTACATGCAGCCCAGGTGGTGCCCTCCTGGTTTAAGAAAAACTCAACGAAGGAAGATGCAGAGAGCTCGTTGCAACAAACTGAGGCGGGAGCGGCTCGAGAAAATGAGTGAACATATATTTAACTTGACGCATCCTGTTTTCCCTCTGGGCAAGCGAGGGGGTGAAGAGCCGGCTTGTAACCAAAAGCCGACCTTAACGATTGTAGAGCTAGACAAGTCGGATCTTGAGCCGACCAACATGGGGTACCAGATCTACTAGAGTGGCTTCGGAACCAATCAGGTCAGACCCCAATCCGACCACCTCGGGTCAGGTGCCGACCAGTTTAGGGTCGAGCAAGTTGAATCCGCTACTGCTGAATTAGGATTGAGCCGACCCGACCAAATTCCAAGACCGAGCTGGTTTCTAGTATTCCAATGGATTTCGACATGTATCTTAATGACCCTGTTCCTCTGTTGGTCTTGCCGCGACCAGTGAAGAATTACCTGAAGAACAAGATGAGGAGATGGTGGATTATGAGCCTTCCCCAGAGAGGGCGGAGGTCAACGTGGTTTACTTGTCGGCCGACTACTACGTGGTCGGAGATGATTCGACATCGGCGGAATTCAACTTCGCTACGCAGACTGCCGTATTCCAGAAGCCGGAGGAATCTGTCAATCATCTTAAGCCGTTGCATATAAAAGGCCACATCAATGGCACACCAGTTCACAAAATGCTGGTCGACAACTGGGCGATCGTAAACTTGATGCATATTCGCTTTATCAGAAGTTTGGTGGCACTGATGAAGAGCTGATCAAGACCAATATGACTATCACTAGAGTCGGAGGGGGAGATCCTATTCCGGCCAAATGAGTTGCGTCCATGGAGCTGACCGTTGGGAGCAAGACTTTGGCCACTGCTTTCTTCGTTGCCGACATACAAGGTAGCTATAACCTTATACTTGGGCATGACTGGATTCATGCTAATTGGTGCATACCTTCTAGCTACATCAGTTCTCATTCAATGGGTGTGAGACGATGTTGAGGTGGTACACTCAGATTCATCGGCCTATGTAGCTACAGCCGATGCTCCTTTGCTCGGGGGGCATTATACTATTGCTTGTTTATCTGGTCGGGACCTTTCTGATTTCCAGTTTGTTAGTGTTACTAGGGAAGGTTTTGTACCAGTATCCTTAAAGCCGACCGACAATTGGTTCAACATTATCATGTAATTTAATGGATGCTAATGTTGATTGGTTAAAACATCATGTTGAGCAATATCGGACCTGTAAGACCGATACTTGTGAGGCTATTGATGATTTTGATGAGCTCAATAAGTTGGGACAAGGTTTCACGTCGGCCGACCCTTTAGAACAAATAGATATTGGGGATGGTTCTATGCCTAGACCGACCTTTGTAAATCAGAATCTTGAAGCCTATTATAAAATAAAATTAATCGCGCTTCTGAAGGAGTATGTTGATTGCTTTGCATGGAGTTATACGGAGATGCCCGGGTTAAGCCGAGAACTTGTTGAGCATCGGCTTCCTATTAAGTCGGGGTTCCGACCATTCAAGCAACATCCTCGCCGTTTTAGTTCTACAATATATGACCGGATTAAAGAGGAATTAATCGGTTATTGCAAGCGGGGTTTATCCAGCCATGCAGATATGCGGAGTGGGTCTCTAATATCGTGCCTGCGGAAAAGAAGGACACTGAGAAAATTAGGGTTTGCATTGATTTTAGAGATTTAAATAGAGCCACTCCCAAAGATGAGTATCCTATGCCTATAGCCGATATGTTGATCAATGACGCTTCAGGACACCAGGTTGTCAGTTTTCTTGACAGCAACGCTGGTTATAATCAGATATTCATGGTCAAGGAGGATATGTCCAAAACGGCCTTCATTGTCTGGGGTTTGTTGGTCTTTTTGAGTGGGTCGTGATGACATTCAGTTTAAAGAACGCAGGTGCTACCTATCAACACACTATGAATCTGATCTTTCATGATTTGATTAGGATAATCATGGAAGTATATATTGATGATATTGTGATCAAATCGACTGCTCATGTATCTCATTTAGCCGATCTACGTTTAGCGTTTGAGAGAATGCGCTGCTATGGTTTGAAGATGAACCCACTAAAATGTGCTTTTGGTGTATCGGCTGGGAAGTTTTTAGGGTTCATCATTCACGACAAAGGCATAGAGATTGATCCTAAAAGGATAGAGAAGATAAAAAAGTTCAAGTGCCTACATGCAAAAAGGACTTGCGGAAGTTCTTGGGAAAAGTGAACTACTTGAGGAGATTTATTGCAAATTTGTCCGAGAAAATTATTCCTTTTACCCCTATATTAAAGCTAAAGGATGAAACTGAGTTCACTTGGGGGTAGAGCAACAAGAAGCATTTGAGAAGATAAAGGAATATTTGTCATCTCCACCAGTTCTTCGGGCGCCTAAGGAGGAATCCCCATCAGATTATATGTCATCGCCGAAGAGAAGGTCATTGGAGCTGTCTTAACACAAGCAGATGGAGTAAAGAGTGCGTAATTGCTTATATTGGTCGTCGTCTTCTTGATCCCGAGACAAGGTATGCCCATGTTGAGAAATTATGCTTATCCTTGTACTATGCTTGTGCTAAAATGAGACACTATTCGTTATCTAGTACATGTATTGTTGCATGCCAGGCCGATGTAATTAAGCACATGTTATATCGGCCAATCCTTAGAGGAAGGATTGACAAGTGGGCGTATGCGTTGATTGAGTTTGACTTGACTTATGAACCATTAAAAACTTTAAAGGGTCAAGTTCTTGCTGATTTCATTGTTGAGCATAGTATTAGTTTAGAAGATGAGATCAGTTATTTTACTTTACTCCATGAAAACTTTACTTTGATGGATCGGCTTGCAAGAGGGCCAAGGTGTTGGTGTGGTCATCATTTCTCCTAATGGTGTTGAGTTTGAAATGTTAAGCCGGTTAGATTACCTATGCACTAATAATCAAGCTGAATATGAAGCTCTTTTATTCGGTTTAGAAATGTTATGTTCCATGGAGGTTAAGCATGTTGAAGCCTATGGCGATTCTGAAGGACCGAAAGTGCTACCAGAAAGCGACCAGAGAGGGGCGAATGGGAGCTTCAAAATTCCTTTCGGAAACTTGTCGCCACTGTCCCGAGAAACACCCCAAGAGCAAACTTAGAGCTCGTATGTGTCCACGACCCTAGAGATAGGGTGGATGCTTCCAAGAAGCACAGCGAGACACTATACGACTCTAGAAACCCAACCCAAAGCCCGAAAATCAAAACCGACAATGAACGAACGAACCGCGGACGAAACTGCGCAGACTCAGCAGCATCGGACGCTGGCAGCGTCCGATGACCCAGCACTGGACGCGTCCGATGCAAACAGGACACTTCTGGAACCTTACTGGACACCCATCGGACGCTGTGAATAGTGCAGCCCTAGCGTCCGATGTCTGACCCCCGGCGCGTCCGATGGCAACGGACGCACCGATGGTCAGCGTCCGATGCTCCATAAAGAGCACTGTCAGATGACATGTGGCACCGGACGCTCCGATGGAAAAGACTCAGCGTCCGATGCTCAAGAACACAGCGTCCGATGGTCCCGATACTGCACTGTTCTTCCACGAAATCCACTCGACATCCTTCGAATCAAAAGCACTAAGGATTAGACTTGGTATGAGGAGTCTCAAGGAGGTTAGTGAGCTATCCCATGGGAATCACAGCTCGCATCTAACTCCAAATCGATGGATTGGAAGAAATCGGGACTAAAGGAGTAAAACCGATCCAAAACGAAAATCAACCGATCTACTAGGTCGTGAGGTTAGGGATGACTTCCTTCGGTGGAAAGAAGTGCCTCACGGTCTACAACAACTTGGTTCAAACGGATTTCCAAAAGACGCACCAAGCAAAGAGATCGATCGACGGGAAAAACATGGAGAAAAGCAACCCGCGAAGAACAAGAACAAAACACGAATCACAACCACGAATTTGCAACCGTGTGGCTACCACACGCTACAATAGTGAGATTACGGTCTCACTTCTCAAAATCTCACGGTGCACAGAGATATTGTTCTCTTCTCTGTGGATCTCAATTTGCTACAGCAGGGGAGTAGGAGAGCAGGAAAACCTAGAAGGCAAAGAGCAAATGACTGAGATAGAATGGGAGGAGGGTGTCTCCCTCTACTTATCCTAATTCTAATTCCTACTCTACCCCTCTCTAATTACAGAGCGAACCAGCTAAACCCTAGGGTTATTCTGGACCAACTCGAAGATGCTGGTGATCCGACGGCCACGCCCGCACAACTGGTAGCGTTGCCTCGACGCAACCTCACCGATTGCCGCCACGTGTCACCACCGCTCCGCTCGTCCTTTTCAAGGATTTCGCCCCCGGTTTTGAGGCCCAAACCGGGAAACCAGCCTTCACGACCAACCCCGGTTTTGAGGCCCAAACCGGAAACCAGCCGACCGTAGCCTGAGTTTTGTGGCCCAAACTCAGCAAACCCGCAGCACCCAGGTTTTGAGGCCCAAACCTGGAAACCGTCCTCAGCCCGAGTTTTGTGGCCCAAACTCGGAAACCATCAGCGCCCAGGTTTTGAGGCCCAAACCTGGAAACCGTCCACTCGGTGGTTTTCTGTGGCTCAACCACCAAACCGAGCCGTAGAGGGGATGCACCGCCCGTGCACCCCGTCCACCGACATGGTCCCCAGGTCCTCGACCCAAGCAACACCGTGCCCGCAAGTCTTCGCTCGTCGCTGTCCCTGGCTGTCAGCCACCACAGCTAATCCTCGGGCCACCGGTCCCTCAGTCCAAGCCTCACGTCCGCCCTTCGCCACTCTCGGTCCCTCGGCACGGCACGTCTCTACTTGACCTTCACCTTACCTCTTATCACTGTATCCGTGCTCGACGCCTGCACAACACAAGCCAAAGAACATGCGCATTATCCCAATTGAGAATCACTCATCACTTAGAGACTCGGCATACACCCATGTATCCGCAATCTCGCCCTTGATGAGTGCATTGTCAACTACCCACACAAATCATAATGAATAGAGGAAGGAAGGAAGAAAGAGAGAGAACTCGACCAAATGACCCAAAAGCATAGCAAAGCCGAAGAAGGTCAAATGGAAAGACCAAGACAACTTGGTTCCCAAAGACATGGGCCGCGGCTCGACGCAACCAAGCAAAGCAAAGCTAGCCCTCAAGAAGAGGTAGAACAAGCTCAACACCGCTAGCAAATACCAATTGAGAAATCGAAGCAAAATGCTAGTCCCTCAAGATAGAGGCACAGAGGCTCAACACAACTAGCAGAGAAAGCTCGATACTAAAAACTCACGGTCAAACTCCCCCTCGAATAGTGCACACAACCAGGAAAACCCCGTTGGTCCAACTCGGAAGGCACAAGATATATATATAAAAAAAACCTTAGTTGAACACTCAGAGAGCATATGATTTGCAATATCTCTCCCCCTTAGTTGAAAATGCACTTGCCAAGAAAAAGAATGCACCATCGAGTAAAATCTCTTCCCCTTAGAGACTGCACCAGCAAGAGTGCCAACAAGAGAAATTCTCCCCCTTCCAAAATGCATATGAGTCAAAATACAAGTTAGCAGCGCCAGGAATATAGCCAAGAGAATGCAAAGAGGCTCTACATAGTTCTGATCCGATGAGTTTGTGACACCCTGAAAATCACCTTTTGGAAAATAGAGTTTAATGTGACTTTGTTTATTTATTATTCATGAACATATAGCTCAAATAATAATTTTTGGTGAAATAATAATTTAAGTTGGGGTTTAGAAACATTTTTGTTGCATTCATGCTGGAGCATAATATTTTGTTTGAGTGTAGGAATAGAGTTGAGTGGTTTGAATTCAAACTTGGTTTGAATTTGAGCAAAGTTTTCAAAAGAATCAAAAGAAAAACCTTTTCTTTTTCTTTCTTCTCCCTCCCTAACCTTTTGGCCCGAAGCCGCAAGCGGCCCAGCCCACGGCCGCCACTCCCTTTCCCTCTTCTCCTCCTTTCCCGGCCTGGTCTGGCCCAGCCGCGCCCCCTCTCCTTTCTCCCTCCCGCGCCCGCGTCGGCCTTTTGGCCCGCTGCGGAGCCGGCCCGTTGCCACCTTTGCGCGCGCAAGCTCCACGGCCCAGCTCGCCGCGCCCACCTCCTCTCCCTCTCGCGCGCGCCGGCCCAGCTCCCGCGGCCCGCTCGCTCGCGTACAGCGCGCCCGCCCGCGTCCCCGCTCTGCCGCTGACAGCCTGGCCCCACGCGTCAGTGGCTGGCTGTTCCCCTACCTCCCGCCGCCTGCGTAGTGTGCCGCCGCCGTCTGCTCCTCTCCCGTAACCGTCGCGGTAGTGGCATTGAAGGCCACTACGCCGCCATCCCGGCTCGGTGGAGCCTCCACCGGCCGCCACAGCACCTCCCCGACCCTATAAAGCCAGGAGCAGAGCCCCCGAGCTCTTTCCCTCACCCTCCCGCTCGTGCCCCACCCCCGCCGTCGCTGCCGAGCCCCACCGGCTGCCCTAGCGCCCCGCCGTGCTCTGCCGGGTGGTGCCGCTATCACCCAAGGTGCCCTGTGCCCTTCTCTCGCCCTATCGCGCGCACACGAGCTCTCCCGAGCCGTTTTTCCCCTTTGCAGATCTCACGGCCGCCGACCTCGCCGCGGTAAGCCCTCTCTGCCATAACCGAGCCCGCCATCGTGCTCGCCTTTCCCTCCGCTCTCCTCTGGTGGTGCGCGCGTGGCCAACTGAGCCCGGGAGCGCCGAAACGGCGAGCTCCCGAGCGCTCCCATGGCGCTCCGCCGTGCGCCGGTGGCGGCGCCGCCGCCCGCCGCCGCCTGGTGCTTCCCCGACCCACCCACGCCGTTCATCTGGCGCTGAACGGCCGGGATTAGATCCCAACCCCCGAAGGGGTATGAGCCAGGTCCACGGACCCGTGGACCAGCGTCCTGCGTGCGGTCCACCGGCCAGGTGGTGGACCGGCCAACCAGCCCGCGCCGCGTGGCGCCGTGTCGGCGCCAGCGCGGCAACCGCCGCCAGTTTTGCAGAAAGGCCCCCGAGCTTTTGCGAAATAAACCCGCAGTCCAAGCGCAGTTCAAAGTAATTAGATTTCAGTCCAGTTTTCTTGCTGTTTGGCCCCTGAGTTTCCCGGTTTTAGAACCCACGGTCCAGGCCACTCAGTTTCGCGAGCTAGACCCTGCCGGCTACGTTTAATTATGTTTAGGTCCTCGGTTTTCGCGAGTTAACCCTCGGAAAATGATTTTTATTTATAAAATGCCCCTGAAACTTGTTTTCTTTATAACTTTCTCGTTTTTGGTCCGATTAGAGTGAACTTTACGTTCATGTGATCGTATCGACGAGTAGAATAGTTTTATATATGTTTCTCTACTTGTTTTTTATGCTTGGTGTACTGTTCTAATAGAAATATTAATTGTTTGCATGTGATGATTGGATTGGATGTTTGTGTGGTGCCTTTGCCCCCGTTTAGAGTTCAAGTTGATCAAGGTTATCAAGAAGAAGATCCCTGAAGAAGCGAGACCATCACCATGAGTTTTTGGAAGGCAAGTATAACCTACGGTTTCCTTGTTACCTATTAACTGCAAGACTAAATATTCATTATGCATGTGTCATAACTTGATGAACCATAGGACAAACCTAGTTTCACTTGATCTTATTACCTTGTACCTATGGGAAGGTTTTGCATAATATGTTTAGTGATGCTATGCGCTAATTAAATGCTAAATGATTAATGTTGATTAATGACTATGGAACAAATGTTAAAAGAGGCTTTTAACCACATTTAGGGCACTGGAGCCTGGTGTTGCTCAGTGACCCACCCCAGGGACTATCTTTAAAGCGGCCACCCGGAGATCCCGTGCAACCTTGGGTATTATATGGCTCTGATATTAGTTGTGTAACTAGACTTTCTCTAGCTTGTAGTAGTTACCGAAAGGCGCTAGAGGGGAGCCTAGGCTTAGAATGGCTTCCTTGCCTGTCAAGATGTGTACTGGTCGGCTGTCAGGTGTGCCATCTTGAAGGGGGCCTCCATTCGCCTAGATGCTGAAACCTTGCGGCTACTACTTGTTAGGGTAGCTAGTGAAAGGCTACGTAGTGAAACCCTGCCATACTTCCATAGAGGAGGTAATGTGGGATTGGCTCTCCCCGGCATATGGGAATCACGGCCTAAGGTGAAAGTGTACAACCTCTGCAGAGTGTAAACCTGATATATCAGCCGTGCTCACGGATACGAGCGGCTCGGATCCTTTTTAAGCAGTCCATGGTGGGGTATGTTGGTGGTTGGTGGCTTACCTCTTTTTAACTTAATGATTATTGTAACACCCTAGGTGTTAAGCATTCCCTAAATGCATAATTTGGCATGGCATAAGCATAGCATCTCATCATTTCATGTGCATATGTTTGTTGAAGTGCTTAAGTCCTTGTTTGGTCTCTAGTGTAACCTTGTTATGCTTTCTGTTTCTGACCAAGTGCCTTATAACAAAGTTGTAGATCTTGGTGAAGGGAACAACTTTGCTTTACAACACTTTCTCAGAAAAAGCTGTTAAATTATGATTTCTTGCATTAGAAAATGGTTTAGCACTAGAATTCTTTTAAACAACAGAATTTGGACTTGAGCCTTAAAGATGATTTGTTCCTTACAAAATTCTGAGCAACTTTGCTTTTAGGACCTTTTCCTAGTTCGGTCTGGTTTAGGAGTTATAAAGCATCAAAGTTTGTAACCAAACTTCATTAGTTTAACCCTAGTGGGCCCGGCCTGTCAGTCTCTTCTTCTTCTTTCCCCGCGCCGCTGCTCCCTCCGCGCCGACCAAATCCGCCCGCAGCCGCGAGACCGCCTCGCCGGCCGGCCAAACCACCGGCACCGCCGCCCGTGGTTTGCGCCCGAGCTCGCCACGTCGCTCCGGCGCTCGGTGCATGCTCGCCGCGTGGAGCGCGACGCCTGACGTCGCCGCGTCCGTCGGGAGCTCCCCCGACGGGAACCGGCCAGGTGCAATGCACCTAGCACTTCGTTCCTTTTGCCTTCGCTCCGCCCCGCGCTCGCAAGCCAGGAGGCTTTCTTCGCTCGCTCTCTCCCTCGCTCCACTCCACTCCATCTTCACCCGACCAGAGCTCCGCCGCCGCCCGCCGAACCTCGGCGAGCGATTGCTCGCTACTCACCGCACCACCGTTCGATTCCTCCCGCCAGTTTCTCCGCCGCGACCTCCTCTTTCTCCGGTAAGGGTTGGTTTCCCCTCTCTCCCTCTCTAGCCGCCGGAACAGCGGATCAAGCTCCCCCATGGCCGCCATCCGTGACCTTCACGTGGACCGGTCATCTCCGGCCAAGCTATCCCGAGCCGAGCCATGTTCTAGTCTGCTCTACCTCCGTAGTAGCTTAGAGTTAGTTGGAGACCTCTCTTTTGCCGTGTTTCAGCCGGAACCGAGCCGTGTCATCGCCGTGTCCGCCATGGACCGCCGCCGTGCATAGCTCCGAGCAATGCCGGGGATGCCGAAGCCCGAGAGTTGCTCCAATAGGTCGCTTAGGTCTTGCTTGGGCTAGTGCTAACCTTGCCGAGTCGCAAGCCGCCGGGAAGAGTTCCGCCGCCGAGTCGCAGAGCCGCCGCTCCGCCATGGCCGCCGTCGAGCTTGCTCCGGTATCCCTCTGGCTCAGCGAGTCGGTTAGTCGTGTTCGCCTCGCAAACCCGCACCCAATGATGGTCTCGGTGTCACCGGAAGCGTCACCGTCGACGAGCTAGGGCCGGTCAACGACCACGGCGCAAAACTCCGCCGTTGACTGCCGAGCCTGGCCTCGCGCGGTAACGTGCCGAGCTTGGCCTCGGAAGCTTGGTCGCCCTGACCAGCGGGCCCCGACTGGCAGTAAGAAAGAGAGGAAGGGAAGAGCTTGGGTGCCGTAGGCCTCGGAAAGCCGGATGCGCCGAGCCTTCGCCTCGAGCCTCGACCGAGTCGGTTGAGTTAGTCTCGGTTGAGTTAGTCTCGGTTGAGTCAGTAAGTCTCGGTTGAGTCAGTAGCCTCGGCTGAATAGGTTAGCCTCGGCCGAATCGGTAAAGGTGTCTGAGCCTCGGCCGAATCGGTCGAGTGCGCCTGTGCCTCGGCTGAGTCGCACCGGGTGTGCCGAAGCCTTCGCCTCGAGCCTCGGACGAGTCGCGCCGGGTGTGCCGAAGCCGTGTCTTATGCCTCGGCCGAAGTCCGTAGCGTATAGGATTGAGTTTTCCTTTTTAAGATGTGTTTTGCAGAATCCATGTAAAGGCTTCAAAAATTCATACAAGGCTCATTTTAAGTCCAAATCCTGTGAAACAAATTTTGTTAGGTCAAGCATGATTAGATCTATCTGTGAAAGATGTTAATTGCATTGTTGGTAATACTTTTATGTGTAGATTCATTTACATTAGAAAAGTGCTGATAACTTGGAAAATACATAACTAAATATATATCAGTCAGAAAAATGTGATTCCAGTTTTGTTAGGTTTGTATGACTGTGTAGTTTCAGAAAAAAATATAATATGAGGTCGTTCTGTGAATTAATTTGACAGTAGCTTTTAAAATGGTTAAATGTCGTTTCCTTGTTTATTATGTAGTAATTAAAATATGAGGAATATGAACCTGAGAATTTAAGCACATTGCTCTTGTACTAGGTAGCTCAGTAGAAAAATAAGAAATCTGTTGTTTGACACTTTTTGCTAGGGTGTGTAGTTCAAAGCACCTTTCCATGATAGAATTTGTCTTTTTCACAGAGAATGGAGTTTAAATCCAAATGAGATGAAATTTGGATAGGGAGCTAGATTAGGTGTTGTTAACTCCCAGTAATTTCTGTAGATTTTTCTGAAGCTGTCTAGGTTAGGTTGCTGTTTAAGCATGTGTAAATAGATTTATTTCAGCAAGTAATTAGAGGGTAATAAACTCATTAAGTAAACTTTGATGTGGTGACAACATCGCTTAACAAGTTGACTATGTTAGGTTAAATAGTGGGATGATGTTGACTACCTTGTTGAAGAGAATGCAGTAGATGCCATGTGCTTATCTTCTGATTGCTGTCGATCATGTGCATCACATATGCATTCTATGTGCATTCATCCTATTCATGCGCACTATGCATCATACAGGATCAGCGGAGGAGATCCAGACCCAGTCGTTACTGGAAGAGCCCAATCCGGAGGAGATCCTGACAGAAGAAGTCGGAGGGACCGACGCCGACGAGTTGCCCGAGTGCCGCGATCACCGTCCGTCGGACTTTGAGAAAGGCAAGCCCCGGAGCATTCTAACTCCTACGGTTTGCAAATGTTTTCTAATTAACCGATGATGGATGTTGCATTAGGTTATAGGAATTGATTGCTACCGTTGATGCATTATTACTTATCCTTGTCCACCTGCAATATATCTTGATATCCCTGTTTAGGTCTAGGCTCGTTATATGCTTAGCCCTGCTTAGATCGGTAAAAGTCGGGTGATTCCCTGTCTCCCGCAATAGGTGGATACTGATCATGTTTAGCCTGTGCTATCATGAGATAACCATGTGATAATTAATCTGAGACGGAGGCGGGATGTAAGAGCAGCAGGACATGGGTTCTGTGTGCTAGTAGGCTCCCGTCTGTGTCGCATAGGACCCGTTCGGGAATGTCTCTTCAGTCAAATTGAACGCGTCGATCACTTAACGGAGTTGGTCTGAGTACCTCCCGTGAAGCCGAGTAAGGTTATTCGAGCCGGTGATGGAGATGTTGACGCCTAACACCCAGGGCCTCAGATGTACCGTGGGCAACTATTCGGATCGACCTGGCATGGTCCGGGGCAGGCAGGGCCTGATCGACCTGGCATGACCGTGGGCAGTTATAGATTGAGCGACCTGGCACTGAGATAACCCCCCGTGTAGAAGGGCCCATGGCCGTCCCGCGCTTTGTGTTCTCGAATCTCCTGACTGGCAGCTTACGACTGCCGTAGCCGGACGTGCCGGGCGAGTGTGAGACATTTTATCCCCAGCTGGGTAGGAATGGATTATAATCGCCATCGCTCCTGGACAGTGAGCAGTTGACTCTAGATCATCTCCCGTAGAACTTATGGAACTAAAATGGTTATGGAATCTGAAAGGCTATTGATGAAATAGTCACTCTTGATTGATTAAGTAGCAAGTGCTTGTTTAGTACAGGTGCAAATCTAGTAAGGTAGAGTTAATGACTAAAAGCAATTGCCAACATCTGAAACTGAGTTTTATTACTAAAGCTTTCATGCAAAGGAGGATGTACAGCCAACCCCACTTATATAGCCTACATGATCCTTGGAGTCTCATTATTTTTGGTTCTGACGGGTAAGTCTAGCTGAGTACCTTCTTGTACTCAGGGTTTATTTCCCTTGTTGTTGCAGATGGCCAGTGCTTTTATGGTTACTGCGAGAACTGCTTGTACCCGGTATCGGGTGATGACTAGACCAAGGGCATGGTCAACACTTAACTCATCTGTTGCTTTTGTGGACCCGGTCAACTGATGGCACCGTATTTATGAACAATCCAAACTTATGTTTTAAAGACTATGTTGCTTCCGCTACTGCTATCAATTATGGTTTGTAATATTATTTCGTACTCCGATGTAATTTGAACTTTATGCAACTGTGTGTAACCTGTGAGCATGTTCGCCGAATGAGTACGATCTTGGCTGGATGTCGTTGAATGATTTGAAATCCTCGAGATTTCCGGACTACCGGATTTGTATGAGCTTAAGTACTTGACGATCTTTGCGCGAGCGGAGGTTTTCAGTGCTTAATCTGGTGCAAATTGGTCGGTTCATGCTAGCATACTCATGTGCATGCATCATTGCATTCGTATAGTCACCGAAGAAGGAGTCAAGATCGAGGCAGCCGTCGACGAACCTGTCCCTGAGGCTACCCTGAGCTCCGACAACTGCCCTGCCGCCTTCGAGCCTGCCCTCTTTGCTCTTCAAGGCAAGCCCCGGTGCATTTAACCCTTTCCTTGAATTTATAAAATGATTTCCTTAAATGCTTTTGAGTTAAATTATTGCATTAGGTTTATAGGAGTTGTGTGCTATCCTAATTGATGCACTATCCACCTTGACCACTGATACACCCGATACCTGTTTTTCAAAAGTATTTGCAAAATTGCTTAGCAATGCTTATTGAATTAGACTTGCAATAAAATGCCTTTTTCAAAAGTGTGATCACTGAAAGAATCTTTATGGGAATTGGCTTTACTTCCCGTTCGATGACTGCTTGCCTAGCTAGCATGTGGTCATTGTCGAGAAGAGGTTGTCCGCGCGTACGGTGCCGTCATGTTGTAGTCTAGGACTCAACAGTTGACACCGACCGGACAGGGTTGAAAAACCGACAGGACCTGTACTCTTGGTTAGAGTCCCGGGTGCTTGTCGCTGGCGGAAAAACTGACAGGACTATTACGCTTGGGTGTGATATAACCAAGGTATAGTTCTGGCTGGAAAATTAGGGACCATCCGTATGGGGGCCTGCTGGTCAAGACTTGTAACTATTCACATACTTCGGAAAGCTCTGGCTCCGAGGAATCCTTTATTGGACCGACAACCGCGCACTGGGAGTGGAGAGATGGCAGAAGTAGCATGTACCCACGTGGTCGTCGTACCTGGATAGGAGTGGTGTACTGTACTTCCGGGTGGCGTAGGACCGGGCCCAATCTTGGAGGAATCGTGGTAGACGGGTTGGCCTATGCAAGCTTGGGTGCTACATATGCCGTGTGAATAGGGATCCTCAGCTGAGTATTCTTTATCCGGATTAACGTTGCTCCTCGGTTATGGAGACTTGGTCCACTGACTGTCAACGGAGAGTGGTTCTCAACTAGGAATGTTTTGAAATGTAAAATGAATCATGAACGATGAAGAATTGAGGAATGCTGAATCTTTCAAAAATAAAATAAGGTTTACAAAAATGCTTTTCTGCAAAATACTTGATCTTGCTTAAGCCTTACCTTGACTACCCTAAGCCTCTCATTCCTGAGTCTTCTCCCTTTTTCTTTAGTCGGGTAAGTCTTGTTGAGTACCCCAGTACTCAGGGTTTGTTACCCATGCTGCAGGTATGACAGAGTCCCCGATGTGTCTTGCACCCTGCTGCGTGACCGTCGTCCAGGAAGAGGCCGATGAGGCCGAAGAATAGTTGTACACCTCCTCGGGCTGGGTGATTATAAGTATCTTTGCTGTTCTCCACTATGTTGCCTATGTCTATCTCTATTATCAGAACTTGGTTTGTAATAACCGCACCTTAATTTCTATTTGGAACCCTGCTTGTAAAACTAATGTTATTTAAGTCTTCCGCTCTTTATTCCGATGTTATTTGTAAAAGTATGCAATGCTGTAACCGAATTGTGAGATGATCCTGCGGACATTGGGCACTGATGTAGCCCGGTGGCGAACAGGTCTTAATCACATGGAACATGGGTTCGGCTGTCAGAGGTTGACAGGGACACGTGGGCCATGGGATTAGGGTCGTTCCGTCACAGAGTGGTATCGGAGCATCTCACTTTAACGTTGCAGTGTTCGTTTTTTGCGAAAACTCAAAAGACCTTTTGAGTCCAAACAAACTAAACTTGACTATTTTGAGTCCAAATTGCTTCTCTCATCTTGTCTCTCATATGGCAACACTAGCTAGTGGAACAACATGTTTTAAGCCCTATGTACCTTATTTATTTATTGCATTGCTTTGTTCCGTAGGAACGATTCATGCATCATGTCATAATCACTTAAGTAAACTTCCTCTCTAAGTTCGTTTGGGTAGTATGCCTTTACCTGTTCTTGCTAGCCTTTCTCATCCATCTTCTCTTATCCAGACATGGCCATTATCAAGCGACTGCTCGCAAGTCGACTGGACCCAATGGCGTGCCGCGCCACCAGCTGGCACCACGCGCGCTGGAGAAGAGACTGGAGAATCTTCCAACGGTCGTCGCTTTCCCCGCCGCACCCGCAAGAATCTGAAGGAGGAATCAAGAATCTGAAGGCTGAGATAGAGAACATGGAGCATGACTTCTACCTTTCCCGCCTGGAGTTTTATGAGGCACGAGCTTCCCTGGAGCAGGCCAACCGGAACACGGTTCGCGCTATCGAGCAGCGCAATGATGCTTGCTACCCCCGCGACGTTACCAGAGCCCAGCTCCACGGACTGCAGCAGTACACAGCTCAGATTGAACAGTTCAATGATATGCTTCATGAGGAAGTGCATCAGCTGTATGATCAACTTCACCCCTTGGTACCCCCGTTTATGGAAGACCCTGAGGACGGAGTTGTGGAGGAACCAGAAGTGGATCAAGGGCCAGGCGAGAACGAAGAAGTTGAACCTGCTGAGGACGTCCACGCTGAAGACGAGGACGAGGAGGAAGAGCCTGAGCTCATCCTCGAAGAAGACGACGACGAAGACATGATCATCATCGATGACGACTAGACTCGTAGTGTCTGTACCATCTGCTTACCTAAAACCTTAGTTTAGGTTTGGGGCGTTAGTCTGTCTGTTGCCAAGTCTGGCATGTATCTTTCTTTTCGTATCTTTTCCCTTTATCGATCTGTATCACTGTCAGTCACCTTATCAAGTCATCAGCCTTTGTATCAGAAGAAGCTATCAGTCTGTTGTTTTCAGAACTCTATCTATGAATGCTAAGTTCCAAGTTGCTTAACAGATGCCTGTGAACACTCGCACCGGAGCCGGAGGTTCTGATGATGCCAACCTTCCAAACCCTCCACCTGTTCCTGCTACCCTGGCAGATGCCATTGCAGCCTTGGCAGCCGCTGCTAACCTCATGGCTAGAACCAGGGCCAGCAGCAGAATAATGGTCACCGTGGTCGTCAGTACATCAACAACGAGACCACCTATGTGGAATTCACCGAGACTCGTCCACCGGTCTTCACCAAGGCCGATGAACCCCTCGAAGCTGATGATTGGCTCCGCACCATGGAGCAGAAGTTTGGTCTTATCAACTGCACTGACATCCAGAAGCCACGTTTCGCTTCACAGCAGCTTCGTGGTCCGGCAAGTGCTTGGTATGCCAACCTGTTGGCTGCCCAGCCAGAAGGTCATCAGTTGACCTGGGAGAGTTCCGCACTGCCTTCCGTGCTCATCACATCCCTTCCGGATTGATGAAATGAAGCTTGATCAGTTCCTGGCTCTCCAACAGAAAGACTCCACATCATGCAGTATGTGGGTCAATTCAATCATCTCAGCCAGTATGCCTCAGAGTATGTCAACACAGATGAGAAGAAGAGGGATTGTTTCCTCAGAGGACTGCACCCAAAGATCCGCAGGAGCTTGTCCAATAACCTGACTGGGTCTTATCACGACGTTGTTGACCGGGCTGTTGCTTTTGAAGAAAGCAATCGCCAGTACCAGGAGAGAAGAAGAAGAAGAAAAAGCAGGGTCAAGCAGCTTCTCTGGCGGTCACAAACGCCAGAGAATCATCTATCACCCCAGCCACCACCACAATCGTCTACCTTACCCCAACCAGCAAGTGGTCGTCCGTACCGCGGCCACCACCCATAATGCCAACCAGCAAAGTGCCACACAGCCGAACGCCCCAGGTGTTCGTATCACCACTCCACAAACAGCCTACAACCATCCCTGCTACAACTGCGGCCAGCTTGGTCACTGGTCTCGCGAGTGCCCAAAGCCCAAGGGGTATGCTCAGAATGCTCAGAAGAATCCCGGAGGATCTCAGCAGCAGCAGCACACCGTGCACAGCAGCAGCATGCTCAGAAGGGCAAGATTGTCAAGAAGCACGGGCAAGTCTACTACACTACACAATCTCAGTCGTCAGCGATATACCAGAAGGAGCCCGTCATGATCGGTAGGTTTCCTGTTGCCAATCACCCTGCAGTTGTGTTGTTTG
Organism: Coix lacryma-jobi var. lacryma-jobi; assembly: GCA_009763385.1. Lineage (NCBI taxonomy): Eukaryota > Viridiplantae > Streptophyta > Magnoliopsida > Poales > Poaceae > Coix > Coix lacryma-jobi. The sequence continues at coordinate 95,577,796 of CM019829.1, forward strand.
ATTCTGGTGCATCGCATTCCTTCATCAGTCGTACTTTGTCATCAGGCATGAAATATCAATTGAGGATTTAAAAGAAAGTTTCTGCATATTTTCGCCTGGAGGGCGTATAAGTACTAAGGAAGTGGTTCGCAGTATACCAGTAAGGTTGGGGGAACATGTATTTCCCACCACCATGATAGTGCTTCTTCATCAGGAGATAGATGTCATCCTAGGCATGAATTGGATGTGTCAGTATAAAGCCATGATCGACATCCTGAATAGAGTTGTGAGAGTGGATATTCCTAACAGTACCGCCAAACTCCTTCTCCAACTTCCAATGCCTCAAAAACTAGCAGCCACTCAAATAAACACCGCCTATGTTCTGGAAACCAGGGACATCCCCGTGGTTTGTGAATTCCCTGATGTTTTTCCTGAGGATTTACCTGGTCTGCCTCCTGACCGTGACATTGAGTTTGCCATAGAGCTAAAGCCCGAGACTGCTCCTATATCCCGCAGAGCTTATCGAATGCCTCCCAGAGAGTTGGCAGAACTAAAAATCCAATTACAAGAATTGTTGGACAAGGGTTTCATTCGCCCAAGCTCGTCTCCTTGGGGCTGTCCTGCAATCTTTGTAAAAAAGAAAGACAAGACTCTCAGAATGTGCATTGATTATCGCCCACTCAATGAGGTCACCATCAAAACAAATATCCCTTGCCTCGTATTGATCTTCTCTTTGACCAGTTAGTTGGAGCCAAAGTATTCTCCAAGATCGATCTCAGATCTGGCTACCACCAAATAAAGATTCGTCCTGAAGATATTCCTAAAACAGCTTTCACCACCAGATACGGCCTATATGAGTACTTGGTCATGTCCTTCGGGTTGACCAATGCCCCTGCTCATTTCATGTACCTCATGAACTCTGTGTTCATGCAGCCAGAGCTTGATAGTTCGTGGTCGTGTTCATTGACGACATCCTTGTCTATTCAAAAACCCCTGAAGATCATGCCGAACATCTTCGTATCGTTCTATCCCGTCTCAGAGAACATCAGCTGTATGCCAAGTTCAGTAAATGTGAGTTCTGGTTAGATCAGATACAGTTTCTTGGTCATGTCCTTTCCGCTGAAGGTGTGTCAGTTGACCCTGGTAAAGTGGCAGACATTCTGGATTGGAAGCCACCTACCACTGTTCACCAAGTCCGCAGCTTTATGGGAATGGCTGGATATTATCGTCGATTCATTCCGGATTTCTCAAGAATCGCCAAACCTATCACTGAGTTAGTAAAAAAAATCTGTGAAGTTTGTCTGGTCACCAGCCTGTGAGCAAGCCTTTCAAACTCTGAAGAAACTGTTAACTACATCACCAGTGCTAGCCCAGCCGAACATCGAGAAGCCCTTTGATGTCTACTGTGATGCATCTGGTACTGGTTTGGGCTGTGTTTTGATGCAAGAAGGTCGAGTGATCGCTTATGCCTCCCGACAGCTTAAGCGACATGAAGAGAATTATCCAACTCATGATCTCGAGTTAGCAGCAGTAGTGCATGCCTTGAAGATCTGACGTCATTATCTGTTGGGCAGTACTTGTAATGTACACTGATCACAAAAGCCTGAAGTATATTTTCACTCAAGAGGAACTGAATATGAGGCAGAGAAGATGGCTTGAGTTAATTAAGGACTATGATCTTGAAGTGCATTACCATCCGGGTAAGGCGAATGTGGTCGCCGATGCACTAAGTCGCAAGTCTTATTGCAACTGTCTGATGAAGAAACCCTATGATTCTTCTTTGTGTTATGAGCTGGAAAGTTGAATATTGAAATGATTCCACAAGGAACTCTGAATAATATCAGAATAGAAACCCCTATCAGAGAGCAATCATCGCTGCACAGAAAGATAACCCTGGAATCAAGCACATCATCGAAAAGGTCCAATCCGGAAAGGCTGATTGTTTCAGGATGATGATGCAGGAGTAGTATGGTTTAAGAATCGGTTAGTAGTTCCTAAAGTGCCTGAGTTAAGAAAGTTAATCCTTGATGAAGCACACTTGACTAGATTCTCCATCCACCCCGACAGCAACAAAATGTACCAGGATTTGAAGCAGCAATTCTGGTGGACAAAGATGAAGATTGAGATCGCCCGGTATGTCGCTCAGTGTGATACCTGCCAGAAAGTCAAAGCCGTGCACATGAAGCCCGGAGGAGAATTGCAACCTTTATCTGTACCTGCTTGGAAATGGGACGATATCAGTATGGACTTTATCAATGGTCTACCCAAGACATCAAGAGGTTTTGATTCCATATGGGTGATCGTGGATCGCCTCACTAAGCAAGCTCACTTCCTGCCAGTGAAGACCAGTTACACCGTCCCCACTTATGCCACTTTGTACAAGAACAACATAGTAAAACTCCATGGCATACCCAAAACCATTATCTCTGATCGTGGTACCCAGTTTGTCGCCAAGTTTTGGAAAGCGTTCCATACCTCACTTGGAACCAAGCTCTTGCATAGTACAGCATATCATCCTCAAACAGATGGACAAACTGAGCGAGTCAACCAAGTGTTAGAGGACATGTTGAGAGCATGTGTGCTCACCTTCGCAGATACTTGGGATGACTGTTTGCCCTTGGCAGAGTTCTCATATAATAACAGTTACCAAGAGAGCATCAAAATGGCACCCTTTGAAGCACTGTACGGCCGCCGTTGTCGTACACCTCTCAGTTGGTCTGAACCCGGAGAAAGAGAATTCTTTGGAGTTGACCTAGTAAAAGATATGGAAGAGAAAGTCAAGCAAATACAAGAGAACATGAAGATTGCACAGTCTCGACAGAAAAGTTATGCTGACAAGAGACGTCGACCTCTGCAGTTCGAGATCGGGGATTATGTGTACCTAAAGGTCTCACCCACCAAAGGAGTCACTCGTTTTGGAGTCAAAGGAAAGTTAGCACCCCGCTACATTGGTCCGTTTGAAATTCTGGATCGTTGTGGCAAGGTAGCTTACAAGCTAGTTTGCCCGATCATCTTTCAGCAGTTCATAATGTGTTTCATGTCTCCCAACTCAAGAAGTGTCTCCGAGTACCTGAACATGTGGTTGAAGTTGAAGGCGTTGAGCTAGAACCAGATCTGTCATACACTGAGTATCCAGTTCGCGTGTTGGATCACAAGGATCGTGTTACCCGAAGAACCACCACAAGATGGTACAAGATCCAGTGGAACCAGCACTCTGAAGAAGAAGCCACCTGGGAATCCGAAGACTTCTTAGCAAAGAACTATCCCGACTTTCTCGAATCTCTGTAGATGTAAGGTTTTGCTTTTTCCTTCTTAAGACGTGGAATCTCGGGGCGAGATTTCTTTTAGGGGGGAAGGCTGTAACACCTCTGGTGTTTAACGTAATTAACCTGACATGTCATCATCATTAGTCATTAATCATCTTTGTCATGCATTTGCTTGTTGCATTTATTTCCCTTTTTGTGTGTAGCAATCTCTTTTCAAAACCCTAAAAGCCCAAATCTTCCTATAAGGGCAAAAATGGTAATTTCACCTCTGTGCCTAGCTTTGTGTAATTCTTGTTCAGTTGGATGTCTTGAAGTTTTGTTGTGTTGGCCAAAGTTCAAAAATAAAAATCAGATTTCAAATCCTTTTCAAAACCCTGATTTCCAAACCCTGGATTTTATCCCTCTTTTTGTAATTCAAAAATTATTCAAAATTTGAGGTTGGTCTAAAAAGCAAAGTTGTAGATCTAGCCAAGATAAACAACTTTGGTATTTACAAATTTTCAAGTTTCTGTACAAAGTTTGAAGTAAATCCAAATTCATTCAAATTCCAGTTTTTGTTCCCTTTTCAGTTTTCAAAATTTATTCAAAATTATTGAGTTTCAGAAAAAGTGTATATTAGCAAAGTTATGGGTTTTGATAAAAGGAACAACTTTCATATTTGCAGATTTCCAACTTTCAGTGTAAAATCAAAAGTAATTTTGAATTTATTCAAATCTCAAAAGTGTCCCCTTTTCTGTTTTCAAATGGGGTCCAAAACTTTTGGATTTGAAAATGTTCATATTGACAAAGTTGTAGATCTCCTTTTTCTGCACAACTTTGATGTTTTGAGTTTTTCCTGTGCAGTTCAATTTTGGAAGTAATTTGCAAAATACAGATATCAGCCAAAGTCAAACCCTAAGACCTAGCCCTGTTCATCTTCAACCTACAGCTAGGGGGCCCCGGCCGAGGCGCGCGCCAGCGCCGCCTGCGCCACGCGCGCCTGGCAGCCGCACGCCCGCCCCCGACTTGTCGCCTGCGCCCGCGCATCTTTCCGCACCCGCACGCGAGCGCTGACCTCTCTGCTCCCGTCCCCCACTGCTCCCCGCCGTCGCCGCCGCGTGGCCGTCGCCGGCGAACGCACACCCCGGCCCCGCGTGCACGCCGTCCTTCCGCCGGCTCGCAATCGAGTGCGCACGCCTCGTCCGAGCTCATCCACACCATCCCATGCTCTCTACTCCACCCCCCCCCGCCCCTGGCCGCGGCTATAAAGGCCCGCCGGAGCCGGAGCTCCGCACTCGACCCCGCCGCCGTGGCCAACCACTCCGAAGCTCCCGCCGCTCAACCCACCTAGCCCGAAAGCTCCGCCTTGAGCTCGTGAAGCTTTCCCACCCCTCAATTTCACCTCCCCCCCGCCTCCATCGCCCGGCGTAACCCCATCTTCCCAAACTCCGACGGAAACCGGTGAACTCGGGTTCGTGAAATACTTCCTCTCCGGCCACGATATCTTCCCCTGACTCCTGTGTCAGCTTCCTTGGCTCCGCGCGACTCTAACCAGGCCCTTGCGGTCTCGTGTGTTGCGCCGGATCGCCGGATCGCCGGAGTGCCGCCGCGGTCGTCTCCTCCTCCCTCGAGCCTCACCCTCGAGCACGTGTCGAGCCTCACCCTCGAGCACGTTCCCGCGAGCCACACCCTCGAGCCCTGCCTCCGACCCATGGTACACCCGAAGCCTCCGGTCTCTGCTTCCACTCCGTTTCGCCCGAGCCTCCCAGTCAGGCCTCGGACGGACGCTTGCTTTTCCGTCTCGCCCGAGCCTTCCCCTCGCCCGAGTCCGCTTCGCTCGCGCCAAGCCTCGCGAGCGCAGCTCTCGCTCTCCGCTTCGCCCGAGCTAGGCCTCGGCGACACATGCCTTCCGTCTCGACCGAGCCTCTAGGCCAGGCCTCGGACGAGCAGTCGCTTCCGTCTCGACCGAGCCCGTTTCGCCCGAGCCCGCGCGATTCGCTGAGCCCTGCATAGAAGGAGCACAGTGCTCTTTCTTTTTTCTGAGAGATGTGAATAGTGCTCTGTTTTCTCTTTTTTGTGTGAATTAATCTGTTGTTCCTTAAATCCTGATAAAATTATGGTATGCTCCTTGCACTGTGTAGTATTTTAGAAAAATATGAAACTTGACTTTTCTGCAAGAATTTGAAAATATAAAATCCTCCCTTTTTAATTAATAAATGGATAGTTTTGGATTTTTAGAAAATCATTTATAACTCCAAAAATCATGAGAATAAATTTTTGTGAGCTTCCTATGCCATGTTTAGTCTCTGGTGAAATTTTGAAGTCTGTTGGAGCAAATTGATTTTTGAGCAGTTTATTTTAATTAATTGTTAAATAGTGCCTTCTATTAATTAATGTCTGATTTTATTTGAGCACCTTAATGACCTCCAAAAATTATGAAATTTGTTTTGCCATCTATCTACACCATAATGAACTTATGTGATTAATTTGGTAATTTTTGGAGCAACTTCATAAAATGACCTTTTTAAATAATTAAGGAAAATAGAAAAAGTGATTAGGGTTCATGTTGTATGCCCTGTTTTTGCATTGTTCATGCTAGCATACTCATGTGCATGCATCATTGCATTCGTATAGTCACCGAAGAAGGAGTCAAGATCGAGGCAGCCGTCGACGAACCTGTCCCTGAGGCTACCCCGAGCTCCGACAACTGCCCTGCCCTGCCGCCTTCGAGCCTGCCCTCTTTGCTCTTCAAGGCAAGCCCCGGTGCATTTAACCCTTTCCTTGAATTTATAAAATGATTTCCTTAAATGCTTTTGAGTTAAATTATTGCATTAGGTTTATAGGAGTTGTGTGCTATCCTAATTGATGCACTATCCACCTTGACCACTGATACACCCGATACCTGTTTTTCAAAAGTATTTGCAAAATGCTTAGCAATGCTTATTGAATTAGACTTGCAATAAAATGCCTTTTTTAAAAGTGTGATCACTGAAAGAATCTTTATGGGAATTTGGCTTTACTTCCCGTTCGATGACTGCTTGCCTAGCTAGCATGTGGTCATTGTCGAGAAGAGGTTGTCCGCGCGTACGGTGCCGTCATGTTGTAGTCCGGGACTCAACAGTTGACACCGATCGGGACAGGGTTGAAAAACCGACAGGACCTGTACTCTTGGGTTAGAGTCCCGAGGTGCTTGTCGCTGGCGGAAAAACTGACAGGACTATTACGCTTGGGTGAGATATAACCAAGGTATAGTTCTGGCTGGAAAATTAGGGACCATCCGTATGGGGCCTGCTGGTCAAGACTTGTAACTATTCACATACTTCGGAAAGCTCTGGCTCCGAGGAATCCTTTATTGGACCGACAACCGCGCACTGGGAGTGGAGAGATGGCGGAAGTAGCATGTACCCACGTGGTCGTCGTACCTGGATAGGAGTGGTGTACTGTACTTCCGGGTGGCGTAGGACCGGGCCCAATCTTGGAGGAATCGTGGTAGACGGGTTGGCCTATGCAAGCTTGGGTGCTACATATGCCGTGTGAATAGGGATCCTCAGCTGAGTATTATTTATCCGGATTAACGTTGCTCCTCGGTTATGGAGACTTGGTCCACTGACTGTCAACGGAGAGTGGTTCTCAACTAGGAATGTTTTGAAATGTAAAATGAATCATGAACGATGAAGAATTGAGGAATACTGAATCTTTCAAAATAAAATAAGGTTTACAAAAATGCTTTTCTGCAAAATACTTGATCTTGCTTAAGCCTTACCTTGACTACCCTAAGCCTCTCATTCCTGAGTCTTCTCCCTTTTTCTTTAGTCGGGTAAGTCTTGTTGAGTACCCCAGTACTCAGGGTTTGTTACCCATGCTGCAGGTATGACAGAGTCCCCGATGTGTCTTGCACCCTGCTGCGTGACCGTCGTCCAGGAAGAGGCCGATGAGGCCGAAGAATAGTTGTACACCCTCGGGCTGGGTGATTATAAGTATCTTTGCTGTTCTCCACTATGTTGCCTATGTCTATCTCTATTATCAGAACTTGGTTTGTAATAACTGCACCTTAATTTCTATTTGGAACCCTGTTTTGTAAAACTAATGTTATTTAAGTCTTCCGCTCTTTATTCCGATGTTATTTGTAAAAGTATGCAATGCTGTAACCGAATTGTGAGATGATCCTGCGGACATTGGGCACTGATGTAGCCCGTGGCGAACAGGTCTTAATCACATGGAACATGGGTTCGGCTGTCAGAGGTTGACAGGGACACGTGGGCCATGGGATTAGGGTCGTTCCGTCACAATACAGGATCAGCGGAGGAGATCCAGACCCAGTCGTTACTGGAAGAGCCCAATCCGGAGGAGATCCTGACAGAAGAAGTCGGAGGGACCGACGCCGACGAGTTGCCCGAGTGCCGCGATCACCGTCTGTCGGACTTTGAGAAGGCAAGCCCCGTGAAGCCGAGTAAGTTATTCGAGCCGGTGATGGAGATGTTGACGCCTAACCCCAGGGCCTCAGATGTACCGTGGGCACTATTCTGATCGACCTGGCATGGTCCGAGGGCAGGCAGGGCCTGATCGACCTGGCATGACCGTGGGCAGTTATAGATTGAGCGACCTGGCACTGAGATAACCCCCGGTGTAGAAGGGCCCATGGCCGTCCCGCGCTTTGTGTTCTCGAATCTCCTGACTGGCAGCTTACGACTGCCGTAGCCGGACATGCCGGCGAGTGTGAGACATTTATCCCCAGCTGGGTAGGAATCGATTATAATCGCCATCGCTCCTGGACAGTGAGCATTGACTCTAGATCATCTCCCGTAGAACTTATGGAACTAAATGGTTATGGAATCTGAAAGGCTATTGATGAAATAGTCACTCTTGATTGATTAAGTAGCAAGTGCTTGTTTAGTACAGGTGCAAATCTAGTAAGGTAGAGTTAATGACTAAAAGCAATTGCCACATCTGAAACTGAGTTTTATTACTAAAGCTTTCATGCAAAGGAGGATGTACAGCCAACCCCACTTATATAGCCTACATGATCCTTGGAGTCTCATTATTTTTGGTTCTGACGGGTAAGTCTAGCTGAGTACCTTCTTGTACTCAGGGTTTATTTCCCTTGTTGTTGCAGATGGCCAGTGCATTTATGGTTACTGCGAGAACTGCTTGTACCCGGTATCGGGTGATGACTAGACCAAGGGCATGGTCAACACTTAACTCATCTGTTGCTTTTGTGGACCCGGTCAACTGATGGCACCGTATTTATGAACAATCCAAACTTATGTTTTAAAGACTATGTTGCTTCCGCTACTGCTATCAATTATGGTTTGTAATATTATTTCGTACTCCGATGTAATTTGAACTTTATGCAACTGTGTGTAACCTGTGAGCATGTTCGCCGAATGAGTACGATCTTGGCTGGATGTCGTTGAATGATTTGAAATCCTCGAGATTTCCGGACTACCGGATTTGTACGAGCTTAAGTACTTGACGATCTTTGCGCGAGCGGAGGTTTTTCAGTGCTTAATCTGGTGCAAATTGGTCGGTTCTGTTACAATTATCACTTACCATGGGACAACAGGGTTCATACATCTAGTAATATAAGGTGAATATAAAATATGATCAACTTAAAATGCTGACCGTAGTCAACAGAGTCAAACCTTTTGAGCCTTGCATCCCCGTAGTTGTACTTGCTGAGCATGGTGAGCTGACGCTTGTCGTTGGTTCACATAAAAATCCCGGATGGGTACCAGATGGTGGATTCAAGTGAAGATTTACAGAGATGTTCCAAGAGTTCTAGGCGGGTGTTCCCCCAGTCAACCGTCCCTGTGGAGTTTGGAGTCCTGAAGAGTAGTTTCCGCTCTGCTTTGTTTTAGATGTAAGTCTTGTTGTAACTATGTTTCGATATGTAATAAAGCATTGCCTTTGAGAAAAATTCCATATTTGGTGCTATATGTGTCTTGTGGACTTCCTGGGCACACATATAGTTGGCACTTGGAATTCTTCGGAAATCCGGGTGTGACAGATGAGTCACAATATCCACAAAATGCTTGCAAAGGCTCAAACTGATCACTATATACAAATATGAACAAGTGAGCAAGTGAGCAGTTTTAGCCAAAAGTATTCACCATCAAAATAGCACTACACATGTATAGACAGGAAATCAAACAAGTGCTAAACATGTATATAAGGTGAACTACCCCTAGCACAGTTCAATCATCATGCTATAGAATGAAACATAGACTTGTGTATTCAAATTTATATCGGAGTTTGCACGGTGAAAGCATTACACAATCAGAATTTAGCATGTTGTGATTGCGAGAGGTTGAAAGCCTGTCATTGCCTAACTTTTCAACCGAGCGAAGCCTATGCAAAATGCAATCAGAAGCTTAAGGCATCGGTTTCGGTCATACACTACATGGTTCAAGTTTAACTCAAAGTGCAATGTGGAACAGTCTCGATACCGTGATGTGTTTGACAAGCAATCTCATCTCGTTCTTTTCAGTTCACTTAAAACTTGGTTCAGATTTTAAACAGAATATGAACATACCAAGCAGTGAGTGACTCAGAACTAGAGACATAGCAACCTAGCATATATGAAAAGCACGAGTGAATTCAACACATCCTACACATGCTACTTGCATATCTCAATGGTGAACATTTTCAAGTTTTATGTTTGTTAAGCAGGTTCACCATTCAAAAATAGCTCAGCTCACAACATGTATTAGTGATCAGAAAGAGCATAAGCTACAAGCATCAACATATAGTATCAGAGCATACTAAACAGAGCATAATTACATTCTAAAGATTATATACCTGAAGCTCAGAATATAAAAGCGTGTGCTGAAATGCAAAAGAAAAACAAAGCAAACGAGAAAATAGTCAGTCTATGATACAAGATCCAAAATGTTTCCCCCATCTAAAAGGGGAAACACACACCAAGCTTCCCTCTCAACCGATTAAAGGTTGATTGGTCCAAGGGCTTGGTGAAAATATCAGCCAACTGATGACGAGTATTGACATGGCGAAGGTCGATATCAACATTCTCATAGTGGTCTCGCAGAAAATGAAAGCGCACATCAATGTGTTTGGTCTTCGAGTGAAGCACGGGTTCTTAGCAACGCTAATAGCACTCGTGCTGTCACAAAGCAAAGGCACATGAGAAAAACTCAGACCAAAATCACGCAAAGTGGCCATCATCCAAAGCAACTGAGAACAGCAGCTAGCCGCAACAACATATTCAACCTCTGTGGTAGACTGGGCGACACTAGACTGCTTGCGAGAAGACCACGATACAAGAGAAGATCCAATAAACTGGCAAGTCCTAGAAGTGGACTTGCGATCAATACGACAACCAGCAAATCGGCATCAGAATAACCGCAAAGGGAGAGGGTGGAGGAAGCAGAATACCAAATCCCAAATTCTGGAGTGAAGGATAAGTACATCATTATGCGCTTGACCGCCTGACGGTGAGAAGTGCGCGGCAAAGACTGAAATCGCGGCGCACAGACACACCGCGAACTGAATGTCCGGGCGTGTCGCCGTCAGGTACAGCAGCGACCCGTTCATACTCCGGTACTCCTTCTGGTCCATAGCTTCTCCTTCCACATCCGCATCCAGGGCCGCCGTGGTCGGCATGGGTGTTGGAAGAGGCTTGGCCTCACCCATGTCGAACTTCTTCAGGATGTCCTTGGTGTACTTGCCCTGGTGCACGAACGTCCCCTCTCGGGATTGCTTGATTTGCAACCCGAGGAAAAACGTCAACTCTCCCATCATGCTCATCTCAAACTCCCTGCTCATAGTGTCTGCAAACTTAGCAACCAAAGCGTGAGAAGAACCACCGAAATGATATCATCCACGTAAATCTGGACCAAGAGAGTATCAGTGCCTTGCTTGAGGAGAAAAGCGTTTTATCCACACATCCCATTTTAAAACCCTTAGCAAGCAAAAAGGTTTTCAACCTATCATACCAGGCTCTAGGGCTTGTTTCAAACCATATAAAGCTTTGTGAAGTTTAAAGACATGGTTTGGAAACTTGGGATTTTCGAAACCGGGGGGTTGTCTCACATATACCTCCTCTTCTATGTAGCTGTTTAAGAAGGCACTCTTGACATCCATTTGAAAAAGTTTGAAACCTTTGGATGCAGCAAAAGCCAAGAGTATCCTAATTGCCTTCAAACGAGCTACAGGAGAAAATCTCCTCATAGTCTATCCCCTCCTTCTGACTATCCCTCCCCCTGGGCAACTAGTCTGGCCTTGTTTCTCACAACATGACCATCCTCTCCTTGTTTTTTTTGAAAACCCATTTGTCCCAATAGGATGACAATCAGTAGGAAGAGGAACCAAAACCCAAACCCGATTGCTTCAAAATTTCCAACTCCTCATGCATGGCATTGACCCAATCCGGATCAGATAAAGCGTATCCAACATCTCAGGGTTCAAAATCAGCAACAAATGCAGAATGAAAAGTGAGAGATTTGTTGTGACCTTGACCGAGTGACACGTTCGCCGATGCTGCCGATCATCTGTTGAGACGGGTGCTGGCGCTGGATGTGTCGTGGCGCCTCCCGAGTTGAAGTGATCTCCCCCTCAATAGCAGCTGGTGCCCTCCTCGGGTACAAAAGGTACCGCTCAAGGTGGCGGATCCCATGGCCCCCAAGAGGAAGAAGTGTCGGGGCCGTGAGTCGTAGTAGAAGCCGCTCTTTGCAGCACAACAGGTGGAGGGGGTGTTGGATCATCCATACCTTCAGCACCCTCTTCCTCATCATCAAAAAGAGGCTCCCCAACATCATGATCACCTGCACGCTCAACCGAGAAGAAGGACAAACCATGGTCTCATCGAAGGTGACATCGGCTGTCTCCATGACTCGGTTAGTGTCAAGGTTAAGTACACGATAAGCTCGAGTGTGAGTGCCATAACCCAAAAACACCTGTCAGAAGAACGAGACTCAAACTTGTCCAAGTTGCCCTTTTTGAGTATAAAACAATGGCAACCAAAAACTCGAAAATAGCTCACCTTGGGCAGTTTTCCAAAACGCAACTCATAAGAAGTCTTTTTCAAGAAAGCTCGGAGAAAAATGCGATTTGAAATGTAGCATGCAGTGCTCATAGCTTCGCCCAATATCGCCTAGGAGTCCTATGCTCATCAAGCATCGTCCTGGCCATCTCTACAAGGGTCCGATTCTTCCTCTCTACAACACAATTCTGTGGCGGTGTGTAGGGGGAAGAAAACTGATGCTCTAAACCCAAAGAGTTACAAAACTTCTCAAAATCCAAATTCTTGAATTCGGAACCATTATCACTCCTAATGGCTCGCATCGAGTTCAAAGGGAACTCGTTCTGAAGACGCAAAATCAGATTGCGAGCAAAGGAGAAAGTCTCGGTCTTCTCAGCTAAAAAGAAGACCCACGAATATCTCGAAAAGTCGTCAACAACAACAAACACATACCACTTCCCTCCAACCGAAGCTCACCCAGCCGACCAACAAGGTCCATGTGCAAAGCTCTCCAGGGGCGCTTGGTCATGACCTGAGTCACTGGATGGTGGGGAGCGGCAACCATCTTCCCATGTCTACAAGAATGGCAAACAAGATCCTTCTCCATGGATAACTTGGGCAATCCTCGGATTAGGCCAAGTGAACTAAGTCTTGCAGCAAGTCGAAGCTCAAATGTCCAAGTCTCCTATGCCACTTCCAAAGATCAGAGGAGGAAGGTCCAGCCACAAGACAACGAGAAATGCCAAAAGACTCCGAGAAATTCGCATGAAAGACTTTCTCAAAGGGCAAAATCACACAAACAAGATTGCCCTGAGGGTCCAAAATACGACTGAGATTCGGCTTAAAACGAATCTCATAGTCGTCATCAAAGAGTTGCGAAACAGAAAGAAGGTTAAAATGCAAGTTAGAAACAAGAGCAACATCGCGCAACACAAAGTGCTCATTAACTCGCACCGACCCACGAGATAACACCTTACCTTTGCTATTGTCGCCGAAGGTGATAAACTCCTTTCCGGCGACCAGACTAAGACTGGAGAACCACTTGGTGTTTCCGGTCATGTGCCTCGAGCAACCGGAATCCACCAACCAAACGTTCTCCAATCGTTTTACCTACATCAATAAAAAGACATAGGGTGAGCATACAGTCCAACACTGGGGTTAGTGAAGTAGGGAGAATACCAGTGTTGGGCCGGCTGCTCAAAAGAACGGTTAGCAGAAAAACCATTCCTAGCACGCCTATGGGGAAAGCGATCACCACGTTGAGGAAAACGTGGTCCGCTAAGGGAGGAGCGTCCATCGCGATACTCAAAATGCGGTGGTGAAAAACGCTCAACTTCAAAGCCACCGCCACGGGTCCATAGCCTACAACTGCAGGCTCCCGCCGGGCACGACCTCCTCGCGGCCTAGGCCTAGGAACTTGAGGTTTTGGACCTCTAGGCCTAGCAGCATGCCTCTGAACATTCAACACATGTACATCATGGAAAGGATGGTACATGTCCGGGTTGTTCATCTCCCTTGCACGGCGCACCTCTCTCTTGCGCCGAAAGCAAAACTCACTCAAGTGTCCATCTCTCCCACAATGCTCACAATGGTACCTCACCGCTCTCATAGGGGGTTGTTGGTACTCATGGTAGTGGGTGTGGATCACTTTGCCCTTCTGTGGCATAAGCTCCTCCTGGATAGGTGGCATGGTGTCAAGCTTGTTCTTGAGGTGGTTTGGTTTGGGAGCCCATGATTGTTTCTTGGGTGGAGCTCTCAGAGGCTCAACAAAGACCCCATCCTTGGTGTTAGGCTTGAGAGGCTCTTTGGGTGGAATCTTGGTAAGCTTGGGAGTAGTGGTGGAGTTGGGCTTCTCACCTGGGTTAAGACCACTCGACTCTCCAATCTTCCGCGGCGACGGTTCATGCGGTTGTTGTGAAACCACGAGAACCGGTTGGCGAGCAAGGCCAACTCGTCATCCCCCATGACTCCAACTGCTCCTCTATGACAGAAAGAAGAGAGGAAAGTGCCAAGCCTCCAGAGTGTGTTAGCAGAAGAGCCAGAAAGTAAAGCCATCAACGGGCCAGAAGGATTTTCATAAGAAGCCCTCGCCATGGCATCGATCTCACTGGACTTGAGTTTACTAAAGAGCTCGTCGCACGTGAGGGTCTCATAGTTAGGCGATTCGATGATCGCCTGAACCTTGGAATCCCACACCGACCGATCAAGAGTATGCAAAAGCTTGAGAGCCCTCTCATGATCGTCGAAAGGCAACAACTCCTTGTTAGCTCTCATCCTGTTGACAATCACCTGAAAGCGAGCGAACAAACTTTCTATGCTCTCGCCAGGCATATGTCGAAAGTTCTCATACTCTCGCTTGAACGACTCGTAGAGACGGGTTTTGACTTGAGAGGTTCCCTCATGGAAACGCATGAGGGTAGCCCAAATCTCCCGAGCCGTAGCGAGGTGAGAAACGCGATCAAACTCACTCATGCTCAGGCTTGAAAAAGGGCATTACGGGCTCGGCTATTGGCATCGTGCTCATCGATCTGAAGCTGAGAGACACGAGCAGCCAAGATCACGTAATCGACAGAGTTGCAAATATCCCAAATAGAAGCACCCAAACTCTGCAGATAAGCCGACATGCGTATCTTCAAATACGCATAGTTCGTCCCATCGAAACACGGCGGTTTGCCCACGCCGCGATCCATGTCGCCTTCTGTGGATCTGGAACCGGCTAAGGTGGAAGATCCTTAACCCGCTCCGATACCAATTGAAGGACCGAAAGTGCTACCAGAAAGCGACTAGAGGGGGGTGAATGGGAGCTTCAAAATTCCTTTCGGAAACTTGTCGCCACTGTCCCGAGAACACACCCCCAGAGCAAACTTAGAGCTCGTATGTGTCCACGACCCTAGAGATAGGGTGGATGCTTCCAAGAAGCACAGCGAGACACTATACGACTCTAGAAACCCAACCCAAAAGCCGGAAATCAAAACCGACAACGAACGAACGAACCACGGATGAAACTGCGCAGACTCAAGCAGCATCGGACGCTGGCAGCGTCCGATGACCCTGCACCGACGCGTCCGATGCAAACAGGACACTTCTGGAACCTTACTAGACACCCATCGGACTCTGTGAACAGTGCAGCCCTAGCGTCCGATGTCTGACCCCCGGCGCGTCCGATGGCAACGGACGCTCCGATGGTCAGCGTCCGATGCTCCTTAAAGAGCACTGTCAGACGACACGTGGCACCGGACGCTCCGATGGAAAGACTCAGCGTCCGATGCTCAAGAACACAGCGTCCGATGGTCCCGATACTGCACTGTTCTTCCACGAAATTGACTCGACCTCCTTCGAATCAAAAGCACTAAGGCTTAGACTTGGTATGAGGAGTCTCAAGGAGGTTAGTGAGCTATCCCATGGGATCACGGCTCGCATCTAACTCCAAATCGATGGATTGGAAGAAATCGGGACTAAAGGAGTAAACCGATCCAAAACGAAAATCAACCGATCTACTAGGTCGTGAGGTTAGGGATGAATTCCTTCGGTGGAAAGAAGTGCCTCACGGTCTAGAACAACTTGGTTCAAACGGATTTCCAAAAGACGCACCAAGCAAAGAGATCGATCGACGGGGAAAACGTGGAGAAAAGCAATCCGCGAAGAACAAGAACAAACGCGAATTTGCAACCGTGTGGCTACCACACGCTACAATAGTGAGATTACGGTCTCACTTCCTCCTCAAAATCTCACGGTGCACAGAGGTATTGTTCTCTTCTCTGTGGATCTCAGTTTGCTACAGCAGGGGAGTAGGAGAGCAGGAAAACCTAGAAGGCAAAGAGCAAATGACTGAGATAGAATGGGAGGAGGGTGTCTCCCTCTACTTATCCTAATTCTAATTCCTACTCTACCCCTCTCTAATTATAGAGCGAACCAGCTAAACCCTAGCGTTATTCTGGACCAACTCGAAGATGCTGGTGATCCGACGGCCACGCCCGCATAACTGGTAGCGTTGCCTCGACGCAACCTCACCGATTGCCGCCACGTGCCGCCACCGCTCCGCTCGTCCTTTTCACGGACTTTGCCCTCGGTTTTGAGGCCCAAACCGGGAAACCAGCCTTCACGACCAACCCCTGGTTTTGAGGCCCAAACCGGGAAACCAGCCGACCGTAGCCTGAGTTTTGTGGCCCAAACTCAGCAAACCCGCAGCACCCAGGTTTTGAGGCCCAAACCTGGAAACTGTCCTCAGCCCGAGTTTTGTGGCCCAAACTCGGAAACCATCAGCGCCCAGGTTTTGAGGCCCAAACCTGGAACCGTCCACTCGGTGGTTTTTCTGTGGCTCAACCACCAAACTGAGCCGTAGAGGGGAATGCACCGCCCGTGCACCCCGTCCACCGACACATGTCCCTAGGTCCTCGACCCAAGCAACACCGTGCCCGCAAGTCTTCGCTCGTCGCTGTCCCAGGCTATCAGCCACCACAGCTGATCCTCGGGCCACCGGTCCCTCAGTCCAAGCCTCATGTCCGCCCTTCGCCACTCTCGTCCCTCGGCACGACACGTCTCTACTTGACCTTCACCTTGCCTCTGATCACTGTATCCGTGCTCGACACCTGCACAACACAAGCCAAAGAACATGCGCATTATCCCAGTTGACAATCACTCATCACTTAGAGACTCGGCATACACCCATGTATCCGCAGATTCCTTGCTAGTAGTGCAACAGTTGCTGGTGAGTTTCAATGCCTAGAGGGATCGTTAAATGTTTATCTTGACATGTGCCTTGACATCATTACTCATTTTACCGAATTCCAGATTCGGCATATACCAAGACATGAAAATCATAAAGCTAAATGTTAGCTCAACAAGCATCTGGCTATAGTGTCAGTAGACGTAATTTTCACATAAAGCCGATGCAACAGCGTGCAGGAGTATTGTCGGCTCCTATAGCCGACCAGTTTGTTTTAAAACCAGTTTGGCCACCTTGCCCTGGAGACCAGGTACATGTTAAGCATACTTGGGAGACACCATGGCCGACCAGGTTGTTATGAATCAAGTCAGTTAATTCGTCCGATTGACCTGGTCGATCATGGAACGATTAATTTGTCTGAATCGAGCTGAATCGGTCATGAAAGTGGAACTGATTTAGAGGATTGGAGAACTCCCCTGCTTAAATATCTTAATGATCCGAGTGCTAAGGTTGATCAAAGTGTTCGGCGGAGTGCATTTAAATATGTACTACACAATGATGAGCTTTATCGAAGGACTGCCGAAGACTTGTTACTTAGATGTTTGGGATCTGATCAAGCAAGGTAGCTATGGGAGAAGTTCATGAAGGTATTTGTGGTACACATCAATCGGCACCAAAATGAAATGGCTATTACGTATAGCTGGTTTTTAAGATTGACCCACGATGATGGCCGATTGTTTCCGTTACTACAAAGGATGCAGAGAATGTCAACGGTTTGGAAACATACAACTTGTGCCTGCTGCTATGCTTCATCCTATTATCAAGCCGTGGCCTTTTCATGGTTGGGGGGCTAGACTTCATTGGTCAAATTCATCCCCCATCTTCAAAGGGACATTGTTTTATTCTGGTCTGAAGCGGTGCCTTTAAAGAATATGACACATAAGGAGGTAATTGAGTTTATTACTGAGCATATTATACATAGATTCGGCATACCTCAGACGTTAACTACCAATCAAGGGACATCTTTTATCTCTAAAGAGGTACAGAACTTCGCTGAATTATACAAGATAAAGATGCTCAATTCGTCTCCATACTATGCTCAAGCTGAGTCTAGTAACAAGACTTTGATCAAGCTTATCAAAAAGAAGATTGAGGATAACCCAAGGAGGTGGCATGAGGTTTTGTCTGAAGCTTTGTGGGCTCATCGTGTGTCAAGACATGGTGCTACAAAAGTTACTCCTTCGAGCTGGTATATGGACAAGAAGTAGTGTTGCCCGTCGAGGTAAATCTAGATGCATATAGACTGGCTAAACAGAATGATTTATCTGCTGTTATGTATCATGATGCCATGATGGATAACATTGATGAAGTGACCGATAAGAGATTAAAGGCTTTTAAGGAGATGGAGAAAGACAAAGCCCGGGTTGCCAGAGCTTACAACAAAAAGGTGAGAAGCAAATCATTCCAAGTGGGAGAATTGGTGTGGAAGACTATATTACCGCTTGGATCGAAGAACAATAAGTTTGGCAAGTGGTCGCTGAGCTGGGAGGGTCCTTATAAAGTGATCAAAGTGGTATTTGGAAATGCATATATGCTGGAGACGTTACAAGGTGAAAGTCTCCCGAGAGCAATAAACAGAAGGTATTTGAAAAATACTTTCCAAGTGTTTGGCAAGAAGCCTGAGTACATTCAAGCAATGGCCGATACATGTATCGCCCTTAGAACAAAAATAGTCAGAATATTTATCCTTAAATATCGAATAGCCGATGAGTTGGACATCGTCATTATTCGGTTTGTTTTTAGGTTATACCAAAGATCACCTAAAAACAGGGGGCATATGTTGACACTCAAAGTGTCACAGATAAAGATGAATTTAGAGGAAGTGTTCGGCCTGTAATATTAATATTAAGGTCGAATTTGTATTTTAAGAGATCGGATGTTCTAAGTTGAATGAGCTTGATCATTTTGGGTTTTCGATCACTCATGTTATGGACGACCAGGTGGCCCTGATCGGAGGCCTTATGGTTTTGATGATTGCTGAGTCCGACGCTACGTATGTGGATCCTTCTCTTGTAAGGACGATTTGTTGATCAGTATGGCTGATAAAGCCCATTAGACCGATCTGGTCGATCCAAGGATCGGCGAAATTAGGGTTACCTTGTCACGTCCGGATTGGATTCTATATGTTGATAGAGTCCGGATAGGAAGCTTGGAAATCGTATCTGGAGATGTTTCCTATTGGGATAAGACCAGCCCCCTCTATATATATGAGAGGATCATGGCCGATTGAGGCATCCAACCCTAATGGATCAAAATCAATCTACCGTCCTTTTACCTCATTTTTCCCCTCTACTTTGCTGTTCGGCGCGTCTCCCGGCGGGACTCGACGGCGTTCTAGGCGGCCTTGCTGGTCCTAGGACAACCTCTACGTGCTTCTCCCCGACGGTTCTTCCCGGGAGGAGTTCTAGAGTTATCAACACAGGAGCCCAAAACCCTAGATCGATCTAAACCGGTCTCTAGATCGGTTTTCGTCGGTTTAGCCAGGGTTCCTGCTGTCTCAGGTTGAACTGCAACCTCTCCGGGCGTTCTAGCCCTGTTGGTGTTTGATTCGGATCACTTGCGACGTCAACACCCACCCCATGCCTTCACAGATTCAGTGTGCATCGTCTGAAGAGAAGGATAAAAGTACTAATCTGTGAAGAGCTCATGCCCACCCATGTCAATCAAATCTATACTGTAAGATGTCTGAAGAGCTCTTCATTCTCTTCCTTTTATCCCTAACATCGTCTTAATTTGTGCATTTTGAGCACGCATCAGAAGGCTCATCTGCCATGTAAAGGCTGCAAAAGAAGTAATCTGAGTAAACATTTGCAAGATCATGTTCATTCTAACCTACTCATTTATGCAAGAATTGAGCACTGCATAAACGTCGAATGCCCAGAGCACCAATACAATAACCATGAGATAGAAAAAGGCTGCAAAAGAAGTAATCTGAGTAAACATTTGCAAGATCATGTTCATTCTAACTACTCATTTTATGCAAGAATTGAGCACTGCATAAACGTCGAATGCCCAGAGCACCAATACAATAACCATGAGATAGAAAAGGTAGACGATTATAAAGGATCACCATGTCTGGCATATCGGCAAGGTTCGTACTACCCAGGTATTTATATGTAAGATTTCTACTTTTTTTTTGCTGAGGGAATGCAAGATTTCTACATTCTACTTGCTACTATGATAATAGCAAAGCAACTCCATCCTTTAAAATTTAGCAAAACATGCAAAAATCGTTGTCCAACAGTTTGCTAAAATCACTTGCTATTTTTCCCAACTTCCTAAATTTCCCGTCCGCACGCGTATATTTCCGCGCGCGCGCAGCGGCCGCGTTTCCCTTCCTTCCCACCGCGTCCTCCGACAGCTGCTCCATGGCACGGTCAAACTGCGCGACCAGCTCCGGGTCGAACAGCGCCTACTGCTGCTCGCCGACAGCTCCTCGCTCCTTCCCGCGCCACCCTCTCTCGTTCTGCGGTTTCTCGTCCAGGTGAAAGTATTTTCGTTGCCGGCAAACTAGGGTTAAGGTATTCCATGAATCGACTCATCTACTGCTCCTCTACGATGGTTTCCCAATCACTAGCAGGTTTTCGTTGCCGCCGCTTGCAGGCCATGGCCGCTGCTGGCCACGGCACCGACAGCCATAGCGAGCCGCAGCAGCCGCGCTGGCCACGACACCTGAGATGCATACGTCCTGCTGCGCTGCTTCTTGCTTCCTGAGATACGTACATGCTGATGCTAGAGTTCGTCTTGCAGCTCTCTTCGTCGCGGCATGCGCGGCGGCCGTCGTGGCCCGGGTGTGGCGCAGGGCACGGCCGCGGCGGGGCTCGTGGCGGCGTGCGTTTTTTTATCAAGTTAGAATAGCAAACTATTGGAGATAGTCCTTTTTTCTACTTGCTATATAATTTAGCAACTTGCCAAATTATAACATATACCAATGAATTTTACCAAACTGTTGGAGTTGCTCTAATGCAGTTAATGTATAACAAATACTGGCGCAGGCAAATTAAGCATTGAGACACAAATCCACATAGGGAACATATGTTTCTACCAATCAAGAATCAGATCTATAGCATGCCAGGACTCCAGATTTATTATAACATGATTAACCAAACAGCGAACACGTTTAAGCCTCTAGTTGGACAAATGGAGGGATGAAACGCACAAATCAAACCAGCAACACATGCTCGATCACAGAGCTTCGTACCATCTCTATCCCGCTGAACTCCAGAAGGACAAGGAGAGCAGGCCACCTGCAGCGGGGCGGGGGCGGGGGCGGCGGCCGATGGGGTAGGGTGGGGGGGGATGTGGGCCGAGGAGCAGCATGAATGCGCTACGGCAGCTGGGCAAAAACGACCGAAACCGGACCGACACCGAAAAATCCGAAGTATCGGTCCTCGGTTCTTATTTTGAAAGACCGATGAGCAGCCAATTAACCGATGCTCTCGAACTACCCGATATAATCTCTACAACTAAAAACACCAAATATCCAGATCTACCCGCAGAACCAAAACTCCCTACTCCATGATGTCACACATCTTTTTCCTACCTTTCTTATGTTACTGTTATTTTCTAACATCTGGCATGATGCCTTTCCTCACCTCTTTGAGAATCGTTCAACTCCCTTCTCTCTATTCTCAAATAAAACACACGAGAAGATATTTTGTTACCATTTTGGAACGCACTTGCCCTACCTCCGCACTTGTGCAGGGGAAAGAGCGAAGGCGGCCAAGCGTCGGATGCAGTAGCGAAGGTAAGGCGGAAGTGGAAGGTGCTCAATTCCCCAAAAGTCGTCCCCTTACACTGTTCATCCCCTTGGTATTTATAGGGAATGCCAAGGGGCACGGGCCAAATTACAAAAGGGTACAGGGAAGATTCCTCACCTCCACGCAGGGAGGAAGGGCAAAAGCGTAAATACACGGCTGAAGCGGAAACCCTAATTGGCCACCCTCCAATGCGCCGCCACCTGGTTCCTGTTCACCTTCGGGGAAAAATGCGGAGGTTTTGACCTTCGGCCGCGCTCGCCCTTGGGCCCGCGCCCCTCCGCCATCTGCCGGACCTCCGGCTTTACTTGCCTTCGGGGAGAAGACCGAAGGTTTGACCTTCGGCCGTGCGCGCCGGACCTTCGGCTTCGCTCGCCTGGGACAGCGCACACTCGCCGCTTGCTTGAACCTTCGCTCCAAGCGAAGGTGGCGTTGTGGGCCAGCGAGGATTTCCTGCAGTGCGACTGTCGACTTGGACCTGCATGGAAAACAACGAAGCGACGAGGGTTGAACCCGCGTCCGGGGGTCAGAGTAACGATCCCCAGTAGGAGAGGGCCCTCGCAAGGACAACGAGGCATTGCGCGAGGGTTAATTCCGAGCACCAGTTCGAGCGGCGCTTCTGCCGAGGGTCCTTTCCCCCAACAGTAGCCCCTCGTTGTCTTGGATCTAAAAAACCGTGTTTAGGCCCAAGCAGCGCCTTTCAATGGGGATAAAAACGGGACCCTCGGCAGCGACGCCCGCGACTGCTTTGGGCTGGGCCGTTGTGTTGTTGTTTGTACTATTGAAGCCTGTTTCGTTTTTTGCGCCGCGTTTTTCGGTTGTCGTGCCGATTTCGTGGGGTGAGGGGCTCGTCTCCCGGCCTATAAATAGAAAGAGCGGGTGAAGAGTTTTGATTGTGTCCTCTGCTATAGCCGTCCTGCTGTTGCGATTTGCTTGTTGCGAAGGTTTGTTTTAGCTTGCGTGCGAGGGTTTGGACGGGCATTGGCGAACATACTTGTGTGCGAAGGTTTGTTTGATAGTTTTGGTAGCTGAAGAGATGGCCAGATTGAAGCAGACTGCTCGGGCTGGTTCTCCCGCCGTCGCGGATGATGGGGTTACCTTCGAGTTTGGTCTTAGCCGGGTTTGCGCCAGTGAGATTGCGTCTTATGTGAGGTGGGGCTGGATTGAGGAAGGCAAGGCGAGGACCAGTAGTGGGGAGACCGTTCCGAAGCCAGAGGCGGATGAGGTTGTGGTCTTTGAAGAATTTTTTTCGGCTGGCCTTCGCTTTCCGGATTTCCTTTGTGACCTCCGTTCTTCGAAGGTTCAACCTGAAATTTCATCAGTTGACGCCTTCTTGTTTTACGAAGATGTCAGTGTACGTGTGGGCATGCCGTTCTCAGGGCACCGCTCCACACGTCGAGGGTTTTATCCGCACTCATCGTGTGCACATGCAGCCCCGCAAGATGGATTGTGGCGAAGGTAACACTCGTCTTGGACAGTTTGCTGTGTACACATTCTGCTATCGCGCTGGGTCGGAGGTGCCGGTGCAGGCCCAGAAGAATAAGTGGAGCAGCGGATGGCAAGAATCCTGGTTTTACTACAAGCTTAGTGGCGACGTCGAGCTTTGCGGCGAGCTTCCGCTTCTTGGAGATGTCGGCGCCGAGGCCAAGATGAGCGCCGAGGCTCATGCTGCGGTTGATTGCTTGAGGGTTGTGGCGCGCTCGCAGTGCGCCCGCGACTTGGTCGAAGAATATTGTTGTGCGAAGGTGTGGCCCCTTAGCCGAAGGCAAAAATGGTTTGGAGTCGGGGAGGACCCCAAGTATGAGGCTAAGGGTTTGAAGAAACCGATAGTTGATTTGAACAAGATTTGGGAAAAAGTTCTTGCAAAGTTTCCGAGGCGCGAGGATGGGAACGAAGCTGTTTACAAGCGGGTTCAGCAGTGGGCTGAAGAGCTTGTTGGGAAATTATCCATATTGGAGGTGAAGGCTATCCACAGCTCGGTGGGTAGCGGAGGTCGAGTGAACAGGATGTTCGACATTCTTGGTATTCGGTACGCAGACTGGCCCGCTCCTTCGAGCGACGACGCGCCGAAGAAGAGGAAGCGTAAAGCTTCGGGAGAAAGGGAGATCGTCTCTCGGCCGAAGAGAGGCCGTGGTCGAGGCCGTGGCGGAGCTGGTGGCCGAGCGAAGGTGCTTGCGATGAAGGTCGCTGCTGGCTCTGTTGCTGCAGGCACTTCTTCCTTGGCCGTAGCTCCAAGCGGCCGAGGTGCCGGTGCAGTCGGGGGACGCGTGCCTCGCGTTGGAGGGATCGGCGCTTTAGTCCAGATTTCGGGCGGCGAGGATGAATCTGATGATGATGAGGTGGAGGAGAAGGACGCAAAGGAGGGGGAGACGGACGAGGGTTCGTCTGATGAAAGCAGCGAGGGTTCTATTGAAGGACATGACACGGATGAGGAGGTGTCTATTGGAGGCGGAGCCTCGCCGAGTGTTGGTGCGATGGTTGCCCAGGGCGCAGTTGAAATCGCACAAGATATTGAGCCAGGTAGCCCTCGACGAGGTGCGGTTCCAGCTTTGCGGGCTCGCACCTTTGGGTGGAGGGGTTTGAGTTCGATGGGGAACTTGACTCTGCGCGATCCCGGGGAAAGAGACCGTTCGGCGAGGCTAGCCGGTCGAGCCTCCCGGAATATGCTAAGAAGCTTGGGATTTCTGATCCGGCGACTGCGCTGTTCACCAGTCCGGACCTTCGGGATTGCCACTTGCAGTGTAGCCCGGAGGAAAGGCGTTTTCTAGGCCGGATCTTCGGCCGCATTTGTGTGCCGGAGGCGGAGGTTCTTCTTGCGGATCAAGCGGTTGGCGACACCTTCGACGACGTTGACGTCAAGTTGGCGGAGCTAATGCTCTTGAACCGCTCAGCGAGGCGGAAGGTTAGCTCCGACATGGAATTTATGAGGAACCATATTACTGATCTTGAGAAGGAGAATAGCAAACTGGCGCGGAGTCTAGAGAATAAAGAAAATGAAATGAAGATTGCTTCGGAGAAGGCCGCGAAGGCTCGTGAGGAGGCGGATGAGCTGGCGAAGCGGAATGCTGATCTGATTGCCGCGGGAAAGGAGAAAGACAAGGCTTTGGCCGAGGCCGAGGGTCGGCTAGGTGATTTGAACAAATCTTGGCGGGCGAGTATGGAGAATGTCAAACGTAAACTTGATTGTTGTCTGACCGAGGCTGGGGGCTCTGCCGGAGAGCCATTGCCTGCAGCTGACGCAGAGGCCTTCGAGGGCTGGCTGGGTAACGAGCTTGATGTATTTAGCTCGCTAGTTTCCAATGCAGCCGATTTTGGTGGCTACGCCGGGGCCTTGGCAATGGCGAGCACGCTTCGACTGGCGGATTGTGATCATCTTCGCAAGATCAAAAGGCCGAGCCATGCCTTTCCGTCGGTTGATGAAGTTCGTCGGATGAAGGTTGATGACGCAGAAGTTCGGAACTGTGCGATGCGCTTTGCTTCGCAAGTTTTGGATCTCCGGAGGTGGCCGAGCTCTCGCCTTCGAAGAAGCTGCCGAGGCTACACGCCAGGTTCGCATTCTTTTTAAGATTTTTGATTTTTGTTGGTTTGTTTTAGAGGGGTTGTTGTTGATTTTGGCGAGGTTTGTCTTTTGTTTTGCTTATAGGCTCGACGAGATGCAATGCCCTCGCCGCCCATGGAAGTCGCAGCGAGGGGTGGCTCCGAAGCCGCCCCTGAGCCAAGTTGTGCGGGGTTACGCTCGCCGAGATCGAGGCGTTGACCGGGGACGTGCCGATCACTGAAGGAAATGCTGCGCAGGCGACGGCGATGGAAGAGGAGACTGCGACGAATGTCGAGGCTGCTGCGGAAGAAAACACGGCGGTGGAGGCGTCAGCTGGGACCTCGACTGTCGCCGTTGGCGAGGGTTTGGAGATTAGCCGAGGGGAAGCTGGTCAGGTGTGATGCCTGGGTTTGTTGGGGCGAGGGAGGCCTTTTTGTAGATACTGTGGTTGTTTGTAAAGACTTGACGAGGCTGAGACATCTCGTATTTTTGTGCAACATGCAGGTTCCTGACGGAACCGTGCTAGACGTATTCGACGTGACTCCGCTGATGTTGAACTACCAAGATGTTTTTATTACTGGTGAATCGTGGGCTCGCGCTAGGTTTAAATATCCTTCGCTTTCCTTTGAACGTTTTTGGTGGTCGAAGGTGCGGAGGTATGATTTAAAAAATAGTAGGTCGAGTCGATTTTGGCGCGAAGCAGACTATACAGACCGTCAAGCCGATCGTTATTTGTTTGGATCTTCTTCGACCTCGCAAGCTGGTGGTGATGATGATATTGACGAGAACGCAGCTTTAGAATATTTGTTCGGGCAAAGAGAGCTTGAAATTGGTTCGGATGGGGCGCTTTTGATCCCGAAGGAAGAACCTTCGGAAGTTAATGAGACGAGGCATAGATATATGTATAGGGCGAGGGTTTTGCCCGGGGAGCTGCCAATTGTCCCTGCAGCTCCTTTGTTGTGGGGGCCCCTGGTTCCAGTGGAGGGGGGGTTTGAGGAGGAGGCCGAAGGTTTCGGTGATTTGGTGTTGATTGAGGGGAGCGATGGTTCCTTGTAAAGATTTTTATTTTTGGGATATGTTCGTTGTTGTAACGTTATTTTGTAACGGCATGAGAAAGGCGTATGGGTTGTGTGCCATGTTTGCTGTGCTATTTAACGTTTCTTATATTGTTTTAACAGCGACGCCCTGTTTTATTTTTGGCGAGGCTCGCGCGCTTGCTCGCGTGAGCTTGTTTTGAAAAAACAGCGACGAGCGCCCCCCTTTTTTTTTTAGCGAGGCTCGCGCATTTGCTCTGTGAGCTTGTTTTGAAAAAACAGCGACGCCCCCTTTTTCTTTTAGCGAGGCTCGCGCATTTGCTCTTGTGAGCTTGTTTTGAAAAAACAGCGACGCCCCCTTTTTCTTTTAGCGAGGCTCGCGCATTTGCTCTGTGAGCTTGTTTTGAAAAAACAGCGACGCCCCCTTTTTCTTTTAGCGAGGCTCGCGCATTTGCTCTTGTGAGCTTGTTTTGAAAAAACAGCGACGCCCCTTTTCTTTTAGCGAGGCTCGCGCATTTGCTCTCGTGATGAGCTTCTGATGTGCTTTTGCGGGGTCTTGATGTTTTTTGGACTTCGCGCCTCCCTTTGTTTTAGGCGGAGGTGAAGCTTGTTTTTTGCGAGCCCCTGTCGTTTGTGCCAGGGTGCTCGACTTTCTCCCTTATCTTAGGCGGAGTGAAGTTTGCTTTTTTGCGAGCCCCTGTCGTTTGTGCAGGGTGCTCGACTTTCTTCCCCTTGTCTTGGGCGGAGGTGAGTTTGCCTTTTGCGAGCCCCTGTCGTTTGTGCCAGGGTGCTCGACTTCCTCCCCTTATCTTAGGCGGAGGTGAAGTTTGCTTTTTGCGAGCCCCTGTCGTTTGTGCCAGGGTGCTCGACTTTCCTCCCCTTGTCTTGGGCGGAGGTGAAGTTTGCTTTTGCGAGCCCCTGTCGTTTGTGCCAGGGTGCTCGACTTTCCTCCCCTTATCTTAGGCGGAGGTGAAGTTTGCTTTTTGCGAGCCCCTGTCGTTTGTGCCAGGGTGCTCGACTTTCCTCCCCTTATCTTAGGCGGAGGTGAAGTTTGCTTTTTGCGAGCCCCTGTCGTTTGTGCCAGGGTGCTCGACTTTCCCCCCCTTATCTTAGGCGGAGGTGAAGTTTGCTTTTTGCGAGCCCCTGTCGTTTGTGCCAGGGTGCTCGACTTTCCTCCCCTTATCTTAGGCGGAGGTGAAGTTTGCTTTTTGCGAGCCCCTGTCGTTTGTGCCAGGGTGCTCGACTTTCCTCCCCTTATCTTAGGCGGAGGTGAAGTTTGCTTTGAAAGGAAAAGGAATGTTTTTCGAAGCAATCTTAGCAGGTTTTCATCGAATGTAGCGCTCTTGAGAGAGACCCGCTTTTTCGATGTTTGTTAGTAGAGGTTTGGATTTTACTTTTTTTTGGGGGTTCTAACCTGTATTGATGCTTTGGATACTGCCTCGTTAAAAAACCTTACGCCCCTTCGTAAGGAAAAAGAGTGCAGCTCCTTTGTTTTGTTACATTCATAGAAATGGAAACATGAGAAGCGAAGATGAATTACAACTTGCGAGGGCTCGCTAGGGCCCCGCTATGGGTAGTATTTGCGAAGGTCGTCGATGTTCCAAGTGTGAGGCAGGATGTTACCCTCGCTGTCGGAGAGGTGGAAAGAGCCAGGACGGTTGCTTTCCACGATCAAGTATGGACCCGTCCACTTGGGCTGAAATTTTCCTGCCAAGCTGGCATTTTGTTTTCTGATGAGGACGAGGTCACCCTTCTGCAACTCTTTGATTCTGATCTTTTTATCTCTCCATTTTCTGGTTTCTTCTTGGTACTTGCGAAGGTTGTGCACTGCATTGCATCTTGCTTTCTTCGAGTAGGTCTTTATCGAGCGATTGGGCTTGCTCGTCAGATGCGAGGGTTGTTCTGAGCGATCCGTATTTTAGCTCTTCTGGAAGCACCGCTTCTTCGCCGAACAGCAGCTTGAAAGGAGTGAATTTTGTTGCTCTGCATTCTGAGGTGTTGTGAGACCAGGTGACCGAAGGTAGTTCATCGGCCCATTTACCCTTGGGTCTACCCTGCAGCTTTTTGGAGATAGCTTGGAATATTGTCGCATTGGCTCTTTCAACCAGGCCGTTGGATTGCGGGTGTCGGACGGAGGCGAAGCATAATATTGTCCCAATTTGTGCACAGAATTCTTTGAAGACCTCGCTGTCAAACTGAGTGCCATTGTCGACGGTTAGGTGCTGAGGAACTCCAAAGCGACAAACTATTTGTTGCCAGAAAAACTTTTTACTGTGAGGGAAGTGATGGAGGACAGTGGCCTTGTTTCAATCCATTTTGTGAAGTATTCCACAGCTACCACCGTATAGCGAAGGTTCCGGGAGCTGTCGGTAATGGGCCTACGAGGTCCATCGCCCACCTTTGCAGAGGCCAGGTTGGGCATATGAGAGTTGTGGGTGCCCCTGGGGCGTTTTGGTTTTTTGCCATCAGTTGACAACCCTCGCAATGCTTGACGATGGTTTCCGCATCTCTTAATGCTGTTGGCCAGTAGAAGCCTTGCCGGAACGTTTTTGCCGACTAGAGCCCTCGGGCCGTTGTGAGAACCACAAATGCCCGTGGATTAACTTGAGAATGTCATTGCCTTCGGACTGTGAC
The DNA here is from genome assembly GCA_009763385.1 of Coix lacryma-jobi var. lacryma-jobi. Taxonomy (NCBI): domain Eukaryota; kingdom Viridiplantae; phylum Streptophyta; class Magnoliopsida; order Poales; family Poaceae; genus Coix; species Coix lacryma-jobi. The sequence goes on from CM019829.1 coordinate 95,606,686, forward strand.
ACACATTTGAGCCATGGCGAGGTTACCGAAGCTTTGTACAACGTATTGTCAATGATCTTGTATCCTCGCACTCTTTGTTTTAGTCTGTTTTCTTCTTCTCTGTTGTTTGATTCATGGAGCCCTTTGATGTAGGCCATGATGGGTGCTCTCCAATCCTCGCACTGAATTGCGCTGATCAGCTTGATGCTGATTTCAGAAGCCTCGAAGGCTGACCGAGTGGAAACCTCGTAGAACACATCTGGAGGAAGCTGTGACTGCTGCGCGGCTGCTTTGGCTAAGCAATCTGCTTCGCTGTTTTCAGTCCTTGATATTGCTTTTACGGTTATGCCGAGGAAGAAAGATTCTAACCTTCGGACATATTGAAAATACTTTTGAAGCTCTGGGTCTTTTGCTTTGTAGTTCTTTTCAATGTGCCCCGCAATGACTTGAGAGTCTGTGTTGATTAGTGCCCTTCGGACTGATAACGATCGCAGCCTTGAAAGCGCCAGAATCACAGCCTCATATTCAGCGGAGTTGTTTGTGCATTTGAAGTCAAGCCTTCGTGCGTATCTCAGCTTCGACCCGGAAGGCGAGACTAGAATGGCCGAGGCACCGGCTCCAGTTGCACCCCAGGCCCCGTCGACGTAAACGATCCAAAACTGGTCCTGCTGCAGCTCACCGGGCGAGGGTCGGGTGTCCATTCTGCTATGAAATCAGCCAGCACTTGTGATTTGATCGCTGTTCTGCCAACGAAGGTTACGGCATAACTGTTAAGCTCGACTGCCCATTTTGCTATCTTCCAACGGCTTCGTTGTTTTTGAAAATGTTCTCGAGAGGGTACGTCGAAGGTACTTGGATCTCGTGCGCCTGGAAATAGTGCTTGAGCTTTCTTGATGCCATGACGACGGCATATGCTATTTTCTCAAGCTCCGAATAATTTCTCTTTGGGCCCTCGAGGGTTTCTGAAACATAGTAGATTGGAGCTTGTCTGGTTTTGTTTTCGCGGAGCTCCTTGATGAGGACTGCGCTTGCTGCGTGTGGCGAAGCTGCGACGTAGAGTAACAATAAGTCTCCCTTGCTTGGGCTGGTCAGTGCAGTCAAGCTGGTCAGATACTTTTCAACTCGTCGAAGGCCTTTTGCTGCTGGGGACCCCAATTGAATGGAGCGTTGCTTCTGAGTGTTTCAAAGAAGGGTAACCCTCGCTCTGCGGATCTTGAGATGAATCTGCTAAGTGCTGCCAAACGACCGGTCAGACGCTGAGCTGCTTTCTTGGTCGCCGGAGGTTCCATGTTCATGATGGCATCAATCTTCTCAGGGTTGGCTTCGATTCCTCTGGCTGAGACGATGCAACCTAGCAATTTACCTTCACTTACCCCGAAAACACATTTTTCTGGGTTTAGTTTCAGTCCGGCGGACCGGAGGTTGCTGAATACCCTCGATAAGTCTGGTATGTGGTTCTCTTTTAGTTCACTCTGGACGACTAGGTCGTCTACATAGGCGGAGACAGCATGCTCATCCTTGAAAACTTCGGAGGTCATGCGAGCGAAGGTTGAGCCTGCATTTTTCAAACCTTCTGCCATCCTTCGGAAGCAAAAGGTGCCCGAGGGTGTGATAAAGCTTGTTTTTTCTTCGTCTTCTTCATTCATCCAGATCTGGTGATAGCCTGAGAAGCAATCAAGGAGGGATAGCATTTGGCAACCTGCCGCTCTGTCGACCAGGGTGCTTATGTTTGGGAGGGGGAAATCATCCTTCGGACAGGCTTTGTTCAAGCAAGTGAAATCGACGCACATTCGCCATTTTTTGTTCTTCTTTTGGACTAGGACCACATTTGAGAGCCAAGTTGGGTATTTGACTGGGCGAATGACGCCTGCGTCCAGAAGCCTTTTTACCTCAGCCTTCGCTGCCTCCTTTCTTTCTTCTGACATCTTGCGAAGCTTTTGTTTGATTGGGCGATAGCCTGTTTTGATGTTCAGGCTATGCTCGATCATTGATCTGTTGACTCCTTTTAGGTCTTCTGCGGACCAAGCGAAGGTGTCGGAATTTTCTCTGAGGAAGGTGACGAGGTTGCCTTCTGATTGAGGGCCTAGGTTGGCTGAAATGATCACCTTTCTTTCGGCATTACCCTCGAAGAGTTGGACTTGTTTGGTTTCCTCCTTTGGCGCTGCCTTCACTCTGTCATTGCAGACCTCGCCCTCGACGCTGATACCGGGGGTTTGAGGTTTTGACAAATTGTGTACATTACGTTGCCCCGGGGCTACGTTCCCTTCAGCTGTCCTTGCAATGTCCTGGTCCCCAAATACTGCGACCACACCCTTCGGAGCGGGAAGTTTCATGCATAGGTAGGCGGGATGGATGACCGCATTGAACGCGTTTGTGACCCCTCGGCCAAAAATGGCATTGTATGGGTAGAACATGTCGACGACATCAAATGTTATATGTTCCGTCCTGCAGTTGAATTGGTCGCCGAAGGTCACGGGCAGAGAAATTTCCCGACGGCTCTCACTTGTTGACCACCGAAACCGTATAGGGGGTTGTCGGCCGGTTGCAGAAGGTTCCTGTCAAGCTTCATGCTGTCGAAGGTTGAAGCGAACAAGATGTCAGCAGCGGAGCTTCCTGTATCGACCAGTATTTTGGTGACAGTCCACCCAGCGAGGTTGGTTTCGATCACCATAGCATCTGTGTGAGGGTAATCTCTTAGCTTCATGTCACTGGAATCGAAGGTTATGGGGATGTGGGACCAACGACTGAACTTATGTGGTCCTTCGACGGCCACGTGGTGAACGCGTCTGGCATGTTCCTTCCTCTCGTTTGTTACCATGGTCCTCATTTGAACCTCCGGTGATAGCTAGAATCACACCGAAGGTTGAAGTTGGATTGTTGATGGTCGTTTGGCTCGAGGCTTCGGCTTTCACAGGTTGTGGTGCTGGTAACGCGGGGATTGGCGGTGGTGGTGGCAGAGCGTTGGTGGCTTGGTGGGTTGTTGGGATTTGGTTTTGGGGGGTGGTTGGGTATGTAACTGTGTAAGCTGGATTTTGGCGTTGTGGAATGGTGGTTGGCTGATAAGAGGTTTGGTTGTAGAGTGGGTGATGAGTGTAAGGGGGTTGTTGCGAAGGTAGGCCGTAGTTTATGGGGGTATAGTGGTATGATGGATTTGGTGGGTGGAAACTTGGTTTCCTTGTGTGGTTGATGGTTCGGGAGTCTGACGAAGCAGCTTTCCTGGATTCCTGGTATTCTTTTCCCTTGGCGAAGCATTCGCATTGCTTTGTTGTGTGCCCCTTTCCCATTCCACAGAAGTGACAATACATTTTGGCAGGATCTCGCTGCTGGAACCGCTGATTCGGCGGAGGTGGCAAACCCTGCGGGGCTTGGCTGCTCGGGTGTTGAGCGTCCCGTCTTTGATCTTCATAATTTGTTGCTTTGTTGATTGCACCGACGTTGCTTTGCTCTTGGCGAAGGTTGCTTTCTCTTGGTTGAGGCCTCGGCTGTGGCCTCTGCTGAGACCTCCGAGCATCGGACTTCGCTCTGAAATCCATATCAGCTCTACAGTATCTTTCCATTGTTTCATGCAGCTCTTCGATTGAGTTTGCCGGTTTTCTGGCAAATTTTGAGGAGCATGGTCCTGGGCGCAGGCCACTGACTGCAGCGAGGATGACAGCCTCGTCAGATATCCCCGGGGTCCTTGCTCTGAGTTGAATAAACCTTCGCCAGTAATCTTGGAGCGGCTCGCGTTCTTCTTGCTTGCAATTGAACAGCTCGATGGGGTTTGACGGGGCTGGAGTGATGCCCTTGAAATTTGTACACAGGTTGTCTCTGAGGGTGGCCCAGGAATCCACAGTTCCGGGGCGAAGGTTGCTGTACCAAGTTTGTGCGATGTCTCGCAGAATGATGACAAAGGATTTTGCCATTGTTGATTCATCACCGCCTGCTGCGGCAACCGCTGCTTCGTAGCTCATGATGAACTGGCGAGGGTCGGAAAGTCCATCATAGCGGGTAGGTTTTGTGGATTATAGCATGGTGGCCAGGGCTGGGTTTGGAGTATTTGGGAGAGTGGTGACTTTGGATCGTACGGCATTTGGTGTTGCTGATGCCTTCGCTGAATGCGAAGGTTTTGTTCTCTCTCATCTGGGTAGAGTTGGCGGAAGTTTGGGTGTCTCACAGGATATGGCTCTGGGTGTACTGGTGGTGGTGGGGGGGTGGTGGATGGTGACGAAGGTTATCTTGATTCGGCTCCTCATTCCCCTCTTGCAGCGGGGGTATCTCCTCATCATTCCAGCCTTCGGCTTCGGCTTCTGCCGCGGCGAGGGATTCCTCCATACGGCGAAGCCGCTCCCTGGCCTCGTCTGCCCTCTGTCTGATCGAGCGCAGTCGGTTATGCCTCTCAAGCTGTTCCAGGCGCCTCTTCTTCTCTTGCAGCTCAGCCTCGAGCCTTTCAAGGGCCTCGAGGCCCACCTCTTCTTCTTCTCCCTCTTCTTCTCCCGAAGTGTGTGGGTGCGGCTGCGTCGCCACTCGGGCCTGGGGGCCCAGGGATTGGGGTTCCGGGGTGACATTCTCTCCTCCCGAGGGCTGTACAATTTCCTCAGCAGGCGGGACCACCGCCGCCGCCTCTCTTGCAACGCGCTGGTCCCTCGTCGAAGGTGCTCTCCTGTTTCCCGCCATTTCAGACTTCGATCCCCACGGACGGCGCCAAACTGTTGGAACGCACTTGCCCTACCTCCGCACTTGTGCAGGGGAAAGAGCGAAGGCGGCCAAGCGTCGGATGCAGTAGCGAAGGTAAGGCGGAAGTGGAAGGTGCTCAATTCCCAAAAGTCGTCCCCTTACACTGTTCATCCCCTTGGTATTTATAGGGAATGCCAAGGGGCACGGGCCAAATTACAAAAGGGTACAGGGAAGATTCCTCACCTCCACGCAGGGAGGAAGGGCAAAAGCGTAAATACACGGCTGAAGCGGAAACCCTAATTGGCCACCCTCCAACGCGCCGCCACCTGGTTCCTGTTCACCTTCGGGGAAAAATGCGGAGGTTTTGACCTTCGGCCGCGCTCGCCCTTGGGCCCGCGCCCCTCCGCCATCTGCCGGACCTCCGGCTTTACTTGCCTTCGGGGGAGAAGACCGAAGGTTTGACCTTCGGCCGTGCGCGCCGGACCTTCGGCTTCGCTCGCCTTCGGGACAGCGCACACTCGCCGCTTGCTTGAACCTTCGCTCCAAGCGAAGGTGGCGTTGTGGGCCAGCGAGGATTTCCTGCAGTGCGACTGTCGACTTGGACCTGCATGGAAAACAACGAAGCGACGAGGGTTGAACCCGCGTCCGGGGGTCAGAGTAACGATCCCCAGTAGGAGAGGGCCCTCGCAAGGACAACGAGGCATTGCGCGAGGGTTAATTCGAGCACCAGTTCGAGCGGCGCTTCTGCCGAGGGTCCTTTCCCCCAACACCAATCTAACTAATATAGACATCATAGAACATATCTCTTCATGTACTATAATCTTGTTAGATGACTCTACCCATATACCAATAAATCAATATTTATTTAGTTTGTAAACTTATGCGTACTAATATGATAATATTTTTAAGACATTGTTCATAGTTTTGATCTGAGATAAATATATTATCACATTAAAATATTGTAATAAGTTTTCACAAAACATGAAATGGAGTGAAATTTGAATGCTATGAAATATGACATTTAATAATAATATACATATTTATATTTAATTATTACGGTATATTTTCCGTCGCAATGCACGGGCATTATTCTAGTCAAATACTAGTATTCTATTCCTCTCTAGTTAGTGCTTACAGTATCTAGTATCCATAGGTTTTATATATTTTCTAATCTATCTACTATCCAGAGGTCTCCACGGCCATCTCGTTCCTCACTGTCTCTGTGGCCAGAAGCAGGCTTGATGGCCACTGCCGGAGCCCGTAGGGAGGGCCGAGGGAGCCGCTGCGCAGGGAGAGCCGGAGAGCCGTGTTGTCCGTCTCTACCGCCCCTGTCGCCTGCTACGAGATGTCATCCTAAAGGTAGGTCTGCAGCACGACATCAAAGTCTCAAGGACATCCGTCCCAATTTCTCTTCTCCTTCCTCAATCTCACGTTCCTGGAATAGATTTCTCCTTCCTCAATCTCAAGCTCTCCCTTCTTCTCTTACAACGCGCTCGATCTGCTCTTCCTGGAACAGATCGGAGAGGCGAGCTCGGTCTGCTCGGTTCCAAATCGAAGACCGAACCGATAATTCGGTTACCCGAAGCATCGGTCCCTGATTTTTCTGACATAATTTCGGTTTTCATTTTCAAAAACTGAGATTTTTAAAAACCGAAATACCCAACCCGAAATCTCGGTCTAGACCGAACGCCCACCATGGTACCGCTTGGTATCTTAGGAAACTCCAGGTCCGAACAACATTATTATCTACAGATCCCTTATGTACATATCTATCATCGGTTTATGGATGAGTGCTATTGACGTAGTTGGTCTGGCTCTGAACCTACGTGCCTATGACTTCGTTTACCAGGAAATCCGTGCAGCGAAAGATCCTGCGACACATGACACACATAACTCAATGACATGTAGTTTAGAATGACATATCTCTAATTTAGCAAAATTATAATAACAATCTTCAATTTTTTTCTAAATTAAATCTAGATCTACAATTCACCTAAATTCATCATGGATTAGTTCCACCGTGAATCTAATTTTTTGAAAGTGTTTGGTACAGCTCCACCTCTCTTCCTACCGCACTTTTCAACACAGACCCACAACTCAGGAGATGAAATGAAAAAAAAAAGACATCAGACTCTGTTCTTCCCGACTCAAATTCACCGGACACGCGCAAATCGGCGGGCACGGCCACTACCTGGGCACGCGTGTGCTGACAGCCAAGGGCTTCAGCAGGCGGCGAGGGTGTGTGCCCGTCCAGGGAATCATAGCGTCGGCATATGGTTTTGGTTGGCATATGGTTTCTTTCATGAAAGTGTATTTATTCTACTTTCTAATAATATACTCATGTGAGCGGTGGGTTGCACACTAATTTGAGTCAAACACAAGCGGATATTGCTTGAGGCGAAAAGTGATTCGTGGTGGACTGAAACTAGGTTCCAGTAGAAGCGAGGTTTATTTTCAGGACTAAATTTAGGAACTAATCTTTTCGGGCTAGGCAATACTACATATAAGACCTATCATTACCGGTGTTGACGCAAAACGTGATCCTCACGCCAAGCACACACAACAGCAGCCGAAAAGCTAGCTTCAATCGGGTGCCCGGAATGTGCTGAATCCGGAGACGTGCCAGTCGGTTTGACCTGAAAACCAACAAGAGAAAAAACTGTGAGAATACCTTTGGAACATGCCGGATAAAACCAGACAGTTCCATATGTACGGCTTTGAAAGCCAATCACGACGGCACACAGCTATAGAAGCTGTCTGTCAGAGCACGTTTATAAAGTCATTCGGCTAGTATGAGAACAGAGTATGTAAAGCATGTTAACTACCGAATGCATATGTGAAGAAAAACATATTCGGACAAATTAAAGATATTATAAACGGGTAACTTGCAAATATAGATCTGTTCAAATAACACATGCATAAGCTAATCCAACTAATCTGCCGCACGTTTAGTCTTCATAAACCGGTCAGGTATAAACTCAAGCGAAGCTAATCCACCGCATGATACCACTTGCTATAAGTTTACACCACTTCTCATAATTAGATTAATCCACCGCATGATACAATCTAATTATAACAAGCTAAAAGCATGCATATATTTGAACAAATCTATAAAGGCTCATTACTCGTGTAAGATTAACCAAGATCGGCAAACCAGCCGAATTGGGGTCCATGAAGAAGGAACAAACAAGCAAGCACGATTAAACTAATCTAAAACCTGCATCTGCCGCACGACACCTAGTTTCGTCAAAGCTAACCATGATTGATATGCATGAACCCGCAACATGTAACAATCTAGATTGAAAGTTGATTCAGCCATCATGGTCTTATGATTAAAAGAGAGCACAAGCAAACTCGTGCGACGAGGCCGAACAAAGATCAATCTAGATTGGGCAAAAAGGTGTTACAAGAATTAAATAAATAAAACATATAACACATAATAACTTAATGAATCTATTGGATCTGCCAAATCTAATAGATCCGATAACTATTTTTACTCATGACTTAATCCGCCGCACGATACAAGGCATAAGCAAAAACTTCCCGTCATAAGCTTAAATCCGTCGCACGATACTAGGCTTAACATACAAGACTACTTGCATCATATCTAAATCCACCGCATGATACTAGACATGATAACAAGGTTGCCGATACTTACGGAGGTCGACGGATCGATGATTCCTCTCGAAGAACTCGATGACACGACTAAGGACTCGAAGGTGGCACAGGGCCGGTTTGTATTGATATGGTTGTGAACAATTTTACAATGATCGAGGGTTTATATTATACCATGGACGAAATACTAATCTTAAACGATTACGATTTACATAATCAAATATGGAAAGATACAAATCCTACTTCATAATCCTTTCGGCGTCTTCCATTGTCACGTGTCTTCTCGTGCAAGCCGGCTTTGCTTGTAACATCCATCTCCCGAATGGAACCACCGTCTTGTAAAATAGCCGACCGCACAAGCATGCACCGAAACCTTGAGGACCAAATAGCCATCCGATTGCTTGCCGAATCCCCCCTTCTTTGCTGGCTAGGTCCACCTGTCATACTCTCGCGCGTGCAAGAATTTGGTGTCAACACATGCCCCCTAATTTTGGGACAAATATTTATTTCAAAATTCCTTTTTCATACACACAATGTGGAATCTCCGGAAGCATCCACCTTCGTATGTCTTAATTGTTGTACTTGCCGATTCATCTCCCGATGCACCTCTGAGATTCTTTAAATTCCCCTTTTTCACTCTTATTTCGGCTCGTGCTTTCCGAACTCCCCTGCTTCGTTTCCAAACCAGAAAACCCTCTTTTCTCCTGTTACCCCAATCAACCAGAAGATGTCTTCTGAAGCGAGCCGCCATAGCTCCGAGTTCGGAGCTTCCAGCACCTCTAAGAGGAGGTTTGTCCTTCATCGTCTTCGTCCAAAAAATGAAGCAACCGCTCTCACACTGTTGCTCTTGTTCTTAGGAGGACCGGTGACAATCTTCCCGAGGACTTGTCCCAGAAGATTGCAGATCTTCAGTTCGATTTGGAAAGGAAGGATCGGGAAATTACCCGAATTTCTAAAGAGCGTAATATCGCTCGGGAACGGGCCGTTGGTAAGCATTCTTTCACTATTCCCTTCCTCATTTTCTCCCTCTATTTCTATCAATTCTTCCCTCTTTTCATCTCTGGAGGCCAAGCTTCATTCTCTCGAAGCTGCTATTGCTGACCTCGCCTTTACGACCAATGCACCGGGCACGACGGCCCTGAGGCGGGTGAACGAAGTCACCCGAATCATCCCTGAAATCTCCAGAGTTGGTATGGGATACGGCGCGGCGCTTGCCTTCAATGCTGTACGGATCCATTCCGGCGCCGACTATCGTAGTTTTGATGTCTGTGAGCGAGGACTAGAGTACAGGGTAGCACACTCCGTAGATGATATGAAGGAAGCTGGAACAGATCTGGCTGATTCCTACGATCATGACCTTCCGATCAGACAGAGGATAGGATGGACGAACTGATTTTTATTGTAAACTTGAACCCTCCTTCTGTAAAATAAGAAGCTCCTTTCGTTCGTCCGGCTTTGAAATCAATCTGCGGTTGATCCTTTGAGATCAATGCGTGCTCCATCTTGCGCACCAGCCACTGATTTTTTTACTTCAACGGTGATGTACACTACATCGGCTATTGCTGATAATAGCATCAGATACCTTCACCTTGCGGACAATTTGTTGTAATCGGTCATCTTAGATTCAAAGTTCCGGCTTTCTCTTAGCTTTCCGATCCATGATGACATTAAGGTAGTATCTCTTAAAGGATTTTTCGATCTTCAGCTCTCTGCTCTTAGTGTCAATCGGTAACATGAGTTCCAAACTACTAGTTAGAACTGAACGACTCTTAGCCGAATCCTATCAGCTTTCTGATTCTGGGATCGTAACCTCTTCCGATCACTAAAAAACCTGGCTTGGCCCAATAACGGCCCATAAGCCGTGAAAACCCTACTCCGATGCTTGGTCCTTCAGTTGCAAGTCATGGTTCTATAAATATGACCCTACACAAGCCGCCACTCTTGACTTCAGCCAAACAGCTTGACTCGCAGAAAAGCTTCCACCCCTCAGCTTCGGCTCAAACCAGAGAGAAAATCTTCCGCTTGTGTTTCCATCAATGGCAGGCAATGACGACCACGACAATCATAACGTTGGAGACGAAATAGGAGGAAGCCGAGCATCAACTCACCAGCGTCATGGGTAAAAACGAACTCCCTGCTCCCTTGCGGTAGCTTTCTTGCTTGTCTATCTCTGATTCACTGTTCGTTTCCTCTCCAGAGCAGGATCCTCCCCCAGTCGAGCTTGGGTTCTTCCTCCAAGAAACGGTAGCTCCAATGATTTCTTTCAACCTTTTTCCAAGCCACCAGATTATGAGTTTGATGATTCACTCCAGCAGACCTGTTTGGACACTCCTCGGTGCTACGAGGAAGAGGGTAAAGTCCAGAAGGAACTGTAAGATGTATTTAAGAAGCACGACATTGAGAAAGCTGAATGGGTAGATCAACGGAAACAGTTCCGCAGTATCATCACAGGTTAGAAGAATCTCTGTTCTTCTCCTTCTCCCGATTTTGCTTTTGCCTAATATACTCTTTTTCTCATCAGCCTTGTCTCAGAGAATGATTGTTTGAAAGTAGCAGCAAACATAATTGTCCTTAAGGTGAATGCTCGTGGGGATTCAGCTGAAGCTCGTCTTGACGCCGTGGATGGCCTCATAGATCAGGCGTCATCCAAGGTGTGCACGCCGGGGTTTCCCTTGGGCTATCAGCAATGAGCTCTTGGACCAAAGAAAGATTACTCCTTCCTACCAGTTGGCTTCGCAGGCGGGGATCTGGATGAATTTGAAGACCTTGAAATCTATGATAATCATGCCGCTGCTATTGTGAGATTACTGACCCGCAATCCATTGTAAACAAATTATTTCAAGGGTAGCTTGTATCAGATAAATCTGTGAGTGAAGCTTGTAACACATGAGACTGTTCCCCCCTGAATAATGTCTATCTGCATCTTCGACATCTCAGTGATTTTTTCTGATTGCGGCATTTCTTCAGAGAAAATGTTTCCCGAACGCATGACGTCATCTTAGCCGACTAGATCTCGGTTTTGATGTGTCATGTCACTCGACATCTTATTTTACTGCACTTCACCTTTCCTTTCCTACTACTTGAAAATGCTAGGATTACCGGGTCATAACACTCTTGCACTAAAGGCGATATAAATAATATCGGCTATAACTTAAAATCCTTGGAATATTTTTTCTGCTAAGCGATGCTCTTTCACATCGGCTGTATAAAAATGTCTTTGCATCCGGTCCAGATACAATTTCCATGCATTCAGCCTTAACAAATAGTACCGAAGCTTTAGTCCACGAGTGACGCATATATGAACAAAATCTCTCCACAGCCGAATACTCTTCTCTGGGTTTAACATTTTCGGCTAAGGCTAGCTGCTACCTATCTTTTCCTTTAAACTTAAAATAAGGGCCGATCCTGCTGTAGGCTATCGGCAGCCACGTACAACTTGAAATGATCACCAAGTTGAGGAAATGCCTTCATATGCTTTTTAATTTCACCAAGTCCCTTCGTTGTACGTCACTCTTCACGAGTTCTTGATTCCTTTGAGTTTCAGCAATGGAGAAATAAGCAGAACTTTTAAACACCTGAGACCCAAACTTGGTACACATCGGTCCTATTTCGGCTTCATCATCAATGCTTTATTCCTTGTCAGCCGACATGAAACTTGGTCTCAACTCTTCTCCATTACCATCAGCTGGACTAATTAAAATTACTCTGAGAGCCGATTGTCTGAATTGGCTGTTGGTCCTTGTCGAAAACATTCACAGGACCTACTTCCCAAGCTCTTCCAGAAGCACTCGACACCATCATATTCCCAGTAGATGGACTCCATATTAGCAACACTCACCGAATCATCAGCATAGACAATTTCGATGTCATCTCCGATCCACTGATAAGGAATTGATGCATAGTTGACGGCACACAACAGTTTGCATGTATCCAATCTCTTCCTAATAGCAAACTGTATGCCCCTTGCCATCAATGACGAAGAAAGTAGTGACCAGGGTTTTAGGTCGGATTGTCAACTGAACATGAACTGCCCCCCGAGTATCAGAGGAATTACCAACAAAGTCTCTCAACACCATGTCAGTCTTCAATAAGTCTTCACTTGCCATCCCAAGTTTTCTGAAGGTGGTATACGACATGATGTTTATGGCAGCCCCTCCATCATGAACATCTTGCTTAGTGGCTTGCCATTAACATACCCCCTCATATAAAGTGGCTTCAAGTGCCGGTGCTTAGCTGATTTATCAAATACCGCTCGTTGAGCTAAACAAGATGAGCCAACAACTCCTGGAATTCATCTTCATCAAAAGTCTGAATACACCTCGTCTCGGACATCCTGATCTTCGGGAGCTATGAATTCTGATGCAAGAAAGAAAGCCATGCACGCATCAGCCAAACGATCACTTCCATCCGGCTTTTCTTTGGGGTCAACCAGACTCGCTTTATCTGGCCACTTGCTTGCTCTAAAACTCTCTGTTCTTAGAACGCTGCACCTTCTCTCTGGCTCCTTCTCAAACCCCTGGCGGACACCACTGTCCTGCTCTGCCAGACATACTCGCGGTACTCTTCTTTCTCCAGTGCGAGTCCAACTGCGATTGGCAAAATCCTCTTTCCCTGCCAACTCTTCAGAATTATTTTATTTTTAAACGCCGATCGTCCTCAGGGACTCGTGCCCCAAGCCTTTGCATGGACAGAATGGCGGTTGACTCGAGATTGCCTATACTCAGAATATTGATTACTGCACTCAGGGCAGTTGTTCTTAACAGGCAGCTTCAAGCCTTCGTTCCAACAGTACTGGAAAAACGAGCACTCCCAATGAGATTGTTCTTGCTCCCTCATATCTTCTCGTTCCTCTTGGTACATCTCTTCTTCGTACCTTCGTTGTTTCTCCAGGAACTTCTGTTCTTCGTAAAATCTCTGCTTCTGGTACCGTTCCTGTTCCCGACGCCATTTATTCAGCAGAATACGCGTCGTCGACCCTGGGTCTGGAAGTTTCACTCGTCTTAGCTTGGCTATTCTGGAACCGAACCCTCTGCTGAAGCTCTTTATTTGTAATTTGCCGATCAGGGTCACACACCAGCTTCCCTCGCTCTATCAGAGGTTAACACTTTCATTTTGCTCTTGCCCCTGGGATCAGCTGCATTGACCATATTAACAGAGAAAGACACAGTATTCTGTCCAAAAGGGCTATCATCAACCTTCATCTTTCCATCAAACCTCAGATGCCCGTCATGGATAGCTTTCTGGATCCGCACTCTGGACCGCACTCTGAACACTCGACAATCATTTATGGAATGGGATCTAGTATTATGAAAACCACAATACTTCTTATCCTTGACTCCTTCGGGATGCAGCATAGGGTGACCTTCCGGCAACTTGATGCGTCCTTCCTTCAACAATACTCAAATATTTATCTGACTTGGAAACATCAAAGTCATAAGTACCTTTTTGTTGCCTCAGCCATCGCTGGTTGACTTGAGTCGGCTCTTTAGCCCAACACTATTTCGGCTGCAGCTATTTCATCTTCATTATCGTATTCAGCTGCCTCTTCTAGAAAAGCCTGATACATTTCAGCAGCCACATCACCCTTCTGGAATTGATTATTCCTCTTGAATCCTTGGGCTTGACTGCTCATCGTTGCCAACCTCTGCGATAACTGCCCGAGGTCATCAAACTCCTTGCCGAATAGTTTCTTTTGATACTCGGCAACATACCAGCTATGGCTATCCCCGGCAATTGGTCGTCCGGCAAATTCAGAGAATAGCAAAGATTCTTGGTTTCCCTAACCGGCGTAGATATTCTTGTGGCGTCTCGCCAGGTTTCATCCTCAGGCTCATGAGATCGACCAACTTCTTTTCGCTGGTACCCGTGAAGAAATACGAGTGGAATTTCTGTTCCAGCTCTGCCCACGTATTGATAGAATTTGCTGGCAAAGAAGCAAACCACGAGAAGGCTGGTCCTGTCAACGACAGTGGAAGTAAGTACCGAATCCTCCAAGCTTCATCCGTAGACGCCTCTCCCAGTTGCATCAAGTATCGGCTGATATGTTCTACGGTACTGGTGTCATCTTGGCCTGAAAACTTGGCAAAATCAGTGGGAGGCTTCACCCTTGGAGGAAGTGCTACCCGATTGTACCACTCTGGGTAAGGGGATTTGTAAGCATACGATTGACCCTTTGGTTTTAGGCCGAATTGATTTTGCATCATATCAGCCATCCTATGCATAATGAGGTCAATATTCGAATCAGGAGCTGCTTGTGCTTGCCCCCCAGGATGTAGTCCTGCCGAACTCTTGTAGCCTGGATTCAGAAGAGCGTTATTGCGCTATAATCAACGAACTCTTGATATCCATCTCCAAACATATTCCTCTGTATCCTGTTTGCTGCAGGAGATACTTTAGAAGCAGATTGTGGGACGTTCCCCGTCGTGCCGAACATGAGCTGGCCATAAGTTTGGGGAGGTTGTTGCGTCTCATGAGGAACAATCCCACCTGTGCTTGGCCAGCTCCACCTCCTTCTGTGATCTTTCGATGTTGAGGTACCGGAACAATAGTGGTCCTTGCATTGGGCCGGCAGCTTCTTCAAAGCGTTTATCCGCTGTTGGACCGAAAATGCTAACCATGACAGCACGAAAAGTATTCAGGAAAGCTGCCTGATGATTGGTCATGGCTTCCGATACAGCTTTGTATACTAATTCAGTCATCTTTCGAATAGCTTCCTCTTCGTTATTGTCAGACGACTCTGACTGGTGATGAGGAATGATCTTCGGGAATTCTTGCTTCTGGAAGACCCTGCCGCTCTTGTTCTTGGAGAAAGACGCCAAGCATTTGCGCTGGAATTCATCACAAGCTTGCTGTACTAAATCCTTTAGTCTGGCAGCAACTCATCCATGGTCACATCTAGAATTTGATCATCGCTGATCTCAGGCATCTTGAAACGAAGTTGTCCCACCGGGCGTGCCAAAAAGTGTGTTGACGCAAAACGTGACACCTCACGCCAAGCACACAGCAAGCCGAAAAGCTAGCTTCAATCGGGTGCCCGGAATGTGCTGAATCCGGACACGTGCCAGTCGGTTTGACCTGAAAACCAACAAGGGAAAAAACTGTGAGAATACCTTTGGAACATGCCGATAAAACCAGACAGTTCCATATGTACGGCTTTGAAATCCAATCACGACGGCACACAGCTATAGAAGCTGTCTGTCAGAGCATGTTTATAAAGTCATTCGGCTAGTATGAGAACAGAGTATGTAAAGCATGTTACTACTACCGAATGCATATGTAAAAAAACATACTCGAACAAATTAAAGATATTATAAACGGTAACTTGCAAATATAGATCTATTCAAATAACACATGCATAGGCTAATCCAACTAATCTGCCGCACCTTTAGTCTTCATAAACCGGTCAGGTATAAACTCAAGCGAAGCTAATCCACCGCATGATACCACTTGCTATAAGTTTACACCACTTCTTATAATTAGATTAATCCACCGCATGATACAATCTAATTATAACAAGCTAAAGCATGCATATATTTGAACAAATCTATAAAGGCTCATTACTCGTGTAAGATTAACCAAGATCGGCAAACCAGCCGAATTGGGGTCCATGAAGAAGGAACAAACAAGCAAGCACGATTAATAACTAATCTAAAACCTGCATCTGCCGCACGACACCTAGTTTCATCAAAGCCTAACCATGATTGATATGCATGAACCCGCAACATGTAACAATCTAGATTGAAAGTTGATTCAGCCATCATGATCTTATGATTAAAAAGAGCACAAGCAAACTCGTGCGACAAGGCCGAACAAAGATCAATCTAGATTGGGCAAAAGAGTGTTACAAGAATTAAATAAATAAAACATATAACACATATAACTTAATGAATCTATTGGATCTGCCAAATCTAATAGAGCCGATAACTATTTTTACTCATGACTTAATCCGCCGCACGATACAAGGCATAAGCAAAAACTTCCCGTCATAAGCTTAAATCCGCCGCACGATACTAAGCTTAACATACGAGAGTACTTGCATCATATCTAAATCCACCACATGATACTAGACATGATAGCAAGGTTGCCGGTACTTACGGAGGTCGACGGATCGATGATTCCTCTCGAAGAACTCGACGACACGACTAAGGACTCGAAGGTGGCACAAGGCCGGTTTGTATTGATATGGTTGTGAACAATTTTACAATGATCGAGGGTTTATATTTATACCCTGGACGAAATACAATCCTAAACGATTACGATTTACATAATAAATATGGAAAGATACAAATCCTACTTCCTAATCCTTTCGGCGTCTTCCATTGTCGCGTGTCTTCTTCTCGTGCAAGCCGGCTTTGCTTGTAACATCCATCTCCCGAATGGAACCTCCGTCTTGTAAAATAGCCGACCGCACAAGCATGCACTGAAACCTTGAGGACCAAATAGCCATCCGATTGCTTGCCGAATCCCCCCTTCTTTGCTGGCTAGGTCCACCTGTCATACTCTCGCGCGTGCAAGAATTTGGTGTCAACAGCAGGTATAATAATTGGCCTATAGTCAAACAATGTGATTGTGGAGGAGAGAAGGAAGGAGAGAGAGGAGAGTTTGGCTCTCATGCAAGCACCAAGCTGAACACGGAAACATATGTAGTAGTGGTCCTAATAGAGATGTTGTTGACACTCTCAAAATGTCCCAGTGTATAATGGACTCCACCATCAGGTTTCTGTCGTCAAGATGGCTGAGACCCTCTTCCGACCAGGTCCCTTGAGAGATTTTCGACCAGGTAAAACTGGTCGGAGGCAGCAAGATAGCGATGGAGACCAGCCCCCTAAACTGCATATACGTACAAGATGGAAAATGCATGTACATGCCATAACGAATAAACAAGTCCTATTTGGAGTTTTATTCGATCAGGATACCTATTCAGTTACGGAAAGACAACCGCCTATAAATATAAGGGGTGACAGCCGATTGAGATCCCATCTATCCAATCGTCAAACCAATCTACTACAACTCTTTTACCCTCCTTTCCATCCTCATGCTGTTCATCCCTTGATCCGACGACCAAGGATGGCGTCCTAGGCTCGTCGGCCGACCTAGGGCAACCCGACGACAACTATGCCCTGACGGGGTCTGTCGGGGGTCCACAAAAGGGGTACCCCCAATTAACGCAAACTAATAGGTTAAACCTAGAACGCCGGTAAATAATAACACACCTGACTAGTCTAACCCCTTAAAGAGACCAACCCCTCGAGGCCCCAACGCTGGCCCACCAAGCCAGGCCTCGGGCGAACGCGCGCTCTCCGTCTCGCCCAAGTTCACCGAGCCAGGCCTCGGGCTGACGCCCGTTCTCCATCTCGCCCGAGCCCTCCGAAGCCAGCCCCGGGCGAGCGCTCCACTAAAACCTCGAGTCCTGGCATTTAGAGCTCGAGCCCCCCACAGCCGAACACCATACCTCGAGACCCCATACGGGGACTCGAGCCTCTCTGGCACAGCAGCCTATCCCTCGAGACGCTTATGCTTCCCTCGCGGCACAGGCATCGGATGCCAGCCCCATACCGCGCATTTAATACATCCACCTACTCCAGTCACGTCCTCTGCAGCCCGACGTGTACCACAGTAACCAGGGCAGAGTCAAATCTCGTTTTCACCACAAGGATGGGCAAAAGGGCGCCAGTACGGCACTGTTAACCCATGCCCTACACTGTTGCATGTCCAAGCCACGTCTCGAAGCCCAGATGCCCATTGCTCAATCAATTTTCACGGGACTTGTCCATACCTGCGGGGGCTCGAGCCCCCCGTAGGCGCCACCTCGAGGCCGGCTCTGCGCCCCTCGAGCCCTAACTGCTTTCATGCTATTGGAAGACAGGTACCCCAAGACCCGAAGGACCCCGTCATGTCCTGTACGTGCCGGAATGGGTGCTGCACGGCTTCTACATCGTCACGCCATCACGTCCGCGCCCTGATGGAGGCCACGCTCAAGGACGCCTCAACAGCAACGCCCACGTCGGCTCCAGTGGCCCCGACAAGACAGGATTCCTACCCTACTCCATATCGAGCGTTGTACATATCTATCCTGTGTGAAACCCTGGCCTCCTCTTGTTCTATAAAGGGGACGCCAGGGCCCTTCGCGCGAGGGAGAAGACGCGAGTCCACGGTTACACAACTCCGAGAGACAACACACAAGTCCACACACGTACACACTCGAGTCCGGACTCCGGTCCACGCTCATTGAGCTTGTATTCGCCCCTGTACAAGCACTTAGGTGCAAGTAATACAAGAACCTCCTCCCCCGCTGGACGTAGGGCCTTCTTTGCCCGAACCAGGATAAATCCTTGTGTCATCTTGCATCACCATCCAGGAAGAGAGCACGCGATCATATTACTCGTTGGTGTCGTACCCCCGGGTTCGAAACACCGACAGTTGGCGCGCCAGGTAGGGGCCTTCGCGTGTCGAGTCGGTTTCTCGCTGTTTCCTGGATGGCTGCTTCGACTCCTTCGTTCTCTGCCGGTGCCGTCATCTGGTTCGGGAGCCTCGAGTTCCTGGCCACCGACAACGGCAACGAGCTGACCTTGCTCTCCACGGAGGGCCCGAGTGGAGGGCGTGTCACGCCACCCCGCGAGGAGCGTGGCACGTCGCCCACACCACCACGCGTCGCCACCCCGTGAGCGGCGCCGTCGTCACCATCGTCGCCAGGCACAGGCGTGCCAGCGGCGTACACCCACTTCCCCTTGGCCGGCGCGGAGTTCCCAGGAGGAGCCTGCCCGGCGCACGGCCGAGACTTCCAGGGCGCGCTCGCGCCCCACCCAGCGACTTCGCGTTCCTCATGCGCACGGACCAGGAGCCAGGCCAGAGGCCTCCGAGCTGCGCACCGTCGACGCCACCCAGCCTCCTCCCGCACGGGGTGTACCGCGCTCGACGCCGGCGGTTCCCGTTCGGCCTCGACAACTCCGCAGCAGCCTACGCCCGCCAGCTCAACGAGCGCCGTCGGGACCGACCGCCGGCAGAGCAGGAGGAGCGCCCGGGCGTGCTACTGCAGGCCATGGCCAACCTGGAGATCATCCACCCCCCCGCACGTCGACCGCGGCTTCTCGCGAGCCATCGAGCCACCCCGGCGAGCCACCGTCGGAGAATGGTACCGCGAGCTGCGGTCCCAGCATCTGCCAAGGCGGCACGCCGTCAACAGCTCCGACTCCGACGAATACGACTACCACGACCCCGACCTCTGGGATCCCACCAGGGAGTGCTTCCAACTCGAGGGGGTCGTATGCGATACCGAGGACGAGGGCGACGACGGCAGGCCGGCGCTCGATCTAGAGGCCCCAGCGACGTGGCCGCGGCAGGCGGATCACGTGTTCAGGGGAGGAACGAACCTCCAGCACCGGCTGCACCGCCTCAGCACGACGACGGACGGGCGGCGCAACTCGCGCAGGTGCAGGAGGCAATCACCAAAGCCGAGGAAGAACGGCGACACCTGCTGCAGCTCCGGCAAACTCTGATGCAGGAACCACCCCAGCCCCGAGGAGCCGGAGCTCGAGGTCGGGCTCGAGAGGTCCACCGGCGGATCCTCGAGGACGGGGCACCAGCACGCCCCGAGGTATGCTTCCCGCGAGCCGGGCAGAACGTGGTGGCGGCGGCGATGATGCTCCGTGATCTACCCGCCGTCTCCAACCCTGACGCCAGGCGCATGCTTGGGGAAATGAAGAACCTCCTCGAGACACCGCCGCTGTGCAGCAGGCCGAGAGCTCGGCGTCACGCCGGCGCGGGGCAGCCTCGGGGAAGCCGGCGGACACGCCCCGCAACGAGCGCGAGGCATCCGTCCACCAGCCAGACGCCTCTCGAGCTAGGCCAGTCCGCGAACGGATCATCGACAACCGGCCACCTCGAGACCCCAATGACGCCCGCAACGACATCAACCGACGGCGCAAGGACAAGGGGCCCAGAGCGTGGCTATAGCGCCCATCGAGGGGGCGCTACGACAGTGACGAGGACCGGCAAGTCCTCGAGCCCCCGGGCCCCAGAGTCTTCAGCCGGGCCATCCGCAGCTCAACCCTCCCCGACCGCTTCCGACCGCCGACCAACATCGTGAAGTATGACGGGGAGGTCGAGCCCAAGCTCTGGCTCTCGGACTTCCGCCTAGGCTGCCAACTGGGCGGAGCGAAGAACGACGACCGTGTGATCATACGCCAACTCCCACTTTACCTCTCGGACACCGCCCGCCGGTGGCTCGAGGGGCTCCCGCCGGATCGGATCGATGACTGGGCCGACCTAGTCAGGGTCTTCGACGGGAATTTCAAGGGGACTTGCGTGCGCCCAGGCAACCCCTGGGACCTACGGCGTTGCAGGCAGGCGGCGGACGAGCCCCTCCGCGACTTTGCTCGGCGGTTCTCGAAGCAGCGCCTCGAGCTCCCCCACGTGCCTGATGAGGACGTCATCTCAGCGTTCCTCGCGGGCACGACATGCCAAGAGCTAGTTCATGAGCTAGGACGCTACCGTCCCAGGACGGTCGAGGACCTGATGGATCGTGTCACCAGCTTTGCCTCAGGCGACGAGGCAGTGGGGGCATTCTTTGGCCGTTCCACGGACAAAGGTAAGGCGGTGACCGCGCCGGAGGGCTCGAACAAGGGCAACGACGCCAAGAACGACAACAATAACAGCAACAAAAGAAGAAGAACAAACGCAAAGGTCAGAAGGCGAAGCGCGACGCCAATGACGACGACGACGAAGAGGTGCTCGCAGGCGCCCTCGAGCCTAAGAAGCCCCGAGGCCCCCTGACGGGGCTGTTTTCGACCAGATGCTCGAGGACCCCTGCACTTATCACAGGGGCCCCGTAAATCACAAGTTAAAGGACTGCCGACTGTTGAAAGGCTACTACTCCAAGCTCGGCGATAAGAAAGAGGACGCGCCTAAGGGCAAGGATAACATCGGCGCGGCGGTGGGGACGCGGACGACAACTTCCCCCCGGTGCGCGACTGCTACATGATCTACGGGGGCCGACCGTCGGGCTCTCAGCTCGAGAAAGAAAGAAGGAGCGCCGGGAGATCTTTGCACTCGGCCACGACGCCCCCCGGTATCTTGACTGGTCTGATGCGCCGATCACGTTCGACCGTGACGACCATCCGGACCGTGTCATAAACCCGGGGGCGTACCCCCTCGTCGTCGACCCCGTCATCGTCGACGTACGGTTCTCCAAGGTGTTGATGGATGGGGGCTCGAGCCTCAACATCATATACCTCGAGACCCTCGACCTCCTGGGGATTTCAGAGGACAGCTCCGACCCAGCGTCGGGGGGTTCCACGGAGTCGTACCAGGGAAGAAGGCCCACCCCCTCGGGCGCATCGACCTGCCGGTTTGCTTTGGCACGCCGGCTAACTTCCGCCAGGAGACGCTCACCTTCGAGGTGGTTGGATTCCAAGGGACCTACCACGCCATCATCGGCCGGCCAGGCTACGCCAAGTTCATGGCGGTTCCCAACTACACGTACTTGAAGCTCAAAATGCCGGGGCCAAAAGGGGTCATCACCGTCGACACATCCTACGAGCACGCGTACCACTGCGACGTGGAGTGCGTCGAGCGTGGGGAGGCAAACGTCCAGCTCGACTCGCTCGAGCCCTAGCCGCCCTGGCCACCGAGGAGGCCCCTGAAGCGAAGCGCCACGCTGGCACCTTCGAGCCGGCGGAGCACACCAAGCTGATACCCGTCGACCCGACCTCGACCGATGGCAAGACGCTGGCCGTCAGCGCCAGCCTCGAGCCTAAATAGGAAGCAGTGCTCGTCGACTTTCTCCGCGCGAACATCGACATGTTTGCGTGGGCCCCTCGGACATGCCGGGCATACCGAGGGAAGTCGCCGAGCACGCCTTGGAAATCCAGGCCGGGTCCAGACCGGTGAAGCAACGCCTGCGCCGCTTCGACGAGGAGAAGCGCAGGATCATCGGCGAGGAGGTGCACAAGCTTTTGGCGGCCGGGTTCATCAAGGAGGTATTTCACCCAGAGTGGCTAGCTAACCCTGTACTAGTTAGGAAAAAGAATGGAAAAATGCGGATGTGTGTAGACTACACTGGTCTGAATAAAGCATGTCCAAAAGTTCCATTTCCTTTACTTCTAGAATTGATCAGATTGTCGATTCCACTGCGGGGTGTGAAGTACTTTCATTTCTCGATGCGTATTCCGGCTACCACCAGATTAGGATGAAAGAATCCGACGAGCTCGCTACCTCTTTTGTTACGCCTTTTGTATGTATTGCTACGTTACAATGCCCTTCGGCCTTCGAAACGCCGGGGCAACGTACCAACGTTGCATGCAGCATATCTTTGGCGAACACATAGGCAAAACCGTCGAGGCCTACGTCGATGACATCGTGGTTAAAACCAAGAAAGTCGGGAACCTCATCAGCGATCTCGAGACCACGTTCGAGTGCCTCCGGGCCAAGAATGTGAAGCTCAACCCCGAGATGTGTCTTTGGTGTGCCTCGAGGCATGCTACTTGGCTACATTGTCTCACAACGGGGATCGAGGCCAACCCCGAAAAATCTCAGCAGTCACGAGGATGGGCCCAATTCGAGACCTCAAGGGTGTGCAGAAAGTGACAGGCTGCCTAGCCGCTCTCAGCAGATTCATCTCGAGGCTAGGGAAAAAGCGCTACCCCTCTACCGCCTGCTGAAGAGACGGAACGCTTTGCGTGGACTGTCGAAGCCGAGGAGGCCTTAACCAAGTTGAAGGGGTTGCTGACTTCCGCGCCAATTCCTCGTGCCTCCGCGACCGCCAAGGGTGACGATCCCCCCGAGCCCCTCCTCCTCTATGTGGCCGCAACCACTCAGGTGGTCAGCGCGGTCATAGTCGTCGAGAGGCACGAGGAGGGTCATGCGTTGCCGGTCCAACGACCGGTGTACTTCACCAGTGAGGTGCTCTCCGAGGCCAAGGTCCGGTACCCGCACATCCAGAAGCTGCTCTACGGCATCATCATCACGAGGCGCAAGCTCCAGCACTACTTCCTCGCTCATCCCGTAACGGTGGTGTCGTCCTTCCCCCTCGGTGAGATCATCAACAATCGGGAGGCCACGGGGCGCATCGCCAAGTGGTCCGCCGAGCTAATGGGGAGGCCATCACCTACGCCCGCGAAAAGCCATCAAGTCGCAAGCTTGGCGGACTTCGTTGCTGAGTGGACCGACACCCAGCTCCCGCCAGCACAATCCAAGCCGAGCTCTGGACTATGTACTTCGACGGATCCCTCATGAAGACGGGGGCAGGCGCAGGCCTGCTCTTCATCTCACCCCTCGGAGTCCACATGCGCTACCTGCTGCGCTTGCACTTCCCCGCCTCCAACAACGTCGCTGAGTACGAGGCCCTCGTCAACGGGCTGCGCATAGCCCTCGAGCTTGGGGTCCGACGCCTCGACGCCCGAGGGGACTCGCAGCTCGTCATCAACCAGGTTACGAAGGCTCAAGCTGCATCGATCCCAGATGGAGCATACTGCGGGGAGGTGCGCAAGCTAGAAGATAAGTTCTACGGCCTCGAGCTCAACCACATAGCTCGAAAGTACAACGAGGCCGCAGACGAGCTGGCAAAGTTGGCGTCCACGCGCGGCACGGTTCCACCAGACGTCTTCTCGAGGGACGTTTTCGAGCCATCCGTCAAAATCGGCCCGGGGGCTGGCCCCTCGACGCCACCCCTCGAGCTAGACACGGGGGCTCGACCTTCAACGCCACCCCTCGGGAATGACCCCTCGACATCCGCTGAGGCGATGCAGATCGACGCACCCGCCTCTTCTTCATCACGACCCCTCGACTGGCGGACGCCCTTCTCGACTACCTGACGCAAGGCGTGCTACCAGAAGACAAGACGGAGGCCCGACGCATCGCTCGAAGGGCCAAGACCTACGTCATCTACGGCGACGAACGGGAGCTGTACCGTCGAAGCCCATCGGGATCCTTCAACGCTGCATCCCCCTGAGGAGGGACGCAGGCTCCTCGACGACATGCACTCGGGGGCTTGCGGCCATCACGCAGCGCCAAGGACCCTGGTAGGGAACGCCTTCCGACAAGGCTTCTACTGGCCAACCGCCATCGGAGACGCCAAGCGCCTGGTCCGAGCATGCCAGGGTGTCAGTTTTACGCCAAGCGAACGCACCAGCCCGCGCACGCCCTGCAGATGATCCCCATTACTTGGCCGTTTGCCGTCTGGGGGCTCGACCTCGTGGGTCCCCTCAAGATGACAACCGGAAAGTACACGCATGTGCTCGTGGCCATCGACAATTCACCAAGTGGATCGAGGCCAAGCCCATAGGCGACCCCACCTCCGAGAAGGCCGTCGAGTTCATCGCAGACATCATGTACCGGTTTGGGGTGCCTAACGTCATCATCACCGACAATGGCACCCAATTCACGGGCAAAAAGTTCACCAACTTCTGCGACGACAACGCATTCGCGTGACCTGGGCCTCGGTCGCATACCCTCAATGCAACGGGCAGGTCGAGCGCGCCAACGGCATGATACTCCATGGGCTGAAGCCGAGGCTGTTCAAGACCCTCAAAAACTTCGGAAAGGGGTGGGCTGCAGAGCTCCCCTCGGTGCTGTGGGGCCTCAGGACTACGCCGAGTCGAGCCACCGGGTTCACTCCGTTCTTCCTAACCTACGGCGCCGAGGCCGTCTTGCCTACGGACCTCGAGTACGGCTCCCCTCGACTTCGAGCCTACAACGAGCAAACCAACGATGAAAGGCTCGCCAACGCCAAGGACCAGCTCGAGGAGGCCCGAGACGTGGCGCTCATCAACTCCGCGCGCTACCAGCAAACACTTCGACGCTACCACGACAAGCACGTGCGCAAGAGGGACCTGGCGGTGGGGGACCTCGTGCTTCGACGGCTGCAGGATAATCGAGGGCGCCACAAGCTTACCCCTCCATGGGAGGGCCCATACACCGTAGCTGAAGTGCTCAAGCCAGGAACGTACAAGCTCTACGACGATCAAGGCAGGATCCTGGCGAACGCGTGGAACATATCTCAGCTACGTCGCTTCTACCCTTAAAGGCCTCGAGGCCTCATTCATTTTGTTGCTTTGTACAACACGCCCAAATGAATGAACAAACTCGTGCATTGTCTTTCATTTTGCTTAGCATCTTAAGGTAGCCTCGACCCTGCTTTGCTCAGGGTCGAGCCTCCCTCGGGGGCTGACAAGGGGGTAACCGCCCCCCAGACTCCGGAAAAATGCGTGTTTTCTTTTCAAAAATTCGACCCTCGTCTCGACTCGTGCCTCGAGTGAACTAGCGACGTCTAAATCCTAAAATACCTCGAGCCTCCAAGGGTCGGGAGGCGTCGACGTAGACGGCCACCTACGCCCCCGGGCTACGGTACCCTACCTACGCCTCCCCTCGAGGGGCTCGCGACGTATCGAAGGAACACAGACTAAGTTAGCAGAAACTCGAGCTTGCAACAAAGAGAAGTGGTCAAACGCATTGAGAAAAAACAACTCCTTTAAACAAACAAGTCATATATACATACGGGTCTCGACGGACCCTCATTCATGTCATAAAATTCTTACAGGGGCCTCGACGCCCAAATTTGGCACGCAGGCCCTAATCTTCGTCGGTGTGGTACTCCTCCCCGAGGTCTTCCACGGCGGGCTCAGCCTCGACACCCGAGCTAGAGGGAGGAGGGCCTCTCGACACCGCTGCTGCTGGCGTCAGGAGGCAGCACGTCCTCCTCGAAGATCTTCGCGAGCGACGTCCCCGGCCTCTCCATCTTCTCCAAGATTTTGTCGACACGGCGGTTGTTCCACTCCTCGTCCTTCCCCTCGATCTCGATGAAGCCATTGGCGACAACGTGGACCGGAAGCGGAAGCCGGAGCGGACGACCGCGAGCGTCTGCTTGACGCCATGATGGAGAGCTTGCCGGACACGGTCCCGCGCCGCTACGTCGAGGAAGCACAAGGCGTCGCCTCGGGCCACCGCACCTTCTGCCGCAGCCACCGGAGGAACACCCCACATGGAGCCGAGCCGGTCGAGGGAAGTGCGAGCCCGCTCCGCCACCATCGTCTCGTCTTGGAGTTGGTCCAAGAGAGCCTGGTTCGTCCCGCGGAGCTCCTCGACCGTCTTCTCGACCCCTGCGCAACGAACGAGGAAGAGTGAGACTGCGGCGTAACAAAAAACTTCGAGGCCCAAACAAGGACAAGGTGTAAGCCTCACCATCGCAATGTTGCCCCAGTGCGGCGAGGTCGCTGGTAAGGCCCTCAGCGCGCTGCTCGAGCCTGCGCTTCTCGGCCAGCATGAGGAGCTTCTCGGACCTAAGCTCCTCGATCAGCCTGCCCGCCTCCACGAGGGCCAGATCCTTTCGGATCACCTCCTGCCGCGCCGCCCCCTCGGCAGCTCGGGCGGTGGCGACACCGCTCTCGGCGTCTTCGGCCTCCTTCTTCGCCACCTCCGCTGCGGACCGAGCGGCGGCGGCATCGCATTGAGCATCCTCGGCCTCTTTTTCTCGCCGCCTCCGCTGCGGTTCGGGCGGTGGCGCCTCGCCACGGGCGTCAGCGGCCTCCTGCTTCGCCGCCTCAGCTTCAGCCCGGGCGGAGGTGGCCTCGCTTCGGGCGTCCGCGGCCTCCTTCCTCGACGCCTCGAGAGCGGCGGCGGCCTCCTCCTTGGATCGAGCGACCTCACCTCGAGCCGCCCGGACCTCCGCCTCCGCCTCGTTGAGCCGGCTCGCCATTTGGGCGTTCCGGCTCAGCTCAGCGCGGAGATCTTGAAGCTCCGCCTCAGCCCTCGCGAGGGCGGCCGACACCTGTGCGGACCGGCCCGCCTCCTCGGAGCAGGACCGCTCCGCCTCCGCCATGAGCTCGGCCACCTCCCGGAAGATGGACCGCACCTCGCGCGGGGCCCCCCGCTGGACCGGTTGCTCGACGGAGACCATGGCAAGGGACGGGCTCGGCGCGTCGGGAAACGGCCATACTGGTCGGTCAAGCTCGATGTCGGGCAGATCCTCCTCCGCCCCGAGCTGCCCCAGCTGCGGCCCGCCGCCCGACGGCACGGGCCCCGGCTCTTCCCTGGCCGGGTCCTCCGGCGTCTTGTCAGCGCTAGCCGGCGCCTCGGGCCCTCCACCATCGTCAAGCCCGCGGCGAGGAGCGGCCCCTGCTCCAGCTCGTTCAGGAGGTCCTCCACCGTCGGCTCCTTCTCCGCCAACGCCTCTCCCCCCTTTCCCTCCGCAGCCCGGCTCGTGTCGGTCGGGGCCTCGAGGGCGCGGTCTCCTCGGCCCCAGACACCGGCGGGGCCGTGCTCGCCCCAGGCGCTTCCCCCGGAACAGCCGTCGTGGCGGGGGGAAGGGTGGCGCTCCCGACTGACGCCATCGCGGGAGGAGGAGGGGGAGGAGGCAGCGCCTCAGTGGGCGTGGTAGTGGCGGGCTCGACGCCGCGAGCTGCGGCCCCTGCAATACGAGATGACAGTGATATCAGAATCGGGAAGGATGCCTCGACCCCTGTGGTCGATGGCGACGGCCTCACCAAAATTCGCGACGATCATCTGGCCTCCTCGAGAGCATGGCAGCTCGAGCCTTCTCCAGCCAAGCGGCTTCTCTAGCGGAGGAAGGTGCCATACCTCGAGGTGCTTGTGCCTCGACGGGGCTCGAGGTCTTGGCCCGCTTGGACGCAGCGAGGTCCACCTCCTGGTAGGAGCGCTTCCCCCTGAGAACCAGAGATGGCATGCATCATCAAAAGTAAAGAGGTAAAGCCTCACTACCGACGAGACCCAAGAAAACTACTCACCCAAAGCGGCGGCTGGGCTTCTTCCCGGAATCGCCGGACCCACTCGGGGGCTTCGAGCCCACCCCACGGCTCGAGCCCTGCGCCTGGGCCGTCTCCGCAGGGCTGGGATGGGGGAGGGCTCCCGACGCCTCCCGTGGCTCGACCTCGAGGGAGAGCCCTCCTTCCGCCCCACATCGCGGGAGGGCGACCGTACCTCCCTCGTGCTGTCGTCGTGGCGCCCGCCCCGGCGCGGGCTCCGGGACCTGCTCCGGCGCTCGCGCTGGCGGTCGCGCCCTCCCGCGTCCGCTTCTGTGTCCCGGCGGCGGTGCGGCGATGGACTCCGGGGACGCTCACGCCCCTGGTCACGAGACCCGGGGGCTCCCTCCCCGACGCTCGTGATGGCGCGGGCTCGACGCCTCCTCCTGACGCCGCCCGCTCCTCCGCGGGCTCGACGGCGCCCTTGACGGCTCGCGGCGGTCGGGCCCGAAATCCTTCTCGACCTGTCGGCCGCTTCTCGAGCCCGACCCTTCTCGAGACCCCCCGCCTGGGTCGATGCGGCCGTGGTCTCCTTCTGTGCCGCGGCGGAGCGCTCCTGGTCCGTGGCTTCTTCGTCACACGCCGGCGCGACCGGCGCGGAGCTCGAGATGCCCGGAGCCCTCCGACGAGGCTGGGCCTGATGCGGCCTTCCGCGGCTGCGTCCCGCGCGATCCCTTCGCCGGTGGGACCTCGTAGATGTCCTCCTGCACAGGGAGCGGTCAGCCCAGATGTCGCCAAACCCCGCGCGTCTCAGGGCGCGTCCATCCCCTCGTCGTCGCTCTCATCATCATCATCATCATCCTCCTCCTCCGAGCTCGAGGAGCTGAGCTCGGGGGAACTCGTCCCCAGGCTGCCGATTGCGGCGAGCCTTCGCCAACCTTTGCTCCAGCCGACCGACGCAAGTTTTTGTTTTTCTCTTTCTTCTTTCTGGAATCCTTGTTCTCTTTTCCTTTTGAGCGGAGAGGCGCCTCACCTGTGTCTCCGCGGCGTCCTCCCTCACCGGGGGCCTCGAGGCACGACACGTGAACGCCCCCTGCGAAAAAGGAAACTGATGAGGAAAAACACGAAAGAAGGCGCAAGGTTCGAAGAAGAAAGAAGGAGGGGAGGCTCGAGACGGGCTAGCTCGATGGGGACCTACCAGATCGAGGCACCCCTTGTCGGGCGCCATTGGGATCAGATTGGAACTCTCCGGGGCAAACGATCCATGGATCGTGATCGCCACCCGGGAGATGCCGTCGCTACAAGTCAGTCCCTCTTGGCCATCCTCGACCCGTTCAGCGCCTCGGGCTCGGCCTTCGGCCCCATCTCGAACAGAAAGGGGGCGGTCCGCCAGCGGAAGAACCCGTCGCTGGTGGAACGCCCAGATTACCGCCTGGACGGTCAGCCCTTCTCGTCCACCAGCGTCTTCATCATCTCCATCAGGGGCAGCAAATGGTGCTGCTTATCCGCCACGACGCCCCAGTTCCACTTTTCCGGGCGCCGGTCAAGGACCCTGCCGGTGTACTGCGGAAGGAGCCCCCCCTCGTTCCGCAGATAGAACCAGTGGTCGTCCCATCGAGAGCTTGTAGCGGAGGTACTCGCGGGGGACGCCGGCCGACGAGGTCCCAGTCCGCATGGTGATGGCGAGGGAGCCACGCGCACGAGCCGCTTCCCGCTGGACTTCGACGTCTTGGTGAAGAGCTCGCCCCGGAAAATGTGAACGAACATCTCCCAGTGCGGCTCGATCTTCAGGTACCCCTCGCACACCGCGGCGAAGATGGCGGCGTGCGGATCGAGTTGGGGGGAGAAATGCTGCAGCTCCACCTCGTAGTGGTGGTCAACGCACGCATGAAGCGGCTCGGCGAGACACCGAGCCCCATGCGGTGGTAACGGGTGAAGCTCACCACGTACCCCTCCGGCGGCTGCGGCTCCCGGTGATCCGCCGATGGGACGATCCACCACGCGGGCCCCCCTCCGGGTTGGGGCGGAGAAGTCCCTGCGCCACCAGCGAGTCCAACTCGCGACCTTCGATCGGCTCCAGTCTTGGCCGGTTGCGGCGGAGTCTTGTCGGCCATGGCAACGACGGCGTGGACTTGGGCGGCGGATGGACAGCAGAGAAGGATACGGATGGCGGGGCTCAGGAAGGAGATGCACGGTAGCTGTGGCGGCTATGAAGGCAAAGGCAAAGAGAAGAGCCTTCTCCCTATCTCGGTATTATACGAAGGAACCCCAACAGGCGAGGCGTCCCACGGCGACGAAAAAGGTAACCGCATAAAACATTAATGCGCCCACCAACCAGTCTCGAGCGGATGCAGGGTACACGCGGCAGCTCTCCATTCGCTCCACTACCCGGGCCCGCCACGACCGTCGCTCTGGCTTCGCGTCCGCCGCCCTCCCCGACGGTTTCCGCCTAAAAAGGCGCGCCCAACGGGCAGAAGGATTCCCAGACGACGGAGGCTTCTTCACGAAGGTAAAAATGGGCCCCGGCCCTAAGCCTCGAAGCAGCGAAGGCTGGCCCTCGAAGAGGGTTCGACAGCCGGCTTCGAGCACCCGAGTCAGGGACACCAAGGGGCGCCACTCGCGGCATCACTCGAGGGCCAAGCCCTCGAGGCCCCTCACGTGTATCCAAGGCAGGGAGCACGACGTGCAGTGAGATCCCCTCGGAGGGAGGCATCGAGCCACCGGGCCCTATCGAATGGATCCGACACTCCTGCAGACTGAGCACCCATGCTTTATGAGATCGCCTCCGGGCTACAGTCGACCCCTATCGAACGGGGCATGAGGTCTCACTTGGATTCCCCGTTACCAGCTCACTGGGAACCTCGATACTCGCCCGCTCGTGGTAGTACGAGGCATCCCCCCTCGCATCCGATCGAAAGGACTCGCGGGATGACAAGCCAGGGCAACCGGCGTGCCGGACAGCTCGAAGAGCCGGCCGGCTGGTTCGGCCTGGCACCCCTCGACGAAAGAGGGTCTAAAAAAAGACTCGGGGGCTCGACACTCCCGGACCTAAAAAACGCAACTAAAACTCGCAAAAAGCCCACGAGGGAGTTCAACCACTCCCCCGTGGCCTCAGGGGCTACACCCGCGGGTGTCGCTCGCACGACACCCACGGAATCAAAATGACCAAACCCTCGAGACCAGTTAGCTAACCCTCGAGATCCCAGTCGGGAGCCCCTGCTCGAGTGCAAGCACTCCAACAAGGGCTCGGGGGCTACTGTCGGGGGTCCACAAAAGGGGTACCCCCAATCAACGCAAACTAATAGGTTAAACCTAGAACGCCGGTAAATAACAAACCTGACTAGTCTAACCCCTTAAAGAGACCAACCCCTCGAGGCCCACAACGCTGGCCCACCAAGCCAGGCCTCGGGCGAACGCGCGCTCTCCGTCTCGCCCAAGTTCACCGAGCCAGGCCTCGGGCTGACGCCCGTTCTCCATCTCGCCCGAGCCCTCCGAAGCCAGGCCCCGGGCGAGCGCTCCACTAAAACCTCGAGTCCTGGCATTTAGGGCTCAAGCCCCCCACAGCCGAACACCATACCTCGAGACCCCATACGGGGACCTCGAGCCTCTCTGGCACAACAGCCTATCCCTCGAGACGCTTATGCTTCCCTCGAGCGGCGCAGGCATCGGATGCCAGCCCCATACCGCGCGTTTAGTACATCCACCTACTCCAGTCACGTCCTCTGCAGCCCGATGTGTACCACAGTAACCAGGGCAGAGTCAAGTCTCGTTTTCACCACAAGCATGGGCAAAAGGGCGCCAGTACGACACTGTTAACCCATGCCCTACACTGTTGCACGTCCAAGCCACGTCTCGAAGCCCGGATGCCCATTGCTCAATCAATTTTCACGGGACTTGTCCATACCTGCGGGGGCTCGAGCCCCCCGTAGGCGCCACCTCGAGGCCGGCTCCGCGCCCCTCGAGCCCTGACTGCTTTCATGCTATTGGAAGACAGGTACCCCAAGACCCGGAGGGACCCCGTCGTGTCCTGTACGTGCCGGAATGGGTGCTGCACGGCTTCTACATCGTCACGCCATCACGTCCACGCCCAGGATGGAGGCCACGCTCCAAGGACGAGTCAACAGCAACGCCCACGTCGGCTCCAGTGGCCCCGACAAGACAGGATTCCTACCCAACGCCATATCGAGCGCTGTACATATCTATCCTGTGTGAACCCTGGCCTCCTCTTGTTCTATAAAAGGGGACGCCAGGGCCCTTCGTGCGAGGGAGAAGACGCGAGTCCACGGTTACACAACTCCGAGAGACAACACACAAGTCCACACACGTACACACTCGAGTCCGGACTCCGGTCCATGCTCATTGAGCTTGTATTCGCCCCTGTACAAGCACTTAGGTGCAAGTAATACAAGAACCTCCTCCCCCGCTGGACGTAGGGCCTTCTTTGCCCGAACCAGGATAAATCCTTGTGTCATCTTGCATCACCATCCAGGAAGAGAGCACGCGATCATATTACTCGTTGGTGTCGTACCCCCGGGTTCGAAACACCGACAGGGTCCCTCCCGGACGAGAGCTTCGACGGTTCCTTTGCTAGTTTGCCTGAAAACTAGTCGTTCTTCGCCACGTAAGTGCGATAGCTATCCTTTGCCGGTTTGCTTGTAAACCTAGCCGTCCTTCACCGTGTAAGTGTGACCTCCTCGCTGCGTTCTTCGGTCTGTGATGACCCGGGCGTCCAAAGCCCTAGCTGGTGTGTGATCCGGAACACTTTCGGCGTCAACATACTTTTTAGCGACTCCACTGGGGAAGAATTTGCTTTGGCTCTACTTTGCAGCCGAATCTTCTTGCCCTAGCCCTATTCTTCACTGATCTATCTTTTTGTGCTCGCCATTACTGTTGCATTCGGCCCAAAAGGCCGATCACATCTGGTTTTGACCCCTTGAGATCTCGTTTGCTATTTTGCAACACGGTGTGCTTCATATTAGAAAATTCAGCAAGACGGTCAAGCTCTAAATCATGGAGTACCAAGGTGTCACGTCACAAAACTACTACAATTACCCCGAGGTATGACTTGCAAATACATCTTATGATTATAATAATTATTTTGCAAGTTTTATGAACTCTTATGTTGGTGTTGCTAGTCATAATGATAGTAGACATGTTGCATCGTTTAGTACTTTTGCTAATGCTCCTCATCATACATATCATAATCATACATATTATGGTCAAGAGCCGTTGTCAACTATGAATTCTTTGAGTTTTAATGATACTAGCAACATACAACATGTAAATTCTTCATCGGTTATAAGTTCACAATACGTAGCATCATCACAAGACATGCCGATGAATGAGATAATTGGCTACGACAATGATAATTATTTAGCCAATTGCTCTCAAAATTCAGCATCAAATGCAAGTGCTACTACTCATAATTCGGCCACA
Source organism: Coix lacryma-jobi var. lacryma-jobi (assembly GCA_009763385.1). Classification (NCBI taxonomy): domain Eukaryota; kingdom Viridiplantae; phylum Streptophyta; class Magnoliopsida; order Poales; family Poaceae; genus Coix; species Coix lacryma-jobi. Next base: position 95,640,063 of record CM019829.1, read on the forward strand.
TATGTTGGTAATAACTATGGTCGAATGCATGAAAATTCAGCAAAGCATTTAAGTGCAAGTACTTATGATTCGGCTTCACATGTTACTAGTAACCATAGCTGGATCAACGAAAATTCAGCACCTTATGCAAAGATCACTCCTCACAATTCGGCTTCAAATTTAACTCAAAACCATAGCTGAATTAGTGAAATTCCAGCAAGGTATTTGTTGACACTCCTTAATAGAATCACTCTAAGATAGACTTCATAAACAATAACCTAGTGAGCACTAAGAAGCGTACGGGACACTACTAGCATCACTTAACGTCAAGTTGTCATCCCCAACATGAAACTAGCAATGTGATTATATCATAGCACTGACTCTAAAGATAAATATTTATCCGCAAGCGCACAGATAAATACACCCGTTGTAGCAGTATTTTACCCAGAGATGTTCCAAGTATCGTTATTTATATTCAGCACTAGGAATGAAGTGAGGTAAATAAGGACAATAGCTACTCTACACATGTGATAGGAGAATTGAGAACAAAGCAAAAACACACTCCTTTATCTTAAACAGGGATCAATCACAATAATGAGGTACACTATAAATGATAAAAGATCAATCTATGATAGTCTTTAGAGCATTTCAACTTAGACAAAGCATGCGGATTAGAAACACATTATAAAGAAGTATTCCTAAGTTATTCTAATTATAAGTCATAATATACATTGATTAGTGCAATTATATTTGGCAATCATTGGCTAGGTTATCCCATATTCATATTCAAGAGACAACTCCATAGTAAAGGTGCCAAACAGAGTAACCCCTAAACCATGAGTTAACTGAGCCATACTGAACACTACATTCGGGAGGTGGAATACAAAGGACTCAACAGGAATGTCACACCCGCGATCTACCACTCTATCCGGAACATAGGACGCATTCACAAATAAATAGTGTATAGGCACCACGCCTACACTGCATCTATCACCCACCCAATGATCATTAAGATGAGCGCTATACGAACATGAGTATCAACATGATGATAATCTATCTATGCTAAATATATAATCAAAGCATACTACAAGCAGTATAATTAAGAATATAGTAATTAATGTCTTAGTCATTTCAATTATATCTAAACTATTATGAACTAGACTATGAACTAGCACATAATGATGAACAGTATGATGCACTAGAACACATAGATGAACTAGAGTATGAACTAGAAGATGAACTAGACGATGAACTAGAACTTGAAGATGAACTAGAATATGAACAATGAAGAACAATGAAGAACTAGAAGAACAATTATGAACTAGAAACATAATTGGATCCATAATGTTGATACAAGAGAGAAGATCTTGGGTTTACCGAGCCTTCTCGCGACTAGATCCAGAATCCAAGCGAAGCTTGCCTCTTCTAATTCTAATTCTATCTAGCTATGCCTAAGTTGATGTGGCTCAAAGGAAATTGGGATTTCTGATTGATCCTCCTCCTCTTCTAATGACTTGAGATCTGATGATGTCTGATGATATCTGATTGGAGAGGGGGGTCTGTGGCTGTTTATATAGCCCTGGGCGATGAACCGTGGCCCTTGGATCAAACCAACTTAAGGTACGGTCGAGATGCATCCTAGAGGTCGGTGGAGGAAGCTTGCAGAAGACGGAAGCCAGCGGGCCTGGGGGCAGACCGGTCGGTCCCTAGGTGGGACCGGTCGGTCCCACCTTCCATCCTCTCACGGTGGTCGACCTCCTGGTGTCTTCTTGCATCCTCTAAAGTCTTCTAGAAACTTCCTGACGTGGCGGTGGAGTTATCTCCCGTCTGTTTCCTTCTATGGGAAGCTATTGGTGCTGATTTCCTGGTTTAGTCCCTACAGAATCATAGTTCACCAAAACTCGTGGAATATTGTCAGTTAAAACCTTAAACCTTTGTTGGTGATTGAATTCTTCCCCTTTTCATATTTATTTATCCTTTAATTTTGATAGACAACCAGTGTCAACAATTCCCCCAAGCTTTCCTTTTGCTAGTCCCTTAGCAAATATTCATGATGAATCAGGAATTGCTACTATGCTTTCATACTTCCAAGGTACATATGTTCAAACAAAAATCTTCCCTTGGATTAGAGTTAACTATTCTGACTTTCTCTTATTACCTTTATCTATGGAGCTTTTGCCTTCACCTAAATCTTTAAACAATTGAAAGATAGAACCATTAAGTTAAGCACTGAATCTCTAACTCTTTGATCAACCTTCATTCTGGAGTTTTAATATATTTTCAAAATAAAAATTAGAGATTCCACTATATGACACTCTCAAATCGCTCTTTTATATTTTATGATTCCTCACTGATGCATTTTCCTTCTTTTCTATGAATATATATCTGGAGCTTTAAGAAGTGAAAAGCATATCTTACCAAGTCAAAGTTCAAAGCTAGGGAGAAAGATATTATACTCATAGATTAAGAACTTAGAACTTTTGAAATTTGTCATCTCTTGCTAGCATATTGTAATTACAGGGACCATAGGCTATCTTTCTTTTTCTCTTTCATATTTTTATCACAATGCTTTTCCTTCTCTTTTTTTTTCTTTTGAGGTAGTCGGACACTTGTCCCTTTTTATTTCCTCCTTTTATACTTTGGCATAGTCCCATGCCTCTAACACAATACTACTTCGGAAGAGTGAATCTTTTAATAAAACGTTCTTGATTTCTAGAGCATGATAAATTTCTCAACCATAACTAAAAACTTAGAACAAAGCAAGTAGCCTTATCTTAAGATCATATTAATGGCTCTGGGTAGGAATTCATGTGATGTCATACAGGATCTCATCATGTGTTTTTAATCTTTTCAAAATGTAAATCTCCAGAATTCTAGTATCTCTAGGAATTAGATAAACAGCAGCTCAAACCTTTTTATATCATATGTCATAATTATCTAGACTTTAGATCAAGCATTTGCCATCCACAGGTTTCAGGTTCAGAGTTTATTCAGAACAACTTTGTCTAAAACTCAAGAAAATTTAAGTTTGAACAGTAGGTACTTAAGAGGGATTATGACAGAGCAACTATTCATCATTTTCATCATGAGCAAAATTAAGTTCATATCAACTTAGGCATTTATTCATTATATACTATATTTATTTGGTTTTATAATAGTTATTCATCTTTTTATGGGTTTTTATATATATTGACCTGGATCTAGCTAAAACGAACTAATAGTAAATAAAAATAGTCGTGGTATGATACTTATCGTGATAATTGAGGGTGCTCTCCCCCAAGCTGGATCTTGACGTGATCTTTTGCCCAGAAGATGAGTAGACCATCAATAGTGGCTTAAGTCCCTCTCTTCTTTATTTCCTGCTGAACTTAAAAATAGACAACACAACTAGTGGAACTTGATTAAGTGTTAGTGATAAATATTCTTTCCCTTTATCTAGTTGTCTAAAGCTCTTAAGATCATTTATGTTCTTCCTTTCCACTAAGCAGAAAATCAGCAGTTCTCTATAGTGTCTCTTTTTAGATTTAATGGTGAGCCTTCATGTGCCCACATATTTTTGTTTCTTTTTTTTAATTAATGGTGAGCCTTCATGTGCTCACATATTTTTGGTGTTTTGAATTTATTTATAGAATGAAAAACTTAAGAGGATAGAGATACTTACGTGGATACATGGGGGTGCCTTCCCCCAAGCTGAATGTTGACGTAGTCACTTTGCAATGTAGCAGACTGACCGTGGATATGTCCTTCCTCTATTAGAGCTTTGATTGATGTTGATGTTTGTTGAGACAGTGCTCCAACAGTGGATGAAGCATTCACTTGTTCGTCAGCTTTTCTTGGCCTTTCAAATCCTGTGAAACTCAAATAGACAACAAAACTTGTGGAACAGATTAAGCATTAGCGGTTGACCACTCAAGCCTTAGTTGTCTAGAATTTATGTAAGATCTCTTTCTCAATGTTTTTATATTTTAATATTATTTTTTCTAATGCAAGAAAAATGCAACAGGATTAATGTATGCATATTTATTTTTAGTATTATTATATTATTATTATTATATTTTTTATGCCACCACAGTGAACATTCCTGTGGGTTTTTACACACCATAGAATTATTCATGTGAGGCTTCATGGTTTATGATGTAGTGTAACAAGTGCAATATTTTTGTTTCCTTTTCTAATGCAATGCAGAAATTAATATGTAGATGTATTATTTTTTTATGCCTCCACAGAGAATACATTTATGGGTTTTAACACACCACTAAACTGTTCTCATGGGGCTTAAAGTTTTTCATATTTTTATTTTCTTTTCTAATGCAGATATAATTTGCTAAAAAGTAAATATGCAACTAGAAGTAGAATGATATGATTATGCGGTACTTAATTTATTGCTAAAGAAATATGGATAACTACCGAGTTACCTTCCGGCGAGGATTCGATGTTTATAGTCTATCGAACAAGACTTCTTGCACGCTCTTTATTCTTCCTTGGGTGCGTCAGCAGATCCTCGTGGTGAAGACCATAGTTGTACTTCAGTAGAACTCTCTTTCTTCTTCCAGTGGCTGGTGGACTTGTCTCCTTTGGTTCACTGCTCTTCATATTCTTTAATGGGTGTTGGCATGATCATTTACTTTGAACCCTTGACAGCGTAGATGTTCATCACTTCTCTTGAGCTATAACCATTGATGATTGGCTCTTGAGTGGACGAAAGCTTCGTCGGCATCATCTGTTGAAACTCAGATAGACAACAAAGCTCGTGGAATGGATTAAGGGTTAGTGAAAAACTACACCTTAATTATTTTAGAGTCTTGATTTATTTCATTCAAGCACAAAGCAATAGAGTTTTGGATTTCCATTTATGTATGTGAGTCAATGATGGTGCAATAATTGTTTTATCACATATGTATCAAGAAAATAGGAGGTAAATGTCAAACTAACATTTTAAAGTGAAACATTAATACTGTAAGCTAGCAACATCCTCTAGAATTCATGAAACTTTGGGAGACCACTCTTTGTACAGTGTGTCCTACTCGCAAAACTAAGGCAGAGATCAAGTGCATAAGTTCTACTAGTGAGAAAACACCAATGGAACCAAAACTTCATTTACTCTACTCTAGCCTTAGGCACATTTAATATGATAAAATTGGTATTTTGTGCATTGTTTCATTCTTAAAACATGGGTGATGAAATCAGAAGAGTGAGCATGAATTTGACAACGAGGGTTGAGTTGTTCAAGACTAAGTGATTAAAAGAGTGATACTCAAAGAACAAAGCATGTTGAGTTTTTATTAGATTAAACATTTAAAGTTGTAACTCAAATATTTTGATTTTTTTTATTTAAGTGCAGGGCAAGGCCAAGGGAAAGCTTTTGTAGAGAATGATCACTTACCTTAAAATATTACCTTCATCATTGAAACGCAGTGGAACCATGTGATGAGGGATAGATGATCTATCATGACCCTTCCTTTTGTTTGAAGCTTCTCCTTGCATCTTGAGCTTGTTCCTGAACATCTTGTCTCCTGTGTTGCACTTTATCTTCCTCAACCTCTAAGCTATCCTTTTTCTCTCTCCTCATGAATTATGTTTGGACTTATTACTCCACTTATTATTTTATTCCTGAAAGCATTAGTGGACAATACATACCCGAAGGGATATACAAGTAATGACAAGGGTAGTGTTGTCATAGAGCTAAAGTCACTTTCTATGCTACAGAGAAGTTAATCTTGGCATTTTAATTAGCATAGAACTTGTATCCCATATTTTATTTTCCTTCATCGTTCACCACTACTTCTTCTCTAAAGGATTAATTTTATTTTGTATATTAAGTTTGATTTTCAAGCATGGAATTTGTGAAATCATTCAAACTTAAAGAGACAAAGTAACAGTGAGTAGAGAGATTGCAAACAAGTGTGTTGGGATGTTGACAGCTTCTTGATTGGGAGGATGAGCATGGTTGTAGAATTTTTGGAAGAGCTAGCCTTCCTCCCCACACTTAGACAGAGGCAAGTGTGAATGTTGAAGCATCCCTCGCGTTGTATTTGCAACTCTCATGTTCTCGGACATTGTTCACCCTGCAGTGGTTAGTGACAAGAATACACGAAGGGAACTAGTCCTAAGAACATTATTATCATTATTTTTTTTTGTAAATTAAGACAAGATTAAATTTAAAAAGTCATAAGATAACTACCGATTGACCTCTCGGCGAGGGCTCGCAGTTTTAGGTTCGTTGAGCAAGACCTTTCTTTAATGGACACATACCCGAGGGAATATATAAAGTTGAAATACAGGTTGTCCACTATTAAATTTATAATCCTTATCTATGCTAATGGGTAGATGGATTTGGAATTGTTTTAGCATAGACATGATTCATCATAGTTCATAGACAACTTGGTGGCTGTATTGTTTCATGGCTCAAGGCAAAGGTAGCTTATAGCAAAAGACAAAGTGAATATTCTTTGATACTTACAGTTCAGTGATGAATGAGCTATGTCTTTTGTGTGAAGTTGTTGGAGCACGTCCTATGCCTTGCTTCATCCCAGTGTGAGTTCATCTCTTGACTTCCCCATTTTGATATTGAGAGATTTCTACAGGGGTTAGTCCAACAAAATAACCGATATCTACTAGAGCATACTCTTGGTTCAAAAATCAAACTAGACGCCATGTCTAATTTAATCTAGGAAAGCATTTTAACCTAAGCACCACGCTTAATTTAAAAAGCCTTTGAAAGTAAGATCAACACTCCTAGACTAAGCACCATGCTTAATTTAAAAGTTGTATGAACATACTCCAAACTTTAAGCATACTATAGTAAATAACAGTGGCATGAAAGCACTACAGAGATTCACTTTAAATGAGATGAAAGAGTGTGATCAAGGTGAGTAGTATATATATATATATATATTTTTTTTCTTTTTAGATGCACATAACATGAGTGGATGCAAGTGATAAAAATTAAACATGTATGATAGAACATAAACTAAATGGAGTGAATGTATGATGATATGCAAAGGATTTAATAAGATAACTACTCATCAATTTAAAGTCCATGAGCAAGACTGACTCACCTCGATTAAACTTACCATGACTCACAATGGAATTGTGAGTGGTACAACGTCTGGTGTCGTCACTCGTCACGTGCTTGAAAACTTGTAACGTTGACCTTCTTCGATCCTTGTAGGAGTTTGTCGGAAAGTCAAAGTGACAACAATTGTCTATACCTTATCTGGTTGATTCCTAACAAAGTGGTTGAATGGGTCTTGAGGCTTGAGCAAAGCCTCTGGACTCGCAATGTAGTTTGTCAGAAGTTCAAAACCAGTCATACACCTCACCCTGCATAAGATCAAAACTATACAAAAGCCAGGGTGGGCCTGTTTGGATAAAGGGTGAATAAAATATCTCAATTATCACATGTGTAAGAGTTCTCCTAGATGTTGAAAATGTATTCTAGTTACCGTCCTTAATTACTCATTCATTCCCCGGCAATGGCGCCAAAAATGCTTGTTGACACTCCTTAATGGAATCACTCTAAGATAGACTTCATAAACAATAACCTAGTGAAGGCACTAAGAAGCGTACGGGACACTACTAGCATCACTTAACGTCAAGTTGTCATCCCCAACATGAAACTAGCAATGTGATTATATCATAGCACTGACTCTAAAGATAAATATTTATCCGCAAGCGCACAGATAAATACACCCGTTGTAGCAGCATTTTACCCAGAGATGTTCCAAGTATCGTTATTTATATTCAGCACTAGGAATGAAGTGAGATAAATAAGGACAAGAGCTACTCTACACATGTGATAGGAGAATTGAGAACAAAGCAAGAACACACTCCTTTATCTTAAACAGGGATCAATCACAATAATGAGGTACACTATAAATGATAAAAGATCAATCTATGATAGTCTTTAGAGCATTTCAACTTAGACAAGGCATGCGGATTAGAAAAGACATTATAAAGAAGTATTCCTAAGTTATTCTAATTATAAGTCATAATATACATTGATTAGTGCAATTATATTTGGCAATCATTGGCTAGGTTATCCCATATTCATATTCAAGAGACAACTCCATAGTAAAGGTGCCAAAAAGAGTAACCCCTAAACCATGAGTTAACTGAGCCATACTGAACACTACATTCGGGAGGTGGAATATAAAGGACTCAACATGAATGTCACACCCGCGATCTACCACTCTATCCGGAACATAGGACGCATTCGCAGATAAATAGTGTATAGGCACCACGCCTACACTGCATCTATCACCCACCCAATGATCATTAAGATGAGCATTATACGAACATGAGTATAAACATGATGATAATCTATCTATGCCAAATATATAATCAAAGCATACTACAAGCAGTATAATTAAGAATATAGTAATTAATGTCTTAGTCATATCAATTATATCTAAACTATTATGAACTAGACTATGAACTAGCACATAATGATGAACAGCATGATGAACTACAACACATTGATGAACTAGAGTATGAACTAGAAGATGAACTAGACGATGAACTAGAACTAGAAGATGAACTAGAACATGAACAATGAAGAACAATGAAGAACTAGAAGAACAATTATGAACTAGAAACATAATTGGATCCATAATGTTGATACAAGAGAGAAGATCTTGGGTTTACCAAGCCTTCTCGCGACTAGATCCGGAATCCAAGCGAAGCTTGCCTCTTCTAATTCTAATTCTATCTAGCTATGCCTAAGTTGATGTGGCTCTAAGGAAATTGGGATTTCTGATTGATCCTCCTCCTCTTCTAATGACTTGAGATCTGATGATGTCTGATGATATCTGATTGGAGAGGGGGGTCTGTGGCTGTTTATATAGCCCTGGGCGATGAACCGTGGCCCTTGGATCAAACCGACTGAAGGTACGGTCGAGATGCATCCTAGAGGTCGGTGGAGAAAGTTTGCAGAAGACGGAAGCCTGCGGGCCCGAGGGGAGACCGGTCGGTCCCTAGGTGGGACCGGTCGGTCCCACCTGCCATCCTCTCGCGGTGGTCGACCTCCTGGTGTCTTCTTGCATCCTCTGAAGTCTTCTAGAAACTTCCTGACGTGGCGGTGGAGTTATCTCCCGTCGGTTTCCTTCTATGGGAAGCTATTGGTGCTGATTTCCTGGTTTAGCCCGTGCAGAATCATAGTTCACCAAAACTCGTGGAATATTGTCAGTTAAAACCTTAAACCTTTGTTGGTGATTGAATTCTTGCCCTTTTCATATTTATTTATCCCTTAATTTTGATAGACAACCAGTGTCAACAGTATTCGAGTGCAAAAACTTATGATTCGGCTCTACATGATATCGATAACTATAGCCGAATCAATAAAAATTCAGCAATGAGTGTGCATGCTAACAATCGTGATTCGGCTTCATATGTTACTCTCAAATCAAGCCGAATTGATGAAGATTTAGCCCATGCTAGAAATCCTTATGGCTCCTCTAAATGGAAGGTTCCCGCTTATCATAGACCATACCCGTTACACTATGATTACTTGGAAGATCCTGATGGTTGGTGGGTACCTGATTTTTATGAATTTAGTGGTGAAGATGATAAGACCGCTGTGGAACATATTAGTATTTATCTTTCGCAATTGGTTTTTGCCGGTAAAGAGGACTATATGAGAGTACGAAATTTTCCTTTATCTCTCACTGGTATTGCCTTTGCATGGTTTACATCTTTACCCGAATGTACTGTTTGGTCATGGTCTAGATTAGAGGAGTTATTCTACGAATACTTTGGAAAGACCAATGACAAAAGGCCAATTATTACTGATTCATCGACTAAAAGGGCATTGTTGTTGGGCATAAAAGAAAAGGTCAGTTCAGATGTAAGCGAAGGTTCGGCTACCAAAGTCGAACAACATAATATCCATTCCGAACCAATCACAATTCAAAAGGCAAGTCTAGCTACAGAAAAGCATGAAAAACGCCAGAAAACGGCTAGACTTGATTTTTCAAGAGCTAAAGGGGTCATACACTTATCTAGTGATTACTGCATCATTGATGGAGATCAAATCCCTACAAGCAAGAAAGAAGGACCGCTTGCCTGCCCAAATTCGGCTAAGCCAACTTTAGAGTCGGCTGAGCCGATTACTACTTGCCTAGAGTTAGCTAGGTCGACTTCTAAGTCAGCTAAAACAACTCCCCTTGTTTCTGCCTTACATGTTAGTGCCCAAGTTGGCCTAGCCGACATCCGATCGGCTAAACCGACTTCCTCTGTTCCAGCAACTGACAAAGCGCTTTTGGGTGATTCGACACCTATTGTTGATCGTTCTATGGAGATGAAGAACAACGTCATTCAAGCCAAGAACCTACGCTTCTCCAACATGATCAATAAGGTACCAAATATGAATATTTTGCTTAAATTTCAATCTGGTCATACAATTTCAGTTTCTGCGTCTATTAGAGATATTCTTGCTAGTAGTTGTAAAAGACCAATTGAGTATAGCATTTTATTTGCTAATGTTAAAACAAATTCAGATTCTATCGGCCAACATATTGTGCCACATGGCAAATTCGGTAGAAGTAGTTTGTCAAAAATAAAGTTTCCCAAAAGCAGTTACAAAGGTGTGGCCGAATGGATTGATATTAATCCGATCCGTTTGTTTGCCTAGCTTTAAAGCCGACTCCACAAAAGAATCGGCTGAAGAAATCGAAGTACACCTTTGACTTTACTTTTTGTGATCATGTCTTTGATATCTTGTTAAAGAATAATTTTATTAGAATCATTGATCACATTGTTTTGCCATCTATTCAAAACTTAGAAGAGCTTACATATTGCAAGTGGCACAATTCTTTTGATCATAATACTTCTGATTGCAATGTGTTTCGTCGAGTGATCCAATCGGCCATTAATAAAGGACGATTGAGATTTTTTGAAGCTCAACAAATGGACCAATTGGATTCAATTGGTCTTGATGGCAAGCAAGTTTCGGATCGGCTTGCATTAGCCGATTTACTCGAAGCTCAATGCTCGAATGCCCAAGAGAGAGATGTGGAGCCCTCAAGTGAAGACAAGGTTGATGTCCATGAATTGCAAATGGAAAATATTCCAAAAGACAACAAAGTTATCACAATTCCAGAAGACACTAGGGGGCAGGTAGAATCTCTCCAGCTAAAGCAAAGGTCGATTGATCCCATTAAGCAAGGGGAATCGGCTAAGGATCTTCCTTTGGAGCATGTCTATCAAGATGGAGAAAAGAAGGAGGATGCTCATAAAGCTTTTGGAGGTAAAGGCCATGACAAGCAAAAGAGTGGAAGACCGAAGCTTAGCTTCGAGGAGCTTCTAGCAAAGTATGAGAACTTAGCAAAAACCAATGTCACCAATCGGCCAAAGAAGGTCCAAACACCAAGATTGCCTCCAAAGCACAAATCTCAAGATCAGAATTGGCAAGGGAATAAATCTCAAGCAGCAACAACACATTTCCCTTTTGAGCAGTCAATTCCAATGTCATATGGACCGCAACCCACATATTTTCATCCTTATTCATCTTGGGGCTGGTTTGCTCAAGAGGCACACATTCCACCATATTCTCGGCCACAATATGCAGCTCCTAGAAACTTAGAGAGGTCATCATCTTATAAAGACCGTTTTGATCTAAATCGGTCCGGAGCTCAGCAGAAGAAGAAAGTGGTAAAACAGATTTACCGTGTGAAATATGATGGTCGCAAATGTAAAAGTTCAGATCTGAATTCAACTATTGAAAAGCCGATTGCAGTGTTGAAAAATCTGGCTATTGATGACATAAAAGTAGGAGAATCATCTGTTGATATTCCATGTGCCAAATCTGAACAAAAGAAGGTGAGAGTGCCTAAAATCAAGAAAGATTTGCCACTGTCCAAAATAGAAATAAAACCGATATGCTCAATTGGTTTACCAAAGTGGCAAGAAAGGGAGTTGCAGAAGCTTAGTGCAGAGAAGTTGAAATAAAAAGGCTTGGTGTGGGTTCCTAAAGGAAGTATCCAAGTTCAGAAAGATGATGCTCAAGCAAGTGGTGCAACAAAGGCAAAGGAGAGAAGAAGATTTAAGAAGCAGTTGCAAAGTTGGAGATTTGCACCGAATCATCAAAATCAATGGTTTTGGCATCATCCATATTCTCTGCCTATGTCTATGAGGAATTCATTTCAAGGTATGCACGGTTATCCTTCAGCTCCTTATTTTGATCATTGGTATAGATGTCTATATTATGCAGAGTTGCCAAATTATTTTGCTTACCAATGATCTGGAGCTAAAATGCCTTGTTTCGGCTGTGCATACTCACTTGGATGAATTCATATGGTCGATGCTTTGCTATCGCCCTTATTGTAATAATATAGCCGATGAATGCTTCTAGACATCGTGCTATTAGAAAAGCTCCATAGAATTCACTTTGATGGCTTTAAGGCTCTAGGGGCATGATATATGTATTTCTACTTCATGGGTATGACAATATGGTTAATCGGTTTGCAAAAAGGGTCAAGGTGTTGGCATGATCATTATTTCACAATGGTGCTATGTGAGACATCAAGCCGATTAAGACTACATTTGCATCAAGATTCAGGCCGAATGTGAACTTTTCTTATTCGACTTGGCCATATTATGATCCATGAAGTATGACATGTTGAAGCCTGTGGTGATTCATTACTAGTGATACAACAAGTCACTCATATGTTTTGTTTTGAAGGATCACATAATGCACATGCTGATGAATGCCTTGCCATCATTAATATTTTCAAATTCGGCATATTACAAGGCATGATAATTTTAAGACCAACATGTTAGCGTGATAAGCATCTGGCTATGGCGTTAGTAGACATAATTTTCACATAAAGGAAAAGCCGATGCATCTAATTTTATGAACAGATTATAAAAAATCAACTCAGTCGGCTTACCAAGTTGAATCTGAACCAACTCAGTCGGCTTGTTCGGCAGACCAGGTTTAATCTGAACCAACTCAGTCGGCTTGTCTGGCCGACCAGGTTGAATCTAAACCAACTCAGTCTGTTTGTCCGACCGACCAGGTTGAATCTGAACCAACTCAATCTGTTTGTCCAGCTGACCAGGTTGAATCTGAACCAACTCAGTCGGTCAGGTCGACTTTGAGCCGACTCATCAGTTTGCCAAATCGGCTTGGTTGGCTCTGGTACGGTTAGCCTAGTTGATTCATCCATAGAACTCCCAGATCGGTCCGAATTAATTCTTAACAAAAGCAAGGCCGATTTGGAAGATTGGAGAACTCTCTTGTTGAAATATTTTCGTGATCCAAGCGCTGAAGTTGATGACAATGTTCAGTGGAGTGCATTTAAATATGTGATGTGTAATAATAGCTCTATCAAAGGATTGCCGAAGATTCATTTCTTAAGTGTTTAGGATCTGATCAAGCAAGACTGGCTATGGGAGTCATCCATGCACTTTGATTAAACTCATTGAGAGAGAAAATTGGGATAATCCAAGAAGGTGATCTTGAATGAGCACCAAGTTGGAAAGTCTTGTATGGAGTAATCGAAGTGGTGTTTGAAAATTCATATTTGCTGGAGACGTTGCAAGGTGAAAGTCTCACAAGAGCAATGAACGGGAGGTATTTGAAAAGGTACTTTCCAAGTGTTTGGAAAGGAGCTCAAGTGCTCACCAAACAATGGCCGACACATGTGTCGCCCTTAGTACAAAATATGGTCGGTGTATACATCGTCAATAGATGCTAGATAGCCGATGAGTTGGGTATCGTTGCTATTTAGTGCTTTAGTTATGTTTTTAGGTTCAATGCATTATTCACCTAAAAATAGGGGGCATATGTTGACACTCAAAAATGTCCCAAGTGTATAATGGACTCCACCATCAGGTTTCTGTCGTCAAGATGGCTGAGACCTCTTTCCGACCAGGTCCCTTGAGAGATTTTCGACCAAGTAAAACTGGTCGGAGGCGGCAAGATAGCGATGGAGACCAGCTCCCCTAAACCTGCTTATACGTACAAGATGGAAATTGCATGTACATGCCATAACGAATAAACAAGTCCTATTTGGAGTTTTATTCGGTCAGAAGACCTATTCAGTTACGGAAAGACCAACCACCCTATAAATATAAAGGGTGACGGCCGATTGAGATCCCATCTATCCAATCGTCAAACCAATCTACTATAACTCTTTTACCCTCCTTTCCAACCTCATGCTGTTCATCCCTTGATCCGACGACCAAGGATGGCGTCCTAGGCTCATCGGCCGACCTAGGGCAACCCGATGACGTCCATGCCCTGACGGGGTCCCTTCCGGGTGAGAGCTTCGACAGTTCCTTTGCTAGTTTGCCTGAAAACTAGTCGTTCTTCGCCACATAAGTGCGATAGCTATCCTTTGCCGGTTTGCTTGTAAACCTAGCCGTCCTTCACCGTGTAAGTGTGACCTCCTCGCTGCGTTCTTTGGTCTGTGGCGACCCAGGCATCCAAAGCCCTAGCTGGTGTGTGATCCGGAACACTTTCGGCATGAACATACTTTTTGGTGACTCCACTGGGGAAGAATTTGCTTCGGCTCTACTTTGCAGCCAAATCTTCTTGCCCTAGCCCTATTCTTCACTGATCTATCTTTTTGTGCTCGCCATTACTGTTGCATTCGTCCCAAAAGGCCGATCATATCTGGTTTTGACCCTTTGAGATCTCGTTTGCTATTTTGCAACACGGTGTGCTTCATATTGGAAAATTCAGCAAGAGCCGTTGTAAATTCTTCATCGGTTATAAGTTCAGCAAGATCTCATTTGCTATGTTGCATCGTTTAGTACTTTTGCTAATGCTCCTCATCATACATATCATAATCATACATATTATGGTCAAGAGCTGTTGTCAACTATGAATTCTTTGAGTTTTAATGATACTAGCAACATACAACATGTAAATTCTTCATCGGTTATAAGTTCACAATACGTGGCATCATCACAAGACATGCCGATGAATGAGATAATTGGCTACGACAATGATAATTATTTAGCCAATTGCTCTCAAAATTCAACATCAAATGCAAGTGCTACTACTCATAATTCGGCCACATACGTTGGTAATAACTATGGTCGAATGCATGAAAATTCAGAAAAGCATTTAAGTGCAAGTACTTATGATTCGGCTTCACATGTTACTAGTAACCATAGCCGGATCAACGAAAATTCAGCACCTTATGCAAAGATCACTCCTCACAATTCGGCTTCAAATATAACTCAAAACCATAGCCGAATTAGTGAAATTCCAGCAAGGTATTCGAGTGGAAAAACTTATGATTCGGCTCTACATGATATCGATAACTATAGCCGAATCAATAAAAATTCAGCAATAAGTGTGCATGCTAACAATCGTGATTCGGCTTCATATGTTACTCTCAAATGAAGCCGAATTGATGAAGATTTAGCCCATGCTAGAAATTCTTATGGCTCCTCTAAATGGAAGGTTCCCGCTTATCATAGACCATACCCGTTACACTACGATTACTTGGAAGATCCTGATGGTTGGTGGGTACCTGATTTTTATGAATTTAGTGGTGAAGATGATAAGACCGTTGTGGAACATATTAGTATTTATCTTTTGCAATTGGTTTTTGCCAGTAAAGAGGACTATATGAGAGTGCGAAATTTTCCTTTATCTCTCGCTGGTATTGCCTTTGCATGGTTTACGTCTTTACCCAAATGTACTGTTTGGTCATGGTCTAGATTAGAGGAGTTATTCTACGAATACTTTGGAAAGACCAATGACAAAAAGCCGATTATTACTGATTCATCGACTAAAAGGGCATTGTTGTTGGGCATAAAAGAAAAGGTCAGTTCAGATGTAAGCGAAGGTTCGGCTACCAAAGTCGAACAACATAATATCCATTTCGAACAAATCACAATTCAAAAGGCAAGTCTTGCTACAGAAAAGCATGAAAAGCGCCAGAAAATGGCTAGACTTGATTTTTCAAGAGCTAAAGGGGTCATACACTTGTCTAGTGATTACTGCATCATTGATGGAGATCAAATCCCTACAAGCGAGAAAGAAGGACCGCTTGCCTGCCCAAATTCGGCTAAGCCAACTTTAGAGTCGGCTGAGCCGATTACTACTTGCCCAGAGTTAGCTAGGTCGACTTCTAAGTCAGCTAAGACAACTCCCCTTGTTTCTGCCTTACATGTTAGTGCCCAAGTTGGCCTAGCCGACTTCCGATCGGCTAAACCGACTTCCTTTGTTCCAGCAACTAACAAAGCGCTTTTGGGTGATTCGACACCTATTGTTGATCGTTCTATGGAGATGAAGAACAACGTCATTCAAGCCAAGAACCTACCCTTCTCCGACATGATCAATAAGATACCAAATATGAATATTTTGCTTAAATTTCAATCTGGTCATACAATTTCACTTTCTGCGTCTATTAGAGATATTCTTGCTAGTAGTTGTAAAAGACCAATTGAGTATAGCATTTTAATTGGTAATGTTAAAACAAATTCAGATTCTATCGGCCAGCATATTGTGCCACATGGCAAAGTCGGTAGAAGTAGTTTGTCAAAAATAAAGTTTCCCAAAAGCAGTTACAAAGGTGTGGCCGAATGGATTGATATTAAATCCGATCCCTTCGTTTGCCTAGCTTTAAAGCCGACTCCACAAAAGAATCCATGCGTTTGTTAAACAAGTTTATCTACGACTCGTATTAGAGCAGGTATAATAATTGGCTTATAGTCAAACAAATGTTGATGTGGAGGAGAGAAGGAAGGAGAGAGATGAGAGTTTGGCTCTCATGCAAGCACCAAGCTGAACACGGAAACATATGTAGTAGTGGGTCCCAGTAGAGATGTTGTTGACACTCAAAAATGTCCCAAGTGTATAATGGACTCCACCATCAGGTTTCTATCGTCAAGATGGCTGAGACCTCTTTCCGACCAGGTCCTTGAGAGATTTCCGACCAGGTAAAACTGGTCGGAGGCGGCAAGATAGCGATGGAGACCAGCTCCACTAAACCTGCATATACGTACGAGATGGAAATTGCATGTATATGCCATAACCGAATAAACAAGTCCTATTTGGAGTTTTATTCGGTCAGGAGACCTATTCAGTTACGAAAAAACCAACCGCCCTATAAATATAAAGGGTGAAAGCTGATTGAGATCTCATCTATCCAATCGTCAAACCAATCTAGTACAACTCTTTTACCCTCCTTTCCAACCTCATGCTGTTCATCCCTTGATCCGACGACCAAGGATGACGTCCTAGGCTCGTCAGCCGACCTAGGGCAACCCGACGACGTCCATGCCCTGACGGGGTCCCTCCCGGGCGAGAGCTTTGACGGTTCCTTTGCTAGTTTGCCTGAAAACTAGTCGTTCTTCGCCACGTAAGTGCGATAGCTATCCTTTGCCGGTTTGCTTGTAAACCTAGCCGTCCTTCACCGCGTAAGTGTGACCTCCTCGCTGCGTTCTTCGGTCCGTGGCGACCCGGGCGTCCAAAACCCTAGCTGGTATGTGATCCGGAACACTTTCGGCGTCAACGGATGTATGTGAGAAGAAATAGAAAAGAGAAATTGTTTATAGCCAAATAGAAGACAACTATTATATACCTTGTTTTTTATAGCTTGGCTTATAGCCAAACACTTGGCTCTATTAGTGACCATGCTCTCAATGGATATTGGATATTGGCAGACAGACTATCTGTTCGCTCAAGCTACGAGCCACTTCGACTGATTTATATAACTGACTTTTTTAGGAAAAAAAATATTGTCTCACAACTGATTTAGATAAATTAAAAGCAGCAGAGTAGCTAGCTCTACAAATGGGAGAGGATTGGTTAATGCTTGCTTGGACGTGTTCTACATGGCTGATTATTAAAGAAATAAAGATGCGCTATTCATACATGTGGTGGTGTAGTAATGGATTGGAGGAGAAAGTTACCTGATACCGTACGTCCTCCACCTAAAATACCTGTTGTTTTCATTTCAAAAATAACTTGGACTAAATATGTATTAAAAATATTAATATTTATATTATTATATAATTAGTATCATCAGAAAGCTCTTTAAATCTAGTCTTTTAATAAATTTGTTTAAATATATAAATATTATATGTATTTTTAAAAATCAAGTTAAACTTATAACATGAAAAAATAACACTTAATTTGAGACAGAGACATATAGATGAATACTCTTAGGGCATCCCCAAGAGGAGCCAAATCATTAGCATAAAATGAATTCTATTGATCGAGAAGGAGAAA
This sequence comes from Coix lacryma-jobi var. lacryma-jobi, assembly GCA_009763385.1. Lineage (NCBI taxonomy): Eukaryota > Viridiplantae > Streptophyta > Magnoliopsida > Poales > Poaceae > Coix > Coix lacryma-jobi. Next base: position 95,658,235 of record CM019829.1, read on the forward strand.
GCGAGTGGCAAAATCACTAGTCTCACACATCTTTCGAGAGACGTTCTCTCATAGATCCGTACTCCTCTATTCTAGATCTTTTTTTACTATTTCTGGAGCTCACGTCGCTAGCGTCTTGGTCCACCCCATTGAGGACGACCTTAGAGACGCCACTCCAAAGCACATTGCTTTCCCCTCCAAGGCTTTGCTTTCTTTGTGTGCATGTGTGATTTTTGTGTATTGTATGTATGCGTAGGCAGAGCGGGAGAGGTTGATGTATTTGTGACAACGGTTGGGCCATCATGACCTAACATCAACTGTGCACATTGGTGCTCACATGAGGATAGGATGGGAATTTTTAAATGTGCTGGGTAATCCTATGTTAGGTCTCAGGTCTTGCATTATTGTTCCTTTAACTAGATTCAGTGTACCCATGTGTCAACACAAATAGTGATGGGTTTGGAAAGAAAGAACAAGTAGAAAACGGCTGTGATGCCTGCGGGCCAGGTACGGACGTACTATGCTGCCAATGGCAATGACCTTATCCAGCAACTTGTGAACATATAATCAGACGCTATTTTCTACTTGTATTGCATATTTAACACTCTAATTGATATCAATAAAAGAATCTAAACTACAAAATTATAGATTTCATTAAGTACTCTTACCACCATAGAGCTTAGTGAAATCATTTGGTGGTTAGTGTAACTATTTTGCAAAGTGTTTAGGCTCGATAGACCACACCGTTAAAATAAAGCACTTGCTCTAGATTTAGGTATAGTCTTAGTGAGGCTTGCATACCTCTCTTACTCATTTCAGTGTTTATGTGCATCATTGTTGTAATTGAATAGATCACACCAACCATGTAAGTGGTGTGGCCGCCATAGGTGTGCCGGATGGAACAAGACATGCGGCGTTTTTGTCAGAAGTTTGATAGTGAAGACAATAGAAAATGGTTGAGAGGTCATCTCAGAGACCAACTTGCATATGAGAAACACTCAAGTGCTATCCATAGAGTCACCCGACTGGGAGGTTGGCCCATACGTGGGCTCCAATGGCGACTACAAGGAAGCGTGAGCTTCTCAATATCTTGATAAAAATTACTAGAGCCATCTATAGGAATTTGTATCTTTATCTCATTTAAGCTTTCGTATGTAATTTGTGTACCTAGGTAGCGTGCTTACATTTCTAGTTTAGTTTGCTAGGCTACTTGATATGATTGTAACCTACGTTGTACAACTCTTTTGCAGTCGACGTAGCAACACACTTAAGAAAATCTTTGCTACACATTTAAATAGGTCAGTTTATTGCTTATGTTGTAATAAGTGGAAATTAGAGATGATAATTTAAAGTAGAATTTTACAAAGTCTAATTCAATCCTCTCCATCTTAGACGTTACAGTCTCTACTGAGACTTTATGCTTACCATATTTTGATCTTTGTGGTAGGCACTAATGGGAGGTACGTATATGATTGGATCTTTGGGGAAGTTAGTTCACCTAAAACACCTTACAATTTAAGGTACATTTTAGATGCAATTTAAAGTAGAATTTTACAAAGTCTAGTTCAATCCTATCCATCGTAAACGTCACGGTCTCTACTGAGACTTTATGCTTACCATATTTTGATCTTTGTGGTAGGCACTAATGGGAGGTACGTATGTGATTGGATCTTTAGGGAAGTTAGTTCATCTAAAACACCTAAAATGCGTATCTAGTGGAAACCACAACTTTTGTGAAAACTCATGCAAATCACGGTAAAAAAATCGTCTAAATTCACCAAAAAAATCACACATGTAGATGGTACGATGATACACAACCTTGTAAAATATCTTGTCCAAAGTCGACTTTGTTTGTAAGTTATAAAAATAACAAGTTTTAAGTCAGAAAGTTTTCTACATGATTTGTTAGAATTTGTTAATTTTATATCTGACAAACGAATTCGATTTTGGATAAGATATTTTATAAGGTTGTGTAGCATAATATCATCTACATGTGTGATTTTTTTGATGAATTTAAACAACTTTTTTATTATGGTTTACACGGGTTTTTACGAAGGTTGTGGTTTCTACCAGATATGTTTCCTTAATTAATACCTTACATTTTAGGAGGGACTATGCAACAAGAGCTTATACAGGTTAAGCTTAGGTTTTCGATAAAATATATATCATGTTAGAGAAAAAGATGAATCCTAGAAATGCTAGCAAGAAGTCTCAATGGAGACTCCACGTTAATCCTCTTGAGATCCCACGGAAAAATAATGAGTCCTAAAAATCCTCTTAGAATCAGTAACATCTAGCCAGTAATTCAATAGACTCTAAGCACTATTGATAATAATCGCATTCTATTCTATTTTCTAAATAATTATCCACTTCGAACTATGTAAAATAATATAAAGTAACCCATGCATCTATAATTAATAATTAAATTATCCATCTATATCATTAAAAACAAGATCTATAGTAAGTCTAATTTTGCGACTATCATTAGGAAGAAACTGGAACATCCCCTCAAATCTAGGTCTAAATAATCAATATTTTTTATTTAAATAACCATAAAAGCATATTATATATATATTTAAATATTGTTGACACGAAAATTTGAGCGAGGTGTCAACACACTCGACCACGGTCCTCAGAAGCCGTGTAGAAGCGAGGTCTTGACCTCCTGGACCTTCAAGAGATGGAGATGCCAAAATCTTGGTGAGAACGACCGCGGACGTGCCAGTCAATTTGACCTACAATTGACAAGGAGAAGAAAAAGATGTCAAATCGTGGAACCTGCCGGTTCGATGCCAGACAGTTCTAAATTATGCAGCTCCGATATAGCCATTATCACAAGATTTTAACTACAAAGTCAACTCCCAATAAAAGATAAAAAACATTGACATTATTGTCGGTGTTTGTTAACCGGCAATTCGTCTTGAGTAATCTCAGACAATTTGTTCGGTGGGAATCGGCGTTCGTAGGACTCGGCGAGTACACAGGGACGACAATTTATACTGGTTCAGGCCGCTAAATAGCGTAATACGTTACGTCCAGTGCGGCGTATGCCTTGTGTATGATTATGATTCAATTGATTGGAGCCCGCACCTGCTTCCCCTTATATATCCGGGTGAAGCATAGCACAGACCGAGTCCTAGTCGGTTACAATGGAGGAGTCCTATTCTAATTACAAGACTTCCTTTAAGAACTCGACTAAGTTACAATGAGAGTCCTAATCCAAGTACGCTTCGTATCAAGTCTTCGGATCTCCTGTTCCGTCCGGAATTAGTCGGACTAATCATCTTCTGATGACATCTCTAACATCCTGGTCCGTCAAGCCCCCGAGCTCTTTATCATTTCCTCATAACATTATCTTCTGGTTTCTCTCTGAGAATCTCCGAGTAATGTCTTGAGAAATCTTGAAGTGCTCTGTAGGTAAAGAACTTCCATGGTGTGCACTTTTTCTTGAAAAGTGCACCCATAGGGTGTAGCCCCCGAGCCTCTTGTTATTTATAATAACTTTGAGGATCTTTTGAGCCTTTTCCGAGTAATTCTTGGGTAAGAAAAAATATTTCCTTTATGATATGTACCCTGCAGCCCCCGAGCCTAAGTTCCGAGTACTTAGTAGTCGGTTCTTGGGATCTCCCAAATATATGACCAGGTAATCCATAAAAGTTTTGAGGAGCCAAAACATGCCACTGATGCGTTGCTTACTCCATCTGAGTAATAAATATTCAGCTTCAGGTGGGTAATGTTTTCAACAAACATCCCTTATCACCCCCCACTGAACAAAAATTACTGTGAAATCAGCAATAATTGACCAATGACTGTTCCAGCTGTACATATTAATAATTTTTGTCGTCTTCTGCAACTGCAAACTTTGTCGTCTTCCTCTTGAAGTGCGCATGAGAATCAAATCCATCATCGATGCCAGGCTTAACATGTGCAACAGTAAATAGGTTGAATTATTTGACCCTTCAGTCACTTGTGTCTGTGGACAATGTCTATAGACCAAGATGATTGTTGACTCTTGCTAACGTCATTACTAGGAGTGGACTATGGAATCTATCCCCGGCAACGGCGCCAGAAAGGCTTGTTAGTACTTCTTAATGTAAGAAGTATAACTAACTATTCTTATGACTATTGGTAAATTCCGCAAGCGCACAGAATAAATCAAGTGTAGCACTTTACCCGGGAGTAACCGAGTATCGTATTTATTTTCGCAGGGAAGCTACTATGACAGAACTAACACTAGGACTGCTTTGAATAACTAGTGATTCTAACTAGGTTGATCGAAGTGTATGAATGGGGGTTGGTTTCAACTACTACTAAAGAAAGAAAGATTATCTACTACTAAACTAAATCGGCGGGGTCTGGCCGATGAACAGATTAATGTTTTCCTACACACTTACGAACACAACTAACTTAGCAATAAAGATTTTATCTAGTTCTTCGAACCGTACACACCCTCTGGACTATTTACCTCAGACGTCCACAATGAGGTTTATGATTTAAGAACTAACCCAACTACGTGGTGGAATTCAAGGCTCCTAGGGCTGTCACCACCTGTTTGCTACCACAGCTATCCGGGGGGCTAGCCACAAACTAAGGTATAACTAGTTTAAGCACCGCGCTTACACTAATATATACTACTCTAATCTTGCGTCCAAAACTAGAGCACTGATTACTCAGCGAAGAACCCAAACTAGATACAAACTAAATACTAAGTTATCTATGATCGAAAGCACTCAACAAGAACAATAAGTAAAGGACTTAAAGTAAATGCTGAAAGTAGAAGAACACTAAGATAAATGAAGAAAGACTTGGAATTATACCAGAGACTTTGGAAGATCCTCTATTACAACTCCAGCTCTTCTCTTTTTCACTCTCGCTCTCACTCTAAGTCTCTCAACTAGAGTGTTACTTCACCAGAGCTTCGCTCACAAGAGAGTGGGACTAATGAGGTGAGGTCTGAGTACAAATGAGCTCGGGGGGGGGGGGGTCCTATTTATAGCCTAAGGGACCTAGGGGGGGTATTTATGGATGGGGTGAGTGAGGTGGCGGGCGCCAGCCCTAGGTGGCGGCCGCCACACCCCTGACCGTTGGATCCACCGTCATTGCTTCAACGACATCCAGGGGCTCCAGGGAGGCGGTTTCAAGGTCGGTTGCATGTCCAAATAACTGTCACATGGGCAATTAGGCCATGATCCACGTGACATCTCTTCTTAGCCCTTGGATGCACCGACCTAAGTGATCAATGACTGCAAATGAGTATGGCACGCCTCCCCTGGATGAGTGACGTGGCAGGAGAGGAGTTTGGGCCTCACTCCCCTGGCGGCCGCCAGCTAGGGGTGGCGGGCGCCACCCCACCTTGGCCCAAAGTGAGCCCAGGTGAGTGTGCTTGCCTCCTGGTGGGTCCTCTTGGTCATTTTGCTCAAAAACCCTGCAATTACCTACATTCAAATAAAACTCAAGGACAAGTGGAAATCGTTAGTTTATAAAAGGTTTTTGGTTGATTTTGCGGATACATGGGTGTATGCCGGGTCTCTGAGTGATGAGTGATTGTCAACTGGGATGATGTGCATGTTCTTTGGCTTGTGTTGTGCAGGTGTCGAGCACGGATACAGTGATCAAAGGCGAGGTGAAGGTCAAGTAGAGGCGTGCCGTGCCGATGGACCGAGAGTGGCGAAGGGCGGACGTGAGGCTTGGACTGAGGGACCAGAGGCCCGAGGATCAGCTGTGGTGGCTGGCAGCCTGTGACGACAACAAGTGAAGAAGTGCGGTCATGTGTTGCCTGAGTCGCGGACTTGGGGACACGTGTCGGTGGACGGGGTGCACGGGAGGTGCATCCCATCCACGACGTCGATTTGGTGGTAGAGCCAGGGAAAAACCATCGGGTGGACAGTTTCCAGGTTTGGGCCTCAAAACCTGGGTGCTGAGGGTTTTCAAGTTTGGCCACAAAACTCGGGCTGAGGACGGTTTCCAGGTTTGGGCCTCAAAACCTGGGCGCTGAGAGTTTGCTAAGTTTGGCCTCAAAACTCAGATGCTTGGTGGGCTGGTTTCCCGGTTTGGGCCTCAAAACCTGGGGTTGGCTGGAAAAGGCTGGTTTCCCGGTTTGGGCCTCAAAACCGAGGGTTGGCTGGAAAAGGCTGGTTTCCCGGTTTGGGCCACAAAACCGGCGGTGCAGAGCAAGGGCGGCACGTGGCGGCAATCGGGAGGTTGCGTCGAGGCAACGCTACGAGTTGTGCGGGCGTGGCCGTCGGATACACCTACCCCCGAGTTGGTCCAGAATAACCTTAGGGTTTAGCTGGTTCGCTCTGCAAGTAGTTAGGGGTAGAGTGGGAATTAGGAATAGGTTAGAATTAGGATAAATAGGGGGAGACACCCACCTCCCCATTCATCTCAGTCAGTCATCCCTGTCATTTGCTTTTTGCTTCTAGGGTTTCCTGCTCTCCCAATCCCCAGCTGTAGCTAGCTGAGATCCGCAGAGAACCATACCTCTGTGTACTGGAGATTTTGAGGAAGTGAGGCCGTAACCTCACTGTTGTAGCGTGTGGTAGCCACACGGTTGCAGATCGATGTGTTGATTCGCGTTTTGTTCGTGTTCTTCGCGTTCTTCGTTTCTCCGCGATTTTCCCGTCACTCGATCTCTCTCCCGTGCGTCTTTGCGAAATCCGTTTGAATCATCTTATTCGTATTTGAAAGGAGATCATTTCCACCGAAGGAATTTATCTATCTCCTTACGAACGGGTAGATCGGGTTGATTTCGTTTTTGTGGCGCTTTTCGGTTCATCCTCCTCCCCTTTTTGATTTCCCGGTGATTGACTCGATTTGAGCGGATGATTTCTTGGGGATAGTCTCCTAACTACTCTGTGATCATCCTCTCCAAGTTTGGGAACGTGGGATTGTGAGTTGATTCGATTTGGGTGAAGGGCGAACAAATTCGCCCTCCCTGAGTGACCGCGGACAGTCCGCCACTCAGGGCGCGGACAGTCCGCGCGTCGGGGACGAGCCAGACCAGTGGCACTGTCCTTCGGCTGATTTGGCTTTTGGATGAACGGCAGACAGTCTGCAGTTCAAAGCCGTGGACAGTCCGGGACTGTCCAGGGGACTTGCAGCAGCACTTCGGTTTTGCTCATTTGGCCGGCGGACAGTCCGTGACCTGAGCCCGGACAGTCTGCCACTGGGCAGATAGTCCGCGACCGTACTGGCGGACAGTCCGCGAATCGGCTGTTTGCTCCGGTTTAGTGCGTTTGCTCTCCCAGCTTGTTCGTTTGGTTTCCGGACTTCTCGTTTGGCCCTAGAGTTGACCAAGGAACCTCTCTAGGTATCTTTGCTACTTGTTAGCATAGGTATTTAGGAGTTTCTTGACGTAGCCATCAATCTACGTTCGGGACTTGGTTTTTTGGGTAGTGTTCGAGCCGAAGCTTTTGGTGTTTGGTTTGCCATCTTCTTGTGGTGCCTCGCTATGATCCTAGGGATCATCCACCCTCTTACAAGGGTCGTGGGCATCATGGTTTCGGTCGCAGTTTCTCAGGGTTGATTTTGGGACATTTGGCCAAAGTCTCGAGAGAAATTTTTGAGCTCCCATTCACCCCCCCTCTGGTAGCCTTGCTAGTGCTTTCTCGGTCCTTCAGATTTTAGGTCCTTGTGTTGCGTTATATGACCTTGTTGATGCTAAGAAAATGACACTTAGTGAGCATCAACAAGCACCCCCAAGCTTACCTTTTGCTTGTCCTCGAGCAAGCATGAACTTGAATTTTGGAAACTCTGTGTTTTTGTTGTGTACGCCCATATTATTTTCATCACCATGGAATTGGTAGCCTTCCCTGCACTCAAGATTAGAACAAAAGACCAACAAAAAGAAGGTTTGTCTTTCCCTTGCCTATTTTGTTAATCAAGATATGTGGAGTTTTTGCAAGTTTTGTTCAAAAGAAAGCATGCTTAGTAACTTCTGTGGCTCACTCAATCACTCATGTTTGTATGTGGAAATGGAAGAATTATCCTCTCACTAAGACTTTATGTGGGGTTTAATGGGTAGGATAAAAATGAGCATGCAATGCTAGCATAATTTTGCTAAGTTAGACAAATGGAGCAAAGGAGCAACAAGTCATAGGTTCAGACCAGGAATGTGCAAGTGTGTGGTATTTATTGTGGCTAATACTTTCATGGCACTTCTCCTTTTTATCTCATTTGTGGGATTATGGCTATGAATGAGAGCACTTGCTCTCTTGAATATTCTTTTCTTTCTAGAGCAGTTGCTCTTTGGAATATTTTTTTTTCTTTCTAGAGCACTTGTTCTCTCTTTTTTTTTAAGAAAGACTTGCTATAGCCATGTCCCTGAGATTTTATTATGGAGCATGATATTTTGCCATGTAGTATTTCTAACAATGAATAGAAATAAAGGCATGTTGTGTGCGTATTCTCAGTGTAAGAATAGCACTATATAGGTGGGTGCAAGTGAATTCCTTGGTCTAAAAATATGACAAGTTTCTCTACCATGTCTATCAACAAAGGTCTAACTAGCTCAACACTAACATGCAGCAAGTGGAAGCTCCTACTCTAAGAGTAAAAATTATTTAGCTTTGGTAGGACTTTCTTTGCCACAGAAGTACTTAGAGCAAGTTTTTAAATTTTTCAAAATAACTACTCCACAAACTTGACTTGCTCAAGTCAAAGTAGAAACTTGCTTCCCCTTTACTTAGTCTAATGCTCATGTCTCAAGTTTAGTTCTAGCATACGTTCTCCCATGATAACTCTAATGCATGACATACATTATTTTTATTCATTGGAAAGAGTTACGATGAGAGCGTTTTATTTATTACTAAATATATATATAAATATATTTTTATTTTTATTATTATTTTTAATTAAGTTGAAAATTAACTAAGATAAAACTCAAATTTAAATTATTGAAATAATAATAAAACTGACAGTACTAAAGACGACAATGATACTTACCTCTTTGACGGGGTCCTCCCCCAAGCTGGCTGTTGGCGTGGTTGGGTTACATCCATCCCTGACGACGGTACATCTCGTCCCAGTTCTGCTGGTTCTGCTGCAGGAGAGAAGAAATATTACCCAGTTCTCCACCAGTTTCCTAGCGGAATACCTGAAAATTTTGGTTCATTTCGTTCAAGTCCTGACGGATTTCGGCAGTATCCGTGGTGAGTCCATTCATTTGGTGCTGAAGATATCCCATATCGCGCATCCACTCGTCCTGATGAAAGGACGAATGGCGAGCGGCCTGTGGTGAGATTCCTCCAGGGAAGAACTCATTACCACGGCCAGTGTACCGGGTGGATCCTCCCAAAGAGTGGGATGAACTCCCTAACTAGGATGAGTGGAGGGACGCCTCATGGCCGTATCCCCACTGCGGATGTTGCGGTTGCTGCCAGTTCGACCCCCCTGCTTGGTGCGAACCAGGGGGTGTCAAATGACCATAGAGTGATGCCCCTCCATACTACTCTGCATGAAAAGGGTCAAACTCCTGTGCCGCTGCTGTGGCTCTTGCTGTCTCTTCTGCTGCACGGGTCTGTGCTCGCGTCCTCCTCCTAGGAACCTGCATGATGTTCTCTCGAGCCAACCTGCGGTTTTGTTCTGCCTCGGTTTCCAGGGCCAAAAGTAATGTTGGTGCATTCACCAACTAAAGTGACATGTGAGGAAGAGCGATTTCATTCACATAATTTTGATAGATCATGTGAATCTCACCGGTTTCTTGGTTCTCACGCAAGAGGTGTCCCTGCGAGAAGTGTTCCAGGGTCAAAAGGTCTCGGTTACCAGGAATGTAAGAGTATATAGCTGTGTTCAGTAGACCCATGTTTAAAGCCAGTCTAGTTATCCATGATGTCATTTCGATATTTCCAGTGCGTTGATCAAATTTAGACCAGTAGTCTGCCATGGCTTTGGCGGGTGATACTTTTATGTGGTTTACTAGAGCATAAAGCAGCAGCATTTCGGGCTTTTTAATTGGTCTTAAGTCAGACCTTATAAAGAGTGTGATACTAATATATTTGTGAAAGAACCTGAGTGTGGGGTTGTGGATATTGCTTGTACGGGGCAAGCCTGAGTTTTTGTTCACAACAATACTTTTCCAAAAGTCATTTCTATTGAATCCCGTACAGGCAGATTCCAAGCTCAACAAGCATGAATCATCAAAGTTTAAATTCTTGCTGAACTGCTTCCACGTTAAAGTATGTTCTTCATTAAAAAGCCAAAATTTTATGTGATTAGCAGATATTTGCATGGTGGCCAGAAATTCCATTGTGAGGGGAAGGATTCCCTCCTCATTAACCTTCCATGCATCTTCCCATCCCAAGGTTCAAAAAATATAGAGAAACTCATTGTCCATACCAGTGCGACTTAGCAAGTCGTCGTCGATGTGGCGGGTGTGAACGAACTCCCTCTCATTGAGGATGTTTCGGGTCTGTCGTTCCTGATCACTCTGCCAGATGATATCATCGACGAAATTCAGGACGTGGATGGTTGGTCCAGCCTGGTGTGTGGGTGGAGAGTTCTGATCCACCGACATTTCGTTGGTGGATGGAGTACCCCTCCCGGCACTCTCCTCATCACTCCCAGCAAAGCGAATGTGAATGTTTGCCCTCGACGAACTTCCCTCACCCCTACTCTTCTTCTTCTTGCCGGTGAAGAAGTTCTTGAGAGAGCCCATGACCTCCTCACTAGTGGTCAAGGTGGCTGGTGTTTTTGTGTTTTGAGTGAGGTGTAGGAACTTGCATGGGGTGTGGGTACTATTTATAGGCTGAGGATGGAAGGGGGGAGGCTGAGAGCTCCTCCCACCTGGCGGGCGCCACCAATAAGTGGCGGGCGCCACCCCACCTTGCCTATTTCTGTCTGCAATCGACACATGAGGTTTCCCTCATAATGTCCACTGAAATTCTAAGTGGGGAATAAAGTGGTAGTGTCGGTGCAAAGTGCAAAGAGTGTAACCTCCTAAGTGGAGTAAGTGGGCTGAAAATTTCAAAGACCACTTCTTCATCCTGGTCATACTTTATACCAAGGATGGTGGGAAACTTACGTAGGTGCAGCTTCGTGCAGAAATGTGGAAATTGAGGTGGCGAGCGCCACCCCTTTATGGGTAATTCCCACTCAAAGCCACTCCTTCTTTTACTTGTGCTCTCCTCATCACTCACCAGAATTTTTGAGTGGAGAAGTGTCCAAAAGATGGAGTGATGTAGAAGAGAGAGGAGGAGACATGGGAGTGAATGATTGCATAGAAAAGAGCAAAGGCTTGGGTCTCTCCTGGTGTTATTTGAGTTTATGAGCTAGGGACGATAGTCTAGTTGATTGGCTAAGTGAAAAAGAGCCTATAGGGTGGCGGGCACCAGCATGGGGTGGCGGGCGCCACCACCAAAGGCTGCCCTAAGCCCCCTAGGCTTCACCAAATCTCCCTACTAAGCATCTATTTTGCAGAAAATTAACTTGCTTAAGTAAAAACAAAAATTTAAATGGGGGGATAAAGACTTACCTTAGCCTAACTTACCTTGGTTAGCAGCTTTGGATTCCCGATTAGTGTCGCCTTCACGGTGGTTGTGGATGAATGTCGGCACCGACGAACCTTGATGACGGGTGTTTTTCCGGTCGCGGTGTAAACTGGAATTTCTCCTCTTTTCCACTGATGTGGAGCTGAATTTCTCCAGCTCCTACATCAATGGTGGCTTTTGCCGTGCTCAAAAATGGTCGTCCCAAGATCAATGGCGTCCGGTGGTCGGGATTAATATCCATAGCCACAAAATCCACCAGGACAAAGAGATTCTGGATTTTCACCGGAATATTCTCTACTACTCCCGTGGGATATCGAAGCGATTGATCGGCTAGCTGCAGACACATAGCAGTAGGAGACAAGGTATGATGATTTAATTTATCATATATTACCTTGGGCATGACGCTGACGCTTGCTCCCAGATCACAGAGTGCATGCTCGAAGTGCTGCTCTCCGATTGAACATGCGATCATTGGGTTTCCTGGGTCCTTCTTCTTTTCTGGGAGTTGGTTTAAAATGACCGCACTGCAATCTTTGGTCAATTTAACCACATCCCTATTTGGAATTGGTTTCTTCTTATTGAGCATGTCTCTCAAATATTTTGCATAAGTTGGAACCTGAATAGCGTCAATAAATGGCACATGTATATATAATTTTTGAATTACCTCGACGAATTTCTTGAATTGGTCGTCTTCCGTCGGATTTCTGTTTCGATCTGGAAAAGGTAATACATGTGTATCATAGAATTCATGAGGAGCAGTTCGTACCTTTAATCAAGGTTCAGCTGGCGTCTCCTCTTCTTCGTCTTTTTCAACATTAACAATATTTTTCTTTGCAGCAGAATTACTACTAGGAACTAAATTAGGATGTGGATCACGAGTGGATTTACCACCTCTCGTGGTTACAGCTTTTAATTCCTCATAGTATTTAATTTGAGATTTAATGTTATCTACTTTTTGCTCTAATCTCTTATTAAAATTAATTTGTTCCTTAAATGCTTCAGAAAAATCTTTCAGTTTAGCATAAATTCCTTCTAACATGTTATCATGTTCAATTAGTTTATTATTTATGCTATCATTAAATCTACCTTGATTAGAAACTAATTTTCCAACAGGAGAATTAAATACGGAGGTTTGAGGCATACCTTTATTATTCCATTGTTGGATCATTGGAATTGGAGGTTCTCCGTAGCCACCATTATTAAGAAGGGATTTTGCATCCTCTTTCTTAATTTCTCCTTGACCTTCACTTGACGAAGCGACTCTTTGCTTGGCGTAGTACTCCATTGCAACACGATCTCTCTTCTCCTTTATTCTTTGCTCTAGCAATTTTACCAAAGTTTGCAGGGTAACAGAATCAACTTGCTTAATTTCAGACATACCTCTAGCACGTTTTTCTGTCCATCCTTGATTCGCTACCATTGTCTCGATCAGTTTGGTTGCCTTCTCTACCGTGAGAGAGAGGTATGCACCTCCGGCGGCAGCATCAATGTGTTGTCGAGATTCTTGCTGGAGTCCATGGTAGAAGCTCTGGATCAAGTACCAGTCTTGCATACCATGGTGGGGACAGTCTTCAACATACTCCTGTAGTCTCTCCCAAGCTTCAGTGATTGTTTCTTCGTCTCTCTGTCCAAAGTTAGAAATCTTGCTACGGAAAAGAATAGTTCGGCTTATCGGGCAGAACTTGTTGAGGAATTGATCCGCGCATCTCACCCATGTCAGTAGGTGTCTAGAGTTGAAGAGGAACCACTGCTTCGCTTTTTCCACTAATGAAAATGGAAAAAGATGAAGTGTAATGGCATCCTGCGAAACTCCCGGCACTGAAATTGTACTACATATCTCCAGAAAATTCCGGAGGTGAGCATTGGCATCCTCGGAAGGTTTGCCATTAAATGCAATAGCTTGAGCCATACGTATTTGGTGAGGTTTAAGCTCAAAATCTACATTACTAGTAGAAGGTAACACTGGAATGTGAGCAAGAGTAGGCATGGAATACTCACTAAGTGTTTTGGTCGACGTCGATGTTGATTGATCGTTGGAGCAGCTTGGTTCGTCAGTCACTTTTGACTGGGATTCTTGTCTTGACGAACTCCTCTCGCGAAACTCCAGGTTCTTCCTCGGAGGAGTGAGATTAGCTCTCGCTCTCCTAAGAATGGCCTCAGGATCTTCTTGATAGTCGCTCGGAAGACTGAATCCAGCCATGGCTACTTTGAACGATCACAAACAAAAAACAATATATATATACCCGCTAGAACTACGGGGGTTAATTCAATAGAAGTCACAAAGAATTAATTCTAGCCAATTGCTTCCCCGGCAACGGCGACAGAAATGCTTGTTGACTCTTGCTAACGTCGTTACTAGGAGTAGACTATGGAATCTATCCCCGGCAACGGCACCAGAAAGGCTTGTTAGTACTTCTTAATGTAAGAAGTATAACTAACTATTCTTATGACTATTGGTAAATTCTGCAAGTGCACAGAATAAGTCAATTGTAGCACTTCACCCGGGAGTAACCGAGTATCGTATTTATTTCCACAGGGAAGCTACTATGGCAGAACTAACACTAGGACTGCTATGAACAACTAGTGATTCTAGCTAGGTTGATCGAAGTGTATGAATGGGGGTTGGTTTCTACTTCTACTAAAGAAAGAAAGATTATCTACTACTAAACTAAATCGGCGGGGTCTGGCCGATGAACAGATTAATGTTTTCCTACACACTTACGAACACAACTAACTTAGCAATAAAGATTTTATCTAGTTCTTCGAACCGTACACACCCTCTGGACTATTTACCTCAGACGTCCACAATGAGGTTTATGATTTAAGAACTAACCCAACTACGTGGTGGAATTCAAGGCTCCCAGGGCTGTCACCACCTGTTTGCTACCACAGCTATCCGGGGGGCTAGCCACAAACTAAGGTATAACTAGTTTAAGCACCGCGCTTACACTAATATATACTACTCTAATCTTGCGTCCAAAACTAGAGCACTGATTACTCAGCGAAGAACCCAAACTCGATACAAACTAAATACTAAGTTATCTATGATCGAAAGCACTCAACAAGAACAATAAGTAAAGGACTTAAAGTAAATGCTGAAAGTAGAAGAACACTAAGATAAATGAAGAAAGACTTGGAATTATACCAGAGACTTTGGAAGATCCTCTATTACAACTCCAGCTCTTCTCTTCTTCACTCTCGCTCTCACTCTAAGTCTCTCAACTAGAGTGTTACTTCACCAGAGCTTCGCTCACAAGGGAGTGGGACTAATGAGGTGAGGTCTGAGTACAAATGAGCTCGGGGGGGGGGGTCCTATTTATAGCCTAAGGGACCTAGGGGGGGTATTTATGGACCTAGGGTTAGGTCAGGGAGGTGAGTGAGGTGGCGGGCGCCAGCCCTAGGTGGCGGCCGCCACACCCCTGACCGTTGGATCCACCGTCATTGCTTCAACGACATCCAGGGGCTCCAGGGAGGCGGTTTCAAGGTCGGTTGCATGTCCAAATAACTGTCACATGGGCAATTAGGCCATGATCCACGTGACATCTCTTCTTAGCCCTTGGATGCACTGACCTAAGTGATCAATGGCTGCAAATGAGTATGGCACGCCTCCCCTGGATCAGTGACGTGGCAGGGGAGGAGTTTGGGCCTCACTCCCCTTGCGGCCGCCAGCTAGGGGTGGCGGGCGCCACCCCACCTTGGCCCAAAGTGAGCCCAGGTCAGTGTGCTTGCCTCCTGGTGGGTCCTCTTGGTCATTTTGCTCAAAAACCCTGCAATTACCTACATTCAAATAAAACTCAAGGACAAGTGGAAATCGTTAGTTTATAAAAGGTTTTTGGTTCATTTTAGGTCCTTGTGTTGCGTTATATGACCTTGTTGATGCTAAGAAAATGACACTTAGTGAGCATCAACAATGATCTGCCTATAAATACCCTGCCTAGGAAGCGAAGAGCTCATATCCTTTTGAGCGTATGACTTCCTCTAGTTCCATGAGTATTGTAGGATCAATAGTGGAGATGACCGAGCCCCCGGGTGTCTTCCTTCTGTAAGATAGATGAGGTGCCCAGAAGAACTCTTATGAAGGGACCATCCGCTAGGGTGGTTTCCAAGTGGTCGCGAGCAGAGGGATACAGAGGTGCGCCTAGAAGAACTTTTGTGACTACCACTCGTAGATAACCTCGGAGTCACAGGTTGTCAAAAGGTGGCAAGGGTGATGGTCTTCCCCCCGAGTTCCTTGAGTACTGGGGTGGTGCCTAAGACCCACCTTGGGATGCACTGAAAAGATAGTTTCTACCCAAGGTTCTGTGTCTGCTTTACTGCGTATCGCTGAACCCGGTCCTTGGTGCATTAGGCATCAGGACTCTGTACCTTGATTACACTAGAGTAGAGTTTTACATCCTGATGGTACTTATGCTGGTAGTTCCTGTATTTCAAGATGTTTCCATGTATCTCTGTTGTAATTCCGAGTAATAATAAATAAGATCTGGGTACTTGGAATGTTTTCCGAGTCCTCTATCTTGTTCTCCGAGTACTAAATGTGTCTTGTGAAAGAAGGAAGCTTGGCTGATTGTTGTATGCCTGTTCACGGTTGATGACGCCGTCCGAAACGTTCTCACAGCCGTTAGGGTTTTGAACGGTTTCATTACGCCGTCTGGAAAAGATGAACGGTTGGCAAAACAGATCTATAATAAGCCGCCGTCAGGCCTGTGTTTTCCTCACGCTTTCATCAAGCCATTGCCTTCAGAGTTAGAAATCCCCTAGCCAATTCCTCAGTTGATGCGCAGAAAATCTCTTGTTGCCAACATGGGTCCTAAGAAGCAAGCCGCTGCGGAGAAGAAGAAAGCCAGGATCACCACTACTTGGATTCCGCGCCATCCTTGCCCGCCCACTGATGTCTTGGCATGGAAGATGCCGGATACCAAGCTAACGGAGCTTGCTTACTTGGCACAACAAGGATTGCTCCGAGCACAGCCATTGGATGGGTGGAGGGTACCGACTGATCATCATGCTCCCGCCCCCAACACCACGGAGATAGTCATGTTCAAATCTTTCATGGAGCGGGGATTGGGACTTCTAGCATCGAACTTCTTGCGAGGGTTGCTCCATTACTATGGTTTGACTCTCAACCATATCACTCCCAACGCCTGCTTCCATATTGCCATCTTCATTCATCTGTGTGAAGGTTTCCTGGGTATCTTCCCATCCTTTACTCCCTTGCGCTACTTCTTCTGGGTGAAGTGTCAACCTAGTGACGCTAGCGTTGAGGTAGTTGGAGGGGCTAGCATCCAGCTTAGGCTAGAGGTGGCCACACAGTATATTACTGTGGAGTTGTCAGATTTCGTCCGAGATTGGGCTGTCGGGTGGTTTTATATGGCCAACCCTCTGCCGGCTCTTCGCCGCCATGATGGATGGCCTCCACGAAAGTGCTGGGAATGGAAGGACAAGATTACCGCCGTTGAGGTAGAGGCTGTCCAACCCTTCATTGATATGATAGATGGATTGAAGCTTGGCGGATTGAACGGGTACACCGTCGTCCAAGACTTCGTCGCGCGCCGCATCCATCCTCTTCAACAGCGAGCCAACTTTGGCTTTGAGTACCTGGGTACGAAGGACCCGGGTCGTCATTACGCCGAACAGCTGTCTGATCATGAGATCCTGAGGAGGGTGAACCGACTGCTCAAGAGCCGTGAACACCTTGTTCCGGTGATGACAACATTCTGCGCCATCAACCCGCCTCCTCAGGTGAGTAGTTGTCCTGTCTTGTCTTTAAGATTCTTAGTAGATATCGTTCTAACTTGACTGAGTTTTGCTTCTTTTATAGGGCCAGGGAAGGGATAACAATGATTGTCCGCCCCTGCCTTCGGCGACTGAAGAAGGCGGAGGCATAATTCTAGGAGGTCCTATCCGAAGTGAGGACCTTCCGAACAACCCAAGCTCTCCTGATGACCTTGATTGGCTTGACATAGAATCAACTGACTCTGATGTCATGCTCATAGACCCAGAAGCTGAGAGTAGCCGGAAGAGGTCGCCGACTCCACTTCAAGAAGCCGGGGAACCTGTCCCGAAGAAGGCTCGCACTGGTAGGTGCCGTGCTTGTCGAAAAGTACTTTTGTCACCAGCATTGGCTGAAAAGCACTGTAATATGGGTGCTCCTGGTAAGGGGAAACCCGAGTACCTTGTACTCCTTTTGTTTTTGGATTTTAATAAACCCTTGTCTTATATATGTCTTTGTACCAGATACTGAAACAATCCAACTGACTTCAAGCAGTGCGATCCCTGAGGACGCTCCGACTCCAGACCCGCTACTGAAGAAACCTCTCTTGAAGTTGTCGCGGCCATTAAAGCTCGTAAAGTAAGTCACAGGATTTTACTTGTAGAGTGCTCGCATATTTCTGGTACTAACATAGATACTCATCTGTTGTAGGAAAACGAAGTCGACTGCAGCAGCCTCAGATGCGGTCCCTGAGACTCAGGCAGTAGAGGAGTCGGAGACGGTGGACAAAAAAGAAACCAGCGCCCCTCCTGTCTTTAGTCAGGTAGATGTTTTACCCGGCTCCTCTCCGTCGGGTCCTCAGGTTGATACAGCACCTAAAGTGGATCTTCTCCCTTTGCCTCAGGTTGGTGTGCCATTCTCGATTTTCCGTTCTCCTGCTCAGTTGGAATTTGATCGAGTAATGAATGAGTGGTTTTTCCGCACTCGACAGCCAGACGAGCCAACCCTGGAGATGGTCTTAGCCGACGTCAATGCTAAGGCATCTACTCTTCCCCAGGGCGGGTCCACGGGTGCCCCCGAGTCCTCGCGCCAAGGAGCGACGCTTGATGTCATGGGGTATGACCAGGACCTCACCCGGCTGAAGGAGTTAAGTGAGCAAGTGAGGGCCCCTGTCTAAGCCCTTCAACAGTTTGTTGAGGTAAATCTTTTGAAATCCTCTTCAAGTGTTACAGTCTCATTTGAGTACTGACAGTAGTATTTTTGTGCAGGGCTTTGATGTGAAGGTCAAGGACTAGATCACTTGGATCCGTCAGGAGATGTCTCGTGAGAGTCAGGAGCTTCGAGATTACATCGCCCAAGACCAAATTAGCCAAAAAGTGGCCACCCAACTCCTGCACAATCGCATCTACGAGCTTCAAGGTAGTCTTAAGACTGTAGTAGCTGAGCGTGACACTGCCAATAACCGGGAGGTTGCGCTGATAGCCAAAGGCGCCTCCTTGGAGCAGAAGATGAAGGAGCTGAAGAAAACTTCCAAGAAGCAACTGGATGGTAAGTTGAAAATACTGCTCCGGGTCTTTTGCTCCTTGTTAACTGATGACACGTTAACAGACTGATGTGCCTTCAGATGCAAATAAACTGGCTTCCGGGTGGCAAAATGCTTTTAACCGGAAGGAGGCGGAACTTGAAGAGGTATATGCTAATGCACAAAGTACTCTTCAAGAAGCCAAATTGATGCGTGAAGGTGCTGACCGGGACCTCCTGCAGGCATTGAAATCGACGAAGGAGTCGCGGGAAGCTCTCGTGTCTTCGCAGGCTTCCTTGAAGGCGTTGGAGCGTGCCGTCGAGCCCATCTTGGATATGATTCCGTGCCCTGAAGGAGTCGAGGAATCTTTGATTGATCGGGCCAAAGCTGCACCTGGACGGCTGGCTCAGTATATCAAAGATATGTTGACTTCAGTTGTGCAGGGTCTAATGGCGACACTGCGGCTGCATCTGCCGTCCTTCGACTTGTCGTCTCTTATGATGCTTCATGAAGGCAAAGGCGATGAGGATCTTGCGGCGATGCAAGAAGTGGTCAAGACCGTGGCGGAGGAGTACTCGCAGATTTTAGATCTTGTAGAGTAGCTTAGCCTCCTTGATCGTTTAACTGCCGCTTGTATTCCCTGGAAACAATTATTATCAAATATAAAGAATCAAAGTATTAGTTACTTTTGAATCTTTGTGAAGTTCATATCAACTCGTCATTGCAAGAAATTTCTTGTCAATGGGTTGTTTCTGTTTGATGTGGATGTATGACCAGACGTCTTATTAGACGAGTCTATCCGGGTGCTCTCTAGCACTTGAGTTTGGGTCGTGTGACTTCGTTTCTCTAGTAGTCTTATAACGATCATGTAGAGAACTTAGTCTTGCCCGAGTACTACTCTTAGTACCCTTGTTCAAGGGATAATTTTGATCAAGCACCTCTTGAAGGACCGTGACAATGGTTCCTTCTGGGTGAATCATATCCTCTTGGTACTCGTAGCTTGAGTGTGAAAATGGGTGGACCTCTGTCCGTTTAAGTTGTAATGGGGTGAGTACTACTCCCCTTGTTACACCTTATAGGAACTAGTATCTACTATGGTAGATACCATATTCGCTATAGGTTGATAGACGGGTATTAAACCGTACTATCATTAGAGTTGCATTGAGCTCGAAGCTCGTAACTCGAGTTTGGTTGCCGCTGAACCAGTCCATCCGAGTAATATTATATATTAGTCGGTGTGATACAATAGCTAAAGCTTATTGTATGACTGATAGACTTCATGTGACTAAATAGTCATAATGAAGTAAAATAAGAGAAAAAAAAGCTTTTGTTACTGATGAAGTGTAAGCTTTATTAATATCCGTGTAGCGAATACATTTTCCCTGAACCAGATCTGTAGCTTAGTCCTTAGGTATGGAATTTCTTCAGATGCTCAATATTCCATGAATTTGGCAACGGAGAACCATCCTCAGTGATTAGCTCAAATGATCCGGGTCTTGTTACTTTGGATACTATGTAGGGTCCTTCCCATGGACTCATGAGCTTGTGGCGCCCTGTGGTATTCTGAATTTTCTTCAGGACCAGATCGCCTACTTGGAAGGTGCGGTGATGGACGTTCTTGTCATAGTAGCGCCTCATCCCTTGAAGGTATCTTGCTGACTGAAAGAGTGCGGTTAATCGGGATTCTTCAAGGCTGTCGACTTCTAGCCACCTGGTATTGTCAGCTTCGCCTTCATTGTACTGCTCTGTTCGTGGGGAGCTCCAGATTAAGTCAGCCGGGAGGATTGCTTCAGTGCCATATACCAGGAAAAAAGGAGTTTGGCCTGTTGCCCGACTTCGTTGTGTCCGTAGCCCCCAGACTACCTTAGGCAGCTCTTCGACCCACTTTCCGCCGTGATCTTTTAGAAGGTCAAATAGCCTTGGTTTTAATCCAGCAAGAATTAGGGCATTTGCTCGTTTGACTTGACCGTTGGATTGTGGATGGGCTACTGATGCGTAGTTTATTTTGATTCCACAGTCGTTGGCCCATGACTTAAACTCAATAGCCGTGAAAGGGGACCCGAGGTCAGTGATAATTCTATGTGGCATCCCAAAATGATGAAAGATGCTCTGCATGAATTGTACTGACTTAGATGCGTTGAACTTGACCAATGGCATGTACTCAATCCACTTGGTGAATTTGTCGATTGCGACGTAGATTTACTCGAATCCGCCTGGAGCACGCTTAAGAGGACCCACCATGTCTTGTCCCCAGCATGAGAAAGGCCATGACGGAGGAATATAAATCAATTCATGTACAGGTACGTGCTGCTGTTTGGCAAAGAACTGACATGATTGACAGCGGCGTACTAGGTCTTCTGCATCCTTCAAGGCTGAGGGCCAATAGTACCCTGATCTAAAGATTTTTCCGACTAGTGTCCTTGATGCTGCATGGTTGCCACAACACCCGGAGTGAACTTCATTTAGGATTTCCCTGCCTTCTTCAGGTGAAATGCATTTGAGGAGGACTCCTGATGAAGCTCCGCGTCGATATAGCCTGTCCCCGACTAGTACATAGTTTTTGCTACGTCTGGTGACTTGCTCTGCGGCAGTTTTGTCACTTGGCAGTTTATGCTCTTTGAAGTAGTCGATGAAGACTTGTGTCCAGTCGGGTGCGAGAACTAGAACCTGAGCGGAGGATACTGGTTCAACCTCTTCTTTCTCTTGGATTGAAGGCTTGGATAACTCGTGTACGAAGGTACCATTAGGAACCAGAGCTCTATCGGAACCCAATTTGGCTAGGGCATCCGCTGCTACATTGAGATCCCGAGTAATATGAATGAGTTCCAGGCCAGAAAAGTGTTTTTCCAGCTTACGGACTTCCGCACAATAGGCATTCATTGTTTCATTAGTACAGTCCCAGTCTTTGTTGACTTGGTGAATTACCACGGAAGAGTCGCCGTAGACTAGGAGTCGTTTGATACCCAATGCGACTGCTAGCTTGAGTCCGTGGAGTAGTGCTTCATATTCTGCTTCATTGTTGGTAACAGGCCATAATATCTGCAGGACGTACTTGAGCTGCTCTCCGGCGGGTGATACAAGTAGTACTCCAGCTCCTGCTCCTCCGAGTTTTAGGGACCCATCAAAGTACATCTTCCAATGATCGGGGATAGCGTTGTCTTGGATCTGCTGTATTTCTGTCCACTCGGCGATGAAATCAGCTAGAGCCTGTGACTTAATTGCTTTCCTAGGAGTGAACATGATGTCGAGTGCCCCCCAATTCGACAGCCCACTTGGAAATTCTTCCAGTAGCATCACTATTGTGGAGGATTTCTCCTAAAGGGAAATCCCTAACAACTGTGATCTCATGAGCTTCGAAGTAATGTCGTAGCTTTCTTGAAGATATAAGTAGGGCGTAGAGCAATTTCTGTACTTGTGGGTATCTGACCTTTGAGTCGGAGAGTACCTCGCTGATGTAATATACTGGTTGTTGGGTGTGGTAGATGTGCTTGTCATCCTTGCGCTCCACCACGATTGCTGTACTTACGACGTGTGTGGTCGCTGCGATATAAAGCATCATCGGCTCCCTGGGTTCTGGTGGCATTAGTATGGGTGAATTGGTGAGGTATCCTTTGAGTTGTTCAAAGGCCCTGTCCGCTTCTTCTGTCCACTGAAATTTTTCGCCAGCCTTGAGTAATTTGAAGAAAGGGAGTCTTTTTTCTCCCAGCCGTGAGATAAATCGATTTAGTGCGGCCATGCACCCGGTGAGCTTCTGAACATCCCTAACCGAGGTAGGTGGCTTCATGTTGATGATAGCTGAGATCTGCTTTTGACTTGCCTCGATGCCCCGATGGCTAACGAGAAATCCGAGTAACTGGCCTGAGGGTACTCCGAAAACGCATTTTGTGGGATTGAGTCTCCATTGATATGTGCGTAGTCGATTGAAGGTTTCCGCCAAGTCTGATATGAGAGTAGTAGGATCCTTTGTCTTTATGACCACATCATCGACATAAGCTTCTGCGTTGCAGCCAATTTGGTCACCCAAGCAATCCTGGATAGCTCGTTGATAAGTGGCCCCTGCATTCTTCAGCCCAAAGGACATGGTTTTATAACAGTAGGCGCCGAAGGGAGTTATAAACGATGTCTTGGGTTGGTCTTCTTCTTTGAGAGCAATCTGGTGGTACCCAGAGTAGCAATCCAGAAAAGATAACAGAGCAGAGCCTGCGGTGGCATCAACTATTTGATCTATCCTCGGTAATCCGAAAGGATCCTTTGGACAGTGTTTATTGAGGTCTGTGTAGTCGACACACATGCGCCACTCAGCAGAGTTCTTCCTGACTAGCATTGGGTTAGATAACCACTCGGGGTGGAGGATTTCTCTGATGAATCCGGCTGCGAGTAGTTTGGCTATTTCCTTCTTTATCGCCTCTTTCTTCTCTGGTGAGAACCGTCGTAGTCTTTGCTTGATAGTTCTAGAACCTTCTTTTAATTCCAATTTGTGCTCAGCCAAATTCCTTGGGACTCCTGGCATATCAGTCGGTTTCCAAGCAAATATATCTTTGTTTGCTCTAAGGAACTTGGTGAGCGCGAGTTCCTATAATTCAGATAGGTGAGCGCTGATAACCGCTGTCTTGGAGGGATCACCGGTTTCCAGGTCAATGGTTTTTGTAGAGACTTCTGCTGATAGTTGGATAGTACCCGCCTTCTTGGTTGGGATTTCTGAATCTCCAGGCTTGGTACTATGCACCATCTGAGCGAGTTCTTGTACTTCCAGAGTGAGTTGATCTTTTTCAGCGATTTGAACATCCTCTGTGTCACAATCGAATGATCGCTTCAAGTCACCCCTGAAGGTTAGGATTCCCTTAGGACCAGACATCTTCAGCAGATGGTACGGGTAATGAGGCACTGCCATAAACTTGGCGATGGCTGGTCGTCCAAAAATGGCATGGTATGATGATTCGAAGTCGGCTACCTCAAAACTGATGTACTCAGTCCGGTAATTGATCTGAGTTCCAAAAGACCTCAGAATTATTAGGGCTACCTCAAAATGGGTAGTATTGTGATGGAACCTCCTGAATTATTAGGGCCCACGAGTACCTATCCTTGTCCAACAGACCTCAGACAGTCATACATTGTGCCCCATAACCCAAAAGACCCATCACGTATCATCGGGTAACCCGACTCATCCACATTTTCTTACACTCCCAGGATCATTGCAAGAGTCAAGGCAGCATTACAACATTTCACAAACAATATACATCAGAGATAAAAGTGCGGAAGTATTACACCATAAGTTTTACAAACCAGTTGTTCGAACTCGCGTAGTTATTACAAACCATAGTTTCAAACTTCACCCTAGATAGTGGAAGCAACATTAATAAAACTGTATTTCACACAAACAACCCCGCCTAAGGGTTGCATTACTGCTCCCCGGACACGTCCTCCTCAAAGACGGTCAAGCAACAAGCCTCAAAGCAAGGCTGCTCGTGAACGTCACCTGCAACAGGGGTTAACAAACCCTGAGTACAAAGGTACTCAACAAGGATTACCCGATATGAGAAGAGAAGGAATAGGTATGCTGGTTTGGGTAGGCTCAACAGTACTTTTATTTGCATAAGAGATTACTACAGTAATTCTAGATTCAAATTTTACTTACTCATTTAAGTATATGGTAAGAATTGTAAATGAACACTAGTATAAGGTCATTATCATTCTTTTTTAAACCAGTTTCGTTTTCATTCTATGGTGCGGGTCAGAAGATTGAGTCTCCTTAACCGAGGAGCACGACGATTCGAACCGATTCAACCAGATCTGGGAGTTTTCCACGATCATACGATATATGTAGACCCTTGATCACACATATACCAACCCCAACCTCGGATCCTCCAAACAAGACCGGGTTCGCGCCACCCGAGAGTACTTGTACACCTCCAATCCGGGACTTTAACCCACGAGGGTAGCTAGTACTCCCGCCATCTCTCCACTCCTAGTGCGCGATTAGCCGTTCTCATTTAAGAACCACCAAGGCAGGGCTTACCGTAGCATATGATCGGTACTTCACAGTTTCTCAATCTAGCAGGCCAACAACGGTTAACCCTACACTGACACATCTGGGTCACCATACATCGATCCAAGGGTCGATGCATGTGCCCGTCTGGTCTTAACCATCATTCTTTCTCATTATCATTCCAAAACCATAAGTATCGAAAATATTTATCAAAAGCTTTATAAAGCAAGGCTAAGCATTTCTATCATTTGCATAAAGCAGGTAGCAAGGAATGATATATCGATAACAAGGTTGGTCATGCATCAACAGGTTTAAAGCATTTAGTTGTTAAACATTTAATGCATAAGGTTATCGAAAGTAAGTGTAATTATAAATTCAAGGAAATGGTTAAATGAACCGGGGCTTGCCTTCATTGACCGAAAGAGTCTAGAACTCCTGATAATCCGGATCAACAGGACACTCCGAACTCTCGGGACCAACCTCGTCCGGACAATCGATCACTTCGGAAGCTACACGATAATAAAGTGCATGCTTGATGAGATGCTCATGTCATGATCATGGTAAGGATGGAAATTTTCTAAGCTATAAACATTTATCTTGCAACAACTTTCCATCACGGTACAGTTGCAAACCAACAAACCAACTTGTACAAACATACATGATTAAATGAGTGAAGCTTGTAAGCTCTAGGGCTCGGGCTAGCTAACTCAGGAGAATCCAGGGATGCAGGCAGAGCTATCTGGGAGATGGAAATGGCAGAGACGCAGCAACGGCGGAGAGAGGGCTCGTCGGAGCTTGATTGGAAACAGAGGAGGAGAAAGAGGAGGTGGCGGACGGGGACGATGGGAGATTGGGGAGCTCTCAGAGCTTGCCACCGCGCGGAGTGAAGCAAGCAGGCTTCCAGCTGCGTGGCCGCACACGCGGAGCGGCGCGGAGATGGCCAGGCCACGGCGACGGCGCACGCGGCGGCCCGCCCTGCTCCGGCAGGTCCCCCCCCCTCGTGTAGCTACAGGATCAGGTTTGCCCCTTTTCTAATTTCTCTAGATTTTTGAACTGCATGACAAAAACTTTTTAAACAAAAGTTGCTCCAAATTTTGTGTTCTACAAGTTTGTTTTAAGAATCAAAGTCAAATTTTGCCTAGATTTTGAAATGGAGTTCAAATATCAAATTTGGACCAAACTGAATTCAAAATTACTTTTGAATTTCCTGAAAAACTTCAAATTTTGCCAATATATAAAAGGTACAGTTTGAAAAGTTGCACAACTTTTCTTTAACACCCTATGGCTGATTTCAAATGGAAATAGGTCAATTTGATCAAAACAGTTCAAATCCACTTCAAATTGGAAATTTGAAAAGGGGACAGAACGTGGGTTTTGCAGTAATAGCAAAATTACTTTTAATTTTGCATTGACACTTGAAAAAGGGTCAATGTATGAAATGTTCATTTTGAAATTCTCTACACCTTTGATTTATATCTCAAACTCATATTTCAAATAGTTTTTGAAATACAAGTTTAAAGTCAAAAGGGAACCATTTCTAGGGTTTAAGTAAATTCATAATTACTTGAAATTTTGTACAAAAACTTTGAGAAATTTGAATACCAAAGTTGTACCGCTCCTCAAGATCTACCAAAAAGCTTTTAGGGTCAACCCCTAAATATTCACAGATTTTGAGTTAACTAAAAAGGGCTAATCAAAATATATAGGAATTTAATGTTTTTTTGCCAAGTTTTAGCTAAATAGATTTTGGTTTCTTTTGAATTGTTGAACTTGGATCCATACCTTTACATGACTTTAGTCAAATGGGAATGAACACAAGTTACTTCATAATGTTTTTCTAAATTAGGTTTTTGAGCTGCATCACAAGCATAAACAAAGTTGCTCACACATTAGGAATTAAACTCATTTTAGTGAATGCATCTCAAGGTGAGCTAGCACATGATGCTATGAAATGCTTATGATGACATGACAACATTTTATTCATGTAAACACCTGAGGTGTTACATCCTTTCCCCCTAAAAGAAATCTCGACCCGAGATTTCACCACAAACCAAACCATCCATTAACGTTGTGGGATACGGGGATAAAGATTACAAACTTTTACAAAAACTAGGAACATATACTATTTGTCAACTTCTTTCATTGTCCTGACTGTATGGTTGCATAGAACTCAGGAAACTGCTCCATCAGAAATTCTTTGGTTTCCCAAGTCGCTTCTTCCTCAGAATGCTGACTCCATTGAACTTTATAGAACCTGATAGTGTGTCGTCGAGTCACTCTATCTCGCTGATCGAGAATCCGGATGGGATACTCTGAGTAAGTCATATCAAGCTTAAGCTGTACCCCTTCGACATCTATCACTTGGTCAGGAACTCGTAGACACTTCTTCAGCTGAGAGATGTGAAACACATTATGAACCTCTGACAGATGAGCTGGTAGTTGAATACGGTATGCCACTTTGCCACACTTGGCTAGGACTTGAAAAGGTCCGATGTAACGGGGAGCAAGCTTGCCCTTGACCCCGAAACGATAAACACCCTTGGTGGGTGGAAATGGTTAAATGAACCGGGCTTGCCTTCGTTGACCGAAAGAGTCTGGAACTCCTGATAATCCGGATCAACAGGACACTCCAAACTCTCGGGACCAACCTCGTCCGGACAATCGATCACTTTGGAAGCTACATGATAATAGAGTGCATGCTTGATGAGATGCTCATGTCATGATCATGGTAAGGATGGAAATTTTCTAAGCTATAAACATTTATCTTGCAACAACTTTCCATCACGGTACAGTTGCAAACCAACAAACCAACTTGTACAAACATACATGATTAAATGAGTGAAGCTTGTCTGCATCAAACAGCAGATCAAGATAATTCACTCAGCAGATCAAGATAATTCACCTAACTTAACCTCCAAATCTATCATAAAGAGACTTTGATTTTCATATTTAACAACACTACTTATTCATAAAGAAAGCAATTTAATTAGTACAAAATTAAGTTGTGAAGCAAACTATGCCCAAATTAGTTCAAACTTTTAGAGATGATAAATTATAGCAAATAACAGTGGTAAAACAAATATTACAATTTTTGAACAACCATTTAAACCCGCAGAATTAAATCAAACTATAACATTTAAATAATTAATTAAGGCATATAAATAAGATTAAAATCTATTTTCTCCAACGGAGCTCAAAATTTTTGTGATGATACATTTTCAACTAAAAACAGTGACAAAATTAGTTTCATGATTTTTGGACCTTTAAATAAGCCTACAAAAATCATCAAAGTCCATTTATTAATAAAAAGACCTATTTAAATCAGTTTCAAAATTTGTTCAAAACTCAAGTTTCATATTTTTCTTAAATACTAGACTGCTTGAGAAAGCTACACAAAATTTTTCACAATTTTTGGAGCTTCCTACAAAAACATATCAAAAAGACAAAACACAATACTATTCACCTATTCAGAAAAAAGAAAAACTCTTCACAACCTTACTGGGCTCGGCCCATCTTCGGCCCACAGCCGCTGACAACGGGCCCCAGGTGTCAGCCTCTGCTTCTTCCCCTTCACGCCCAGACCAGAGCTCGGCCGGCCTTGACCGGCTGCCGGCGCGTTGACTGGCCGTCGGCCTTCGCACCGGCGAAGTCTCCGGCGACGGCGAGGGCCTCAACGTCTCCGGCTTGACCTCGCGCATCAATTCCACCCCTCACCAGCCTTAGCACCTACACGACCAGGAGCTGGCAGCGGCCATGGTGGCTCGGCCAGACTGGGCATGACGGCAACGCGGCGTTCCGGCCATAAGGGCTCGGTAGAGATCACAGTTTCGACAGCACTGCACTCCCGCACTCCTCGCGAACACGGTGCTCACCTTAACTCAAACAAACACGACTCGGAACCCTTCGGTCCACGACGGCGGCCATGGCGGCGCTTGCACCGACGGCGAGCCACGCGAACAGACCAAGACTGCACGGTAGAGACCAAACCGAGGGACGCAACACGCCTAGGGACTCAACGCGACTACGATGCGCGCTTTACCTTGACTTGAGGAGCACTGGACTGAGGTTGGTGACGGCGGCGGCGATGGCAGAGCTTGCACCGACGGCGACCTCCGTGGACTGCTCAAGCCAGAGCGGTAGAGACCTCAAAAGCGAGCCAAACATGAGCCACAACACAACACGAAGCTAACACATTAACCGGATTGACCGGAGGAACTCCGGCTTACCGTGACCGCGACCAAGGTGCCCGCGGCGGCTCCCTGCCGGCAGCGAGGACGAAGACCGTGGCGACGGCGCTTGCAAGCTCTAGGGCTCGGGCTAGCTAACTCAGGAGAATCGAGGGATGCAGGCGGAGCTATCTGGGAGATGGAGATGGCAGAGATGCGGCAACGGCGGAGAGAGGGCTCGTCGGAGCTTGATTGGAAACAGAGGAGGAGAAAGAGGAGGTGGCGGACGGGGACGATGGGAGATTGGGAAGCTCTCAGAGCTTGCCACCGCGCGGAGTGAAGCAAGCAGGCTTCCAGCTGCGTGGCCGGACACGCGGAGCGGCGCGGAGACGGCCAGGCCACGGCGACGGCGCACGCGGCGGCCTGCCCTGCTCCGGCAGGTTCCCCCCCCCCCCTCCTGTAGCTACAAGATCAGGTTTGCCCCTTTTCTAATTTCTCTAGATTTTTGAACTGCATGACAAAAACTTTTAAAACAAAAGTTGCTCCAAATTTTGTGTTCTACAAGTTTGTTTTAAGAATCAAAGTCAAATTCTGCCTAGATTTTGAAATGGAGTTCAAAAATCAAATTTGGACCAAACTGAATTCAAAATTACTTTTGAATTTCCTGAACAACTTCAAATTTTGCCAATATATAAAAGGTAGAGTTTGAAAAGTTGCACAACTTTGCTTTAACACCCTATGGCTGATTCCAAATGGAAATAGGTCAATTTGATCAAAACAGTTCAAATCCACTTCAAATTGGAAATTTGAAAAGGGGACAGAACGAGGGTTTTGCAGTAACAGCAAAATTACTTTTGATTTTGCATTGACACTTGAAAAAGAGTCAATGTATGAAATGTTCATTTTGAAATTCTCTACACCTTTGATGTAGATCTCAAACTCAGATTTCAAATAGTTTTTGAAATACAAGTTTAAAGTCAAAAGGGAACCATTTTTAGGGTTTAAGTAAATTCATAATTACTTGAAATTTTGTACAGAAACTTTGAAAACTTTGAATACCAAAGTTGTACCCCTCCTCAAGATCTACCAAAAAGCTTTTAGGGTCAACCCCTAAATATGCACAGATTTTGAGTTAACTAAAAAGGGCTAATCAAAATATATAGGAATTTAATGTTTTTTGCCAAGTTTTAGCTAAATAGATTTTGGTTTCTTTTGAATTGTTGAACTTGGATCCATACCTTTACATGACTTTAGTAAAATGGGAATGAACACAAGTTACTTCATAATGACATTCTAAATTAGGTTTTTGAGCTGCATCACAAGCATAAACAAAGTTGCTCACACATTAGGAATTAAACTCATTTTAGTGAATGCATCTCAAGGTGAGCTAGCACATGATGCTATGAAATGCTTATGATGACATGACAACATTTTATTCATGTAAACACCTGAGGTGTTACAAGTATGATCCTTCCGAGTGGTACAGCCGCCTTTCCGGGTACTATGCCGTAGAAGGGTGCACTTGATGGTGTGAGCTGGGTTGCGAGATCCAGATTCATCTTGCGTAGGGTGCTTGCAAAGATGACGTGAAGTCCTGCCCCTCCATCAATGAGTACTCTCCCCAATGTAAACCCGGTGACCGTAGGATCCAGGACTAGCGGATAATGCCCTGCATTGGAGACGCTGGTCCATTGGTCCTCTCGGAAGAAATTTATCGGGTGCTCAGACCAGTCAAGATATTTGGGAGTTGCTGGTTCTGTAGACATGATCTCTCAGAGGGAAAGCTTCTGGAGTCTTTTATTATCGCTGGTAGTTACTCCCCCAAATATGACGTTGATGGTCCCTTTGGGGTGCTGGAAACCGCCAGCGTCCTGCTACGGGTCTCCGGCTGCTTTTTTCCCCTTGTCTTTCTTGTTTTTATTGAAATCAGAGTTTAAGCCTCTCTCCTTGAGCTGCCGACAATGCCTAGCGAGATGTCCTCCTTTAGGATGGAAAGGGCATGGTCCATCGAGCAAGTCATCAAAGGTGGATGGCTTATTCCCCTTCTTCTGAGGCTCCATGGCAGCAACAGTATTGTCTCCTGTTCTCTTGCGGGTGTTTTGTTGTGGTGTCTGGTTGCCTCTCTGATTGTTACCTCGATCGCCCTACGTGTTCCTCTCGGGGAAACGTTCCTGAGTGCGTTCTTCTGTTGCAATCATGGAATTTACAGCCCGATGGAACTCGTCGGCAGTGGTCGGGTCCTGCTTGATGAAATCTTTGTAATTGTACCTTTCGCAAATTCTGTTGCCAAAAAGGTCAATTACTTCTCTGTCTGTAATGTCAGATATTGTGGAGCGGATCTGTGAGAAGCGCCTATAATACTCCCGTATTGACTCATTTTTTTGTTGCTTGCAGGTCCTGAGCTTAGTCCGGGGATCTGATCTCTCGGGGACACCCGCAAAGTTCTCTATGAAGATACGATGGAGTTGTTCCCAGGAGTCGATGGACTCGGGCTTAAGCCTGTCGAACCAAGCGAGTGGAATTGTCTCTAAAGCCATTGGGAGAAAGAGTGCTTTGACGTCGTTGCTTCCTCCTGCTAGCTCAACTGCTTGGGCGTACAGCCTGAGCCAACGTTTAGGTTCTGTCTTCCCATCGTACTTTGAGTAGTTCTCGGGTTTGAATTTTCGTGGGAACGGGACTGCTCGTAGCCTCTGGGAAAAGCAAGGGAAACGATCGACTACGTCAGATGCCGCAATTGCGACTCCTCGGTATGAAGATTCGGCTCCTCCTTCAGCTTGATCAGGTACTCGGTGGCCCAGACGACTCCTTGCTGGAACCCGGCCGAGTCGCTCCTGAACAGGTCGCCTCTGGCTTGGGTGGGACGAAGCTCGTTCATCAGCTAGAGACTCAAGGTTCCGTCCCCGGAGTTGCAGCGCAGTAGTCTGAAGCATGATCAGTCGTCGCTCTTCATCAGGGGTGCGGTTGTCCTTGGCTCCCATCTCTGTAGATAGGGCCATAATGTTCTGGTAGGGTGTCTGGAATACCTTGTGATCAGCGACTCTGATAAACTCAGGCTCGAGGTTGCGAGAGCAATCAGCTCGTCAGCGATTGTGATCGTTTTGTGATTGATGCTCCTGATCACGTTGGGCGCGAGCATGATTTTCCACGTCCTCTTCTAGGCGCCTCCGAGTATTATATTCTTCGAGTCGTACATTGTAGCGGTCTACAGCTTCCTTGCGGTGATTTGCGCGCCTTCTGCGAGCTTCTTTAGCTTGATTTGTTTTGATTCTCTTAGCCTTTATTGACTCGGTTTCTCCGGGTCCTTCTGGGTCATTGTCAGATATCATATTCAGAGTTTCATCATCCTGGAAGATATCTGGAGGGGTTGGTGGTCGTAGAGATGACTGATGTCCCGCCATGAAAACTTCACGGGTGTAGCCCTGGTTTATTGATCCTGGCGTAACCGACTCCAAAGTAGAAGTGCCGGAGATTAGTTCTGTTGAGGCTTCATGTTCCTCAAAGGGGAGCTGATGTCCATGTTGATATGGAAGTTGCTGGTCGATTGTGCCAACCAGCCTAGCTGGAGCTGGCTGTATTGGCTAATGGACAATGTTACCCTACTTGGTAAAGCTGAAAACGAGTCCTTCTTGAGCTCCGGTCAAAGGTATCTGTTGACACTCTTTGAATTTTGCGTCAATCAGGTCTTGGAAGTCTTCAGTCGAGTTTCATAGTTCGAAGGTGATACCATGTTTGATCTCCGAGTCCTTTTCGTTCTTAGAATTTGAGTTCGAGTAGGAGTCGGGTGCTTCAGGTTGGTCTCCAAAATCTTGCGGATCTTGGATAGCAAGGTTTGCTAGGTTTTGGGTGAGATCACTCATCTTTGGTGTGGCTTGTGCTTCCAGATCAGTGTGAAGTTGTCGATGCAGCTTTCCTTGATCATCCGCGATGCAAGTCCATGAGCCAAAAACGAAAATTGATCCCGCCGAGAACATGTTGTCGTGGTTCGCCGGGCTCTTGGTCATCGAATCACCGAAAGCCCCTACCTGGCGCGCCAGCTGTCGGTGTTTGTTAACCGGCAACTCGTCTTCAGTAATCTCAGACGATTTGTTTGGTGAGGATCGGCATTCGTAGGACTCGGCGAGTATACAGGGACAACAATTTATACTGGTTGAGGCCGCTAAATAGCGTAATACCTTACGTCCAGTGCGGCGTATGCCTTGTGTATGATTATGATTCAATTGATTGGAGCTCGCACCTGCTTCCCCTTATATATCCGGGTGAAGCATAGCGCAGACCGAGTCCTAGTCGGTTATAATGGAGGAGTCCTATTTTAATTACAAGACTTCCTTTAAGAACTCGACTAAGTTACAACGAGAGTCTTAATCCAAGTATGCTTCGTATCAATTCGTCGGATCTCCTATTCCATCCGGGATTAGTCGGAGTAATCATCTTCTGATAACATCTCTGACATCCTGGTCTGTCAATTATCTGAAGCAAAAATGGCTATTTAAAATAAAATAAATATTAGAAAAGGAATAGCCAATTAGCTTAACACATAAACAAAATAAAGATCTATATACACGTTAAACAACATAAAACCAACAGATCGGCTAATCGCACAGGCAATTCTATTCGTTAACAGTGGGGTGTCTCCATGCAGCCATAATAACAATTAGATCGATAAAATAACTTGAACATCAACAGTGAGGTGTCTCCATGCAGCCACAATGATGATCAAGTTAGATCACGTCCGGTACGACAAACAAATCTATTAACTTGAAGCCGTTTAAACGCGTACATTATGAAGAAAACGTAATCGAATCGGCTATTTTAGCCGATACAGGGTCCATGAAGCACGAACTGTTAGAATTATGGTCTGACCCAGGGTCAAATAAACTTACCCTAATATGCATATCAGTGGGTTTCGGAAATACAACCATAATATGCATATTAAACCAGATCTATTTGCTCTTAGATGAAATCGTAATTTGAACAGATATCTCGAACGCACAACATGTAACAATCAAGAGTGACAAAATAGTCGATGAAAAGCTTAGATCGGCTATTCTCCTTGATATGAGCGTGAAAAGACTTTGGATAGCTGAAACTAAACAACTTTTAAGCTTAAGCTAATTTGTCAATCTTGATTGGGCAAGATATTGTTTGAACGAAAATAAAACATAAAAAAGCATGAACAGTATCGATAACTTAATGAATCTATTGGTTTGCCGAATCTAATAGAGCCGATAACTGGTCAAGATCGACTAAAGCAAGAGATTGATCAAAATCAAGATAGAACATAAACCGATAACTAACCCATGTCATAGCTAAATAAGAGTTCGGTCGATGCCAAATACAGCCTTATTGAACAATAACACGAGTCATTTCGTGAAACTTACAAGCAAACCGGAGGTCGGTCAAGCCGATACAGCCCTGCCTGGTTGAAGGTTCCACCGAGTTCTACCTTACTCCTACTCCTAGGGTTTGGCCGGTGGCCGAAGTATTGATTGATTGGATGTTTTTTACAAAAATCGGGTTTCTGGTTATTTATAACCCGGTAGACTCCTATCTTAACACGACTAGGATACATATTAATTATAACATAAATAAAAGACGACTCAGACTCGAATTCTTCTGGCCGAGCACGACACGTCTTCTAAGCCCATCAGGTCTGGTTCATGCGAATCCTTTCGGTCGTGTCTGGACCCAAGCGAGCTTCTCTTATTTCTGACCGATTTTCTTTTAATAAATCAGCCGTTTGTGCTTACAAAATGGAAATCCCTTTTGATCCAAAATCTGGTGTAAACACATGCCCCAAATTTGGGATGAAATTTATTTTATTCCAAAATTGTCACTCTTTTCATTTTAGCCGATCAACTGAGTCTCTCCTTTTAGCTGATCAAATGTATTTCCTTCCTTCACAATCTTTTAACAATCTGATCAAACTATCATGGCCTGGAGATTCTCTATCAATGTGAAACGACCACCCTTTCTCGGGAACCGTATCACGATTTAACACCTTACTCAAGTACTCTATGCATGAAGTATGAACCGACGTCCTTTTGCTTTCGGAGACCCACTTTTCTAATATAAATTCTAATTCCGCCTTCACCTTCCATCATACTCAGAACGCAACCATTGCCGTCTTCATCTTCTACCCAAGAGAAAACCCTTTTTCTTCATCCAAGAAAACCCTTTCTTCTTCCCTTCTGATGGCAAATCCCAACCATGGCAAACGTCTCGCAGAGGAGGAGATGAACTCCTATCGCCTTCCTCAGCACCGCGCTAGGTAGGTTTCTCTTCGTATTAGTCGATCCTGGTATTCTTTCATCGGCTTTCTGAATCCGATCTTGACTTTTTACTTTTCATGTAGGACTAACGCCGACCCCTCCAACGCTGCCGCTGCTTTGGGGCCTCCTCTAGGAATGGAGTCAGTATCGGAGACTCCCTCCTCCGAGAGTTCAGAGTCGACGGCTGCCTGCCACTATCGTCAAATGACGAAAATGTTGAACCCCATTCTGAGACCACCATCAGAAATTGTTTGCTCGAAGACCACATCGCCCAGCTCCAGAAGGCGCTAGAAGAAGCAAAGGCAAAAGCCTCTCAGGCAGCTCAACAACGCGCTGAATCTGACGCACGTATCGCCGGTAACTCTTCCTTCGTGACCAACTCACTTTTACGAAAACTCTTACTTTCAATATTTTACTGCGTTCTTTGATTCTTATTATTTTGTCCATCCTTTAGATTTGACCATGCGTTTGGAAGCCCTCCAAGACGCAGGGAACAACATCATCGAGAGGGTGAACAACATCCCCGCAAGGGTGCATGAAGTTGCCCTCCATGGTGTCCGCCATGGTGCTGCCATGGCACTTGGAGCTGCCTAGGCCTATACCGGCAGCGACCTGGGTGATCTCGAGATCACCTCGAAAATCAGTCACACCATGGAGGTGAACTTTGATGGCATTGATGGAGCAGTCGAGGAGATAGCAAACGTCGTCCCTTCCGTATTCATAGTAGATAAAGTCTTTGAGTAGTTTGTAGAATCAATCCCCTTGTAAGAAATCTACTGTGAATATAATGAAATCTTCTGCTTCTATGTGATTCATCTGAGATCAGACCCATTGAGGTCTTTGAATTCCAAATTTCATAATTTCATGTTTTTTGTACTAAAGGCGATGCCTCCTCTGCATCGGCTATTATTTTGCTGCTGAAGTCGATATATTGCATATCGACTATATACTTTTAGTCTGAAGGCGATACTGTAATAATGGCTATCAACTAATCTAATGAGTCATAGTAGATCCACCCAAATACTGGGATAATACTTCTTAAAATATTTTCCATTAACTGCTCTGAAGTATTCGATTCCTTCTAAAGTTTCATAGAAATAAGCATTGCCAGCAGCACATTTTGTAATACGATAAGGCCCCTCCCAATTTGGTGACCATTTGCCATACTTGTTATCCTTAGTTCCAATTGGCAAGATGACTTTCCAAACCAGGTCTCCTTCATTGAATTTCTTCTCTCTGACTTTCCGATCGTAATATTTAGCGACTCTTAGTTTCTGAGCTTCGATATTTTCCAAAGCTTTTAACCGATGAAAATTTAAATCATCAAGGTTATCCATCATAAGATGTTTATATTCATCGGCTTTTTGTCACACCCGGTTTTAAGAACAAAACCAGGTATACACCATATGTGAGACCAGGAATTCAAATCTCACATATAGCCTCAAATAAAGGGTAATATCGAAAGACAATGCTCATATATAACGTATAAACACAAAGAACATAACCTTAAGGAGCAGACAGCGGAAAGACACTCTGATCTTCAGATGGAGACACCAACTTCACAGGGAACAACTGACTGGTTGACCACAAGCCTAAGTTTAGGAAACTCATCTGAGTCATCACCACGCTTCCACTGCGCGACTCTGATGGAGACTGGGGTGTGGGGGAAAAAGCAAGAGTGAGTCCATGTTGAACTCCACAAGTATAGCAACAAGTGATATAGATCCCAAGTTTCATGATCAATGTAACATAAATAATGAATAGCATAAAATGGTAAATAATGAACATGTTAACCAACAAAAGTCATAATCTTTACGTCTTCAAGGCCGCTCGTGTCCTTGAGCAAGGCTGATATATCAGTTTAATAAACTTTGTGCAAAGGTGTACACTTTCCCTGTGAGACGTGAATTGCCCTTTCGCCCGAGGTGATCAGCCTCTTAACTCACTTCCAAGGAAAGTCAGCAGGGTTCACGATGAAGCCTTTCAAAGGTTCGTCTAACAAGTTAGGGCCGCTAGGTTTCAACCAACCGCATGGATCCCCAGTCTGTTAACCCCCACTTGCGCCACAAGGGTAACCTCTAACAAGCTAGAAAAGGTCTTCATACTGAGCTAAAGCCAGAGCCATATAACCCCCATCAGTTGCACTGTAAAACCCGAAGGTACTCGTACAGATGATTTCTTAAGTTGCTAATAAGTCATTTTTATCATTCGATGCATACATTAATTAAGTAACATGATCATGATTGCGAAAAGAAAACCCGATTGCTATACTTGCCTTAACACAAGATCCTTCTTCTGTTGACTTGTAGATTTCCAAAGGTTGACTCTTGATCACGATCTCTGGATCACAAACTTTTTGATCACCAACGCATAACTCACCGACTGGACATACGATCACAGAACACCACACATGCATCCAAAAGCAATTCATGCAAAGCAAGCATAGCCTATTATTAGAACAGTACATCAATCATAATAAAACACTATAAAGAGTTTTGAAAACTGATCTACGTCTCACTACGAACACACAGACGCGAAGATCGCGCTAAACAGAACTATAACGGAAAAGATATGAACTAAACAAGATTAAAGACACTAATTACTAGATTAGATTTAACTCAAATTTTAATTACACAAAATAGTACTGAAAGTTATTTAGTTTGAAAGAATTTTTTGAAACGAATCTAACGCAAGTTGAACGGATCAAATCGGAGCTAAAACGTGGGTTTTATAAGCATTTTAACTCAGTGGCAAACTTGTAAATAAAAGAAACTGTTTTCGGCATTTAAAATAAAAGAAAACGGATTTTTCTATGAGCTGGACTGCGCCTCGATTAAGCAGAAGCACAGGGGGCTTAAAGGAAGTTTCTCAAGACTCAGGGAATAGGGCCGTTTGGATTGCGGGTTGAGGTTGGGATCTTCGGGGGACTCTTTAGCAAAAACGCCACCGAAGGGTTACGGGCCAATCCTGGCCGTTGGATCGGACATGGGCGATCAAGATTAGATCTCGGGGTAAGGTTTGTGCGGGCGGGCCGACGGCGCGCCGTGGGCAGGCACCAGCCGCGACGTCGCGGCCGCGTCGCGACGCCGGGCGCGCTCGCGCCATGGCTGAAGTCACGGAGCTCGCGGGCTCGGGCTCTGGGACAACGCAGGCCAAGACCAGAGGACGGAGGAGATAGAGGAAGGCAAGGAGATGCTCACCGCGGCGAAGGGGGCGGCGTGGAGGCTCAGTCGTCGCGTGCGGCGAAGAAGGGCGGAGATCCGGACGCCAGCTAGGTCACTACGGAGGATTCCACGATTAGGACGAAACCGAGGTCGGGGAAGAAGAAGGAGGGGCTCAACGGCTTCACCGGTTCGCTGCAGAGCTTCGAGAAGGCTTCAATTGGTCGGAGCGGCGCCGAAACGACGAACCGACGGCGGCGGGCAGCGGCAATGGCAGGCGGCCTGGCTTGCTGGGCCGCGCGCGGGAGAAAGGAGGAGAAGGGGAAAGGCCCAGCGCGGGGAAGGGAGGATGGGAGGGAGGAGCCGGCGGGCTGGGCCGCCAGGCTTCCCGGGCCGAAAGCAAGAGGGAGGGGAAAAAGGAAATAAAACCCTTTTCAATTTATTTTCAACACTTTTCAAACTCTTTTCAAATGAAATTTCGGATCAAAATTTGACAAAAGCCACTCATCTCAAAAAAATAAAATGCAGAGGCATGGATGCAAAAACATGTTCGTAACTTGGTTTTAATTTTGTGAAAATTATTTAATCCTAGATTAAATGCACACCAAAATCAAAATAAAACATTTTTACCTATTTTTAAATTTGGTAAATTTTAGGGTGCCACAAATCTACCCCCCTTAAGAGAATCTCGTCCTCGAGATTCAGAGAGAGAAGATCAAGAGAAAGATACTCTGGTATAGAACCTTCATCTTCACTTCGAGAAGAACTTGAGGATGTGAGAAACCTTAAGATTGTGACTTGTTTACCTTGGCTACCCCCTTAAGAAGGGTTGAACTAGAGGGAACCAAAGGGTAGCTTCTTACTCCTTCTGAGAAGACTGACAACCATAACGGCCTTCTGATATCCATCATTTTTGGTTGTTCCGCACTTGAGATATGAACTGAAGAAGTCAAGCTGCTCCAGATAGATAAGGTAGAAGAGACAGAAGAAAACAGAAACCCAACCCTTTACACATAAAACCTCTTAAGCCTAACCTAAATGATATTGTGAGGAAATCCCACAAAATCATTTGCACTCATTACAAAGATCCAAAACAACCATTATCATAAAGTCAACTCAACAGAGCAATAAAGCTTCACACTTCAACAATGACTCGACTCGTGCTATTATCGTTCTCTTCATATAAAGGGCAAAGATCCTAAGCTCCATTTTTAGCGAGACAGGAAGGTGATAAGAGAAGATTCTAAAAGAGTATCAAGACAAGGAGTGTAGACGGGAACAAGATTTTAAAATAAGCTTCAAGGAGGAGACAAATAATAAGGGTAGAAGTTACAATAGAGAAGAAAATATCAAGGTTGATAGAACAAGAGTTCTATAGCAATTTTCAAAAGCTTAAAACGACCAGTTTCTAACTAGGCTTCTGTCCTACAGTCAGCATTGCTTTGATACCACTTTGTCACACCCGGTTTTAAGAACAAAACTAGGTATACACCATATGTGAGCCCAGGAAGTCAAATCTCACATGTAGCCACAAATAAAGGGTAATATCGAAAGACAATGCTCATATATAACGTATAAACACAAAGAACATAACCTTAAGGAGCAGACAGCGGAAAGACACTCTGATCTTCAGATGGAGACACCAACTTCACAAGGAACAACTGACTGGTTGACCACAAGCCTAAGTTTAGGAAACTCATCTGAGTCATCACCACGCTTCCACTGCGCGACTCTGATGGAGACTGGGGTGTGGGGGAAA
Organism: Coix lacryma-jobi var. lacryma-jobi; assembly: GCA_009763385.1. Taxonomy (NCBI): domain Eukaryota; kingdom Viridiplantae; phylum Streptophyta; class Magnoliopsida; order Poales; family Poaceae; genus Coix; species Coix lacryma-jobi. The sequence goes on from CM019829.1 coordinate 95,698,273, forward strand.
AAGCAAGAGTGAGTCCATGTTGAACTCCACAAGTATAGCAACAAGTGATATAGATCCCAAGTTTCATGATCAATGTAACATAAATAATGAATAGCATAAAATGGTAAATAATGAACATGTTAACCAACAAAAGTCATAATCTTTACGTCTTCAAGGCCGCTCGTGTCCTTGAGCAAGGCTGATATATCAGTTTAATAAACTTTGTGCAAAGGTGTACACTTTCCCTGTGAGACGTGAATTGCCCTTTCGCCCGAGGTGATCAGCCTCTTAACTAGCTTCCAAGGAAAGTCAGCAGGGTTCACGATGAAGCCTTTCAAAGGTTCGTCTAACAAGTTAGGGCCGCTAGGTTTCATTAGTCAGTCTGGGTGATTCAACCAACCGCATGGATCCCCAGTCTGCTAACCCCCACTTGCGCCACAAGGGTAACCTCTAACAAGCTAGAAAAGGTCTTCATATTGAGCTAAAGCCAGAGCCATATAACCCCCATCAGTTGCACTGTAAAACCCGAAGGTACTCGTACAGATGATTTCTTAAGTTGCTAATAAGTCATTTTTATCATTCGATGCATTCATTAATTAAGTAACATGATCATGATTGCGAAAAGAAAACCCGATTGCTATACTTGCCTTAACTCAAGATCCTTCTTCTGTTGACTTGTAGATTTCCAAAGGTTGACTCTTGATCACGATCTCTGGATCACAAACTTCTTCTTGATCACCAACGCATAACTCACCAACTGGACATACGATCACAGAACACCACACATGCATCCAAAAGCAATTCATGCAAAGCAAACATAGCCTATTATTAGAACAGTACATCAGTCATAATAAAACACTATAAAGAGTTTTGAAAACTGATCTACGTCTCACTACGAACACACAGACGCGAAGATCGCGCTAAACAGAACTATAACGGAAAAGATATGAACTAAACAAGATTAAAGACACTAATTACTAGATTAGATTTAACTCAAATTTTAATTACACAAAATAGTACTGAAAGTTATTTAGTTTGAAAGAATTTTTTGAAACGAATCTAACGCAAGTTGAACGGATCAAATCGGAGCTAAAACGTGGGTTTTATAAGCATTTTAACTCAGTGGCAAACTTGTAAATAAAAGAAACTGTTTTCGGCATTTAAAATAAAAGAAAACGGATTTTTCTATGAGCTGGACTGCGCCTCGATTAAGCAGAAGCACAGGGGGCTTAAAGGAAGTTTCTCAAGACTCAGGAAATAGGGCCGTTTGGATTGCGGGTTGAGGTTGGGATCTTCGGGGGACTCTTTAGCAAAAACGCCACCAAAGGGTTATGGGCCAATCCTGGCCGTTGGATCGGACATGGGCGATCAAGATTAGATCTCGGGGTAAGGTTTGCGCGGGCGGGCCGACGGCGCGCCGTGGGCAGGCACCAGCCGCGACGTCGCGGCCGCGTCGCGACGCCGGGCGCGCTCGCGCCATGGCCGAAGTCACGGAGCTCGCGAGCTCGGGCTCTGGGACACCGTGGGCCAAGACCAGAGGACGGAGGAGATAGAGGAAGGCAAGGAGATGCTCACCACGGCGAAGGGGGCGGCTTGGAGGCTCAGTCGTCGGCGTGCGGCGAAGAAGGGCGGAGATCCGGACGCCGGCTAGGTCACTGCGGAGGACTCCATGATTAGGACGAAACCGAGGTCGGGGAAGAAGAAGGAGGGGCTCAACGGCTTCACCGGTTTGCTGCAGAGCTTCGAGGAGGCTTCAATTGGTCAGAGCGGCGCCGAAACGACGAACCAACGGCGGCGGGTAGCGGCAATGGCGGACGGCCGGCTCTGGGGGTGCGGGAGAGAGCAAGGCAGGGGAGAAAATGGGGGAAAGGGGAGCGGGAGTGCGAGCGCACGCGCTAAATAGCCACGGGGGTAGGAGCGGGGCGCTGCACGACGCGCGATGGGCTCGGGCGCGTGGGCAGCAGCGGCGGTTCTGCTCGCCGTTTGGAAGAGCAGAGCGGGAGCGGGAGGTAGGAGGAGGGGCGCTGACGTGTGGGGCCGAAGCGTCAGCGAGAGACCGAAGGAGGAGGCGCGGCGGTTTGCTGGCGAGCGCGAGCGGGCCGGCCTAGCTTGCTGGGCCGCGCGCGGGAGAAAGGAGGAGAAGGGGAAAGGCCCAGCGCGGGGAAGGGAGGATGGGAGGGAGGAGCCGGCGGGCTGGGCTGCCAGGCTTCCCGGGCCAAAAGCAAGAGGGATGGGAAAAAGGAAATAAAACCCTTTTCAATTTATTTTCAACACTTTTCAAACTCTTTTCAAATGAAATTTCCAATCAAAATTTGACAAAAGCCACACATCTCAAAAAAAATAAAATGCAGAGGCATGGATGCAAAAACATGTTTGTAACTTGGTTTTAATTTTGTGAAAATTATTTAATCCTAGATTAAATGCACACCAAAATCAAAATAAAACATTTTTCACCTATTTTAAATTTGGTAAATTTTAGGGTGTCACACTTTTAAATTGTTCTGCTGTGACACTCTTCTGGTTCCTATATTAATCTCCCAGGGCAACACAGCTTCATGTCCATAAACCAACTCATAAGGTGAACATTTAGTTGCACCATGACAAGCCATTCTATAAGACCATAACGTTTCGCTGAGTATCGAATGCCACTTCTTTGGATGTTCTCTGACCTTTTTCTTAATAATCTTGATCAAAATCTAGTTAGAAGCCTTAGCTTGTCCATTGGCTTGGGCGTAATATGGAGATGAATTAATCAGTTATGAAACCCGTGTTGGTAGCAAAATCCTCAAACTCTTTTGATGTAAACATTTTCCCTTGATCCGTAGTAATGGTTTGAGGAACACCAAACCTGTATATGATATGTTCTCTGATAAACTCAATCACGGTCATCGATGAAGCTTCTTTTAAAGGAATAGCTTCAACCCACTTGGTGAAGTAATCAGTTGCTACCAACACAAATTTATTCCCCTTGCTAGATGACAGAAATATTTGGCCAATCAGATCTATTCCTCATCCTCTAAATGGCCATGACTTTGTAATTGGATTCATAGCTAATGCTGGAGATTTTTGAACATTACCGAACCTTTGGCACTCTTGACACCCTTTATAATATTTAAAACAATCTGCTAACATGGTTGGCCAAAAATATCCTGTTCTCCTGATCAACCATTTCATCTTATGAGCAGATTGATGTGCACCACAAACTCCCTCATGGATTTCTCCCAATAGAACCTTGGCTTTCTCTTGATTGATACACTTAAGGACTACACCATCAACTGTTTTATGATAAAGTTGGTCATCAAGAATAACATGCGGATACATGGGTGTATGCCGAGTCTCTGAGTGATGAGTGATTGTTAACTGGGATAATGCGCATGTTCTTTGACTTGTGTTGTGCAGGTGTCAAGCACAGATACAGTGATCAAAGGCAAGGTGAAGGTCAAGTAGAGACATGCCGTGCCGATGGACCGAGAGTGGCGAAGTGCGGACGTGAGGCTTGGACTGAGGGACCGGTGGCCTGAGGATCAGCTGTGGTGGCTGGCAGCCTAGGACAGCGATGAGCGAAGACTTGCGGGCATGGTGTTGCTTGGGTCGAGGACCTGGGGACACGTGTCGGTGGACGGGGTGCACGGGCGGTGCATCCCCTCTACGGCTCGGTTTGGTGGTTGAGCCACAGAAAAACCACCGAGTGGACGGTTTCCAGGTTTGGGCCTCAAAACCTGGGCGCTGATGGCTTCCGAGTTTGGGCCACAAAACTCGGGTTGAGGACGGTTTCCAGGTTTGGGCCTCAAAACCTGGGCGCTACGGGTTTCTGAGTTTGGGCCACAAAACTCCAGGCGATGGACGGCTGGTTTCCCGGTTTGGGCCTCAAAACCGGGGGTTGGTCGTGAAGGCTGGTTTCCCGGTTTGGGCCTCAAAACCGGGGGCGAAGTACGGGAAAAGGATGAGCGGAGCGGTGGCGGCACGTGGCGGCAATCGGTGAGGTTGCGTCGAGGCAACGCTACCAGTTGTGCGGGCGTGGCCGTCGAATCACCAGCATCTTCGAGTTGGTCCAGAATAACCCTAGGGTTTAGCTGGCTCGCTCTGTAATTAGTGAGGGGTAGAGTAGGAATTAGAATTAGGATAAGTAGAGGGAGACACCCTCCTCCCATTCTCTCTTGGTCATTTGCTATTTTGCCTTCTAGGTTTTCCTGCTCTCCCTCTCCCCTGCTGTAGCGAACTGAGATCCACAGAGAAGACATTCATACCTCTGTGTTCGTGAGATTTTGAGGAAGTGAGACCGTAATCTCACTGTTGTAGCGTGTGGTAGCCACACGGTTGCAAATTCGTGGTTGTGATTCGCGTTTTGTTCGTGTTCTTCGCGGGTTGCTTTTCTTCACGTTTTTCCCGTTGATTGATCTCTCTTCTTGGTGCAACTTTTGCAAATCCGTTTGATCCAAGATGTTCTAGATCGTGAGGCAGTTCTTTCCACCGAAGGAATTCTCCTCTAACCTCATGAGCTAGTAGATCGATCGATTTTCGTTTCGGGTCAAGTTTTTCTCCCTTCCCCCAAATTTCTTCGATTCACCGATTTGGAGATAGGTTCAAGCCATGATCTCTTAGAGATAGCTCACTATCTTCCTTGTGACTCCTCTCACCAAGTTTGATCCCTAGAGGATTCATTTTGGGTGAGTTTGGATCGAATCGGTAGACGAACAACCGGTTTCGGGGTGACCGGACGCTTGACACGGGTTGACCGGACGCTCAGGTCCAGAGTTCAGTCGTTGAAGTTTTTGTTCTGCTCGTTTTCGACTGACATGATCGGACGCTCGGTTGAGCCCTGACCGGACGCGACACAGTCACTGTTCATCGCTTGGTTGTACCCTGATTGGACGCTGGACACCTGACCGGACGCACCATCTCCGAGAGTCCGGTCAGAAACAGTGAGGTCCAAAACTGGTTTTTGGTTGACCGGACGCGTCCGGTGGTACTTGTCCGGACGCTCACCAGAGTCCGGTCAGTTCTAATTTTTGTTGTCTTGTCCGCAGTTTGTTTGTCCGACTTTCGATTTGAGTTCCGCTTGTTGCGTTGGATTCCTGACTTCGTGCTCTACAGAAATCGGGCTTCTCGCTTTACAAAATAGCCCGAATATTTGACCTGCGTTGACCTACGTGAACTTAGGCGAGGGAATTTTTGTGGTGTCTGAATATTTGACCTGCGTTGACGTGCTCTACAGAAATCGGGTTGAGGTTACCTTAAGTTCATCCTGTCACTAGTTGACCTGCGTGAACTTAGGCGAGGGAATTTTTGTGGTGTCCCGCTGTGTTCCTAGGGAACATCCAGCATTCTCTTGGGTCGTGGACATCACGCGCATCGGTTTTGCTCTTAGGGTTGATTCTCGGCACAGTGGCAACAAGTTTCCGAAAGGAAAATTTAAAGCTCCCATTCACCCCCCCTCTGGTCGCCTTTGGTAGCTCTTTCGGTCCTTCATAACAAATTTCATAGCTTTATACCTCAGCTTCCTAGATACCTGTCGTGATGGATTTTTCAAATATTCAATAATTTCAATTCTCCCATCATTATCATCAACAAGTTCATCGGCTAATATCTCAACGATTTGCCGATATCCAGAAGCACTCTGAGCTAATCGATTAGCTTCTTGATTCTGACACCTAGGGATATGCTTTATGACAACAGAAGAGAAAGAATCAAGTAGCTCGAGACACTTTTCATAATGCTTTCTTCAGACATGATCTTTGCACTTATATAGGCCGAGTAATTGGTTAATTACTAATTGAGAATCACCAAAAATCTCAACAGACTCGGCCTTTACCTCATACAGAAGATGAAGTCCTTTGAGAAGAGCTTCATACTCAGCTTGATTGTTAGTAGAGGTTGGATCAATAGGAAAAGAATATTCAAAGCTGGCTCCTTGCGGACAAACAAGGACAATACCAATACCTCCACCTTGTTTACAGTTAGATCCATCAAAGAACAAAGCCCACAGAGTAAAATCTAAAGTTTTAATTTCTTGCCCGTGGTGATGACTAACGAAATCGGCTATCACCTGACCTTTAATCGCTTTAGCCGATTCATATTTTAAGTCAAATTCAGACAACGCAAGAATCCACTTGTCAATCCTTCCATTTAAAATAGGCATAGACAACATGTGCTTTATCACATGAAACCTTGATACTACCGTGCATTCAGAGAACAACAAGTAATGCAGAAGTTTAGTGAATGAAAAGTATAAGCACAAACATAATTTTTCGGCAGGAGAATATCTTGTCTCCGGGTCTAGCAGCCTTCTGCTGAGATAAAACACTACTCTTTCCTTTCCTTCAAATTCTTGCATTAAGGCCGATCCAATCGTATGATCATCGGCCGATACATACAACTTAAAAGGTTTGTTTTTCTGAGGAGGAATCAAAATTTGTGGTGACTTCATATACTCTTTAATCTGCTCAAATGTTTTTTGTTGTTCGTTTCCCCATCTAAACTCTTGATCATCATTCAACTTCAATAGAATTGAGAATGGTAAAATCCTAGCTGACAGATTTGATATAAACCTTCTAATGAAATTGATCTTGCCGATCAAGGATTGTAACCGAGTCTTTGTGGTTGGTGGTACTGCTTTGTCAATTGCGTCATAACTTTTCTGACCAACTTCAATCCCCTTCTCATGTACCATAAAACCCAAAAACTGTCCAGCCGATACTCCAAATGCGCATTTGTGAGGATTCATCCATAACCCATGCTTCCTTGCACACTCCAGAGTTTCTCTAAGGTCCTTAAGATGTTTGTGGTAGTCCTTGGATTTCACAACTACATCATCAATATAGATTTCTATAATTTTGTCGATCAACTCATGAAAGATATAATTCATCGCTCTCTGATAGATTGCACTGACATTTTTAAGTCCAAAGGTCATGACTACTCATTCATATAAGCCTAAGGCGCCGGGACATCTGAATGCAGTTTTATGTATGTCTTCTTCTGCCATAAAAATTTGATTATAACCAGTGTTACCAATCATAAAACTGATTACCTTATGACCAGCTGCCGCATCGACCAACATGTCTGCCACTGGCATTGGGTAACCATCCATTGGAGTAGCTTTATTCAAATCCCTGAAATCAATGCAAACTCTCATTTTCCCATTTTTCTTATACACAGGGACTACACTAGATATCCATTCAGCATATCTACATTGCCGAATGAAGTTAGCTTCATAGAGCCGAGTGATTTCTGTTTTCACATCAGCCATGACTTCTGCTTTGATTCTTCTTGGAGCTTGTTTTACAGGGCGACTCCCATGTTTGATAGGCAATCGATGTTCAACCAGTGATCGATCAAGACCAGGCATTTTAGAATAATCCCCAGCAAAACACTCTTTACATTCCTTTAATAGAGCAATAAGTTCTTGTCTAAACTTGGAATTTAATTTAGCGCTAATATACGTCAGTCTTGGTTTATCACCATTTCCAATATCAACAGCTTCCAATTCATCGGCTGATGTAAAACCTTTACCCATTTTACCTTCGTCCTCATTGACTGAACAATCCATTAAATATATTTTTTAAAGCTGACAGCTTGGATCAGCTGTTGGTCATCATCAAACACCTTGATGAAACCTTCTTCATGTATCTTCCCAGAAAAGCACTCCACATTGTTGAAGTTCCAATCTTTAGGGTCAGAGTATTCAATACTCACAGTCGAATCGGCTGGTACTACCTCTATAGTATCTCCAATCTACTGTATCACATTTTGATGCATGGTAGATAGAACACAACAATTAGCATGGATCCAATCTCTCCCCAGAAGCACGTTGTATGAACCCTTTGCATCGACTACAAAAAAAGTAGTGGGCAAGCTCTTGCTGCCAACTGTCAACTCAACACATACAACACCTTTGGAAGTGAATACGTTCCCAGCAAAATCCATTAATCTCATGTCAGTCTGAGTCAAATCTTCTGCGGTTTTTCCAAGTTTCCTGAAGGTGGCGTATGACATTAAATTAACAGCTGCACCTCCATCAACCAACATTCTGCTCAGAGGTCTTCCATCAACAAATCCTTTCAAATATAAAGCCTTCAAATGAGAATGCTTTTCAGGCTTTTGGAATGTAGCTCCTTCTACTTGATAGATCTACTGAGCCACTGTTTCTTCATCATCTGACTCCTCTTGTTGATCAACTGATTTGAACTCAGCAGGTAGCATGAACAGAGTGGATATATTAGCCGATGGTTCTCTCTTATCGGCTATTCGCTTTACCTGCCAGACTTTGAGTTTCTTCTTCTGAATTTCATCGTTCCTTAACCTCTGAACCCGACATTTTTGGCTTCTGGTCAAACCGCCTAGACACCATTGTCCCTCTTGCCAAGGATGATCCTGATCAGCTGACCTTACCCTAAGCCGATCATGAACATTTTCATTTTTTATGCACCAACATGTTCCTTCAAACCTTAGTCTTTCATGTACAGATCGGCGGTTGTCTCTCGACTGCCTATACTCTCAATATTGTTCACTACATTCTGGGCAATTTCAAAGAGTAGGAAGTTTCAAACCCTCGTTCCAACAGTGTCTGAAGAATCACCCTGGGCATCCGGTAAATACCGAACCGATCGGTTCGGTTCCTCGGTACTTTGGTAAATTCGGTTCCTGAGAAATTGGTACCGTTCGGTTCCAAAAAAAATCAGTACCGGTTCGGTTCGGTTCCGGTATTTACCGAACTAATCATATATATGATGTAATGGCATGTTCAGAAACTAATTTTGACATGATTTCATAGAAAATAATAGCGCAAAATACATATACATGTAAAAGTCCACAAGACTATAAGTGTGAGTGCCAAAAATAAATAATATAATAGTCTACAATAGTACAATAAATAATATAACAACACTCAAACTTATCACATTTCAGCTAATTTCGGTAATTCGGTTTGGTTCGGTAAATTCGGTTTGGTTCGGTATTTACCTCGGTAAATTCGGTTCCTAAGAAATAGGAACCGAATTTTTTGGTTTTGGTATTTTTCGGTTCGGTTCTCGGTATTTTTGGTTCGGTTCTCGGTATTTTGTGCCCAGGATGACTGAAGAAAGGGCAATCTCAATGATTCTTTTCTTCATCTTTGATACGCTTTTCCTCTTCCCGAGACCATCTATACTCTTCCTCTTCAAGGCATTCTTGGTACTCTTATTCATCTCTCTGCCTATGCATTTAATATCTTTCTTTCTGACGTTGCCATTTATTCAATAGAATCCTGACAGTTGGACGCCTTCTTGCTTCACCAGCTCTTGAAGTTTTGGGATGACCATACTGATTAGTTTTCCCTTTTCCCTTCATCTCCTGATATTCTTCAAATGTCAATTGCTTCTTTGGATCCACCGTCCCAGCTGCTTTGGCTTTGTCAGAAGTCAGAACCTTAATCTCACTTCGTAGTGCAGGAGCTACCATGTTTACTGGAAAGGGATGGCCATTGATGCACATACCCTTGGCTTTCTCTAAGCCAATTCTCCCTTTGGTAATGACTTTCTGGATCACGTCTCTGAAAATTCTGCAATCATTAGTAGTATGAGTACTACAATTGTGGAATTTACAGTACCTCTTATTTTTGAGCTCCTCAGCCGATGGAATATTGTGATTTCCGGTCAGTTTAATTTGACCCTTCTCTAATAGGTAGTCAAATATTTTGTCGGCCTTAGTGATATCAAAACTGTATTTCACATCTTTCTCTGTATTTTTAGCCTTCGCCCAAGGCATATATTCATTGTTCTTCCAAGCCCAGTCAACAGCAGCCACCTCATCTTCACTGTTATCGCTTGTTTCATCATCCTCTTCTTGTAAAAAGAAGGTACTCTCTGTGTTCAAAGGTTTCTTGGGCTTGAAGACTTGATTGCATCTGTTTTGTGCATCGACACTTGCCACTTTCTTAGCCAAATCAGCCATACTGGTACAACCAAAACCAATCTTTTCTCTGATGGCTGGTATTAACCCTTGAATTGCAATGCTAACTACCTCTGAGTCTGACAATGTTAAGGTGTAGCATTGATTCTTCATATCTCTAAACCTCTGAAGATATTGGCTTCCAGATTCATTATTTCCTTGCCTTACATCAACTAAATCTGCAATCCCCTTTTCTAGGACTCCAGAATCGAAGTACTGATGGAATTTGTTCTCCAAATCTTTCCAACTTTGAATAGAGTTTGGTGGCAAGGATGAGAACCATGAAAAAGCCGAGCTAGACAAAGACAGAGGAAATATCCAGACGTTGAGTGTTGGTTCATCACTGACCTCCCCAAGCTGTACCAGGAATTGAGTTATGTGCTCCATGGTTGTCATTGTACCCGTTTTTGTGAATTTGGTAAAATCAGGAACTCTGTATCTTGGAGAGAAGACAACCTGATCATACCATTCTGGATATGGTTTCTTGTATGCAGTTAATGTATTTTTCGGCGTCAAGCCGAATTGTTTCTGAACCATATCAGTAACTCGACTCATCAGCTGATCTACCTGATTCACCAGCCCCTGATAGCCGATGTTCTATCCCCCAAAAGCATTGTTCTGATACCCTGGATTTTCACGAGCATCCAAAGTACAAAAATTCGACACATAACGATATCCAGGAGGAATGTCACCAGGTGCTACGTTCCCTTGATAAGGTGGTGCATTGAAATCTCTGGTAATCCTCCTCGTATGTGGAGCTATTTTTGTAGCCGATGAGTATATGTTGTTACTCATATTCGGCTGTTGCATTTGCTGCTGCATCATGCCTCCATTGTCCCCAGGGTTAATTACCATCTGTTGATTTCCATTGCCATTAGGGTTGTTTATCTGCTGAGCCCTAGAAGTTCCAGCCCCTTGATTGTTCCCAACCGTATAAATTGGACCTCTTCTATCATTACTTAAGTTGAAAGCTTCTTTGATGGCATTTGAGAGGCTGTTGAGGAATGTTTCATTGTGAGCCAACAGTGTATCAGACATTGCTTTGCCAATCGTCTCTTGCATGACATTGTGTTGTATTTGGATCATCGGATCAACGTGACCATCTAGAATTACCCTCAGAAAATGAGACTTCTGGATGATTTTCTTATCCCTTGTCTTGCTGAAACTCAGTAAACACATGCTCTGATATTGCTCAACGATTTCCTCTATCAAGCATTGGACGTGCTCCGGGAGTTCATCCATTGTCACGTTCAACACTTCATCGTTGCTGATTGTTATGATCAGATGATTGTGGTCCCACTGGGCGTGCCAAAAGAATGTGTTGACACGAAAATTTGAGCGAGGTGCCAACACACTCGACCACAGTCCTCCGAAGCCGTGTAGAAGCAAGGTCTTGACCTCCTGGACCTTCAAGAGATGGCGGTGCCGAAATCTTGGTGAGAACGACCGCAAACGTGCCAGTCAATTTGACCTACAATTGACAAAGGGAAGAAAAAGATGTCAAATCGTGCAACCTGCCGGTTTGATGTCAGATAGTTCCAAATTATGCGGCTCCGATATAGCCATTATCACATGATTTTGACTACAAAGTCAACTCCCAAGAAAGGATTAAAAACATTGACATTATCTAAAGCAGAAATGACTATTTAAAAATATAAATTAAATATTAGAAAAGAAATAGTCGATTAGCTTAACACATAAAGAAAATAAAGATCTATATACACGTTAAACAACATAAAACCAACAGATCGGCTAATCGCACAGGCAATTCTATTCGTTAACAGTGAGGTATCTCCTTGCAGCCATAATAACAAATAGATCGATAAAATAACTTGAACATCAACAGTAGTGTGTCTCCATGCAGCCATAATGATAACCAAGTTAGATCATGTCCGATACGATAAACAAATCTATTAACTTGAAGCCGTTTAAACGCGTACATTATGAAGAAAACGTAACTGAATCGGCTATTTTAGCCGATATAGGGTCTATGAAGCACGAACAAGATCTATCTGTTAGAATTATGGTCTGACCCAGGGTCAAATAAACTTACCCTAATATGCATATCAGTGGGGTTCAAAAATACAGCCATAATATGCATATTAAACCAGATCTACTTGCTCTTAGATGAAACCGTAATTTGAACAGATATCTCGAATGCACAGCATGTAACAATCAAGACTGACAAAATAGTCGATGAGAAGCTTAGATCAGCTATTCTCCTTGATATGAGCGTGAAAAGACTTTGGATAGCCGAAACTAAACAACTTTTAAGCTTAAGCTAATTTGTCAATCTTAATTGGGCAAGATATTGTTTGAACAAAAATAAAACATAAAAAAGCATGAACAATATCGATAACTTAATGAATCTATTAGTTTGTCAAATCTAATAGAGCCAATAACTGGTCAAGATCGACTAAAGCAAGAGATTGATCAAAGTCAAGACAGTCTTTCAAAAGACGAACTTAAACTGATAACTAACCCATGTCGTAGTTAAATAAGAGTTTGGTCGATGCCAAATACAGCCTTATTGAATAATAACACGAGCCATTTGGTGAAACTTACAAGCAAACCGGAGGTCGGTCAAGCCGATACAACCCTGCCTGGTTAAAGGTTCCGCCGAGTTCTACCTTACTCATACTCCTAAGATCTGGCCGGTGGCCGAAGTATTGATTGATTGGATGTTTTTTTTATAAAAATCAGGTTTCTGGCTATTTATGACTCGGTAGACTCCTATCTTAACACGACTAGGATACATATTAATTATAACATAAATAAAAGACGTCTCAGACTCGAATTCTTCTGGTCGAGCCCGACACGTCTTCTAAGCCCACCAGGTCTGGTTCATGCGAATCCTTTCAGTCGTGTCTGGACCCAAGCGAGCTTCTCTTATTTGTGGCCGATTTTCCTTTAATAAATCAGTCGTTTGTGCTTACAAAATAAAAATCTCTTTTGATCCAAAATCTGGTGTAAACAAATATAATCAGCATTGTTGGAAGGAGGGGTTGCCCCAACCTCTAGATGCGCCGCAGGTGGAAGGAAGGGTCGCAACTGCTGGTGAGCGAGGCGTCACCGATGCCAAGGCGGATGGGAAAAAGAGGGCGCTGCCACCAGCCCACCACTGCTGTACGCCTCTCCCATCTGGACCTAGGTGATGGGTCAAGAAAAGTCGCCACCGCCGGTGAGGGGGGCTGATGAGGATGCCGTCTGGGGTGGCCATGGAGGTCCACCGGGCTCTCCGCCGAGCTGGCCTTCAGGCGCAGCTGCCGTTGGGTAGAAAATGGGACCATAGTGGATGGGGACGCTGCCGGTGGAAGCAGGCCGCGGTAACAGCCAGAGCCGACGAGGTAGAGGGGGCCGGGGCAGGTCGTTGAAAGGCTGGCACAACCGTTGGGATGGTCCGTGTGGAGTGAATTTGAAGAGGGAAAATATGATGGGAGAGCAAATCAGACTGAAAGGATGTTTGGGTAATTTTTAATATATTAACAAAGTAACGGCAGAAATTTTATTTTATCAAACATTTATAAAAAAAACGAATACCGAAATGATGCATATCTATTTATTTTCTGCTCTTTTTCTATAAAATTTTAAAGCTAATTTTTTATAATGACTTACCCTATTAAGCGTATTAGATTTAAAATACAATCTTAATAGTTTTTTTTTGTTTCCGGTTGAAAAACACATAAAACTATTTATTTGTAAATATATCATAATTTTAATTTCATACTATTCATGCCCCTACACAATAGTCTATGTATATGTATATTTTATATGACTAGGATCATACCCGTGCTTTGCAACGGGAAAAATAATGGACCATGTTCCCTTAAACTTATCAACACTACTTATTAGTGATATAATCTTTTTTCTCATAACAAAGTAAGATCAGTCGACTTATTAGCCATAAAAACCATCAACCAAACATGTGTTCTATTGTTATAAAAAATACTTTGAGCAAGATCTACACAATATTTTATTTGTAGCTAAGAATGTAATTTATTTATTTTTACATGAAACCAAATCAATCTAGTTCGACACCTGCAAAACGAGTAGATTAAAGTGACTCTGATCTGTCACGCGGCGGAGGCAAGACCGTCCAAAGAGCTGAAGAAGTTGCCGCCTAGCTATTTGCATGTGGCAGATGATAGAGTATGGATAAAGATAACATGGTGTGCGCCTGCCTACATTAGCCCCTCTATTCTTAATCACGTGATCATGAACTGCAGCTTGACAAGCGTGACATGGGTCAAGGGGCCGTAGAAGAAAGCAATCTTAATCATTTTGCTGTAGAAGGAATTAGTAATTCAATCATATAGTTTTTCTATGGAAGGAAATAATAATAATTCAATCATGCATGGAGAGATGCACGTCCTATGAGCTGTTGGGTTTGTCTTCCATTTGTCCATAATCTTAAACCTAAAAATCCCAGGCCCTTCGGTTGCCAAAGCTCGCCGCTCCGCCACCGCTCGCGCACGCCCCCCCTGACGATTCGATCTCCCGGCCCCCTTGGTTGCCGTAGCTCGCCATTCCACCACCGCTCGTGCACGTCCTGCGCCAAGGATGCCGACTGCGCACGCCTTGCCCCTGCCGCAGCCAACGCGCCGATGCGGTGACGCCGGACCGTGGCTAGCCGCCTCCAGCGCGACCTGCCCTGCCTCAGAGAAAGCGCCGCAGCGGCGACGACGGACCGTGGTCGGACACCACCAACGAAGCCTCGGGTGGGCCGACCACCACCAACGAAGCCTCGGGCATTGGCCTGAACCCTAGACCCCGCTTAGCCTCGGGCCTCTGCTCGCTCGGGGGGGGGGGGGGAGGGGGGCTCCAGGGACGACCGGCGAGGAGTGGCCACATCCCGTCCAGGTATGCACGCAGGGCTCAATTGATAAATGTGCTTATGTAAGATAACACAGAAGAGTTCTTTTTCTAACTATTGGAATGATAGGATTTTCGTTGGATTATAAATATGATTTCTGATTATGAACTCTGATTTTTCAGTAATATGATTTTTTTTCGTGACCTGCCCACGATACCTTCGGTCTTAGGTAAACACATTGCTCTAGGTATGACATAAACATTAGAGTGCGGACATCTGCATCCAATAGCTCAATCAACAAAATTGCATGGGAGGGTTTTAGTTCTTACTATAGCAGCGGCACCAGAGAAACTGAGAGCTGGGAAAGGATATACGTTGTGCTATGATGACCTAATAGTTGACGAACTAATAGATGTTGACGTTTTTAGCAACACTACTGCACAAAGCATAACCGCAGCGGGCGTTTTAGCTTTACCGCAGCGGGCAACATCATCCGCTGCGGTGCTAAGGCCACGGTTAATCGTGGCCATTACCGCAGCGGACGATGTTGCCCGCTGCGGTAAAAGCCTTAACCGCAGCAGGCAACATAAATAGCCCGCTGCGGTTAATAGCATTTACCGCAGCGGGCAACCTAAATCGCCTGCTGCAGTAAATTATTAACCACAGCGGTCGATTTAGGTTGCCCGTTGCGGTAGTTGCGTTTAACCGTAGCGGGCTTGTGAGGAAAATGGACCTCGGACCATTTAACTTCGGATTTTGGTGTTTGATGAACAACATAACCAATTTGGACTAATGCATTTGCATGTGCTTGTTTTGTAGTTCAATAGGGTGCAAAAGTGACTTGGACAAAGGCGACGTGGTGATCCGATGATCAACACCTCAAACAAGACTCTAGAAGCTCAGTTGAAGACCCTGAAGATCAAGCAAAGTCCAAGGCACAAGAATGGAACCAAGTCGGGCGCAAAGAACGAGAGAAAGGCGGGAAGAATAAGTGACCGGAAGCTGCTTCGCAGTGACCGGACGCTGGCCTGGATGCGTCCGGTCAGTACCCAAGCCAGTAGCGCCACGTCAAAGCGATCGGATGCTGCGACAGTCGCGATCGGACGCACCGATGCTACTGTTCTTCAGCGCGACTGCATGACCGGACGCTACGACGACGATCGGACGCTGAAACTCAGCTGAGTCCGATCGAATACAGAGAGGTTCCAGAGGCACGAAAACGCGATCGGACGCGTCCGATCGTCTGCGACCAGACTCATGCCAGAGTCCGATCAGTGCCTGTGTTGGCGGCCAACTAGCCGTTGTGAGAGACCGGACGCGTCCGGTCAGGACGTGACGAGCGTCCGGTCGAAGGCAAAAAAGTCCATCTCTTTGCCCAACGGCTCTATTTGCTTGGGGCTCTATATATACCCCCATGGCCGGCCAAAACAATATGGTTGGAGCTCAAGGAAGTGTACCAAGTGTATAGACACATATTTAGTTGCTCTTCCCACCAAAGTGCTCAAGTGATATACTAGGTGATTAGTGTATGTGCTTTGCGAAGTGCTTAAGCTAGTTAGACCACCGCTTTGCGCATGCTCTAGCTGTTTGGCCTAGTGTTTAGTGAGGTTGAAAACCTCTCATCTACCGGTGCTTGCGCGCACCGTGGTTGTACATCGGCGGGGCTTGTAGTCTTGCAAGATCACACCAACCGAGTTTGTGGTGTGGCCGCCTCCGTGTACCAAAGGGAACAAGGCCCGCGGCGCTTTGGCCGGAAACTTGATAGTGAAGACGGCGGAGAGCATCCGGGAGAGGCTTTGCCACGAGTGGCTTAACCGGAGACCCACTTGCGTGTGGGGAAGGCCCAGAGCTATCCACGGAGTTATCCGACCGGGAGCTTGGCCCTTGCGAGGGATTCCTTGCGAGGGGCTCCAACGAGGACTTAGGGGAAGCTTGCGCGCTTCTCGATACCTCGGTAAAAATACCAGAGTCGTCGATGGGAGTTTGCATCTCTATCACACTCTTTAGCTTCCGCATTTATATTGCTACCTTGTTCATGTGCTTTACCTTTCCTAGCTTTCTCTTGCTAGTTGATAGGTTTGGAAACTAGGTAGCATAACTCCTTTTTGCGGTAGAGATAGCAAACACACATAGCAAAACCTTAGTTGCACATTAGATAGTTTACTTTCTTGCATAGGTTTTGACTAGGTGGAAATTAGAGGCCATAGTTTAGAGTAGTAGTTTTAAGTTGCCTAATTCACCCCCCCCCCCGCTCTTAGGCATTACGGTCCTTTCAATTGGTATCAAAGCCTGTTGGCTCTCTTGTGGACTCTTGGCTTAATCGCCTTCGAGCTGACGCCCCTAAGAGAGGTTGGGATGGATATCTCTAGGCCTCCACACTTTGACGGCACTAACTTCCCCTACTATAGTGCTAGGATGGCTTGCTTTTTAGAAGCCGTTGATCTAGGTGTTTGGAGAGTCACCCGCGACGGGATGAAGCCCATTAAGAATCCCGAGAAGCCTACCGCGGGTGATGAAAAAGAAATCCATCTTAATGCTAGAGCTAAAAATTGCTTGTTTGAATCTATAAGCATGGATGTCTTTAACCAAGTTTTTACTTTGCAAACATCTCATGAAATTTGGTTAAAGCTACATGAGCTCCATGATGGTACAAGTAATGTACGTGAGTAAAAACATCACCTAACAAAAACAAGCTATGATTCCTTTAAAATGAATGATAATGAGCTTGTTCGTGATATGTATTCTCGTTTGAATCTAATTATCAATAAGCTCCATTCTATAGGAATTACAAAGTTAGGTGATGCGGATATTGTGAGAAAGATCATCTCCGTGCTTCCAAAGAACAAATATGCAACCATCATCACCATCCTCCACAACATGGAGGACTTGAGCACCATGACCCCGACAATTGTCATTGGCAAATTGGTGGCATTTGAGATGTCACGCAAGATGGGTCAAGAAGAAGCCACTTCATCAAGCAAAGACGTTGCTCTCTCATGTGAGCACAAAAAGATGAAGGGCAAAAATCAAGTTGAAACAAGCTCAAGCTCCTCAAGTGAATAAGAAGAGGATGATGAAGATGAAGAATCAAGTGATGATCAAGCCTCCACTTCATCCGACTCCTCAGATGAAGAAGAAACAATCAAGCTCATGAAAGGAGTGAAGAGGATGATCCGCAAGCTCAATGTCAAGGGTGTGCCCATCACTATAGAAGATTGCCTCTTCACTAATCAAAGAAGAGAGCAAAGAAAAAAGGGATGCTATAGATGTGGCAAGAAAAGGCACTTTGTGGAAGATTGTCCAAAACAAGAGCCCACACCCAAGGACAAGAAAAAGAAGGGATGCAAGGCCAAAGCTCTCACCACCATCAAGACATGGGATGATTCATCAAGTGATGATGAAGTCCAACACAAGAGGCATGGCCGCAAGCACTCATCATCAAGCTACTCACGTATGTGCCTTATGGCACGAGGTAACACAAGCCCTATCTCTAGTGATAGTGATAGAGATAGTGATAGTGATGATGAGCTACCTTCTTACAATCAACTTGTGAAAGATAATCTTAAATATGCTAAAGCTTGTACTAGCCAACAAAAGAAAATTAATACCTTAATGAAAAATTAGATAGTTCACAACAAGCCTACAATACTATGCTTGATCAATATGAAACTTTTTCAAACTTAAATGTTGAGCTATCTAATAAAATTGAGAAACTTGAGGCTAGTATAAGCACATATGATAGCACAAGTAATGATGAGCAACTTGCTAAGAAAAATGAAAAACTAAAAGCAAAGTTAGCTAGCACACAAGATGCTTACAAAAGTTTGCTTGCCAAAATGAAATTATGTGCAAACATTGTGATGAGCTAACTAATAAAGTTGCGAATCTTGAAACCATCGGAGCAAATCCCATCGAGGCACCTAAAATTGAAAAATCAATCTTTAATATGCCTAGAAAGGATGCCTCTACTTCTTGCATTGATTTACTTGATTTAGACTCACCCATGTGCAAACAAGCTTGTGTTGAGAATGTGATTGTAGAAACATGCACACAAGAGGTTGCAATGGAAAATGAGCAACTAAGGTAAGAAGTGGCTCGCCTCACCAAGGACTTGACCCAAGCAAAAGGCAAGGGGAAGCAAACCCGAACTCATCAAGATAACACCAACAAGGGAGTGAAGAAGCTTGATGAGGAGCAAACCGTGGTTTGTTACGTTTGCCACAAGGAAGGCCACAAGTCCTATGAGTGCAAGGTGAAGCATGGGGGGGAAAAGAAGAAAGAGAAAAACAAAAAGCAAACGAGCAAGCTCTCCAACACCTACACCAACAAAGTGAACAAGAAGGCCTCCAGACCTCATCTTTTGAAGAAGAAGAAGAATGACAAGGTGGTGGCCATCAAGGTGAACAAGCAAGCCAACAATGGGGCCAAACGCATTTGGGTGCCTAAGGACATCATCTCAACCATGAAGAGCACCAAAAAGGTTTGGGTCCCGAAAGGGAAGTAAGTAGTCAAGTGGACAACGGGGAATTTGGAGACTTGGCAAAGTTTTGGGTACATATCATGGGGTGAATCACATTGGATCATGTCATTGCCAAGTATGTTAGTGGGTACTTTGGACCCAAGTTCCCCCTCCCATGTTAGGTAACTAGATTTAAATTCTTGCAATTACTTTCATTTGGTATAATATCTTGCAATTACTTTTAGCATCTAGTTCCTTTCATTGCCTATGTTTGCAATGGTATATTCATATCTTTTGTCATGCAAATTAGGCTTATCATATGGTAGTTTTGCTCGGTATCACTCACATTCTTAGCGCAATTCTACATGGTTTTATTTGGTTAGAAGCATGGCACATAGCTTCTTTTACTTTGCATTTATCTTATATGTGCCAAAATCCAAATTATAGATAAACTACCCCAATTACCATCTTCAATTGATGTCACATTTCTTGTAATATCAATATGGAAAATGGTAGTTTGACCTTACAAGTCAAAGTGCATGTCTCCTACAAGTATTTCAAACTTGTATGCACACTTTTAGGGGGAGTCTACTCTACAATTTGGATGCTTTGAGACTAACACTACCTTCAAGATTATCATGTGTGTAGTAGTCTCATTGCAAGGAAATGGAGTTCTCGGAGACAAGCATCATGTATGGCGATAATCCGATTGGCATCTACATGTGGTATTCCTAACTGATATCATTATGTTGATTTCAATTTGATTTTCTTATATGCTCTCTCCATGCATTATATAGATTAAACTCCTTTATGCTTTAATTTGTTAGTTATGCATATGCTTTTGTCTTACAACATATGTATGCATATACTTAGGGGGAGTTTTAGCTTATATAATGTTTCCTCTCTTAAGATTTAATGTCTTCCTTTTCGGTGTTTGATTCCAAAGGGGGAGAAATGTGTAGGGACCAAAATCAAGCCCAAACTAAAATAAACAAAATAACCAAAATCAAATTTTAAAAAATTCTATGGTTATTTTCATAGGAATGGTTCAAAAAGGGAGGAAGTGATTTATGGAGTAAGGGGGAGTCTTAATCCATAAAGTCACTCAAAGGAACTCAATGGCAAGAGCAAGATATGTTAGAATAAATGTGTTTTATTTTAATATCTTTTAAACACCATATGATCTTGCCTTTGCATTGCATCCTAGCAAGTAGATTGCATTTTAAATTATGTATCTATTATTTGCTTGTTTTGGTCGTGTTGTCATCAATCACCAAAAACGGGGAGATTGTGAGGAAAATGGACCTCGGACCATTTAACTTTGGATTTTGGTGTTTGATGAACAACATAACCAATTTGGACTAATGCATTTGCATGTGCTTGTTTTGTAGTCCAATAGGGTGCAAAAGTGACTTGGACAAAGGCGACGTGGTGATCCGATGATCAACACCTCAAACAAGACTCTAGAAGCTCAGTTGAAGACCCTAAAGATCAAGCAAAGTCCAAGGCACAAGAATGGAACCAACTCGGGCACAAAGAACGAGAGAAAGGCGGGAAGAACAAGTGACCGGACGCTGCTTCGCAGTGACCGGCCGCTGGCCTGGATGCGTCCGGTCAGTACCCAAGCCAGCAGCGCCACGTCAAAGCGACCGGACGCTGCGACAGTCGCGATCGGAAACACCGATGCTACTGTTCTTCAGCGCGACTACATGACCGGACGCTACGACGACGATCGGACGCTGAAACTCAGCTGAGTCCGATCGAATACAGAGAGGTTCCAGAGGCACGAAAACGCGATCAGACGCGTCCGATCGTCTGCGATCGGACTCATGCCAGAGTCCGATCAGTGCCTATGCTGGCGGCCAACTAGCCATTGTGAGAGACCGGACGCGTCCGGTCAGGACGTGACGAGCGTCCGGTCGATGGCAGAAAAGCCCATCTCTTTGCCCAACGGCTCTATTTGCTTGGGGCTCTATATAAACCCCCATGGCTGGCCAAAACAATATGGTTGGAGCTCAAGGAAGTGTACCAAGTGTATAGACACATATTTAGTTGCTCTAGCCACCAAAGTGCTCAAGTGATATACTAGGTGATTAGTGTATGTGCTTTGCGAAGTGCTTAAGCTAGTTAGACCACCGCTTTGCGCTTGCTCTAGGTGTTTGGCCTAGTGTTTAGTGAGGTTGAAAACCTCTCATCTACCGGTGCTTGCGCGCACCATGGTTGTACATCGGCGGGGCTTGTAGTCTTGCAAGATCACACCAACCGAGTTTGTGGTGTGGCCACCTCCGTGTACCAAAGGGAACAAGGCCCGCGGCGCTTCAGCCGGAAACTTGATAGTGAAGACGGCAGAGAGCATCCGGGAGAGGCTTTGCCACGAGTGGCTTAACCGGAGACCCACTTGCGTGTGGGAAAGGCCCGGAGCTATCCACGGAGTTATCCGACCGGGAGCTTGGCCCTTGCGAGGGATTCCTTGCGAGGGGCTCCAACGAGGACTAGGGGGAAGCTTGCGCGCTTCTCGATACCTCGGTAAAAATACCGGAGTCGTCGACGGGAGTTTGCATCTCTATCACACTCTTTAGCTTCCGCATTTATATTGCTTCCTTGTTCATGTGCTTTACCTTTCCTAGCTTTCTCTTGCTAGTTGATAGGTTTGGAAACTAGGTAGCATAACTCCTTTTTGCGGTAGAGATAGCAAACACACATAGCAAAACCTTAGTTGCACATTAGATAGTTTACTTTCTTGCATAGGTTATGACTAGGTGGAAATTAGAGGCCATAGTTTAGAGTAGTAGTTTTAAGTTGCCTAATTCACCCCCCCTCTTAGGCGTTACGGTCCTTTCAGGGCTTCTTATGTTGCCCGCCATAGTTATTAATTTTAAATTAAAATAAATAAATAATGCAGCCAGCAGAAACAGCAGCAGAAATAGCAGGATATCAATTCAAATCAATTGCAGTTTTCAAATAATTCCAGAATTTCAGATTTATAACAGATATATATATATATGCACATATAAACCATCTGGACATAACATACAAAGTCACTTAGTTGTTTGTTGTTATCATATACACATTGACTTAGTTGATTTCAAATTTAAATTACAATTCATAGGTCAACTTGATGAGTGTAATCTGTCGGACGAAGCATCTTGTTCCATTTGCGGAGCTTCTCGTATTGGGGTAGCAACGCCAGCTCGGATTCATTGTCGAAGAACGTTTCTCCTTCGAGAATGCATTTCTCCATTACAAACTTGCATATGTCCGCCTTGACTTGTTTAAAGCACATTCTGCGGCTCTGCTGCTCTCCCCAATACTTGACACCTTCCTTGAGCTTCTTCCAGCTATTGGTGTACTCCTTGCTTTCCCTTATAAACTCGCATGTGTACAAGCCACATGTCTTCGATCCTAGTGGTTGTTTGGCGCACTACACGATTGATACACAAGCATTAGAACCCATATATATGTATGAAACATGAATTGAACCTTTGAAATACTTACCGGGTGTCACACCCGGTTTTAAGAACAAAACCAGGTATACACCATATGTGAGCCCAGGAAGTCAAATCTCACATATAGTCACAAATAAAGGGTAATATCGAAAGACAATGCTCTTATATAACGTATATAAAACAAAAGAACATAACCTTAAAGAGCAGACACCCGAAAGACACTCCGATCTTCAGATGGAGACACCAACTTCACAGGGACATCTGACTGGTTGATCACAAGCCTAACTTCTCCAACTCTTGCAGTCTGGTACCCATCCGGGATTTTTCCAAAATGTTGAAAAGTAAAACAAGCATAAGTACATCTCGTACTTAACAAATATAACATGGGGTTCATGAGGCTCAAAAGGCTGACACTGGTTTAACTGCATTAGCTTTTAGTTGGCATAATTTTAGCATTAAGTAGCATCAAAGTATAACCATCCCAATTTAAACATATGATCAAATAAACATGTATCCATTGAATAAATATCATCATCATTATTACCATTATTTATAGCAACAACTATACCATAAGAATTCCAGGTCGCTCGTAACCGTGAGCACGGCTGATATATCAGTTTTACACTCTGCAGAGGTTGTACACTTTACCCGATGAGTAGTGATTCCCATATGCCGGGGTTTGCAAGGCCCACGTTACACTCCCAAGGTGCACGGCAGGGTTCACTGCGCAGCCTTTCAAAGGTTCGTCTAACAAGTTAGGGCCGCTAGGTCTTAAGGCAAGGGGATGTAGAGCCCTCCTTCCAGGTGGCACAATAACACGCAGCCTATACACACGTGGACAGAAGCCGCACTATACCCGTCTCGGCAAGCACCTTATGCGCCCTTTCGGGTAACCACTAACAAGCTAGAAAAGGTCCTCATACTGAGCTAAGGTCAGAGCCATATAACTCCCATGGTTGCACTGTTGTCCCGGGTGATCCCTTATAGCAGTTCCTAAACCATGTTGCTATAAAAGTCATATTTTAACATGTCACATATAACATTAAAACAAAATTTACATGATCATAGTTTAAGTTGAGCACTAGCATCAAGCTATCCAATGCATACCCATGGTTATCAAGGTACATGATCAAACATCTAGGATAAATCTATATAGGCATCAAGGTAGACACATGCAATATGAAAATTATGGTGAATTAAGGTTATTAGGACATCAAGGAGAATCCCGTGCTATACTTGCCTTAAACTCAAGATCCTTCTTCTGTTGACTCGTAGACCTCCAAAGATTGACGCTTGATCACGATCTCTTGATCACTAACTCTTCCTCTTGATCACCAACGTAAACTCACAGACTGGACACACGATCATAGGACACCACACAAGCATCCAAAGGCAGTCATGCAAAGCAAACATAGCCTATGATTAGAACAATACACCAATAAATAAATAAATAAATAAATAAAGAGTTTTGAAAACTGATCTACGATTTGCTACGAACACACAGACGCGAAAATCACGCTAAACGGAGTTTTAACGGAAAAGATATGAACTAAACAAGATTAAAGACACTAATTACTAGATTAGATTTAACTCAAATTTTAATTACAGAAAACAGTGGTGAAAGTTATATATTTTGAAAGAACTTTTCGAAACGAATCTAACGCAAGTTGAACGGACTAAAACGGAGTTGAAACAAAGAAGTTATAAGCTTTTGAAAGCAGTGGCAGTTTCGTAAATAAATGAAACTCGAATTTGCAGTTTTAAAATAAATAAAACGAAATCTGAAAACTGGCTGGACTGCGCCTCATTTTGGTAAAAGCGCAGGGGCTTGAATGAAAATTTTCCAAGACACATGGAATAGTGCCGGTTGGACCGCGGGTTGAGGCCTTATTAATTATAAGGGCCTTTTTGTGAAACGACAAGCCGAAAGGGTATCAGGCGCTGTAGTTCGTTGGATCTGAGATCAAGGGCTAGGATTAGAGCCAGGGGGAAAGGGAGCGGCGCTGGCCACCGGAGGGGAACACGGACGGCGTCCGCGGCGGCGCCATAGCCGGCCGAGCTTGGAGCTCGCCGGAAACTCGCCGGAATAGCGATTTAGGCCTCCATCGGCCGAACTGGGAACACCGGGAGATAGAGTGGAGGGAGGGGAACTCGATAGAACTACTGGTTTCGGCGGAGATGGAACAGGAACGACGGTCAGCAAGATTTGGCGGTCGGCATCGTTGAAGTTGCTCCGGTGAGCTCGTCCGGACGGTTAAACGAAAGAGAGAGCACGGGAACAACACGGTAGACTTCCTTACCTTCAACCGAAACTTGAAGACCGAGTCTAATCGACGGAGAAGGAGCAAGGAAGGGGATTCGACACGGCGGCGGCGGTTAGGGTTTCGGTGGCACTTGGGGCTCGAGTTATGGTGGCGGCTTGCGATTTAGGGTTCAAAAGGGGTGGCGGCAGCTCAAGAGCTCTCTATTTAAAGGACAAGGCCGTAGGGGTGCTCGGCTGGGCGAGTTGAAGACGGGGCGGAGGCGGTCACCGAGTCGAAGCAGAGTCCTGCTCGGGCACGGCTTGAGGAGGGGGATGACAGGTGGACCCCACCTGTAAGTGACTGAAGGAGGGAGCGCTGGCGCGGCGGGTTGGCGAGGGAAATGGGCCAGGGCGACGCGGCCCAAGAGGAGATGAGAGGGGCGCGGCGCTGAGCTGAAGAGAAGGGAGAGCGGGCCGGCGATCGGGCCGGTCGGGAGGAGGAGCAGGCCGGCTGGGCCGTTTCGGGCCAAAAGGAGGAGAGGGGAGAGGAGAAAGAGGGAGAAAGCTTTTCCATTTTTGTTTTGACATTTTCAAAACCATTTGAATTCAGTTTGAACTTTCGGTTTGAAAACCTTGAAAGAAACAGTAAGTTTTGAAGTTTCAAACTTTTCCAAACTTCTTGAAAAACAAAAGGCCTTTATTTTCAAAACCCTTTTCTAGGAAATTCGTTTTTCTTTAAATTGTTTTGAAACCATTTTGAGCTCAAATAGAATTTTAGCCAAAACCATACATCACAAAAACTCAAATGCTCCAACATGAATGCACAAACATGTTTCTAAACCCTAGGATAAATTTTAATTTATAGAAAATTTTTATTTCTCTATATTTTATGAGCACAGAAATTCATAAATAAAACATTTTAATTATAATTTCAGAAATGCAAATTTCAGGGTGTGACAAATCTACCCCCCTTAAGAGAATCTCGTCCCGAGATTCGGAAGAGACTCAGAGCACAGGAGAGAAACGAGAAAAGATCTTGATAACACTTTCACTTCACACTTGTATACCAAGCTTATCAAACCACTGATGTTTCATGACCATAACTTGTGAACAAAGATTCCATGAAAAGATTGTTACACTTGATTATCCTAAACTTGTCTTGATCGCTAACTTGATTGGCTTACAACTCAAGGAGATGTCGAAACTTGATCTGCAGTTGTTCCTCGGTTTCCCACATTGCTTCTTCTTCACTTAGGTTACTCCACTGAACCTTACATACTTAAAACCTTCTTCCATTAAAAGTTTTCCAAACTATTTCCAGAATCTTGACCGGATATCCTGCATTCGCCAGATGGTCTAGTGTATCGACTTCCACTGAAGATGTTTGCCCATCTGTGTTCTTAGCTATATACTCATCATTATCCATGATAGCATCCTTAGTCTGCATTTCATTGTACAAGTCATCAGCTTCCTCAGATTTAAGTTGACAACCGCGATACTCGATTCTTTTCCCTGACGGTGCAGTTAGAAACATTATGCACTGAGTACCATGAATTACTCCTTTGTGCGCACACAACCATCCATTACCAAGAACCATAGGAATATTGAGTGACTCCAAAACAATGAAGGTTACGGTAAAGTTTTCCTTGTTTATGATGAGACTGACGTTCGGGCATATCTGATCTGCCTGTATTTTTCCAACTGCGGTATGAACTATCAAGGGCCTCTATGTTGGACACTTCGCTATTTTGCTCGTCTATAACAACTTGTCAGAGATGAAAGAGTGTGAAGCACTGGGATCAAACAGAGCAAAAGCTTGTGTTGAGCTCACTTGAATGTAACCACCAACCATTTTTGTAGCTCCTTGAATGTTATCCATATCCATATTGCTCAACCTTCCATTGACATAATTGCGCTGTGCTCTACTTGCTTCAGTAAGCTTCTTTTTGGCTTTCCTTTTTCGCTTTCGTTGTTGTGGATTCTGGCTCGGATCACTCCCAACTCGAACTTCAACATTGTTGTTTTGATAGTGCTCGGCTTCATTGTACTCGTGATTATCAGTGAGAGGTGGCATATAGGGATCCTGATTCTCGGTGTGCCACATTTCCTGTCATCAGGTGACCAACAAAAGCAACATGAGCAAGGATAGATAATCATACTCATGAAGTACCATGAGAGACAACTCACAACTTCAACATCTGTTGATCAAAGCACTACCCCCCTTAAGAAAGGATCAACTAGAGAACACAAAAGGGTAGCTTGCATATTATTTCCAGCATGTTGACAGCCATAACCAACTTCTCATATCCCCGAAAAATTCATATGTAAAGGTAACAACAAGAATTCTGAAATTTCTCGCGAGTAGCAAAACAGCAGTGCAGTAAAACAGCCATAACTCGAGCTCTGTTTATCCAATGAAGTTGCCGTTTACCTTTCTGGAAAGCTTATAAAATCCTCTACAACTTTCATGTAGAACACTTTTCCAGATTCTGTAGTTAAGGTCGTCGAAAACAGCATACAACAGAAACCATTCCAGATTCCAGATAGCACGGATGCATCAACTTGTGAATTTCATAACTCCAAAACCATAACAGCTATCAGGGTGGTTCTTGCGCTCAGAGAAAGATCATGAAGTCTAATTGTGTCCAGAATTGTTCCATGATTTTTGAACTTCCATAAACAGAGATATAAGCTGATAAAGACAGACTGCCCCGGAAAGATAGGATAGAGGGAACAGAAGAAACAGAAACCCAACCTTCTATGCATGAACTTATCAACTAAACCTAAATGAGATTGTGAGGAAACCCACAAAATCATTTGCACTCATTACAAAGATGCAAAACAAACATTATCATAAGGACAAACAACAAACATCACAGGTTCACAAGCCACACAGGGGCCAAGGACTTGACTTAACTTCGTTACTAACGTTTTATTACATAAGGGCTCAAGAACTACTAGAACACGATACATCTGCAAGAACATCAAGGGTAGCTTCTCTTGTACACTCTTCATTTGTCATCTGCTATCAGGGGACTTCCTTTGCATCAGGCACTGATATCACATGTTGATGGCTACTCTGTAGTGACTAGGCTCTGGCTATTTCCATAAGTCGACTGTTGATCTTTTTGGGCAAGATCTGACGTAATGTCCTTCCTGTTGGCAATGATAACATCTTCCTTTAGCTGGATCTGCTGTGGTAGAAGTGTTGTTTGATGTGCTGCCATCTTGCTGACTCAGAGGATTGACTTTTACCAGTTTATTCTGCTTCTTAACTCGCTTCCGTGGTTGGAACTCTTTGTAGGTGATTGTCCAACCATCTATGCAAACCTCATGTGGAAAGTTCTTAATTGGAGGAGCTCCTAAATGCTGCTGATCTAGGCTTGTCTGAACAAGGGTCGAAACTGGATGTGATACTGGGGTAGAACTCAACTGTTGGTGACGTATCAACGGTGGCTCGAATGAATTTGCTTTCCTTTTCCTATCTTCCTTGACTACACCACTTGGGTTCGGTTTGACCTCATCCTTGGTTGACTTCTCTTGAAGACAAGAATTCCCATAGTGCTTGCAACAAAGACATCGATCCTGAACCTCTTGCGTCTTACTGCTGCTATCTTCCAACAGACTTGCTTGACATTCATTGGGTGATAATGGCATACCTCGATATTCAATTCTTTCGCCTGATGGTGTTCTTAAAAACACTGAACGTCGGGAATAATTGACCTCACTTTTACGACTCCTTAACCATCCATGTCCAAGGATAACATCGATTCCTGAGAGTTCCAAAACATTCAGCTTCACTATGAACTCACTCTCTTTTATCTGGACTCTAACATCTCGGCATTCATGGTTTGTCTCAATTTCTCCAGTTGGTGTGCGAACTACTATGAGCTTCTTTGTTGGCCATTCCCTTATCTTCAGGCGAGCTACAAACTTGGCAGAGATGAACGAGTGCGAGGCACTAGGGTCAAAAAGAACCATGGCAGTTACCGAATTGACTGGGATCATGCCATACACTGCTTTCTTTGCTCCATGAATAGTGGTCATATCCACATGTCTCAATCTTCCATTTATGTAATCTTGCTGTAACTGTTCTTTATGGCTTCCTTCCATGTTGGTTGGTCCTTGTGTTGCGTCTTGCTGTTGTGTCATTCTTCCCAGGTCTTGACTTTGCATAGCGATCAGCTTCTGTTTGTTAACTGCGGTCAGAGACGACATAGCTTGGTCAACGATCCAACTACTTAGACAGAGGGAAGTTTTCAAAAGCAATCCAAGGCAAGGAGTGAAGGTGAGAGCAAAATTTTAAATTTAAGCAACAAGGAGGAGACAAATAACAAGGGTAGAAGATACAATAGATAAGAAAATACCAAGGTTGATAGAACAAAGGTTCTATAGAAATTTTCAAAAGTTTAAAACGACCAGTTTCTAACTAGGCTTGCGTCCTACAGTCAGCATTGCCCTGATACCACTTTGTCACACCCGGTTTTAAGAACAAAACCAGGTATACACCATATGTGAGCCCAGGAAGTCAAATCTCACATATAGTCACAAATAAAGGGTAATATCGAAAGACAATGCTCTTATATAACGTATATAAAACAAAAGAACATAACCTTAAAGAGCAGACAGCGGAAAGACACTCCGATCTTCAGATGGAGACACCAACTTCACAGGGACATCTGACTGGTTGATCACAAGCCTAACTTCTCCAACTCTTGCAGTCTGGTACCCATCCGGGATTTTTCCAAAATGTTGAAAAGTAAAACAAGCATAAGTACATCTCGTACTTAACAAATATAACATGGGGTTCATGAGGCTCAAAAGGCTGACACTGGTTTAACTGCATTAGCTTTTAGTTGGCATAATTTTAGCATTAAGTAGCATCAAAGTATAACCATCCCAATTTAAACATATGATCAAATAAACATGTATCCATTGAATAAATATCATCATCATTATTACCATTATTTATAGCAACAACTATACCATAAGAATTCCAGGTCGCTCGTAACCGTGAGCACGGCTGATATATCAGTTTTACACTCTGCAGAGGTTGTACACTTTACCCGATGAGTAGTGATTCCCATATGCCGGGGTTTGCAAGGCCCACGTTACACTCCCAAGGTGCACGGCAGGGTTCACTGCGCAGCCTTTCAAAGGTTCGTCTAACAAGTTAGGGCCGCTAGGTCTTAAGGCAAGGGGATGTAGAGCCCTCCTTCCAGGTGGCACAATAACACGCAGCCTATACACACGTGGACAGAAGCCGCACTATACCCGTCTCGGCAAGCACCTTATGCGCCCTTTCGGGTAACCACTAACAAGCTAGAAAAGGTCCTCATACTGAGCTAAGGTCAGAGCCATATAACTCCCATGGTTGCACTGTTGTCCCGGGTGATCCCTTATAGCAGTTCCTAAACCATGTTGCTATAAAAGTCATATTTTAACATGTCACATATAACATTAAAACAAAATTTACATGATCATAGTTTAAGTTGAGCACTAGCATCAAGCTATCCAATGCATACCCATGGTTATCAAGGTACATGATCAAACATCTAGGATAAATCTATATAGGCATCAAGGTAGACACATGCAATATGAAAATTATGGTGAATTAAGGTTATTAGGACATCAAGGAGAATCCCGTGCTATACTTGCCTTAAACTCAAGATCCTTCTTCTGTTGACTCGTAGACCTCCAAAGATTGACGCTTGATCACGATCTCTTGATCACTAACTCTTCCTCTTGATCACCAACGTAAACTCACAGACTGGACACACGATCATAGGACACCACACAAGCATCCAAAGGCAGTCATGCAAAGCAAACATAGCCTATGATTAGAACAATACACCAATAAATAAATAAATAAATAAATAAAGAGTTTTGAAAACTGATCTACGATTTGCTACGAACACACAGACGCAAAAATCACGCTAAACGGAGTTTTAACGGAAAAGATATGAACTAAACAAGATTAAAGACACTAATTACTAGATTAGATTTAACTCAAATTTTAATTACAGAAAACAGTGGTGAAAGTTATATATTTTGAAAGAACTTTTCGAAACGAATCTAACGCAAGTTGAACGGACTAAAACGGAGTTGAAACAAAGAAGTTATAAGCTTTTGAAAGCAGTGGCAGTTTCGTAAATAAATGAAACTCGAATTTGCAGTTTTAAAATAAATAAAACGAAATCTGAAAACTGGCTGGACTGCGCCTCATTTTGGTAAAAGCGCAGGGGCTTGAATGAAAATTTTCCAAGACACATGGAATAGTGCCGGTTGGACCGCGGGTTGAGGCCTTATTAATTATAAGGGCCTTTTTGTGAAACGACAAGCCGAAAGGGTATCAGGCGCTGTAGTTCGTTGGATCTGAGATCAAGGGCTAGGATTAGAGCCAGGGGGAAAGGGAGCGGCGCTGGCCACCGGAGGGGAAGACGGACGGCGTCCGCGGCGGCGCCATAGCCGGCCGAGCTTGGAGCTCGCTGGAAACTCGCCGGAATAGCGATTTAGGCCTCCATCGGCCGAACTGGGAACACCGGGAGATAGAGTGGAGGGAGGGGAACTCGATAGAACTACTGGTTTCGGCGGAGATGGAACAGGAACGACGGTCAGCAAGATTTGGCGGTCGGCATCGTTGAAGTTGCTCCGGTGAGCTCGTCCGGACGATTAAACGAAAGAGAGAGCACGGGAACAACACGGTAGACTTCCTTACCTTCAACCGAAACTTGAAGACCGAGTCTAATCGACGGAGAAGGAGCAAGGAAGGGGATTCGACACGGCGGCGGCGGTTAGGGTTTCGGTGGCACTTGGGGCTCGAGTTATGGTGGCGGCTTGCGATTTAGGGTTCAAAAGGGGTGGCGGCAGCTCAAGAGCTCTCTATTTAAAGGACAAGGCCGTAGGGGTGCTCGGCTGGGCGAGTTGAAGACGGGGCGGAGGCGGTCACCGAGTCGAAGCAGAGTCCTGCTCGGGCACGGCTTGAGGAGGGGGATGACAGGTGGACCCCACCTGTAAGCGACTGAAGGAGGGAGCGCTGGCGCGGCGGGTTGGCGAGGGAAATGGGCCAGGGCGACGCGGCCCAAGAGGAGATGAGAGGGGCGCGGCGCTGAGCTGAAGAGAAGGGAGAGCGGGCCGGCGATCGGGCTGGTCGGGAGGAGGAGCAGGTCGGCTGGGCCGTTTCGGGCCAAAAGGAGGAGAGGGGAGAGGAGAAAGAGGGAGAAAGCTTTTCCATTTTTGTTTTGACATTTTCAAAACCATTTGAATTCAGTTTGAACTTTCGGTTTGAAAACCTTGAAAGAAAAAGTAAGTTTTGAAGTTTCAAACTTTTCCAAACTTCTTGAAAAACAAAAGGCCTTTATTTTCAAAACCCTTTTCTAGGAAATTCGTTTTTCTTTAAATTGTTTTGAAACCATTTTGAGCTCAAATGGAATTTTAGCCAAAACCACACATCACAAAAACTCAAATGCTCCAACATGAATGCACAAACATGTTTCTAAACCCTAGGATAAATTTTAATTTATAGAAAATTTTTATTTCTCTATATTTTATGAGCACAGAAATTCATAAATAAAACATTTTAATTATAATTTCAGAAATGCAAATTTCAGGGTGTGACACCGGGAAATCTCATCGGATTTTGAGGTGGTACCTATGCTTGTCCTTGAACTTTTGAGTTCTTCGGTTCCAGAATCCAAGCACCTTTTGGTATTCCTTATAAGCGTTGTACGAAATATAATTGTTTTAGCCACCATTTAAAAACGTATGGTAACCGTAACTGATGAAAAAGCTGGATGACTTACTTTTTTAGACAATCTTCGAATGCCTTGTACCCTTGCTTGTTTGGTACGCTCAAGGAGTCAAACACACAGGTCCTGCCATCTTGAGGGTATATGATAAAAGCGACCCAGTGGCCACCCACGAGGCCCTGACTGCACCATTGCAACAAAATAGAGTTTATGACGACGAGAAGGCATGATATGCTAGCGACTTAGGTGTACGTACATGTATTTGACTTACCCAAAGTGATAGGCAGCCATTATACACTCTGGCTCATCTGGCTTGATCTTCTTCATGCATTCTAGTATATAATTTTTCAACTTAGTCTTCTCGGCTTTCATATTTTCTTCATAATTCTTCTCTCGCTGTCGAGCTGTCATCTCTGGATCAGTGATCTCGAAACCCTTGATGACTCTTTCGGCAATATGTGCAGGAGAGAGGTAGAGTACAAGACGTGTCTTTTTATTACTTACAGTGACCGTCATGCTGCACGGACAAGTCATCGTGACATAATAAGTATAGAACTATGGAAAATACGAATGTAGTGATCTGTGGAAGTTGCATTCATCGCTTACAGTGTGAATAGGGTGATTTGAACGATGTCCAGGTCTTCTTCCCGCATCAGGATGTACGTGTCGCTAAAGTCGACGTGTAGGTGCATTTCGTTACCAGCGGGCAAGTGGAAGTACTCTGGGGGAATCTTGACGTTAAAACTTGACATCCCGACTTTTGCAGCTTCCATGTACCATAGATGGAACCTCCTTGTATCCCACTTTTCCTCGTCGATGAGCTGGGCCTTGGGAATCATGAACTTCCCGCACACATAGTGGCCCGGGCAGTCTTCGGCCTCATCAAATAGTTGACGGGTAGTTTCAGGCCTGGCAAACGATGGATAGGGATGTTAGTAGCATATATACTATGGACGTGGTATTATGCTCAATGTTACCATAACTTTCGAACGTGAGCGTGTACGGGAGCTTGTCGGTGGACGTTCTTGGATTCTTGGTTGGCGGGGGAGGACATTGGCTTGTGGTTGACGGGGGAGGTGTCTTCGTCCATATTGACTCCCCCATCGTGCCTCCCTGTTGCTCGTTCGTGCTTGGCTGGCTTGTCGTTGTCGTGTTGTCGCCCTTACCGGCCTCTGAGCTTCTTGCCTCATTGACCGGGCCGATCGGCGAACTATTTGGAGGCGGGAGACACGGTTCCCATGTCAGTGCCCTTTTCCTTTTCCCCGCCATCACCTTCTACCTTTTCCTTGTCCCCGCCTTCACTACCGCCTTCTCCTTTGTCCTTTCCCTTGCCCTTGTCCCCGCCCTTTTCTTCGTCATCATCGTTGTCGTGATCTGGATCTTCCAGAGGACAAGATCCGGCGGCTGATGGTTGTGACGCTGGTGTCAGCGTTGGAGTTGGCGTCCGAGCAATGATCTCGATGTCCTCGCGATTCCATAGAACTTCCAATCCAAGTGCCTGCCCTAGGTGCCTGGCCGGTTGTAGGTTGGGATGGTCCAATTCAAAATGTTCCTGGTCGAGAACGTGCCATAACGGGCTCACGACCACATAGTCTTCAGGGATGTGTTCTTTGTTGAAGTTGTGGATATCGTGGGGTGCAAGAATGCATCCCTCGGCCATGCACATCTTCTTGGACCTTCCGAACGGGATGAGGAGTTGGACGTGCTGGTTTTCCTGGAAGTCCTCATTCGAGACCCTTGGGCGATCCTCGTTCATCGGCAGTAAGGCTTTCTTTTCCTTTGCTTGAGGATTGGGCAGGCCATGGTGATCAAACATCTTCGACCTCATCGCGACCATCTCCGGGTCGTTGCTCGTGATGGCTTCCTTTATTGAGCTTTTGATCATTTCAGCCATGCCTTCATTGAAGCTCTTCTTATATAGCTCATCTTTATACCTCTGCCTGGACTTGTATGTGACCACGTCGGATTGCCACGACTCAACCAACTTCGAGCTCATCTTCGACCCAACACCACGAACGCGGCTGCGGTGCTCGGGGGTTCCCAGGACCTCGGTGAGCAAGTCGTGGCCCCGGCGGACCACGATGTTGTCCTTAAGCTTTGCTTTCTCCATCAAAGTCTTCTCGACGTCCTCGAGGTGGGGCTCGTTAAACTTGGTCGCCCCGGGCTTCAGCCTCTTTGGAATGCAGGCCCTCATGTAGTCCTTTGCCCTGGGGTTGATGCCCTCATACGGATCTGGAACCCCGACAGCCTGTCTTGCTTGTTCTTCTTGCTGCCACTTGGTCCTCTGACCGGCAAAGCCAATCATGCCCAAGTTGTGAGGATTCTTGTTCCTCTTCGCGAGCTCACTGAACTTAGCGCTCTTTTCCTCTGCTTCTTGCGTCTTTCTCATTTCGCAGAAAGCGTCCCACATGTGTGCCTTGACCATATTGTACTTCAGCAGTGGCGACTTCCCCTTCTTCAGGTAATTTCTGGTCAGCATGGACCTGAAGTTGCGAAGCGCAGTCGACGCCACGTGCAAAGCCCACTCCTGGCACTTCTCCATGTCAGCTGAGGGCAGATATCTGAATCTCCTTGTCACCTCACCCCATACATTGTTTTTTATGTCAGCAGGGACGTCGTGCCAGTTGGGCCAAGTGATCTCCACCTTCTCCTTGGCTATACACGCCACTTGATTGCTGAACTTGCCAATGACTGTATCTGGAGTTATTGGGTTTCCCTCTGGCCCCACCGCATCGATGATATGCACCTCGTTTGCTTTGTCCAACTGGTGCCTCCCGTGTTGTCCCCTCACCCTCTTCGGGCCCTTAGATTTGGACGAAGAGGTTGCCGTAGAGGGAGCGGGGGCTTCTTCCTCCCTGACCGCGTCTTCGTCCCTGAACTCGAGCTGACGAGGCACAATCGACAGCTGTTGACAAGAGTCTCCTGCCTTTAGTTTTTCGCACGCATCATTGTACATGTTAGAAAGCCAGCGTGTTGCGTAAACCTCGAAGTCGTGACTATGTGCTTCGTCCACCCCCAGTTCGTATGTCGGATCGTAGTCCACCTCTGTACGCTGATTCTTCGGCAGTGGAGTCACGGACGCCCCCACTCATCAAGCTGGTTGACGAGGAGCTAGGGGTAGGGTCCCTCCATTCGTTTGTTTTGTCTTCCACCATTTTAGTTCTACATATACACAGACGCGTATATAATATGATCAGTTCAAACCTTTTGAATAAAAAATGACACGTATAAGTTTTTGGCTCAGATTTGCCCCTAGGTCAACACGTCACTACTAAACTAGTTAATTGTAAAATACAAGTCATCCTAGTCTAGCAGCTGACTCAGCATAGAAAGTAGGGGGGCAATTGATCATCATCGCCACTGCCTCAGCATAGATCGATGGGGTCACATCATCGCATTTGCCACTACCTCAGCTTACAAGTTCGTAAAAAATCATCAATGCAAATGCCATAGTAGAGAGAGGACTAGTACAGAGACTAGGTAGAGAGTAGTAACAGAGAGGAGTAGTAGGGAGAGGAGTATAGAGAGGAGTAGGGAGAGTAGTAACAGATAGGAGTAGTAGGGAGAGGAGTATAGAGAGGAGTAGGGATAGTAGTAACAGAGAGGACGAGGAGTATAGAGAGGACTAGTACAGAGACTAGGTAGAGAGTAGTACAAGGAGAGAGTAGGGAGAGGAGTAGGGAGTAGTACAGGGAGAGATTGAGTAGGGAGAGGAGTAGGGAGTAGTACAGGGAGAGATCGAGTAGGGAGAGGAGTAGGGAGTAGTACACGGAGAGATGAGTAGAGACTAGGCATTTGCATAGACTACAGTAGCATCTGTACAAGGCATCATAGGCAGCAAATACAGTAGCATCACTGGGCATCATAGGTAGTGGCAAATGCATATAGTGTAAAAAAACATCAAATTGCATCATCGGCAGGAAATAAACTCTGAATTAAAGCATCACGAGACATAAATTAGGTTCCATCTGAAATCACGAGGTGAATTGATAAGTTAATATTATATACTCTGATAAGTTTAACCATCAGTGCCATCAGTTATTTAACCATCAGGGGCATAACCATCAGTTATTTAACCATCAATGTCAGCATCAGGGGCATAACCATCAGTTTAGTACCCATTTCCCCATCCCCAAAACAAATACAGTAGGAGTCAGGACATTATCATTGTGTGCCACAATAACCATCAGTGTGAGCATCAGTTTAACCATCAGTGCAGTTGATCGATAACCATCAGTGCCATCAGTTATTTAACCATCAGGGGCATAACCATCAGTTTAGTACCCATTTCCCCATCCCCAAATCAAATACAGTAGGAGTCAGGACATTATCATTGTGTGCCACAATAACCATCAGTGTGAGCATTAGTTTAACCATCAGTGCAGTTGATCGATAACCATCAGTGCCATCAGTGTGAGCATCAGTTCAACTAGAAGCCCATAATCATCTCAAGCAAATGAAACCTAAACCATGGCTCTGGAGAGAATAACAGGGGTAGAGGGATGGCCACATGTCAGTGAGCATGAGGGGCACAACAGTTTTACCCTTACCTGAGGAGGACGGTGGAGGACGGTGGCGCGGCGGTCGCCTGAGCTCGGGCACCAGCAGCGGATGACGGCTAGGGCACCAGCTAGGGCACCAGCAGCGTACGGTGGCGCGGCTTCGGCTCCGGCGGGTAGGGCACCAGCAGCGGACGGCGGCGTGGCTCTGGCGATGTGGAGGAAGGCGGTGGCTAGGGCACCGCCATGAGGTCGTTAGGTAGGGCACCAGCAGCAGACAGGGGCTCCAGCTCCGGTGGCGTAGAGCGGAGGAGGAAGGGCACGGACGAGGACGGGCGCAGAGCGGAGCAGGACGGGTGCGGGGGAGGAGGACGGCCGGCAATGGTGACGGCGGCACGTGCGAGAGAATTGGGCAGCTCTTCGGGGCCGGCTCGGGAGAAGTGAAGGACTTGCCCACTTCGGCCGGAGGCTGGGTATATATAGGTTACAATTAACCACAGCGGGCATCTTAAGAGCCCGCTGCGGTAAACATTAACCACAGCGGGCATCTTAAGGAGCCCGCTGCGGTTAATACTTGTAGACATTTTTTATTCTTTATTAATAAATAGTTAACTTTATTATTACAAATAGTAACCTATTAATATAATAACTTTTTGATAATATAATAACTTATTAATAATAACCTATTAATTTAACCTTTAGATATTAATAATATTTTCTACTAACAAATAGTTAACTTTATTATTACAAAACTTGCATATATACATCTCATTTTGGTGCAGGCGCTTTCAGGGAACGCTTCTCACCATCGGGATGGACCCAGGGCTTCATACCGCTCTTGTTGCAACGGTCCTCGATGGCCTTGATCTTCTTTGCAAAATCGGTAAAAAGTTGGAGCTCTGCATAGTTGTTGTATTGTTCTGGGCTTTGGACCCCATCAGCTCCAACAATCTGTTGCTTTCCTGACACGACCACATGCCTCTTTGGGTCCTCCGAATAGATATAGTAGGCCACTTGCGCGACATTGGTTGCAAGTACCCATTGGTCATCTTTGTACCCGATACTTTGGAGGTTCACGGTGGTTAGCCCAAAACTGTCGACCGCAACCGCTTTGGGGTTTACCCAGTGGCACCGGAAGACGGTTACGCATACGTCCTTGCCATAGTCAAGTTCCCATATTTCTTCGATCTGGCCATAGTATTGCGTCCTCGTGTTTGTGGCCTCGTCGACGCCCTCATATCGAACACCGCAGTTCTGTGCCACGCTCTTCTTGTCCTTCTCTTTTATGTGGAACCTGTACCCCTTCACATCGTACCCTTGCCACGTCGTGATTTGGCTTGACGGGCCTTGCAGAAGCTTCTGCACGGTCTCTGTATCTTCATCATCAGGGCATCTTTCTAGGGGTACGTGTTGCTCTTTGAGCCAATCTATGAAACTATTCATGTGCTCATTCTGGACCCATGCCTTTGTGCGTTGTTCGTCATTAGCGACGCGGATCTCTTCTATGTGCCTCTCGACATAATTTCTCCATGCTCACCAACTGATGAAGGATGTTGTAATGAGCTTGTTCAATCTCCTTGTATGGTATATTTGTGCGAACTTTTCGGCCCGTGCACCCCATGCCCGCGGTTCTGCCCTCATGCTGATGGGCAGGCAACCCAATCGCCCTCCCATCTTTTATGTACCTCATACACCAGTTCACTGCCTCTTCGGTTGTGTATGCCTCGATCGTAGAGCCCTCTGGGTGAGCACAGTTATGAACATATCTGTTGAGGGTGGACATGAACCGCTCGTGTGTCCACATCTCGTGTTGGTACACGGGGCCTAGTTGCTCGATCTGATCCACCATGTGCATCATCAGGTGTACCATAATATCAAAATATGATGGGGGAAAGCACATCTCAAGCTGGCAAAGGGTCTCCACGATGAAGTCCTTAAGGGCAGGGTGGTCAGCCTTACCGATGACCTCCTGCGTGATGCAGTTAAAGAAGTATGATATCCGAGTGACCACCATCTTCACGTACTCTGGACCGATAACCCTTATCACAATTGGAAGGAACACCGTCAGCATGATGTGGCAGTCATGTGCGTTGTAGCCAGTCAATGTGAGGTCTTTCAAGGAGACGAGGCTCTTAATGTTGGAAGAGAAACCGGTCGGCACCTTGATACCCCTAAGAAGGTTGAGCATAGCAGTCTTCTCGCCATGCCTTAGGTTGTAGGCCGCACCTGGAAGATCGACTTTACCATTATGAGGTGACCTAGGGTGAAGGTCCTGCCTAATGCCCTGGTTGAGAAGATCCGTCCGTGACTTCAGACCATTCTTCGTCTTTCCCGGGATGTCCAACAGGACACCGATCATGCTATCAAAGACGTTCTTCTCGAGATGCATACAATCGATGGCATGGGGTGTTTTCAGTGTCTTCCAATATGACAGGTACTCGAAGAAAATCGACCTCTTCTTGAAAGGAACAGAGGGGACCTATGACCCTTCCTCCGTCGTGTCTCGCTTTTGCTTCCTCGTTTGTTTTGTCCCCTCCTTTGGTGGCTTCTTCTTCCCAAACTCGATCTGATCAATATCCTTCACCATCTCATACACCTTTGGCCCCCCAACTAGTCTACGCCGGTGGTTCACCCTGTGGCTCGCCCTGATCATCGAACAATTGATTCATGACACTTCTTCTATGTCTGTGCCTTTTCGGAAGGAACCGCCTATGCCTCATGTAGACCATCTTGTTCGATCCCTTGAGGTAAGTGTAGCATGTCTCGTCGATGCACATTACGCAGCCGGTCTTCCCTTTGATCTGCCCCGATAGTGAGAAGAGGCCGGGGTAGTCGGTGATGGTGACAAAGATGATGGCTTTTAGGGTGAACTTCTCCTCGACGGACGCATCCACCATCTCGACCCCAACATCAAATAGCTCCTTCATTTCCTCAATTATCGGCTCGAGGAAAACATCAATATCGTTGCTGGGCTGCTTCGGTCCCGAGATAAGCATGGTCAACAGAAGATACCTGCGCCTCTGACACAGATGGGGAGGTAGGTTGTAGATGGTCAGTACGACCGGCCAGGTGCTGTGGGAGCTGCTCAGCTCGCCGAACGGATTCATCCTATCGGTGCTCAGTGCGAACCGAACGTTCCTAGGATCTTTGCCAAATTGCGGGTAGGCCTTGTCGAAATCTTTCCACTGCTGGCCATCGGAGGGGTGCCGCAGCATGCCATCATCCTTCAAGCGGTCAGCTGATGCATGCCAGGACATGAGCTTCGCGTCCTCTAGGTTCCCAAATAGCGCATGGAGGCGGTCGATCACTGGCATGTACCACACTGACAGTGCCGGACTTCTCCTCAACGTGTAACCCTCTTCTTCCTCGTACTGCTGATGAGCCGAGATGCGATTGGCTGCAACACTGCTCTTCTTGACACCCTTCTTCTTCTTCCTCTTACCACCTCGAAAGGCCTCATTGTCGTCTACATCCACGCGACAGCCAGCATTTCTCTTGTAGCGACTGGCTCCACAG
Organism: Coix lacryma-jobi var. lacryma-jobi; assembly: GCA_009763385.1. Taxonomy (NCBI): domain Eukaryota; kingdom Viridiplantae; phylum Streptophyta; class Magnoliopsida; order Poales; family Poaceae; genus Coix; species Coix lacryma-jobi. The sequence goes on from CM019829.1 coordinate 95,738,899, forward strand.
TGCGGACAGCTCGTCAAATTCTCATACTTTGTGCCCCGATAGAGGATGTAGTGGTTAGGGCAGGCATCGAACTTTCTAAGCTTCATCGCCACTGGCCGGATAAGCTTCTTCGCCCGAGACGTATTTGTTGGAATCTTGTTACTTGTCGGGAATGTTTTAGCAAGGTAAACTAACAGCTCATCAAAGCTAGTGTCTGACCACCCATGCCGAGCCTTCATCATCAACATGTGGAGGTTGAAACGTAGCACCGTGCAATCCTTCGGACATTCCTCGCCGTCCTTATATAAAGGATCAAGTGATGTCTGCTTCATCTGTCGAAAATTTTCCGGCCACTTCGGGGAGCCATACACGACGTCGTCTTCGTCGATGTGGTTGAGTAAATCCTGAAACAGCTGCACATCCGCAGGGTCCTGCACCGTAGCGTCCTCAACATCTCCACCACCATCATCTATCATATCCTGGAGTACATCCTCCACAGCGATGTGGTCACGAGCACTACTGTCACTGAAGGCAGGCGCTACTGTTGCAGATGAGACGTGCGCTCCAGGATCTTGGTTCACCGTCGTCGTCGATGCTGAGCTTACTCCAGATGTCGCCCCGACACTCGGATCGAATCTCTCGCCGTGATGAGTCCACACCGTGTAATCATCCATGAAACCAAAATGAATCAAATGAGATTGCACTGTGCCTTCGTCTTTGAAGGCGGTCAGATTCTTGCAACGATGACATGGACATATGATTGTCGTCTGATTCGATCTCTCACGGTCAGCTTTCGCAGCGACAATAAACTTTCTCACTTCAACGATATACCGCACATCAATTACTCTATTGATCTTATACATCCATTCCGACCGGTCCATCGTACCTGCGATCCTTAATTAATTACACAGATCATGAATCACAAAACAAAGATGAATTAGAAAAAATAATAATTATATTTATGTTAAATCTAGGGACAGAATTAATAACGATGACAAATAAAATTAATGCATCCATGATGAACTTAGAGAAACAAATACCAGTTTTCTCTCTCCTACATGAAACTAGATCTAAAAGGGGCTAAAAAGAGAGAAAAAGAGAGGGGAAAGAGGGTGGAGATCATCTAGGTACCTCTTGTGGAGTACTTCTCCTCCAAATTAAACACATAAACCTCAAAAACAAGTTATTTGCGACAAAAATTCGGCAAAACTTCTTTCCCCGTTTTTGGTCTAGAGGAAGAAGATGATCGGGTCTTTTCTGCTGGCGGCGGCTTAAATAGCCAGGAATTACCAAAGCGCGCAACGTAAGGGGCCCGCTGCGGTTAATCATCTTTAACCGCAGCGGGCGTCTTTACCCGCCCGCTGCGGTTAATCATTAACCGAAGCGGACATATAAGGAAGCCCGCTGCGGTTAAAGATGATTAACCGCAGCGGGCTCCTTACGTTGCCCGCTGTGGTTAATTATTAACCGCAGCGGGCGCTTCGGCGGCCGGCCGTTGTAGGCCGGCCACCGAATAACCGTGGCGGGCAAAAATAGTGCCCGCCACGGAGGTCTTTTAGGCAACGCTGCGCAAGTTCTTTTTTGTAGTAGTGCAAGTTAAAGTGCTGAAACGCAAATATTAAAGGGCCAAAGTAATTTTGACTGCATTCTAGAGCACAATGCATTTACAGTGGTGAAAACAAATGACAATATAGAAAATGATTTTTCCGAATGCTCGTCAGCAACATAGAAATCATGTTTTCTTAAGGATAAGTGCCTAGCAGTAATTGAACCACTCCTATCAGGTGGTGTTGATATCCACTGAGTACTGACAAATGCTAATAGATACAAGCAAGATCTGCTTATTTTGCATTAGCTTCGAGCTTGAGAATCAAAGTGACAGGTCTATAGCTCATTCAAAATTATAATACTAATAATACTAACTTACATGAAAATGTAAATACTACAGTTCAAGAAAACCAAATATAACTTGTCTAAAGGTCATCTTGCTAGGAATCAAGGTGTCACAGGTTTAGTAGGAGGTTTCAGTCTCTGTTTTTTCTTCTATTCTCTTTCTATTCTGAAACTATGAACAGCTATAAGCTAATTGATAGACACGACCTTTGTCTAGACCAAAATCATGTAATTTTAATCAGTGTTTTGCACTGTGTTTGTCTTGATGAAACAAAAACCTAAACAAGGAATAATCTTAATAAAAAAGATCAGATAACTGAAAATCAGGAAAAAAAGAAAGTTATTGAATGTACTCATATCATTCACTAATACACTAATCTTAATTGTTTTGATTTCTATGCAAAATCTATTCTTTTATTGAGTAGAGATTGTGATATCAACTAAGCTCCAAAGGCTTACAGTAACACATTCTTTAGCTCTGTTTGGATTTTTCTTTAATTGTCTTATTGCATCTGACAGAGTGCATCTGAAGCCACCAACGCGCCAACATCGCTTGACACCTACCATAGCTTCGAAGATACAGGTCTCTGTCAAGCTTTGTGCAGGTGCGTAATGTTTATTGCAAGCTATTTTTGAAAGTGTTAGATGAAAGGGTCTACTGTAATAGTTGTTGGTCAATTAGCTAGAAATTGGCAGAAACTATATTGCATTGCATTGCCCTTGTTGCTCTGAATTTCACATACAACTATTATCGTCACGGAACGACTGGGTTGATATGATTAACATGAAGATGATAAGCCGTTTTTAAGGGGATGAGATGGTGTACCATAGCTTTGACAGTGCAATGGATGATCCAAACAACTACTACCCATTTGAGTTCCTCAACACTTTGAACCCCAGCGGTCTCCCTCCACATGTGTTAAAGCTTAAGATTGGGTGCCTGGTCATTTTACTAAGGAACATTGACCCTACGGTTGGACTTTGTAATGGAACCAGGCTGGTGGTTCGAGGGTTCCAAAGAAATACCATAGATGCAGAAATTATGGTTGGAGACCATGCTGGAAAATGAATCTTCCTATCACGGATTCTGATATGCCCCTCGGATGATGAGATGTTCCCATTCAAGTTCAAGAGGAAGCAGTTTCCTTTTAGACTCAGTTTTGCCCTGACAATTAACAAGGCACAGGGGCAGACTATCCCCAATGTTGGTGTGTATTTGCCTGAACCGGTATTCTCCCATGGTCAGTTGTATGTTGCGCTATCTAGAGCCACTACCAGATTGAACATTAAGATCCTTGTCATCCCACCCAGTGATAAGAAGGATAAAAAAAGGAGGACAAACATAAATATGGTAAATACACGAAAGATATTGTCTACAAGGAGGTTCTCACTTAATGATAAGGTATTGTCTTCTGTTTTGTAGAACTGTTATGTTTTTATATTTATGTATTTTTTAATATATATTAGTTGTATCTATCTGAATTTTAGGTGACAGAGGAAGTCGAATAGAAATGAGAGGCAACTAGTTATGACTTGTTGACATGTTGATTAAATGTGCATATTATAATATTATTGTAACCTGTTGATTATGGTTGTAGGTTAACGAGTGAGACATGTTGATTGGTGTTTAAAGGAAAAAAATATTATAGTTTCTTTGCTTATACCAATATTTAAAATTATGAATTCAACATACTCTCTCTGTCATGCAACATCTAGCTCGTACATCGGTTTTTGTATACGTTATATGGCCGTAGCAACGCACGGGCACTTAACTAGTGGAAACAAAAGCACCACATACAGGGGAAAATGCAACGAGGACACATGAGAGATTGCATGTCAATGGCTTAGGATGTTTTAATGGAAATAAATTGCCCATTTCAAATAAGAAGGGATAACTGATAGCTAGATTAAAGGGATAACTGACATCTAGAGAATGGGGAACCCTAACAGATTAATGTTTAGGAGTCTGAAATGAAATAGCTGAAGTGATGAAGAAGGATGAGGGGTGTCATCCCTTATTTATAGCCTAAACATAATACCCCTTCTACCCCTAGATACAAAGAGTAAACTAGCTAGACCAGGGGCATTCTAGTCCAACTTTGTCAGGATATCCATCGACGGTCACACGCCTTCCTTATTGCCAGCTTTGCCACAACGCAAGCCTCACGATGCCTCCACGTGCCACCCAGACGAACACGAGCCTTCTCAACATAAGCTCGCGGATCCTTCGCCAGGTTTTGAAGCCCAAACCGGTAAACCCGCCGACCTATGTTTTGAGGCCCAAACTCAAAAATCGGTCACCCCAGGTTTTGAGTCCCAAACCCGAAAACTGTCGCATATGGTTTTCTGAGCCTCAACCACCAAACCCACGCCGTTGAAAGAGCGTAGGTCTTACGCTTCATCTCCCGACACCAATGTCGATGCATGTCTAGCCTCCGCCAAGCACAACGCATTCGCCTTCCTTCCTGACCCAACCGACGGCACTTGCATCTCTCATGCAAGTCCGTGTCTGGCCTCCGCCATGTGCCACGACACAATCACCTTGTCTTGACTCGATCGATGTCGTCTTCATCCCCATGTACTCTTTCTTGGTTCCACTAAGTGCTAGCTACCGCAACTGGTCCTCCGACCTCCTAGTCCCTCAGCCCAAGGCTTGCAAAGATAACATTGAGTCCTGCTCTGCCATCGATGAGTACCCTCCCAAGTGTATATCCAGCGACCGTGGGGTCCAAAACTAGCGGGTAATGGCCTGCATTGGAAACACTGGTCCATTGATCAGCTCTGGAGAAATTAATCGGATGTTCGGACTAGTCGAGGTATTTGGGTGTCGCTGGTTCGGTGGACATGATCTCTCGCAGGGAAAGCTTCTGAAGCCTCTTGTTGTCACTGGTAGTTACTCCCCCAAAGATGACATTAATAGTTCCTTTGGGGTGCTGAAAGCCACCGGCGTCCTGTTGAGGATCCTCAGCTGTCTTCTTGCCTTTGTCTTTCTTGTTCTTGTTGAAGTCGGAGTTCAAGCCTCGCTCCTTGAGCTGTCGGCAGTGCCTTGCTTGATGTCCACCTTTTGGATGGAAAGGGCAGGGTCCGTCGAGTAAGTCATCAAAGGTGAATGGCTTGTTTCCCTTCTTCTGAGGCTCCATGGCAGCAACAGTATTATCTCCTGCCCTTTTCCGGGTATTTTGCTGTGGTGCCTGGTTGCCTCTCAGGTTGTTTCCTCGATCACCTTGCGTGTTTCTATCGGGGAAGCGTTCCTGTGTGCGTTCCTCTGTCGCCATCATGGAGTTTATAGCTCGATGGAACTCGTCAGCGGTGGTTGGGTCCTGCTTGATGAAATCTTTGTAATTGTACCTTTCGCAAATACTGTTGCCAAAAAGGTCAATTACTTCTCTGTCTGTAATGTTGGATACTGTAGAGCGGATTTCTGAGAATCGCCTATAGTACTCCCGCATTGATTCGTTTTTATGTTGCTTGCAGGTTCTGAGCTTAGTCAGGGGATCTGATCTCTCTGGGACACCAGCAAAGTTTTCAACGAAGATACGATGTAGTTGTTCCCAGGAGTCGATGGACTCGGGTTTAAGCCTGTCAAACCAAGCCAGCGGCATTGTCTCTAGAGCCATTGGGAGGTAGAGTGCTTTGACGTCGTTGCTTCCACCCGCTAGCTCGACTGCTTGAGCATACAGCCTGAGCCACCGTTTAGGTTCTGTCTTTCCATCGTACTTTGAGTAATTCCCGGGTTTGAATTTTCGCGGGAACGAAACCGCTCGAAGCCTTTGGGAAAAGCAGGGGAAGCGATCAACTGCATCGGATGCTGCAACTACGACTCCTCTGTATGAAGATTTGGCTCCTCCCTCAGCTTTGTCGGGTACTCGGCGGCCCAGACGGCTCCTTGCTGGGATACGACCGAGTCGTTCTTGAACCGGCTGCCTCTGGCTTGGGTGAGATGAAGCTTGCTCGTCAACTAGAGATTCAAGATTCCGCCCTCGGAGTTGGAGTGTGGTAGTCTGAAGCATGACCAGTCGTCGCTCTTCATCGGGGGTGCAATTGGTCTTGGCTCCCATCTCCGTAGCTAGAGCTAGTATGTTTTGATAGGGAGTCTGGAAGACTTTATGGCCGGCGACCCTCATGAACTCGGGTTCAAGGTTGCGAGAACAATCAGGGCGCCGTCTGTTAAGATCATCCTGGGAGTAATTCTCTTCAGTGCGAGCTTGACGCTCAGCCTCTGCTTCCAGACGCCTCCGGGTGTTGTATTCTTCTAGTCGTGCATTGTAGCGATCTACAGCTTACTTGCGGTGAGTTGCTCGCCTTCTGCGGGCTTCCTTAGCTTGATTCCTTCAGATTCTTTCAGCCTTCAAGGACTCGGTTTCCCCGGGTCCTTCCGGGTCATTGTCTGAAATCATACTCAGAGTTTCATCGTCTTGAAAGACATCTGGTGGGGTTGGTGGTCGTAGAGATGACTGATGCCCCGCCATGAAGACTTCAGGAGTGTAGCCCTGGTTTGATGATCCCGGTGTTACTGATTCCAAAGTAGAAGTGCTGGAGATTAGTTCCGTTGTGGAGTCGTGTTCCTCAAAAGGGAGCTGATGTCTGTGCTGGTATGGAAGTTGCTGGTCAATTGTGCCAACCAGTCTAGCCGGGGCAGGCTGAATTGGCCAATGGACAATGTTACCCTCCTTGGTAGAGCTGAAAACGAGTCCTTGCTGAGCTCCCGTCAAAGGTATCTGGTGGTACTCTTTGAATCCTGCACTAATCAGGTTCTGGAAGTTTTCAGCAGAGTTTCGCAGCCCAAAGGGGATGCCATAGCTGGTGTCTGGGTCCTTTGCTTCAGACTTTGAGTTGGAGTAGGAGTCGGATGCCTTTGTATGGTCCCCAGGATCTTGCGGATCTTGGATTGTCAGATTTGTTAGGTTCTGAGCGAGGTGTTCCATCTTTGGCATGGCTTGTGGTTCTGATTCCACGGCGAGCTATCTGTGCAGCTTTCCTTGATCATCCGCAATGCAAGTCCATGAGCCGAAAACGAAAATTGATCCCGCCGAGAACATGTTGTCGTGGTTCGCCGGGCTCTTGGTCGTCGAATCGCCGAAAGCCCCTACCTGGCGCGCCAACTGTCGGTGTTTGTTAACTGGCAACTCGTCTTGAGTAATCTCAGACGATTTGTTCAGTGGGGATCGGCGTTCGTAGGACTCGACGATTACACAGGGACAACGATTTATACTGGTTCAGGCCGCTAAGTAGCGTAATACCTTACGTCCAGTGCGGCGTGTGCCTTGTGTATTGCTTATGATTCAATGTTCGATTCTCTAGAGCCTACGCCCGGTCCCCCTTATATGTCCGGGTGAACCTTAGCGCAGACCGAGTCCTAGCCGGTTACAATATTGGAGTCCTATTCTAATTACATGACTTCCTTTTACAACTCGACTAAGTTACAAACTAGAGTCCTAATCCAAGTACACTTCGTTACAAGTCTTCGGATCTCTAAAGCCATCCTGGATTAGTCGGAGTAATCATCAATAGATGATATCTGACATCCTGGTCCGTCATTCACCACTCCCGGTCCATCGTCACGACACGTCTCTACTTGACCTTCACCTCGCCATCTATTGACACTGGTTATCTATCAAAATTAAAGGATAAATAAATATGAAAAGGGCATGAATTCAATCACCAGTGAGGTACTCTCCGAGGCCAAGGTCCGGTATCCGCACATCCACAAGCTGCTCTACGGCGTCATCGTCACAAGGCGCAAGCTCCAGCACTACTTCCTCGCTCATCCCGTGACGGTGGTGTCGTCCTTCCCCCTCGGAGAGATCGTCAACAATCGGGAGACCACGGGGCGCATCGCCAAGTGGTCCGCCGAACTAATGGGGGAGACCATCACCTATGCCCCGCGAAAGGCCATCAAGTCGCAAGCGTTGGCGGACTTCGTTGCTGAATGGACCGACACTTAGCTCCCGCCAGCGCAGATTCAAGCCGAGCTCTGGACCATGTACTTCGATGGATCCCTTACGAAGACGGGGGCAGGAGCAGGCCTGCTCTTCATCTCACCCTTCGGAGTACACATGCGCTACCTGCTACGCTTGCACTTCCCCGCCTCCAACAACGTTGCCGAGTACGAGGCCCTCGTCAATGGGCTGCGCATCGCCCTCGAGCTCGGGGTCCGACGCCTCGACGCCCGAGGAGACTCGCAGCTCGTCATCAACCAGGTTATGAAGGCCTCAAGCTACATCGATCCCAAGATGGAGGCATACTGCGGGGAGGTGCGCAAGCTGGAAGACAAGTTTTACGGCCTCGAGATCAACCACATAGCTCGGAAGTACAACGAGGCCGCAGACGAGCTGGCAAAGTTGGCGTCCACGCGCGGCACGGTACCGCCAGACGTCTTCTCGAGGGACGTCTTCGAGCCATCCGTCGAAATCGACCTAGGGGCTGGCCCCTCGACGCCACCCCTCGAGCGAGACACGGGGGCTCGACTCTCAACGCCACCCCTCGAGAAGGACCCCTCGACGTCCGCGGAGGCGATGCAGGTCGACGCACACACCTCTTCTTCACCACGGCCCCTCGACTGGCGGACGCCCTACCTCGACTTCCTGACGCGAGGCGAGCTACCAGAAGACAAGACGGAGGCCCGACGCGTCGCTCGGAGGGCCAAGACCTACGTCGTCTACGGCAACGAACTGGAGCTATACCGACGAAGTCCGACCGGGATCCTTCAACGTTGCATCCCACTCGAGGAAGGGCGCAAGCTCCTCGACGATATGCACTCGGGGGCTTGCGGCCACCACGCAGCGCCGAGGGCCCTGGTTGGGAACGCCTTCCGTCAAGGCTTCTATTGGCCGACCGCCATTGGGGACGCCAAGCGTTTGGTCCAAGCGTGCCATGGGTGTCAATTCTACGCCAAGCAAACGCACCAGCCCGCACACGCCCTGCAGATGATCCCAATCACTTGGCCATTTGCCGTGTGGGGGCTCGACCTTGTGGGTCCCCTCAAAAGGACAAGTGGAGGGTACACACACATGCTCGTGGCCGTCGACAAGTTCACCAAGTGGATCGAGGCTAAGCCGATAGGAGACCCCACCTCTGAGAGGGCTGTCGAGTTCATCGCCAACATCATGTACCGGTTCGGGGTGCCTAATGTCATCATCACCGACAATGGCACCCAATTCACGGGCAAAAAGTTCACCAACTTCTGCGATGACAACAACATTCGCGTAACCTGGGCCTCGGTCGCATACCCTCAATGCAACGGGCAGGTCGAGCGCGCCAACGGCATGATACTCCATGGGCTGAAGCCGAGGCTATTCAAGACCCTCAAGAATTTCGGAAAGGGGTGGGCTACAGAACTCCCCTCGGTGCTGTGGGGCCTCAGGACTACGCCGAGTCGAGCCACCGGGTTCACTCCGTTTTTCCTAAACTACGGCGCCGAGGCCGTCTTACCTACGGACCTCGAGTATGGCTCACCTCGACTTCGAGCCTACAACGAGCAAACCAGCAACGAAAGGCTCGCCAGCGCCAAGGACCAGCTCGAGGAGGCCCGAGACATGGCGCTCATCAACTCTGCACGCTACCAGCAAACACTTCGATGCTACCACGACAAGCACGTGCGCAAAAGGGACCTAGCGGTGGGGGACCTCGTGCTTCGACGGCTGCAAGATAATTGAGGGCGCCATAAGCTCACCCCTCCGTGGGAAGGCCCATACACCGTGGCCGAAGTGCTCAAGCCAGGAACATACAAGCTCTACGACGACCAAGGCAGGATCCTGGCGAACGCATGGAACATATCTCAGCTACGTCGCTTCTACCCTTAAGGGCTCGAGGCCTTGTTCATTTTATTGCTTTGTACAAACACGTTGAATATGAATGGGCCAACTCGTGCGCCATCTTTCATGTTACTTAGCAACTCAAGGTAGCCTCGACCCTGCCTAGCTCAGGGTCGAGCCTCCCTCGGGGGCTGACAAGGGGGTAGATGCCCCCCCAGACTCCGGAAAAAATGCGTATTTTCTTTTCAAAAATTTGACCCTCGTCTCGACTTGCGCCTCGAGTGAACTAGCGACGTCTAAATCTTAAAGTACCTCGAGCCTCCAAGGTCGGGGGGCGGAGACGTAGACGGCCACCTACGCCCCCGGGCTACGGTGCCCTACCTATGCCTCCCCTCGAGGGGCTCGCGACGTATCGAAGGAACACAGACTAAGTTAGCAGAAACTCGAGCTTGCGACAAAGAGAAGTGGTCAAACGCATTTGAAAAGAAAACAACTCTTTTCATAAACAAATCACATATACATTCGGGTCTCGACGTACCCTCATTTATGTCATAGAATTCTTACAAGGGCCTCGACGCCCAAATTTGGCACGCAGGCCTCAGTCCTCGTCGGTGCGGTACTCCTCCCCGAGGTCCACGATGGCAGGCTCGACCTCGACGCCCGAGCTCGAAGGAGGAGGGCTCCCGACACCGCTGCTGGCGTCAGGAGGCAGCACGTCCTCCTCGAAGATCTTCGCGAGCGACGTCCCCGGCCTCTCCAACTTCTCCAAAATTTTGTCGACACGGCGGTTGTTCCACTCCTCATCCTTCCCCTCGATCTCGATGAAGCCATTCGCGACAACGTGGACCGGGAAGCGAAAATCGGAGCGAACGACCGCGAGTGTCTGCTTGACGCCGTGATGGAGAGCTTGCCGGACACGATCCCGCGCGGCTGCGTCGAAGAAGCACAAGGCGTCGACCAAGGCATCGCCCCGAGCCACTGCACCTTCTGCCGCGGTCACTAGAGGAGCACCCCACATGGGGCCGAGCCGGTCGAGAGAGGAGCGAGCCCGCTCCGCCACCATCGTCTCGTCTTGGAGTTGGTCCAAGAGAGCCTGGTTCGTCCCGCGGAGCTCCTCGACCGTCTTCTCGACCCCTGCGCAACAAACAAGGAAGAGTGAGACTGCGGTGTAACAAAAAACTTCGAGACCCAAACAAGAACAAGGTGTAAGCCTCACCGTCGCAGTGTTGCCCCAGTGCGGCGAGGTCGCTGGTCAGGCCCTCAGCACGCTGCTCCAGCCTGCGCTTCTCGGCCAGCGTGAGGAGCTTCTCGGACCTAAGGTCCTCGATCAGCCGGCCCGCCTCCACTAGGGCCAGATCCTTGCGGATCACCTCCTGCCGCGCCGCCCCCTCGGCAGCTCGGGCGGTGGCAGCACCACTCTCGGCGTCTTCGGCCTCTTTTCTCGCCGCCTCCGCTGCGGTGCGGGCAGCGGCGGCCTCGCCACGGGCGTCAGCAGCCTCCTGCTTCGCCGCCTCGGCTTCAGCCCGGGCGGAGGTGGCCTCGCTTCGGGCATCCGCGGCCTCCTTCCTCGACGCTTCGAGAACGGCGGCGGCCTCCTCCTTGGATCGAGCGACCTCGCCTCGAGCCACCCGGACCTCCGCCTCCGCCTTGTGGAGCCGGCTCGCCATCTGGGCGTTCCGGCTCAGCTCCGCGCGGAGATCTCGAAGCTCCGCCTCAGCCCGCGCGAGGGCGGCTGACACCTGTGCGGACCGGCCCGCCTCCTCGGAGCAGGACCGCTCCGCCTCCGCCATAAGCTCGGCCACCTCCCGGAAGATGGACCGCACCTCGCGCGGGGCCCCCCGGTGGGCCGGCTGCTCGATGGGAACCACGGCAAGGGGCGGGCTCAGTGGGACGGGAAACGACCATATTGGTCGGTCGAGCTCGATGTCGGGCAGATCCTCCTCCGCCTCGAGCTGCCCCGACAGCGACCCGCCGCCCGACGGCACGGGCCCCGACTCCCTCCGTCCCTCCGCCGGCACTTCCTGTTGCTCCGCCGCCCCCCGAGCCGGCGTCACTACCTCGCGTGGGAGCGAAGGCTCGAAGGGCGGCGGATCGATCGAGGGAAGGCTCGACCCCGGGCCCTCTTCCCTGGCCGGGCCCTCCGGCGCCTTGTCGGCGCTAGCCGGCGCCTCGGGCGCCTCCACCATCATCGAGCCCGCGGCGAGGAGCGGCCCCTGCTCCAGCTCGTTCAGGAGGTCCTCCGCCGTCGGCTCTTCCTCTGCCAACTCCTCTCCCCCCTTTCCCTCCACCGCAGCCCGGCTCGTGTCGGTCGGGGCCTCGAGGGGCGCAGTCTCCTCAGCCCCAGACACCGGCGGGGCCGTACTCGCCCCAGGCGCTTCCCCCGGAGCAGCCGTCGTGATGAGGGGAAGGAGGGCGCTCCCAGCTGGCACCATCGCGGGAGGAGGAGGAGGAGGGGGAGGAGGCAGCGCTTCGGCGGATATGGTGGTGGCGGGCTCGATGCCATGAGCTGAGGCCCCTGCAATACGAGATGACGGAGATATCAGAACCAGGAAGAGTACCTCGACCCCTGTGGTCGATGGCGACGGCCTCACCAAAATTCGCGACGATCATCTGGCCCCCTCGAGCCATGGCAGCTCGGGCCTTCTCCAGCCAAGCGGCTTCTCTAGCGGAGGAAGGTGCCATACCTCGAGGTGCCTGTGCCTTGACGGGGCTCGAGGTCTTGGCCCGCTTGGACGAAGCGAGGTCCACCTCCTGGTAGGAGCGCTTCCCCCTGAGAAAACGGAGATGGCACGCGTCATCAAAAGCAAAGAGGTGAAGCCTCACTACCGACGAGACCCAAGGAAACTACTCACCCGAAGCGGCGGCTGGGCTTCTTCCCGGAATCGCCGGACCCACTCGGGGGCTTCGAGCCCACCCCACGGCTCGAGCCCTGTGCCTGGGCCGTCTCCACAGGGCTGGGATGGGGGGAGGGCTCCCGACGCCTCCCATGGCTCGACCTCGAGGGAGAGCCCTCCTTCCGCCCCACATCGCGGGAGGGCGACCGTACCTCCCTCGTGCTGATGTCATGACGCCCGCCCCGTCGCGGGCTCCGGGACCTGCTCCGGCGCCCGCGCTGGTGGTCGCGCCCTCCCGCGTCCGCTTCCGTGTCCCGGCGGCGGTGCGGCGATGGACTCCGGGGACGCTCGCGCCCCTGGTCACGAGACGCTCGGGGGCTCCCTCCCCGACGCTCGTGAATGGCGCGGGCTCGACGCCTCTTCTTGGCGCCCGCTCCTCCGCGGGCTCAACGGCGCCCTTGACGGCTCGCGGGGGTCGGGCCCGAAACCCTTCTCGACCTGTCGACCGCTTCTCGAGGCCCGATCCCCTCTCGAGACCCCCCGTCTGGGCTGACGCGGGGGCGGCCTCCGTTGGCGCTGTGGCGGAGGCGCTCCGGGTCTGGGGCTTGCTTACGACTAGGGGCACATCCGGCGCGGAGCTCGACGGACCTCGGGCCCCCGACGAGGCAGGGATCGGCACCGCCTTCCGCGGCTGCGTCCCGCGCGACCCTTTTGTCGGTGGGACCTCCAGTGTACCCTCCTGCACAGAGGAGCGGTCAGCCCTGTCATCGACGAGCCCCGCGCGCATCAAGCGCGCATCCATCCCCTCGTCGTCGCCCTCCTCCTCATCACCACTCTCCTCCTCCGAGCTCGAGGAGCTCAGCTCGGGGGACCCGTCCCCAGGCTGACGGTTACGGCGAGCCTTCGCCAGTCTCTGCTCCCGAGCTAAGCGACGCAAGTTTTATTTTTCTCTTTCTTCTTTTTGGCATCCTTGCTCTCCTTGTCCTTCTGAGCAGAGAGGCGCCTCACCTGAGAATCCGCGGTGTCCTCCCTCACCGGGGGCCTCGACGCGCGACAAGTAAATGCCCCCTAAGAAAAGAAGAAGCGTGATGAGACAAACCACAAGACGGATGCAAAGGGATCAAAGGAGGAAAAAGGGGGAGGAGGCTCGAGATAGCTCGACTCGAGGGAGGCTTACCAGGTCGAGACACCCCTCGTTGGGTGCCATCGCAACCAGGTTGGAGTATTCAGGGACGAACGGCCCCTGGATCGTGATTGACACCCGGGAGACGCCCTCGTTCCGGGACAGCCTCCCTTCGGCCATCCTCGAGCGATTGAGCGCCTCGAGCTGAGCCTGCGGGCCCATCTCGTGCATAAGAAGGGGGCGGTCCGCCAGCGGGAGAACTCTTCGCTGGTGGAACGCCCAAATGACCGCTTGCACGGTCAGCTTCTTCTCGTCCACCAGCATCTTCATCATCTCCATCAGCGGGGCCAGGTGGCGTTGCCTGTCCGCCGCAACACCCCAGGTCCACTTCTCCGGGCGTTGAGTGAGGACCCTGCCGGTGTACTGCGGAAGGAGGCCGCCTTCGTTCCGCAGATAGAACCAATGGTCGTCCCACCCGGCCTGGTTGGTGGAAAGCTTGTATCGCAGGTACTCGCGGGGGACATTGGCCGACGAGGTCCCCGCCCTCGCGGTAATGGCAAGGGAGCCCATGCGCACGGGCCGCCTCCCGCTGGGCTTCAGGGACTTGATGAAAAGCTCGCCCCGGAAGAGATGGACGAACATCTCCCAGTGCGGCTCCATCTTCAGGTACCCCTCGCACACTGCGGCGAATATGGCGGCGTGCGAGATGGAGTTGGGGGAGAAGTGTTGCAGCTCCACCTCGAAATGGTGGGCCAGCCCTCGCAAGAAGCGGCTCGGCGGGACGCCGAGCCCCATACGGTGGTAGCGCGCGAAGCTCACCACGTACCCCTCCGGTGGGTGCGGCTCCCGGTGCTCCGCCGACGGGATAACCCACCATGCGGGTCCCTCCTCCGGGTTAGGACGCAGAAGCCCCTGGGCCACCAGAGAGTCCATTTCGCTCTGCGTCACCTTCGACGGGCTCCAGTCCTCGGCCGGCAGCATCTGTGTCTGGGCGGCCATGACGGTGGCGCGGCGCGGATCCGAGCAGCGGACGGGCGGTCGGAAATCCCCAGTCGACTTGCTCGAAGGAGAGGGCACGTGAAGGCTACGGCGGCGGCGAAGGCAAAGGCAAAGTAAAGGATTCCTTTTCCCCTCTTTCGATATTTATAGGGGGAAATCCGGACGGGCGGGATCTCCCACGACGTAAAAAGGTAACCGAATGCATTCAATGCGCCCACCTAACCGCATCTCGAGCCGGATGCAGGGTACACGCGTTACCTCTCCGTTCGCTCCACTACCCGGGCCCGCCACGACCGTCGCTCCGGCTTCGCGCCCGCCGCTCTCCCCGACGGTATCCACCTAAAAAGGCATGCCCAACGGGCAGAAGGATTCCCAGACGACGGAGGCTTCTTCACAAAGGTAAAAACAGGCCCCGGCCCTAAGTCTCGAAGCAGCGAAGGCTGGCCCTCGAAAAGGGTTCGACAGCCGGCTTCGAGCACCCGAGTCAGGGACACCAAGGGGCGCCACTCGCGGCATTACTCGAGGGCCGAACCCTCGAGGCCCCTCACGTGTATCCAAGGCGGGGAGCTCGACGTGCAGTGAGATCCCCTCGGAGGGAGGCATCGAGCCACCGGGTCCTATCGAATGGACCCGGCACTCCTGTAGACTGAGCACCCATGCTTTATGAGACGCCTCCGGGCCACAGTCGACCCCTAACGAACGGGGCACGAGCTCTCACTTGGATTCCCCGTTACCAGCTCACCGGGAACCTCGATACTTGCCCACTCGGGGTAGTACGAGGCATCCCCCCTCGCATCCGATCGAAAGGACTCGCGGGATGACAAGCCAGGGCAATCGACATACCGGACAGCTCGAGGGGCCGGCCAGTCGGTTCAGCCTGGCACCCCTCGACGAAAGAGGGTCTAAAAACTCGGACAGTTACGACTAATCTCTTTTCCTTGTGTGAACATGAGATTTTCAGGCCTCGGGCGGACGCTCGACCCCCGACTCGCCTGAGCCCTCGAGACCAGGCCCAGGACGAACGCCCGTTCTCCGTCTCGTCTGAGCCCTCCGAGCCAAGCCTCGGACAGAGTCTCCCGCGACAAAGGAAAGGTTACCGCGAATATTTAATATTACTACCGAACCGCATCTCGAGCCTGTTCACAGGTACACACGGCGCCGCGATCTCCGCTCCCTGACGATTTCCGCCTAAAAAGGCGCGCCCACTGGGCAGAAGGTTCCCAAACGACGGAGGATTCTTCGGGAAGCCCACGAGGGAGTTCTAACCACTCCCCCATGGCCTCGGGGGCTACACCCCCGAAATCAAATCGACAAAACCCTCGAGACCAGTTAGCTATCCATCGAGATCCCAATCTGGAGCCCCTGCTCGAATGCAAGCACTCAAACAAGGGCTCGGGGGCTACTGTCGGTGGTACAAAAAAGGGTACCCCCAATCAACGCAAACACCCGAACGCTCTATCTCCGTCTCGCCCGAGCCCTCCCAGCCAGGCCTCGGGCGAACGATCGCTCTCCGTCTCGCCCGAGCCCTCCCAGCCAGGCCTCGGGCGAACGATCGCTCTCCGTCTCGCCCGAGCCCTCCCAGCCAGGCCTCGGGCGAACGCTCTATCTCCGTCTCGCCCGAGCCCTCCCAGCCAGGCCTCGGGCGAACGCTCTTTCTCCGTTTCACCCGAGCCCTCCCAGCCAGGCCTCGGGCGAACGCTCTTTCTCCGCCTCGCCCGAGCCCTCCGAGCAAGGCCTCGGACGAGCACGATCGCTCTCCGTCTCGCCCGAGCCCTCCAGGCCTCGGGCGAGCGCGCCCCTACACCTCGAGCCTTAACGCACGGACCTCGAGTTGTACAGACAGCCGTACCAGCCCATACCACGCATTTAATGCCTACACCTACTCCGGTCATGTCCACTAGTGCACAGCATGTACCACAGTAACTCGGTGTAAAGGTCAAGTCTCGTTTTCACCACAAGCATGGGCAAAAGGGCACCAGTACGGCACTGTTCGGCCCAGCCATGCACTGTAACCCCTCGAGGCCGGCTACGCGCCCCTCGAGCCATGCACTGTAACCCCTCGAGGCCGGCTACGCGCCCCTCGAGCCATGCACTGTAACCCCTCGAGGCCGGTTACGCGCCCCTCGATCCCTGCACTGTAACACCTCGAGGCCGGCTCCTCGCCCCTCGAGCCCCCGTGGCACCACCTCGAAGCCGGCTCCGCGCCCTTCGAGCTCTAACTACTTTCATGCTATCGGAGGACAGGTACCCCAAGACCCGGAGGGACCCCGCCGCGTACTGCACATTCCGGGATGGGTGCGGTACGGCTCCCGCCTTGCCGCGCCACCACGTCCGCGCCCAGGATGGAAGCCACGACCCAAGGACGCCTCAACAGCAACGATCACATCGGCTCCAGTGGCCCCGACAAGACAGGATTCCTACCCTTCTCCGTATGGGGCACCATACGCCCCGACACCTGTAATACCCTTATGTAACCCTGGCCTCCCCTTGCTCTATAAAAGGGAACACCAGGGCCCTCATTCAGGAGGACGGAGACGGGACACGAGTCCACACACACAACACACGAGTCCGGACTCCGGTCCACGCTCACTGAGCTTGTATTCGCCCCTGTACAAGCACTTAGGTGCAAGTAATACAAGAACATCCCCCCGCTGGACGTAGGGCCTTCTTTGCCCGAACCAGGATAAATCCTTGTGTCCTCTTGCATCACCATCCAGGAAGAGAAGCACGCGATCACATTACTCGTTGGTGTGATACCCCCGGGTACGAAACACCGACACACACTCACGCCAAGCAATGAGCCTGTTGATCAATCACTCATCATAAGGACGAACTACAAACCTTGTGTTCTCATAGATTAATACTCTTAAGTACAAACAAGTCCAAACCATAAACTATCTACCTACTATCTAAAATTACGAAATCAAGGCGTCACCCCTCCTCACTGCCGCCGTTGCCGCTCTCCCTGCTACTCTCCCCCACGATGGAGTCCTCCTGTGATCATCAACATGCTTCTGTGATTGTCGGAGAGTTGTCGAGTTACTGGTTGTTGGGTGCTGATGGCCTCCTCGGTGGGGCTCGGGCAACCCCTGGACTTCTCCGTTGGAAAGAAGTTCGAAGTGGATATTTGTCGTCACTTCGGTACTCAGGTGCATCATGAAACTCCCAGGTCTCGAGGATTGTTGACACTGGTTATCTATCAAAATTAAAGGATATGAAGGACCGAAAGTGCTACCAGAAAGCGACCAGAGGGGGGGTGAATGGGAGCTTTAAATTTTCCTTTCGGAAACTAATAGCCTCTATCCCAGAAAATCAACCCCAAGAGCAAAACCGATGTGCGTGATGTCCACGACCCAAGAGAATGGGTGGATGTTCCCTAGGAACACAGCGGGACACCATAAAAACTTCCTCACCCAAGTTCACGCAAGTCAACTAGTGACAGGATGGACTTTGGGTAACCTCAACCTCCCCCGAGCAACGCGAGGGGGATTCAGGCTATTTTGGAAAGAAGTGCCTCACGATCTAGAACAACTCAGTTCAAACGGATTTGCAAATGATGCACTGAGCAAAGAGATCGATCAACGGGAAAAACGTGGAGAAAAGCAACCCGCGAAGGACACGAACAAAACGCGAATCACAACCACGAATTTGCAACCGTGTGGCTACCACACGCTACAACAGTGAGATTATGGTCTCACTTCCTCAAAATCTCACGGGCACAGAGGTATTGTTCTCTTCTCTGTGGATCTCAGTTCGCTACAGCAGGGATGTGGGAGAGCAGGAAACCCTAGAAGCAAAAGAGCAAATGACTGAGATAGATGGGGAGGTGGTTGTCTCCCCCTACTAATCCTAATTCTAACTATTCCAAATTCCCACTCTACCCCTAACTACTTACAGAGCGAACCAGCTAAACCCTAAGGTTATTCTGGACCAACTCGATGGTAGGTGAATCTGACGGCCACGCCCGCACAACTCGTAGCGTTGCTTCGACGCAACCTCCCGATTGCCGCCACCTGCCGCCACCGCACTGCATCCTTTTCACGGACTCCGCCCCCGGTTTTGAGACCTAAACCGGGAAACCAGCCTTCATGATCAACCCCCGGTTTTGAGGCCCAAACCGGGAAACCAGCCCACGTAGCCTGAGTTTTGTGGCCCAAACTCAGCAAACCCGCAGCACCCAGGTTTTGAGGCCCAAACCTAGAAACCGTCCTCAGCCCGAGTTTTGTGGCCAAACTCGAAAACCATCCACGCCCAGGTCTTGAGGCCCAAACCTGGAAACCGTCCACCCGATGGTTTTTCTCTGGCTCTACCACCAAACCGAAGCTGTAGAGGGGATGCACCGCCCGTGCACCCCGTCCACCGACACGAGTCCCCAGGTCCTCGACCCGAGCAACACCCTGTCCCGCAAGTCTTTGCTCATCGCTGTCCCAGGCTGCCAGCCACCACAGCTGATCCTCGGGCCACCGGTCCCTCAGTCCAAGCCTCACGTCCGCCCTTCACCGCTCCCGGTCCATCGGCACGGCAGGTCTCTACTTGACCTTCACCTTGCCTCTGATCACTGTATCCGTGCTCGACACCTGCACAACACAAGCCAAAGAACATGCGCATTATCCCAGTTGACAATCACTCATCACTCAGAGACTCGGCATACACCCATGTATCCGCAGGATAAATAAATATGAAAAGGGCATGAATTCAATCACCAATAGAGGTTTAGGGTTTTAATTGACAATATTCCACGAGTTTTGGTGAATTGTGATTCTGCAGGGACTAAACCAGGAAACCAGCACAGATTACTTCTCCTAGAAGGAACCCGACGGAAGATTACGGAACCGGCACGTCAGGAATACTCTAGGAGGACCTAGACAACACCAGCGGACACCACGAGGCGGGACACCCCGAGAGGCCACCAGGTGGGACCGACCGGTCCCACCCTAGGACCGGTCGGTCTCCCCCTGAGCCCGATGGCCTCCGCCTTCTGGAAGCTTCCTCCACCGCCTTTGAGGATCCATCTCAGCCCTACATGAAGTCGGTTTGATCTAACGGCTGCGGTTGATCCCTCAGGGCTATATAAACAGGCCCCCGGGCCCTAGGGAAGATCAAGTGTCTCTTTAGAAAAGTCTACGCCTCTTTCAGAAACCCTAGAAGAAGACTTCAAGAGCCAGCTTTCAAGTAGAAGACTAGATACCCCTCTAGTTTAGGTTTAGAACATAGTCTTATACTAGAATTAGAAGAGAGAGAGAGAGAGAGAGAGAGAGAGAGAGAGAGAGAGAGAGGAAGAGATCAAGAAGGGGCTCTGGCCTGTCGGATCAACTTCTTCATCTTGTACCTGCGGATTCAAGTTTATCTTCAACTTGCTTCAGCGATTGTTTCGGTAATCAACGTCTATATTTAAGTTTGAGCCATTGTTCTTATTATTCTTAAGGTTTATGACTCTCTTTTGAGTACTTTAATTCTAGTCATTCTAGAGTTCGAGTAGTTGGATAGTGTAAGCGTGGTGCTTAGACTTGATAGCTAATAAATGCCTCCTATAATGCCGGT
This sequence comes from Coix lacryma-jobi var. lacryma-jobi, assembly GCA_009763385.1. Lineage (NCBI taxonomy): Eukaryota > Viridiplantae > Streptophyta > Magnoliopsida > Poales > Poaceae > Coix > Coix lacryma-jobi. The sequence goes on from CM019829.1 coordinate 95,759,022, forward strand.
AATAGTGGTTGTTCGCAAGGGTGACTCTTATAGCCTTGTTGATTCTTCTATAGTCCACTTACCCGTGTGTAGGCTCGGTAGGATTATACATTTGCATAAAAGACTCATACTCTGTTTGTGACCTTTTATGGCAACTTCCCCACTAAGAATAATATAAACATATTACTCTTGAATTGGATTTAGACAACCTTAGTGATCCCCTCTATACTTCTAGATTCTCCGTCCTTGTTAGCTACTCAGGGGTTAGACTTTAAGACTTAACACTATCTGTTCCTTTGGGTTCGATATTAAAACTGGGTTACTCCGGTGAAGTGCTACATCGGTAGATTTTATCTGTGCGCTTGCGGATAAAGTAGAGTGTGCGTTAATTTATACCAACAAGCATTTCTGGCGCTGTTGCCGGGGAACGGTAGATCAACTTAAGTCTTAGTTTAACCTTGTAATCATACTTTTATCTTTTCCTTTTTTGTCCCAGTCTTTTCATTATTTTTGTGTTCATTCTTATGAATGTTGTTTTTGAATTCCACTCTTATCTATCACTACCCCATGAGCAAGCTATAACCAGTAGAATCCTTATACCCTATAATAACACCTGGTTATTAGCTATGCCTACCTTTCCGCTGCACTGAGCATAGAAATATAATTATGAAAATATTCCTTCGGGTATTTTCTCACTAACCTTCCTAGGTCTGGAACAGAAAAGAACAAATGAACAACAAACACAAGGTTTGTCCAACCAATCATCATGTAACATTGAATTACATTCATCCAATCTTGATTTGCAAAATCCAAGCTTGGGGAATAGACTTTCTAAGAATATCTCTTGCCATGTTGCTATGTTGGTTGTCCCTACCTTTAGGATATGCTCATCATGCTCTTTCATCACCATCTGACTAAATCTCTATAATACTTTCATGTTACCTTTATTTTCTATAGTATATGTTTAGGTTGGGAGTACTTTCGTACATCTCTTAAATTAAGCATGGTGCCTAGTTTAGGAGTGGTGATCTTGCTTTCAAAGGCTTTTAATTAAGCAATTAAGTTAAAATTCCTTCCTAGATCAAATTAGACGTGGTGTCTAGGTTGATTTTTGAGCCGATAGTATGCTATAGTGGATGTTGGATATTTTGTTTGACTAACCCCTGTAGGGAAACTTTCAATATCAATTTGGGAAAGTCCGGAGATGAACTCACACTGGAGATGAAGAGACACATGAACTTCAACAACTTTGCACAATGAAGACTCAGCTCATTCATCATGGATGAAAGAACTGTGAGTATCAAAGTTTATTTATTTTGTCTTCTACTGCAAGTTATCTTTTGCCTTGAATCATGTTAAAGTGCACCCAACACATAAAATACTAGTCTATGCTAAAATAATCCTAAAAACATCTTTTTATTAGCATAGATAACTTATGGATACTAACCCATGCTTCAAATTCTTGCAATCCTTCGGGTATATATCCACTAACGTTATGCAGGAGAGAGATTTTGTTCATCCATGGTTTGGTCTGAACATTGATGATCCAAAACCCAAACCATAGACACACAAACCTACTCTCAGATCACAAATGGTGCTAGCCTAGCTTTTAGTCTTGCTTGGGCGCTGATAACAAACAGGATGCAACTTACCTCATATGAGACAACCTATGCCTGCAACCATCATTGCCCAAGACATCAAGACAAGAAGTGGGAAGTTATCCTCTTTTCTAATCAAGAGCTAGCTTGGAAGACAAGATGGTACTACTACAACAATAGCAAGATCAAACACATCAACATGTTGTTGGCAGTCCATCTACATCACAAGCCAGCCTGGGAGAGAATTCAGTTGTCTAGATGTGTTTCACAATCAAGGGGAGGAAGGAGAAAACCAGCTTCCAGACATATTGATCTCCTACTCACCACTTTGATCAATACAAACTACTAGATGTTGTCCCAGTCGAGAAGAAGAATATGATCCACCACTCATTCTTGGAAGATCGTTCTTGAATGCCATCAATATTATCATCTATATCGGACCTGGAGAAGTCAACTTTTGGATCTTTTGCTGCATCTTCAACATCTACATCACTTATGTGCAGCCAAAGAAAACCAAGAGAAGACCTCGAAGGGAGAACCAACTACCAAGAATTGAGGAGGGCATTATGAAGGATGAAGCCATTGCACCACAAGAACTAGAAGATGGAGAAATAACACCAAAGCTAGCAAATCAAAAGAACAGCCGATAAGATCTCCATCATCTAGACACTGTTGAGAGAACAAGTCTCAGTTGTGACACTACAAGACAAAGACTCTCATGGAGGCACTCGAGTAGGAGCTCTAAATTTAAGTCTCTTGCCAACCCAATGATTAAAGGAAAACAAGAAAGGTTGACAAGAGAAGAATGCGGAACTGTCCCTACATCCTCATAGTATAGAATTAATACAAGAAAGAGAGAGGATCCTAGTCAGCATACTCGAGGAACAATGCGTCTTCACTGATAAGTCGACACAAGAGAAGGAAGGTCGATACCTCTAAAGATGATTCCACTGTGATCCTCCACCTCTCAATCACACTGTGAGATGAGCAAAAGAAGACAAGCTAGCTAGACAAGAGAAGCTTCCACAAAGTGGTTCGACACAATCACTCTCCAATGACAAAGTAACATTTCAATGTAAGTAACCATCACTTTAAAAGCTTCTTCTTGATTCTAGTACGAACATAAATAAAGAACTAAACATGTTTAAGTTGCATCTCATTTGATCCAATCTAATCAACTCAACATGTTCAGTCCTTTGATCCTTGTTCATAGCTTTACTCTCTTGAATCTCACTGTCTTAACTAAATGAGCTAAAATGTTGTGCATCTAACCTTGGGAAGATGATATATCTCAATCATGAAAAGATCGACACTTTATGCATAGATTATCCTTCCTTGCGTTAAGTAATTTGATCTTTTAAATATTTTAAGATGCTACTTTTATGCTCATCCTCTGATCCTATCACTCATATTAAAATTGAATAGAACACATAAACAACAAGTTTGTCTTGTGCAATGTGCCTAAGGTTAGAGTAGAATAAACAAAATTTTTGGTTTTGTTGGTGTTTTTCCACCAACAGAGCCCATGCACTTGATCTCTACCTTGTCTTTATGAGCAGGATACACTCTTGAGCAAAACATGGAGGAGTTTATCAACTCCCAAATTCTACAGAGTGAAGGTCCTAGATCTACAAGAACATGCACACTGAGCAAGATGCTGCCAGCTTCCATAATTAATGCTTCACTTTAAACTGCTGGACGAACGAAGAACATGAGTGACACCATATCAAAAGGCATAAACAAGAAGGAATGATGGAAGACGTCGTAGTCAGAATTAGAGGTCATGAAGTCCCCACAGACTTCTTGATCCTCGACATGAGAAGACGATGATGTCCACCTCATCCTAGGAAGACTATTCCTCTACGCTACAAGTACAATCATTTACAAGAGGAAATCCATTTTCACTTTCCTGGAGAAAAGGCACGATGCACCTTCATCAACTAAATGCCTAATGAAGCACCCAAGAAGAATAGAAGTGAAAGACGCCGCTCTCAAAGTCAAAGAAGACAAGCTATCAAGAATAGAGAGACCAATCATGAAGAAAAAGCTATCGACACTGTCCTAGAAAAGAAAGAAACCTCAAGACAGTGAACCACAGGAAGTGAAGACTCAGACCAAGAAAGTATGGAAGAAAATGTCTGCATCTAAGAGGTACAATCAATAACAACTTTCCAAACGTCTGACTTACCTTGGGAGGTCTGAACCAAGGGAAGGTCCGGTTCGTCGGACCTAAATATCCGAACCTTCGCCAAAAGGTAAAAATCGGTAGTTATCCTCATATTTACTTTCCTACATATTTCTCATATTTAATCCATAATCATTTCTTGCATCATCATATTTAATTCACAAATATTTTAATTTCTGCATTGCATTAAGAAAAACAAAATAAAAATAATTTACTTATTGCATTTCATCATGAACTATGAAGCCACATATGAATTATTGTATGGTGTGTAAAAACCCGTAGGAATGTTCACCGTGGTGGCATAAAAAAATAATAATAAAAATAAATATGTATACATTCATCCTGTTGCATTTTTCTCTTTCATTATAAAGATATTAAAATACAAAAATATTGAGAAAAGAGATCTTACTAAAATTCTAGACAGCTAAGGCTTGAGTGGCCAACCACTAATGCTTAATCTGTTCCACAAGTTTTGTTGTCTATTTGAGTTTCACAGGATTTGAAAGGCCAAGAAAAGCTGACAAGCAAGTGAATGTTTCATCCACTATTGGAGCACTGTTTCAATAACCATCAACATCAATCAAAGCTCTAATAAAGTAAGGACATATCCACTGCTAGTCTGCTACATTACAAGATCGAACGACTACGTCAACATTCAGCTTAGGGGAAGGCACCCCCATGTATCCAAGTAAGTATCTTTATCCTCTTAAGTTTTTTATAAACAAATTCAAATTAAAAAAAATATGAGCACATGAAGGCTCACCCTTAAAAGAAAAGAACAAAAATATATGGGCATATGAAGGCTCAACGTTGTTAAGGGAACCAGCTTGGGGGAGACGCACCCTCGTTATCTTCGCGATTCAGGTATGTCTTTATTATTATTATTACTACTACTATTATTATTAGCTTTTATATTATATCTTAAAGTGTGTTAGATTAAATAAATAAAATAGTGTGTCTAGTTTATTTTAAGAAGTTGATGACCAAGGAAGAACCCTCTCTCTCTAATCTTTTGCATGGAAATGATGAATAGTTGCTCTATCTAATTTCTTTCAAGTACCAAGCTTTGAAAGCATGAGTTCTCCTAATTAATAATGATGCCTTAAAATAAAATTAAATGCATGGTTGGCAAATACTTAATCTAAGGTCTAGGTAATTGGGATATGACATGTGATGATCTGAGCTACTATTATCTTGTTCTAAACAACACTAAAGTTCCGGAGATTTCTAAATATAAACATGACTAATAATTGCATTGAGTTAAATTAAGCTTTGTGACCCTGTGAGATGTTATCTTGCCATTGAATTGAGATCACTTACACATTTCATCCATCTTTCGCATAAATGCTCATAACTGTCTGTTGCTACCCTCTCAGAAGTTTGTTGGAAGCATGTGGCTATTATTTAAAAAAGAGAGAGAAAAAAATCTGAGGAAATAAAAAGGGAAAAGTGTCCAAAACCTCAAAAAGATAGATCCCGAGGAAATAAAAAGGGACAAGTGTCCGGAACCTCGAAAAAAAATCAGAAAAAAATGGGCATGTGCCCGATAGTAGAATTAGCCTAATAGTCATATGTCTCTGATAAACAAAAGAGAGTGATATATTCAAAAGAGCATCACAGTTCATTTTTCCATACACATGCACTTCTTAATTCAATGGTTGGTTGACTTTCTCTTTGGATCCATTGTTTAATTTGATAACACATGTATTAAAGCTTTTGAAAATTTATTAAAACTCCGGGATAAAGGTGAAGTGAAAGAGCTAGAAACATGGTGCTTGATTTGATCATTCAATCTTTCAATTACACGAGATCTAAGGTAAAAGTAATAAGCCTCATGAAGAATAACATGATATGTTTCAGAGAATTTTTGTTTAACAATAGGTGTACTTGTTGGAAGTGAAGATATTGTAGCAACTCCTGATTCATTGATAAGTTTTGGTTTTGCTAAGGGACTAGCAAAGGGTAAGCTTGGGGGAGTTGTTGACACTGGTTATCTATCAAAATGAAAGGATAAATAAATATGAAAAGGGCATAAATTCAATCACCAATAAAGGTTTAGGGTTTTAATTGATAATATTCCACGAGTTCTGGTGAATTGTGATTCTGCAGGGACTAAACCAGGAAACCAGCATTGATTACTTCTCCTAGAAGGAAACCGACGGAAGATTACGGAACCAGCACGTCAGGAATACTCCAGAAGGACCTAGAGGACACCACGAGGCGGGACACCCCGAGAGGCCGCCAGGTGGGACCGACCAGTCCCACCCTTAGACTGTTCGGTCTCCCCCTGGGCTCGATGGCCTCCGTCTTCTGGAAGCTTGCTCCACCGCCTTTGAGGATCCATCTCAGCCCTACGTGAAGTCGGTTTGATCTAACGGTCGCGGTTGATCCCTCAGGGCTATATAAACAGGCCCCCAGGCCCTAGGGAAGATCAAGTCTCTTTTCAGAAAAGTCTACGCTTCATTCAGAAACCCTAGAAGAAGACTTCAAGAGCCAGCTTTCAAGTAGAAGACTAGATACCCCTCTAGTTTAGGTTTAGAACCTAGTCTTATACTAGAACTAGAAGAGAGAGAGAGAGGAAGAGATCAAGAAGGGGCTCTGGCCTATCGGATCAACTTCTTCATCTTGTACCTGCGGATTCAAGTTTATCTTCAACTTGCTTCAGCGATTGTTTCGGTAATCAACATCTATATTAAAGTTTGAGTCATTGTTCTTATTATTCTTAAGGTTTATGACTCTCTTTTGAGTACTTTAATTCTAGCCATTCTAGAGTTAGAGTAGTTAGATAGTGTAAGCGTGGTGCTTAGACTTGATAGCTCATAAATGTCTCCTATAACGCGGGTAATAGTGTTTGTTCGCAAGAGTGACTCTTATAGCCTTGTTGATTCTTCTATTGTTCACTTACCCGTGTGTAGGCTCGGTAGGATTATACATTTGCATAAAAGACTCATACTCTGTTTGTGACCTTTCATGGCAACTTCCCCACTAAGAATAATATAAACATATCACTCTTGAATTGGATTTAGACAACCTTAGTGATCCCCTCTATACTTGTAGATTCTCCGTCCTTATTAGCTACTCAGGGGATGACTTTAAGACTTAACACTATCTGTTCCTTTGGGTTCGATATTAAAACTGAGTTACTCCGGTGAAGTGCTACATTGGTAGATTTTATCTGTGCGCTTGCAGATAAAGTAGAGTGTGTGTTAGATTTATTATGGGCCAGGCCCAATAATATATTTAATAAATCAATAACTCTATGGTGTAATTATGGGAATTATTGTTTGTACCGGATTGGAATTTAAAGGGACGTTGACTCAACTTATATGGTGGGATTATTCCATCTAATTTGAGAAGTTGTGAAACGGACCAAGGCGTGCCACACGCGCGCGCCGCCGCCGCCGCCGCCGGCCGGGCACGGGCTCGGGCCGTGGCGTGGCGTGGCGAGGCGAGGCGAGGCGAGGCAGGCAGGCAGGCAGGCGGGCAGGCAGGCAGGCAGGCAGGTGAGCGTGGCGTGTTAATTTTGTTTTAATACGCAATAATCACGCCGCACTAACCATGCCTTAATCACGGGAGTTACAACTCTTTATCTCACCATGATGAAGGAAGTTTTAACTCTTTTAATGGCCTGTCTCCTCATCTCCTGCGCTCTCCCTGCGCCCGTACGGGAATAAAAGGAGCAGCGCCTCCTCCTGTGCGCAAGGCTGAATTCCCTTCCTTCTTTCTCTCCAACCCGAACACATTCCAGAGCTCAGTTCCGCTGCAGGAAAGGCTTTCCCATCTCGTTCATCCGCGCGCACGGAGGAGCGAGAGGGCAGGTGCCTCCGGAGCCAGTGTCGATCGAGACCTTGCACGAGGGATCGGCAATTAGGTTTTTGGGGAGCGACTACGCGACTGCCCGAACGATCTTCGCCGCCATTCTTCTTCTTCAGGAGGATCGCCGTCGTCGTCTTCTTCCCAGCGAAGTTGCTGCTACTGTTCATCTTCTTCCCGGTGATTGGACGTTCGTCTTCTTCCCGGTGATTGGCTGTTCGTCTACTTCCCGGTGATTGGTCTTCGTCTTCATCTACTGCAATATGACCAAGGAAGTTGGACAAGGATCTGGATCTGCGCTAAGGATGGGCGGGTATGAACTGTTCATCTTCTCTCTGTTTTTCGTAACTCAGTATTTTGTTCCGTCATGCTGTTTCAGTAGCACTGTTGAATATGTTGCAGTAGCTCTGATTCGTAGTTTTAGTAGTTGCTGCTTATATGTTTCAGTAAGTCTGTTATGTTGTTTCACATGCTTTCCTGCAGTAGATGATTTATTATGTTTTATCATCATATATATGATTCACATGCTTCTTCCACATATGTGCCGTACTGCTATGGTCATATGTGATATTATGAAATCACTTTTATATTATCTCTGTTATGTCGTCATCATAATGTTAATTTACGGAATTAAAATGACATGGAAATTGCCTTTATTTCTAACAATCCAAAAACCTAATTGTAGGCATTTTTGTGTCAGTGGTTTTGCTGCCGTGTTAAAACCTGATGCTTTTGATGGGAAAAACTTCTTGATATGGAGAGCTAAGATGGAATTGTGGCTAATTGCTATGTCATGCTTTCATGTGATTGAGGGCAAGCCTGATAACTTGTCTCCTGAGGATGAGGCTAAGTTTAAGGCTGATGACAACCTCTTTCGAGGAGCAGTGATTAGCGCACTTGATGCAAAATTCCAGAAAAGCTACATCATACTTCCCACGGGTAAAGAGCTGTGGGATGCACTTGTGGGAAAGTTTGGAGTTACCGATGCTGGTAGCGAGTTGTATCTTATGGAGCAACTGTATGACTACAAGATGGTTGAGAACCGATCTGTAGTGGAACAGGCTCATGAGATTCAGGCACTAGCAAAGGAACTTGAGCTTTTTCCTTGTCCTCTTCCTGACAAGTTTGTGGCTGGCGGTATTATCGCTAAGCTGCCACCGTCATGGAAGGACTTTGCTACCTCTCTCAAACATAAGAGACAAGAGTTCAATGTGGAAGAGCTCATTGGCACTCTTGATGTTGAGGAGAGGGCGAGAGCAAAGGACAATGGAAAAGATGTTGAGACCTCTACTGCCAATGTGGTGCAGAAGAGAAACTCCAAATTCCGCAAGTACAAAAAGAAGAAAAACCAGAACAAGCAACAGAACATTCCTAAGACCAATCAGACAACACAATTTAAGAAAAAGGACAACAACAACAAGAAGGGAGGATGCTTTGTCTGTGGTAGTGATGCGCATTGGGCAAGTGAGTGTCCTGATCGCAAATACCACCGGGACAATAAATCAGCAAATGTTGTTACTACTGACAATGGTGAAGGAACATCTGGGTATGGTAATTCTTTACCATTCGTTCTTTCCGTTTGTAATTCACCTGAGTGGTGGATGTACAGTGGTGCAAATATACATGTGTGTGCTGATGTATCTCTATTTTCCTCCTACCAGGTCGGGAGGTCTGGCGCCTTGTTGATGGGAAATGGGTCGCGTGCTCATGTTCTTGGTGTTGGTACAGTCATTCTGAAGTTTACTTCGGGAAAGACAGTGCCATTGAAGAGCGTGCAGCATGTGCCCTCTATCAAGAAAAATCTTGTTAGTGCTTTCATGTTGTGCCGAGATGGCTACAAAGTTGTTCTTGAGTCGAATAAATGTGTTCTGTCTAAACATGGTTTGTTTATTGGTAAAGGATATGATTGCGGAGGTTTGTTCCGCTTATCGTTGCATGATGTGTGTAATAAACTGGTGAATTCTGTTAATATTTCTGATGAGTCAGATTTATGGCATTCACGTTTCTGTCATGCAAGTTTTGGCTGTTTAATGCGGTTAGCAAATCTGAATTTAATTCCTAAATTTAATTTAGTCAAAAAGTCTAAGTGTCATGTGTGTGTTGAATCGAAACAACCTCGCAAGCCACACAAGGCTGCTGAGGCGAGGAACTTGGCACCTCTAGAACTTGTGCATTCCGATCTATGCGAGATGAACGGAATTTTGACTAAAGGCGGTAAAAAATACTTTCTCACCTTTATAGATGACTCCACTAGGTTCTGCTATGTGTATCTCTTAAAATCAAAAGATGAAGCATTTAATTATTTTAAGGCCTATAAAGCTGAAGTTGAGAACCAACTTGAGAGGAAAATAAAACGTTTAAGGTCCGATCGAGGTGGAGAATATTTCTCTAATGTGTTCGATGAGTTCTGTGTGGAACATGGGATTGTTCATGAGAGGACACCGCCATACTCACCACAATCCAATGGGATTGCTGAAAGGAAAAACCGCACTCTAACAGAGCTTGTGAATGCAATGTTGAGTACAGCGGGATTATCCAAGGAATGGTGGGGTGAGGCGATTTTGACAGCGTGTCATGTCCTGAACAGAGTTCCAACTAAGAACAAAGAGATCACACCATTCGAGGAATGGGAAAAGAGAAGATTAAATCTCTCATATTTACGCACTTGGGGTTGTTTGGCTAAGGTGAATGTGCCAATCAACAAGAAGCGTAAACTTGGACCTAAAACAGTTGATTGTATTTTCCTAGGTTATGCTTTTCACAGCGTTGGGTATAGGTTCTTAATTATTAAATCTGATATTCCTGATGTGTATGTTGATACAATCATGGAATCGAGAGACGCAACATTTTTTGAGAATGAATTTCCAATGAAGAATACACCTAGTGAAACAAGTGAAACAAGTCATGAGACTATAATTCCCTATGAACCAGAACAAATAGATCATGCTGAGGATACTCATGTGCACATCCCTGAGGAGGATGGCACTATAGTTACTCGAAAGAGTAAGAGACAAAGGGTTGCAAAATCTTTTGGTGATGACTATATAGTGTACCTTGTGGAAGACACACCAACCACTATTAGACAGGCATATTCCTCTCCTGATGCTGACTTGTGGAAGGAAGCTGTCAGGAGTGAGATGGAATCTATTATGTCTAATGAATCTTGGGAGGTCGTTGACCGTCCTTATGGTTGTCAACCTATAGGTTGCAAATGGATATTCAAGAAAAAGCTTAGGCCTGATGGTACCGTTGAGAGGTACAAGGCAAGGCTTGTGGCCAAAGGATACACCCAAAAGGAGGGTGAAGATTTCTTTGACACCTATTCACCAGTTGCTCGTTTGACTACAATTCGCACTTTGATTGCCGTGGCAGCCTCATATGGTCTTATCATTCATCAAATGGATGTAAAGACTGCTTTCCTAAATGGAGAGTTGGATGAGGAGATCTATATGGATCAGCCAGAGGGCTTCATTGTGGATGGTCAAGAGAACAAGGTGTGCAGGTTGTTAAAGTCATTATATGGCCTGAAACAAGCACCTAAGCAATGGCATGAAAAATTTGATAATACTCTACTAGCTGCTGGCTTTGTTGTGAACGAAGCTGACACATGTGTGTATTATAGGTATGGTGGGGGTGAGGCTGTTATGTTGTGCCTTTATGTTGATGACATATTGATCTTTGGATCAAACCTCAATGTGATTGAGGAAGTTAAGAAACTTTTGTCAAGTAATTTTGATATGAAAGATTTGGGAGAAGCTGATGTTATTCTGAACATCAAGTTAATTAGAGAAGGTGATGGTGGGGTGACTTTGTTGCAGTCCCATTATGTGGAAAAGGTGTTAAGTCGCTTTGGTTATAGTGACTATAACCCTGCTCCTACACCTTATGATCCTAGTGTGCTATTGCGGAAAAACCGAAGAATAGCAAGGGATCAATTGACATACTCCCAGATCATTGGCTCGCTAATGTACCTTGCGAGTGCAACAAGGCCTGACATCTCATATGCTGTGAGCAAGCTGAGCAGGTTTGTGTCCAAACCTGGAGATGATCACTGGCGTGCTCTTGAGAGAGTGTTGCGGTACCTGAAAGGTACTATGACTTACGATATTCACTATACTGGTCACCCAAAAGTGCTAGAAGGCTATTGTGATGCCAACCGGATATCTGATGCTGATGAGCTTAGAGCCACAAGCGGATATGTGTTCCTGCTTGGAGGTGGCGCTGTTTCCTGGAAGTCTTGCAAGCAGACTCTCATTACGAAGTCTACCATGGAAGCAGAACTCACAGCGTTAGACACTGCTGGGGCTGAGGCCGAGTGGCTTCGTGAACTCTTGTTGGATTTACCGGTGGTTGAAAACCCAATACCGGCTATTTCCATGAACTGTGATAATCAAACTGTGATTGCGAAGGTCAACAGTTCTAGGAGTAACATGAAGTCTACTAGGCATGTTAAGAGAAGATTGAAATCTGTCAGAAAACTGAAAACCTCCGGAGTTATAACGTTGGATTATGTCCACACGTCGAATAATCTGGCAGATCAATTCACTAAGGGATTGTCACGAAATGTGATAGAAAATGCATCGAGGGAGATGGGTATGAGACCCATATGAAAATCTACTATAGTGGTAACCTGCTCTATGTGATCGGAGATCCCGTGAAGTAGAGTGGTGAAACAAGCTATGAGTAGGTTGAGAGGAAAGTTCCCTTTTGAACCTATCTCTAATGCATAACTTTCCTTCTGTAAGGCAGGTTGGTATTTACCTTAATGTATTCCGAGAGTCTTTTAAAGATGAGATGTTGTCCTACAGAACATCTTATGAGGAATACACCTATATGAGTCAGACTGCTAGTCACAGTCTATGGGATTTGGGCGGTCCCTAAATACTCATGAAAGGCACTGAAGTGTGACTTATATGCTTCAAACAGCGGGGATGTCTGTTGCAGCCTAGTATCAGCAAAGGACTTGAGTGAATCTCACCTCACGCAAAACTGTCAATTCAAGGCATAGTCCATTGTTCAGTTGTGACTGAGTGAAACTCTTGCTCTAGATGGATGTTCAACTTAACAGTCTCCATCGAAACACTGGTATATCAAAGAATTGAGATTCTGGAATTTCACAGTTGTTAACCCTAGAGTTTGGGGGGATTGTTAGATTTATTATGGGCCAGACCCAATAATATATTTAATAAATCAATAACTCTATGGTGTAATTATGGGAATTATTGTTTGTACCGGATTGGAATTTAAAGGGACGTTGACTCAACTTATATGGTGGGATTTATTCCATCTAATTTGAGAAGTTGTGAAACGGACCAAGGCGTGCCACGCGCGCGCGCGCCGCCGCCGCCGCCGCCGGCCGGGCCGGGCACGGGCTCGGGCCGTGGCGTGGCGTGGCGAGGCGAGGCGAGGCAGGCAGACAGGCGGGCGGGCGGGCAGGCAGGCAGGCAGGTGAGCGTGGCGTGTTAATTTTGTTTTAATACGCAATAATCACGCCGCACTAACCATGCCTTAATCACGGGAGTTACAACTCTTTATCTCACCATGATGAAGGAAGTTTTAACTCTTTTAATGGCCTGTCTCCTCATCTCCTGCGCTCTCCCTGCGCCCGTACGGGAATAAAAGGAGCAGCGCCTCCTCCTGTGCGCAAGGCTGAATTCCCTTCCTTCTTTCTCTCCAACCCGAACACATTCCAGAGCTCAGTTCCGCTGCAGGAAAGGCTTTCCCATCTCGTTCATCCGCGCGCACGGAGGAGCGAGAGGGCAGGTGCCTCCGGAGCCAGTGTCGATCGAGACCTTGCACGAGGGATCAGCAATTAGGTTTTTGGGGAGCGACTACGCGACTGCCCGAACGATCTTCGCCGCCATTCTTCTTCTTCAGGAGGATCGCCGTCGTCGTCTTCTTCCCAGCGAAGTTGCTGCTACTGTTCATCTTCTTCCCGGTGATTGGACGTTCGTCTTCTTCCCGGTGATTGGCTGTTCGTCTACATCCCGGTGATTGGTCTTCGTCTTCATCTACTGCAATATGACCAAGGAAGTTGGACAAGGATCTGGCTTCTCTCTGTTTTTCGTAACTCAGTATTTTGTTCCGTCATGCTGTTTCAGTAGCACTGTTGAATATGTTGCAGTAGCTCTGATTCGTAGTTTTAGTAGTTGCTGCTTATATGTTTCAGTAAGTCTGTTATGTTGTTTCACATGCTTTCCTGCAGTAGATGATTTATTATGTTTTATCATCATATATATGATTCACATGCTTCTTCCACATATGTGCCGTACTGCTATGGTCATATGTGATATTATGAAATCACTTTTATATTATCTCTGTTATGTCGTCATCATAATGTTAATTTACGGAATTAAAATGACATGGAAATTGCCTTTATTTCTAACAGTGTGTGTTAATTTATACCAACAAGGATCATTTTTTATGTTGGCTACTTTAAGACGTTTCCTCTTTAGGCTCTCTGAAGAGAGTGTTGCTCTTGTTATTCAGTCGTGTCTGGGTGGCCATGCTCCATTCTTTCATGTCATTGAGCTAAGTCAAAACCACTTTCGATTCTCGGTTTCTTGCAAAGTTGTGGGATTTGCCATTTATGCTTTGCACAGAGTCATTGGGACTTCTTTTGATATCTACTTTCACCTCTGGAGCAATGGTGCTCCCCACTGGGAACGTGAGAAACGCCTCTGGGAGGCAGAAGAAGCTAAGAAATGGTCTGTGATTCTTAGTAAAAGTTAGAAAAAACTGATAAGGGTAAGGCTGTTATTACGAAATCTGTGAGCTTCTCTCACAAACTCATATCAGATTCTCCCAAGAAGAAGTTTTCCCTAGTTCTGGATTCTTCGCATTCGATCAGCTTTGGTTCCTTTGAGGTCCCGATCAATAGCATGGCAATTCACCATCAGTCTGTATCTCCCAATGCTCAGTTGGATAATCTTCAGTCAGTCCAAATGGCTCAGTGCACTGGTCCAGATACCCTCAATAATGATTTATCTGGCCACTCAGTGTAGCTTGATCAGTCAGCCCGATCAGTTTAGCCTACTCTGAACATTCAGTTTGTTCATTCTACTCACGATCAGGGTGACAAAGGCCTTACAAGTAAATTCAATTTTGAAAAAAAAAATCTGATAGCAGTGGTAGCATTAACCTTGGCTCTGGCTTTCTTGTGAGTGATCAAAGCCGTATCAATATCCCAATTTACAAGAAGCCACCAATAGCATTGATTAGCCAGCAGCCGGGTGCCTTGCAACTTCCAAGGCCACCTCTAATTACTCCTGTGGAGGCCCCGATGGTTAATGCTAACTTGAATTCTGGGCGCTCTGCCGTTCAAGGGGATGCCATTTTGCCGTTAAGTGTGTTCCACCCTCAGTGTACGAGGTGCATGAGATGGGGCCATTATTTTCGGAATTGCAAATTCCCAGTCAGATGCCTAGCTTGCTTTAGTTATGGACACAAGGCCCATTTTTGCCTTCTGAAGCCCTCTCTTTCTCGTAAATGGAGGCCCAAGCTCTCTGGGCCCATAACTACGAAAGCAGGCCCTTCTGTGGCGTGGAGGCCCAAGTCGCTGTCACATCAGACGGTCTGTTCTGTGTAGGTGGACGGTGCAGTGCAAAATCAATTCACACTGCCTCGTGTAGAGCAAGCGCCGGACGCCTTGACTACTCAGTCCTTCCAAATTCCTTCCCAATATATCAAAAGCGTCGGTGATGAACAGAGTCTAAACAGTTCTGATCAAACCCGCCATCACGCTGCTCCACCAATCCACCAAGATCTTGGAGGTCATGGCTAACTTTACCTATGATCCTGCCCCATTCCTCCCCTTGCGCGCCCATATCGAGGACAGTTGGCATCGCCTGGCGAGGATTCGGGTGGCGCTCGGTGGCGAGCCGCAGCGGCATCATGAGGAGTATGCCATTGTCTCCCTTGAGCCACCACTGCAACCGATGCACGCCCGCACCGTCCTCACCAACGTCGTCAACTTCCTTGAGGCGCGTTTTCCGGTCAAGGTTTTCTCAAGCTTCCTATCTCTATTGGGGTTAGGCCTTCTTGAGTTTGGTTCTTCTATTCAGGGACAGAGCATGCTAGACATTAGTCCGATTGAGTATGACGCAGTGTCGACCATGCGTGTTGTGAAACATGATGAAGCTGGGAATTTGAGGGCGTGTGAGTACAACAGGGAGAGTTGGATCATGTTCCTCGCGTTCCCTCTTGATTACCAGCTTGATGAGTTTATCAATGCTGCAATTGCTCCTTTCGGTAGAAGGATCTACTGGCACCAGGGCTCATTGTCTGGTGAAATGCTTGCTTCTTGCGCCTGACAGGGTGCCTCGCAGTGTAGTGATCTCCCAAGGCACGCAGATGGGTGGAAATGGTCATTCCTGGACGGTGCCAACCTTCATCCTTGGGGGGGCTTTGCCGGCTGAGCTGATCACTGATGAAGACCCAGTTCCGCCAGATGGTATTCCCCATCCGCCTCATGGTGCTCCTTTGGCCGACAATCCAAATATCTATCAGAATTGGTTGCATGATCTGGCAGGAGCTGGTGCTCAAGCACTGGGAGACGCTGGGGTCCATGCTGACATGATGTAGGAAGTGAACATGGAACTACATCAGGGAGGCCAAAATGTTGTTGATGATGTCGTTCAAGATGTAATGGACAAGAATGTTTATGAAGTGCCACATCACCCGGACCAGCCCCAGGACGCCTTCTCATTTGATCAATATTTGGGAGCATGGCAAATTACCTGCGCGCAACTGGAATTGACATTCGTCTGATTGTTGAAGAGGTCTTGGCTGGTATTCAGAATAGCAGTGACTCCAATGGGTCTGACAGTCCTGGAGTGCAGTCTGTTCTCCAGATCAACATGGTGATTGTTCCTCCTTTCATCCTCAGGGCCTGTCAGAAACTGCCACCAGGCTGCAAGTATGTTCCTGCTGAAAAGTTCCCTGTTCCTGCTGGAAAGTTCCCTGTTCCAACCTAGAATGAGAACACCAAAGCTCTTGCCCTAGTAAAAGTTTCTCTGGATTCGCTGCTTATCAGACTTTGGGTTGCACTCTTTGGTGATAAACCCTCGAATGTTGAAGCTCAAATCAGCAGTGGGTCTCTCTCCTTTCCAACTGTGACTTCCACCGGGCCGAGTTCGAAGACGCCCCTAGTCTCCACTCGTGTTCGTAGAAGCCCTCGTCTGAATAAGGAAGCTGTTAACGGGGTACAGATCATCAAGTTGAAGGAACCGGCGTCCAAGCATAGGAAGCGGTACATGGTCAACTTGGATGAGCCACCGACTTCTGCTGAAGAAGCGGCTGCCCCTGTTCCACTCAGTGTTCTCCACGAGTGGGCAACTAGCTGTGGAGTGCCTCCTATGGAGCTCTCGGAGGATGCCCTGCTCAAGGAGCAGGAAGATGATATGCAGGAATGATAGGTGTTGTGTTGCTACTTAATGGCTAGGTGGTGCTTGTGGCCACAGTTATATTTTTATCATCGCTTTTGTGTACTAAACCTGGCCCCTTCTATGGTTATGTTTACTGGTTAGCCTGCTACTGCTTGTTTATTCCTTTTGTCAGATATATGTGGATATCTGGTCAATGCCCTTCTACGAAGGGCATTCTGCTATTTTCCCTCTGCTGTTTTTCAATGAATAGATCATGGAATATTTTGTGTTGGAATGTTAGGGGGATAAATTTAGCAGAAAAGTGGCCTCTTATTAGAAATAAAATTGAAGAGAGTAATTGTGAAATTTTTTGTTTCCAAGAAACTAAAAAAGAGAGTTTGGACATTTCCTTTGTGAAGAATTTTGCTCCTAGAATATTTGATAGCCTTGCCCTCGCTCCTTCTGCTGGGGCTTCTGGGGGTATTATTGTGGGATGGAATGGAAGTCTATTTCTTGGTACTGTCATGGAGATCCACTCTTTTGTTGTGAACATTTGTTTTTCTTCAAAGACAAATTTGAACGTGTGGTATCTTTCCTCCATATATGGTCCATGCTCTGAACCGGCAAGATCGACCTTTGTCACTTGGATGTGGAACTTGGATATTCCTGATGAAAATAACTGGATATTAATGGGGGGATTTCAACTTTTATAGATCCTTAGAAAACAGAAACAGAGGTGGGGGAAATTTTCAGGACTCTCAAACTTTCAATGACATCATTGGTCACTTGGGGCTTGTTGAGTTGCCCCTAAAGGGAAGATCATTTACCTGGAGTAATATGCAAAATGAACCTTTACTTGGGCAGTTGGATTGGTTCTTTACATCTATTAATTGGACGACTGATTTTCCAAGCACTATGGTCACCCCCATGGCAAGGCCCACATGTGATCATTTCCCCTGCAGAGTTTCCATTGAGACTAAAATCCATAGAGCTTCTATTTTCAGGTTTGAGAACTTCTGGTCTTCTCACAGCTCCTTCCTTCATACTGTGCAGAACTCTTGGGGACAGCAAACTAGGAGCAACCTGGACAACATTGCGTCTGTTCTGTCAGCAAAATTCAAAAGGCTGAGGCATGACCTTAAGCTGTGGAGTAAGGGCATATCCAACATCAGACTCTTTATTGAAAATAGTAATAAGGTCATTTTTTTTCCTAGGCACAATTGAAGAATTCAGACCTCTATTCAACCCTGAATGGAATACAAGGAAAATTGTTAAGCACCATCTTGGTAGATTGTTGAATCAGCAGAACACCTACTGGAGGCAGAGAAACACCATTAACAGAGTCAAGTTTGGGGATGAATGCACAAAGTATTTTCACTCAATAGCTACTGTTTCATAGAGAAGAAATTTGATCTCACAGATTCAGGATGATTATGGGGATACTTTAATTCAGCACGAGGACAAAGCTCATCACATGTGGCTTACTTTCAAAAATAGAATGGGTCTATCCAACAATGTCACAATGAACTTTGACTTGAGCTCTCTGGTTTAGACTCCTTCTATGGCTGATCTTAGCTGTCTGACAGACCCCCTTATGTCAAAGGAAATTGACAACATCATAAGAAACATGCCGGCTGACAAGGCTCCTGGCCTGGATGGCTTCAATGGGGTCTTCATTAAAAAAATGTTGGAATGTGATTAAAGGGGACATTTATAAACTGTTTTCTAACTTCTTTGATGAAAGAGTGAACTTAGCTCCCATTAATGGTTCTTATGTTGTCTTGGTCCCTAAGATCAGCAGTCCTATGAATGCCTCTGACCTTAGGCCGATCTCTCTTTTGAACTGTTGTGTCAAGCTCATCACCAAACTATTGGCAGATAGGCTGCAATCAGTCATCCTTGAGATTATTCATAGCAATCAGTATGGTTTCATCAGACAATGGACAATCCAGGATTGTCTTGCTTGGAGCTTTGAATATATCCATCAGTGTCATAAATCTAGGAAGGAAATCATAATTTTAAAGCTAGACTTTATCAAAGCTTTTGAGACAATTGATCACTCCGCCATTCTAGAAATGCTCATAACTCTTGGTTTCTCTGCCAAATGGATCAGCTGGGTCCAAGCAATTCTTTCATCCGGCTCTGCTCAAGTACTTCTTAATGACACTCCTGGCAAAAGTTTTCATTGCAGAAGAGGGGTGCAACAAGGGGGACCCCCTGTCCCCTCTTATTTTTGTTATTGCTGCTGAAATCCTTCAGTATGTCATCAATGGACTCAAAGATAAAGGTATTCTAAAGGTATTCTAAAGCTGCCCATCCCACAATCGACTGTTGATTTCCCTATTATTCAATACGCTGATGACACACTGCTGGTTATGCAAGCTGATGCCAAACAGATTTTTTTGCCTCAAAGCTATTCTTAACACTTTTGTTGCCTCCACTGGTCTATCGGTTAACTTCTCTAAGTCCCTCATGGTGCCCATCAATGTCTCCAGTGAGAGAATTGCCATTCTTGCTGCTACTCTTGGTTGCCAAGTAGGTTCCCTTCCTTTCACTTATCTGGGCCTTCCCTTGGGGACTACAAAGCCTAAGATTGAGGAGTTTGCCCCTATGTTGGACAGGGTGGAGAGGAAGTTGTCTGCCTGCTCGACCTTGCTTTCTTATTCAGGGAGAGTGGAATACGTTAACTCTGTTCTTACACCTACTGTCAACTATGCTATTTGTACCTTCAAATTGCAGAAAGGGGTGATTGAAAGAGTTGACAGGATCAGGAAACAATGTCTCTGGAGGGGCAACTCAAATATAAAAAGAGGAGGAAACTTGGTGGCTTGGCCTTTGGTGCAGAGACCAAAAAAGAAAGGTGGGCTTGGCATCAAGAACCTTTATCGTCAGAATGATGCTCTTCTCATGAAGCAACTTCACAAGTTTTATTCCAAGGAAACAACTCCATGGGTGCAATTGATTTGGTTCAAATACTATGAGGGCAGGGTATCGCTCTCAGAGGGAGCTGGGGTCCTTCTGGTGGAAGGATGTATTCATGCTAAAAGGCCTATATGCTACTACTACCACCATCCAGTTGGGTGATGGCACATCTACTCTTTTTTGGAAAGATAATTGGGCTGATGGTATTCTTGAAAATCTCTTCCCTGTCATTGCCAGTTTTGCCAAGGACAATGATATTTCTATCAAAGATATGTTTGTTGCCTCTAGTCTTGAAGAGCTGTTCAACATTCCTATTAGCCAGCAGGCCCTTTCTGAACTTGAAGAATTGGACCTTTATGTGAGCACCCACTCGTTATCAGATAATATAGAGCAAAGAATTTTCAGTTGGGGTTCCTCTGTTTATAAGGCTTCCAAATTGTACAAACTTGTTTTCTCTAAGATCAGTTTGCCACCTGTCTTTAGTTGGGTGTGGAAGAGTAAAGTCAACCCCAGGGTGAAATTCTTTGCTTGGTTGGTTCTTCTGGATAGACTAAATACAAGGGACATGCTGTCTAGAAGAAGTTTCAAAGTGCAGCCCAATAATTTTTGTGTCCTGTGCCAAGGCAACTGTATTGAGAATATTGATCATTTGTTCTTTGACTGTCCCTTTGCAAAGCAGTGTTGGGAGAAATTAGAGATCACCTGGGTTCAAGACAGCTGCATAGCTAGTCAGACTCAGAGAACCAAGCAGGGAAATAGCAAACCATACTTCATGGAAATACTCCTGCTGGCGGCCTGGGAGCTATGCAAAGTGAGGAACAAATTCATATTTGATGGGGTTCAAGCTTCCTTTGCCAGATGGCTTCAGAATTTCAAGGCAGAAGCCTCTCTGCAATCCTGTAGAATTAAGGAAGCAGATAGAGCTGTTGTCCTTCTCTGGTTGGATGCATTGTAAATTTATTTTTCTGTTCTTTCGTCTCTGTTCCCCTTCCCCCTATTTCCCTTTTCATCTCCCTCTGTAAGTCCCTGTGTACTTCATTGGTTCTTTTATTTATAATATAATTTTTAACCGTGGGGATCTCCCCACGGTATTTTTGCTCAAAAAAAATTATTTGCTTTTGGGTTGTCCAATCATTCCTTTGTCAATAAAATTTGGAAACCATAAACTTTGTTCAGCGACCGTAACCAGTTGTAATATCTTCTTCTATACAACTAAAACATATACAATGTTATTGTCTATCCGGTCACTTATCGATTCACCCCGCTGCCTGGCCCTCCCAGCATTTTAGCTCGTGCCCATGTGTAAAATAAGGAAGGCCCCCAATCTCCACTGCACTTCTAATCGGGTCTGCCCTGACCTCCACCCCTGCCCCGTCCTCCGCCCTCGCCGTTGCCCGAGCAGTCACACGCCGCCCTCACCCTCGCCCTAGAGCCGGTGAAAGGTCCAAATTGGCTAGAGGGGGTGAATAGCCTAATTAAAAATTAAAAAAAACTTAGGCAAACACTATTAGTATAACAAATGGCGAAGCTTATTGCGCTAGCCTAATAGTGTGTTGCAAGTCACCTATCCAACAATTTTACCTAATATTTCTATGTCACACAATCAACTAGAGCTAATAACAAATGCGGAATAGAACAATTTGGCTCTAGCACAAAAATGATATACAAAGAATGTATACGAAACAAGTGTGTGCACAAGATATACTAGACAAACTAATCACAACTAACTAAACAAGATATATGACAAAGGAAGAATATCTATGCAAAAGAAATAGCTCAAGGTAAGTACATAAAGTAAACGAGCTTCTGGCGATCTAGAAGCGAGAGAGGCCCGACGTGTTTTTTCTGTCTGAGACACATTTGGGGACAGCTAAGGCGGAAGAGTTAAAAAGAAAGCTGCTATGTGACCATTATATCATCTCAGAGAGTGATGGTCGCAGTGGAGGATTGTTGATGCTTTGGAGGAAGGATATCGTGATTCAGAGGCTAGATGTCACGGAGTACTTCATAGATGCTATAATAAATGATGGGAGGGAATGGAGGATTACAGGTATTTACGGCGAATCGCAGTGGGAGCATATGGATAAAACTTGGGAGGCTTTGCGGTCGCTTCATGTGAGGATGGATAGACCTTGGCTAGCACTGGGAGATTTTAATGAAATCTTATTTCATCATGAGAAGGAGGGAGGTAGACCGAGAACGCAGCGTCAATTGCAGGCTTTCAGTGATGATTTGTCTGACTGTAACTTGACAGATATGGGTTATGAAGGGGATATCTTCACCTGGCAGAGGGGAAAAATAAGGGAGAGGCTGGATCGTGGAGTTGTGAATTGTGACACCCCAATTTTAAGAACAAAATTGGAGCACAATATATGTATGCCAGGATCAATTTTCATACATATATCCACATCATAGTAAATATCAAAACAATGCTTTATTAATATATCGAACATTATTACAAAAATGACCCTTGGGTCTGAAAGAAAAGTACAGACTCTCAGTCTAACTCTAATGTAGACTCGCGGAAACTGGACGCCATCTCCACAGGAAGGTCGACCGGGGGCTGCGCCATCCTAGTGCAAGTCGTCAGGGTCGAATCCACCGTCTTCTGGGTACTCCTGCTCCGCGTCGTAGACTCCAACGTCTGGGTGGGGTAGCAGGGGGTTCAAAGAGGAAGGGTGAGTACATCGAAATGTACTCCGCAAGTGTAGGAAATATATGCTTATGAGGCTATTAACAAAGGTAGGCTGACTCTGTTTGACTCAAGCGCCTAAAGCAACACATCCTATTAAAATCCTATTAATCCTATGCACCTATTTACTAGGTTATATCCACAGTCTCCATCTGTAACAGTAACCACACTCGGAGTCGCACCGAGCGAACCACACTCGGAGTCACACCGAGCGACCAACACTTGGAGTCACACCAAGCAACCGCACTTGGAGTCGCACCAAGTACCCACACCTGAAGTCCATCAGGCAAACCACACCTGAAGTCCATCAGATGACCCGAACCAGGCCGTTACAAGGAGTCCTATGTGTATTAGTTCCATACGTCACGACATAGAGAGCTACCTTCCGTAATAACTCCAGGTCTGCGCTCGAGCCTGGGAGTCACTCTCGTACCAAGCAGTAACCCGCGTAGAAGAAGCCTCTGTACCCATGTCATATGAGACTAATAACCACATAAGGCTTCTCTAACGAACTAGAACCAACCCACCAACTAATCTCAAAGAAGTCCAAGCCGCTCGTGACCGTGAGCACGGCTGATATATCAGTTTTACACTCTGCAGAGGTTGCACATCGTTACCCATGAGTCGTGCAGATCCCGTCATGCTAAACACTGCCAAGGTGCATCGCAGGTTGCACTGCAAGGCCTTTACAAAGCCCCTCCAAGCCTGTGTTACACGTACTCTAAGGTTTCTCCCCTGTCCATAAGTCTACGACCCCAAGGGACCCCTCTTGAGCCACTAAAACAAACCCCGTGTAGCATGACTTGGAGGAAACTAATTAATTAGCCAGGTCCAGCCCATCCAGATTTCATGGTTGCGCTGTTAAGCCGGGTTACAGACTTCGAGAACCGGATCCTAGGGATCCAGGCAGGATAATCTAGCACAAGCCCAGAACCAAAAACCAAATGCAGCTGCCGAGTCCCACGGCACAAAAACCACCATACGGTCCATCCTGCCGGATATACCTACTCACCATACTATCAGTCCACAGTGTTCCATAGATCATTAATTAGAATTAATTATTAAACCAGCTCCCCATCCCAAGACAGCAGGGCTAAGCATGACTTCTACCCAACACAACCCAAACCAGGTGTCAAGGAAAATATAGTCAAGTGCTAATAAACCATATCATGGGATTCAATTTAAGACTGCATGCATCTACTGGATCTAACTACTCTAACTCAAAATAAAATCAAGTATAGGTGCAAGATGTTCAAGAACACTTGCCTTCAGGCTGGGTCGAATCAACGGAGGTACGAACTTGATTCCGGGGTTCCGCGTAGCCCGCACTCGCTGGATCAAACACCAAACATGGCTCAAACAAAGCATATAAATAACAGTACATCAAACAGCAATAAAACGGAAGGTAAATTGATCTACTGCGTAGAGCTTGACGAGACGAAACTAACGCGACTTGAACGGGTCGAATCGGAGTTGAAATGAGCAAGTTATAAGCATTTGAATCTGAGTGGCAAAACTGTAAATAGTTTGAACTCGTTTTCGTATTTTAAATAAAGAAAACGAAAAAGAAAAGCTGGCTGGACCGGGCCTCCATTCGGTCGAAACATAAGGTTTAGGATGAAAGTTTCTACAGACTCACTGAATAGAACGAGAGGACGGCGGGTTAGTTTCCGGAAAGAGGGAGGACGTATCTGCAAAACGGCCAGGGCCGGTTGGCACTGGCCACGCAGCCATCGACGTGGCGCCACGTGCCTTCCTCCTATTGGCTCGGTGCACCACACGGGGAGGTGGACGCGGGTGCGGGAAATGGTGGACCGAGTCCACGGCGCCGTAGACCCGGTGTATACCGGTTCGTGGCTAAATCTAATCGTGGCGCTCTGTTTCAGATCGGATGGCCAGGGAACGAAAGCGAAGGGGGAGGCAGTAGCCGGCCGGTTCGCATGCGGTGGCGCCATGAGCTCCGCGGCGGCGCCATGGGAAACTCGCTGGAGCGCTCGGGGTAGGGTTTTTACGGCGATAGATACAATGGGAAAACGAGGGAGAAGAAACAGTGCTCACCACGCGTACGGTAGGGGTGTTTCGGCGGCGGGGAAAGGCTTGGTCGGAGAGGTAGCCGACGACGGAGGTTCTGTAGAGAGGCTCCTCCGACCGGGTCGGGGCAGGGACGCTCCTGGTGCAGTCGTGCCCCACAAGTGGCCTTCCTGGGCGCGGATCAGGCCTGCGGTTCCGGTGGTGCGCAGAGGAGAGCCGGCGGGAGTCACACCAGGGAGGAGCGAGCTCAGGCGGAGCTTCGGTAATGGCGGCGTGGCGTCGGTGAGGGCGCTGGTGGGGGAGGGAGCACTCGGATGAGATTCAGCGGTAGCGGGGTGGCGGCGGCGTGGTGGTAGGGTTTCTCTGGTGGCCCTTAAAGGGATGGAGAGGCGAAGGGGAGACCGCAGGGCTCGGCGTATCCGGTGCGCGCGGACGAGTCGGAGGGCCGTTGGAGGTTGAAGACAGGGCTGACGGCTGGGGCCCGTTTGTCAGCGACAGGATGGAGGGGGAGACGGCTCGCGGGCCGGCGCGGCGAGCAGGCTTCGGCCCAGGCGGAGCATGCGGGGGAGGCGCAGGCGCTGGGTGGCCAGCGGGAGTTGGGCCAGCTGCGGTGGAAGGGGAGAGGGGAAGAGGAGGCGCGGGCCGAGTGGGAATGGGCCGGCGGGCGATGGGCTCGGCCCAGGGAAGGGAGGGAGCGGTGGGAGTTGGGCTTCGGCCTGGATGGGCCGAAATGCGAAGGGGAGAGAGAGTTGGGTCCTTAGCCTCTTTCTTTTTCCTTCCTCTTTTGATTTTCCAAATTCTTTTCAAAAGCCTTTTTGAATTCAAATTCAAAACCAGTTTAAAATCAAATAAATTTTGTAGAGTTTTGAAAATATTTTACCTAGGTTTTGAAAATAAAATTTTTGAGTTTTTAAAGTTTTGTAAAATTTCACAAACCTCTTATTTATTTCTTAAATAGAATAAAAGCGATTCGCCCTATTCGGGTTCAACAAACTTATTTACCACACAATAAAAATATGCAACGGCATGAATGCAACAAACATCTGGCTATGATTTTTCCTCCATCTAGGGTTTTGACCATTTTCTTATTAAATTAAGATTTATTTTAATTAATTTAACACCCGGGGTGTTACATGAATGAGCAATGGTATGATTTGTTCCCAAATGCCAGGTTGATTAATGGTGAAATGACAAAGTCAGATCACCGACCATTGATTGTCGAAACAAAAGCACGTGCAGAGCAAACTGATAACTCTCACCATGGGGTGAAAAGATTTGAAGCACGCTGGCTTAAAGAAGAAACTGTCGAGGAGATGGTGAAGGCAGCATGGGCACGAGCAATGTCCAGGGGGGAGGGTCCAACTCTACAGCAGAAAACAGCGCAGGTGCATGAAGAATTGCATGTCTAGGATCGGACGGTTCTGAAGGGGCCAACAAACCGCATTAAAAAATTGCAAAAGGAATTGGAAGAGTTGAGAAGAGGCCCTCTGACCGATGATACTGTTGCCGCTCAAAAAGAGCTCCTAGTTCGTTTAGAACTTTTGATGGAGCAAGAGGAACTGACATGGGTCCAAAGAGCACGTGCAAACTGGCTGAAACATGGTGATCGCAACACAAAATTTTTCCAGCAATTTGCATCTAGTAGGAAGAAAAGAATATGGTGACAGGCTTGGTGGATGATCAGGGAGTTCGTCATGAAGATAGTAGTACCATGTGCTCGATGGTGCAAAACTATTTCTCTCAATTATTCCAATCAGAATTTAACAATGTTGATGTGTCAGTGCTTGGTGCTGTAAAGCGAAAGGTTACTACTGATATGAATAGGAGTTTATTAGCAGAATTCTCTGCGGAAGAAGTGAAAAAAGCTTTGTTTTCTATTGGAGATCTGAAGGCCCCGGGGCCGGACGACCTGCATGCTATTTTCTACAAACGGTTCTGGGGAATGCTTGGTGATGATCTGATAAAAGAAGTCCTACAAGCAGTGAACACAGCTACTATCCCGGAAGGATGGAATGATACCACGATTGTGATGATTCCAAAAATGGACAATCCAGATATGGTGGCTCAATTCCGACCAATTAGTTTATGCAATGTTGTGTACAAAGTTATCTCAAAAATGCTCTCAAATAGATTGAAGGGTATTCTTCCCGAGATCATAAGTGGACACCAAAGCGCTTTTGTACCTGGCAGGCTGATTTGCGTGGACTCTGTGCTATTAAGCTTGATATGCACAAGGCGTATGATAGAGTCGAATGGACATTCCTAGAGAAAATGATGCTCAAGTTGGGATTTGATGATAGATGGGTGCGACTGATTATGAAGTGTGTTTCATCAGTCAGGTACACAGTTCGGTTCAATGATATGGAGACGGATACTTTTACACCCACTAGGGGCATCCGTCAAGGAGATCCATTGTCTCCTTACTTATTCCTCATGGTGGCTGAAGGCCTATCGTGTATGATCCAGAAAGCTGAGGAGAATGGTGATCTAGAAGGTATAAAAGTTTGTAGAGGAGCCCCGATGGTTTCACACTTATTATTTGCGGATGATTCTCTAATTCTTATGCAAGCTGTTGATGCTCGCAGAATTCTTCAAATCCCTATTGGGTTTGGACGTGAGGATGTGGTGGCTTGGCATCACAACCGCAATGGTTTATTCTCAGTAAGATCTGCTTATCATGTCCAATGGAATTATAAGTTTGGAAACCTCAATAATAATGCACTGCCGAGTAGTACAGGCCCCAACCCTGTATGGAGCCAACTGTGGAAGCTCTCAATTCCAAGTAAGATCAAAATTTTTGGATGGCGAGCTCTCCATGGGTGCTTACCGTGTCATGTAATTTTGGCGAACAAGCATATTTCCAATACGGGGAATTGTCCCAGGTGTTTAACAGGAGCAGAAGATATTAAGCACGCCTTATTCTCCTGTAGTCGAGCAAGGGAGGTTTGGCTCTCTCTTGGTATGAAGGACCGAAAGAGTCAAACCAGGCGACCAGAGGGGGGTGAATGGGAGCCTCAAAATTTCTTCACAGAAATTAAGGCCTCTGTCCCAATAAAATCAACCCCCAAAACTCCAAACACAACCGTGATGCCCACGACCCTTGGAAGAGGGTGGATGATCCCTGAGATCACAGCGAGGCACCACTGACCAGAAAGTACGAAGAAACTGGCGGAGAACTGAGCCAACGAGGCCTCGGGGCAAAACTCCGATTCGCCCGAGGCTCGAGGAAGGTTTCAGGAGAAAACACCGACTCGCCCGAGGCTGAGGGAGGTCTCGGAGGAAAACTCCGTCTCGCCCGAGGGTTGGGGCTCGAGAGAGAGGCCTCGGAACGAAACTCCGACTCGCCCGAGGCTTGAGGCTCGAGAGAGGCCTCAGAGTGAAACTCCGACTCGCCCGAGGGTGGTCTCAGCTTACTCGAGAGTCACCGTACGAAGGTGGCCTCGGCACGTTCCGACACCCGAGCCTGCTGCGAACTGCTCCCGCAGAAGCTCGGATCTGGACGCGTTCTTCCGAAAAGAAAATCCCTCCAAAAACTCGATCAAGGCACAATCCCAAGTTTCCAAACTTGGAGAAGAAGATCACAGAGTAGTTGGAAGACTATCCCCAAGAGATCATTTTCTCAGAACAACCAAGAACACAGGGAAATCAAAAGGGAAAGTGGATGAACGAAAAAGTGCCACGAAAACGAAATCGTCCCGATCTATTCGATCATGAGGAGTTAGATGAATTCCTTTGGTCGAAATGACCTCCTCAATGATACGAACAAACTGATTCAAACGGATTTCGCGAAGACACACTGGAGAGAGAGATCGAACGACGGGAAAATCGAGCAGAGCCAAAGAACGCAACGAACACAGTGCACTACACGAGCCAATCGCAAAACTCAGCCAACGAACACAGTGCACAACACGTATCAGCTCAGGAAGGGTGAGGATACGGCCTCACTTCCTTGAATCAACAGTACACAGAGGTGAGTCTCTCTGTGGATCTCAACTAGCTACAGCAGGGAATGGGAGAGCAGGAAACCCTAAGAACAAAAGCAACTAACTGAGATGGGAAGGGAGGAGGGTGTCTCCCTCTATTTATACTACAACTAGCCTAAATCTATTTCCTACTCTACCCCTCTCTAAGCTATTTACAGAGCAAGCCAGCTAAACCCTAAGGCTATACTGGACCAACTCAGTGGTAGGTGTATCCGACGGCCACGTCCGCACAACTCGTCCGCGTTGCCTCCGCGCAACCTTCCGATTGCCGCCACGTGTCGCCTTTGCTCTGTACCCCCGGTTTTGAGGCCCAAACCGGGAAACCAGCCTTCCAGTATCTGAGTTTTGAGGCCCAAACTCAGCAAACCCGCAGCGCCCAGGTTTTGAGGCCCAAACCTGGAAACCGTCCTCAGCCCGAGTTTTGTGGCCAAACTCGGAAACCCTCAGCACCCAGGTTTTGAGGCCCAAACCTGGAAACCGTCCACCGGTGGTTTTTCCCTGGCTGAACCACCAAACCAGCGTCGTAGAGGGGATGCACCTCCCGTGCACCCCATCCACCGACACGTGTTCCCAGGTCCTCGACCTGAGCAACACATGACCGCACTTCTTTGCTTGTCGTCGTCACAGGCTGCCAGCCTCCACAGCTGATCCTCAGGTAATCCGGTCCCTCAGTCCAAGCCTCACGTCTGCCCTTCACCGCTCGGTACATTGGCATGACACGTCCGCCGCACGGCACGCCCATCCTTCACCGCACCCGGTCCATCAGCACAGCACGTCTCAACTTGACCTTCACCTACCCTCGATCACTGTCTCCGTGCTCGACACCTGCACAACACAAGCCAAAGAACATGCGCATCATACCCGTTGACAATCACTCATCACTCAGAGCCTTCGGCATACACCCATGTATCCGCATGGTATGTGGGAATCAATTGAAAAATTGTTGCTGGTGGACAGATCAGGATCAGTAATAATTCAAGGGTTTATTCGGCAAGGAGGTGTGGTCGAGGGTTTTAAAAATGTGGGCCTTGCTGAAATTATACTTACAGGCTGTTGGTTTATTTGGTGGCAGCGTAGACAAGTTAAACATGGGGAAGAAATTCAGAACCCTTCAAGAGCAGCTATGTCAATTGCGGCGATCTCAACGAATTATGCTCTAGCCCCTAAGACTTCAACAGTGGTCAACAATATTTGGAAGAAACCAGCAGAGGGATTTCTTATGCTTAATGTAGATGGATCCTATGAAGAAATAAAGGGGGTGGGAAGCACTGGAGCAGTTATAAGAGACTCATCGGGTGGTTTTATCGCAGCTTCATACAACTATATCTCTCATGTGTTGGACGCTGCTATGGCGGAAGCTTCAGCTTTGAGAGACGGACTATTACTAGCTCAACAGATTGGTTCCAATCGGGTGCAAGTCCAAGCAGACTGTATGGAGGTGGTTGATACAATGCTAGATGGGGGTTTCTCAGCCACAGCTTCGGTGGCAATATATGATGAATGTTGCCTGCTCTGGAAGGATTTTGCTGAAATTTCTATTAGCCACTGTAATAGGGAGAGTAATTTAGTAGCTCATGAGCTAGCTAGGCAAGCAATGGTAGAGGAAAGCTCTTGTGTTTGGATAGATGATCCCCCTGCATCTATTCGTCAACTACTTGTAAACGATGTAACTATTTTCTCGAATCAATAAAGCTTGTTGTATGGCTTAACCTCAAAAAAAAAGTAAATGAGCTAGATAGAGATGGTTTCACCGAGCCTTTGGGATCGCCTAGTAGAAAGCCAATCACCGGTGAAATCCACTTGTGAAACCAATCACCGAGAAGAATTCACAACCACAATAAGCACACGGGACACCAAGATTTATCCCGAGGTTCACGTGCTTGCCGGCACGCTACTCCCCGTTGTGTCGACCAACACTAGGTGACCCGGTGGCTAATCGGCGCAAAGCCAAGCTCACAAAGAGCGCCACAAGAATCTACCACTAGTGAGGTAGATCAATGACACGAGCAATCCACTAAGGATGCCTCTTGCCGCTCTGGTGAGGTGAGGCTCCAAAACCTCTCACAAACACGAACGGTGGTGGCCAAGAACAATCACCAATCTTGCCAACGACCACCTCAATGCCTCCAAGCCGTCTAGGCACCGGCAAATACCAAGAGTAACAAGAAAACTCAATGCCGATGCAAAAAAACTAGTGCCACTAGATTGAACTCTTTCAAATCACGCACTAGATCACTCAATCTCACTTGGTATGATCAAATCAACTTGAGAGATGAGTTGGGAGGCTTGCCAATGCTCACTAGTATGCTTAGGAATCAAAAAGTGCAAGAGTGAAGCCAAGTGAGCCGGCCAAGCCCCTTAAATAGGCCACCCAAGTTGGCCTAGCCGTTGGGCTGAAATCGCGACCATCGGACGCGCCGGTGTCAGGGCCATCGGACGCTACCTCAGCGTCCGATGCTCCGATGAGCACCACGTGTCCCCCTGGTATGAAAACTGCCCGTTAGATCCCAACGGTCATATTGCTTCGTGCCACGGTTAAAGTGGCATCGGACGCGCTGATGCCAGGCATCAGACGCTCCGATGCTACTGCTCGATTCAACTCTTTTCTGCGCCACATCGGACGTGCCGCCACCTTCACAACGGACACTCGACCCCTGCGTCCGATGACACAACAGAAAGGTTCTAGAGAGGTCTAAAACACATCGGACGCATCCGATGGTTCTGCATCGGACGCAGGCCAGCGTCCGATGCTCCCTGGAAAGCACGCTCGCGCCACGTCACCTGCATCGGACTCTGCAACAGTGATTTCTCAGCATCCGTTGCCAGCGTCCGATGCTCCTTCAAACTCTGACAGAAACTAGGGTTAGCCATCGGACGCTCGGCCAGCGTCCGATGCTGCCGCCTCCAGCGTCCGATGCTGACAATTCAACATCTTTTTGCTTTCTAACTTCTACCCTTGCTCCCATGCGCCAACACCAAAGTGTTTCAACACTTGTGCACGTGTGTTAGCATTTTACAAAGTATTTTTCAAGGGTTTAGTTAGTCACTCACTAGGTCTATATCATTGATATGTTAGAGAACACCTAGTGTCACTTGAACACCGCATAAGCCGTGAATAATCTCCTCTTAATAGTACGGCTATGTATCCTAAATGTGATCACACTCACTAAGTGTCTTGATCATCAAAACAAAGATCCATATAGGTTATACCTTTGCCTTCGGGCTTCTTTGCTCCATCTCTTATCTTCTTTGTTTCACCAATGGTAGAGCACTTGATCTCTTGAATGCTTGTGACTATCACCATCCTCCATGGTTGCCACCTTGCTAGCTCTACCACTTTGCTTGGTCACAATCCTTTCTTATAAGCTACACACATGCTTAACAATAGGATTAGACCAAATAAGTTTTATCAATTAACCAAAAACAAACTAGGGCTTTCAGCCGGCTATGTGCACGATGCTGCTAGGCCTCGGCGAGGACGACCGCCGCGAGGAGCTAGGTCGGACGCCCATTGCCATTGCTCTATATCAGTCACCCTCGCAGTCACGAGCCGCCTTCACCCTCGCCCTGGAGCCGACACGCATTGTTGGTGGGGCTTGGCAAGGACGCCGGATACCCGTGTCGCCAAGGCCTTCCACGATGACGAGGTATGGCGGATGCACGGCTTCCCACTTATATTTATAAATAGTTTGTTAGTGTGAAGAGTTCATCATTCCATTTTCTATGCACTTTCTTTGGGATAGCTTACATGTATTTCTTTCTTAATAAATAGTTTCATTCCATCATCACTCCAGGCAGTCTAAGACCAGTTTTCGGACAATCCGGCCCTATGCTATTTTTTCCGGCTTTGGTCTTCCGCTTTACGCTTGTTGGTGGCGCTTCTCCGGTAGTCCCGCTTTACCTCTAGAACATCTCCTAAGGTATCCAGCCACCAGTTGGCTCGTGGACTAGTCGCTCTTGTAGTTTTGCTTCGGGGTTGATTTTCAGGGACAAAGGTTTTTGAATTCACCCTCCTCTAGTCGCTGTTTCCGGTCCTTCAATGTAAATAAAAAGAAATTGCACTAAATGGAGTTATGATAATTGTTGAGTTACTTTATGAGATTGTAGTAACTCTTTACTATGCGAATTTACTATAACGTTATGGTAAATTACTCATGTGTTATAGTAACTATCATAAATATATATTCATTTTAATTTTCTATACTCGCGAGAGTAGTTACTCCTATTTTTAATAAACAATATTACGCATACTCATTTATTGAGTATGTTATACACTTATTTTAAGATGTTGTGATTTGTTTTAACAAAACTAATATTTTTAATATATTACTATAATACCATTACAGTAGTATGTAAAATAAAGTATAACTATATATTCCATGTATGCTTATACTCGACATACATATTACTGTAGATGGTCTATTATAATCATATATACTCTATGTACATATACTTCATCGGGCTATATATATGTCATAAATTTAAAGATATACACGTAGGAGTAACTACTTCCAAGGAGTAGGAACACACACATGTTTCTAAATTTTCACCTCTACTAATATTAATATATTAATATTTGATTAAAAGTAATATTTATATTGTGCCACCATGCAGATCAAGTACATGCATGAGTGATAAATATATATTATGTTTCAACAATAACAAAAAATATTTCTTTAATGACTCATTTACTAGTGACACTAATAAATTATTTTAAACTATATTATTAACCTTGACATAATTTATGTAAGTTGTTACTATATATATATATATTTATATATTTTAACTAAATCGCTTAAAAATCTTAAGTGTGGGAGGTTAGTGTAGACATCAGGTGTCTATATTTTCTTGGCCTTTTACATTTCTTTGAAGTAAACAATCATTGCAAAACTTAAATATTAATATCCTGATTAGTTTAGCACCGCTACCCCATCATAGGTCTCACTTCATGCTGTGCCATTAATCTTAAGTGATGTGTTACGTACAGGTTCTAAAGCCGCGGCGGCGGACCGACCCCGATATGTGTCGGATAAAAATAATCGTCTCCCTTGACGACTTTTATTTTCCGCCCGGAATAGTCCAAACTGAAGGTATTATTTTCTTTGATACTGGTTATCAAAACAGTATTTTAAAGTTACAAGTGAAAAATTTATGTAGCATGTATTTTACAAGGGTGTTAGACTAAATACTTGTCTTCCAAATATGTCCTTATGCTATCATAATACTTATGAGCCTAGGTTACAACTTAAAATTATTGCTTATATCTAAAAAAAAGTACAAACACTACAACAGATTCATTCTTTGCCGAGTGCTGGCAGCATTCGGCAAAGAGCCTTTTGCACTCGGCGAAGACTTCGCCGAGTGTCGCACTCGGTAAAGAACACTCGGCAAAGAAAATGTCGACGAAGGGCTCTTTGCCGAGTGCCAAATATCGGGAGCACTCGGCGAAGCCTTTGCCGAGTGCTGACGTGGCACTCGGCAAAGAAAAGCACTCGGCAAAGAAAAAAAATAAAAAAACCCCAAAAGAATAGGGAAATTTTTTTTATTTAATTGGAGGAGAGCCCCCCTAGGCAGCGCCCACTTGTCTCCCTCGAAATCGCAAGTTCTACTATTTTTCACGCAATTTTCTCTCACGCAGTCAGCAGAAATGTCGACGAAGGGCTCTTTGCCGAGTGCCAAATATCGGGAGCACTCGGCGAAGGCTTTGCCGAGTGCTGACGTGGCACTCGGTAAAGAAAAGCACTCGGCAAAGAAAAAAAATAAAAAAATCCCAAAAGAATAGGGAATTTTTTTTTTATTTAATTGGAGGAGAGCCCCCTGGGCAGCGCCCACTTGTCTCCCTCGAAATCGCAAGTTCTACTATTTTTTACGTAATTTTCTCTCACGCAGTCAGCAGGATTCGAACTCACGACCTCTCATTCGTGCGGAACCTCCTCTACCACTGCACTACACACTCATACACGTTCCATCTCCGTTTCGATTACCCATATATTATACTAAACTGTGTGTAAGTTGCTTATTTGAGCCCTAAACGAATTCAAATCAAAAAGTTATCAACTACAAAGTTTTCTAACTTTTCAAGATCTACTGCTTC
Source organism: Coix lacryma-jobi var. lacryma-jobi (assembly GCA_009763385.1). Lineage (NCBI taxonomy): Eukaryota > Viridiplantae > Streptophyta > Magnoliopsida > Poales > Poaceae > Coix > Coix lacryma-jobi. The sequence goes on from CM019829.1 coordinate 95,793,684, forward strand.
AAAATGTAATTTAAAAACTGACTTTGTCGAGTGTCAACAAAAAACACTAGGCAAAGAGCTCTTTGCCAAGTGCCACGTGGCTGGCACTCGGCAAAGAGCGGCAAAGACCCGACCACGTGACACAGTTCGGGGCCACATGCTTTGTCGAGTGCCACGTGGCTGGCACTCGGCAAAGAGATGTGGCACTCGACAAAGCATGCTTTGCCTTGTGTTTGCGCTTTGTCGAGTGCCACGTGGCCGACACTCGGCAAAGAGGCTCTTTGCCCAGTGTCCGAAATTTGCCACTCGGCAAAGACTAGGTTTCCTGTAGTGAAACGTGAGTTGATAAAACATACGGAAGTACAATAGTTTTAGCTTAACTTGAGGATAAATAAAGTATGTAACAATTAATCAGTAATATTAACAATCTAAAAAATCGAAATAGATTTATAAGTCCAATTCATGTGATTCCAGTTGAGTTAGTTGACGAATTTTATATGTTTTATTCTGACAAACTTTGAGATCAATCAATCAGTGTTAGTGTTTTATAGTAAGATTATTAGCTTTAGTAATTGTAAGTGTTACGCCTAAAACCTAAAAGGAGGCGCAATTAGTTTTTATATTTAGGGGCGAGCTTTGAATTTTCTTTTTAGCTTCCACAATAATTCACTCCCTGTCATTGCCTATCTTAGTGTCAATTGATTCTATAATTCGATTCATATAACAAGACCATTTCATGGAAAACAAAAACCATGTTATATGAATAATTATGCGTTTTATTTTGTTTTTTAGAGCATCAGCATGCGATGGTCTAATTTGCATGGGTTCTACTACAGAAACTGAATTGAATTTGTGGTGGTAGATTGTCGAGTTTCGTCCATGGATTAGTTCGTCCAAAGGTATCTTCTAAGCTGAAGCAAAAAGGACAGGGAGGTTAACGAGCAATAATACGCCTCCACATAGACTTGCAAGAAAAAATTTAATTGAAGTCCAAGATTTGTGAGTATGAATTCGCTTGAACTTATTTTGACTGATTTCGGTTGTTTTAAAACTGTTCGGTAAGAAAGAATAACTCGTAGCATGGATGATAAACCGGTTCATAAGTTGTTTTAATAGTGTTCTGCTAGAGAGAATAATCCGGAACACGACTGATAAGCCGGCTGGTAAGTTCATTCAAACAGAGCCTAAACTATGTTTTGCGATGAATCATTCTGGGACCAAACACTACAGCCAAATCGGTCGGTCAGCGTTACTGTCAGGCAGGCAAGTAGCAGAGGGTGAGCAAGCCTATATATGCGTTCGTGTGTCCTCCTTATATGCCACACCACAGCTAGCAAAACCACCTGTGCCTGGCAAGATTATTAGCCACTTAATTAGCCACGGTCGGAAATGGCGGCGAGAGGAGCGTCGGCCGCGAAGAGGATGACCGGCAGCGGCAGGTACTGCATCCTCAATCTGATGCTGTTGATGACGGCGCTGCATGCGGTGGCCACCACCGTAGCCTTCGCCGGGAATTTGGAAAGACACAGCTGCCACCCAGCGGAATTGGTTCTATGCTGTGCAGGCAGCAGAACATGCCAATGTCCCGAACCTTGCCCCCCTGCAGCTGCCTCGGCGAGTATGGAGGCTCCCTTTGAATCCCTCCTAATTTCTGCTGTAGACATGGAAGAAGAGAGAAAGGAAGAGCCCTGGAGGTCGTCGTCGAAGATGATTTAAGCCACTTGAGCCTCTCTCTACGTACAATGCAAGCGTTTCTTCTATATATTCACTTGTTGGTTTTGGTAATAAGATATGTTGTAACAAGTCGTCAATAAATACGCCAACGTATGTATAACTCGTACTCAAAGGTACGTGCAGTGTTCTGTAATAAGTAGGTATTGCTCAAGTAGTGGTGTTTCTTCAAGAGTATTATTTTCCTTTTTGAACTAAGAATAGTACGTAGTATAACGTGAGTGTATTGATTGGATATGTGTATGTGTTTGTATTGGAATGGTATATTTTCTAGAACACCGTATAAACATGGTCATGTTTATTTGAGTTATAAACCAGCTTTAATCCGTCCAAATTTATAGTAGAACAGTATTTTTCTCTCACTACAAATCAGTCGTTTCACCTTATCAACCGACTTATAAGTCCAGCCGAACAAAACCGTGGATATGAATCCAAAAAAGACGTGTTTTCACTTAGAGCACCTCCAGTGTGCAGAGAAATCGAACCATGGGGGAGAGAAAGAGAGTAGAGTTCGATTTACACATTCCAGCAATCAAATCGAGAGAAAAGATTCGTTAGTTCACATCTCAAACATGGTTCGACTTCTGGCCTGTAGAAATGAATAAGGGCAGCTTCAATGTCTATTCACGAGACAGGTGCAAACAAATGACATCTCAGCTGGTGCTTCGCTAGCCAAACATGCTCCAATGTATAATACGATAGCGCTGGCTAAGAGGGCGTCCGCAACGAATAAAAAATATGTATAATACGGCTAGTTGGCATATTAGTGCTCTGACACGACCATTTTTTAATGCTAGCACCGGGTGCTCAATTTGGCTACTGGTGTGTTGACGTCGGAAGTTACCCGAATCACACACCAGCAGGGCTAGAACGCCCGGAGAGGTTGCGGTTCAACCTGAGACAGCAGGGGCCCTGGCTAAACCGACGAAAACCGATCTGAAGACCGGTCTTGATCGATCTAGGGTTTTGGGCTCGTGTGTTGGTAACTCTAGAACTCCTCCCGGGAAGACCCGTCGGGGAGAAGCACGTAGAGGTTGTTTTAGGACCAGCAATGCCGCCTAGAACGCCGTCGAATCTCGCCGGGAGATGCGCCGAACAGCAAGGTAGAGGGAAAAAAGGTAAAAGGGGATAGTAGATTGATTTTGATCGATTGATGTTGGATACTTCAATCGGCCATGATCCTCTCATATATATAGAGGGGGTTGGTCTTATCCCAATAGGAAACGTCTTCAGATACGATCTCCAAGTTTCCTATCCGGACTCTATCAATATAGAATCCAATCCAGATACAATAAGGTAACCCTAATCTCGTCGATCCTTAGATCGATCAGATTGATCTAAATCAGCCTCAATGGGCTTTATTAGCCCATGAATTGTTGCCGGATTTAGCCTTTATCATAACTATAAGGCCTCCGACCAGTGTCACCTGGTAGGACACAAACATTGACTGATCGAAAGTCCAAAATGATCAGGCCCATTTGACTTAGAACATCTGATCCATCAAATACGAAATAATAGAAGACAAATTCGACCCTAATATTACAGGCCGAATACTTCTCCTAAATTTACTTTTACCTGTGACACTTTTGAGTGTCAACATATGTCCCCCTGTTTTTAGGTGATCTTTAGCAAAACCTAAAAACAAACCGAACAACAACGATGTCCAACTCATCGGCTATTCGATAATTAAGGATAAACTCTCTGACTATTTTTGTTCTAAGGGTGATACATGTATCGGCCATCGTTTGGAAGGCGCTCAGGCTTCTTGCCAAACACTTGGAAAGTACTTTTTCAAATACCTTCTGTTTATTGCTCTTGGGAGACTTTCACCTTGCAACGTCTCCAGCACATATGCATTCCCAAATATTACCTTGATCACTTTATAAGGACCTTCCCAACTCGGCGACCACTTGCCAAACTTGTTACTCCTCGACCCGAGTGGTAGTATAGTTTTCCATACTAACTCTCCCACTTGGAACGATTTGCTTCTCACTTTCTTGTTGCACTACTAAATTCCGACCCTTATGCCACGCTTTTTTGTTGCAACGTCGAGATTTAGTTGCAACAAGGGGTGTTGTCACAACCATTTTAAGTTATGGTTGCGGTAGATGGGATTTTTGCCACGCAAATTGTGTCGTTGCCTTAATTATGGAGGTCGTTGCAAAAACTAGGTGTTTTTGCAACCAATTCTAGAACGGTCGCAATAAGTTGTCACTTTTGCCACGATTTGCTTCGCATTGCGAGGAGTATTTTTGGCGTTGCAATACTAACTTGATTTTGCAACGCCTCTATTTGATGGTGGCAATAAGTTTTACTGTTGCGACGATTTAATTTGTGTTGCGGGAAGATTTTTTGGCGTTGCAATAGTAAAATGATTTTGCAACACTTCCTTTTGATGGTGGCAATAAATTGTCTCAATTGCCACGATTTGAATTGCGTTGCGGAGAGATTTATTGCGTTGCAAGGAGAAAGATTGTTTTGCAATGCTTTTATTTGATGGTTGCAATAGCGTGTTTTTTGAAATACAAGGTTAAACAAAAAAAATAAAAAAAATATGCAAGCCATGGGATTTGAACCTTGGATTTGAGGTGTCGTAACTACTTAATTACCAGTAGAACCTACACACTTTTGTGTCATCTAGAGACTCAACATTCATTATTAATTAATATAAATGTATTTTGTTGAAAAGATCTAGGTAATTAAGTGGTTCACGTGATAGATCGATCCTAATTCTCGTAGATTGTTTTCTGCGCCGTCGCCGTTTCTTTCAGCCCCTGCATCGTCGCCGTGTCTTTGCTGCTGCCTCGTGTGCCGTCGCCGCCGTTCCGAGGTAGCTGTGTGCGTGTCGTCACCGGTGCCAGCAGCACCGTCGACCTATTCTGCAGAGAGATCGAGCTAGTTGTGGTGTGTGAGTTGATCGAACTTCCATACGTCGGCAGCCAGGTGCCCAACAAGTGATCGAGATCTGTGTCCTATTAGCTTTGCCTCCACACGCAGTAGTCACAACAACGTTGTTAAGCAGTCGTTGGCCGCCGGCCATCAGTGACAAGCAGTTCGAGGAGATCGTCCCGTCCAAACTTGGGGTACGTATATTATATATACCGCATACATGTGAATTATATTATATGAAATATTATATATCATGCATTCACAACATCGTTGTTAAGCAGTCGGTCGGGCATCAGTGACAAACAGATCGTGGAGATCCTTCACGTTCATATAATATATATGCATACATTATATATTTTGCAGCTGAGACCAATATTATATATATACTGCATATTTGGTTCATAAATTGGATTGTGTGCATGATATCTCAGTAATGCTAATTCATCTAATAAATTCATGTTGCAGGAAGGTTGATCTCGTGTCATTTGGAAGATAGAATTCAATGGCTCATGATGATAACTGGAGTTGGCTGATGTTGCCGCGGGCATCACCTGATTGGCAGGCCGGAGTGGAGAAATTTATTGGTACTATTTTTGAAGGCACCTATGCATTAGAAACGGCACGATGTCCATGTTCAAGGTGTTGTGGAATGGTTTACAAAACAAAATCCCAGATTCATCTGGACTTGCTAACTAAAGGATTTGATCAGAATTTTGTCAAACGGAAAGTAAATGTTGAATCTTGGAATGTTGATACGGATCTAAATGTAAGTCCAGCAGATGATGCATCAAATTCCACCAATCTAGTGTCTGCAGTATTTATGGGTGAGTCTAGTGGTAATGAGAACGAAGAGCCAAATGAGATCGCAAAGAAATTTTATGCTTTGTTGAAAGAAGCACAACAAGAGTTGTGTCCAGGCTCCTCGATGACCAGGTTATCTTTCATAGTGAGGCTATTTCAGCTCAAGTGCATGAGTGGATGGAGTAACCAGTCCACAGCGAAAGCACTTGAACTAATGGCGGATGCGTTACCCCCAGGACATTGTATTCCAGAGACTTATGAGAAAGGAAAAAAGCTTATCCGCGACCTTGGCCTCACGTACATTAAGATCCATGCTTGCGAGAATGACTGTGTGTTATTTCGTGGGCCATTTGCTGATATGGACACGTGTCCAACATGTGGTGAGAGTAGGTGGAAGAACGACAAAAATTCTGATGAAGATGGTCTGTCTATCGATAGTGGTGGAGCAAAGAAGAAGCGCACTCCTTGCAAAATTCTGCGGTATTTTCCACTTGCTCCTCGGCTGCAAAGATTATATATGTCAGAGGAAACATCATCATTGATGCGATGGCACAAGGAAGGAATGTCCTGTGATGGGAAAATGCGGCACCCAGCAGACTCAAAGGCATGGCAACATGTGAATAAAAAGTATAAGAAATTTGATTCAGATCCACGTCATGTTAGGCTGGGACTTGCATCGGATGGATTCAATCCCTTTGGAATGTTGAATGTTAATTACACTTGTTGGCCTGTGATACTAATTCCTTATAACCTACCTCCTTGGTTGTGTTTGAAACAACCTTTTTGGATGATGTCGATGTTGATACCTGGGCCTAAATCTCCTGGAATGAACATTGATGTATATTTGCAACCTCTGATCGAAGAGCTACATGAGCTGTGGGTTAATGGAGTTGAAACATGGGATGCGAAGGAGAAGAAGAATTTTACTCTACATGCAATTCTGTTATGGACAATTAATGATTTCCCCGCATATGCCATGTTATCTGGTTGGAGCACTAAAGGAAAATTTGCTTGTCCTTACTGTCACAGGCATACTGATTACTTGTGGTTAAAATATGGTTTGAAGCATTGCTACATGGGACATCGCCGATTTTTGCCGTTGAACCACAAGTGGCGAAGGAACAAGGTGAGCTTCAATAACAAGGCTGAAATTAGGGAAGCTCCAGTGCCGCTCACTGGTGAGCAAGTGAAGCGAGATTATGAGAGTTTCCAGCAAGTGAGATTTGGAAAGGATACAAGGAAAAGGAAGCAACGTGATGAACAAAATAGGTGGCATAACTGGCGGAAGAAGAGTATTTTCTTTGAGCTTCCCTACTGGGAATCATTGCTTGTATGGCATAATTTGGATGTCATGCATATTGAGAAGAACATTTGTGAGAGCTTACTTGGGACATTGCTAGAGTTACAAGGTAAAAGCAAGGACAGTGAGAAGGCTCGACTAGATATGCAGCATTTGGGTATAAGAAAAGATCAGCATCCAGTGCTCGAAAAGGGTAAGTACACCTTGCCACCAGCGTTATACACTCTTGGTAAGGATGACAAGCAAGCTATGTGCAAGTTTTTTCATGGAGTCAAGTTTCTTGATGGCCATTCCGCAAATATTAGAAGATGTGTGGACGTCGATGGTCGCAAGCTTTCCGGACTTAAAACTCATGACCTACATGTAATTTTGCAAAAGCTTCTTCCCTTAGTCGTTCGCAACATCTTGCCTGAAGATGTGGTCATTGCAGTGATCGGGCTAAGTAGGTTCTTTAATTCACTGTGTTCAAAGGAGTTGGAGCTTTCAGAACTTGAAAAACTGAGCACTTCGATTAGGGAAACCCTTTGTCGGCTAGAGATGATTTTTCCACCTGCTTTTTTTGATATTATGATGCACTTACCAGTTCACCTTGCTGATGAGGCTAGCCTTGGAGGGCCTGTGTGCTATAGATGGATGTATCCAGTGGAGAGGTATCTTCGTACTCTTAAAGGCTATGTGAAGAACAAATCACAACCTGAAGGTTCAATTGCAGAGGGGTATATATCCGAGGAGTGCCTCACATTTTGCTCTCGCTTCTTTCCAAATATTAGTACCAAGCTGAATCGTCCAGAGCGTCATGAAAGCGCCGCTGCTAGTGAACCACCATCTGGGCTAAGTATATTTGCAAACATTGACTACAGTAGGAAAGGATGTATTTTCGAGAAAGTTTCTCATACTGACATGCATAGGATGAGGCATTACATATTGTCCAACTGTGATGAGGTCACTCCATGGATAAAGTAAGCCATATTTTAAATTGTTTTAATGGTGGTCATGAATGTTTAAAACATATATGTAACTAATGAACCATATTTTTTTTTGATAAAGTGAGCATATGGACGAGCTGAAGAAAACCAGCCCTCAACATGTTGATAAAAGACATAAGGAGGAGTTTGTATCATGGTTTGAGCGCAAAGTGAGTTATTTATTCATTGGTATTATAATGCTTTTTAAGAAACTTGGACTTGCTTTTTGTGAATTTATTAGTCCTAATATATTTAAAAAATTATGTTGACTACAGATTAGGACATTGTATGCACGAGGGGAAATAGAAGACATGGTTTATTATCTATCTCGCAGTCCGGACAACCTGGCTCGTGTTTTCACCAGGTGTTTCATAAATGGCTTCCTTTTCTGGGTGTCTTCCATTGAGGAATCCTTAACTACTCAAAATAGTGGTGTATTTGTGAAGGGTGACGCAAGTACAGGAAACATGGACTGGTATGGTGTGCTTAGGAAGATCATCTGCCTTGATTTTCATGGTTCAAAGGAAGTAATGTTGTTCCAATGTGAGTGGTTTGATGTCCCAGCAGCTAGTAGGAGCAAATCTAGAGGGTACAATAAGGATCACTTTGGGGTTATCGATATTGATATCACTCGGTTTAGGTATGCAAATGAACCTTACATCCTAAGCACTCAAGCGGAGCAAGTGTGTTATATGCGTCATGCAAAAAAATCAAATTGGTGCAGTGTGGCTAGAGTGCAACCTAAAAACATGTTTGCCATGCATGAAGAAGGTAATGATGGGGTCATGGGCGACGAGATCGATGTGGACTCAGTTGTGATAGGAGTGGAAGATATGAGTCATGAACAGCAAAATGTAGATGTGACAACTTGGAGCAGGTCTGGCCTTGAAGGAGTTACTGTTGATGCTTGTGTTATTGAGCAGGCTCATGCGACAGCCATGCCAGAACCTGAGAATGACGACCTGTCTGATGAAGACGAAGATCCAGATGACACTTACATTGCAGATGGAGTCACTCCTCGATTCATGACTGTAGGAGAAGACTCTGACGATGATTTTTTTGTTTAAAATTTTGGTCATTGTAGAAGGTAGAGGAAAATAAAGTGAGGTTGTGTGCATTTATTTTATATTTTGCAGACATATTTTTAGGAAACATGGACAGTTCAGTTTTTATTTGATTCATTATCACGCGCAGCATAACAATGCACAATTCAGTCTTTGAGGAATATTTATTTCATATATATTTCTTATATATACAACACACAGCAATTTATTTAAGTCTTATATCTAGAGAAGTCACATATGTTCCAGCAAGAAGGCAGACAACTATCTCTATGAATTGGCTGGGGATGCTGTGGTCGCCGGATTGAGTTCGGAGTCATGACCGCGCTTGCCGCTGGTCATGACCGCCGCCTTGGTGGTGAACTGTCCGCGCGAGTTCCGCACTTGGGTCCGCGCGTTATGCCCGCGCTTGCCGCCGGTCATGACCGCCGCCTCCGCCGCCGCCGACCACCGTGGAGATCAGTCCGCAACTCCGCCTCGTGCGTCGCCCGTGGAGTGGGAGCGATGGGGAATATCACGGAGTCTGGACGGAGGAATCACAGGAGCGGCCGGGCATTGGGGAATATCGCCCTGATTATTAGTACCACCTCGCTCATTCACTACGTCAAGCACGGCCAGATGACACTTACATTGCAGATGGATTTGATTTAACAAGCAGTTACTTCATGTCAATTGACACTACTAGATTAATATGTGGGCCCCACGCCAAAGTCGGACCCATTTGAACCCATTTCATTAACATGGTGTTTTTTGCTTGTGACGGGTTAAACCCATATGAATGGGGCGGGTTGGAGCGGATTTATTCAGTAAATATTTGGGTGGGACTGGGGCGGGTGAAGACTTCATCTAACAACGGGTTGGAACGGGTGTGGGGCGGGTTTATCCCCGTTAGCAGGTGGAGCCCGGACACGATGTGACGAGCGTGCCAGAGGTAGATAGGTTGACAGACGAGATCGGCTAGGAGCCAATGTCCGAGGACATGCTGAACACCGACATTGTCATCAATCGATCGTGCTAGCTGTCGACCTCTATGACGACTCTAGCTCGTAACTCTTTCTGTATATAAGAGCTAGTCTAATTTAGATTTCTATAAGACGAACAATTAAACGTGATAGTCCAAAAGTAAAAAAGCGATTTTTTTAGATAGAGGGAGTATGTGGTTTACTAGTACAGTATCATATGATTTATAGATATTACTTTTTTAAAAAAATAATATCTAGCATTTTGATTATATTTTAAATTAAATTTAAGTCTAATAATTATTATTTTTATTTTCGGAGAAGTATTCTCCTAAAAATTGGGCGATTGCTTAAAAAATTGGGCACCAAATTTTCCCCACCTGTCACACCCTGAAATTTTACATTTCTTAAATTAGAGTTAAAATAATTTATTTATGAATTTTTGTGCTCATAAAATATAGGGAAATAAAAACTTTTCTATAAATTAAAATTTATCCTAGGGTTTAGAAACATGTTTGTGCATTCATGTTGGAGCATTTGAGTTTTTGTGATATGTGGTTTTTGTTAAAATTTAATTTGAGCTCAAAATGGTTTTAAAACAATTTAAAGAAAAATGAATTTTCTACAAAGGGTTTTTGAAAATAAAGACTTCTTGTTTTTCAAAAAGTTTGGAAAAGTTCAAGATTTCAAAATCTATTTAATCTCTCAAAGATCAAATTCAAAAGTTCAAAATATTTCAAACTGGTTTTGATTTTGTTTTGAGAAAGGTTTGGAAATAAAAGAAAAAGACAAAACCTTTCTTTCCCTTCTCCCCTTGGCAATCGGCCCGAAGGCCCAGCCTCTCCCCGCTCAGGCCACTCTCTCCTCCCTCTATTTTTTTTTTGGCCCAAGTGGCCCCATCGGCCCGGCTCCCTCCCTTCTCTCTTGGGCCTCGTCCCAGCCCAGGCTGCCCGGCTACCCACCTCCCCTCCTCCCCTTCGAAGCCCAGTGAGGCCGGGCGACCCAACTCCCCTGCACATTCGTCACTGACAGGTGGGACCGCCTTGTCAGTGTCTTCTTCCTCCTCGTGACCACGCTGGACTCTGCTCCGGGGTGGAATCTTCGTGACCGCCGTGACCTTGGCGTGCGCGTCACGACAAGCGGCGCTATATAGGCCAAAGTCCCGTGCTTGTTGCTCTTTCCAAACCGCCGCCTTGCCCTAATCGCCACGTTGGCTTGCCCAGAGCCTCGGTAGCCGCCACCGAAACCCTAGAAACCCGCCGCCGCTCTGGAACTCCCTCGTTGGCGTTTTGCTGATATCCCGAGGCCCTCTCCAAACTTCGTGTGGTGGTAAGGAACCGGTAAGTGCTCTCCTTGCCTTTCCTCATTCTCTCTTTTGCACGGTCGAGCTCATCAGAGCTTCACCAGAGCTCCCCGACCGCCAAATCGATGTCCAGACCAACTCTGAACGCTTGTGCCCTACTCCGATTCTCTAGATGGTTTCGCCATCGTTCGCCGAAGCTCCCTGCGCTCTTGATTTTGTAGATGATGTTTGGGGTCGCTCGATTTGAGAACTCCGGCGACGTCGAGACGACCGGCAATGGAAGCCGCCGCCATATCCCTCTATTCCGGCGACAAATTCCCCACCCCTCCCTTCTATCTAATCCAAGCCATCAATCTCAGATCCGACGGCCATCAAAGGCCGATACCCTTTCGATGGCATTTTTGCAAAAAGGCCCTTATAATTTTCCGAGCCTCAACCCGCGCTCCTTTTAGCCCTATTCACTGAGTCATTGAAATATTCCAACAAAGCCCCTGTGCTTTTTCTTTAATGAGGCGCGGTCCAGCCGAATGCAGATTTCGTTTTATTTATTTTAAATCTACAAAATCAATTTGATTTATTTACAAAACTGCCACCAGATTCAAAAGCTTATAACTTCTCCGTTTTAACTCCGTTTTGAACCGTTCAACTTGCGTTAGATTCGTTTCGAAAAGATCTTTCCAAATATATAACTTTCAACACTGTTTTATGTAATTAAAATTTGAGTTAAATTTAATCTAGTAATTAGTGTCTTTAATCTTGTTTAGTTCATATCTTTTTTGTTTCAACTCCGTTTAGTGTGATCTTCGCGTCTGTGTGACCGTAGTGACACGTAGATCAGTTTTCAAAACTCTTTATCTTGTTTTCTTATGATTGATGTATTGTTCTAATAATAGGCTATGTTTGTTATTGCATGATTGCTTTTGGATGCATGTGTGGTGTTCTGTGATCGTATGTCCAGTCGGTGAGTTGTACGTTGGTGATCAAGAAGAAGTTCGTGATCAAGAGTTCAAGATCAAGAGTCAACCCTTAGAAGTATATAAGTCAACAGAAGAAGAATCTTGGGTTTAAGGCAAGTATAGCAATCGAGTTTTCTTTTCGCAATCATGATCATGTTACTTAATTAATGTATGCATCGAATGATAAAAATGGCTTATTAGCAACTTAAGAAATTATCTGTACGAGCACCTTCGGGATTTACAATGCAACTGTTGGGGGTTATATGGCTCTGGCTTTAGCTCAGTATGAGGACCTTTTCTAGCTTGTTAGAGGTTACCGAAAGGCGCAAGAGGGGCTCCGATCTGTATGGTCTTGGCCGACCAAGTTGGTGCATTTTGTCTTTTGTTAGTCACCGCTTGGAGGGGAGATTCGTGCTTATTGATGGGGAAACCTAGCGGCCCTAACTTGTTAGACGAACCTTTGAAAGGCTTCATCGTGAACCCTGCCGACTTTCCTTGGAAGTGAGTTAAGAGGCTGATCACCTCGGGCAAAAGGGCAATTCACGTCTCGCAGTGAAAGTGTACACCTTTGCGCAAAGTTTATTAAACTGATATATCAGCCTTGCTCAAGGACACGAGCGGCCTTGAAGACGTAAAGATTATGACTTTTGTTGGTTAACATGTTCATTATTTACCGTTTTATGCTATTCATTATTTATGTTACATTGATCATGAAACTTGGGATCTATATCACTTGTTGCTATACTTGTGGAGTTTGACATGGACTCACTCTTGCTTTTCCCCACACCTCAGAGAGTTAAGCTTTGGAGAAGCTTAGGCTTGTGGTCAACCAGTCAGTTGTCCCTGTGAAGTTGGTGTCTCCATCTGAAGATCGGAGTGTCTTTCTGCTGTCTGCTCTTTAAGGTTATGTTCTTTTGTTTTATATACGTTATATATGAGCATTGTCTTTTGATATTACCCTTTATTTGTTGCTATATGTGAGATTTGACTTCCTGGGCTCACATATGGTGTATACCTGGTTTTGTTCTTAAAACCGGGTGTGACACCACCGCGGCACGCCTCTAATTGCCGCGCGCCAATTTTTTTCACCGCTGCAGCGCGCCTCTAATTTTTCACCGCGGCAGCGCGCCACTAATAATTCTTAAAAAAAAGAAGCGCAATATAATGTTGCCTAACCTCCGACTAATCTGTACAGTATCTCTCCCAAACCCACTTCCCCCTCACGACGAGACCAAATAGATCGTGAACTGAGAGAGAGGGGCCATGGCGCCGCCGCCGCGGTCCAGGACGCCCCCATCCTCGACTCCGTCAAGGTCGCCGCCGGCGACGCCTCAAGCAAGGACGTCGCTTCCTCCTCAGGGCATCAGCGGCACATCCTCCGCCGCAGACCCCGAAACCATCCTTCGCCGCCACCGTCCATATAGGGAATCAACCCTGGCTGTCGAAGACGAAGATGGACAAACTTGTCCATATACCGCCAGGTATATTGTTTGGTGAATCGACATAATTAGATTCATGCTTTCAGGGTATACAGTATATGTTTTTTGATCTCATCTATTACTACTTCCTCTCCTACATCTATGGTTAATTGATCTAAGGCGCACTGCTACTGCTACATCCATGGCTAATTGTTTGCTGTTTCCTGTCAGCACTCACCTGCAATAGTGCATTGTAGAGTAATAAGTTTGAGGGACAAGCTGCTCGGAGTATAGATTAGTATGTATGGATTACAAAATTAGTACTTGTAACCTGACTCTGCTGCAGGAATCAAAGCAAAACAGATATATTATATTTAAGTTAGGAATACATACATTCAGATTCAAATTTTTTTTGTGAAAATGAAAAGCATAATAGTACAAAATTTACCTACCTGGAATCAGCCTTGGCCACAACATGGATAATTTGTTAGCATCTAGTTCAGGCATCGCTAAATAGTAAATGTGTGTGTGTGTGGTGAATATATATACAAGAGTACTCTATATACAATGACAAAAAATATCTCTGCTACTTACTGAAAGGTACCCAAGTAGAGATCCTTGTTCCGTGCAACTTCTCCAATCTGTGCTTGCCATCATCCATGTAAAACACCACTAAGCATTCATAAATGTTCAATTAAGATCTAAATAATATGCAGTTGATCTTGCTCAAACTTTAACAATTAACACAAAGTAAACCTTGTTTATTCAATAGAGGTGGCAGTGATTAATCAGTGTTGTTGGGCTGACCTTAGCACTCTCAGAGACGCTGCAAACTCCTGCTTTGTCATGTGCTTCATATTCTTTAGCTCTGTTTCATATCTTCAGTAAGCTAAAACTGCATTCTACATATACTTAAGAGGAGCCAGATCATAAGCTCTTGCCTCTGTCAGTTGAGTGAATCAGCTTCAGTGTTTTTTTCCAGTTCAGCAACAATCTGTGTTTGCCATAGAAGTATTCATAAATGATCTATTAAGATTTAAATAATATGCAGTTGACCATGCTCAAACAGTAAATAGTATTATTTGTGCTTACTGCTTACTTTTTTTTAAATTGTTTCTTTATTAACCATTGTCCTATAATGCAGCGACACAAGTGAAATGTGGTCTATTTATGTTCATTGCATTAATGGACTTCCAGATCAGGAGTATGTAGAGTTCAAATTAGCAAGGCATGATATAAGATTGACGATCTTGACAACTATTAAGGACCAGCTTGGGTATGGTATGAGGGACTTCTTATACTACAAGAAGCGTTGTGGAAGAGATGTGGCCACTCTTCAGCCCATCCAGTATGTCAAACATGCAGATAGTATGATACGTGACAATGAAATGGAGAAAGAAATCAGATTAGTACTTTCGCCACAAGAGCATGAGACAACACAAATCGACAGCATAACACCCCTCAAGCGGCAAAGGCGGCAGCAGCAGCAGCCCGAAGAAGAAGAGCATCCGTTTATGGATGATGCGTTTGATGCATACAAGGTCTGGCTAGGAAAGCTGCCACCAGAAAAGAAGAAAGGTATACCATCAATGTTTTTGTGTATGTCTTCGTACTGTACAGAAACTTAGCACCTTTATATGAACTACACCTTATCTAACATGGCTTTGGTGACTAACAGGTTTAGAAGATGACTACACGGAGAACGTAGTGCATACATATGGCGAATTTTTAAGGATGAAAGGGGATATTGCAGAAATTAGTAATAATTTTTCCTTTTCCAACCAGTGTATTTTACTTCTATTTTTTTAGGAACTAAAGATGTTAACCTTGTGTGCAGTGTCTTTTGTCAATCCAATTGACACTGATGGCATCTTAGATGAAGATGATGAAAGTAATGGAAGCAATGCGACACCACTCCCAAATAGGCCAAGCCATGCAAGGAAGGCAAGGGTGCAGAGAAATAGTTTGTCATCATTCAAATACTTTTAATATTCGGTTCTTCTATCTCAGTTGACAACTAGAACAACTCAAGTTCATTATTGTCTTTTTTGCAAGGTGATGGCTCGAATGAACGCAAGAAGAAAGGTCGTGGGGTGGTTAAAGGATTTGCAGTAGCCAAAAAGAGAGTTAGGGAACGCACTCGCAAACTCACAATTGAATTTTCAGAAAGTCATGGTGCTCCGATTGGACCGAACCGCCGTGCATTTATCGATGAGATCGTACTTTATCGATGAGATCGTACTGTCTACAAGAAACTAGGCCCCACTAATTGGAGTAAGCAGTTGGAAAAAAATAAATGACGACGCCAAAGAACGTATTGCAGAAGAAATAATGGTATGCTGCATACTATTTTTTTGCCTACTCATGTCATGCTTGAAAAATAATTATGATAAACAATTTCATTGCTTTTTAATTGAAAACAGGATTCGTGGATCTTCCTCAACATTGATAGTGAGGAGAAAAAAGGAGAAAATATGGAAAATTGTCAGGGAGCGGTACAAAGGATGGCGAGCAGCTCTGAGTGCCACATACAAGGCTTATAACACCTATGCTGAGAGGATAGAAAATAAACCTGAAGATTTACACCTTTTTGAGTGGCACAACTTGTTGCTGTATTTTGGATCTGATAAATTCAAGGTTAGTTGAATTTATATCTATATTGTCAAACAAACTTCATCAACCAAAGATGCATTGTTACATACCACTTGTTCCCATTTTGCAGAATGTTAGCACCCAGAACTCCTCCAATCGTAAGCAACAAAGAACCACACATCTGATGGGTTCAAAAAACTTCTCACAGTGTGCCTTGGATCTGGTAATCTCTAGATACAGTAATCTCATTCGTCCATTTTATTAATTACACTTGTGTCCTAAATTATGTTTTGGTATGCTAGAGAGACAAAGAGACCGGTGATGAGCCAACTGACCTTTCCCTTTGGATGGCCACACATAGAAAAAGTTCTAGCCAATGGTCAAATTCGGTTTCAGCTGCAGTATATGTGAGTAAATCTTTTGTCAATCCTTTTTTATAGCTGCAGGCTATGTGAAGCAACTCTCAATCCATTTTTATAGCTGCGGGCTGTGTGAAGCAACTCTTAATAGCTTCTCCTGTTTCATTTAGGAAAATGCAGCCTTAAAAATTGCTGAGATTGGCTTATAACCTGATGGACAAGCACTTTCAGCTACTGAGAAGAACATGATTTTCCAGTCATGCTACAAAGACACCACACAAATCAAATCATCCAAATTACATGGACATGGATATTTGGCTAAGTATCAAACTCGTAGAGAACTGATGAAAGAGAACGTTGAAGTACATGCACGTGCTGAAGCTGCAGCCAGAGAGAGAAGCAATGCTTTTGAAGCAGAGGTTGAGAAGCTAAAAGAACAGATTGCGCATGAAGCTGCAGAAAGGGAAAGGGAGAAAGAAGAAAATAGAAGGAAGATGAACGAGGATCTAGAAAGGGCCAAGAAAAATTTAAAAGAAGAAATGAAGAAAGAATTTCTTCAAATGCTAGTGCAGCACAAAGAAGGAACTATGGATGTGGTAATAATATTAAAAAAATCATCCTTCGTCCTCTTAATTATGATCATGATGTGCCTAATGTGTTAGCACAATATTTGTGTTTGTAGAGTGCCCTGGGAAACAGTGATAGTGCACAAAATGCACCAACCATACAAGAAGATGATGAGACTACTGGACATCAAAATGAAAATGTGTTAGCACAGGTAATGCTATTAATATTGCATATAGTTCGAAGTGATCTTGAGCTATGTACCTTGAACTCTAGCTAAAATGGATAAAATTTCTTGTTTCTAGTTTGAGCCTACAAGTGTTGTCACCTTACAGAAAGGTGCAACTCGTTCAAGTAAAAATAGTGCTGCTGTCAGCAAAAATCTTTTCAATGAAGACATTGGAAATGTGGCAGCACCGAGGGCATATATCACTCCACAAGAGCTGCAGAACAGAAGATTTAGCAAGAGGAAGAAGGTAACAACACCAAAATGTTATCATCTAATTAGAATCTAAATTGTCCTCATTTTGCCATGATTGTTTTGTGGACCACTGTTGATTTGGTGTAATTCTTGTCTCGTTGTGTTCTTAAATAAATAAATACATTTGTCTACGTTTATCCTTGTTGTCCCTGGATGCTTACTGGACCATTACATATACTTGTGACTTTTGTAATGAACTATACTGCTTGTCCCTAGATGCTTGTGTCTACCTTTGTGTAGAACTATACTTGTGATTGAACTGTACTGCTGCTGCCTTTTAAATTAAAGATGTAGATAATCTCTTTACATGTTTGCTAGTAGTGCTTTATTTATTAATCAAATGCTGTCCTACTACCACCATCAAACTTGTCTTTGCAAGTTGATAACTTTAGTATTCACATGTGATAGACTTCTAAAATATTATGTTATGTGCAGCAGTTGGCTGGCTCACCTATGCTTTGCTTTACACTTCTCCCTAAGTTTGGTTAGCAACATGTAGTTTTAACTGGTACAACAATTTACTTTCTCCATGAAATTAAATTGCAAACAATATATACTAAAATGACCAGCAAGCAATACATTTTAAAATGACACTGAAAGTTGATAACACATG
This sequence comes from Coix lacryma-jobi var. lacryma-jobi, assembly GCA_009763385.1. Lineage (NCBI taxonomy): Eukaryota > Viridiplantae > Streptophyta > Magnoliopsida > Poales > Poaceae > Coix > Coix lacryma-jobi. Next base: position 95,811,655 of record CM019829.1, read on the forward strand.
ATTCCCTTTGTTTATTTAGTTTGACATCTCAGTTGCTCATATAGAGTCATACTTCTCATATGTTAGCGGAAACTCTCTGAATTTTGATGCATTTCTATAGTATTGGTGGTAATTACACATCTTACATTCATGTGTCTGAAAGTCGGTAGATCAATTTTTAATTCCTTTACAATTCTATTAAGGAATATTTGCATTCTTTAGCTAAGTTATATGGATCTAGTTCTAATATGCTATTCTAATTATATTGACACTAGGTGGACAAAGCTTCGGTTGATGGTTCATAATCAAGAGGCGACATATCTGAGATGACATGCTATGGTGGTAGAAAACTATCAAGTGATGTATAGATGTTAGGATTTTTCAATTTTTAAATAGTTATGGAATAATGAATCAACTGCACACTCCTTTATGGTTACTGCTACGGTTTGTGAACATGTTGAATGATTGATTATAATTAATATTTACGAGTGCAATCTCTTTTGTTATGGTTTGTTGTTTTTACAATGACGATTTGATAAACCAAAAACCAAATGCGACTAGCGTTGTAATATAAAAATGATGCCTATGAGCTGAATTTCATTGCAATATGCTTTATGGCAATGAACAAATTTACGTTGTAAATGGTACTATTGCCATGACATTACCATTGTTGCAATAAAATGCTATCTCTCGCAACGACTGAAATTGTGTGGCAAATAATATTTGTTTCCATGACATAATGGTGGTGGCAATAACGAACGGTCTCTTGCAACTGGTAAAATTATGTGGCAAATGATACTATTGCAACGACACAATAACCGTGGCAACAACAGATCATCTCTCGCAATGAATTCAGAGCATTGCAAAAGGTATTGTTGCCACATCATAGCGTCCGTGGCAATAACGTGTCATCTCTTGCAACAATGAAATTGTGTCGCAAATGGTGTACTAGCCACGACATGTAGGTCGTGGAAATAAAACCTTAGACAACATAATTTTACCGTGGCAATACACACTATTGCCACGCTATCCATCGTTGCATATGCTACCTCTGGCTACAAAGATAGGCGTGGCAAGTACTTATATCGCAATGACCATGAACGTTGCAACGACGTCTTATTGCCATGCTTGGCAACGGACTCCTATGGTTGCAAGAATCTTGAACACTTGCAACGCCAAACTGGACACGGTGGCAATACCTTTTTGCAACGCGTTTTTTTGCAACCCTTGGCAACACATGTGATTTGGTGGCAACAACTAATTATGGCAACCAAATTGGGCCTATTGCAACGTTTTCTCGCCATTGCGAAAGGGTCGAACTTTAGTAGTGTTGTATGCTCTGGCAACCCGGGCTTTGTCCTTCTCCATCTCCTTAAAAGTTTTTAATCTTTTATCGGTTATTTCATCTATGTTGTCCATCATGGCATCATGATACATAACAGTAGATAAATCATTCTGTCTAGCTAGTCTATATGCACCCAGATTTACCTCGACGGGCAATACTGCTTCTTGCCCATATACCAGCTCAAAAGGAGTGACTTTTGTAGCACCATGCCTTGACACACGATGAGCCCATAAAGCCTCAAACAAAACCTCATGCCACCTTCTTGGGTTGTCCTCAATCTTCTTTTTGATAAGCTTGATCAAAGTCTTGTTACTAGACTCAGCTTGGCCGTTAGCTTGAGCATAGTATGGAGACGAATTGAGCATCTTTATCTTGTATAATTCGGCAAAATCTCGCACTTCCTTAGAAATAAAAGACGTCCCTTGATCTGTGGTTAACGTCTGAGGTATGCCGAATCTATGTATAATATGTTCAGTAACAAACTCAATTACCTCCTTATGTGTCATATCCTTCAAAGGCACTGCTTCAGTCCATTTAGTGAAGTAATTTGTAGCGACCAGAACAAAACGATGTCCCTTTGAAGATGAGGGATGAATTTGGCCAACGAAGTCTAGCCCCCAACCACGAAAAGGCCATGGTTTGACAATAGGATGAAGCATAGCAGCAGGTGCAAGCTGTATATTTCCAAACTGTTGACATTCTTCGCATCCTTTGTAGTAACGAAAACAATCGGCCATCATTGTGGGCCAATAAAATCCAGCTCTGCGCAATAGCCATTTCATCTTAGGCGCCGATTGATGTGTACCACAAATACCCTCATGAACTTCCCCTATAGCCACCTTTGCTTGATCAGATCCCAAACACTTAAGCAACAAATCTTCGGCAGTTCTTCAGTAAAGCTCATCATTATGTAATACATATTTAAATGCACTTCGCCAAACACTTTGATCAGCCTTAGTACTTGGATCATTGAGATATTTTATCAAGGGAGTTCTCCAATCTTCTAAATCAGTTCCACCTTCATTAGAGCTTGATTCAGACCGATTTAGAGTTTCTTCAGGCGAATTGAGCATTCCATGATCGACCAGGTCGATCGGGTAAATGAACCGACTTGGTTTATAAAAAACCTGGTCGGCCATAGCGTTTACCCGATCATGCTCAAGATGCATCTGGTCACTGATGCAAGGTGACCGAGCTGGCTTTAAAACAAACTGGTCGGCCACATGAGCCGACAATACCCCTGCACTCCGTTGCATCGGCTTTATGTGAAAATTGCGTCTACTGATACTATAGCCAGATGCTTGTTGGGCTAACATGTTAGCTTTATGATATTCGTGCCTCGGTATATACCGAATCTGGAATTCGGTGAAAAGGGTAATGATATCAAGGCACATGTCAAGGTAAACATTTAACGATCCCTCTAAACATTGAAACTCACCAGCAACTTGTTGTACTACTAATAGGGAATCGCCATAAACCTCAACATGTCTGACCTCCATGGAACATAAAATTTCTAAACCGAATAAAAGAGCTTCATATTCGGCTTGATTATTAGTACACGAGTAATCTAACCGGCTCAACATTTCAAACTCAGCACCATTAGGAGAAATAATGACCACACCAACTCCTTGGCCCTCCTTACAAGCCGATCCATCAAAATAAAGTTTCCACGGAGTAACAGTAAAGTAACCGATCTCATCTTCTAAACTAATACCATGCTCAACAATGAAATCGGCAAGAACTTGACCCTTCAAAACTTTCAATGGTTCATAAGTCAAGTCAAACTCAATTAATGCATACGCCCATTTGCCAATCCTTCCTCTAAGGATTGGCCGATATAACATGTGCCTAATTACATCGGTCTGGCATGCAACAACACATGTACTAGATAACAAATAGTGTCTCATTTTAGCACAAGCATAGTACAAGGATAAACATAATTTCTCGATATGGGCGTACCTTGTCTCGGGATCAAGAAGACGGCGACCAATATATGCAATTACATATTATTTACCTCCATCTTCTTGTGTTAAGACAGCTCCAATGACCTTCTCTTCGGCAGCAACATACAATCTGAAGGGAACTCCTCTCTTGGGCGCTCGAAGAACTGGTGGAGATGACAAATATTCCTTTATCTTTTCAAATGCTTCTTGCTGCTCTGCCCCCCAAACGAACTCAGCTTCATCCTTCAACTTTAATATCGGGGTAAAAGGAATAATTTTCCCGAACAAGTTTGCAATAAATCTCCTCAAGTAGTTCAGCTTCCCCAAGAACTTCTGCAAGTCCTTTTTGCATGTAGGCGCTTGAACTTTCTTGATCTTTTCTATCCTTTTAGGATCAACCTCTATGCCCTTGTCGTGAATGATGAACCCTAAAAACTTCCCAACCGATACTCCAAAAGCGCATTTTAGTGGGTTCATCTTCAAACCATAGCGGCGCATTCTCTCGAACGCTAAACGCAAATCGGCCAGATGAGACACATGGGCAGCCGATTTAATCACAATATCATCAATATATACTTCCATGACTATCCCAATCAAATCATGAAAGATCAGATTCATAGCGCGTTGATAAGTAGCACCTGCGTTCTTTAATCCGAATGTCATCACGACCCATTCGAAGAGACCAACAAACCCAGGACAAATAAAGGCCATTTTGGACATGTCCTCTTCGGCCATGAATATCTGATTATAACCAGCATTGCCGTCAAGAAAACTAACAACCTGGTGTCCTGAAGCATCATTGATCAGCATGTCGGCTATAAGCATAGGATACTCGTCTTTACGAGTGGCTCTATTTAAATCTCTAAAATCAATGCAAACTCTGATTTTCCCAGTGTCTTTCTTCTCCACGGGCACGATGTTAGAGACCCACTCCGCATATCTGCATGGTTGAATAAATCCCGCTTGCAATAACCGATTAATTTCCTCCTTAATCCGGTCATATATTGTAGAATTAAAGCGGCGAGGATGCTGTTTGAATGGTCGGAATCCCATCTTGATAGGAAGCCGGTGCTCGATAAGTTCTCGACTTAGTCCAGGCATCTCCGTATGATTCCATGCAAAGCAATCAAAAAACTCTTTTAATAGGGCGATTAATTTCATCTTATAATCGGCCTCAAGATTTTGATTTACAAAAGTCGGCCTTGGCACAGAACCATCTCCAATGTCTACTTGTTCCAAAGGATCGGCCGACGTAAAACCATGGCCCAACTTATTGAGCTCATCAAAATCATCAATAGCCTCACAAGTATCGGTCTCGCGAGCCCGATATTGTTCAACACGATGCTTTAACCAATCAACATTAACATCCATTAAATCACATGATAATGTTGAACCAATTGTCAACCGGCTTTAAGGACACTGGCACGAAACCTTCCTTAGTGACGCTAACAAACTGAAAATCAGAAAGGTCCTGACCAGATAAACAAGCAATAGTATCATGCCCCCCGAGCAAAGGAGTATCGGTCGTAACTACGTAAGCCGATGAATCTGAGTGCACCACTTCAACATCGTCTCCTACCCATTGGATAAGAAACTGATGCAGGCTAGAAGGTATGCATCTAGCATGAATCCAGTCGCGCCCGAGTATAAGATTGTAACTACCTTGTATGTCGGCGATGAAGAAAGCGGTGGCCAAAGTCTTGCTCCTAACGGTCAGCTCCATGGACGCAACCCCCTTGGCCAGAATGGGCTCTCCTCCTCCGACTCTAGTAATAGTCATGTTGGTCTTGATCAACTCTTCGTCGGTGCCACCGAGCTTCTGGTAAAGCGAGTATGGCATCAGGTTTACAATTGCCCCGCTGTCGACCAGCATCTTGTGGACTGGTGTAGCGTTAATGTGACCCTTTATATGTAATGGTTTAAGATGATTGACAGATTCTTCCGGCTTTTGGAATACAACAGTCTGTGTGGTGAAGTTGAACTCCGTTGCCGTTGAATCATCTCCGACCACGTAATAGTCGGCCGACAAGTAAACCACGTTGACCTCCGCCCTTTCCAGTGAAGGCTCATAGTCCACCATCTCCTCATCTTGTCCTTCTAGTAATTCATTACTAGTCGCAGCAACACCAGCAGAGGAAACAGGGCTATCAAGAAGCGAAGCTAGCCCCTTCAGCATGTTAGGAACCAACTCAGTCTTGGATTCTGGTCGGACCAGTCCGACCTCCGATTCAGCAATAATCGGTTCAACCTGCTCGACCGTTAAACTGGTCGGCACCTCTCCTAAGGTGATCGGATCGGTATCCGACCTGATTGGTTCTGAAGCCACTTGAGTAGATTCGGTGTTTAAACTGGTCGCCTCAGGATCCGACCTGTCTAATCCCGCAACTGCTAAAGTTGGCTTTTGATTACATGCCGGCTCTTCTCCTCCTCGCTTGCCTTGAGGGAAAGTAGGATGTGTCGAATTAAATATGTCTTCCCTCATCTTATCGAGCCGCTCCTTCCTTTGCTTGTTGCAGCGGGCCCTCTGCAGCTTCCTTCGCTGAGTCTTGGTCAAACCAGGAGGACACCATCTGGGCTGCATGTACTTGGGATCACGCTCAACAGGCTTTTCTACCTCCACCTCAACCGGAGCGTCTTGGACTTCTGGTGTCTCTTCTGCAACTGGTCCTTCAACCGCCATTGGCTCAGGCTCATTAACAAGAGGAACTTCCATGGACCCGATTGTAATAGTAGGAACCGGGTTGATTCCGGTTGGAGAGGCAACAGGAACACTCTGCACTTTCTTTGGTACATAGATCTGCCGTGTCTGTGTCTTCCCCGTTTCCTGAGAACTTGTCGCTTTTGACGCAACCAGCTGATTCTGACTAGAGCTCGGCCGATCACCCAGATGATCGAACACTGAAACTCTTGCAGATTTATAAGTAGGCATTCCCCACCCTGATTGATAATACATATGTGCCGGCATAGGGTAAGGTACCCACACCCCTTGAGGACCCCATTGTTGTGGTGGCGAAATAGGAGGAGCCCACTGATGATAATAAGGGTTAAATCTCGGTGTCAGAGACGTCGCTCGGGACACCATCATTTGCTTGGACTTCTCGTCCTCATGCTTCGGAGGAGTGGATTCTCTCTTTTTTAAGGACCGATTCTGAGAATCAGCCTTTTGTTGCTTGTATTTAGCCATGAGCTTATCAAAGGTGCACGGCTCTCTAGCAACTTTCCTCTTGCTTCTGTCCTCATTGGTCTTCCAAGTCCCGACCTCGGGTTTCTGCGGGACAAACGTACGAACAGTACGTGTCTTGGAAGAAGTAGAGTCTCCCGAAACGGCTAAACCGACCGCATCAGTCGACTTGACCTGGTCGGCCCTCTGTATCGGCTGCTTTGAAGATGATCCAGACTGGTCGGCCTGAGGGCCCGACCTGGTCGGTCTGTGTTGTGCCGCCCTGGACTCAAAATATCTTTGTCTATGCAGGTGTCGTGCTGATCCTGCCGTGATCATGAGCTTGCTTTTGCCGTCATCACCCTTCTCGACCACCACTTTGCGCCCCGAATCATTCTCAGTATTCGGTACGACCCGTGGTTTGCCGATAACAACATTCTTGCCTTTGGTCGTACCGGCTTGCTCTGGATGAATCATAATGGCAGGACTCCCTGCCTCCACCATGTGTACTGGGAAAGGAGTAGTACTGATCTGCATCTCAGTTAGACTCAATCGTCCTTCATTGAGGGCCGATTGGACCTGTCGACGGAAAACGTTGCAATCATTAGTGGCATGAGAAAAAGAATTGTGGAATTTGCAGTAAGCTCTCCTTTTTAATTCGTCGGGTGACGGCAAAGTATAATTAATTTTAAGATAACCGAATTTAAGCAATTCATCAAATATTCGGTCGCATTTAGAGAAATCAAAAGTAAATTTTACTTCCTCACCCCGATTCTTCTGAATCGGTTTAAGGGAAGGATGAGTGAATAATTTATTCTGCGTCGGCCATAAAATCTTGGCAGCGTAACAATCTTTAGACTCATCGTCAGAACTATCAGAATTTATCTCGACAATATGCACGCCCGACCGATGAGTCTTATGAGGATCATAGGGTTCTTTGAAGCGCGATTCTATCGAAACGGCCTTTTGCAACAGTTGATTTACGTTAAAGAAATCATGATGCTCAAGTTTGTCTTTGATCTCTCGACGCAGGCCGGCTAAGCATAGATCTATCAGATCTCTATCGGAGATCCTCAAATGGAAACATCGATTTTAATTTCTTTAAAATGTTTAAAGAAATCGGCTACCGACTCGCTACGTCCTTGTCGAACCGATGTAAGATGTGATAACCTAGTTTCTTGGACTCCATCATAAAAGTGATTATGAAATTTTTCTTCTAACTCGGCCCAAGAACCTACGGTGCACTCTGGCAGTGACGTAAACCAGGCGAAAGCCGTACCAGTAAGAGACAAAGAAAAATGTTGTATGTTCATAAAATCTAAAGTACTAGCTTCGCCCATTTGAGCGAGGAACATGCTGATGTGTTCCATAGTTGATTTACTACCGTCACCACTAAACTTATAAAAATCTGGTACCCTCCAACCGTCGGGTGCTTTCATAAAATCGAAATACGAAGGGTACGGTTTAGAATAAGTGGTCCTGGTAGGCTTGAACTGGACCCCTAAACTAGTCTCAAGCGACCTAGTTATTTCATCCTTAAACCGATTTATGGCTCGTCCAAAATCGGTATTGGCTAGGTCATTGGTACCACCATGCATGGGATTGTGGCTTGGTGACTTCGGTGGATTAGGTAACACCGTTCCCTGTCCTCCCGAAGTCCTATTTGTCGAGATACCCTGGTCGGTTTGCATAGTCCGACCAGTGCCATGATGGACATGGTTGGTAGTTGTCGAGGTACCGACTTCACCACCCCTGGTCTCAGTAAACCCTAGTTGTCCGAAATTAACGTGTGAAGTCTGTCCTCTAAAAGAATTAAAAGGCATGCCGAACTGGGGTTGCCCAGTTGGGACTTCGGGTTCGACAGTTTTGCCTTCTATCTTATCCATGCGATCGCTAAGCAATTTAAAAGAATGTTGGATAGTATTGGTAAGAGTTTTTGAAGAATCAACCAGCATTGCAGAATAATTAGCATGGGTAGGATAAGGATCTTCAGGTACCTTATCTTTTACCTTGTCAGAAGCGTCTTTAGCGTTTGTATTTGTCACGGTAGGGATGATCTCGCTGAAGTCCGGCTCCTTGTCCTGCGTGACTCTGCCGCGCCGATCCTTTGAACAGCTCTCCAGGAAGGCCTTCAGAACGGCGTCAAGCTTAGCCTGCGGTTGTTGCTTCAACTCGTCGGGGTGTTCGTCGATGCCAGAGGAACGGACGATGTTGTCTTTGTCAGTAGCATCGTCTTTGCCGCCCATGTTGGTAGTAGATGAGCTTTCAATCTTCCCCAGCGGAGTCGCCAAAAAGTGTGTTGACGTCGGAAGTTACCCAAATCACACACCAGCAGGGCTAGAAAGCCCGGAGAGGTTGCGGTTCAACCTGAGACAGCAGGGGCCCTGGCTAAACCGACTAAAACTGATCTGAAGACCGGTCTTGATCGATCTAGGGTTTTGGGCTCCTGTGTTGGTAACTCTAGAACTCCTCTCGGGAAGACCCGTCGGGGAGAAGCACGTAGAGGTTGTTCTAGGACCAGCAAGGCCACCTAGAACGCCGTCGAATCTCGCCGGGAGATGCACCGAACAGCAAGGTAGAGGGAAAAAGGGTAAAAGGGGATAGTAGATTGATTTTGATCGATTGGTGTCGGATACTTCAATCGACCATGATCCTCTCGTATATATAGAGGGGGTTGGTCTTATCCCAATAGGAAACGTCTTTAGATACGATCTGCAAGTTTCCTATCGGGACTCTATCAATATAGAATCCAATCCAGATACAATAAGGTAACCCTAATCTCGCCGATCCTTAGATCGACCAGATTGATCTAAATCAGCCTCAATGGGCTTTATTAGCCCATGAATTGTTGCCGGATTTAGCCTTTATCGTAACTATAAGGCCTCCAACCAGTGTCACCTGGTCGGACACAAACATTGACTGATCGAAAGTCCAAAATGATCAGGCCCATTTGACTTAGAACATCTAATCCATCAAATACGAAATAATAGAAGACAAATTCGACCCTAATATTACAGGCCGAATACTTCTCCTAAATTTACTTTTACCTGTGACACTTTTGAGTGTCAACACGGTGCCAGTCAGCGTTTAGCTAGCACTAGCACTTCAATGTGTAGCGCCTGCTTTTTCTCTTTCTCTCTCCTCAAAGCATCCCTTAGAGAATATATTAGAGCTGCTCTAAACTATTCAGTGAGAGCAGTGCACGCACAGAGGGAGATGAGGCAACGAAAGCCGAGAAAAAGATTATCTTTTTATTGTTTTACTCTATGGTGGGACCCACTAACAAACTCCACGCTGCAGCCATCGAACGCTTGGCTTAATCGATTTCGACACTGTAGTGAAGGGACCCACTAGTACAGTTCGGTTCGAACCACCACTGGAGCTGCACTTATACCTAAATATGTCCAAGGCAACAAATAATTGAGTACCATTTACACTTTTGGTCACCATTTCGTTGGCTGACCAACTGTAACATTGTAGGCATCATCGTTAGCCTCCTTAGCCCTAATGAGTGGTGCTCGTGCCATGGCAGATGTGGCGGATGAGCCTACGAAAACAACCCATCTTCTCCCATTGCTCTCGTGTGGTGGTTGAGCTTGCGAAAACGACCCATCTTCTCTCCAATATAGCTAAGGTTCCCATCGTAGCTCGAGAAAGCTAGGGTGGTCAGGGCCGTGACCACAATAGCCATGCCTATGCCTTGTTATTCTCGTGAGATGACGCGCGAGCATGTCCTTCTTCAGTCATTTGGGTAGAGCTAGGATTTAGGAAGGGGATCAGAAGACATTCTAGCAACATCGCCCTCACAAACATTCTAGCAATATCGCCAACCTCACAAAGGTAGTTGTGCAGGTACTGAAAAAACTTGTCCAGCCCAAGTGTTGGTGTTGATCAATGTGAAGTTGTTGAGGAAGCTAAGCACAAGTTGGGATGAGGTGTCCATCATGTGAACTTGATCGAAGCACCTACGGATATGTAGCGCTGGAGCTCTTTAAGGCTCATGAAGTAGAACCCCTCCTCATTAGAGATGAGTTGATTATTAGCACCATCTCATTATATACATGACATTGAACTTGGTGCATTAGTCACCATTCATGGAAGAGTGGTGTGGTGGAGCACACCCGCACCAAAAATGTCGATGTTGGCAATAATGCTAGTACAACATTCTGTGGTAGGTAGGGAAGGGATTGGTTTATCCCTAGCACAAACATGCACTGCAATTATCAGTGGCGCTCATCCCAGTCTCTATTCACCCTGTCTGTCTATGCCACAAACACCGCTCATCCCTATCTTAGCCCACCGTCAATTGCATTGCCCCCGGCCCCTGCTAGTGCTAGGACGTGCTGGCCCACTGTAGTCGCTATGCCCACTTGGCCCCACACCGCCCTAGCCGATGGCGGCCTACAGCTAGCCACGCCCCACCATGCACACTCGTCGCTTGTCCTCTCATCCTTCCATATTATATGATTAGTACTCCCTCCATCTTAAATTATAAGATGTTTGACTTTTTTAATCTTAAGTTTGACCACTCATTTTATTTAAAAAATTATACAAAATAGTCAAATTAAAATTATTCTTGAAGAACTTTAATTTATTAATAAACAAAATCACGATAAAAGAAGTGGTATTTTGCATATATTTTTCAATAAGATAAGTGGTCAAACTTGGTATAAAAAGTCTTAAACATCTTATAATTTGAGCTGGATTAAATACCAATCATCAACCATATAAGGAAGAGACCACTAAATTTCTACTGCGATCTGCGCTTTGGGCAACGCTGCTGCTGAGCCTTGCCGCCCATCGAATAGCCACCACTAGGCGGCTACGGCTGAAGTCCCTTCTTCTATTCCATTGAATATGCTCTCATGTTTATGTTAGGTTTAGTCCAACATCGGTAATTGATGGTGGGGGAGTACAACATATAAGACGGGGACAACCTCACCTATCAGACTAGTCTTTTGGGTTGAGTTAGGCCCAAAGCCTTATATGTTGTGGGCTCCGTTGGACCTGGGCCTGTGGGGCGCCGACTCGTGGGTATAGCGAGTTGGGCCGAATTCCGCTGCGCACTCTAACAAGTGGTATCGGAGCTCATGGTTGGAAAAACCTACAAATCTCAACGGCCTGGGGGAGTCCGTTAACGTATCGGAGTATGAGCGTTGGACTCGGGGCCGGAGGTCACACATGATAAGGGGGAGTCCGTTAAGCTCTCGGAGGTCACATGTGGAGTCCGTTAACGTATCGGAGTATGGGCGTTGGACTTGGGGCCGGAGGTCACACATGATAAGAGGGAGTCTGTTAAGGTCTCGGAGGTCACATGTGGTGTGTGATATGGAGCGTTGGACTCAGGACCTGGAGAACTTCTTCCAGAGATCGCACGAGGTGTGTGATGTGAAGAGTTTGGGTCCGATGTGTGACTGGGGGAGATTGTTAGGTTTAGTCCCATATCGGTAATTTATGGTGGGGGAGCACAACATATAAGATGGGGGCAGCCCTCACCTATCAGGATAGTGTTTTGGGTTGAGTTAGGCCCAAAGCCTTATATGTTGTGGGCTCCAGTGGACCAGGGCTCGAGGGGCACCGGCTCGTGGGTATAGCGAGTTGGGCCGAATTCCGCGAGTTGGGCCGGATTCCGCTGCGCACTCTAACAGTTTAGATGTCACCTTAATTTTTTTTCACTTATTCCATTGAATATTGGGACTCATGCATATAGTATTAAATATAAACTAATTATAAAACTAATTTATCAGCCGGAGTCTACTTCGTGAGACATCTATTGAGCCTAATTAGTATTAGTATATGATTTGACAATGTGGTGCTACAGTAAATATGTGCTAATGATAGATTAGTTAGTCTTAATAGATTCAGCTCGTTAAGTACTGTGCGGTGGTATAATTAGTTTTATAATTAACCTATTTTTAATAGACTAAATTAGTGCTGCAACATATGATATGAAACCGTGAGACGAATTTATTAAGACTAATTAATCTATCATTAGCACATATTTATTATAGCACAACATTGTCAACTAATAGACTAACGTACTAAACTTAAAAAATTATCTTGCAAAGTTATCCTAATCTATGTAATTAATTATTTTTTTAGTTCACATTTAACATTCTATGTATGTATTCAAACATTCAATATAATGGATGTAAAGTTTTTACGATGCAAACTAAATAAGGCGGGAACACAAGGCTCATCACTCTAGCTCTTGCTCAGTGCATGCCCCTGCTATCGCTGCTATCAACCCCGACGTATATGGCCTTGTTTAGATGCATTTATTTTACAAAATGAAACACTGTAGCACTTTCGTTGTTATTTGATAAACTTTGTCCAAACATTGACCAACTAGACTCAAAAGATTCGTCTCGACATGTACATACTAAAAGTACAATTAGTTATTTTTTTACCTGCATTTAATACTCTATGCATGCGTCCAAACATTGATGTGATGGAAAATTTTGCAAAATATGGGCATGTAAACAAGGCCTATATATGTTTTCACGTGTCCTATTGCGATGTACGCGCACTCAAGAAAGATTAAAATTGCCTGCCACTGTTTGATTTTAAGCAATGTGACCTCCTCATTATGCAGAGTGGTCTTCCGTCATGGTAACGACTAGGGGCAGATCCACATGGTATGTCAGGTAGGGTCGAGCAGCGTGTTGTAATACTTAACACTAGATTATAACCTTTTACATAGCACAATTTGCAATAGAACATACACTAGTATAATACTGCCCATAGCTAGCGCCCCATATTCATAGCAAGCGCCCATAGCTAGCGCCCCATATTCATAGCACAGATGGTTTTAGTTATCACGCGTCTATGATATAAAAGGGGTCGTGAACAGTTAACAACCGCTAGTGGAAATACATTTACACTAACTACTTCTTATATACAATATACATTCCTAACCGAGTTGTAAGTCTCTTATTTTAGAATCCAGCACTACTACAGAACAGGGTCATAGGCCGATTCTCAAAATCGCCTTTAGTCTCGGCGTTTTTGCCGCCCGGGACTAATAGACCCTTTAGTCCCGGTCGGTAACACGAACCGGGACTAAAGGGCCTGCCCCAACGGCTACTGCGCAGAGCTGCCGGGGCAGGGACCCTTTAGTCCCGGTCCGTGTTACCAGCCGGGACTAAAGGGCACTCTTTAGTCCCGGTTGGTGCCACGGACCGGGACTAAAGATTTAGCCACGGTTTGTGGCTTGCCCCGGGATAAATGATCACCTTTTAGCCCCAGTTTTTAATACGAACCGGGACTAGAGCTCCTGGTTTTATAACCAGCCAACTTCTTCCTCCCCCGAGCCAGAGACATTCAAATTTCAGTGAGCTTCTTGCTTGTTCTTGCTGTTGCTATTGCTTGTTCTTCATTGTTCTTCGTCTCCGGCGTCAATTGGTGATCTTCTTCGACTCCGTCATCGTCTCTTTGCGTTTAAAGGTAACTATTTTCATCTCCTACCATGTCTTTTTAATATGAGAGGAATTTAATTAAAATATATACTTTGCAAGAACAAGCATAGAAAGTTGAGTAGTTTAAATTGGTTCATCACAATCACTTGATAGTTTTCTACTGCTAGGTAGTATCCATTCTATATTTCATACTTATGCAAGACGAGTAATATTGAATTTTAGTGTCTTTTTAGTATATTTTCTTTAGAAAAATGTGGAATTTATAATAGTTTGCAACAATAAATATAGAGAGTAGATAATGTGGAAATTGGTATTGTTATATCATATTTTTCGATTATCTAAATAAATAGAAAAATTTAGAGTCTTTTTTATTTATAATTGTTTAGAAAATTAGGAATTTGCATGTAATAGTTTAAAAATGAGCATGGATATAGTAGATGGCAACCGTGACCGGGTCCTCAGCCTCTCATCATCGGGATCCGAAGCGTTTGCGGCCGGATCTTCCTCTCATTGCTTGCGGCGAGTGTAAGCAGAAGATTGTGAAGGAGTACCGAGTGAGAAAAGAGGGAATCAACAAGGGTCGTATATTCTACAAGTGTCCGGACCATGAGGTGGGTTATTATTTACCCGCATTTGATTAATATGGTTCATTCGTATCGGTTTTGCTTGATGATGTTGTTTAAATTTCTTATTCTTTGTTCTAATTGCAGTGGGAGGGCACCGGCGGATGTAAAGGTTGGTACTGGGAGGAAGAGTACGTTCAGCACGTACGAAATTCTGTTGCACAGGAGGTTGCCGCTGAAGGTGATGAGGCAGTGAGTCAGCGGCAGCAGCCCATCCATGCTGATGAAGCGAATGATCTGTCTATTTTAGTTGGGATCGGACGCGATCTAATTATGTTGCTTAAGTGCATTTTATTTTTAGTTTTTTTAGTGCTAGCTGCGATAGTCTTCGTTGTAGTCAAGCTTGTTTGAATTAATCAATCATGTGATGTCATGAGTGTTGTGCAATAACATGAGAAACTACTAAGTGCATGGTTGTAATATTTAATGCAGATGTTGTCACGCAATTGGATGTATAATGTCGATCGCCGCTCCAAAGAGTTCATTGTTGGCGTGCACTATTTCTTAGGTGTGGCTGAGGCAAACAAGCAAGATGGTTTCATGTGCTGCCCATGCGCCGTCTGTAAGAATTTGAAGGAATATTCATGCCCAAGGACTCTTCATACGCATTTGTTGAAGTCGGGTTTCGTAACAAACTATATTTGTTGGACGAAGCATGGAGAAAGGGGGGTTGTAATGGATGATGGTGAAAAAGGTGAAGAAGAATTGGCCCATGCTGATATTATTGCTCAGTACGGTGCCTTTGATGATGATGCAGTGGGGGGAGATGGTGAAGAAGATGCGGCAGCGACAGAAGATATGACAGCTGATGTTGATGGTCTTGGTGATGCCATTCGTGATGCACAAAGTAAATGTGAAAGTGACAAGGAGAAGGTCAAGTTTGAGCGCATGCTAGAGGATCATACGAAATTGTTATATCCCACTGCTGAAGATGGCCAAAAAAAGCTGGGTACTACGCTAGAACTGCTGCAATGGAAGGCAAAGAATGGTACATCCGATAAAGCATTTGGGCAGTTATTGAAGATAATGAAAAAGATGCTTCCGAAATCGAACGAATTGCCCACCACTACGTACGAAGCAAAACAGGCCATCTGCCCTTTGGGATTAGAAATCCAGCAGATACACGCATGTCCTAATGACTGCATCCTGTACCGTGGGGAGGAATATGAGAATTTGGATGCATGCCCGGTATGTGAAGCATCACGGTATAAGATAAGGCGAGATGATCCTGGCGACGTAGAGGGTGAAGAACGTCCAAGCAGGAAGAAAATCCCTGCCAAGGTTATGTGGTATGCTCCTATAATACCACGCTTGAAACGTTTGTTCAGAAATAAGGACAATGCAAAGATGTTGCGGTGGCATAAAGAAGACCGTAAGGTAGACAATATGCTGAGGCACCCAGCTGATGGATCCCAGTGGAGAGCGATAGATAGAGAATTCCCAGAGTTTGCAGATGAGGCTAGAAACTTGAGGTTCGCTTTAAGTACGGATGGTTTTAATCCTTTTGCGGAGCAAAGCAGTAGTCATAGCACTTGGCCAGTTACTCTATGTATCTACAACCTTCCTCCGTGGTTATGCATGAAGCGGAAGTTCATTATGATGCCGTTGCTCATCCAAGGGCCGAAGCAACCTGGCAACGACATCGATGTCTACCTGAGGCCATTAGTTGAGGAACTTCTACTTCTATGGAGCAAACCAGGCATACGCGTGTGGGATGAGTACAAACAGGAACACTTTGACCTGCGAGCCTTATTGTTCGTAACAATCAATGATTGGCCGGCTCTAAGTAATCTTTCAGGCCAGACAAACAAGGGATATAATGCATGCACACACTGTTTTGAAGACCTTGATAGTTTATTTTTGAAAAACTGTCGGAAGGTCGTGTATGTTGGGCACCGTCGGTTTCTTCCTGTGGGCCACCCAGTAAGAAAGAAAGGCAAACATTTTAAAGGTAAGGCAGACCACCAAACCAAGCCTCGTAACCGAACCGGAGATGATATACTTGAAATGGTGAAGGATACGAAAGTAGTATTTGGAAAGGGACGGGGCAGCGAACCTGTTCCTAAAGATGCTTCGGGACACGCACCCATGTGGAAGAAGAAGTCCATATTCTGGGAGCTACCCTACTGGCATGTCCTAGAGGTCCGCCATGCGATCGACGTGATGCACCTGACAAAGAACCTTTGTGTGAACCTGCTTGGATTCATGGGTGTCTACGGAAAGCCTAAGGATTCACTTGAAGCACGACAGGACTTGCAGCGCATGAAAGAACGAGACAACTTGCATCCGGAGAAGACAGATGACGGACGCCATTACTTAAGCCCTGCTAGCTACACTCTTAGCAGAGAAGAAAAGGAAAGCATGTTTGAATGCCTTAACAGCATCAAGGTCCCATCTGGATTCTCCTCCAATATAAAGAGAATAATTAATGTGCCAGAGAAGAAGTTCCAAAACTTGAAGTCCCATGACTGTCATGTGCTTATGACCCAATTGCTTCCTGTTGCTCTAAGAGGAATTCTACCTCCACATGTACGTCTAGCCACCGTGAAGCTATGTGCATTCCTCAATTCAATTTCACAAAAGGCAATCAATCCAGAGGAACTTTCTACTTTGCAGAATGATGTCGTTCAATGTCTCGTCAGCTTTGAGTTGGTGTTCCCTCCATCCTTCTTTGATATCATGACACACCTCCTAGTTCACCTGGTCAAGGAGATCATTATTCTCGGTCCTGTGTTCCTACACACCATGTTCCCATTCGAGAGGTTCATGAGTGTCCTGAAAAAATATGTTACTAACCGTTCTCGGCCTGAAGGAAGCATCGCCCAGGGCTACGGAACAGAGGAGGTCATAGAGTTTTGTGTGGACTTTATTCCAGACCTTGACCCGATTGGCGTTCCTGAATCACGACACGAGGGCAGACTCAGTGGCAAGGGAACACTAGGGAAGAAAACATATATCGGTACAGGAGACGATTACTTCGATAAAGCACACTACACAGTTCTACAGAACTCCTCATTGGTAGATCCATATATCGAGGTACATAAGGATTTCCTTCGATCCAAGTGGCCCGGGAAGAGTGAATCTTGGATTACACGTCAGCACATGCAAACCTTCGGCGATTGGTTACGAAAACAATGTCAGGGTGATGACAACATAGATGAGCAGCTTTATTTGTTGGCCAGACAACCATCGTGGCATATCAGCACGTACAAAGGGTACGAGATCAATGGGAATACATTTTACACAGTAGCCCAAGACGCAAGGAGCACCAACCAAAACAGTGGTGTACGCGTGGATGCCACGGATCCAAATGGGAACAAACAAACATATTATGGCCGCATACATGACATATGGGAACTAGACTACGCACCTAATTTTAAAGTCCCTTTGTTCCGGTGTAAATGGGTCAAGATGACCGGTACCGGAGGTGGGGTAACTGTCGACAAGGAGTATGGGATGACATCAGTGGACCTCAATAATATTGGGTACAAAGACGAACCATTTGTCCTTGCCGCAGATGTGAGTCAAGTGTTCTATGTGAAAGACATGTCTACAAAACCAAAAAGAGGGAAAAATGACAAGAACTCGATCGTCAACGAGCCAAAGCGCCATATAGTTCTTTCAGGGAAAAGAAACGTTGTCGGAATTGAGGACAAGTCAGACATGTCAGGTGATTATGAAAGAGATGATCGAATTCCGCCATTCAAAGTGAACAAAGACCCAAGCATTTTGTTAAACAATGAGGAAACTCCATGGTTAAGGAATGATCATAACCAAGGGACATATGTCAAGAGGAGGTTCACAGTTGTGCCCGCTTAATAGTGGGTTGTAAATATATTATGTAATAATTAATTAATTAAGACTTCATTTATTTGATAATGGATTTATATATATATATATATTTAGTAGTAGTGATCATTGATTTATGTGCTTCTCTAGATGTGAATCTCATACTATTTTTTAAAAGAAAGTATATCAAATATTCAATTTTCTGTTCAATTAGAAAGATTTAAGATATATTTAAAAAAACTAAATTTAAAAATCTAAAACTACTGCATCTGTCGCGTATAACAAAATTGGGCAATGATTGTTTAGGTTTTAAACAAAAGATTAACGTCCAAATGATATGAAAATAAATTTTCTATTGAAAGCCAACAATTTTTTAAATTTAAATTGAACATTACATTTTTGCATTAACCAAATATGAATGGTTATTTACATTTATATTTGTTATTATAAAAAAAGAAAAGAATTTATGCTACAAAATTTTCTACTATACAATAAGGTTAAAGGATATACAACTGTTATTTTTAAGTAATTTTATGCCTACTGTTCAATTTACTATGCAATTAACAAGAATTACAACATATTTATATAGTGGAAACTTAATACAAAACCCAAAATACTGAAAACCCAAAACTGTGGCGGGAAAGAACCCTTTAGTCCCGGGCCGTCTTACGCACCGGGACTAAAGACCCCTTTAGTCCCGGTGCGTAAGCCCGCCCGGGACTAAAGGTCCAACCCTTTAGTCCCGGGGCGTATTACGCACCGGGACTAAAGACCCTTTAGTCCCGGTGCGTAATTCGCCCCGGGACTAAAGGCCCTCCCGGGTATATAGGGCACAGGGCACAGTGTGCCCTCCAATCTTCCCCAGATCGACGCCAGTAGCCCCGCCTCCAGTCCGCGCCGCCGCCCTCGAGCTCTCCTCGCCGTCGAGCCTCTCCGCTCCGCACTCGGCCTCCCACGCCGCCGTCCTCCTCTCCGTCGTGTCCACGCCGCCGTCCTCCTCGCCGTCGTGTCCGCGCCGCCGTCCTCCACGCCGCCGTCCTCATCCACTCCGCCGTACGTCCTCCACGCCGCTGTCCTCCGCGCCGGCCGCCGTCATCCGAGCCGCCGGCCTGTGCGTGTGTGTGTGCGTGTGCAGTGTGTGATGGTGTGCGTGTGTGTCCAGTGTGTGTGAGAGTGTAAAAAAATATGAAAAGGTTAAATAGAAAAATTGATATATATATATATGTATATATATAAAGAAAAAGAAATGAATATAAATAGATATATATATTTATAGATAATGAATATGAATTTTTCTATTTAACCTTTTCATTTCTTTTCTTTATAGAAAAAGGAAAATCATATATATATGTTTTTTTAACGTAACAAATATATGTTTACACATATATTTATAGATTATTTTCTATTTAACTTTTTCATTTCTTCTTTTCTAGAAATAGATATATACAAATAATGAATATGAATAGATATATTTACAGAAAAAGGAAAATCATATATTGTTTTTTTAACGTAACAAATATGTGTTCGACATGTAGTCCTGGTGACCGCCGCACCGACCTCGCCGCCGTCCACTGTCATCCGCACCGTCGTCATCCTCGCTGCTGTCCACCGTCGTCATTCTCGTCCACGGTGTGTAAATCACGTGACAAGGATATGTTTAAACATGTATTTATTACTCTTAGAAATATGTGTTCATAGAAAATCATGTGCCATGTCGGAACATGTATTTATTACTCTTTACGAATATATGTTATTGTCATGTTATTTTTATGAATTGCCTAAAACTCGAAACCCCAAAACCTGAAACCCTAACCCTAAACCCTCGAACCTAAACCACTAAACCCTCAAACCCCGAAACCCCGAACCCCGAAACCCTAAAACCCGAAACCTCGAACCCCTAACTCTAAACCCTCAAACCCCTAAACCCCGAAACCCTAAACCCTCAAACCCCTAAACCCCGAAACCCTAAAACCCGAAACCCCGAACCCCTAACTCTAAACCCTCAAACCCCGAAACCCTGAACCCCAAAACCCCGAACCCCTAAACCCTAAACCCTAAACCCCGCAACCCCGAACCCCTAAACCCTAAACCCCGAAACCCCGTACCCCTAAACCCCGAAACCGTAAAACCTGAAACCATAACCCTAAACCCTCAAACCATAAACCCCGAAACCCTAAACCCCGAAACCTTAAACCCCGAGACCAAAACCCTAAACCCTTAACCCCTAATTAAACCCCTGGTTTTCGGTTTTCGTTTCACATACATGTATAAAGCTCCTTTAAGTGTTCGATCATATTGTATATATATTTTAATATTCACAGAAATGGCCGACCCAAATGAGAATGTGATGGAGGAGGAAATGATGAATATCATAGCCGGCGACGATGACGGGAGTCAATACTTATTGAATTACGAAGACATGACCATGCATGATGAAAATCTCACTGAACAACAAGTTGAGATGGAAGAAGGCAATACAGGCGAGGTATATATACAATGTGTCGTGTTAGGGTTTACATTTACTTTATTACTTGATTAGGTTTTATGTCAACTTGTATTAGGGTTTCATCTTCATGTCTTTACCTATATGTCGCCCTCTGGATCGACGTCTTCGAACCAGGGCAGAGCAGACCAAAACGAGGGCCGAAGGGCGTTGAAAGGTGCCGTCATGTAATCTCCGATTTCGATATTGCTACAGCCAACCACTAGGACCCAATCAAAGAAATATGTCTTTCACTGTGGGTTCCTGTGAAGAGATCGGATTTCCGATAAGTGCCCGTGAATGGAAAGACGGCGAAGTGCTCCCGAGATCAGTTATGTCTCCAATCTTGACAAGCAGCTAGTCTGGGATAACGTCCAAGCTCATTTTCTCGTTTGACACGGATGATGAGGAGCTTGCTGAGGCGAATTCGGGAGTGACAATGAAGAGATGCCACACTTTTTCAGGACTGGAAGAAGAATTGTACCACACCTTTGTGCTGAAGAACGAGACGCCAGATTTCAACTCTAAGGCGTATGTCAAGATAAGGGCGCGATTGGGATTCATTTGTACAGTACAAAGATCACAAGAGAGCGAGGCCCGGGTCAGAGTAAACAACTGAATGCAGCTCAGAAAAATACCACCATCATTTAGGATCAGGTGGCTATAAGACTGCCCTTCCAAAGTGGGAGAGACAAGAACACGAGAATGCTTGCCAGGGGGTAAGTCCCAAGAAATAAGAAGAATTGGAGTGAACGGTCCAGAAAATTGGTTCTACGCTCATGGGGGAACCATAACCCTAATATGGGAGCTTGATTGGGGCCCGCCAATTTCAAGAGCAGCACATAGGCTAGTTCAAGCACGAAATGCGGTGTTGGCTGGCGAGTTCAAGCCCAATAGAGAGAAGGATGAACTCACGTACGCGCTGGAGAATCCTGAGCACGTTGGGCGTACGAGAGGCTTTGGGGCCGTTTCGTGGCTACATTCCTTCGAAGCGGATCGAGAAAGTTATAGAAGCCGCCAAGAAAGAAGGACGAGGAGCCTAGCAGAGCGCCTTCAGTTTGGAGGAGTATGTTCTTCAAACACAAGAGCGTGAGAAATCTCGTGAAACTGGATGCAGGAGGGAATTCAAAGGCAAGTTCAAGCGGCACTTAGTCAAAGTGACGAGTGGGCAAGTACATCATCACAGCATCCTCAAGCGAACATTAGCCCCCCAGGTCAGATGAAAAGCAGCTGCGCCTCCACGGAAGTACAACCATTCAGATGACTCCAAGCTACACTTTCCCGTGGATGACCGTTAAAGAACCTTTTACTACTTGTGAGCTGCACATTCCAGATGGAATGCCACGAAAAAGGTGGCTTGTCGGTGTTGTAAACCCTATCGACCGCACAAGAACACCAAGAATCCATGGTCAACCAGTGCCAGCCGGATACGCTAGCGTTTCGGTGGATAGGGTTGAGACAGGTTGTGGCAGCGTGGCACTGGAAATCGAAGGGGAGATGGGGAGAAGACTTTAGGTGAAGCAGAGAAGACATTTATTTGCTGGCGCAAGCGCTTCATTATTATTCCCTGGAGTGTCACCGCCACAACCTCCTCCTACTGATCAAGATCCTCACCATAGGTAGTGTGCGCTGAATGAGAACAATTTTTATTACACTACTTCCTATATGTATATATTAGTTGATGCTCACACCATTCGTTGTTTGTGCGTAGCAGGAACTATAGTCCAGTTCGTCATTATTCCCCAGTGCATCATAGTGCTGCGGGCGGTGACGATGTGTTGGAGGACACGGCTTCAACCCATCTCCTCCACGACGGGCTCCAACACCGCCACCGGCCCCACCATCTCCTCCACCGCGGGCTCCAACGCCCCACCGGCCCCACCATCTCCACCGCGGGCTCCACGCCACAACCTCCACCGCGGGCTCCAACACCGCCACCGGCCCCACCGTCTCCTCCACCGCGGGCTCCAACACCCCTGCCTCCACCGCGCGGCCCTAAGAAGCGGTCCGCTGCCACGGAACCGAAGGCCCACCTCCAAAAAGAAGGCTCCTGCATCAGGAAAAAAAGCACACGAGAAATTAGCTTATGAAATGACTGATGAGGAGTTACAAATTTCGGTGAAAAAGATGTGAAAAATTTTTTAGATGAATCAACGGCCGCGGCTAAAGCGAAGAGAAACCCAGAGAAGCCTTACCTCCTGTTAAACCCACAGGAGTTAAGGAAAAGGGTGGACCAGCATGGTATCAAGATGCGTGAAGCCCGAAAGGCTCCGCGAAAATCAGACTACGAACGCTCTCTAATCAAGTCTGCAAAAGAACAACAATCAAGCACGAAGAAAGTGGGAAAGAGTGTTCCACAGTTGGGGAACATCAAGACCTCTGTCCCCATTATTTGTGCAAAATCAGTATGGTTCAAACATGGGCAGAGTACAGAGAAAATCTGGAGAGACACTTTGTCTGAGATGGACTCAATGGAAAATTTTTTCATTGACAGCGGTCTCCCATACGAGACGATTCAAAATATTGCTACTGGGCTGGAGTTTCCAAGAGCGGAAGTAGTTGATGAATGGAGGAGAAATTTTGCACCGGGCAGGAGTCTAATGAACCCCATCACTTGCATGTACTTGGTACGCAGATGTTTGCAATCAACAAATGGTGCATGGAGGCTTCTAAAAACGGTGATATAAATTGGATTTCTGTCCGAATTCGGAACCATCACTACTTCCGTGGCGATGACCTAATCTTAGTCCAGATGGAGGAATTACATCAGCTATGCCATATGGACGCACTGGACAAATCGCTCCTTAGCTGCTATTGTTTGTAAGTGTTTCTTTTATAGTTTTCATTGAACTCTCTAGTATGTGTATATAGTATGTAGTATTCTTACACACGTACTTGTGGATCGACTCGATATTGCAGGTATCAGATGACTCAGCTCAGAGATAAACATGACAATTCTGTTGGGTTGTTGATCCATATGTGGTTTTCAAGGCTCCAAACCCTTCAGCGACTTGGAGCGATGAGTCGTGTATGAATCTCATGAGGTTCTTCGTGAACCAAAAAGATAGAGAAAAAATACTCTTCCCATACAACTTTAAGTGCGTGAGACATATATAGTTAATAATAAGTATATGCACATTTTATTTTACTTAACCCTAATAATCTATATATATGAATCATGTGTATCAACAGCTATCACTGGATACTGATGGTCATTGATCTCAAACACAGCAATGTGGTAATCTATGACTCGTTGAGCAAACCGCAAGAAGATTACCAAGATATGATAGACATCCTCCAAAGGTAATTTTTCGATCCCTAGCTTCCATGCTTAAAGTATAGACTAAGCTTGTATATATATACTAATAATAAATAATGATCCAACTATTAATGTTTCATTGGCCGGATTAGGGTTTGGGAAAAATTCATTGCTCGGGAACATATGAGTCAGTGTAGGCCTCACTTACAATAAAGCCACGACTACCAGTAAGTTTACACCTTCGTCAATGTACGTGTATCTTTATTATATCATGTCATATATCATATCTTTATTACGAGATGAATCTTTTCATTCTACAGTGGATTTTGAGACAAAATAGGGTACCAACTTATGCGGATTCTATGTTTGCGAGTACATGATGATAGAATCAAATAGAATTCCTGAAGAAATCATCAAAGTACGTAACATGTTTCTTTTCATTTTTTATAGACTTAATATTGATAATATAGATATAACTAATATCTTCTTTAATTCCAATTGAAGACTGACTGGTTGAAGCAAAAAGTGATGCTACAAGACCAATTGAAAGCAATACAAGAGTCAATAGCAGGATTTCTCTCGGGAACAAGTCATAAGTCCAAACGGCGAGTTCTACTATAATACCGACGACCCGTTGATTCCAAACAATGATGATCATTTGTATGCCCTGTAGATATTTAGATGGAGTACAACTTGTAATAGGTTTATAGTACTAACTTTAGAGTACAACTTTTGTAGATAGATATTTGGACAACTTCTACATGTATATATATTGCTTGTAATTTTATATGTAATATTTATATAATATATATGTAGTTTCTATAGTTCAATTATATATGCATGCAATAAGCTTATTGTGTTATGCTGCTAATATATAAAATATATATATTAGCAGCAAAGAATACATATTAGAAAACCTATTAAATAAATAAACAAAACTAAAAACAGAACTGAAATGAAAATAAAAGAAAAAACCAGGGACCCTTTAGTCCCGGTTGGTGATACCAGCCGGGACTAAAGGGTGCTGCTGCGGGGCACCACTGGCAGCACCCTTTAGTCCCGGCTGGTATTACCAACCGGGACTAAGGGGGGGCTTTAGCCCCGGTGGCCGGAGCCGGGACTAAAGGGGGGGGGCCTTTAGTCCCGGAAGCGTAGTCCCGGCTCGGCAACCGGGGCTAAAGGCCCTTGCCAACCGGGGTTAAAGGCATGTTTCTGTAGTAGTGCAGTGGTCACTGGTTCAACCCTTGGTAGCCTCATCCTTTTATTTTTATTTTCAATTTTGTATTCCCTTGGAGGTATGGGTACCATCCATTTTCCATTCCTTTGCAGCTCTGAACAATCTATGATCCAACCCTTAGTAGCCTCACCTTTTTATTTTTATGTACCTTAATCTTTTTGTATTCCTTTAGCGTTCTGTTGGGGGAAGGAACCCTCGGCAGTGACGTACCGCAGGCTGACAGGGGAAGTAACTCTCGCGCGCCGCGCGTACCTTCGAAGAAGCACTCGTCGCTTGTCAAGTCCCTCAGATCTTTTTTCTAAACTTCGGATGTTAGCCCGACCCTCAAGATATTTTTCTGCTCCTCACAGGCAGGAGGCGTGGAGTACACGGTGCGTGACCCTCGCGCGTCCTGCAAACCTTCGGAGCAAACGTCAAGCCTAACACGCGGTAGGCGGGCGCGGGCCTCGCGACTGAAGCGGTGGTTCGACAAGCCGAAGGTCGACCCTCGCGTTCCCGCAGGAGTGCGCATTAGCCGGGTGGCGACGGGCGCACAGAAGGCGGATTAGGTTTTTCCACACTGACTGTGTTTGTACGATCCTGCCCTTCCATTGTACAGCGCTGAGGAACCTTCTTGTACCCTATTGTAATTTGGTCTGTGTCCCTTGGCATTCCTTATAAATACCAAGAACGAACAGTGTAATAGAGATGATTTTTTGGGGAATAGAGCCAGAGTACCATTGTTCCATTTCTTTGCACCTTCACTTACTTTGCACCTTTGCTTTCGGTTCTGACAGTTGGCGACCCTCGCCACTCCCCTGCACGAGTGCGGAGGTAGGGCAGGTGTGAATCCAACAGTTTGGCGCCGTCCGTGGGGATCGAAGTTCGAAATGGCCGGAAACAGAAGGGCGTCCTCAACCAGGGACCATCGCGTAACCAAAGAGGCCACGACGACGATTCAGCCTGTAGAAGAGAATGTAGAACCCTCAGGAACAGAAGAAATCACTCCTGAGGCAGAGGTCTCGGGCCCTCATGCTCGGCTGGGGTCACAGCCACACCCGCACACCTCCGAAGGAGGAGGGGGAGGAGATGAAGAGGAGTTGGGCCTCAAGGCCCTAGAAAGACTTCAAGATGAATTGCATGAGAGAAAAAGGCGCCTAGACCATCTTGAAAGGCACAACCGGCTGCGTGCCATCAGGCAAAAGGCGGACGAAGCAAGAGAACAGCTCCGTCGAATGGAAGAGTCCCTCGCGGCACCTGAGGCGGAAGCCGAGGGTTAGAATGACAGGGAGATGCCGCCACCCCAAGAGGGGAATGACGTGCAGGATCAGGGCAACCCCCGCCAGCCACCACCACCCCCACCGCCGCCAAATTACCTAAACAACCCATACCTTGAGAGACCATCAAATTTTCGCCAACTTTACCCAGATGAGAGAGAGCTCAACCTTCGCAACCAGCGAAGGGCCCAACAACACCAAATGCCCTACGACCCAAAATTGCCACTCTCCCAGATACTGCAAACCCAACCCTGGCCACCGTGCTACAATCCACAAAACTTGCCCCGTTATGACGGATTTACTGACCCTCGCCAATTCATAATGAGTTATGAAGCAGCAGTGGCCGCATCAGAGGGAGATGAATCAACAATGGCGAAGTCCTTCGTAATTATCCTTCGCGACATCGCATAGACATGGTACAGCAACCTGCGCCCTAGAACTGTGGATTCCTGGGCCAACCTCAGAGACATGCTCTGCACAAACTTCAAGGGTATTACAGCAGCCCCATCAAACCCTATTGAGTTGATCAATTGCAAACAAGAAGAACGCGAACCACTGCAAGATTACTGGCGAAGGTTCATCCAAATCAGAGCAAGAACCCCGGGGATATCCGACGAGGCCGTAATCCTCGCAGCTGTCAGCGGTCTGCGCCCAGGACCATGCTTCTCGAAGTTTGCCAGAAAACTGGCAAACACAATCGAAGAACTACATGAAACAATGGAAAGATACTGTAGAGCGAACATGGACTTCAGGGCAAAGTCCGACGCCCGAAGGGCACAACAGAAACAGCAGACGAGGCCTCAAACGAGAGAAAACAACCCTCGCCAAGACCAAAGTAACATTGGCGCAATCAACAAAGCAGGACCACTCGAAGATCAAAGAAGGGGCACTCAGCCTTTAGGCAACCAAAATCCGCAAGGATTCCCACCTCCGCCTGATCAAAGAAACCAACAAAAGGATCCCGCCAAAATGTATTGCCATTTTTGTGGTCCAGGCAACGGTCACACCACCAAACAATGCGAGTGCTTCGCCAAAGGAAAAGAGTACCAAGAATCCAAAAGAGCCGCATCGACAGATAACCGAACCGTCAACCATACCAGAAAGCCAAACTTCAACCCAACCCACGCTCCATACCAGTACACCCCAATAAACTATGGCCTACCGTCGCACCAACCCTTCTACGCACATCACTCCCACTACAATCAAACCCCATATCAGCCACATGCCATCCCTCAATGCCAGAACACACCATACACCGTTACATTCCTAGCAACACCCCAAACACCAACCAACCAACAAGCAGGCAACACTCTACCACCACCGCCCCTAATACCAGCACTGCCAGCTCCTCAACGTGTCAAATCCGAAGCCCAAACCCAAACAACCATCAACAACCCAACATCAACCTTCGGTGTAATACTCGCCATCACCGGGGGCTCTAACGAAGATCATGGCAACAAAAGGAAAAGAAAAGAACATACCAAAAGAGTACACCACGTAGCCGTCGAAGGACCGCACGAATATGGGCGATGGTCCCATATCCCAATAACTTTCGATTCCGGTGACATGAAGTTGAGGGATTACCCTCACACTGACGCTATGGTGATTGAAACCAATCTAGCAGGGTGGACAGTCACCAAAATCCTGGTCGACACAGGAAGCTCCGCGGACATTCTGTTTGCCACAACCTTCGATAGCATGAAGCTTGACAGAAACCTCTTGCAACCCGCTAGCAACCCCCTATACGGCTTCGGCGGCCAGCAAGTAAGAGCTATTGGAAAAATCTCTCTGCCCGTAACCTTCATTGACCAAGTAAACTGTAGAACAAAGCACATAACCTTCGACGTGGTTGACATGTTCTATCCTTACAATAATCATCTGGTCGAGGGGTCACCAATGCCTTCAGCGCAGTCGTCCATCCTGCATACCTTTGCATGAAGCTTCCCGCTCCGAAGGGGGTTGTCACAGTGTACGGAGATCAAGACATCGCAAGAGCAGCTGAGGGAACAGTAGCACCTGGGCAACGCAATGTCCACAATCTGTCAAAGCCTCAAGCAACAAACCTCAGCATCGAAGGTGAATCATACAGTGATCAAAGAAGAGCATCACCCAAAGAAGAGACCAAACAAATCCAACTCTTCGAGGGCAACTCTGAAAGAAAAGTATTCATTTCAGCCCACTTAGACCCCCAATCAGAAAACAATCTTATACGTTTTCTCAAAGAAAACTCTGACACCTTCGCTTGGTCAGCGGAAGACCTCAAGGGAGTGAATAGATCATTGATTGAGCATAGCCTAAACATAAAGCAAGGATATCGTCCAGTCAAGCAAAAGCTCCGCAAAATGTCAGAAGAAAGGAAAGAGGCAGCGAGGGCAGAAGTAAAAAGACTCTTGGATGCGGGGTCATCCGCCCCGTCAAATATCCATCATGGCTCTCAAATGTGGTCCTAGTCCAGAAAAAGAACAAGAAATGGAGAATGTGCTTAGATTTCACGTGCTTAAACAAAGCCTGCCCGAAGGATGATTTTCCCTTACCAAACATAAGCACCTTGGTTGACAGAGCAGCCGGATGTCAAATGCTTTCTCTCCTCGACTGTTTCTCGGGGTACCATCAAATCTAGATGAATGAAGAAGACGAAGAAAAAACAAGCTTCATCACACCTTCGGGCACCTTTTGTTTTCGAAGAATGGCAGAAGGCTTGAGAAATGCAGGGTCTACCTTCGCTCGCATGACGTCCGAAGTCTTCAAAGATGATCATGTCATCTCTGCTTACGTCGATGATTTGATCGTTCAAAGCGAACAAAAAGAAAATCACATATCAGACTTAGCCAGAGTGTTCAATAACCTTCGGACAGTCGGATTGAAACTAAACCTCAAAAAATGTGTCTTCGGGGTAAGCGAAGGAAAACTACTAGGCTGTATCGTTTCAGCAAGGGGAATCGAAGCCAACCCCAAAAAAATTGATGCCATCATCAACATTTTACCACTGTCAACCAAAAAATCAGCTCAGCGTTTGTCAGGGCGCTTAGCAGCACTCAGCAGATTCATCTCCAGATTAGCTGAGCGAGGTTTACCTATCTTCGAAACTCTTAGAAGCACCGCTCCATTCAGTTGGGGACCTCGACAAATGAAAGCCTTCGAGGATTTGAAAAAGTATCTCACCAACTTGACCGTCTTGACCAGCCCTAGCAAAGGGGACTTACTACTGCTGTACGTGGCAGCTTCGCCCCATGCAGCCAGCACGGTGCTGATCAAAGAGGTGCGCGAAAACAGCAAAGCAAGACAGGCCCCAATCTACTATGTGTCAGAAACCCTCGAGGGCCCCAAGCGAAACTACTCAGAGCTCGAGAAGATAGCGTACACCGTGGTCATGGCGTCAAGAAAACTAAAGCACTATTTCCAAGCACACGAGATCCAAGTACCCTCAGCATACCCCCTCGAAAACATTTTCAAGAACAATGAGGCAGTCGGTAGAATAGAAAAATGGGCAGTCGAATTGAACAGCTACACCATAACCTTCGTGGGAAGAACAGCGATCAAATCACAAGCCCTAGCAGATTTCATAGCCGAATGGACTCCAGACCCTCGCAGAGATGGAGTCGAAACAGATCCGTTTTGGACAGTGTATGTCGATGGAGCCTGGGGAGCCGCTGGAGCAGGAGCCTCGTCTATCCTAGTTTCGCCATCTGGGTCGAAGCTAAGATACGCTAAAAGACTCAACTTCAAGTGCACAAATAATTCCGCAGAATATGAAGCTGTAGTACTGGCACTTTCAAGACTTCGATCTTTGTCAGTTCGAAGGGCAGTCATCAACATAGATTCCCAAGTCATTGCGGGTCACATCGAGAAAAATTACAAAGCAAAAGATTTAGAGCTGCAAAAGTACTTACAATATGTCCGAAGGTTAGAGTCTTTCTTCCTCGGCATAACAGTAAAAGCAATACCGAGATCCGAGAACAGCGAGGCAGACAATCTGGCCAAAGCAGCAGCACAACAACTACAGCTACCCCCGGACGTGTTTTACGAGGTAACAACACAATCAGCCATCGAAGCCTCTGAAAAAACTGCGAAGCTGATCAATGCAATTCAGAGCGAAGATTAGAGAGCCCCAATCATGGCCTATATCAACGGGTTGCATGAACCCGACTCCAAAGAGGAAGAAAATAGGCTCAGTCAAAGAGCTCGAGGATATAAAATTTTGGACAACACACTGTTCAAAGCCTCGGCGACCTCCCCATCGCTAAAATGCGTGTCACAGGACCAAGGAAAGGACATACTTAAACTCATTCACGAAGGTATCTGTGGCTCCCATAACGGCCCAAGGGCGCTAGTTGGGAAAGCTTTCCGTCAAGGTTTCTTTTGGCCAACAGCATTACGAGATGCACAAGATATTGTCAAGCACTGCGAGGGATGCCACCTAACAGCAAAAACACAAAACGCCCCTGGTGCCCCAACAACTCTGATATGCCCAACATGGCCTTTGCAAAGATGGGCAATGGACCTCGTCGGACCACTACCAACAGCTCCAGGAAACCTTCGTTACGCAGTGGTAGCTGTAGAATACTTCACAAAGTGGATTGAAACTAGACCGTTGGCTTCCATCACCTCCCTAGCTGTGAAAAAGTTTTTTGGGCAGCAAATAGTTTGTCGGTTTGGAGTTCCAAAACCTAACCGTCGACAACGGCACTCAATTTGACAGCGAGGTCTTCAAGGAATTCTGCGCTCAAATTGGAACAATTTTGTGCTTCGCCTCAGTCCGGCACCCCCAATCCAATGGCCTCGTTGAAAGAGCTAACGCAACAAATTTTCAAGCAATATCCAAAAAATTACAAGGAAGACCCAAAGGAAAATGGGCGGAAGAGCTAACCTCAGTCACCTAGTCCCATAACACTTCGGAATGCAGAGCCACCAAATTCACACCTTTTAGGCTTCTATTTGGGGAAGAAGCCGTGTTACCAGAAGAATTGAAACATAGCTCTCTCAGAACAACCCTCGAATCAGACGAACAAAACCAGCTGCTTGATAAAGATTTGCTCGAGGAAACAAGATGCAACGCGGTGCACAACCTTCGCAAGTATCAAGAAGAAACCAAAAAATGGAGAGACAAAAAGGTGAGAATCAAAGACTTGAAGAAGGGTAACCTCGTCCTCATTCGGAAACAAAACGCCAACTTGGCGAGAAAATTTCAGCCAAAGTGGACGGGACCATACCTGATAGTAGGATGCAATCGTCCTGGGTCCTATCATCTTTCCGATAGCGAAGGAAACTGCCTGCCTCACACATGGAATGTTGACGACCTTCGCAAATACTATCCATAGCGGAGCCTTAGCGAGCCCTCGCAACATGTAATTTGCTTTTCACCTTTTATCTTTATCAGTACCATGCTTGTAATCAAAACTAAGGAGTTGCACTCTTTTTCCTTACGATGGGGCGTAAGGTTTTTTAATGAGGCAGTATCCAAATCCTTAATACAAGCAACAACCCCCAAAAAATCCTTTTGTTTTCCATCAACTTCGATAAAAGCAACTGTTTTCCAAGAGAACTCATAATCGATAATTACCCACGAAGATTGCTTCGAAACACAAACAATTTCGAACCAAACTTGTAAAGCAAACTTCACCTCCACCTAAGATAAGGGGAGGCGCGAAGTCCAAAAAATGCAACTACCTTCGCAAAAACGCCAGGGGCTTGTAAAGCAAACTTCACCACCTAAGATAAGGGGAGGCGCGAAGTCCAAAAAATGCAAGTACCTTCGCAGAAATGTCAGGGGCTTGTAAAGCAAACTTCACCTCCACCTAAGATAAGGGGAGGCGCGAAGTCCAAAAAATGCAAGTACCTTCGCAGAAATGCCAGAGGCGTTGTAAAGCAAATTCACCTCCAAATACCTAAGATAAGGAGGCGCGAACTTAACAAACTTCACCTCCACCTAAGATAAGGGGAGGCGCGAAGTCCAAAAAATGCAAGTACCTTCGCATAAACGCCAGGGGCTTGTAAAGCAAACTTCACCTTCACCTAAGATAAGGGGAGGCGCGAAGTCCAAAAAATGCAAGTACCCTCGCAGAAACGCACGGGGCTTGTAAAGCAAAATTCACCTCCACCCAAAGAAAGGGGAGGTGCGCAGTCCAAAAAATGATAGTACCCTCGCAAAATGCCAGGAGCTTGCAAAACAAACTTCACCTCCACCCCAGATAAGGGAAGGTGCGAAGTCCCAAAAAGTCAAGCACCCCAAACAGCACACATAAACGTAAGCGAGCTTCTCAAAAAGGAAAGGGGGCGTCGTTGTTTTCCTGAAACATTACCTAAACGTTAAGCGTGCGTCGCAAAAAGGAAAGGGGGGCGTCGCTGTTTTCCTAAAAACATTATTACCTAAACGTCAAGCGAGCCTCGCAAAAAGGAAAGGGGGCGTCGTTGTTTTCCTGAAACAGCATTACCTAAACGTTAAGCGAGCCTCGCAAAAAGGAAAGGGGGCGTCGCTGTTTTCCTGAAACAGCATTACCTAAACGTTAAGCGAGCCTCGCAAAAAGGAAAGGGGGCGTCGCTGTTTTCCTGAAACAGCATTACCTAAACGTTAAGCGAGCCTCACAAAAAGGAAAGGGGCCGTCGCTGTTTTCCTAAAAACAGCATTACCTAAACGTCAAGCGAGCCTCACAAAAAGGAAAAGGGGGCGTCGCTATTTTCCCTAAAATAGCATTACCTGAACGTTAAGCGAAAGGAGGCGTCACCGTTTTCCCAACCATTTTAGATACGAGCCTCGCTAAAAGAAAA
This sequence comes from Coix lacryma-jobi var. lacryma-jobi, assembly GCA_009763385.1. Classification (NCBI taxonomy): domain Eukaryota; kingdom Viridiplantae; phylum Streptophyta; class Magnoliopsida; order Poales; family Poaceae; genus Coix; species Coix lacryma-jobi. The sequence goes on from CM019829.1 coordinate 95,844,911, forward strand.
GGGGACGTCGCTGCTTTCCAATGCATAGTTCTTAAGCGATAAAGTGAGCTCCGCCATAAAGTCAGCGAAGGTCAAAAGCCATTCTTTATCAATTGCCAAAAATGAGCCACAACGGGGCTAAACAATTTTACAACTCCCTCGCACAACTATAAATTCACCACAACATGATACACCTTTTCTCGAAAGTATAAACTTACAAGGAATCCCCTCCATCCTCAATCAACAATACATCTTTACAACCCTCGCCTTCAACTTCAAACCCCGTCTCTATCGGGACAATGGGTCCCCACAATAAAGGAGCCGCAGGCACAATTGGCAGCTCCCCGGACAACACCCTCGCCCTATACATATATCGACGAGCCACGTCACCACTCTCTAAAGGCTCCTCCTTCGGAACTAGAAGAGAACCGTCTGGACCCGTTTCAAGGTTACTACGCCCAAACAAGTAATCCAGAGCCGTCTTCTCATCAATGTCGTCATCAACAACGGGATGTGAAGTAGAACTAAACAAAAAACGCGTAGCTTGCCGATCCGTATAATCCGCGTCGCGCCAAAAATAGCTCGATCGGCTGTTCTTCAAATCATACCTTCGCACCTTAGACCACCAAAAAACGCTCAAAGGATAGCGAAGGGTGTTTGAGTTTAGCTCGAGCCCATGATTCACCAGTTATAAAAGTATCCTGATAGTTTTACGTGAGAGGCGTCACATCAAACACCTCAAGCACGGTTCCATCAGGAACCTGCATCGTCAAACAAAACAAATTCTTAGTGTTTTACATCAGCACGTTCCCTTCGCAAAATTTTACAAAATGACCCTCTTTTACAATCGTCCCCAGTAGCTCACACCTGCTCGGGATCCTCATGCTCCTCCGCCGCAGCCTCGCCAGTTGCAGCAGCCCCCGCCATTGCTTGGTCAGCAGCAGTTGCTTCGACCTCAGCTGATTCCTCAACAGTAGACACCATTGTGGCAGGGGCCTCTTCGGCCGAGGGAACCTCTTTGACCGGAGGAACATCCGCAGAGCTGTGCGCAGGTGCGGCCTTGGAGCAACCAGCAACATCATCAGTCGCAGACGGCGAAGGCATCGCGTCCCTCCGAGCCTACAAGAAAAAATGCGGGGGGGGGACACAGAAATGAATACTAACACTTAATTACATAAATAAACCAAAAAATTAAAATTTATTCTGATATCACAAACCTGACGCGTAGCTTCGGCAGCCTCCTCGAAGGCAAGCGCACGACCACCACCAGCAATCCAGAATCTGCGAAGCAAGCACATCGCACAATTCCGAACTTCCGCGTCATCAACCTTCATTTTACGCACTTCATCAACCGTCGGGAAAACGTGTCTCGGTTTCCTAATCTTGCGAAGGTGCTCACAGTCAGCTTGGCGAAGTGTACCGGCCATAGCTAAAGCTCCGGCGTAGCCCCCCAAGTCGGCTGCATTACCAACCAATGAGCTAAAAACATCAAGCTCATTACAAAGCCAACCTTCGAAGGCCTCCGCGTTAGCAACAGGCGGTGGCTCCCCAGCAGAGCCGCCGGCTTCAGTCAAGCAGGTGTCAACTTTGTCCTTAATTTTCTCCATGCTCTTCTGCCACGCCTCTGACCGAGAGGCCAATTCCGAGGTCAGTTCTTCTACGCGGCTCTTCGCAGAGGTCAAGTCCTTGTCCTTATCACGGCAGGCAGATAACAGCTCAGCGTTACGACTCACAACCTCCTGCGCTTCCTCTCGGGTTTTCTTAACCTTCTCAAAAGCTCCTTTAAGCTCAATTTCTTTGTTCTCCAAACTTCGCCGGAGGTCTTTATTTTCTTTCTCAACCTCGGCCAACCGGTTCCTTAGATAGTCATCGTTTAAACCAGCCCTTCGGCGCGCAGAGCGACTGAGAAGCATCAGCTCAGCCAACTTAACGTCAATATCATCATGAAGCTCGTCCAATGGTTGGTTGACGAATCGAAGCTCGGCCTCCGGTACACAGATCCGACCAAACACATGTCCAAGAAAACGCCTTTCCTCCAGAGTGCATTGCAAATGGCACTCTCGAAGGTCCGGACTCGTGAAAAGCTCCGTCGCCGGATCCGAAACCCCAACCTTCTTGGCAAAGTAAGGAAGGCTGGATCGGCTAGCTTCGCCATATGGCCTCTTACCAGGGTTTCATTCCGTTTCAAGCTCTCCCTTCACCTCAAAACCGTCAACCCAGATGTGTGACCCCGCGAACTCGGGCACTAACCCTCGCTCGGGACTCTCAGGCTCGAGGTCCCGCAGTATCTCATCAATGTTCTGTGCGGCTTCAGCATCAGCGCTCGATGAGACAACCGCCTTCCCACGGTCATCACCAATGGACACCTCATCGTCCGAGTCACCCTCGTCACCAGAGGTGTCGCTATCCTCATCAGACGAATCATCCTCAGTGTCGGTCTCTTTCTCTGCCTCTTTATCGGCCTCTTTCTCCTCCTCCTTTTCATCATCATCATCGGAAGCACCATCGTCATCTGAAACCTGGATCAGAGCTCTAATCCCGCCGACGCGCGGCACATGCCCTCCAACCCTAGCAACACCTCGGCCTCCCGTCACCGATACAATGGCCAAGGAAGAGGAAGTGCCGGCAGCGCCAGACGCCACAGCAACCTTCATCGCCAGCATTTTGACTCGGCCAACGCCAGCGCCGCCGTGGCCTCGACCACGACCCCTCTTCGGCCGTGAAACAATCTCTTTCTCCCCCGCGGACACGCGCTTTCTCTTCTTCGGCGCATCCTCGCTCGAAGGTACAGGCCAGTCAGGGTACGAGATCCCTAACATGTCGAAGAGCCTGTTGACCCGCCCACCACTCCCCACAGCACTGTGAATTTCCTTAACCTTGAGAGTCGACAACTTTCCGACAAGAACTTCAACAGTTTGCTGAACCCTTTTCAGGACAGCTTCGACGCCAGTTTTCCGACTGGGAAATTTCTTGAGAGTATTCTCCCAGATCTTGTTCAAATCCAGTTTTGGTTTCTTCAAACCCCTCGCCTCATAGGCAGAATCGTCTTCAACAACGAACCAGGCTTGCCGCCGGCTGAGGGGCCACACCTTAGCGCAGCAGTACTCCTCTACCAAGTCTCGAGCGCACTGAGAGCGAGCAATCACCCTAAGGCAATAAACAGCCACATGTGCCTCCGCAGTCATCAAGGCCTCGACACTCACATCTCTGAGGGGCGGAAGCTCACCGCAAAGATCAATAGCTCCGCCAAGCTTATAATAAAACCAGTGCTCCTGCCACCCGCTCGTCCACCTATTCTTCTGAGCCTGCACTGGAAGCTCCGAGCCAGCCTGATGACAGAAGGTGTACACCGCAAACTGACCCAAGCTAACGTTACCTTCGCTGTCAGTAATCTTCCTTGGCTGCATGTGCACACGGTGAGTCCACACGAAACCTTCGACATGCGGAACAACACCTTGGGAGCGACAGGCCCACACGAAAGTGGACAACTTCGTGAAACACGACGGTGTCAGCTGATGAAACTTCAGTTTAAAGCGTTGAAGAACCGATGTCACAAAAGAAGACACCGGAAAACGCAGACCAGCTTCGAAGAACTCTTCAAAAATGACAACCTCGTCGGCCTCCGGTTTGGGAATTGTCTCTCCAGAGCTGGCCCTCGCCTTTCCGTCCTCGATCGAGCCCCGCCTGACGTACGATGCAAGATCCGAGTTGCAAACCCGGCTAAGTCCGAACTCAAATGTCACTCCACCATCTGCAGCAGACGGAGAAGCAGCACGAGCAGTTTGCTTCAACCTAGCCATCTCTCCAGCTCAAAACCTTCGCAAACCACAAGCCAACCAACCTTCGCAGAAAACCTTAACAAACCCTCACAACAAGGAAAAAACGGCAGCAGGGTGGCTAAGGCAAAAGGATGGTGCAATTCACACCAAACACCAACCCCAACTATTTATAGGCCAAGGCACGAGCCACTCAATCCGACAAACTCGGCACGACCCCCGAAAAAACGGCACAAAAAACGAAATCGACAATAACAAAGCAAAACAGTCGGCCCGGCCCACAAGCAGCCGCGGGCATCGCTGCCGAGGGACACTCTTCGTTTCCAAACAAAAGGCTCTGCTTGGGCCTAAAGACCGTTTTTTTAGATCCAAGCCATCGAGGGGCTACTGTTGGGGGAAGGAACCCACGACAGTGACGTACCGCAGGCTGACAGGGGAAGTAACCCTCGCGCGCCCCGCGTACCTTCGAAGAAGCACTCGTCGCTTGTCAAATTCCTCAGATCTTTTTTCTAACCTTCGGATGTTAGCCCGACCCTCGAGATATTTTTCCGTTCCTCACAGGCAGGAGGCGTGGAGTACACGGTGCGTGACCCTCGCGCGTCCTGCAAAGCTTCGGAGGAAACGTCAAGCCTAACACGTGGTAGGCGGGCGCGGGCCTTGCGACTGAAGCGGTGGTTCGACAAGCCGAAGGTCGACCCTCGCGTTCCCGCAGGAGTGCGCATTAACCGGGAGGCGACGGGCGCACAGAAGGCGGATTAGGTTTTTCCACACTGACTGTGTTTGTACGATCCTGCCCTTCCGCTGTACAGCGCTGAGGAATCTTTCTTGTACCCTATTGTAATTTGGTCTGTGTCCCTTGGCATTCCCTATAAATACTAAGGGACGAACAGTGTAATAGAGATGATTTTTTTGGAGAATAGAGCCAGAGTACCATTGTTCCATTTCTTTGCACCTTCGCTTACTTTGCACCTTTGCTTTTGGTTCCGACAGTTGGCGACCCTTGCCACTCCCCTGCACGAGTGCGGAGGTAGGACAGGTGTGAATCCAACACGTTTTGTACAACGCCGTTCTAAATTTGCATTTTCTTTTGACCCGTTTAAAATTAATTATAGATAATATACTTCACTCTTTAGATTTTCTATTTTTGAAATCTCTCTTATGTCCCATGAGACCTTATGTGTCTTTATTTTTTACTTTTTCAAAATTTTATCTCCTCTAGATATTATAACTACAAATAATGCATTATTTTATACTTACTTTGCATTTTTTCATGTCATCTTGTTGTGTCCTTTGAGATATATAAGTCGTGAAATGGAATAGAAATCGGTAGCTATGTAAGTGTCATGTCCACTTTACAAATTAAAGCTGCACTCTAACATTATTGTGCATTAGGAAAAATTTTGAGCGACATACCCCGGAGAAAAATTCTAGGTCCGCCATTGACGTACGATAGAGAATGGAAAAATAATGCAAATTTTGAAATGATGCTATTGTGCGGATACCTTAAAGTTGTGAAGCAAACGATGTCAACCTAGTGCTATAGACTATGGGTATATAGCATGCATCTATCATCTACTCCCTCCATCTCAAATTGTAAGTCATTCCAAAAATGTTGGAGAGTAAAAGTTTTTTAACTTTGACCCAGATTTTGAAGAGAAATATAAAAATTTAAAACATCAAATATTTATATTATAAAAATATAACTAATAAAGAATCTAATTATACTTAGTTGATATTATAAATATTATTATTTTATTATATAAATTTGGTCAAAGTTTAAAAATTTTGACTCTCCAAGATTATTGGAATGACTTACAATTTGGGATGGAGGGAGTACATTGTAGTGTGGAGGCTTCTGCAGGAAAGAATGGTTGCAATTAGAAAGCACGTCTCTGCCGCGCAGCGCGATGAGGAGCCCTTGTCAGCGCGTTGCTGTCGCCTCGGCGGTCGGCACACCGCACAAGCGTGTCGCACGTTGCATCGTACGTGTGGCCCTAGCTAGATGTGACACGCATGGTAGGTCTTTTTCGTTTGGTCGACTTTGCGCGAGTGGCAGCATGCGGGCACGATTATTTGATGCTGCCCGCAACTAAAGTCAGGCAATAATATAGGCCTTTCGTTTCATAGCAAGCGTGCTATATGATATGGCTAAACCTTTTTAAGTTTCATTAAATTTATAAAAAATGTTAGTAACATCTTTTTTAAGTTTAACTAAATTTATAGAAAATATTAGCAACATTTGTATCTCTAAATAAGTTTAAAATAAATTTAATAATCTATCTAATCATATTAATTATATACTATAATATTAATATTTTCTTGTAAATATTTTGTTAAAGTTAAATTCGTTTGACTCCTTGTAAAACGAGAATAATACTTATTTTTAAGACGGAGACGTAGATCAGACTGAGAAAATCGTGACTTACCTGAGCTTGGTATATATGTTTTCCTTGGTCTTGTGTTTCACTGCACTGGGCGTGATTCTTGTGTTTTTTTTCTCAACAGTGTTCACTACAAGAAAATTCAACAGCTCAAATAGAAATGGTTGAATTAAATATTGGGCGTGCATAACTAATTGCCTAGATCTGAATGGTCTATTAACGTCGAGTCACATGTCAACACCAGAGTGTGCAGTAGTGGGTCAGCGATCGAAATTTTCTCCACAAGTGGTCCACTACTTAAAAAAGATTTCTAGCAACATCTAACATCTTCTTTTTTAGCCGCGGCTGAACCGCCCTTACAAATGCCCCTAGATGAGCCATCCCTATAAATCTATTTCTAGATTTATAGGGTCAGTTGTTACTATGAGTCATCCCTACAGATGGCTCAGATTTGTAGGGGCGGCTCAATATCTAGCCGCCCTTACAAATTATATTTATAGAAGCGGTTCTATATTTAGCTGTACTTATAAATAGACGTAGAATAATTAAATTAAGTACTAAAATTTGATTTTTTTCAAATAATCTCGGACGAAGAAATAACTAAAATAAAAATTGTAGATCTCAAAACGTTATAGAACTTTGATGTTTACAACTTTTTCATTTGAATTCATCTTGCCACATAAATCTACGTTTGAATTTGTCAAATTTAAAATTCAAAAAAAATTAATGACCTTGCCTCCAGAAACAACCAAAACAAAAGATGTAGATCTTGAAAAGTTATAGTACAACTTTTTATTTGAATTCATTTTGTCGTAGAAATCTATGTTTGAATTTATCAAATTTAAAATTCAAAATTTTCAAACAATCTCAGATGGAGAAACAACCAAAACAAAAGTTGTAGATCTCGAAAAGTTATGCAACTTTATAGTTGACCAGTTTTTTACTTGAATTCATCTTGTCATAGAAATTTACGTTTGAATTTATCAAATTTAAAATTTAAATTTTTTAAATGATCTCGGATGGAGAAACAACCTAAATAAAAGTTGTAGCTCTTGAAAAGTTACACAACTTTGTAGTTGACAACTTTTTGATTTGAATTTGTTTAGGATCTCAAAAACTTAATTTAAACTCGGTTTAGTATAATGCGAGTAGACTCAAAATCCAATATAGACACAAGTGAGTGTGAGGTGTAGTGGTTAAGGAGAGTACGTGTGAGGGTGAGGTCGTCGTGGGTTCAAATCCCCTGGTCGCGAAGTGCGCAAAAGATGTCGCGACTTGCAACAGAGACAGGCGGACGCTGGCCGGTAGGGTCCTCCCCAATTTAAAAAAGTTTTGCTATTTTTTTGAGGGTTGTAGATCTGAAATCAGTTTTTCAAAAACTACTTGTAGGGGTGGCCGGTAGGGTCCTCCCCAACTAAAAAAAGTTTTGCTATTTTTTTTGGGGGGTAGATCTAAAATCAGTTTTTCGAAAACTATTTGTAGGGGCGGTTCTATATATAGATCAATGATTTGTACGAGCGGTTTGAAAACTATATAGAACTGTCCCTATAAATCGATTTTTAGGGACGGCTAACCAACCGTCTCTATAAATCAGTGATTTGTAGAAATGGTTGGGTAGAAGTGGCTGGTCCAACTACCCCTATAAGGCCCTGTTTGGATACAAAATATTTTTAAAGTATTCAAGAAATACTATGGTTTTACAAAAAAAAATTGGTTTTTAAAAGCTACTAGGTGTTTGGATTCAACAAATGTTGTAGTCTCTAAAACCATGATTTTGTCAAAATTGTAGTCTTTTTGGAGTTTTAAAAACTCCACTCATGACTTCTTTTTTTAAACCACGGTTTTGTGTCTCTTTGGCTTATAAAACTACAGTTTTGTGATACTACAGTTTTTGAAAACCGTATCATGCAAACATGCCCTAAATCTTTTGTGTAGTAGTTGTCCTAGATATCATTATGGGAGAATTGGCCCTGGGACATTCCGAAAGGCCTAAATTGGCCGGTGCACACATCCACTTCAAATATTTGCCACAAGACACTATGGTTTCGTGTAATTGGGCCAATAGACATCGACCCTCATCCAATATTTTTATAAAATAGATATAAAATTATATAAGTGCCAAAAAATTATAATATAATTTTTTCGACACTCTACATGATAAGAACTACATACTAAAAATATTATTTTGCACTGAAATGATCATTTTGCCCCCACTTCATAAATAAACAAAGATAATCATGGTTAATTTGCTTATATGATTGTAGGTCACTACAAATCTTGGGACCAATCATAGAATGCGTACATCAACAAATCTTGACAATGCTAAAAATATTAGCTCAAAATAATAAAGTTTATAGTGACATATTTAGCATGACTGAATTATAGATTTTATCTCTTGTGGAGCTTAATTGATATATTAAACTTTCTTATTTTGATATGATATTTTTATGATAGACAAGATTTGGTGATGTATGCATTCTGTGATTTTGTCAGTATTTTTAATATATTATAAATAAATTAACTAATTAATCATGGTTATCTTTGTTTATTTATGAAGTGGGGGCAAAATGATCATTTCAGCGCAAAATAATATTTTTAGTATGTAGTTCTTATCATGTAGAGTGTCGAAAAAATTATATTATATTTTTTTGGCACTTATATAATTTTATATCTATTTTATAAAAATATTGGATGAGGGTCGATGTCTATTGGCCCAATTACACGAAACCATAGTGTCTTCTGGCAAATATTGAAAGTGGATGTGTGCACCGGCCAATTTAGGCCTTTCAGAATGTCCCAGGGCCAATTCTCCCCATCATTATTGGCTAGTGAGTGTGGTGGATCTCACGAGAAAACCCACGTTTGATCTTTGCACAAGATCAAGGATGGGTTTCTAAAATGAAAGTTAGGACATACAAGACGAATTATTACCTAGCTAAAAAATTATTGAATTAGCAAAAACTCTAGTTTAGTTTTGGATAATTGATAAGAGCTATGTGTACTAACCTTTAGCTTTAAATGAATATGAGATAGGTTGTACACATCAAGTAATAGAGCTAGAAGGATGGTGATAGTCAAATGATGGTTGATGAAGTGCTCCAAACTTGGAAAAAAAGAAAGAGAAGATGTGTGGCTCAAAACTTCGAGATTCTCTAAGCCTCAAAAGGACGAGTTGGACCAGGTGAAGACGGACCAGAGGCGTGTCAATCAATTTGATCCTGCAATTGATAAGGAAGAGACAAAAAATGCTAGTTTGTTCCAGACAGTTCCAAGATGTGTGACTCTAAAGCAGCCGGTGATCAAAGGAAATTGACTAGAGAGTCAACTCCTATGCAGTACGAAAGGTGCATCGAATAAAGACTAAAATAAAATGGCCAACCCGTATGCATGCAGTCGAATTAGCTCAATTAGTCGATCTAGATTAGTCAATAAGCATCGACAAACGTATCTCAAGATATATAACATGCGTGCATGGTCGTCAAAGCATTGATTGATCTTAAACACTCGGTAGATATATTTAGAACATCACTAATAGTGGGGATCACGGGGATGACAACCTTAATAGCGGTGTGCTCTAAGTATATAAAACTAGTATAAAAGATCGATCAATAACAAATCAAGTCATGCATGCACGTTACTAGTGAAAGTATAACTGTATCAGCTATTTAGCCGATAAGGGGTCCATGAAGCACAAACAAACTTATTTGTCTTGGTTACAAGTAAATCAAAGACCAAGGCAAATCTAATCCAATCCCAGCGACAGTGGGGTCCGGGGATACAACCGTAACGTGTAAAATTAGATTTGATCTACTTTAATCCTGTATCTATCTATAACCAATTAGATAACTTGAACTCACAACCCGTAACAATCAAGATCGACAGATTAGCCGATACGAGCCCATATTCGGAGTTTTCCGAATACAATTTGATCAGAAGCTTGCAACTAAAGATCTTCAGTGAAACTTAGAGCTAGATCTGTCAATCTCGATTGAGCAATGATATTGTTGCAAATAAGTAAATAATTTTAAAACAAACAATATCAATAACTTAATGAATCTACTAGATTACCAAGTCTAATTGTTGGGGAAAGGAACCCTCGACAGTGACGTCACGCGGGCTGTCGCGGAGAAACAACCCTCGCGCTTTCAACAACCTTCGGAAAAACCTTCGCCGCTAACTCCACCCTCGGGTCTTTTTTTTGAACCTCGCGTGCAGGAAGCATGGGACCCAACGAACGGCAAGCGGGTGCAGACCTTCGCCACAGTAGCGAGGACTCCGCAAAAAAGAGGCTGATTCCCGCGTTCCCGCGAGGGGGTGCGCGGGTCGGCTGGCGGCGGCCAGGCGGAAGGGGAGTTAGGGATTTCGCGCTATCTGTGTTTGTACGATTTTGCCCTTCCGTTGTACAGCTCCATGGAATCTTTCTGGTACCCTTTTGTAAATTGGACGATGTCCCTTGGTATTTCCTATAAATACCAAGGGATGAACAGTGTAAAGAGAGAGATTTTTTGGGGGAGAGAAAGTAAAGAACAGTATCGTCTTGTTTATTTACAGCTTCGCCCAACGGTGTCGTCTTGTTTATTTACAGCTTCGCCCTTCGCTCGATAGTTGGCTACCCTCGCTATATCCCTGCACGTGTGCGGGGGTTGTGCAGGTGTAATTCCAACAGTTTGGCGCCGTCCGTGGGGAACGTTATGTTTTTTTACACCTTCGCGTAATAGCTGGAACTAGGAGGACGGTTTCGGGCAGAGACCATCGCACAACCAATGAAGTCGCCGCGACGGTCCAGGGTGTAGAAGAAGAACGTAGCGCCGTTGGGAGCAGAATAAATTGTCCCGGAAACTGAGATCCTGGGCCCACATACTCGGCCGGCATCACAGCAACACCCGCACACCTCTGGTGAGGGTGCAGGGGGAGATGAAGAGGAGTTGGGCCTCGAGGCTTTAGAGAGGCTTCACGCTGAATTGCAGGAAAAGAAAAGATGCCTGGACTAGCTTGAAAGGCGTAACCGGCTGCGCACTATCAGGCAAAAGGCGGATGAGGCCAAAGAACAGCTTCGCCGAATGGAGGAGTCCCTTGCGGCAGCTGAAGCTGAGGCCGAAGGTTGGATTGACGGAGAGGTGTCGTTGCCCCAGGAGGGGAACATCGAAAGGAACGAAGGCAATGTACGTCATCCACCACCACCCCCTCCACCACTAGTTTACCCCAACAACCTATACCCTGAGAGACAACCAAATTTCCGTCACCTTTACCCAGAAGAGAGAGAGTCAAACCTTCGCAATTTGCGTAGGGCCCAACAACATCAGATGCCTTATGACCCGAGATCACCACTTTCCCAGATACTACAAACCCAGCCTTGGCCACCATCTTACAACCCACAGAACTTACCCCGTTATGACAGACTTTCTGACCCTCGTCAGTTCATAATGAGCTATGAAGCAGCGGTCGCCGCAGCGGGAGGAGATGAATCAACAATGGCGAAGTCATTTGTAATCATTATCCAAGACATCGCGCAAACGTGGTACAGCAACCTGCGCCCTGGAACCGTGGATTCCTGGGCCAACCTCAGAGACAAGCTTTGTACAAACTTCAAGGGTATCACAACAGCCCCATCAAACCCTATCGAGTTGTTCAACTGTAAACAAGAAGAGCGTGAACCACTGCAGGATTATTGGCGAAGGTTCATCGAAATTAGAGCAAGAACTCCGGGAATATCTGACGAAGCTGTAATTCTCGCAGCAGTAAGCGGTTTACGACCAGGCCCGTGCTCCTCGAAGTTCGCCAGGAAGCCGGCAAACACAATCGAGGAACTGCATGAAACAATGGAAAGATACTGTAGAGCGGATATGGACTTCAGGGCGAAGTCCGAGGCCTGAAGGGCATAGCAGAAACTGCAGATGAGACCCCAAACGAGACAAAACAACCCTCGTCAAGATCCAGCCAAGATCGGTGCAATCAACAGGGCAGGTCCAATCGAAGACCAGAAAATGAGCACTCAGACTTCAGGCAATCAAACCCCGCAAGAGTTTCCACCCCTACCAGAACAAAGAAACCAACAGAAGGACCTGCGAAAATGTATTGTCACTTTTGCGGTCCAGCAAAAGGTCACACCACCAAGCAATGCGAATGCTTCGCCAAAGGAAAAGAGTACCAAAAATCCAAAAGAGCCGCAACGGCAGAAAACAGAACCATCAACCATACCAGAAAGCCAAATTTCAACCCAACCCACCCTCATATCCTTACACCCCAATCAATTACGGCCTACCCTCGCACCAACCTTACTACACACATCACCCACACTACAACCACACCACATATCAGCCATCCACCACCCTTCAACGCCAAAATGCACCCTACACTGTTTCATACCCAGCCTCCCCTCAAACCCAAATAAACCAACAAGCAAACAACACTCTACCACCACCACCCTCAATACCAGCGCTACCAACTCCCGAGCCTGTCAAAACTGAATCCCAAACCCAAACAACTATCAACAATCCAACATCAACTTTTGGCGTAATTCTCGCCATCACTGGGGGCTCCAATGAAGACCACGACAACAAAAGGCAAAGAAAAGAACATGCCAGAAGAGTTCACCATGTGGCCGTCGAAGGACCACACAAGTTTGGACGATGGTCCCACATCCCAATAACCTTCGATGCAAGTGACATGAAACTAAGGGATTACCCCCACACCGATGCTATGGTAATCAAAACCAATCTTGCAGGATGAACAGTTACCAAAATTCTGGTCGATACAGGGAGCTCTGCGGACATTCTGTTCCCCTCAACCTTCGACAACATGAAGCTAGATAGAAACCTCCTGCAATCTGCCAGCAATCCTCTATACGGTTTCGGCGGTCAGCAAGTCAGAGCAATCGGAAAAATCTCATTGCCCGTCACCTTCGGAGACCAAGTGAATTGTAGAACAGAACACATAACCTTCGATGTGGTCGACATGTTCTACCCTTACAATGCAATTTTTGGTCGAGGGGTCACCAATGTTTTCAATGCAATAATACATCCAGCCTACCTCTGCATGAAGCTTCCTGCTCCAAAGGGAGTAGTTGCAGTCTATGGAGACCAAGACATTGCAAGAGCCGCCGAAGGCACAGTAGCACCAGGACAGCGCAATGTACACAACCTATCAAAGCCTGAGATATCAAGCCCTATCAGTGTGGAAAAAATCTTGAATGACCAAAAAAGAGCCTTACCACAAGAGCAAACCAAAACAGTACAACTCTTTGACAAAAATGCAGAGAAGAAAGTAGTCATTTCAGCTCACCTTGATACTCAGTCAGAAAAGAACCTCGTTTCCTTCCTCAAAGAGAATCCTGACACCTTCGCTTGGTCTGCCGAAGAACTCAAAGTTGTCAACAGATCGCTGATCAAACACAGTCTAAACATCAAAGAAGGGTATCGTCCAGTCAAGCAAAAGCTCCAAAAAATGTCCGAAGAAAGAAAAGAAGCAGCGAAAGGAGATGTAAAGAGACTCCTCGATGCGGGGGTTATCCGTCCAGTCAAATATCTGACTTGGCTCTCAAATGTGGTCCTTGTCCAAAAAAGAACAAAAAATGGAGAATGTGTGTAGATTTCACTTGCTTGAACAAAGCTTGCCCGAAGGACGATTTTCCTTTGCCAAATATAAGCACACTGGTAGACAGAGCATCGGGCTGTCAAATGCTTTCTCTCCTCGACTGTTTCTCAGGTTACCACCAAATCTGGATGAATGAGGACGACAAAGATAAAACAAGCTTCATCACTCCCTCGGGTACATACTGCTTCCGACGAATGGCGGAGGGTCTAAGAAACGCAGGGTCTACCTTCGCTCGCATGACATCGGAGGTTTTCAAAGATGAACAGGCCATTTTGGCTTATGTAGATGATTTGATTGTACAAAGCGGACAAAAAGAAAATCACATATCAGACTTGTCAAGAGTATTCTCCAACCTTCGATCGGCTGGATTGAAGCTAAACCCCAAAAAATGCGTTTTCGGAGTCAGCGAAGGAAAGCTACTAGGTTGCATTGTGTCAGCAAGGGGGATTGAGGCTAATCCAGAAAAAATAGATGTCATCCTCAGTATGGAGCCACCAGCGAACAAGAAGGCAGCTCAGCGCTTGTCAGGACGCTTAGCAGCTCTCAGTAGGTTCATCTCAAGATCAGCTGAACGAGGGTTACCTTTCTTCGAAACCCTGAGGAGCACTGCTCCATTCAAATGGGGACCTCGACAGCAAAAGGCCTTCGAAGATTTGAAAAAGTATCTCACCAACATGACCACCCTTACCAGCCCCAACTTAGGGGACAAGCTACTGTTGTACATAGCGGCTTCGCCACACGCAGTCAGCGCAGTGTTGATAAAGGAACTGCATGAAGGCAACAAAACCAAACGAGCCCCCATCTATTATGTTTCAGAGACCCTCGAGGGACCCAAGCAACACTACTCCGAGCTCGAAAAAATAGCATATGCTGTTGTCATGGCATCAAGAAAGCTCAAACACTATTTCCAATCTCACGAAATCCATGTGCCCTCAACCTACCCCCTCGAAAATATTTTAAAAAACAACGAAGCTATTGGAAGAATAGCAAGATGGGCAGTCGAGCTAAACAGCTACGCCATAACCTTTGTGGGAAGATCAGCAATCAAATCACAGGCCCTAGCAGACTTCATAGCTGATTGGACACCAGACCCTCGCAAAGAAGGAGTCGAAGTAAACCCCTTTTGGACTGTGTACGTTGACGGTGCTTGGGGAGCCGCTGGGGCCGGAGCATCAGCAATCTTAACTTCGCCATCTGGTTTGAAGTTGCGTTACGCAACAAGACTAGATTTCAAATGCACAAACAATTCAGCTGAGTACGAAGCAGTAATCCTAGCACTCTCAAAGCTTTGTGCTTTATCAGTACGAAGAGCAGTAATCAACACCGATTCCCAAGTCATCGCGGGACACATTGAGAAAAATTACAAGGCAAAAGATACAGAGCTACAAAAGTACTTACAACTAGTCCAAAGGTTAGAAAATTTTTTCTTGGGCATAACAACAAAGGCAATACCAAGGTCTGAGAACAGTGAAGCAGATGAACTAGCCAAAGCAGCAGCACAACAGGCGCAGCTACCACCTGATGTCTTCTATGAAGTAGCAAAACAACCAGCTATCGAAGGTTTTGAGAAAGCAGCAAAGCACATTCATGCAATCGAAAGTGAAGATTGGAGAGCCCCAATCATGGCATTCATCAACGGGTTATACGAGCCCAACTCAAAGGAAGAGGAAAACAGACTGAGCCAAAGGGCCTGAGGATACAAAATAGTTGACAACACTTTGTTCAAAGCTTCGGTAACCTCCCCGTGGCTAAAGTGTGTGCCGCAAAACCATGGAAAAGAATTACTAAAACTAATTCATGAAGGTGTATGCGGATCACACAATGGCCTAAGAGCACTGGTGGGCAAGGTCTTCCGCCAAGGTTTCTTTTGGCCAACAGCATTACGCGATGCAAAAGAGCTAGTCAAACATTGCCAAGGATGCCAGTTAACAGCTAAAACGCAAAATGCCCCCAACGCCCCAACCACAATGATATGTCCAACATGTCCTCTGCAAAGATGGGCAATGGATCTAGTTGGACCCTTACCAGCTGCTCCTGGAAACCTTCGCTACTCAGTTCTAGCTGTGGAATACTTCACAAAGTGGATTGAAACAAGACCACTAGCATCCATAACCTCGCAAGCCGTGAAAAAATTCTTCTGGCAGCAGATAGTTTGTCGCTTCGAGGTCCCTAGACACCTAACCATCGACAACGACACCTAGTTCGACAGCGAGGTTTTCAAGAAATTCTGTGCTCAAATCGGTACCATCTTATGCTTCGCCTCAGTCCGTCACCCACAGTCAAACGGCCTCGTCGAAAGAGCCAACGCAACCATCTTCCAAGCCATTTCCAAAAAACTGCACGGAAGGGCCAAAGGCAAATGGGCAGAAGAACTAACCTCGGTCACCTGGTCCCACAACACGTCAGAATGCAGAGCAACGAAGTTCACACCATTTAGACTACTCTTCGGAGAAGAAGCAATGTTACCAGAAGAAATAAAACATGGCTCTCTCAGATCAACCCTCGAACCAAACGAGCAAAATCAGCTGACAGACAAAGATTTGCTCGAAGAAACAAGATGCATTGCAGTTCACAACCTTTGCAAGTATCAAGAAGAAACCAAAAGATGGAGAGACAAGAAAGTAAAAATCAAAGATCTAAAGAGTGGCGATCTAGTTCTCATTAGGAAACAAAATGCCAATATGGCAGGAAAGTTTCAGCCAAAATGGACAGGGCCATACTTGATAATAGAATGCAATCGCCCAGGATCCTACCATCTCTCCGACAGCGAAGGAAACCGCCTGCCGCATACCTGGAACGTCGATGATCTTCGCAAATACTACCCCTAGCGGAGCCTTAGCGAGCCCTCGCATCATGTAATTTGTTTTTCATCTTTTTTGCTTTTCTTTTTCAGTAGCATGCTCTATAACAAAAACAAAAGGAGTTGCACTCTTTTTCCTTACGAAGGGGCGTAAGGTTTTTTAACGAGGCAGCATCCAAAACTTTAATTCAGGCAAAAATCCCCAAAAAAGAAACTCCAAACTTTTATTTTTTTTCCATCGACATCGAAAAAAGCGACTCTTCATCCAGAGCGCTTATATCGATAAATTTTTTTTCCAAAGATTGATTCGAAACGCAAACATTACTA
The DNA here is from genome assembly GCA_009763385.1 of Coix lacryma-jobi var. lacryma-jobi. Taxonomy (NCBI): domain Eukaryota; kingdom Viridiplantae; phylum Streptophyta; class Magnoliopsida; order Poales; family Poaceae; genus Coix; species Coix lacryma-jobi. Next base: position 95,861,767 of record CM019829.1, read on the forward strand.
ATCAAACTTCCAATGCAAACTTCACCTCCACCTAAGATAAGGGGACGCGCAAAGTCAAAAAAATCAAGTACCCTCGCAAAAACGCCAGGGGCTTGCAACGCAAACTTCACCTCCACCTAAGATAAGGGGAGACGCGAGGTCGAAAAAATCAAGTACCCTCGCAAAAACATCAGGGGCTGAGGTGCAAATTTCACCTCCACCTAAGACAAGGGGAGGCGCGAAAAACGCCAGGGACTTGAAAATCAAACTTCGTCCCCAACAAAAGAAAGGGGATGTGCGAAGACCCGAAAAAGCCAAACACCACCGCAAAAACGCCAGGGGCTTCCTAAACATCTCTCGTAAGCTTTAAAAGGTGAACCTCGCTGAAAAAGACAGGGGGCGTCGTTGTTTTCCTATACAGCTCTCGTAAGCTTCAAAAGGCGAGCCTCGCTGAAAAAGACAGGGGGCGTCGCTGTTTTCCTAAACAGCTCTCGTAAGCTTTAAAAGGTGAGCCTCGCTGAAAAAGACAAGGGGCGTCGCTGTTTTCCTAAACAGCTCTCGTAACCTTTAAAAGGCGAGCCTCGCTGAAAAAGACCGGGGGCGTCGCTGTTTTCCTATACAGCTCTCGTAAGCTTCAAAAGGCGAGCCTCGCTGAAAAAGACAGGGGGCGTCGTTGTTTTCCTAAACAGCTCTCGTAAGCTTTAAAAGGCGAGCCTCGCTGAAAAAGACAGGGGGCGTCGCTGTTTTTCTAAAAACGCATCGTAACCTTTAAAAGGCGAGCCTCACTAGAAAAGACAGGAGTTTCCCAAATCCTTTTTCTTCAAAACTCAAAAGCGAGCGACTCTAGCAAAAATAAGCTTACGAAATTACATGAGTGCAAACGCACAAGTGCGGCACAAAACTTCCAAAAGTACCTAGTTACAACCCATCTACACTAATTACAACTGACATTACATCATCAGGACCCTCGTAATTGTCTTCAAAATCTGTCTCTATCGGAACAATAGGCCTCCACAATAAAGGAGCCGCAGGAACAATCGGCAAATCCCCAGGCAACACCCTCGCTCTATACATATATCTACGATTTACGTCGCTACTCTCTAAAGGCTCCTCCTTCGGAACCACAAGAGTGTCGTCTGAATCCAGATTAAGGTTACTACGCCCAAACAAAAAATCCAAAGCCGTTTTCTCGTCGATGTCATCATCAATAGCAGTTTGCGAAGAAGAACCAAACAAAACTCGCGTAGCTTGCCGATCCGTGTAGTCCGTGTTGCGCCAAAAATAGCTCGATCGGCTGTTTTTCAAATTGTACCTTCGCACCTTAGACCACCAAAAATGTTCGAAAGACACCGAAGGATGTTTGAGTTTCGCTCGAGCCCATGATTCACCGGTAATAAAAGTATCCTGATAATTTAACATGAGGGGCGTCACATCAAACACCTCTAACATGGTTCCATCAGGAACCTTCATTGTCAAACAACCAAACAGAGACTCGGTTTTTGACAACCCCGTTTTTTCCCTCGCAAAATCCTTACAAAATAACCTAACAGTTTTTCCCTGTTTCCTCACACCTGTTCGGGATCTCCGTATCGTTCCGCTTCGACTTGATCGGTGACCGCAGTCTTCGCCATAGACTGATCAAACGCGGGTGCTTCAACTGCGGACGATCCATCCACAACAGCTTCTTCAGTAGCAGGAGCATGTTCGACCGGGGAAGCCACTGCGGCCGGTAGAACCTCCGCAGAGCTTTGCACCAGCACGGTCTTCGAACACCCTGGAATGTCATCCTTGGCTGACGGCGAGGGTAGGGCATCCTTTCGGGCCTACAAAAAGAAATCACATCAACAAAAGTAACTTTAATAACATCAAATAAATCCAACATAAACAACACAAAAACAAAAAACGAAAAACCATGTGCCTCTCCTACCTGACGGGTTGCTTCAGCGGCCTCTTCAAAAGCTAGAGCGCGACCTCCGCCTGCTATCCAAAACCTTCGCAAAAAACGCATCGCGCAGTTGCGAACTTCAGTATCGTCAACTTTCAGCGCTCACACCTCATCAACAGTTGGAAAAACATGACTCGGTCGTTTTATCTTGCGAAGGTGATCGCAATCCGCCTGTCGGAATGTACTAGCCATGGCCAGAGCTCCGGCATAGCCTCCGAAGTCAGCTGCATTCTCCACCAGCGAACTAAAAACATCGAGCTCGGCACAAAGCCAGTCCCCAAAAACCTCAGCATCAACAGCTGGAAGCGGCTCCCTGGCAGAACCACCAGCCTCAGTCAAGCATCCGTCAAGCTTCGCTTTAATCTTCTCAATACTAGCATGCCACGACTCCGTCAAATCATTCAACTGATTCTTCGCCAAAGCCAAAGCCTTGTCCTTCTCTCGGTCAGCCACAACCAAGTCCACATTTCGCTTCACCACCTCTTGTGCCTCTTCCCGGGACTTAGCAGCTTTCTCCTTTGCACTTTTAACCTCAATCTCCTTGCTTTCCAAGCTTCGGCGGAGTTGCTCATTTTCCTTCTCAAGATCATCCAGCCGACCATTGAGATATTCCATATTGTAACCGGCCCTCCGCCGAGCCGAGCGTTTAAAGAGCATCAACTCCGCCAGCTTGACATCAACATCATCCAAAATATCGGCCATAGGCTGGTTGGCGAGGCGAAGCTCAGCTTCCGGCACACAAACGCGACCAAAAATACGTCCAAGAAAACGCCTCTCTTCCGGACCGCACTGAAGATGACACGACCAAAGGTCGGGACTCGTAAACAGCTCCGTCGCCGGGTCAGAAACACCTATTTTCCTCGCAAAGTAGGGAAGGCTGGACCGGCTAGCCTCTCCGAACAGTCTCTTGCCTGGATTCCGCTCAGCTTCAAAGTCAGCAGGAGCCTCAAAACTGTTCACCCAAACATGCGATTTGGCAAACTCCGGCATCGACCCATACCCCGGACTATCGGGCTCAAAGCTCCGGAGTGCCTCATCCATTCCAGTCGAAACCTTCGCATCAGCGGAAGGCGAAGCAACCTTTTTACCATGCTTATTCTCTCCAGAAACCTCACCCCCTACCCCAGAGTCGCTTCCGGAGGTATCAGAATCATCACCGGACGAACTTCCCTCTGAGCTCTCCCCCTTCTCAACTCCAATCTCCTCACCCCCCCCCTTCCTCTTCGGACACAACCTCATCATCAGATATCTGAATAAGAGCGCCAATTCCACCAACACGGGGCACGTGCACGCCAGCAACGGAAGCAACCCTAGTACCACCCCGGCCCGACACCACCTAGGCCGAAGAACTTGACGCGCCAGCGGTGGCTGCCGCAACAGCGACTTTAGTCGCCAATGTTTTCGCATGACCACCACCAAAACTACCGCGACCTCGACCGTGCCCCCTTTTCACCATCGCCGCACCCTCCTTCTCCTCGGTGGACGAGCGTTTCCTCTTCTTAGGGGCATCTTCGCTCGTGGAGGCCGGCCAATCGGGATAAGGAATGTTGAACAAGTCGAAAAGCCTGTTGACACTACCCAAGCGCCCTATCGCGCTATGAATGGCCTTCACCTCTAGTGTTGAAAGTTTCCCAACAAGATCTTCAACCTTTTGCTGAACCCTTTTCAGAACAGCTTCGACGCCGCCTTTGCGATTGGGAAACTTTTTTAGCGTAGTCTCCCAGATCTTATTCACATCTAACTTCGATTTCTTCAAACCCCTCGTCTCATACTTCAAATCATCCTCAACCTCGAACCAGGGCTGCTTTCGACTAAGGGGCAAAACCTTAGCGCAGCAATACTCTTCCACCAAATCTCGAGCACACTGAGAGCGAGCAATCAACCTCAGGTAGTCGACAGTAGCATGCGCCTCTCCTGTCATCGAAGCTTCGGCCGATACATCACCAAGAGTCGGAAGCTCACCACAGAGCTCGGCCGCTCCGCCAAGCTTGTAGTAAAACCAGTGCTCCTGCCATCCACTTGTCCACTTGTTCTTTTGAGCTTGCACTGGGAGTTCCGAACCAGCACGGTGACAAAATGTATATACAGCAAACTGACCCAAACTGGTGTTATCTTCGCCATCAACAACTTTGCGAGGTTGCATGTGAACACGGTGAGTCCGTACAAAACCCTCGACATGTGGAACAATGCCTTGAGAATGACAGGTCCACACAAAAACAGAAAGCTTCGTGAAGCAGGAAGGTGTAAGCTGATGGAATTTCAAGTTAAAGCGCTGAAGAACCGAAGTTACAAAAGAAGCCACAGGGAAACGCAGACCAGCTTCTAAGAACTCTTCAAAAACAACTTCATCATCCCCCGGCCTCGGAACAGTCTCTCCATCGCTGGCCCTCGCATTCCCCTCCTCAATCCATCCTCGCCTGACATAGGACGCCAGATCCGAGGCACAGACACGACTAAGACCAAACTCAAAGGTCACACCATCGCCCATGGCTGATGGAGACGCAACACGCGCGGTTTGCTTCGACCTGGCCATCGCCAAAAACACCAAACCTTCGGAAAAACCTTCGCAAAAACTACAAACCAAAAACCTTCGCAACAAGAAAACAACGGCAGCAGGGTAGCTACAGCAAAAGGGTGGAACGAGTATAACAAGTTCACCTACCCCGTCTATTTATAAGCAAAGGATGAAAAGCCGATTTCAAAAAATCAGCACAGTTCCTGAAAGCGCGGCACAAAAAACGAAACAAACCCTAAAACAACAGAGGCAAACTTAACGGCCCGGCCCACAAGCAACCGCGGGCGTCGCTGTCGAGGGCCACTTCTCATTTCCCAGCAATAGACGCTGCTTGGGCCCAAGGAACGTCGTTTGGACCAAGCCATCGAGGGGCTACTATTGGGGAAAGGAACCCTCGACAGTGACGTCACGCGGGCTGTCGCGGAGAAACAACCCTCGCGCTTTCAACAACCTTCGGAAAAACCTTCGCCGCTAACTCAACCCTCGGGTCTTTTTTCTAAACCTCGCGAGCAGGAAGCATGGGACCCAACGAACGGCAAGCGGGTGCAGACCTTCGCCACAATAGCGAGGACTCCGCAAACACGAGGCTGATTCCCGCGTTCCCGCGAGGAGGTGCGCGGGTCGGGTGGCGGCGGCCAGGCGGAAGGGGAGTTAGGGTTTTCGCGCTATCTGTGTTTGTACGATTTTGCCCTTCCGTTGTACAGCTCCATGGAATCTTTCTTGTAACCTTTTGTAAATTGGACAATGTCCCTTGGCATTCCCTATAAATACCAAGGGATGAACAGTGTAAAGAGGGAGATCTTTTGGGGAGAGAAAGTAAAGAACAATGTCGTCTTGTTTATTTACAGCTTCGCCCAACAGTGTTGTCTTGTTTATTTACAGCTTCGCCCTTCGCTCGACAGTCGGCTACCCTCGCTATATCCCTGCACGTGTGCGGGGGTTGTGCAGGTGTAATTCCAACACTAATAGAGCCGATAACTAACCTCTATCCAAATTAAGCCTGCATCTACCGGATGATACTTAGCTTAACCGAGCGCTTGACGTCCACCGGATGACGCTGAGTTTAGATAGAAATCGATGCCTGCGTCCACCGGATGACACCTAGTTGTGTTGACGATGAGATCGCTGTACCTACATTACTCCTACTCCTGGGGTTTGGCCGGAGCCAAAAAGAGGTAATTGTGTTGATTGATTGATTGGTCCCTATTACAATGGCCGAGGGTTTATATTTATACCCTGGGCAGATAAGAGTCCTAAAAGGACTTGGCTAATAAGACATGTAAATAAAGGAAATAAAAAGATACATGGACTCTAGCCTCCTTCACGTAGAATCCTTTCTAATAATGCTTTCTTTGTCGACACGTCTTGGGTTCAATCGACAAAACTCACGTGCAGGCACATTCTGCTATTATGTATCCTGATGCCTTCTATATTTGCACATGAGACTTGAATAAACGTGGACAATATCTTAATTGGCCATGTATGCACAATCACCGTTGATATTGATATGTATGTATAGTCATCCAAAATATGATATCTATTAAATATCTCGTCGTCAATATAATCAGTCAATCCCTCTTTGCTCAGATTGATCGCCAAATTATGGTGTCAACAGTTGCCTAATTCACCCCTCTCTTAGGTGTCAGGTCCTTTCAACCAATTCATGCATCCACCCAAGCATACATGAATAACAACATACATGAATAACAAGTAAAGGGCTACAACTACACTCTAACCCATCATGCAAACAAAACAAAAACATTGTTTTGGTTAACAAGTAGCATAGCTTATTAATATCTATGTATCTTTAAATATACAAAAGCAATGATAGTAAATAAATATATATTTCAAAACTATAAAACAAGGTCTACAACTTTCATGAAGAAATACTATATTTATTTTGAACTTAAGCATTCCTAAACTTCAGTTGAATTCAGACAAAAAAATCTACCCTAAATTTTGGCACAACAAATTGGTTGTACTCGAGTTGAGATTTAATCAAACATGGAGATTGTCGATACAATGCATGATGGAGGATTGTTTGCTATGGCTGCAGCGGCAATTTATGATGAATGTGCCTAATACTAGAAGAAATTCTCAGAAATTTCCATCGGTCATTGTAATAGAATTTGAAATTCAGTTGCTCATGAATGAATTAGCTAGGTAAGCTTTGCTGGAGAAAAGTTCTCTTGTTTGGGTAGATGGCCCCCTTCATTTATCCTTCAACTGCTTGTAAACAATGTATCCATCTTTGTCAATCAATAAAGCTTGCTAGAAATTAAAAAAAAGTAATTCTTTGGTAATTAGTCAATAGAAGTTATCAATAAAGGAGTTGTAACCTTTTTTTCTATGAACACCTAAAATAAAAACACAAAAATACAAGTACACATATCAAGTTAAGACAACCGTAAGTTATGACGTCCACATAATACAACCCTTACCTGCGGGAGGATTCCTGGCTTTCTAGTGTTTGCGTATGAGCCACGCAGCTTCACATGGTGAAGGACCGAAGATGCTACCAGAAAGCGACCAGAGGGGGGTGAATGAGAGCTTCAAATTTCTTCTCAGAAACTTGTCACCACTGTCCCGTGAATTAACCCCAAAAGCAAACCCTAGAGCTTGCAAGTGTCCACGACCCTAGATGTAGGGTGGATGCTTCCGAGAAGCACAGCGGGACACTACACAACCCTAGAAACCCAGTGCAAAAGACGGAAACCAAATTTGACAATGAACGAATGAACTGCAGACGAAACAGCACGAAACAGAGATGACCGGACTCTGCCTGCGTCCGGTCAGAGACCACCGGACGCGTCCGGTTGAGCAAAACCCAATTTGGGACCTTACTGTTTCTGATCGGACTCTCGGTGGAGGTGCGTCCGGTCAGAGAGAATCCAAGCAGTTGAACAGTAACACGAGCGAGTCCAGTCAGGAGCAAGTGGTGCATCCGGTCAATGTCGTGAAAAACACAGTACGAGTATTCAACGACCGGACTCACTATGCCAGCGTCCGGTCACCCCGAAATAGCTCTGTTCGTTCACCGATTCGACTTGATCTCACTCAAAACGAATCCTCTAGGGATTAAACTTGGTGAGAAGAGTAACAAGGAGGATAGCCTCTCTAAGAGATCATGGCTCGAACCTATCTCCAAATCGATGAATCGAATAAATTCGGGGGAAGGGAGAAAAACTTGACCCGAAACGAAAATTGACCGATCTACTAGCTCGTGAGGCTAGAGGAAAAATCCTTCGGTGGAAAGAGGTTCCTCACGATCTAGAACATCTTGGTTCAAGTGGATTTGCAAAAGGCGCACCAAGAAGAGAGATCGATCAACGAGAAAAACGTGGAGAAAAGCAACCCGCGAAGAACACAAACAAAAACGTGAATCACAACCACAAATTGCAACTGTGTGGCTACCACACGCTACAACAGTGAGATTACGGTCTCACTTCCTCGAAATCTCACGAACACAGAGGTATGATTGTCTTCTCTGTGGATCTCAATTCAGTACAGCAGAGGATGGGGAGAGCAGGAAAACCTAGAAGGCAAAATAGCAAATGACTGAGATGGGATGGGAGGTGGGTGTCTCCCTCTACTTATCCTAATTCTATTTCCCACTCTACCCCTAACTAATTACAGAGCGAGCCAGCTAAACCCTAGGGTTATTCTGGACCAACTCAAGGTAGATGGTGATCCGACGGCCACGCCCGCACAACTGATAGCGTTGCTTCGATGCAACCTCCCTGATTGCCGCCACGTGCCGCCACTACTCTGCTCGTCCTTTTCCCGGACTTCGCCCCCGGTTTTGAGGCCCAAACCGAGAAACCAGACTTCACGACCAACCCCCGGTTTTGAGGCCCAAACCGGGAAACCAGCCGACCATAGCCTGAGTTTTGTGGCCCAAACTCAGAAACCCGCAGCACCCAGGTTTTGAGGCCCAAACCTGGAAACCGTCCTCAGCCCGAGTTTTGTGGCCCAAACTCAGAAACCTTCAGCGCCCAGGTTTTGAGGCCCAAACCTGGAAACCGTCCACTCGGTGGTTTTTCTGTGGCTCAACCACCAAACCGAGCCGTAGAGGGGATGCACCGCCTGTGCACCCCATCCACCGACACGTGTCCCCAGGTCCTCGACCCAAGCAACACCGTGCCCGCAAGTCTTCGCTCGTCGCTGTCCTAGGCTGTCAGCCACCACAGCTGATCCTCGGGCCACCGGTCCCTCAGTCCAAGCCTCACGTCCGCCCTTCGCCACTCTCGTCCATCGGCACGGCACGTCTCTACTTGACCTTCACCTTGCCTTTGATCACTGTATCTGTGCTCGACACCTGTACAACACAAGCCAAAGAACATGCGCATTATCCCAGCTGACAATCACTCATCACTCGAGACTCGGCATACACCCATGTATCCGCAATCTCCCCATTGATGAGTGCATTGTCAACTACCAACACAAATCATAATGTAGAGAAGAAGAGAGAAGAAGGAGAAGAGAGAACTCGACCAAATGACCCAAAAGCATAGCAAAGCCGAAGAAGGTCAAGTGGAAAGAGCAAGACAACTTGGTCCCCAAAGACATGGGCAACGGCTCGACGCAACCAAGCAAAGCAAAGCTAGCCCTCAAGAAGAGGTAGAACAGGCTCAACACCGCTAGCAAGAAAGCTTGATACCAATCGAAAAATCAATTGAAATCCAAGCAACGATAGAGCTAGCCCTCAAGAAGAGGCAGAACGGGCTCAACACCGCTAGCGAGAAAGCTCGATACCAAATGAAGAGCATAACAGCAAAGGCGCTAGTCTCTCAAGAAAGAGGCAAAGGCTCAACACAACTAGCTATCAAAAATGCTCCGAACCAATTGGAAAATTCAAAGTCACCGAGCCAGCTCAAACTCCCCCTCCAATAGTGCACACAACCTTATGCCCTTATGATTTGACAAATTTCTCCCCCTTAGTTGAAAATGCACTATCAAGAAACTCCCCTCCAAATGCATATGAGTCAAAACACAAGTTAGCAGCTTCATAGAATATAGTCGATAGAATGAGAAGATGCTCTACACAGTATAACTCCAATGTCTCAACAAGAATTATATATGCCAACAAAGGCTCAAACTGATCACCAGATATGAAATATGAACAGATAAGCAAAGTGAGCAGGTTTAGCCATTCAGAAAAGGATGTTCACCATACAAATAGCACTAATCATGTATGGACAGGAAATCAAACAAGTGCTAATCATGTATACAAGGTGAACTACCCCTAGCAAGGTTCAATCATCATGCTAAAGAATGAAGCATAGACTTGTGTATTCAAAAGTTTATCGGAGTTGCAGCGGTTAAATTACACAAGTTTAAATTACAGCATGTGATTGCGAGAGGTTGAAAGCTTGTCATTGCCTAACTTTTCAACTGTGCGAAGCCTATGCATAAGCAATCAGAAGCTTAAAGCAACAGTTTCGGTCATACACTACACAGCTCAAGTTTAACTCAAAGTGCAATGAGAAACAGTCTCGAAACTGTGATGTGCTGACAAGCAATCCCATCTCGATCTTTACAATTCACTTAACTTGGTTCAAATTTAAAAACAGAATATGAACATACCAAGCAAGTGAATGACTCAGAACTAGAGACATAGCAACCTAGCATATATGAAAAGCACAAGTGACTTCAACACATTCTACACATGCTATTTGCATGTCTCAATGGTGAACATTTTCAAGTTTTATGTTCATTAAGCAAATTCACCATTCATAAAATAGCTCAGCTCACAACATGTATCAGTGATCAGAAAGAGCATAAGCTACAAGCATCATCATAAAGCATCGGAGCATACACTAGACAGAGCATAGTCACATTCTAAGGATTATATACATGAAGCTCTGAATGTAAATATGCAAGATGAAATGCAAAGATGCATACCAATTGAAAAGAAAAGAGTCAGTCTAAAATACACGAACCAAAATGTTCCCCCATCTAAAAGGGGAAACACACACCAAGCTCACCTCTCAACCTAGCAAAAGTTGATTGGTCTAAAGGCTTGGTGAAAATATCAGCTAACTGATGATGAGTATCGACATGGCGAAGGTCGATATCACCCTTCTCATAATGGTCTCGCAGAAAATGAAAGCGCACATCAATATGTTTGGTCTTAGAGTGCAGCACGGGGTTCTTAGCAACGCTAATAGCACTCGTGCTGTCACAAAACAAGGGAACGCGAGAAAAGCTCAGACCAAAATCACGTAAAGTGGCCATCATCCAAAGCAACTGGGAACAGCAGCTAGCCGCAGCAACATACTCAGCCTCTGTGGTAGACTGGGCGACACTAGACTGCTTGCGAGAAGACCACGATACAAGAGAAGAACCAATAAACTGACAAGTCCCAGAAGTGGACTTGCGCTCAATCCGGCAACCAGCAAAATCAGCATCAGAATAACCGCAAAGGGAGAGGGTGGAGGAAGCAGAATACCAAATCCCAAATTCTGGAGTGAAGCATAAGTACCTCATAATGCGCTTGACTGCCTGACGGTGCGAGCTGCTCGGCGACGACTGAAATCGCGCGCAAAGACACACCGCGAACTGGATGTCCGGGCGTGTCACCGTCAGGTACAGCAGCGACCCGATCATACTCTGGTACTCCTTCTGGTCCACTGCTTCTCCATCCACATCCGCATCCAAGGCCGCCGTGGTCGGCATGGGTGTTGGAAGAGGCTTGGCCTCACCCATGTCGAACTTCTTCAGGATGTCCTTGGTGTACTTGCCCTGGTGCACGAATGTCCCTTCTCGGGATTGCTTGATTTGCAACCCGAGAAAAAACGTCAACTCGCCCATCATGCTCATCTCAAACTCCCTGCTCATAGTGTCTACAAACTTGGCAACCAAAGCGTGAGAAGAACCACCGAAAATGATATCATCCACGTAAATCTGGACCAAGAGAGTGTCATTGCCTTGCTTGACGAGAAAAAGCGTTTTATCCACACATCCCATTTTAAAACCCTTAGCAAGCAAAAAGGTTTTCAACCTATCATACCAGGCTCTAGGGGCTTCTTTCAAACCATACAAAGCTTTGTGAAGTTTAAAAAGATGGTTTGGAAACTTGGGATTTTCGAAACCGGGGGTTGTTTTACATACACCTCCTCTTCTATGTAGCCGTTTAAGAAGGCACTCTTGACATCCATTTGAAAAAGTTTAAACCCTTTGGATGCAGCAAAAGCCAAGAGTATCCTAATTGCCTCCAAATGAGCTACAGGAGCAAAAGTCTCCTCATAGTCTATCCCCTCCTTCTGACTATACCCCTGGGCTACTAGTCTGGCCTTGTTTCTCACAACATGGTCATCCTCTCCTTGTTTGTTTTTGAAAACCCATTTTGTCTCAATAGGGTGACACTCAGGAGGAGGAGGAACAAGAACCCAAACCCGATTTCTTTCAAAGTCTTCTAACTCCTCATACATGGCATTGACCCAATCTGGATCAGATAAAGCGTGTCCAACATCTCGGGGTTCAAAATCAGCAACAAATACAGAATGAGAAAAGTGAGAGATTTGTTGTGACCTTGACCGAGTGACACGTTCGCCGATGCTGCCGATCATCTGTTGAGGCGGGTGTTGGCGCTGGATATGTCGTGGCGCCTCCCGAGCTGAAGATACCTCCCTCTCAACAGCAGCTGGCGCCTCCTCGGGTACAAAGGGTACTGCTCGAGGTGGCGGATCCCACGACCCCTAGGTAGTCGAAGAAGAAGGATCGGGGCCGTGAGTGGTAGTAGAGGCCGCTCTTTGCGGCTCGGCAGGTGGAGGTGCTGCTGGGTCATCCATCCCTTCAGCACCCTCGTCCTCATCATCAAAAAGAGGTTCGCCAACCTCATGATCACCTGCACGCTCAAAATGAGAAGAGGGACAAACCATGGTCTCGTCGAAGGTGACATCTGATGTCTCCATGACCCGGTTAGTGTCAAGGTTAAGTACACGATATGCGCGAGTATGAGTGCCATAACCCAAAAACACACCGTTAGAAGAACGAGACTCAAATTTGTCCAGGTTGCCTTTCTTAAGTATAAAACAGTGGCAACCAAAGACTCTAAAATAACTCACCTTGGGCAGTTTTCCAAAACGCAACTCATAAGAAGTCTTTTTCAAGAAAGCTCGGAGAAAAATGCGATTGGAAATGTAGCATGCAATGCTCATAGCTTCGGCTCAATATCGCCTAGGAGTCCTATGCTCATCGAGCATCGTCCTGGCCATCTCAACAAGGGTCCGATTCTTCCTCTCTACAACACCATTCTGTGGCGGTGTGTAGGGGGAAGAAAACTGATGCTCTAAACCCAAAGAGTTACAAAACTTCTCAAAACCCGAATTCTTGAATTCGGAACCATTATCACTTCTAATAGCTCGCATCGAGTTCAAAGGGAACTCGTTCTGAAGACGCAAAATCAGATTGCGAGCAAAAGAGAAAGTCTCAGTTTTCTCGGCTAAAAAGAAAACCCACGAATATCTCGAAAAGTCATCAACAACAACAAGCACATACCACTTCCCCCCAACCGAGCTCACCCGAGCCGGACCAACAAGGTCCATGTGTAAAAGCTCTCCAGGGCGCTTGGTCATGACCTGTGTCACTGGAGGGTGGGGAGCGGCAACCATCTTCCCATGTCTACAAGAATGGCAAACAAGATCCTTCTCCATGGATAACTTGGGCAATCCTCGGATTAGGCCAAGTGAGCTAAGCCTTGCAAGCAAGTCGAAGCTCAGGTGACCAAGTCTCCTATGCCACTTCCAAAGATCAGAGGAGGAAGGTCCAGCCACAAGACAACGAGAAATGCCAAAAGACTCCGAGAAATTCGCACGAAAGACTTTCTCAAAGGGCGAAATCAAACACACAAGATTGCCCTGAGGATCCAAAATACGACTGAGATTCGGCTTAAAACGAATCTCATAGTCATCATCGAAAAGTTGCGAAACAGAAAGAAGGTTAAAATGCAAGTTAGAAACAAGAGCAACATCGCGCAACACAAAGTGCTCATTAACTCGCACTGACCCACAAGACAACACTTTACCTTTGCTATTGTCGCCGAAGGTGATAAACTCCTTTCCGGCAACAGGACTAAGACTGGAGAACCACTTGGCGTTTTCGGTCATGTGTCTCGAACAACCGGAATCCACCAACCAAACGTTCTCCAATCGTTTTACCTACATCAATAAAAAGACATAGGGTGAGCATACGGTCCAACACTGGGGTTAGTGAAGTAGGGAGAATACCAGTGTTGGGCCAACTGCTCAAAAGAACGGTTAGCAGAAAAACCATTCCTAGCACGCCTACGGGAAGAGCGATCACCACGTAGAGGAAAACGTGGTCCGCTAAGGGAAGAGCGTCCATCGCGATACTCAAAACGCGATGGTGGAAAACGCTCAACTACAAAGCCACTGCCACGGGGTCCATAGCCTACAACTGCAGGCTCCCGCCGGGCACGACCTCCTCGCGGCCTAGGCTTAGGAGCTTGAGGTTTTGGACCTCTAGGCCTAGCAGCACGCCTCTGAACATTCGGCACATGTACACCATGGAAAGGATGGTACATGTTCGTGTTGTTCATCTCCTTTGCACGGCGCGCCTCTCTCTTGCGCCGAAAGCAAAACTCACTCAAGTGTCCATCTCTCCCACAGTGCTCATAATGGTACCTCACCGCTCTCATAGGGGGTTGTTGGTACTCACGGTAGTGGGTGTGGATCACTTTGCCCTTCTGTGGCATGAGCTCCTCCTGGATAGGTGGCATTGTGTCTAGCTTGTTCTTGAGATGGTTTGGTTTTGGAGCCCATGTTTGTTTCCTGGGTGGAGCTCTCGGAGGTTCAACAAATACCCCATCCTTGGTGTTAGGCTTGAGAGGCTCTTTGGGTGGAATCTTGGTAAGCTTGGGAGTAGTGGTGGAGTTGGGCTTCTCACATGGGTTAAGGCCACTCGACTCTCCAATCTTCCCAAAAGATGAAACATCAACACCCTGAGCAAAGCCTACACCTGGACCTCCAGCAGCACGCTTGAATTGGGAGATCATCATCCCAAGCTGCGGCTCACCACTAGACACCCATGACAAGATGGTCCGAAGGTATGTGTTTTCCTCCTCGATTTGTATCTTGTCATGCTTCACGTTGGCTATCTCCATCTCCAAACCCTCACATAGAACACACCTAGCCACACACGTGCTACCCGAGCTGGCCTCTTCAAGAGACACAATCTTGGCATTCTTCTCTGCCAACTCGGATTGCAAGCCTGCACAGGACTTGCACGCACCCAATAGCGAGGATCTGGCCTTAAGCTCATCCACCTCTCCAACCAACGCAACATACTTACCTCTCAAGGTGAGAAGGTCGGTCATGTGCGTGGTGCACATCTCGCATTCAGCCTCCTCAGAAAATGACTACGGTGGACTTGGCAAACTCAAGCTCCTTCACCGTATCCTCCCACTTCTGCCTAAACTCCTTCTCGACCTCAGCAGAAAGCTCATCGGGGGTCCGAGATACCTGGGAGGTGTCGTCGTCGTCGTCGTTCTGAGGGATCTCCTCCAGCTCGCCGTCGACCTCCTTGCCGAGGGCCATGGCAGAAACCCTCGTTGTCGGCGAAGAAGCAGAGGCCGTTCAGCTTGTCCTCGATCCTCTTCTTCTTCTCGGACTCGTCGTCGCTTGAGGAAGCGGAGTCGTCATTCGAGTCGTCGACGTCGCTGAGCGTGGCGAAGAATGCACGCTGCTCAGCTTGGGTCTTCTCCAAGTACTTCATCTTGATGTACTCCTTGTTGAAGCCGCCCTTCCGCTTGTGCTTCGCGGGGACGTACTTCTCCTTGCGCTTGCCGAAGTCATACTTGTGCCCATGATCCGCCTTGCCGAAGACTTGCTTGTTCTTCTTTGGGCAATTGGCGATGAAGTGGTTAGGGTCGCCGCACTCGAAACATCCCGAGCATCCTCCTCCGCGGCGACGGTTCATGCGGTTATTGTGGAACCGCGAGAACCGGTTGGCGAGCAAAGCTAGCTCGTCATCCCCCATGAACTCCAGCTGCTCCTCTGTAACAGAAAGAAGTGAAGAGAGTGCAAATCCTCTAGAGGGGTTAGCAGAAGAGCCAGAAAGCAAAGCCATCGACGGGCCAGAAGGATTTTCATAAGAAGCCCTCGCCATGGCATCGATCTCACTGGACTTGAGCTTACTAAAGAGCTCGTCGCACGTGAGGGTCTCATAGTTAGGTGATTCGATGATCGCCTGAACCTTGGAATCCCACACCGACCGATCAAGGGTATGCAAAAGCTTCAAAGCCCCCTCATGATCGTCGAAAGGCAACAGCTCCTTGTTAGCCCTCATCCTGTTGACAATCACCTGAAAGCGAGCGAATAAACTTTCTATGCTCTCGCCAGGCATGTGTCGAAAGTTCTCATACTCCCGCTTGTGCGACTCGTAGAGACGAGATTTGACCTGAGAGGTTCCCTCATGGAAATGCATGAGGGTCGCCCAAATCTCACGAGTCGTGGGGGAGGTGAAAAACGCGATCAAACTCAGACATGCTCAAACAGGAGAAAAGAGCATTACGGGCTCGGCTATTGACATCGTGCTCATCGATCTGCTGCTGAGTGGCACGAGCAGCCAAGACCACGTAATCGGCAGAGTTGCAAATATCCCAGATGGAAGCACCCAAACTCTGCAGATAGGCCGACATGCGTATCTTCCAATACGCATAGTTCGTCCCGTCAAAGAACGGCAGTTTGCCCACGCCGTGATCCATGTCACCTTTTGTGGATCTGGAACCGGCTAAGGTGGAAGATCCTTAACCCACTATGATACCAATTGAAGGACCGAAGATGCTACCACAAAGCGACCAGAGGGGGGGTGAATGGGAGCTTCAAATTTCTTTTCAGAAACTTGTCACCACTGTCCCGTGAATTAACCCCAAAAGCAAACCCTAGATCTTGCAAGTGTCCATGACCCTAGATGTTGGGTGGATGGTTTCGAGAAGCACAGCGGGACACTACTCAACCCTAGAAACCCAGTGCAAAAGACGGAAACCAAATCCGACAACGAACGAATGAACTGCAGACGAAACAGCGCGAAACAGAGATGACCGGACTCTGCCTGCGTCCGGTCAGAGACCACCGGACGCGTCCGGTCGAGCAAAACCCAATTTGGGACCTTACTGTTTCTGACCGGACTCTCGGTGGAGGTGCGTCCGGTCAGGTGTCCAGCGTCCGGTCAGAGAGAATCCAAGCAGATGAACAGTAACACGAGCGAGTCCAGTCAGGAGCAAGTGGTGCGTCCGGTCAATGTCGTGAAAAACACAGTACGAGTATTCAACGACCGGACTCACTATGCCAGCGTCCGGTCGCCCCGATGCATGCGTCCGGTCACCCCCGAAATAGCTCCGTTCGTTCACCGATTCGACTTGATCTCACCCAAAACGAATCCTCTAGGGATTAAACTTGGTGACAAGAGTAACAAGGAGGATAGTGAGCTATCTCTAAGAGATCATGGCTCGAACCTATCTCCAAATCGATGAATCGAAGAAATTCGGGGGAAGGGAGAAAAACTTGACCCGAAACGAAAATTGACCGATCTACTAGCTCGTGAGGTTAGAGGAAAAATCCTTCGGTGGAAAGAGGTGCCTCACGATCTAGAACATCTTGGTTCAAACGGAGCAAAAGGCGCACCAAGAAGAGAGATCGATCAACGAGAAAAACGTGGAGAAAAGCAACCCGCGAAGAACACAAACAAAAACGTGAATCACAACCACAAATTGCAACTGTGTGGCTACCACACGCTACAACAGTGAGATTACGGTCTCACTTCCTCGAAATCTCACGAACACAGAGGTATGAATGTCTTCTCTGTGGATCTCAATTCACTACAGCAGAGGATGGGGAGAGCAGGAAAACCTAGAAGGCAAAATAGCAAATGACTGAGATGGGATGGGAGGTGGGTGTCTCCCTCTACTTATCCTAATTCTATTTCCCACTCTACCCCTAACTAATTACAGAGCGAGCCAGCTAAACCCTAGGGTTATTCTGGACCAACTCAAGGTAGATGGTGATCCGACGGCCACGCCTGCACAACTGATAGCGTTGCCTCGACGCAACCTCCCTGATTGCCGCCACGTGCCGCCACCGCTCCGCTCGTCCTTTTCCCAGAGTTCGCCCCGGGTTTTGAGACCCAAACCGGAAAACCAGCCTTCACGACCAACCCCCGGTTTTGAGGCCCAAACCGGGAAACCAGCCGACCATAGCCTGAGTTTTGTGGCCCAAACTCAGAAACCCGCAGCACCCAGGTTTTGAGGCCCAAACCTGGAAACCGTCCTCAGCCCGAGTTTTGTGGCCCAAACTCGGAAACCATCAGTGCCCAGGTTTTGAGGCCCAAACCTGGAAACCGTCCACTCGGTGGTTTTTCTGCGGCTCAACCACCAAACCGAGCTGTAGAGGGGATGCACCGCCTGTGCACCCCGTCCACCGACACGTGTCCCCAGGTCCTCGACCCAAGCAACACCGTGCCCGTAAGTCTTCGCTCGTCGCTGTCCTAGGCTGTCAGCCACCACAGCTGATCCTCGGGCCACCGGTCCCTCAGTCCAAGCCTCACGTCCGCCCTTCGTCACTCTCGGTCCATCGGCATGGCACGTCTCTACTTGACCTTCACCTTACCTTTGATCACTGTGTCCGTGCTCGACACCTACACAACACAAGCCAAAGAATATGCGCATTATCCCAGTTGACAATCACTCATCACTCGAGACTCGGCATACACCCATGTATCCAGACACATGGTCACCTATATTGGCCATCGGAATTATTTTTGAAGATCCGTAGCTTATAGAAATACAAAAAAAATGGCAGCCCTTGGCGCATGTAGTATTCCTATATTTACGGTGCAAGTTGCCCAGCTGCATAACCGTGTACATCCACTTTTTTACCCAAATATACACTATCAAAATGTATATAGTTTTTGTATACACAAACTATAGTCGTATGATTTTCGAACCATAAAGTAAGCTTACACAGGTTTGCTATCTGTGTTTTTATTAGACTTATAAGAGCATCTTCAAGAGTTATGTAAAAATAACTCTATTTTGACATTTTAACAAATATAAGAGGAAAAAATGTTCTCAATAGTTTGGTAATTAAAAGAGCTACTTAAAAATAAAACGTTACAAGATATTTTTTTTATAAAACTCATAAGTTTTGCAGCTGATTGAAACTCCGTATCCGCTTCCCCTATGATGTTTTTCTTGGGAGATCAAAATAAAAAAATAGATACATGATGAGTAAATTAAAAAAAATAAAAGATTCTAGATGAAAAAGCGATAAAACACAAAAAATATTAAAAAAGATTTAGTGGCTTAGAAATGGTTCAGAATGCAACATCGTCTAACAAGCTATTATATAAGACTGTTGCAGAAGGACAAAATTTAAGGTTGCTATTTCTTCTGTTAACTTACTACATCTATTATTTTACTAAGAAAAACTATACCAAACTGTTGAAGATTCTCTGACCTCATGATTCTCTCTCATATATATATATATATATATATATATATATATATATATATAAAAGGTACCACAACGTTATGCTCAGTATTCACTATTTAGTTATCCCCTATTCAATCACCATATTCAATATTCGCTAATGAAGCCAACTAAATAGGCGTGGCGGAGCGCGCCAACCAACCTAGTCTATCATATTCACACACCATTCTCGGTTACGTGGACAACTATGGATGCACGTGATTCATGATTTGTTTTCTTAACAATTTGCACTAATGCTGGTGAGAAAATACAACAAAGTAGGTAGATGGTCTCTATATAGGCCCATGTATATGCCGCATATAATAATAAACAAAGCAGCGTTTCGTCCGGGTCCAATTGTCCAAATATCACCTCGTGTAGACTCCTCGGAGCATCTTCAATTCAGCCATGCTGCTCGTTCTCCTGCAAATCCACACCATATACGCGCTTGCTGCCGCCGTGATGGCGACCAGCGACTCTTCTGTGTCCACACCCCCGGTTCCCTGTCTTGTGGAGCAGGCCTCCTCGTTGATCCACCTGAAGCACTCCTTCAGCTCAGAAGTCGGAGACTTGACCACCTTCCAGTCATGGATCGCCGGCACGGACTGCTGCAGCTGGGAAGGCGTCAGCTGCGGCAACGCCGATGGACATGTAACCCGCCTCGACTTGGGCGGCCGCCAGCTGCAAGCCGGCGGCGGCCTCAACCCAGCGCTGTTCAGCCTGACCTCGCTCAGCCACCTCGACCTCTCCGGCAACGACTTCAACATGTCCCAGCTCCCATCCGCCGGGTTCGAGCAGCTCGCCGCTCTCACCCACCTTGACCTCTCCGACACCAACTTCGCCGGCGACGTCCCGTCCAGCATCGGGCGTCACTCAAGCCTCGTCTACCTTGACCTCTCCACCAGCTTCTATGAGTTTGATTACGACACCGAAAACAAAGCCATGCACTTCTCGTATCCCATGTGGCAGCTCTCGGTGCCAAACCTGGCAACTTTACTTGCCAACCTCACAAATCTGGAGGAGCTCCATCTGGGCATGGTGAATCTGTCTGCCAGCGGCGCAGGTTGGTGCGACGACGTGGCCAGATTCAACCCTAAGATCCAGGTCCTAAGCTTACCTTACTGTTTGCTTCCGGGGCAAATATGTAAATCACTCTCAGCGCTGAGATCACTCAGAGTGATCGAGCTCCATTACAACCACCTGTCTGGCTCAATGCCAGAGTTCTTGGCTTCCGCCTTCCCTAACCTGACGGTTCTTGAGCTTTCTAGAAATAAGTTTGAAGGGCAGTTCCCTCCGATCATCTTCCAGCACAAGATGCTGCGAACAATTGACCTCTCTAATAATCTTGGGATCTCTGGTGTCCTGCCGATTTTCTCACAGGACAGCTGCTTGGAGAATCTGTATGTCAACAACACAAACTTCTCAGGTACCATACCAAGCTCCATCAGCAATCTAAAGTCTCTCAAGAAGTTAGGCCTTGGTGCAAGTGGATTTTCTGGGATACTGCCTTCTTCAATAGGTGAGCTCAAATCCTTGGAGCTGTTCGAGGTGTCAGGGTTACAGCTAGTAGGATCCATGCCGTCATGGATCTCAAACCTGACATCTCTCAGGGTTCTCCGGTTCTTTTACTGTGGATTATCTGGACCAGTGCCTCCTTGGATAGGAAATCTAACAAATTTGACAAAATTAGCACTTTTTGGTTGCAACTTCTCTGGGACGATACCTCCACAAATCTCAAATTTGACTTGGTTACAAATGCTGCTGCTCCAGTCAAATTCTTTCGTAGGAACAGTGCAGCTATCCACATTCTCAATGATGGAAAATCTTACTGTCCTCAATCTTTCAAATAATGAACTGCATGTGGTGGATGGAGAAAACAGTTCATCACTCGTGTCGTTACAAAATCTTGAATTCTTGCGACTAGCGTCTTGCAGACTGTCTAGCTTCCCCAAAAACTTGAGGCATCTCTATATGATCCAAGGTCTTGATCTCTCAGATAACCAAATCCATGGCGCAGTACCTGGGTGGGTATGGGAGAATTGGAAGGACATCATCCTTTTGAACCTGTCACATAATAAGTTCACTAGTCTTGGTTCTGATCCTTTGCTTCCCGTTCGCATAGAATACTTTGATCTCAGCTTCAACAATTTCACTGGACCGATACCAATTCCACTAGATGGCAGTGTCACACTTGATTACTCGAGCAACCAATTCTCGTCCATCCCTCTTGATTACTCTACTTACCTTGGAATTACTCGTTTTCTGAAGGCTTCCACAAACAACCTATCTGGAAATATTTCAACATTGATTTGTGGTACAGCTAGTATTCTAGAACTTGTTGATCTATCTTATAACAATTTAACTGGTTCAATCTCATCTTGTTTGATGAAAGACGTCAGCACACTTCAAGTATTAAATCTAAGAGAAAATAAACTTGCTGGAGAGTTACCTGATAGGATTGACAAAGGCTGTGCACTCGAGGTGTTAGATTTAAGTGGCAATTGGATTGAAGGGAAAATACCCAGATCTCTTGTTGCTTGCAGGAATCTACAGGTACTTGACATTGGAAGCAACCAGATAACTGACACTTTCCCATGTTGGATGAGCACACTTCCTAAACTTCAAGTTCTTGTCCTCAAATCTAACAAGTTCACTGGACAGCTGCTAGATCCATCATATGATTCAGTAGACGGAAACAAATGTGCTTTTACAGAACTGCGAATTGCAGATATCTCTTCAAACAACTTCACCGGCACATTGCCAGTAGGATGGTTTAAGATGCTCAAGTCTATGACGACCAGATCTGATAACGAGACATTAGTCATGCAAAATCAATATTACCATGGGCAAACATACCATTTTACAGCGGCAATAACATACAAAGGGAATTACATGACCAACTTGAATATATTGAGGACCCTTGTGCTGATTGATATCTCAGATAATGCATTCTGCGGTACCATCCCTGAGTCCATTGGAGAACTTGTGCTCCTTCTCGGGCTCAACATGTCTCATAATGCTCTAGAAGGGCCAATTCCAGCTCAATTTGGCAGCTTAAAGCAACTCGAATCATTGGACCTCTCCTCAAATGAGCTTTCGGGTGAGATCCCAGAGGAGCTAGCATCACTGAACTTCCTTTCGACTTTGAATCTGTCCTACAACATGTTGGCTGGACGAATACCAGAGTCATCTCAGTTCTCCACATTTTCCAACATCTCTTTTCTGGGGAACACTGGCTTGTGTGGACCTCCAGTGTCCAAACAATGCAGCAATCGAACAGAAACAAACATGCTACATGCTTTAGACAATGACTTTGAAGATGTCCTACTCTTCATGTTCACTGCGTTCGGATTTGGCATCTCCTTTTCAATTACAGTCATAGTCATATGGGGAAGACACATGAGTCTTGACAGAGCTGTTGTATTGAGTCCGTCTGCGCGAACCATAGTTTGTATGTAAAGAACAAACCTGCTATCTTACATATATGGAGTAGCCAAAAACAATTAAGCCTGTGCTGTAATTTTTGCTTTTTAGGCCTGTGTAACTTGAACAATAAAATGGATTCTAGCATATCCATAA
Source organism: Coix lacryma-jobi var. lacryma-jobi (assembly GCA_009763385.1). NCBI lineage: Eukaryota > Viridiplantae > Streptophyta > Magnoliopsida > Poales > Poaceae > Coix > Coix lacryma-jobi. The sequence continues at coordinate 95,884,274 of CM019829.1, forward strand.
GAATATTCTATAATTGATAGTTAAGTTGTTTCTGTAATGTGTCAAGCGCTTATTTATAACCATGGAAAATCATAATTTTGGTGTATGTATAGTGACAGGTTAGTTGGGATGACCAAACAAACAAAGGATAGCAACTGAACGGTTTTCTACAGTATTAACTATTGAAATGTAAATAAATATTGATGACTGTTGGCTTGACATCGCAGCCTTGAACAACAATGATTTAGGAGCAGGATAGCATGCTTCAGAAACAATGTGAATGAATATATGCGTATGAAAATATGATATTATTCATATCTCTAAAACAGACCATTGAAGCTAGGAAACTAGTAGCAAGTCCATACAAATGTGCAATCTATAAGATCAAGCACAACGAATTCAGTACCAACCATAAGCCTATGCAGAAAATATATAGAAGAAAACGCGATAGAGCTGACCAGTAACATCACTTCTTCCCAAATTTCATCAATATCGATTTCCTCCACATATCCATTGATAGCGGCAACAGCACTGCAAACTTGTTATCATCAGAAGATAAGATCTTAGAAGCACCCAGCACTGAATCTGGTAGCTATTGGAGCCCAGCAAGGATTTCTTCAGATATTCCACTGTTCGGACCCAGGTCATGGCCACCCATGCCTTCACAGATTCAGTGTGCATCGTCTGAAGAGAAGGATAAAAGTACTTATCTGCAAAGAGCTCATGCCCGCCCATGTGAAGCACCATTTGAACAGCTCTTCTTTTTTCACGAGCGGATCGGAGCCTGTATTTCATTAATAGGACAGGAATGGTTTTTAAAAAATAAAAATCTGGTGGCACACATGGTTGGAACTTGGAAGAGCTTTTCATTCTCTTCCTTTCATCCCTAGCATCATCATAATTTGTGCAGGAGCACGCATCAGAATTCAGAAGGCTCATCTGCCATGTAAAGCCTGTAAAAGAAGTGATCCAAGTAAGCATTTGACAGATCATGGTCATTCTAACCTACTCATTTGTGGAAGAATTGTGCACCGCATAAACGCCGAATGCCCAGAGAACCAGTACAATAACCCCGAGATAGAAAAAATAGCTGAGATTATACAGGATCAACCATGTCTGGCATATCGGCAAGGTTCGTGCTACTCACTCAGGTATTTGTATGTAAGATTTCTACTCTTCTTTTATGCGGGCATGTAAGATTTCTAGTCTTGCTATGATAATAGCAGAAAGGACTAACGCAGGCAATGTATAACAAATAAATACTGGCGCAGGCAATGTAAGCATTGAGACACGAATCCACATATATTTCTGCCAACCAAGAATCAGATCTATAGCACGCCAGCACACCAAGATTGTTAACCCGCTTGTAACTACGACATGATTAACGAACAGCGGACACGTTTAAGACCTCTTGGTGGACAAATAAAGCGATGAAACACACAGACTAAACCAGTAATTCACGCTCGAGCACAGAAATTCGTACCAGCTCCCGCTGACCTCCGGAGGGACAAGGAGAGCAGGTCACCCTCGGCGGCGGCGGCGATGTGGCGGGGAGAGAGTCAGAGAGGGGGGGAGGGGGCGGAGAGGAGCAGCGCGAATGCGCTACACCAAATTGGCAATTGATGTCCAAGCGGAGCAATGCAGGCCCAACTGTCCAAGTCGACACGGGCCGACTGGCGTCAGGGCGTCTGGCCTGCATCACGCCGCGGAACCAGGCCAGAGCGGGTTTAGGCTGTGTTTAGTTCCCGGTAATAATTTTTGAAGTATAATTAGTTATTTTTTTAACTATATTTAATGTTTCATGCATGCGTCTAAAGATTGATGTGATGGAAAATCTGGAAAGATTTTGAGAAATTTTGGGAACTAAACAGGCCTTAGATGAATCGATCTATTATCGGACAATCTTATTGATGCCTCAATCGTCCCTTGAGGCTAGGTTCACGAGATGCAAACGTAGTTTGCCAGCCAGACTCGCTGGGTGTGGAGAAATCACTCACTCGGCATATTGATTATTATAAATAGGAAGCAGCTATATTACGGATTTACGGCCAGCCGTAATATAGTCAATTTGCACGGCCTTTCCATTTATAGTAAATATAGTTATTATATTCCATTTTCAGCTATAATGCTTAATTGCTTATCAATGTTGGTTTGTTGGCACCAAGGATGATTTTCTTTTTTGCCGTCGTAACCAAAACTATTTGTAGATTGCGTGGCCCAGGCCTAAATACCAACCACGGGTTATGGGAAAAAGACAAATCTGCACTGAGATCATAAAAAAGAAAACAAGCAACTACGGCTTTCGGCTTCGCAAATCTACACTGAGATCATAGAAAAGAAAACAAGCAACTACGGCTTCCAGCTTCAGTCGAGCGCAAAAAACCCAAGAGAACCAAAAGGCAATCAAGTATGAAGAGTTGATTTGCCTACTCCAAAATAATATTTATAATGATCCATCTTAGAAGAACACAATTGCTTATTTGCACATCCATCATGGACCTTGGGGAAAATATGGACCTTGGGGAAAATATGGTTTCTACTACAATTTATAAAAAAATGGAAATGTAAGGTATGCATGTATACATTCAGAAATGAAAACATACAATAAGCTACTCATAAGACTCATTGGTATTTCGTCTGTCATCCCATCTCAAAAGAACACATTTGCATATGTAGTTTTCTAGAACACAACACTACACATCTCCCTTGGAAAGCACACATTTGTTGCAGGAGGAACCTGTAAATTGTGGTTTACTTGCTTCTCTGAAGATGGTCTGCATCTTGCTTCTCTGCATGTTAAAAAATTGATATCATGTGTCAGGAATTGAACACTAGATAGAGATAAAAAGAGGATGCATATGAAAAAAAAACTTATGTTGCCTATTTGATAATACATTATTGTCTAAGAGTAGTAGTATTATTGCTTAACTGAGGTGCCAAAAAAGGATAGCATGTGTCATGATGACTTTGGTCTTTGGTGCCAGTGTCAAAAGAAGTTCCTCTAATTTTTTTCCACGGCTAACATTCATTTTTTTTATTTAAGATTCAGACCATGTACTGTCTCCATTGTCTCTCTCACATAACAAAGACAATTAACTGAAACGAAAAATGGTACCAGTGACAGCTTTGACGTGAAATGTAATTCCATGCCACGAGAACATATATTACATTTCTAGTCCTTTTACAAAAGATGACTAAGTGATTGAACCCATTCAGGCATAGATGCATAAGTTTGGAGGGGGGATCAACCTATTCCTAATAACGATAACATACATACATGGACCTGGAATCCTCCAACTTAAACTACTAATCAATAGTCATGCTTAGCTAAAATGGTACTCCTACATTCCTACTACTAGCAAGGTATTGGCTGAATTAGGACACAAGGCAACTATGTTGGAGGACCCACCAAGTACCATGCAAGCTAATAAGGAAAGAGATTGGACTCTAGAGCCGAGGCAAACTAAACTAAAGCCAACAAACTGCTTACATGCATACATAACACAATAACTGACAGCGAGCCACTGAGCCACCAACTATTGTTATATGTTTGTGTAAGCCACCTTATATGACATCCAGTATTTTCATGTATGCCTAGAAATTAGAAACTCACACGAACCAAGGTTGTTGCTAGCAATGTTGTAGTGAATTATATTTTCTTAGGCAATTTAAGTGTTATTCATTAGACAACAATGTCTTCATAAATAGGCAACAATATCTTCATAAATAGGCAACAATGTATTCATAAACTATAATGGATTACTTGTAAAAGGCGTAGTCTGGCTATTAAGTTGGCCAATATTAATAAGAAAAATGAGAGATGAGAACCTCTAGATATTGCATGATGGCTTGACCAGTACTTTCAGATAAGTAGAAGAATGTTATTAGGTAAAAAAGACTTTTCTTTTCTTAGACCTTATTGTGTGTATCCAAAATCTGCTCACCAATAACACACAAAGAGAATTCATAGTTACAACCATAAAAGAGGTGCTTACATTAGGCAAACCTGGTATTTATATCAGGCAATTTTATTGGTTTGAACTAAGCAAGTATGCTCATTACACTACTGCACGATGGGCCTTTAGCCCCGGTCCAAATTAGCCTTTAGCCCTGGGCATGGAGCCGGGGCTAAGGAATCGGGACTAAAGGCCCGACCTTTAGCCCCGGTTCCCCCCCCTTTAGCCCCGGTTGGTAATACCAACCGGGACTAAAGAGGTCCCGAGCCGGGCCCCGATGGCTGGCTTCTTTAGTCCCGATTGGTATTACCAACCGGGGCTAAAGACCCTCGGGGGCTGTCCTCTTTTTTCTTTTTTCTTTTCAATTGGTTATTGTTTTCAGTTTTACAATTACATTAGGTTTTCTAATACGTTTTCTTCGTTGCTAATATATTACATTAGGGTTTCAAATACGTATTCTTCGCTACTAATGTATGCATGCGCGTATATATACACATAAAATTTACAATTACACACATAAAATATGAAATTATATATATATATATATATGTGTGTGTGTGTGTGGGCTAGCTATACATATTATATGTATAATATATTTATGCACATAAAATTTACAGCATTATCCATGCATCCTTTGTATTTACAACACAAATATTGACCGTCACTTAAATATCATATAAATGTTCGTCTTGGTTTGGTTTCACTGGTTCTTCCGGGTTATAGTAGAAGTCGATGCCGGCTTTGAGGACATGGTCATTAAGAAATCCTGCGATTGTCTCTTGAATTCCTTTGAGGCACACCATTTCCAACACTTGGTTCTTCAACCATAAGTCCTTCAATTTGCAAAAAAAGGAAAAATGCATTAATATACATAAGATTTATTTAATAGCAATAAAGAAATACATGGGATTATTATGTATACATGTTACATACTTTCTGTCTCTCTATAGGAGTTCTTTTCGCATACACCGAGAGAAACTCGCAAACGTAGTACCCACACAAATTGTTCCCTGATGGTTGCCGTAGAACCCACTGCACGATGTAAAAAGATTACTCTCATCATCCCGCGCATGTGATGAAGCATGCTACAGTGGTAAAGACGCGGGGAGCTAATACAACTTACTTGCAATTGGATAGGAGGAGGAAGTGTCGCTTTCAAATCCAGACGGTGTTTCGGAACGAACCAGGCCCAAACGCTGTACAATAAATGGATCATAATTAACTATTACCGATTTAAAGTGTAGAAATCAATATTTAGAGATCGAAAGTTACCCCTGGATAATGTCTATGATATCTTGGTAATCTCCTAGTGGTTTTCTCAATGAGTCATATATTAGCAATTGAGTTTCGGAGAGATCGATGACAATCAATATCCAGTGCAAGCTGCATTAATTTGCTTATATAGTCAACATATATCATAGGAATTGAGTAAGTAAAATTAAATATGCACATGATAACAACACCCACCTAAAGTTGTAGGGGAAGAGTATATATCTTTTGTTCTTTTGGTTGATCAAGAACCTCCAGAGATTCCTCTCTGTTTCATTTCTCCATATATCATAGCAGGAATCTTTGTTTGGGACCGAGAATATGATATATGGATCAATGAAACCAATCTCCTTGTCATTTCTACGTACGAGGTCTCTCATCATGTTTCTACATATGTATACACGCTAGCTAGTGTTAGTATAATTACATTTACATATACATATGCTAGAGTGAGATTATTAAAATGAAGGATCACTTACAAACAAAAGCAGCTGACGAGAGATTTGTCTAGCATCCAGGTAGCATAGCTGGTGTAACTCATTGAATTGGATAAGTATAATGTCATCGCCACAAAAGTAATGATGGTCTCTAATTCTAACGCAAATCCAATCATCCACTTTTTTCTACACGCTGCCATGTACCACTGGTTTACCAAGTACATTTGAGTACCAAGTTTTGTGAGGGCCGCAGGGTTGTATAGACTCTGGCCATATACATAATTCTTCTTCCAGTGATCAATTTGCGGAGCACTTTCGATGGCTGATTCACCGAGCATTTGGGACAAGGTTAGACCAGTTTCTGCGAAAAATCCATCAAGATGCTCAGGATCCACATCAAGTTCTTCTAGCGCTTTCAAGTTAGAACCATATTCATTCGCAATAACTAGCAGGGGCACTGATTGTTTTGATTGTTCCCCGAGTTGTAGGACACCCTTGTTTGCTCTCTTTTGTTTCTGCTTCGCCTCCTCAAGTGACTTGGTGATAATGCGGTCATAGTCTGATATTGGCGATTTCTTACGAGAATCGCGCACCTTTTTCTGATGAGCATCCACCTTTTTCCTGAGCATATCAGGACGTACAAAAAGGTATGGCTTCTCCGGGTTTTTCTTTGCTTTAATTTTAGCCTCGTTGTCCGCCCAGAATTGGTCCAAATGTGCTTTCGCTGCAACATTAGTTTCCTCATCAGTCATCTCATAGGGAAGTTTCGTCATCTTAGGAATAGTTTGTCTTCTTTCTGAAGAGGCTTTCTTCTTCAGTGGCGGTGGGGCCGATGCCTTCATTTGTGTGGCTGGCCTCTTCTTTGGTGTAGTCGGTGGCGGGGATGGAGCCCGTGGTGGAGGAGATGGGGCCGGCGGCGGGGATGGAGCCCGTGGTGGAGGAGATGGGGCCAGTGGCGGCGGGGATGGAGCCCGTGGTGGAGGGGATGGAGCCGGGGGCGGAGATGGAGCCCATCGTGGAGGGGATGGAGTTGGTCGTGGCGGGGATGGAGCTGGTCGTGGAGGGGATGGAGCCGGTCGTGGAGGGGATGGAGCCGGTGGGGATGCAGCTGTGTGTTTCATTGCATCGCCCGCAGCACTATGACTATGTGGTGAATGGATAATTGGACTTAGGTCGGGAGAGGTCCTGCTGTGAAAACAACATGGTATGAGTAAACAATTATATTTAAGCCAACACATAACTAGTGAAAAAAATGTTTCATTCACTTTCATCCGCACCTGGGGTTAGTTTGTTGAGGAGAAGGTGATGCCCCAGGAATAATGATATAGCGCTTACGCCAACATATGAATGCCTTCTCCGCTTCTCCTAAAGTCTTCTCACCATCACCTCCTTCAATGTCAAGAGTCACATTGCTATGCCCTTTCACTACTCTATCCGCCGAGACACTAGCATAACCAGGTGGTACTAATGCCCCATGGCATCTTGGTGTCTTCGTAGGGTCAATAGGAGATACAACACCAATAGCCACTATTATTGTGTCATTCCCCCGTGGAATGTGCAGCTCACATATGCAGCTCAATAGGATATAATCATTCATTTTCTATATATATCATTTTTTATTTTTCTATAAATATATATGTATTTATAATCATTTTTCTATAATTATTTTTCTATATACAAGTGCACACACACTTCCGGTTTTTTCTCTGCAAACACACACACATTGACCACACACGCACACAGTGACCACACACATGCACACACTTACACACACATAGCTGCACAGCGAGGGCCACGGCGAGGCCACACGGCGAGGCACGACGGGGACATGGCGAGGGCCACGGCGAGGCCACACGACGCGGCGAGGGCCGAAGATCGACGAAGGGCGGAGAGTGGCGCGGGAGAGGACGACGGCGAGGCGGACGTCGGCGAGGGAGCTTGAGGACGACGGCGGCGCGACACTGGATCGATCGGAGACGGCGAGGGAGGCGGCAGCGCGGGAGTCTGACGTCGATCTGAGGAAGGAGGAGGGCACTGTGCCCTATATACGCGGGGAGGCTTTAGTCCCGGGCCGTGGTACCACCCAGGACTAAAAGTCCTTTAGTCCCGGGGCGTAAGCCTACCCGGGACTAAAGGGTTGGACCTTGAGCCCCGGACGGGCTTACAACCCGAGACTAAAAGTACCTTTAGTCCCGGGTGGTGCCACCGCCCGGGATTAAAGGGCTTTCTCCCGCCTTTGTTTTGGGTTTTCTGTATTTTGGGTTTTGAATTAAGTTTTCGCTGTATTAATATGTTGTAATACTTGTTAAATTAAATATTAGGCATAAAATTACTTTAAAATAACAGTTGTATTTCGTTTTACCTTACTGTATAGTTGAAAATTTTGTAACATAAATTCTTTTCTTTTCTTATAATAACGAATATAAATATAAATAACAATTCATATTTTGTTAATACAAAAATATAATATTAAATTTAAATATCTGAAACAACTGGTTCTCGATAGGAAAATTGTTTTTGCATTATCTGAACGTTAAATTTTGGGTTGTTTATCTTTCATTGTCCAAATACACGATAGAGAAATTTACTGTTAAATTGCAATTTAATTTAAAAAGATAAATTTTGGGTTGTTCAGCTTTCATTGTCCAAACTTTTTTTAGGCTGTCACGTGGCACGGTTGAGGCAACCAATAAGTTTGTGATTTTTCGGAGACAGTTTCCTACTTTTTCTGTTTAATTGAATTACCGCGTACCGTCACCCAATAATTATAGGGTCAATATGGTCTTGTATGCCCTAGGAAGAAAAATATTGCGGAGGTTGATGAAAAACCGCAGAGGGTCGGAGGTGTAATTCACCGACTTTTATCTCATTCGGCACAGAGAAAAATGTAATAATTAAAATAATAATCAGAAAAATCTAACACCGCCATCTGTGGGGCATCAATTTGGGCTCATATGCTTGCCAAAAATAAATCAAGTCAATTCGACACCGACATCAACGAACCATGACTATCCATAATCATTATTAATTACACAGAAACATTACTATATATCAAGCGGGTACACTGGTGATCTTCTTCTTGACGTATGTCCCTTGGTTATGATCATGTTGTGACCATGGAGTCTCATCAGCATTTAGCAGGATGTTTGGGTCTTTGGTCACACTGAAGGGCGGTATTCGGTCATCCCTTTCATAATCTTCTGACATCTCTGACTTGTCCTGAATTCTCACGATGTTTCTTCTTCCTGAAAGAACTATGTGACATTTTGGCTCTTTGGTTGATTTATCGTCATTTTTTCCTCTCTTGGGTTTTGTAGACATGTCTTTCACGTAGAACACCTGATTCACATCAGCAGCAAGGACGAATCGTTCATCTTTATATCCAATATTGTTGAGATCCACTGTTGTCATTCCATACTCTTGTCAACTGTTACTCCGGCTCCGGTCGTCTTGACCCATTTGCATCGAAACAAAGGGACTTTAAAATTAGGTGCCTAGTCTAGTTCCCAAATCTCATCTATGCGTCCATAATATGTTTGCCTCTTCCTATTTGGGTCTGTGGCATCTACGCGAACACCAATGTTTTGGTTCGTGCTCCTTTTATCTTGGGCAATGGTGTAATATGTGTTTCCATTTATCTCATACCCTTTGTACGTGAGGATGTGCCATGATGGTTGCCTAGCCAATAAATATAGTTGCTCATCAATATTGCTATCACCCAGACATTCTTTTCGCAACCAAGTGCTCAAAGTATTCATGTGCTCATGTGTAATCCAAACTTCATTCTTCCCAGGAAATTGGGATCGTAGGAACTCCTTATGTACCTCGATATATGGATCCACCACAGATGAGTTTTGAAGAACTGTGTAGTGCGCTTTATTGAAATAATCGTCCCCCGTACCGATATATGTTTTCTTCCCTAGTGTCCCCTTTCCACTCAGCCTCCCCTCGTGCCGCGATTCAGGAACACCAATCGGGTCAAGGTCAGGAATAAAGTCAACACAGAACACCAACTTTTTTGTCCATCTGCAGCAGACGGGTATAGTAATTTCCTGTGATCCTCTAGCATACAGTCAAACTTAGCCTTCTCCTTTTCACTTTCGCAATCTCTTTGTGCATCACGAATGACATCACCAAGAGCATCATCTTCAGCGAGTGTGTCTTCTGCACTTGCCTCTTCTTCACCTTCTCCCATTGCAGTATCACCAATAAAGTCACCGTATTGAGCAATAATGTCATCGTCAGGGTCTAATTGTTCTTCACCTTCTTCCATCATAACCCCAGTTTCTCCATGCTTTGTCCAACAACTATAGTTTGACATGAAATCCGACTTGAATAAGTATGAGTGAAGACTCCTTGAGCTAGAATATTCATTCGAATTATTACAAAGGGCGCATGGGCAGCACATAAAACTATTCTACTTGTTTGTCTCGGCCACTCTTAAGAAATAATGCACGCCATCAATGAACTCTTTTGAGCGGCGATCGGCATTGTACATCCAGTGACGTGTCATCGTCTGCATTATATGACATATCACATAATTATATCTCTCATTCTTATAAACAAATGAAATTATAAAATGACATATAACATAATTATATCTCTCATTCTTATCAACAAATTTAATTATAAAAGAACATATAACATTATATATCTCTCATTCTTATAAACAAATGAAATTATATGGTATATATATCACATAATTAAATTATAAGGTACATATACTAATTACTTTAATGAAATAATTTATCCGGTCACATTTTGTAAACTAAAGTATTATATATTTCTAATTTTTGTAAACAAATGATTTAAATGATCCCTATTTCTCCAAAAAAATTAAACTAAACTAATTAAACAGTTCACATTTTGTAAACTATAAGTATTATATATTTTTAATTTTTGTAAACAAATGATTTAAATGATCTCTATTTCTCCAAAAAAATAAACTAATTAAACCGGTCACATTTTGTAAACTAAAATATTATATATTTCTAATTTTTATAAACAAATGATTTAAATAATCTCTATTTCTCCCAAAAAATTAAACTAAAGTAATTAAACTAGTCACATTTTGTAAACTAAAGTATTATATATTTCAAGTTTTTGTAAAAAATGGTTTAAATGATCTCTATTTCTCCAAAAGATTAAAACAAACTAATTAAACGGTCATATTTTATTTTTAGGGTATGTGGGGATTATAGACCCTAGGGTACCACACGATGGTACATGGGCCTCACCACGGTGGTCGTCCGGCCCACATGACGAAGACGTGCGGCGCACGGCATGCACTGCATGACAGTTGTAATCTAGATATAGTGCCAACTCGGATACTTACCATGTAACTCTGTCCCTTCGGAGTATATAAGGAGGGGCAGGGGTCCTCCGAGAGGACACGGGACAACAGGTCATAGGTGGGTCATAGAAACAAGCCAGATCCAATCAATACAAGTCGACGCAGGACGTAGGGTATTACGCTAACCTAGCGGCCCGAACCTGGATAAACCTCTGTGTTCATCTACTTTTGCCTTGCGTCAACGTCTGGGTCGTCGTCTTGCGCACCTTCCCCTCTAATCTACCACCTTGGGCATACCCCTAGGTGGGCTATCGACCATATTTTGTCGACAACGGTGCCCATCATGGGGCATGTGCGTACGGACACCATGACGACTCAGATGGTTTCCTTCCTCATTTCCACGAGCCTTCCGTAGGCTTCACGTTCGTCGTCAGGTCGTTCTCCTCGACCACCGACGTCGACGGCGCCGCCAGGGGCGTGGAGGCGGTGCAGGCTTTCCCTGTGCCGAACAGATCTGCTTCCACCACTTCAGCGTCGATGAGACCAGCCTCGACATCTCTTCGAGGTCATCTTCCCCGACGCTCCGACCACGCTTCCCCACTATCGGGGACTGCGTGTCAGCAATACCGATCTGATCGAATCCATCGATCGGGTCATGACAGGCATCACCGACACTCTTGCTCTCATAGATCTGATCAGAGATCGATCTCCCGAGCACAACGTCGCCCGTACCTTCTTGTTCCGACCTCCAACCGCGTCACAGTGATGATCGCCATAATAATCGGTGCTATGACGACCACGACCGGGAGGAAAGATCGAGGGCTAGGCAACTTCATCATCGTTGGACAAGAAGACATCGTTGGCTCGGCTGATCAACTACGACGAGGATTACGAGAAGTTGCTCGACGACTTGTGCCCTACGCTCACTCTGATCATCTACGAGCCAGAAGTGAGCCATCACATCATCGTCGAGCCATCGACGAGCCACCTTCGAGCCATCGACAAGCCGACAAGCCATCGACGAGCCACCGTTGAGCCATCGACGAGCCATCGTCAAGTCACAGACCAGCCGACGAGCCACAAGCGAGCCATCACATCGTCATCATCGTCTCACCGCCATCCTCGCCGACCGCTCGTTGTTGACTCATCGTCATCCTCGACGCCTCTCGTCGACTACTCCGTTCGGACGACAAGCAAGCTAAGTATTATTTTTCACATTAATCGAATATTTCTTCGTTCGTCATATATCTCTAGATATCATCATGTGCCTCCGTGGTCACATTATTCTTTACGACGGCTCTTCGTTATTTTTCACCATATATACCATCCTAGGGATGACATATGCGTTTTCCCGAGCAGCCACGTTTACACTCGTGCTTTCCAGAGATGACCCTGTCTCCGACTCCTCCCTACACGTGAATGCAGCTCCGCGCTCTGCGTTACGGGTGGTCGGCAGCGGCTCCTCGGTGATGCTGGTGCTCTTACGCGTGTCTGGGCTCCGCGCCTCACGCTCCGGAGTTATCGGCTAGCCGGGGCTGGCGACTCAGTTAGAAACAAACCGCTCGGGGGAATTTTATTTAATGCTGAGCGTTCATACCAGCTGACTGACCGCTGAGCGGCATATGCTGTTTCTTTACCGCTATTGTTTTCTCCATATTTTATTTGTACGTCATGTACTACCATTCCTTATGTTTATTTTACAGGAACCATGTTCGGTCTGAGAGCTAATTCTTTACGGTCGGAGACTGGACCAGTCATGAAGAACAAGAAGATCATCACTTGGGACCAGCTGGTCGCTTCGCTCAGTGCTCACCACCTAGCGCTCGGACTTCGTCGTCGACCAGCTGGTCGCTTCGCTCGGTACTCACCACTTGGCGTTTGGACTTTGTCGCCAACCAGCTGGTCGCTTCGCTCGGTGCTCATCGCCTGGAGCTCGGACTTCATCGCCGACCAGCTGGCCGCACTCTTCGACGCTCATCGATGGCTACGCCGAGAGCTCACCAGCTGAGCTGGGGACTCCTCGGTGCTCGGGTTCATCGATCACCTGGTCTCTTCGCTCGGTGCTCACAGCCTGGCGCTCGGACTTCATCGCCGACCAGTTGGCCATACTCTTCGACGCTCGTCGACGGCTACACCGAGAGCTCACCAGTTGACCTGGGGACTTCTCGGTGCTCGGGTTCTTCACGCCAACATCGTCAGCAGCGCTGGTCGGATCGCTCGGTGCTCACCGCCTAGCGCTCGGACTTCATCACCGACCAGCTAGCCAGACTCCTCGACGTTCATCGACGGCTACACCGAGGGGTCACCAACTAACCTGGGGACTGCTCGGTGCTTAGACTCGTCGTCTGGCAACCTGCTCGAACGACATACTGCTTTCACCATAGTAGATTTTCCTTTTTTATAAGCCTACTACAAGATTTATTCTTCATCTTCTAACAACCTTGGGGACTACCGTGTATACATGGCGCTCGTCCGCGCATGTATATAAGTCTGATCATTCTCAAGACCCTGGCACAACGTGATCGAGTCACCTGCTGTCAGGCTCGGGGACTAGCTGTGGGGATATAGACCCCAGGGTACCACACGATGGTACATGGGCCTCACCATGACGGTCGTCCGGCCCACATGACGAAGATGTGCGGCGCACGACATGCACCGCACGACAGTTGTAATCTAGATATAGTGCCAACTCGGATACTTACCATGTAACTCTGTCCCTTCGGAGTATATAAGGAGGGGCAGATGTCCTCCGAGAGGACAGGGGACAACAGGTCATAGGTCACAGGTCATAGCCACAAGCCAGATCCAATCAATACAACTCGACGCAGGACGTAGGGTATTACGCTAACCTAGCGGCCCGAACATGGATAAACCTCTGTGTTCATCTACTTTTGCCTTGTGTCAACGTCTGGGTCGTCGTCTTGCGCACCTTCCCCTCTAATCTACCACCTTGGGCATACCCCTAGGTGGGCTATCGACCATATTTCGTCGACAGGGTACTAATTTGAACTATCAAGTCAATGAACTCAAAATAGCTTCAAAAACCACATATATATATGTGGCGGCAACAAAAATGAAAAACTAAAGCTAGTAACCTTTCAATGAGTCGATGGCGGCATAGATGTGATGAAATAAATCAATCGCCGGAGATGTGTTAACAAACAAAAATCACCGGAGAAGAGAGCAAACAAGCAAGCAAAGTGACTGAATGAAGAAACAATGAAGACAGGGAGAGCTCGGGCCGCACGGCTGGAGGTGGAAGAACAGTTCAAATATAGGGAGGGACATTTAGCCTCGGTCCTTATTCCCAGCCGGGGCTAAGTGCCAACATTTAGCCCCGGCTGGATACACCAACCGGGGCAAGACCTTTAGTCCCGGTTGGTGTTACCAACCGGGGCTAAAGATTGACCTTTTGCCCCGGTTGGTAATACCAACCAGGACTAAAGGCCCCTCTGACAAATGAGCCGTTGGGCTCGGGAACTTTAGTCCCGGTTGGTGTTACCAACCGCGGCTAAAGACCTCTCTAGTCCCGGACGCAAATTTTTTCGTGACTAATGCTGATTTTGCAAATCGTCCAAAGGCCTGTTCTCTAGTAGTGCTAGTATCAACATCTCTCTCTAATAAAACAACACCACATGTTTGTCTGCTCAAAGCTATGCTTGTTCTAGCAGAACAAACGTCGGGAGGAAAAACTATGAAAAGCACATGCATATGACAAACAAAAGATGAATGTATTACTTACTTTATGCATATCTAATATTTAAATTGGACTAATCTATTAGTTTGAACTGAGCAAGTATACTGATTCAAAGTATAAACTAATATAGTGCTTCAAGCTGTACTTCTAGCAGATCCAACATAAGTGGTCTATGCAAGCACACACACTTGAAAAAGAAATATAGGGAAAATATAGTGCTTACATTAAATTTGGTATTTTGATTGGACTAATATATTGATTTGAACAAAACAAGTATGTCAATTCTGAGTACGGGTATGTGAAATTTCAGTACATTTTCAAGTACCGCTATGGAGATGATCCTGACTAACACATTTTGCAGCAAAACCATACATCCACATAGAGCATAACAATATTTCCGATGAACTCACCCACAAAAATTGAAAGGGGATGGATTATTAATCACCTGTTCTTGTGAATCTCCCCCGCACCTCCTATTACAGTCTCCTGTGGATCTCCTCCTCTCGTGGATCTCCTCTTCCTCCTATTACAGCCTCTATGTAGGCAGGACGCACAGTTGGACTTCAGATGCGACATTTATGCCCAATGATTTGCATTATTTTGTCTTGGTCCTGTCACAATATTGCCTTATCAGAGTACATTTAGTTGCCTATTACCAATAAAGTTCAGTAACTATTAGCTAGGCCTGTATCGATCCAAGAAGCTAATTATTAGCAGCTAACTATTAGCTCTATGGATCCAAATAGGACCTAAGATAGAGAACAATTAGAAGCCAGATTGTATTTGTAGTCCAAGTTAGTAATATACTGTACAAGTCAAACTCATTTTGGATTGTTCCATGTCGGTTGCCACAACCCACAACAACAGACCTTAGATATGTTGTACTAATATAAATAGAAGGCAATATAAACTTAAAGTTTTAGCTTTCAGCAGCATCTAAATAATCTATCTAACTCATTTCAGTGAACACATTTGAGGTGATTCAGATACAACATTGGCATTCAAATCGAGTTAAAATAAAATATTTGTGAAAACAAAACATCAGGTCAATGCAAACACTTCAGAACCAGGTGATGAGAACATGTCCATACAATTCTACAGAGCTATTTTGGTGCTGCAGAGAACAACTAGGGAATCAAACACAAAATTATCAAGATATAAGATTGTTTACTATCCTTCTTACCAGACATCAAAGAGAACTCAATGCAGGCAAGCATCTTCATGGAGCTCCACTATATCCTACAAACATGAGTGGAAATCGTACTTGACAATATTGCCATAACATACCAGTTAAACTAAGTGTTTTAATTTTTTTAAGAAAGTCAAATTAAGTTAACATGAAGAATGTGATTGTACTTGATAGAGTAAATCAGCAGCAGCAACAGGCACACAACAATCTTCTCTAATCCATTGTAGTCATAGTTGCACATATAGTAGTGCTAGTAGAGTAAATCAGCAGTTGCTACATATAAAAGTACTATTATTATTGTTTATCCTATAATTATTGGCATACTAAAAAATGCCATGAATGCAAATATGCAAACAAAATAAGGATAAAATGGAATTACCATACCTTATTTGCAGTGTCATGCTTTAGCATCAAATGTCATCTGAAGAAAGCAAACAAAGGTCAAACAGATTATAACGGGTAAAACTTTGCTTAATTCTAACCACTTCAATCAAAAGACATACATAAATATCATAAAATCATGCACATAATTACAATGTGGAACTTGATTATCAGTACAAGAAGCACAATCTCACTCATTCTATCATGCAGCCTGAGACAATAAATGGAAATGCTACAAGGGCATCCGACTTCAAGATACGATCCAGAAACTAATTGCGACCATTTTAAAATTTACCTTGTCACAAATCCATCGGAGCCACAAACGCTACAGACTAATTCCTAGAAGGACAAGTTGAGGAGTGCCGCCTCTGACTCTGCACTGACCCAGAGCGTGTCCTCATCGACATCATACAGCTGCAGCCCCAACAATGAATCAGACACTGCAAATTGGAATCCAAAATGAGCTAGACCCCGGACGATTTGCTGAAAATAGAATTCTCCAACCTCAAAGAAATTTAGAATTGTTTGCATCTTCTCGAACTCGACCCAAACAGAAGGGCACGCAAGGAGAGGATGCCCAATCCGTAAGGAACAACGAGGCGAGGAGCGAGTTCTCACCGAATCCCATGAGGAGACGAGCAGGGTTGTTGGAGGAGGGTGCGAACCGAACCCGCCTGTGGTTACGTCGCCACTGCTAGGACGAGTTGGAGCACCGGGATCTCAGGCAAAATCCTCTACCAATCACCCCATAGGAACATGGATCTTCACTCCCCTTCGAGTAAAATCAACTGGATCGAACGTGTTGTGGAGAAATCGACGAGGGGAGGAAGAGAGTGAAACCCTAGACAGAGCCCATAGAGAAATGGAGATGAGAGGAACTTGAATGGTTCGCAAGCAAGAATGTACGGAAGAAGGGGCACGACTCTAGCCGGCGGCTGGCCGGTGGCGTGGGAGGCAGGCGCGAGGCACGGCTGCACGCGGCCACGAAGAGCATGCACGGCGACGGCGTGGCGATGGAGGCAGAGGTACGGTAGTGGCAGCGTCGGAGACGGACGAGCGCAGGGGCGTGGCCACGGATGCGGATGCGTTGTTTTTTTCTTTTTTTGGTTTGGACCACAGGGGCGAAGTGGAGGATGCATATGGACGTGGGTTTTTATTTTTTTTCTTTTTTTTTGCCGCTGTGACGATGTCTGGTGGGGTGAAGCTGTAGTCTATGATGGATGTAGCAGGCCGTATCGAACGATTAGAAGATGGCCGATCGGAATAGAGTCTTGACCTTATAAATATAGGACTGATAGTCCAAACTTGTTGTGCTATTCTGATATTAACTACTGACCCATTTATATCATTTGTGAACAACATGGTAAATCCATAGCGGAGGTTTGAGATGGAGATGTTTTAAGACTCTCCTTTAGAAGACATGTCTCTGGAAATTTGATGTTTCTATGGTATGAATTGTTAGCCGTGATGGAGACTATGAATCTGACAGAAGAAGATGATCAGATAATTTGGTGCTATAGCTCAAGCGGAAAATATTTTGTACAATCCCTTATTAATCATAGAAGAGTAATCCCTATATATGATCATGTTGTTTGGAAGTTGTGTATCCCACCTAGAGTCCAAAATGTTTTATGGCTTTTGTCGATGAACAGGTTGCTCACAAGAGACAATCTCGTTAAACATCCAGAGGTTTTAGATCAATCATGCCTTTTTTGTGCTGAAAATCAAACGATTAATCATCTCTTCTTTCAGTGTATAGTTACCAAACGTATTTGGTGTATTGTGTTTGAGGTTTTAGATTTGTCGGGGGATGTTAGCTATGAAGTAGTGGCCTCATGCTGGATTGCCAATAAATGACATAATGTTACTAATATTGTTTGTGCTGTAGTTTTATGGTGTTTATAGAAAATGCGTAACGACTTATGTTTTCAGGGATCAAGATGGACAAACGAGAAGAGGGTCTTATTGTGGGTGGCCAAAATATTGAGAAGATGATTACCGTTGTTCAAGCAGAAAGTAGGAGAGTGTGTCAAAGTGATGGCGTCAAGACTGGAGGCTCGAGCGCTACAACCGATGGAGCTCTGTTGGGTGAATGGTTGGGAGACGTTGTCAGCTTCAGTTCAATTGGATTTCCAGCTTTTGGATCAAGACTGCAATGTTGTGATTCAAGCGAGTTCTGAGTCTGCTATATTGATTATCTAGAGTGTGTTTGATTGTAAGGTGAACAACCTTTAGGTCCTATTTCTTGGCGAGTGTGCTGATATGCTTCAAACTTGGATGCTTTGACTGCTTTATGTTTAATAAAGCGGGGAAAACCTTTTTGTCTAAAAAAAATGCTCGTTCATCCTGGTTCAGACTCGCTGCATGCATCGACGCTCATGCAGCCTGCACTAACCAGAAGACCATTACATCTGGGCAACCTAGCCACTGTGGGTCTGCATGGCGGCCACGATACAAGCTGCGTTGGGAAAGAAACCAAACACGTCCTAGGAGCCTATTAACAAATATGATTTTTCATTTTTTTCCTACTAGGAAATTCAGCGATCCTCTATGCGGGCTGATGTTTTAAGTTACAAAACTAGAGGGTCCAAATATAGTTTTGGAAAAAGTTTCTTTTACCTCTTAGGGTCTATTTGGCTACATTAGAATCTTTTACACCTGTAGGTGGCTTCCAATTGTAAACTACTGTGCACAAGAATACTATTGAATTTTTTTCACCTAAGAAACTTTGGTTTGATGAAAAATATGCCTGCAGCCGGTAGTGGTGCCCTTGCAGAGGCGAATACAGTGCTGCTGCAAAATGTGAAGGCCACCGCCGCCACCGGCCACAAATCACCGTCGATCAAGCTGCCGCCATACGGATGCTTCTCTTCGATTTTCAGTAACCAATATAATTGCATAAATTCTGCAATTTTTGGGCTATCTGAACTCAAGAACATAGTGCACAGATTCATAGTCGAGACTGGCGAGTGATGCTACACACGAATTTTTTTTTATTAATAACCCAATTAAATAAAAAATTTCATAATTAACACTGTTTAATTTTTTTTTTCAAAACTAACCCTTTTGCCGCGCCGTGCCGCATGGCGCGGCAAAAGCGTTAGCCGCGCCATGCATGGCGGCGCGGCAAAAGTGCCACCGTGGCACCGGCCGGCCACGCAGGCCCGCTTGGGCCCCGCCTGTCAGTTTGCCGCGCCAGGCGGGCTGGCGCGGCTAGTGCGTTTGCCGCGCCAGGCGGCCTGGCGCGGCCAACGGCTTTGCCGCGCCAGGCGGGGTGGCGCGGCAAAGCCAATCTAGATCTGGCCGCCGCGCCGAGCAGCAGGCTCCTCCTCATTCCTCTCTTCTCCCAAACCAATTCAATCCAATCCAATCCATTTCATTCCTCCTCTCTTCATCTCCCTCCCCCAATCAAACTTGTCTACAAGAGGTATTTTGATCCATATGATTGTTCTTTATCCATATTTGCAATGTAGGATTGAACCATATTTTTGTAAGTTAGGGTTTGTAGACAATATTTATTTTGATACTGTCGTGACGTTAGTTGTTAATTAATGATGGATTTGTTCATGTATTAGACTTTTATATCTGTTTTGCTTAATATTTTGTTCATTTTGTGTACATTTTTTTGTGTAATATTTGTTACGTCATTATGTAGATTTATAATTAATCATGAATGTATGTGTAGCGTTGACATATTTTTTATTGTTAGGATGCCGCGGCGTGGCAAAGCTAGTAAGGCAAGGTAAGATCGGTACATTGTTGATTTATTTGTCTGTTTTAATGAAGTAATTTTGTGTTATGTTCATTTGTTATTGCGTTGATGATTGTAGGCAGCCTCTCACGGGCAATGCCTTTGCCCGTTTGCCATTGCCTAGCGGTGTTCCGGTGCCCATGTGCTACTGCGGCGATGATTGTAAGGTCGCAATATCTGATGAGGAGCACACATACGGTCAGAGGTATTGGATGTGTGAGAATTATGCCTTTGACCCTACACCTAAACAGATCCGTATTGGACTGATGGTGAGAAGCTGATGACTTGTTCTATACATGAATGACAAATCATTTATATTTTATTACCTAATTGACTTAGTCGTATTTTGCAGGAGCCTCCACCACTATGTGACTTCGAGCAGTGGATCGACACTGAGATGAAGCCGGAGGACAAGGAGCACGTAGAGAGGATGAAAAAGTGGGCTGCGGAGGACAAGGAGCGTTTGGAGAAGAGACGCAAAGAAGAGGCAGCACAAAAGCAGCATGAGGAAGAGGCAAGAATGAGGGATGCAGCTAAGCGTAGGGGGGAGAGGGAGAAGAGGCTTGAGCGTGTGCGCCGTGCCAAGGCTGCCATGGAGCAGGATCCGGATGCTGTGAGGAAGGGAAAGTGGCCTCGTTGCACTCAGTAGTGTGGTAGGTTCAGTAGTCATTATTGAGTAATGAACATCGTTGTCATTTGGTGGACTTGTTAGTCTATTGTACTGTTGGCTTGTACTCCCCTGTACCGTTTATTTCGGATCCTCGATAATGTAGTCTTGAACTGCACTTTGTTCGGCTTTATTATATGTTGTTGTATTGTTTGCGGTAGTTCATGTGTCGTTGATTTTTTGTGGGATAAAGTACGAGAAATAGAATAGAGCAAACCATTACACGAACAACAAACTAGTACATGGCATGTGAGGACCTTTTACCGTAACTTGGTTAAAAGGTCCTAGACTAATCCTAACATGCCTTAGGTAATTGATTGTCACAACACAACACGCACATAGTGATCTAAGTAGTCTAGAAGCCGTCCCACATAGCAAACTGAGTAGACCCTTCTCCGTAATAGCCTCCCATTGCGGGTGGTGGTGGTGGTGGCGGTGGTGGGGGCGGCGGTGGAGGCCCCTTGTTCTTGTGATGCGGGCAGTTGCAATATGGATCAAGGCATATTGCTTCATCTGAACCGCCTGCATCGCTGTCGTCATCATCATAGTCCTTGAGCATGCTTTTAACTTCTCTTTCAAGATCGTCGATACGACGCTGCAGATAATAGATGTATTCCTGATGCGGCCATATTGGAGGAGGATCCACCCATCTGGTGAAGCCGCAGTTTTCTTCGGAAATAGAAGACTGTCATTCACAAAATGACTAAGTATTAGCAAACATGAGAGGCATAGCAACAACAATTAAATAAAGTTACCCATGCTCGCGGGCATTTGAAGAAACGTCGGCCTGCCTCCAGGTCGTCGTGGAGCATCTGCACCAAACAGTCCTCACCATGGCGGCATTTTGGCCAGTCCTCTAAACGGTTATCGTATCCCCTAAGAGGACGGTCCCGGCTGAAATCCTTTTTGCTCTCAACGGGAAAGTCATATAGTGCCTCTAAGAATAAATCAGGACCAAGAGATCCCTCCCACACAATGGGAGGTCCCTTCCTCCCACCCTTTCCTCTCCCGCCTTTGGACGAACCTCCAGACATCTCTACTACGAACCTCGCAAGCTCTGCTGAAGGTGTTGAATATGCAAGGCACTGATGGGTTTATATAGGCGGGGCCCTGGTTTTGAACTTGTGAATTATCTCAGCTGCATTGTGAGTGTGTAGTTAATGCAACTGAAAAGGCTATTCGCTGAAAAATCTAATCACTGAAAAGCCTATATACTGAAAAGCCTACAAACTGAAAAGCCTATACACTGAAAGGCCCTTTCCGCGTGGATCCGCAGAAGTGCCTCCCGTCCGAGCGTCGGACGACGCTGCTGCTGGTACAGTGTCTGACACCAAAGGGCTCGAAGGCTGAGGAAGGTGCGGTGGGGCCCACGCTGTGTCCATGCACCCAAGCTTCTGAGCAAGCTTCCTGCAGCCCTTCCTGATTTTCTGCAAATAAGAAAATAATAATAATAAATATTAGTACAGTTTATGACTTCTTAAAATTTACACGTGCAGTTCGAATGGGTTATGATACCTGCAGAAAAGCCTGTACCGGGGCGTGGTCCCCAGTAGAGCTGGTGTGGTGTATAAGCTGCGCTGCCTCGTCGGAGTACCGAGACAGCTGCGACGCCTGCCGACACAAGACCAGGGGGTAAGTGCACCAAGTACAGAAACACAAACAATAGTTGAAGGACATGATATATTACCACGTAGCTGTGTAGAGGGGCTCTGTCAGGCTGAGTCGATGCCCTAGTGGTAGCATCGTACGGGTCCTCGTCGTCGTCCGACTCGTCCTCAGCAGTGACCTCGTAGTACGGTGGCTTAATGTGCAACCGGGTGCTCCGGTGCAGCCACTGTAGGTACTGGTCGAAGACGCCCTGGTCGTACGGCTCGCCGTCGTCAACGTCCTGCTGGTACCTGTTTGTCCAACTCAGGACATGATCGGCGTGCTCCGCGCGCCAATCAACGGGATTCTTCCGTCTGCTTTGGCGCTTCACCCTGCATTGCAAAGGAAACCCATCTGTTAGAGCATAAGATAGAATTTACTAGAGTAACTGAACAACACTGTGGAGGATACTTACTTGTGCAACCTCTGATCCGTGCTAATCAGAGGTGGAGGAAACTCCTGTCGTAGGCCGAACTGACGCATCACCCTGATGGGCAAGTGCATCTCGACCACGTAGAAGCAGATAAGAGGGACGGTGCAACGCCAATCTAAACGGTCCAGCTCCGTGGCGGGGTCGAACACGTTGTCGTACAGGTCCCAGGGGTCCCAACTGACCTGTTTGTAATGAACAGACATAGTTAGTCATGTTCCTTTTTCAATATAAAAAATTGAACTCATTCCGGAATTACCTGGTGCTGTGTCAGGACGTCCAGCAAGTCCGTGTACAGGTGGTAGCGGCGCTGGGGGTTGCCTCTAACTGCCTCTGCCGTGGACCAGACAAACAGAGCAGTGGGTCGGGTGTCCGGGTGCGTCCACACCTGCATTCCAATTCGAATCAGTTAAATGACTGTAAATTTGTAAAAGCACACGCACGCACGCAAGAGGTATGTACTTACCGCCTCCTCTCGTACGCGGGGACGACCCACAGGCAGCCGCTGCCAGGCCCAAACCTGGAGCAGGGGCAGACACCCTCCCAAGCTAGAGGAGGCCTGCCTCCGCCGGCACCCCTCGCACAGCTGTCTGTACAGCCATGCTAGAACAGCGCTCCCCCAGCTGTAGCCGGCGATGTTCTCCCACGGCTGTGCGAGGATGGGGACGAACATCCAGCTGATGGTGTTCCCCGATGAGTCGGGAAACAGGAAGGCCCCAATAAAGTGCCAGAGCCACACTCTGGCATACCTCTCGACTACCTGTGGGTCAGCGTTGAGGGGGCAATACGAAAAGTGCTGGGTGATCCACGACGAAGGCACCCCAGTAGTCTTCCTGTTTGTTTACAAAAAGTAAAAGTTAGGAAAGGATAGTAGCACATCGTATGCAACTAAATTAGAAAAAAAAATTAGCTTACTTGTTCCTCTTAGCGTCTGCGTCGTCGGGGGGCGTACGACCACAGAACTGGTGGACGGTGTCCATCCACGTGTCGGTGTCAAGAATCCCCGTCACGGGGAGGCCGCCCAGGCGTAGACCAAAAATCTTGGCCACGTCCTGTAACGTCACGGTCATCTCCCCACAGGCTAGGTGGAAGGTGTGCGTCTCGGGACGCCACCTGTCCGCCAGCGCGGTGAGGAGCGCGGGGTCGAGCTGCAACCCCACGTCGTTGGCAACGCGGGCTAGCACCAAGAAGCCCGCGCGCCGCAGGAAGGGTGCGTAGCGCTCGTCCCACCGGTGCCATAGGTGGGTGCGCGGCCTCAGCAAAGACAACCTCTCCGGAGGGGCGTAGTCGGTGAGCCTGTGCGCCCGGTGCTCGCCGTCGTAGAACGGCTCAAGGAGAGGGTACGCCGGAGGGTTCGCCATCCTGTTTAAACAAAACATGGTAACAAGTTAGTACAGCGTCAAAAATAATAAAGCATTAAAACAAATGAAAGACATACGTACAATAATAGCAAAAGCATTCAAATAATTAATATAAGTAAAGATAACAATAATAAAGCATTAAAACAAATGAAGACATATGTACACCTGTTGTGTTTGTCTACGATGGAAGGCTGCATTATGCCCTGGCATGTGGCAAACAGAGCATAGGTTCGTGCTCGGTGTCTGGTCAAAGTCCCCCCCCGCCATACCTATCCATATTGTCCATGTCACCCTTTAGTCTCTTCTTCCTCCTCCTACCCTTACCTAACTTCAGCAGCTCAGGATCAGGCATGAAGTCTCTACCCAAGTATGGAGGCCATTGAGTGGGATCAAGGTAAGGCTCGAAGCTGCTCTGCCATATTGCGACGGTGTTGCTCCGGCGATAGTACTCGGACATATATGGTACGGCCTTGTAGTTATATCCGCGCGCTCTACAGGACGCAATCATGTGAGAGCAAGGGGCATGCATTATCTGCGGCACGTTACAACTGCATTCCACTCTTTGAAGATCGATCCGATAGTTGCGACCACCGTAGCGTTCCCCGCCCATGGTAGTTCCACCCTTTGCTCGAACATTATAGATTTGTCTGGTTGGTCCATAAGCCTCACAAGTTAGCTGCGTTGCCCAGATCTCATTTTCCTGAATGTGCTCATTTCCCGCCTTTCCAAATTCACCATCCGTTTGTAGGTTGTCTTGAGCAATGGACCACCTTTTCACAAAATACTCGTTGGTCTTGTGAAACGAGTACTCAACGATTCCAGAAACGGGCAAGGCTCTAACACCGGTGAATACCTTGTTGAAAGACTCCGATGAGTTGGTGGTCATTATGCCGAACCGGAAACCGCCCTCATCGTAAGCAAGCGCCCACTTCTCCTTGTGTTCCATCTGTCTCTCGATCCAGGCCCTGGCAGCACTGTTTAACATTTTGTCCAACTCTTCCATTGTTTCTTTGAATTTGTGCTCAGTTTTAACACAACATAGCTCTTTCACCTTGGCACAAACCTCCTTTTTTCTCTGCCGACGCCAGAAATTGGCGGCAAAGTGACGCATGCACCATCTGTGCACTAGAGGAGGACAACCCTCTATCTCCTCCTCTGCGGCACGAAGCAACCCAACATGACGGTCCGAAATCAAACATATTGTCCGAGAAGGCCCTAACACTTGTATCCGTAGCAGGGCCATGAACCAAGACCAAGACTCAACGTTCTCCCCCTCAGCCAAGGCGAAAGCAATTGGAACTATCTGGTCCTCGGGATCAACAGCCGCCGCCATCATCAACACACCCTTGTACGCTCCGGTCAGGAAAGTACCGTCCACAAGTATGACTGGACGGCAGTACTGATAAGCATGCTCTGTTTGTGCAAAAGACCAAAATACACGCTGAAGCACATGTGTAACCTTGCCGGTGTTGCGGTCTATATACTGCCCATTGGTGTGTGGAAACCATTTTAGGCCAGGGTTATAGTATGCCATTGCACACAAAATCCGTGGAATCCTGTTGTACGCTTCATCCCAACCACCCCAACGAATTGCAAGGGCGATCTGCTTCGCACGCCACGCCTTTCCATAAGTCACCTTATAGCCTGTGAATCCAAATATGGAGATAAGCAATTGTGAAACAGATACGTCGGCGTCATCATCAACAAATGCCAAAATGTGCCGTGCAAGGTATCTTGCCGTCAACTGAGGATGTTTTTCTTGTCCCTTATTTGTAAAACAGGTATGCGGTTGTACTACTTTACTGATTCTCCACTTGCCATCAGTTCTCTTGCGAGCATTCAGCCTCCAGGGACAACTATGATGCATACACCTGATGTGGTACCTCAAACTAATATCAGAATGGCTGACCGTGTACGGTCGATGATGATGCACAGCATAGTGCTGAAGGAAAAGCTTCAGCTCACTCATAGTGTTGAAAATCATACCCTTCTGAAGAATACAATCTGTATGGTCATGCAGTGTTTGCTTGCACAGGTTCAATCCAGTATCACAAACAGCCTGGTCCACCATACTGACATCCCTATAACTTGGAACGCCTCTAAACTGCATGTTAACCGACCTCAATTGCTGCAGCTCTGTCTCAGTCAAAGGATCAGGCGGAACATAATACCGTGCTTCGCTAAAACGCCCCCACGCATCAAAATGTGTATGATCCTCTGGTATATCAGTGACTAGTCTCCCTGGAGGATGCATATTCTGAGGAACCGGCTGTGGCATAGCACGAACCGGTTGTGGAATAGCACGAACCGGCTCTGGCATAGCAGAAATATAACTGTCCTCTTCTTCGTCATAGTCTGAATCATCATCAGAATCATAGTTTTCATCAAATAGTTGTGCCTCATGCTCCTCCTGCTCCTCCCGCTCTATGTCGGCCACATCAAAATCATTGTTTATTTGACCGACGTCAGCGTGGGCATCTTCAGTTGCATACACCGTCTCCTGCGTGGGGTGACCATCAACGTCCATAGTCATCGGAGCTGCATCGTCATCATCCCCTACCTCCTGTGCTTCACCATCGTTGCCATCATCGGACGCCTCTGCCTGCTTCCTCAAACCATCCACTACCACGATCTCACCCATTGTCGAATTGGATGCCATAACGATCGCCTGGTATTTTGCCCAGTCAGCCTGGTTGCGCAAGGGCAACAACGCATAGTTCGACCTAATCTTGCCACTGTCAAATCTCCCTTTCAACGAGAAATCACCATCAAACTTCTCCTTCAGACGCAACATAAGGTCCGTAAAGGAAGGCCGCTCATCAAATACTTCGAGTTCTTGTTCCATGTTATCATCAAACAACCCGTCTCGTTTACTAACTGTGCCTCCATAAAACAATGTGAATACAGTGTCCATCTACAAAGTCAATAGTGCAACTAAGGTCAAGTGATGGTCAAGTGATGGTCTTCTCTAAAATACAGAATGACATAAATACTATGTTGTCTTCACTAACCTAACTAACATATTAACGTAAACCCTAAACCCTAAACCCTAGACTAAGTAACTAACCTAACTAAGTAACTAACTAACTAAACCTAACCTAACTAACCTACCTAACTAACTAACTAACTAACTAACTAACTAAAACTAACCTAACATAAACCTAACTAACTAGCTAGCTAACTAACTAACTAACACACTAACTAACTATATAACTAACTAACTAACCACCTAAACTAACCTAACCTAACTAACTAATCTAACCTAACTAACCTAACTAACTAACTAGATAACTAACTAAGCAAATAAATAAATAAATAACTAAATTACTAACCTATTTAACTAACTAATTAACGCAAACTACAAAAAAAAATAACAAAAAGAAAAAAAAATACCTTCCGGTCGTGGACGATGGTGGAGACGGTGGTGGAGGGGGGCGCCGGTGGCGGCCGGGGGCGGCCGGTGTCGCCGGGGGCGCCCGGGGGCGGCCGGTGGCGGCCGGGGGCGCCGGTGCGCACGGGGGCGGCCGGCCGGGACGGGGACGGGGACGAGGCTCGGGGGCGCCCGGGGGCGGGGACGAGGCACGGGGACAGGGACGAGGCACGGGGGCGGCGGCGCGGGGGCGGCCGGCCGGGACGGGGACGGGGACGGGGGCGCCCGGGAGCGGCCGGTGACGGCGGCGGCGGCGGGGCTCGACGGCGGCGGCGGCGGGACGGAGGCGCGGGCGGCCGAGAAGGAGGAGAAAGGAGGAAGAAGCCGCGGGCGCCAGATCTAGATCGGCTTTGCCGCGCCACCCCGCCTGGCGCGGCAAAGCCGTTGGCCGCGCCAGGCCGCCTGGCGCGGCAAACGCACTAGCCGCGCCAGCCCGCCTGGCGCGGCAAACTGACAGGCGGGGCCCACGCGGGCCTGCGTGGCCGGCCGGTGCCACGGTGGCACTTTTGCCGCGCCGCCATGCATGGCGCGGCTAACGTTTTTGCCGCGCCATGCGGCACGGCGCGGCAAAAGGGTTAGTTTTGAAAAAAAAAATTAAACAGTGTTAATTATGAAATTTTTTATTTAATTGGGTTATTAATAAAAAAAAATTCCTACACACCCGGTGACTTATCCAGCGAGCTTACAAAAGAGGAACAACATAAGGAGCATACCGGTATCCCCGAGGTACATAACGGTCTGCGGGCGGCCCACGCCACCACCGGCGAGGATACAGCTGTGAATCTCCAGGCATCGATACGCGTAGGGCCAACTCTATAATTGGGCCCTTGATCAAGCAAGAAGATAAGAGCCCGTTAAACAAAATTTGAATATCAAAACTATAGCATATAGTACGTATAATAAAAAATATTTTATAATATCTATATAGCTCATAAGACATAACAATAATATAACAAAAAAACTACAAAAAATAACCATTATGATTCCCTCAAATAAAGATATAATGCTTCATTTGCCTTGTAAAAATTGCCTTCGGGGTATTTCTTGATATAAAATCTTTAAGAACAGTATCAAGATTTAAAAATTAGAAATTTATTCAAACAAAAACATTGAATTAGAATTTTATAACCCCACAAGCATAGCATATACGTAAAATAAATAAGAAAAAAATAAAAATACAAATCGAACATGGGTGTTGGTGTGTTGCATACTGTGAATCTGTGGTTGTCTGATCACGTTCACGTCTTAGCGTTTCAGCGTTTGTTGTCTGCCGCGCCACGGCGCTGTTCGGACAGAGCCTTGACTGATCAGATCGGCGGCAACGTCTCCTCTTCCTCTCTAGTCTCCCATAGGCCGCAGTCTCGTCCGTTGATGCGTAGCTCAGCAGCTAGGGTCGCGATTGCGAACTCACGGCGGCAGGAAACGAAACGTCGAACTCTGAAATGAGTGGAGGTTCTTTTCTTCCAGACTATAATAGTTCCTTATAGTTGTGAACTTCTGGCCATATTGGCTGGTGTTGACGTGTGGTTTGTGATGAACTTTGCCTTTGCTTAAGCCAATTAGCCATATTAAAATTATTATATATACTAATTACCTATATAGTCTTGAGCCCCCTAGCTCCATGGGCTCTCCCGGTGGTCGCACTACCTGCCCCTCCCCTAGAGCCGGCCCTGGATACGTGTCGCAGCCACCACGTAGTGCTCGAGGAGGAAGGGCCGGTGGACAGAGGTGCTCCATGTTCGGACCACGAACGCCGTCGGGAGTCGGCAGGAAGCGAGCGACGACCAGGAACAGCGTCCCCGTTGGGCGGACGCCGAAGGACTCCATCGGCGCAACACCGTGGGTAGTGAGATGCTCTCCGACTGTTGTGTCGCAATACGGAACCGTGCGGGATCGGTCGGTGGATACAGGTGCGTGGGTAGGCTGCAGGGGCGGCGCGATGGCGGTGGGCAACGACGTTGGCAGCGACGTGCGCGAGGATGGGCTGCGGATGCAGGACTGCAGAAGGTGTGCTCAATAGACGTTGTTTTTTTTTCGAGACGTCAAGAGGAGATTATTATTCTACACCAGTTTTGACTCAATCTAAATGTAAACATAATGTGATCACTAGCCATCCAAATAACTAATTTAGATTTAGGTTGAAAAAATTATCAGACCTGTAATTTACAAGTGTTTTAGACTAAATACGAGTCTTCCAAATAAGCCCTTAGTATATTCTTTAGAGTTCAATGACTTTAATCCCGGTTTTTAGCAAAACTAAAGATAGTCACCTTACAACATTTAGGTTCCCAACATTACAGATGAAAAACGGTACAAATACTTTTGGAGCGTATTGAAGACCCAACCCTATAGAAGAGTTTAGACATGTCTGTATCTGAGCCCGAATATTAATATTTGATACTAAATCCGTATATAAGACTCTGTTTGGTTTCCAGAGCTAAAGTTTAGTAGCTATCACATTGGATGTTGTGACTCTAATTTTAGTTACTAAAAGTAAACTAATTTGTCAGCCGGAGGCTAATTTGCGAGACGAATTAAGCCTAGTTAGTCCATGATTCGATCATGTGGTGCTACAGTAAATATTTGCTAATCATGAACTAATTTGGCTTAAGAGATTCATCTTGTTAATTATTGTATGGTGGTGTAATTAGTTTTATAAGCATTCTATTTTTAATAGACTAAATGAGTGTCGTAACATCAGATGTGACAGACTAAATTTTAGCACCTGAATCCAAACACCTCCAAGTACTCAAATCATATATTTATGATGTCGATATCCGATTGTGTCATATCCAACATAGATGATAATATCCGTATTCGAATCTAAATCTAAATAGAAATATGAAAACAAATGTAATATCGGTGATATTTGTTCGTATCTGATCCGTTTTCATCCCTACCCACCAGCTACACAACACAGTCACATCTAACTAGAGCATCCACCCAGAACGAAAAAAGGCATAGCTACATAGAGACAACTATTTTAAGGAAGGATGGCAAAAACTTTATCATGTTTTCTATTAGATGAAGAAAGGGAAAAAATGTGCACATCTGATTTTTTTCTGAATAAAAACTAAGCCCAAAAAATATACAACTGAGGAGAATGTTCCACTCATCCTACACAACTCTGATACAACAACCAGACAACAATCAAAACTCATGCCACTACTTGCTCCAACTTGGTCCAATCGACCCAACTAAACTGCGGATACATGGGTGTATGCCGAGTCTCTGAGTGCTGAGTGATTGTCAACTGAGATGATGCGCATGTTCTTTGGCTTGTGTTGTGCAGGTGTCGAGCACGGATACAGTGATCAGAGGCAAGGTGAAGGTCAAGTAGAGACGTGCCGTGCCGATGGACCGAGAGTGGCGAAGGGCGGACGTGAGGCTTGGACTGAGGGACCGGTGGCCCGAGGATCAGCTGTGGTGGCTGACAGCCTGGGACAGCGACGAGCAAAGACTTGCGGTCAAGTGTTGCCTAAGTCGAGGACTTGGGGACACGTGTCAGTGGGCGGGGTGCACGGGCGGTGCATCCCCTCTACGGCGTCGGTTTGGTGGTAGAGCCAGAGAAAAACCATCGGGTGGACGGTTTCCAGGTTTGGGCCTCAAAACCTGGGCGCGGATGGTTTCCGAGTTTGACCACAAAACTCGGGCTGAGGACGGTTTCCAGGTTTGGGCCTCAAAACCTGGGTGCTGCGGGTTTGCTGAGTTTGGGCCACAAAACTCAGGCGCTGGTGGGCTGGTTTCCCGGTTTGGGCCTCAAAACCGGGGGTTGGCTGGAAAGGCTGGTTTCCCGGTTTGGGCCACAAAACAGGGGGTGCAGAGCGAGGGCGGCACGTGGCGGCAATCGGGAGGTTGCGTCGAGGCAACGCTACGAGTTGTGCGGGCGTGGCTGTCGGATCCACCTACCATCGAGTTGGTCCAGAATAACCTTAGGGTTTAGCTGGTTCGCTCTGTAAGTAGTTAGGGGTAGAGTGGGAATTAGGAATAGTTAGAATTAGGATAAGTAGGGGGAGACACCCACCTCCCCATTTATCTCAGTCATTTTGCTCTTTGCTTCTAGGGTTTCCTGCTCTCCCAATCCCCTGCTGTAGCTAGCTGAGATCCGCAGAGAACCATACCTCTGTGTACTGGAGATTTTGAGGAAGTGAGGCCGTAACCTCACTGTTATAGCGTGTGGTAGCCACACGGTTGCAGATCGATGACTTGATTCGCGTTTTGTTCGTGTTCTTCGCGTTCTTCGTTTCTCCGCGATTTTCCCGTCACTCGATCTCCCTCTCTCATGCGTCTTTGCGAAATCCATTTGAATCAACTTGTTCGTATTTGAAAGGAGATCATTTCCACCAAAGGAATTTATCTAACTCCTTACGAACAAGTAGATCGGGTTGATTTCGTTTTCATGGCGCTTTTCGGTTCATCCTCCTCCCCTTTCGATTTCCCGGTGATTGAATCGATTTGAGCGGATGATTTCTTGGGGATAGTCTCCTAACTACCCCATGATCATCTTCTCCAAGTTTGGGAACGTGGGATTTTGATTTGGATCGATTTTGGAGAGATTTGGGGAGAAGGCGACTGAAATCGCCCTCTCTGCGCACTCGCGGACAGTCCGCGGTTTGACCGGCGGACAGTCCGCGCGTCGGGCTTCGACCGAGCAGTGGTCGCGTGGCTTGACTGTTTTTGCCTCGGGTGACCGGCGGACAGTTCGGGCCCGAGCAGGGAGACTTCAGCAACTGTGTTGTTTTGGGGATTTTGCCGGCGGACAGTCCGCCATCCCCCCGCGGACAGTCCGCGGTTGAGTCGGACAGTCCGGGACCGTACCGGCGGACAGTCCGGGATTTGGCTGTTTGTTCCGGTTTAGTGCGTTTGCTCTCCCGACTTCTTCGCTTGGTTTCCGAACTTCTCGTTTGGCCCTAGAGTTGATCAAGGAACCTCTCTAGGTATCTTTGCTACTTGTTAGCATAGGTATTTGGGAGTTTCTCGACGTAGCCATCTATCTACGTTCGGGACTTGGTTTTTGGGGTCGTATTCGAGCCGGTGCTTTTGGCTTTTGTTTTGCTATCGCTTTGTGGTGCCTCGCTGTGATCCTAGAGATCATCCACCCTCTTCCAAGGGTCGTGGGCATCACGGTTTCGGTCATAACTCTTGGGGGTTGATTTTGGGACATTTGGCCAAAGTTTCGAGAGAAATTTTTGAGCTCCCATTCAACCCCCCCTCTGGTCGCCTTGCTAGTGCTTTCTCGGTCCTTCAATTGGTATCGGAGCAGGTTAAGGATCTTCCACCTTAGCCGGTTCCAGATCCACCGAAGGCGACATGGATCGCGGCATGGGCAAACTGCCGTTCTTTGATGGGACGAACTATGCGTATTGGAAGATACACATGTCGGCCTATCTCCAGAGCATGGGCTCTTCTGTCTGGGAGATTTGCAACAAGGCCGATTACGTTGTTCTGGCTGCTCGTGTCTCTCAGCTTCAGATCGATGAGCACGAAGCCAATAGCCGGGCGCGTAACGCCTTGTTCTCCTGTTTGAGCATGTCTGAGTTTGATCACGTTTCTCACCTCCCCACGGCTCGTGAGATTTGGGCGACCCTCATGCGTTTCCATGAGGGAACCACTCAAGTCAAATCCCGTCTCTACGAGTCGCACAAGCGGGAGTATGAGAACTTTCGACACATGCCTGGCGAGAGCATAGAAAGTTTATTCGCTCGCTTTCAGGTTGTTGTCAACAAGATGCGAGCGAACAAGGAGCTGTTGCCTTTTAACGATCATGAGAGGGCTTTGAAGCTTTTGCACACTCTTGATCGGTCGGTGTGGGACTCAAAGGTCCAGGCGATCATCAAATCGTCTAACTATGAGACCTCACTTGCGACGAGCTCTTTAGTAAGCTCAAGTCTAGTGAGATTGACGCCATGTTGAGGGCTTCTTATGAGAACCCTTCTGGCCCGACTATGGCTTTGGTTTCTGGCTCTTCTGCTAACCCCTCTGGAGGATTTGCACTCTCTTCACTCTTTTCTGTCACAGAGGACCAGCTGGAGTCTTTGGGGGATGACGAGTTGGCTTTGCTCGCCAACCGGTTCTCGCGGTTCCACAACAACCGCATGAATCGTCGCCGCGGAGGAGGACGCTCAGGATGCTACGAGTGCAGCGACCCCGACCACTTCATCGCCAACTGTCCCAAGAAGAAGCACTCATCTGGGAAGGGCGATCATGGGCACAAGTACGACTCCGGCAAGCGCAAGGAGAAGTACGTCCCCGCAAGGCACAAACAGAAGGGCGGCTTCAACAAGGAGTACATCAAGACCAAGTACTTGGAGAAGGCCCAGGCTGAGCAGCGTGCGTTCTTCGCCACGCTCAGCGACGTCGACGACTCGGACGACGACTCCGCTTCCTCAAGCGATGACGAGTCCGAGAAGAAGAAGAGGATCGAGGACAAGCTCAACGGCCTCTGCTTCTTCACCGACGACGACGACTTCTGCACCATGGCCCTCGGCAAGGAGGTCGACGGCGAGCTGGTGGACACCCCTCGGAACGACGACAACGATGACGACACCTCCCAGGTATCTCTGACCCGAGAAAATTACTGCTGCGCTCCTTAGTCAGGATAAGTTGCTTAGGCGTGCCGCTAGAGAGCGCAAGGAGTTTAGGCAGAAGTGGGAGGATACGGTGAAGGAACTTGAGTCTGTCAAGTCCACCATGGTTGTTACCGATGAGGAGGAGTGTGAGATGTGCACCACGCACATGACTGACCTTCTCACTTTGAGAGGTAAGTATGCTGCGTTGGTAGGAGAGGTGGATGAGCTGAAGGCTAGACCCTCGCTGTTGGGTGCGTGCAAGACTTGTCCTGTCTTGCAATCCGAGTTGGCAGAGAAGAATGCCAAGATTGTGTCTCTTGAGAAGGCCAGCTCGGGTAGCACTTGTGTGACTAGGTGTGCTTTGTGCGAGGGTTTGGAGATGGAGATTGCGAATGTGAAGCATGACAAGATGCAAACCGAGGAGGAAAACACATACCTTCAGACCATCTTGTCATGGGTATCTTGTGGTGAGCCGCAGCTCGGGATGATGATCTCCCAATTTAAGCGAGCTGCTGGAGGTCCGGGTGTAGGCTTTGCTCCGGGGGTTGATGTTTCAGCTTTTGGGAAGATTGGAGAGTCGAGTGGTCTGAACCCGAGTGAGAAGCCCAACTCCACCACTACTCCCAAACTTACCAAGCTTCCACCCAAAGAGCCTCTCAAGCCTAACACCAAGGATGGGGTGTTTGAGGAACCTCCGAGAGCTCCACCCAAGAACCAAGTGTGGCATCC
Organism: Coix lacryma-jobi var. lacryma-jobi; assembly: GCA_009763385.1. NCBI lineage: Eukaryota > Viridiplantae > Streptophyta > Magnoliopsida > Poales > Poaceae > Coix > Coix lacryma-jobi. Next base: position 95,919,059 of record CM019829.1, read on the forward strand.
CAAACCCAACCACCTGAAGAACAAGCTGGACACAATGCCACCTATCCAGGAGGAGCTTATGCCACAGAAGGGCAAGGTGATCCACACCCACAACCGTGAGTAACAACAACCCCCTATGAGAGCGGTGAGGTACCATTGTGAGCACTGTGGGAGAGATGGACACTTGAGGGAGTTCTGCTTTCGGTGCAAGAGAGAGGCGCGCCGTGCTAGGGAGATGGACAACCCGGACATGTACCATCCTTTCCATGATGTACATGTGCCGAATGTTCAGAGGAGAGCTCCAAGGAGAGATGCTAGGCCTAGAGGTCCAGAACCTCAAGTTCCCAGGCCTAGGCAGCGGAGAGGACGTGCCCGGCGGGAGCCTGCAGTTGTAGGCTATGGACCCCATGGCGGTGGCTTTGTAGTTGAGCGTTTTCTCCCACCGCGTTTTGAGTATCGCGGTGAGCGCTCTTTCCCTAGCAGACCACGTTTTCCTCAGCGTGGTGATCGCTCCTCTCGTAGACGTGCTAGGAATGGTTTTTCTGCTAACCGTTCTTTTGAGTAGCCGGCCCAACACTGGTATTCCCCTTACTTCACTAACCCCAGTGTTGGCCCGTATGCTCACCCTATGTCTTTTTATTGATGTAGGTAAAACGATTGGAGAACGTGTGGTTGGTGGATTCCGGTTGTTCGAGGCACATGACCGGAAACGCCAAGTGGTTCTCCAGTCTTAGTCCAGTCGCCGGAAAGGAGTTTATCACCTTCGGCGACAATAGCAAAGGTAAGGTGTTATCTCGTGGGTCGGTGCGAGTTAATGAGCACTTTGTGTTGCGCGATGTTGCTCTTGTTTCTAACTTGCATTTTAATCTTCTTTCTGTTTCGCAACTCTTTGATGACGACTATGAGATTCGTTTTAAGCCGAATCTCAGTCGTATTTTGGACCCTCAGGGCAATCTTGTTTGTGTGATTTCGCCCTTTGGGAAAGTCTTTCGTGCGGATTTCTCGGAGTCTTTTGGCATTTCTCGTTGTCTGGTGGCTGGACCTTCCTCCTCTGATCTTTGGAAGTGTCATAGGAGACTAGGACATTTGAGCTTCGACTTGCTAGCAAGACTTAGCTCACTTGGCCTAATCCGAGGATTGCCCAAGTTGTCGATGGAGAAGGATCTTGTTTGCCACTCTTGTAGACATGGGAAGATGGTTGCCGCTCCCCACCATCCAGTGACTCAGGTCATGACCAAGCGCCCTGGAGAGCTTTTGCACATGGACTTTGTTGGTCCGGCTCGGGTGAGCTCGGTTGGGGGGAAGTGGTATGTGCTTGTTGTTGTTGATGACTTTTTGAGATATTCGTGGGTCTTCTTTTTAGCTGAGAAGACCGAGACTTTCTCCCTTGCTCGCAATCTGATTTTGCGTCTTCAGAATGAGTTCCCTTTGAACTCGATGCGAGCTATTAGGAGTGATAATGGTTCCAAATTCAAGAATTCAGATTTTGAGAAGTTTTGTAACTCTTTGGGCTTGGAGCATCAGTTTTCTTCCCCCTACACACCACCACAGAATGGTGTTGTAGAGAGGAAGAATCAGACCCTTGTAGAGATGGCCAGGACGATGCTCGATGAGCATAGGACTCCTAGGCGATATTGGGCCGAAGCTATGAGCACTGCATGCTATATTTCCAATCGCATTTTTCTTCGAGCTTTCTTGAAAAAGACCTCTTATGAGTTGTGTTTTGGAAAACTCCCCAAGGTGAGTTATTTTAGAGTTTTTGGTTGCCATTGTTTTATACTCAAAAAGGGCAACTTGGACAAATTTGAGTCTCGTTCTTCTGACGGCGTGTTTTTGGGTTATGGCACTCACACTCGAGCTTATCGCGTACTTAACCTTGACACTAACCGAGTCATGGAGACATCCGATGTCACCTTCGACGAGACCATGGTTTGTCCTTCTTCTCGTTTTGAGCGTGCAGGTGATCATGAGGTTGGTGAGCCTCTTTTTGATGACGAGGACGAGGGTGCTGAAGGTATGGATGATCCAGCACCCCCTCCACCTGCTTTGCCGCAAGGAGCGGCTTCTACGACAACTCATGGCCCCGACACTTCTTCTTCCAGGGGGCCGTAGGATCCGCCACCCCGAGCGGTACCTTTTGTACCCGGGGAGGCACCAGCTGCTGTTGAGGGGGAGATCACTTCTGCACGGGAGGCGCCACGACACATCTAGCGCCAACACCCCCCTCAGCAGATGATCGGCAACATTGACGAATGGGTCACTCGGTCTAGGTCTCAAATCTCTCACTTTGCTCATTCTGCTTTTGTTGCTGATTTTGAGCCCCGAGATGTTGGACACGCTTTGACGGATCCGGATTGGGTCAATGCCATGCATGAGGAGCTTGAGAACTTTAAGAGAAATCAGGTTTGGGTTCTAGTGTCTCCACCTTCTGAGTGTCATCCAATTGGGACAAAATGGGTTTTCAAAAACAAACAGGGAGAAGATGGCCATGTTGTGAGAAACAAGGCTAGACTCGTAGCCCAGGGTTATAGTCAGAAGGAGGGGATAGACTATGAGGAGACTTTCACTCCTGTAGCTCGTTTGGAGGCTATTAGGATACTCTTGGCTTTTGCTGCATCCAAAGGTTTCAAACTATTTCAAATGGATGTCAAGAGTGCCTTCTTAAACGGCTACATAGAAGAGGAGGTGTATGTTAGACAACCCCCCGGTTATGAAAATCCCAAGTTTCCAAACCATGTTTTTAAACTCCACAAAGCTTTGTATGGTTTGAAACAAGCCCCTAGAGCCTGGTATGATAGATTGAAAACTTTTTTGCTAGCTAAGGGTTTTAAAATGGGATGTGTGGATAAAACGCTCTTTCTCCTCAGGCAAGGCAAAGACACTCTCTTGGTCCAGATTTACGTGGATGATATCATTTTCGGTGGTTCTTCTCATGCTTTGGTTGCCAAGTTTGCAGATACTATGAGCAGGGAGTTCGAGATGAGCATGATGGGCGAGCTGACTTTCTTTCTCGGATTGCAAATTAAGCAATCCCGAGAAGGGACGTTTGTGCACCAGGGCAAGTATACCAAGGACTTGCTGAAGAGGTTCGATATGGGTGAGGCCAAGCCTCTTCCAACACCCATGTCGACCACGACGGCCCTGGATGCGGACAAGGATGGAGAAGCTGTGGACCAGAAGGAGTACCGAAGCATGATAGTGTTTTTGGGAGAAATAGGGGAAAGAAGATCTAGATGTTCTCTGATGAACAGTAACCAGAGGGGGAAAATATCAGAGCAGAGTCGTGCTCTGCTCGCCGGCCGCCACACCGCCGTCTCCTCTGCCGACCATGCCACGCCACCAGGACATCTCCTGCTTGCACTGTGGTGACCGCCTTTGACGTGTCCTTCGCCCCAAGTCCTTGGCCGGCTATATAAGCCTCTCCATCGCCGGTACCATCCCTGTTTTCCTCCTCTGCTCCTCTGAAATCGCCAAGCTCCGCTTCCACACCTCGCCGACGTTACGCCGTCTACGGCCAAATGGGCCGTGCTTCTGATCCCGCTGCCTCCTAAGCTTTCGTTTGAGCCCTCGCTAGCCTACTCCGGTGAACCGTAGCGCCACCGCTGTGGTCGTCTTCTCCAACACCGACCGGAGCTCCGCCGCGCAAACTTCCGCCATGGACAGCCTGGCTCGGAGCCTCTCCGGCCAAACCGGTCACATCAACAGCTCCGCCTTGCTTCGCTAATCATGATCGACTCGCTTGTGAAGTCTCTTCTGCCCTATCTTGAGTAGTCCGCGGAGGTTGCCGCCGGTGCAAGCTTCGCCATCGCCATCGCCGCCGCCGTCGCCAACCCTGGTCCAGTGCTCCTCGAGTCAAGGCAAGGTGAGCACCGTAGTCGTCATGAGCTCCTCGATGTGTTGCGCTCCATAGTCTAGTCTCTACCGGGCCACCGTGGTCGGTCCGCGTGGCTCGCCGCCGGCGCTGGCAACGCCATGGCCGTCACCGTGAGCCGTGTTGCTCGGAGTCGTTTCCGAGCAAGGTTGAGTGCGCAGCGTGGTCATTGCACGTCCTTGAGTAGGAAGCCACCCTCGGTTAGGTCTCTACCGAGTCCTTAGGGTCAGACCGAGGCGTCGCCGTCGTGTCCACCATGGCCGCTCTCATGGGCCGTGTTGATCGGAGTCGTCTCCAAGTGAGTTTGGGTGCGCATCACGGTTGCAGGAAGTGCCCAAGTGCGAAGCCACCCTCGGATAGGTCTCTACCGAGCCCTAGCAGCCGGAGCGCCGTGTCGCCGCCGTGCTCGGTATGGCCGAGCCACCATGGCCGTCGTCCGCTCGGAGTCAGGTGAGTGCGAGGTCGGGAAAAGAGTGGAATCGGTGCGCGAGATCCAGGCGAAGATGTGGAAGGCCTCGCCGTTGCCGGAGGCCTCGTCGGCGATGAGGTTGAAGGTCGGTCAACGTGGGCGTGCGTTAAGTCAAAGCCTTCGGCAGCTGGCCTCGGGCGAGGCGGAGAAGAAGAACCAGCTGGCCTCGGCGCGAAGCGAAGAAAGAGAACCTGACGCCTGGGGCTCGGGTGTCAGCCGCCGGTCGAGGCTGGCCGGGCGCTAGCCTCGGACGAGGCGGAGAAGAAGGGCCTGTCAGCCTCGGGCGAGTCGGGGAAGAAGGGCCTGTTAGCCTCGGGCGAGTCGGGGAAGGAGGGCTGAGGCTGAGGCCTGAGGCTCGGATGTCCGTGGCCGTGGGTTGAACTGGGCTGAGCCCAGTAAGAGTTAGAGATGGTTTTTCCTTTTTGCTGTTATGAGTGAATAGTGTTAGGTTTTGTCTTTTTGATATCTTTTTGTAGGAAGCTCCAAAAATTGTGAAAAGTTTTGAGTAGCTTTGTCAAGCTGTCTAGTATTTATGAAAAATATGAAACTTGGGTTTTGAACAAATTTTGAAACTAATTTAAAAATGGCTTTTAATTAATAAATGGACTTTGATGATTTTTGTAGGCCTATTTAAAGGTCCAAAAATCATGAAACTATTTTTGGCACTGTTTTTAGGTGAAAATGTATCTTCACAAAAATTTTGAGGTCTGTTGAAGAAAATAAAATTTATTCTTATTTATATGCTTTATTTAATCGTTTGAATGTTTATAGTTGTTTGAACTAATTAAGTTGTGAATCACCTGTTAAGTTTAATAGGAAAGTTTTAGAGTTTTTCATAAGCTTTCTAGATTGTCTAGAATCACCCCTTTTGAATCTTAGAAGCTCTAGTTATGGCTTGATTAGTATAAGTGGTGTAATCTATCCAAAGTGTGAACAGCAGTGTTTACATCTTGTGTGACTTTGTATTATTGTTTGAAGACCATGGGACACCTCTCATCTTGTGTTCCTATGGCTTAAGTGATGTTTTAATGAACCTTAGTCATCCTTAGTTATCTTCCTAAAGGTGCTTGATGGAAGTTGTATGTATAGCTAGAACTCTTAGTTGGTGAGTTGCAAGTTGGTTTTGTTAGGTTGCATCTTTACCGCGAAGGAAAGTTGTACTCGACTTTCCTTATCTTGTGTTATCTTCTGTTCTACTTTTGATTTGTCCTGTACCTTAGCATACATCACATGGCATCATACTAAGCATACATCATTTATCTACGTGTAGTATCCGAGAGTGTTGGAGTCATGTTGATCAAGCTTTGGTGATCACCCTTGTCGAACAAGCCTCGGAAGGAGATTCTTGTTGGACAAGCTTCGTCGAGAAGACTTAACTTCAAATCAGCAAAGGAACTAACTTGTGTGGATTCTTCTTGGATCTTATCTTCCCTGCAACGAAGGCAAGCCCCGGTGCATTTAATCTTTCCGTTTCTATTGCAAAGTTTATACAATGATTTATCAACTGTATTTAAGTAGTAGGAGTTGAATGACACCAGTAGATGCATTACCAGTTGGTTACCTTTACCCTATCCTTGTTACCTATTTGATTATAAATGCTTAGCCAAGATGCACGGTGATGAGATTATCCTCCGCTTAGGCCTTGAGCAAACTAAGGGATGATGAGTCATCATTGTTAGGATACCTCTCTCAGGTACAAACTGATAAATGGATGAAAAATGAAATTCAGACCGGGCAGGTAACTTGCATCCGGAATGGAATCTTGATGTAGTGTTCCTGTCTGTGTCGATTAGGAACCGTGTGGGGTTGGCCCTTGATCGAGTGCATGATAGTACCAATCACGGGATACGGGTTGGTATGTTGCAGGTTAGAGTCCTGCCATACAACGCCGTGGTGCTTTGGTATGTTGCAGGTTAGAGTCCTGCCATACAACGTCGTGGTACTTTGGTATGTTGCAGGTTAGAGTCCTGCCATACAAATCACTTATGGTTGTGCAATATGTTGCAGGTTAGAGTCCTGCCATATTGTGTGATTGGGAACCCCCAGCTGGGTTTAAAAGATTCGAATCGCCGTGTTTCCTCGGATATGGAGCCTCAATCCACTGACCCGCACCGTAGTAAAGAATGGGTTTGTTATGAATTGAGAACTAGAGGTGGGGTATGACTTATAAAGACTTGAGAATCTTTGGGAAGTTATGAAGTTCAACTATTAAGTTAAAACTAGAAATAGGTTTCACTATTAGTAAGCTTTTGTGCAAAAGTTATATTTTTGATCTTGCTAAAACCTTACCTTGTATCCCTATAGCCTTCATAACTGAGTCTTCTCCTCTTTTCTAGTCGGTTAAGACTTGTTGAGTACTTTTGTACTCAGGGTTTGTTAACCCCTGTTGCAGGTTTCTAATAAGTGATGTTGATCATGATCATGTTAGTGGGCTTGACGTGATCTGGTTGTTCTTCTTCTCCAACTTAGGTACTCCGCCTAAGTGTGGTTCTGTAATACTATTCTGCTTCCACAATACAGGTTATGTTTATGTAAAAGTAACTTATTCATGTTTTATAAAGGTTATCTATCTTGCTTCCGCACTCTGATGTATTTTGTATCCACTGTTGTAATGTTGTAATTATTCTAACCTTCATGATGATGATCCTGTGGTTCGTGGATAATTCGGGGTTCTCTCGGGGACACTCGACAGATCTTTCCAGTGATGTGGTACATGTGCACAGTCATTAGGGCTCGGGGAGACGGTGACGTGTGCAGGTGGGCCACATTAATGGGAGGTTCTGCCACAGCGCTTTCACTTTCTGCGTGACTACCAAGAGAAGGGTGATATCGACCTTCGCCATGTCGATACTCATCATCAGCTGGCTGATATTTTCACCAAGCCTTTAGACGAATCAACCTTTAATCGGTTGAGAGGTGAGCTTGGTGTGTGTTTCCCCTTTTAGATGGGGAAACATTTTGGTTTTTGTATCACAGACTGACTCTTTTGTCTTTGTTTTCTTTTGCATTTCAGCATACGCTATTACATTCTGAGCTTCATTTATATAATCTTTAGAATGTGATTATGCTCTATGTAGTATCCTCCGATGCTTTATGATGATGCTGTAGCTTATGCTCTTTCTGATCACTGATACATGTTGTGAGCTGAGCTATTTTTGAATGGTGAACCTGCTTAACATACATAAAACTGAAAATGTTCACCATTGAGATGTGCAACTAGCATGTGTAGGATGTGTTGAGTTCACTCGTGCTTTTCATATATGCTAGGTTGCTATGTCTCTAGTTTTGAGTCATTCACTTGCTTGGTATGTTCATATTCTGTTTAAAATCTGAACCAAGTTTTAAGTGATATGAAAAGATCGAGATGGGATTGCTTGTCAACACATCACAGTTTCAAGACTGTTTCTCATTGCACTTTGAGTTAAACTTGAGCTGTGTAGTGTATGACCGAAACCGTTGCTTTAAGCTTCTGATTGCTTCTGCATAGGCTTCGCACAGTTGAAAAGTTAGGCAATGACAAGCTTTCAACCTCTCTCAAACATCTGCTAAATTTCTGAACTTGTGTTATTTCACCGCTGCAACTCCGATTTAAAACTGAAATCACAAGTGTATGCTTCATTCTATAGCATGATGATTGAACTTTGCTAGGGGCAGTTCACCTTGTATACATGTTTAGCACTTGTCTTCCTGTCTATACATGTTTTTGTGCTATGTTGATGGTGAATACCTTTTTGGCTAAACATTGATCACTTTGCTCACATGTTCATATTGCATATTTGGTGATCAGTTTGGGCCTTCGCTAGCTTGTATGCTTTTCAGTGAGTCGTTGGAGATATACTATTTAGAGCATCTTTGCACTTTCTTGACTATATTCCTGAAGCTGCTAACTTGCATCGTGACTCATATGCATTTTGGAAGGGGGAGAACCTCTCTCTTTGGCACTTTTGATGGTGCATTTTCTGAGGGGGAGAAAATTGCTTTCGACTCCTTTTGCTTGATGGTGCATTTTCAACTAAGGGGGAGAAATTGCAAATCTTATGCTTCCTCGAAGTTCAACTAAGGGGGAATTTTCTTGGTTTTCCTAGTTGCGTGCATTTTTCGAGGGGGAGTTTGTTGCTACGTGTTGGCCATAAGGCATTGGTATCGAGCTCTTTTGCTAGTTGTGTTGAGCCTCTGTGCCTCTATCTCGAGGGACTAGCATTTTGCTTCGATTTCTCAATTGGTATTTGCTAGCGGTGTTGAGCCTGTTCTACCTCTTCTTGAGGGCTAGTTTTGCTTTGCTTGGTTGCGTCGAGCCGTTGCCCATGTCTTTGGGAACCAAGTTGTTTCGCTCTTTCCACTTGACCTTCTTCGGCTTTGCTATGCTTTTGGGTCATTTGGTTGAGTTCTCTCTTCTCCTTCTTCCTCCTTCTATTTCTATTATGATTTGTGTTGGTAGTTGACAATGCACTCATCAAGGGGGAGATTGCGGATACATGGGTGTATGCCGCGTCTCTTAGTGATGAGTGATTGTCAACTGGGATGATGCGCATGTTCTTTGGCTTGTGTTGTGCAGGTGTCGAGCACGGATACAGTGATCAGAGGCAAGGTGAAGGTCAAGTAGAGACGTGTCGTGCCGATGGACCGAGAGTGGCGAAGGGCGGACGTGAGGCTTGGACTGAGGGACCGGTGGCCCGAGGATCAGCTGTGGTGGCTAACAGCCTAGGACAGCGACGAGCGAAGACTTGCGGTCATGTGTTGCCTAAGTCGAGGACTTGGGGACACGTGTCGGTGGGCGGGGTGCACCCAGAGAAAAACCATCGGGTGGACGGTTTCCAGGTTTGGGCGTCAAAACCTGGGCGCGGATGGTTTCCGAGTTTGGCCACAAAACTCGGGCTGAGGACGGTTTCCAGGTTTGGGCCTCAAAACCTGAGTGTTGCGGGTTTGCTGAGTTTGGGCCACAAAACTCAGGCGCTGGTGGGCTGGTTTCCCGGTTTGGCCTCAAAACCGGGGGTTGGCTGGAAAGGCTGATTTCCCGGTTTGGGCCACAAAACCAGGGGTGCAGAGCGAGGGCGGCACATGGCGGCAATCGGGAGGTTGCGTCGAGGCAACGCTACGAGTTGTGCTGGCGTGGCCGTCGGATCCACCTACCATCGAGTTGGTCTAGAATAACCTTAGGGTTTAGCTGGTTCGCTCTGTAAGTAGTTAGGGGTAGAGTGGGAATTAGGAATAGTTAGAATTAGGATAAGTAGGGGGAGACACCCACCTCCCCATTTATCTCAGTCATTTTGCTCTTTGCTTCTAGGGTTTCCTGCTCTCCCAATCCCCTGCTGTAGCTAGCTGAGATCCGCAGAGAACCATACCTCTGTGTACTGGAGATTTTGAGGAAGTGAGGCCGTAACCTCACTGTTGTAGCATGTGGTAGCCACACGGTTGCAGATCGATGACTTGATTCGCGTTTTGTTCGTGTTCTTCGCGTTCTTCGTTTCTCCGCGATTTTCCCGTCACTCGATCTCCCTCTCTCATGCGTCTTTGCGAAATCCGTTTGAACCAACTTGTTCGTATTTGAAAGGAGATCATTTCCATCGAAGGAATTTATCTAACTCCTTACGAACAAGTAGATTGGGTTGATTTCGTTTTCGTGGCGCTTTTCGGTTCATCCTCCTCCCCTTTCGATTTCCCGGTGATTGAATCGATTTGAGCGGATGATTTCTTGGGGATAGTCTCCTAACTACCCCGTGATCATCTTCTCCAAGTTTGGGAATGTGGGATTTTGATTTGGATCGAATTTGGAGAGATTTGGGGAGAAGGCGACTGAAATCGCCCTCTCTGCGCACTCGCGGACAGTCCGCGGTTTGACCGGCGGACAGTCCGCGCGTCGGGCTTCGACCGAGCAGTGGTCGCGTGGCTTGACTGTTTTTGCCTCGGGTGACCGGCGGACAGTCCGCCGTTGTTAGGCACGGACAGTCTGGGCCCGAGCAGGGAGACTTCAGCAACTGTGTTGTTTTGGGGATTTTGCCGGCGGACAGTCCGCCATCCCCCCGCGGACAGTCCGCGGTTGAGCCGAACAGTCCACGGTTGAGCCGGACAGTCCGGGACCGTACCGGCGGACAGTCCGAGATTCGGTTGTTTGTTCCGGTTTAGTGCGTTTGCTCTCCCGGCTTCTTCGCTTGGTTTCCGAACTTCTCGTTTGGCCCTAGAGCTGATCAAGGAACCTCTCTAGGTATCTTTGCTACTTGTTAGCATAGGTATTTGGGAGTTTCTCGACGTAGCTGTCTATCTACGTTTGGGACTTGGTTTTTGGGGTCGTATTCGAGCCGGTGCTTTTGGCGTTTGTTTTGCTATCGCTTTGTGGTGCCTCGCTGTGATCCTAGAGATCATCCATCCTCTTCCAAGGGTCGTGGGCATCACGGTTTCGGTCATAACTCTTGGGGGTTGATTTTGGGACATTTGTCCAAAGTTTCGAGAGAAATTTTTGAGCTCCCATTCACCCCCCCTCTGGTCGCCTTGCTAGTGCTTTCTCGGTCCTTCATAAACAACTCAACTAACAACTAAAAAGGACCAAAGGAACACAACGACTTGTTGGGCAATAGCACACAACACAACTTGGAGCACCACCAGACAGCAAAGGGCAATCACGGAACTGGGAAAACGTAGCCATGCCTCCAAGGAGGAGATGACGCTAAAAACGCCGACATGGTAGCCCGTAAAGGGAAAGTTTCACATGCAACATCGAGCATGGTAGGAGGACAGAGAGGTAGGAAACGACACCTCCAAGAAGGGAATGGCATGACGTCATCATCAAAGCTTTCGCCCCGACCTCAAGCAACCTCCACACCATCGCTGCTAGAGACCGAATTCAACCAAGGAGGTAGGGTGCCGCAATGGATCATCAGTAGCTTCGCTCAGCTACCGCCCTTAGAGACGCCAACTAGGAGGAGCATTGGAAGAAGCTCGTCAAAAAGTCTACCCTCGCCACAACCGACAAAGCTAGCCAACAGTAAGCAGATCCGACTAGCTCCACCACATAAGCCAGTCCAAGAAAGGGAAATAGAAATGGCGGGAGAAGAAGGACAAGATCCTAAGAAGCCATAGTCGCCTAGCCCATGAATGTCCCAACCCCAACCAAGCTGACACCACATCAATCACTACAAGCAAGACCTCCAACAAGTTTCATCGCCTCCCGATGCCCACACCGCCATTCCGCACAAACACCGGGAGCCGTTGTTGCCTCATCACTGCCGGACACGACTCTAGATCTACTGTCGCATGAGACGACACTGGCCCCACTTAAAGGGCCTAAAAGGTTAGAGGAGGGTGAATACCCTAATAAAATTTATACAAAACACATAGAGCAACTAGTTAGTCAATAACAAAGCGAAGCCTTTTGCTCTACCTTTACTAAGTGTTGCAAGGTACCTATCCAAGAAATTCTAGTAAATTATGATCACTAAGGTACACAAGAGCTATGTCTCTACTTTCTAAACTAGTGAGCTAGCAAGAACAATATACTTCTAACTAGGGAGCTGCAACTAGCAACAACAACTACTAATACATAAGAAAGAATGAATGTAATGCAAGTGATAGAGATAGCTACCGACGCCGACAAGAGACAATCAATCATAATATGAGTACCAATGAAGACCAAGAGATACCCAAGGAGATAATTGACACAATTGTTTTCTCTCAACGTTCACATTCTTGCTAGCACGCTACTCTCCATTTTGTCGACCACACACTTTGTGGTTCAGTGGCTAAGGTGTTTCACAAACCTAAACCAACAAATGGCTTAATGAACAATCACCCAACACAGGTGAGGATAGCTCAATGACATGAGCAATTTACTAGATGTACCTTTTGGCTCTTCGCTAGGGAAGGCACAATACCCCTCACAAAGAGATGGCCACGAACAATCACCAACTCGTGCTAAACCTCCTCTGCTGCTCCAAGTCATCTAGGTAGTGGCAACCACCAAGAGCAACAAGAAAATCATAGCAACATCGGTCCCTAAGTGCCACTAGATGCAATCACACAAGCTTGGTGGAGGCACTAGCATCGTGGCACTTGGTGGAGGCCAGACATGGGCTTGCATGGGAGATGCAAGTGCCATCGGTCGAGTCAGGAAGGAAGGCGAAGGAATCAAGCTTGGCGAAGGCCAGACACACGTCGACATCAATGTCGGTAGACAGGGGCATAGCACCTACACTCTCTCTGTGACGCGAGTTTGGTAGTTGAGCCTCGAAAAACTAGCGTGATAGTTCCTAGGTTTGGGCCTCAAAACCTAGGGTGGCCGATTTTTGAGTTTTGGCCTCAAAACTCAGGGAGGCGGATTTGCGAGTTTGAGCCTCAAAACCCATGAGGAGGTTTCGAGAAGGAACGGTGCGGCATGTGGCGGCATCGCAGGGCTTGTGTCGAGGTGAAGCGAGTGATGAGGAAGGCGCATGACCATCGATCAGGAAATCCTTCAGAGTTGGACTAAAATACCCCTAGGCTACTTAGTTCGCTCTTGTATCCTATGGGTAGAAGGGGTATTCTGTAATAAGCTATAAATAAGTTATGACACCCCCTTATCCCTCTCTGAAGGACCGAAAGTGCTACCAGAAAGCGACCAGAGGGGGGGTGAATGAGAGCTTTAAATTTCTTTTCAGAAACTTATCGCAACTGTCTCCAGAATCAACCCCAAAAGCAAAACCGATGCGCGTGATGTCCACGACCCAAGAGAATGGGTGGATGTTCCCTAGGAACACAGCGGGACACCACAAAAATTCCCTCGCCCAAGTTCACGCAGGTCAACTAGTGACAGGATGAACTTTGGGTAACCTCAACCTCCCCCGAGCAACGCGAGGGGGATTCAGGCTGTTTTGTAAAGTGAGAAGTCGATTTCTGTAGAGCACAAAGTCAGGAATCCAACGCAACAAGCGGATCTCAAATCGAAAGCTGGACGAACAAACTGCGGACGAAAACGTACAATTCAGCACTGACCGGACTCTGCCTGCGTCCGGTCACTGACCACCGGACGCGTCCGGTCAAGCAAAACTCGATTTGGACCTTACTATTTCTGACCGGACTCGCTGGTTCTGAGCGTCCGGTCACACACGCCAAAACTGATGAACAGTAGTAAGGGCGAGTCCGATCACTGATCAGTCGTGCGTCCGGTCAAGGTCTCGCAGAACACCGCAAACGCATTCAACGACCGGACTCTCAGACGTGCGTCCGGTCGCCCCGTGCCAAGCGTCCGATCACCCCGAAATCTGCTGTTCGTCCACCGATTCGACTTGAACTCACCCAAAACGAATCCTCTAAGGATCAAACTTGGTGAGACAAGCCACAAGGAGGATAGTGAGCTATCTCTAAGAGATCATGGCTCGAACCTATCTCCAAATCGATGAATCGAAGAAATTCGGGAAAGGGGGAAAAACTTGACCCGGAACGAAAATCGATCGATCTACTAGCTCGTGAGGTTAGAGGTGAATTCCTTCAGTGGAAAGAAGTGCCTCACGATCTAGAACAACTTGGTTCAAATGGATTTGCAAAAGTTGCACCAAGAAGAGAGATCAATCAACGGGAAATACGTGGAGAAAAGCAACCCGCGAAGAACACGAACAAAACGTGAATCACAACCACGAATTTGCAACCGTGTGGCTACCACACGCTACAATAGTGAGATTATGGTCTCACTTCCTCAAAATCTCACGGGCACAGAGGTATTGTTCTCTTCTCTGTGGATCTCAGTTCGCTACAGCAGGGAATAGGGAGAGCAGGGAACCCTAGAAGCAAAAGAGCAAATGACTGAGATAGAAGGGGAGGAGGGTGTCTCCCTCTACTTATCCTAATTCTAATTCCTACTCTACCCCTCTCTAATTACAGAGCGAACCAGCTAAACCCTAGGGTTATTCTGGACCAACTCGAAGATTCTGGTGATCCGACGGCCACGCCCGCACAACTGGTAGCGTTGCCTCAACGCAACCTCACCAATTGCCGCCACGTGCCGCCACCGCTTGGCTTGTCCTTTTCCCGAACTTCGCCCCTGGTTTTGAGGCCTAAACCGGGAAACCAGCCTTCACGACCAACCCCCGGTTTTGAGGCCCAAACCGGGAAACCAGTCGACCATCGCTTGAGTTTTGTGGCCCAAACTCAGAAACCCGCAGCGCCCAGGTTTTGAGGCCCAAACCTGGAAACCGTCCTCAGTCCGAGTTTTGTGGCCCAAACTCGGAAACCATCAGCGCCCAGGTTTTGAGGCCCAAACCTGGAAACCGTCCACTCGGTGGTTTTTCTGTGGCTCAACCACCAAACTGAGCCGTAAAGGGGATGCACCCTGTCCACCGACACGTGTCCCTAGGTCCTCGACCCAAGCAACACCATGCCCGCAAGTCTTCGCTCGTCGCTGTCCCAGGCTGTCAGCCACCACAGCTGATCCTCGGGCCACCGGTCCCTCAGTCCAAGCCTCACGTCCGCCCTTCGCCACTCTCGGTCCATTGGCACGGCACGTCTCTACTTGACCTTCACCTTGCCTTTGATCACTGTATCCGTGCTCGACACCTGCACAACACAAGCCAAAGAATATGCGCATTATCCCAGTTGACAATCACTCATCACTCAGAGACTCGGCATACACCCATGTATCCGCACTCTCTATCGCTCCAAACAGTCTATTTTCATTCATCTGTTAGGGTTTTCCTTCTTTGTAGTTGTTGTAGGGATCCACAATTGAATCTTTCATCCGTGTACTGCAAATCCAGGAAAGGTGGTCGTAACCACCTTGTCTCATCATTGGGGCTTTGCCAAATTTGTTGTCTCCGATTTTGTTTTTCGCGTTCTTCTTCTTCCTCCATTCTTGATTTTGCGAGAACTTTTGATTCAATGCGTCTTTCTTGATTCAGTTTGAACCCAGATGTGCTAGGGCATGAGATGAATCTTTCCACCATAGGAATTTGATCAATTCCTCACGAGCACATAGATCGAGTTGATTTTGTTCTTAGAGCCAAACCTTTTCCCTTTGCACATGATCTATGATTTCTCGATATTTAGTTGGGTTCGAGCCATGATTTCTTCGAGGTAGCTCACCAAAATGGTTGTGATCACTTGTGCAAAGCTTGGTAGCAAGATGTTTTGATTTGGTCGAAATATGCTCAAATTTGGTTTTTGGGCGGGTGCAGTTTTTGCACTGTCTGCGCAACCGCGGACGGTCCGGCCCTCAAGCCTAGAGATTCCAAGGGTTAGGGGCGAGCACAGGCAGAATTATGCTCGGCTGTTCGGATTTTGATTTTTGATTGGTGGACAATCCGTCAGTGACCCGTAGATAGTTCGGGTCACATCGGACGTTGATCCGAGGTCGTTCGGACACAACACTAGCACTGTTCACTTGAACGGCGGATAGTCCGACTCACAATTCACAGATAGTCCGGGACCTAGACAATATTGCTTCTAGGAAGTTTGGTTTTCAGATTTTGAACAACAGACAGTCGGCCACAGATAGTCCAACCCCTTAGCGCAAGTAGTATGTGACGTGTCGAGAACAGTTCTAGGGAAGTTGTGTTGTTATGCAGTTTTGAACTACGGACAGTTCAGACCTTGACCACAGATAGTCCAATAGTCACTCCTGGACAGTTCGAGGCTATACCCTAGATAGTCTGGCAGCCTACTATTTTTCTCTCGTTTGTGTGTTTCGCTAAAATAACTTGCTACAAAATACATCCTAACAAAAAATAGATTGTACTGATAGGGTTACATTATGCTAACAATAGAACCCTAGAAAGTTGTTTCATCCACATACGCAGGCACAAATCCAAAAATGCAAAATCTTTGTGTCATAAATACAACTTAACAGCATACAGTACCAATGGGGTAGGAAGGAGCAGTGATAGAGGATGATGGGTTGTACTCACATTGGTCGTCAATGAAATACAACTGTAGTAGATGCCGAGGCGCGAATGGAGGAAGGACAAGCTACTGAGCTAGATGAATGTTGAAGGAACCGTGGTGGCAGTTGAGATCGGGGCAGATGCAGAAGGTGGAGACGTGTGGTGGATAGAGCGGAAACTTTCAATGACAATCGAAGCAGCTGCTTTGTCGTCGCTCACCGTGACTACTGAACCTCCTTCGTCGTCACCCGCTACAACTAATGAACATCCTCCGTCGTCGCATGCCGCAACTCCTAAAGGAGCCACGGATGACAAGTGTAGAAGCCCAACCACGCGGGGGGAGATGCAGAAGAAGCAACGACCTGGACGTGCGGTGGAATCCGAGCACTTCCTCGGTCCATCGTCCGCCGTAACTGTTAGAAATTTAGGCAATTTCTCTGGCAATTTAATCCAGAAAATAATTGTGATAAATAAAAGGTTCATGCATATAAATATGTGCTGGTGTGATCTAATAGTTGCAAGAATGTAGATTATACTAATAAATAGTATAGGAAAATTCACAGAAAAATAAGCGCGAGGGATATATGAAATATACACTACGGAGGGACTAGTGCCGGAGGCACCGGCGGCTCCATTCACATTCATTGTGAATGTGTTGCTCGAAGTCGTGGACCACAGTCGATGCAGGGAGAGGTTTGCAGTGCAGTCCCTCGAACGTCCACCGAAAAGAGTAGTCGATCGCCGGTCGATCAGATCAGAAGCGAGCAGTCGCGATGTCGCTCCCCAAAAACCTTATCGCCCGCACACCCGAGCAGGTGTCTCGATGCAGATGATGGTTCCGGAGGCCTGCTCTCTCAACTCTCCATGCACGCAGAAGATTGGGACGGGAAACTTGGAAGCAACTCAACAGAAAAACAACGATGTTGTCTTTTTGCTCTTGCACACAACTCAAGGAGAGATCTCCTTTTATAAGCAAGATAAAATAGAAGATAAAGTGTAGAGGATGAATCTGGACGTCATGAAACGTCCTTCAATGACCAGTAACATCTGCCATAATCATGGGGGTTACTAGTAACTGCAACCATAACCATGAGAGTTACTAGTAACCGCAACCATAATTATGACCGTTACAAGTCCAGCCATTAACTACAATTAGTCCACTATTTTATTGCACCTAGCATCAAATATGGTCATAGAATTTATTTGATTTAATTAAATAAAATATGGGTTAGACCCACATTAAATCTAACAATCCCCACCAAATTCTATGACACATATGAAGTACTCCCGGCTTTATTGTTGTTTGATATACAAGTGTTACGATGGAGACTGTTAAGTTGAACATCCACCTAGAACAGAGGTTACACTTCTTCACAACTGAACAATGGACTATGCCTTGAATTGACAGTTTTGTGCGAAACAAGTTTCACCTAAGTCCTTTACTGATACATGGTTGCCTTAAGCATCCCCTCTGACTGGAGCATATAAGTCAAACTCCTGGGCCTTTCGTGAGTATCTAGAGACCACCCAAATCTCATAGACTGTGACTAGCAGTCGAACTCATATAGGTGTGTTCCTTTTAGGATATTCTGTAGACCAATATCCCTGCTTAAATAAGCCACTTGGATCACATTAAGAAATTAATCAACCTGCCATACAACATAGGAGAAACAGTGCATCCCAAATGAGTTGGACCTCAAAAATAAGGGATCTCTCCATATGTCACACCACTGGCTTGTTTCACCATTCTAATTCACGGGATCTCCGATCACATAGGACAGGTTACCACTATGGAATGACTTCAAGTGGGTCTCAAGCCCATCTCCATTGATGCACCTTCTATCACATTACGTGACAGACCCTTGGTAAATTAATCTGCCAAGTTTTTAGACGTATGGACATAGTCCAAAACAATTACTTCGGAGTTTCTTAGTTTCCTGATAGACTTCAACCGCCTCTTCACATGCCTAGTGGTCTTCATGCTGTCCCTAGAACTGTTCACTGTTCACTTTAACTGGCGCCGTTTGATTGTCACGGTTCATAGAAATTGCAGGAATTGGTTTTTCAACCACCAGCAAATCCATAAGGAGTTCACGAAGCCACTCAGCTTCAACAGTGGTGGTATCTAATGCTGCTAGTTCTGCTTCCATTGTTGACCTCGTTATGAGCGTCTGCTTGCAAGACTTCCAGGAAACAGCACCACCTCCAAGTGTGAACACATATCCACTTGTGGCTTTTAACACATCAGCATCAGATATCCAATTGGCATCACTATACCCTTCTAGTACCCTCGGATACCTAGTATAATGAATACCATAGCTCACAGTACCCTTTAGATAACGCAACACTCTCTCAAGGGCACGCCAATGACTATCTCCCGGATTAGAAACAAACCGGCTCAATTTGCCCACTGCAAATGAGATGTCAGGCCTTGTTGCATTAGCTAAATACATGAGTGGGCCTATTATTTGAGAATATCTCAATTGGTCACATGCTATTCTATGATTTTTCCTTAATAGCACACTTGAGTCATAAGGAGTTGGAGCAGGAGTGTCACTGTAGCCAAAGCGACTCAATACCTTTTCCACATAGTGGGATTGCACAAGTGTTACCCCACCATTTCCTTCTCTCAACAGCTTTATGTCAAGAATAACATCAGCTTCACCCAAGTCTTTCATTTCAATGTTACTAGACAAAAGGTCTTTCACTTCCTTGATCATATTAATATTATTTCCAAAAATTAAAATATCATCTACATACAAGCATAAGATTGAAGGACCGAGAGTGCTACCAGAAAGCGACCAGAGGGGGGTGAATGGGAGTTCCAAATTTCTCTTTCGGAAACTTGCTGCCTTTGTCCCAAGAATCAACCCCAAGAGCAAACCTAGAGCTTGCAAGTGTCCACGACCCTAGATGTAGGGTGGATGCCTCCGAGAAGCATAGCGGGACACTATACAACCCAAGAAACCCAACACAAAAGATGGAAACCAAATCCATCAACGAACGAACAAACCACGAACGAAGCAGCGCAAAACAGAACTGACCGGACTCTGCCTGCGTCCGGTCAGCCCAAAATGGATTTGGGAGCTCTCTGTATTGGACCGGACTCACTGTCATCGTGCGTCCGGTCACTGCCCGAGCGTTCGATCAACACAGACCAAAACTGGTGAACAGTACCAGGGGTGCGTCCGGTCACTTGCAAGAACCAGCGTCTGGTCAAGTCAACTGAAAACACGCGAGTCAAACCTTCAACGACCGGACTCCCGACTGTGCGTCCAGTCACCCCGACCCAGCGTCCGGTCACCTCGAAACTTGGCAGTTTGTCCACCAATTCAACTCGATCTCACCCAAAACGAATCCTCTAGGGATCAAACTTGGTGAGAGGAGTCACAAGAAGGATAGTGAGCTATCTCTAAGAGATCATGGCTCAAACCTAACTCCAAATCGATGAATCGAAGAAATTCGGTGGAGGGGAGAAAAACTTGACCCGAGACGAAAATTGATCGATCTACTAGCTCGTGAGGTTAGAGGAGAATTCCTTCGGTGGAAAGAAGTGCCTCACGATCTAGAACAACTCAGTTCAAACAGATTTGCAAAAGATACACCGAGTAGAGAGATCGATCGACGGGAAAAACGTGGAGAAAAGCAACCCGCGAAGAACACGAACAAAACGCGAATCACAACCACGAATTTGCAACCGTGTGGCTACCACACGCTACAATAGTGAGATTACGGTCTCACTTCCTCAAAATCTCACGGGCACAGAGGTATTGTTCTCTTCTCTGTGGATCTCAGTTCGCTACAGCAGAGGATGGGGAGAGCAGGAAAACCTAGAAGGCAAAATAGCAAATGACTGAGATAGATTGGGAGGAGGGTGTCTCCCTCTACTTATCCTTATCCTAATTCTAATTCCTACTCTACCCCTCTCTAATTACAGAGCGAACCAGCTAAACCTTAGGGTTATTCTAGACCAACTCGAAGATGCTGGTGATCCGACGGCCACGCCCGCACAACTGGTAGCGTTGCCTCGACGCAACCTCACCGATTGCCGCCACGTGCCGCCACCGCTTCGCTCGTCCTTCTCCCGGACTTCACCCTCGGTTTTGAGGTCCAAACCGGGAAACCAGCCTTCACGACCAACCCCCGGTTTTGAGGCCCAATCCGGGAAACCAGCCGTCCATCGCCTGAGTTTTGTGGCCCAAACTCAGAAACCTGCAGCGCCCAGGTTTTGAGGCCCAAACCTGGAAACCGTCCTCAGCCCGAGTTTTATGGCCCAAACTCGGAAACCATCAGCGCCCAGGTTTTGAGGCCCAAACCTGGAAACCGTCCACTCTGTGGTTTTTCTGTGGCTCAACCACCAAACCGAGCCGTAGAGGGGATGCTCCGCCCGTGCACCCCATCCACCGACATGTGTCCCCGGGTCCTCGACCCAAGCAACATCATGCCCGCAAGTCTTCGCTCGTTGCTGTCCCAGGCTGTCAGCCACCACAGCTGATCCTCGGGCCACCGGTCCCTCACTCCAAGCCTCACGTCCACCCTTCGTCACTCTCGGTCCATCGGCACGGCACGTCTCTACTTGACCTTCACCTTGCTTTTGATCACTGTATCCGTGCTCGACACCTGCACAACACAAGCCAAAGAACATGCGCATTATCCCAGTTGACAATCACTCATCACTTAGAGACTTGGCATACACCCATGTATCCGCAATCTCCCCCTTGATGAGTGCATTGTCAACTACCAACACAAATCATAATGGAATAGAGGAAGGAAGGAAGAAGGAGAGAGAACTCGACCAAATGACCCAAAAGCATATCAAAGCCGAAGAAGGTCAAGTGGAAAGAGCAAGACAACTTGGTTCCCAAAGACATGGGCAACGGCTCGACGCAACCAAGCAAAGCAAAGCTAGCCCTCAAGAAGAGGTAGAACAGGCTCAACACCGCTAGCGAGAAAACTTGAAGCCAATTGGAAAATCAACTGAAACTCAAGCAAAACAGAGCTAGCCCTCAAGAAGAGGCAGAACGGGCTCAACACCGCTAGCGAGGAAGCTCGATACCAACTGAAGAGAGCTAGATATCAGCTGAAAAGCATAAAAAGCAAAGGTGCTAGTCCCTCAAGAAAGAGGCAAAGGCTCAACACAACTAGCTACCAAAAATGCTCTGAACCAACTGTTACCAGCTCGAAAACGCAGCAGCGAGCAAACTCCTCCTCGAGTGATGCACACAACCAGGAAATCTCCCCCTTAGTTCAACTCAGAAAGCACAAGATTTTGAAAATGTTTTTCTCCCCCTTAGTTGAACACTCAGAGATCATATGATTTGCAATTTCTCCCCCTTAGCTGAAAATGCACCATCAAGCAAATTTCTCCCCCTGGACAGAATAACTCTCCCTTCCAAATGCATATGAGTCAAAAATGCAAGTTAGCAGCTTCAGGAATATAGTCGATAGAATATGAAGATGCTCGACAGAGTGCTGATCCGATGACTCATAAAATGCACAGAATGCTAGCAAGGGCTCAAACTGATCACCAAATGCGAAATGAGAGCAAGTGAGCCGTTTTCACCAAAAAGTATTCACCATCAAAAGAGCACCAAACATGTATAGACAGGAAGTCAAACAAGTGCTAAACATGTATACAAGGTGAACTACCCCTAGCACAGTTCAACCATCATACTATAAAATGAAACATAGACTTGTGTATCCAAATTTTATCGGAGTTGCAGCGGTTAAAGTACACAAGTTCAAATTTCAGCATGTGATTGCGAGAGGTTGAAAGCTTGTCATTGCCTAACTTTTCAACTGTGCGAAGCCTATGCAGAAGCAATCAGAAGCTTAAAGCAACAGTTTCGGTCATACACTACACAACTCAAGTTTAACTCAAAGTGCAATGAGAAACAGTCTCGAAACTGTGATGTGCTGACAAGCAAACCCATCTCGATCTTTTCAGTTCACTTAACTTGGTTCAAATTTTATCTCAGAATATGAACATACCAAGCAAGTGAATGACTCAGAACTAGAGACATAGCAACCTAGCATATATGTAAAGCACAAGTGAATTCTACACATCCTACACATGCTAGTTGCATATCTCAATGGTGAATGGTTTCAAGTTTTATATTCATTAAGCAGGTTCACCATTCAAAAATAGCTCAGCTCACAACATGTATTAGTGATCAGAAAGAGCATAAGCTACAAGCATCATCATAAAGCATCGGAGCAAATACTATAGAGCATAGCCACATTCTAAGGATTATATACATGAAGCTCTGAATGTAAATATGCAAGATGAAATGCAAAGATGCATGAAGAAACCAATTGAAAAACACAAAGTCAGTTTATAATACAAGAGTCAAAATGTTTCACCCATCTAAAAGGGGAAACACACACCAAGCTCACCTCTCAACCTAGCAAAAGTTGATTGGTCCAAAGGCTTGGTGAAAATATCAGCGAACTGATGATGATTACCGACATGGCGAAGGTCGATATCACCCTTCTCATACTGGTCTCACAGAAAATGAAAGCGCACATCAATGTGTTTGGTCTTAGAGTGCAGCACGGGGTTCTTAGCAACGCTAATAGCACTCGTGCTGTCACAAAGCAAGGGAACACGAGAAAAGCTCAGACCAAAATCACGCAAAGTGGGCATCATCCAAAGCAACTGGGAACAGCAGCTAGCTGCAGCAACATACTCAGCCTCAGTGGTAGACTGGGCGACACTAGACTGCTTGCGAGAAGACCACGATACAAGAGAACAACCAATAAACTGACAAGTCCCAGAAGTGGACTTGCGATCAATACGGCAACCAACAGAATCGGCATCAGAATAACCGCAAAGGGAGAGGGTGGAGGAAGCATAATACCAAATCTCAAATTCTGGAGTGAAGCATAAGTACCTCATAATGCGCTTGACCGCCTGACGGTCGGAAGTGCGCGGCGATGACTGAAATCGCGCGCACAGACACACCGAGAACTGGATGTCCGGGCGTGTTGCCGTCAGGTACAGTAGTGACCCGATCATACTCCGGTACTCCTTCTGGTCTACAGTTTCTCCATCCACATCCGCATCCAGGGCCGCCGTGGTCGGCATGGGTGTTGGAAGAGGCTTGGCCTCACCCATGTCGAACTTCTTCAGGATGTCCTTGGTGTACTTGCCCTGGTGCACGAACGTCCTCTCTCGGGATTGCTTGATATGCAACCCGAGAAAGAATGTCAACTCGCCCATCATGCTCATCTCAAACTCCCTGCTCATAGTATCTGCAAACTTGGCAACCAAAGCGTGAGAAGAACCACCGAAAATGATATCATCCATGTAAATCTGGACCAAGAGAGTATCATTGCCTTGCTTGAGGAGAAAGAGCGTTTTATCCACACATCCCATTTTAAAACCCTTAGCAAGCAAAAAGGTTTTCAACCTATCAAACCAGGCTCTAGGGGCTTGTTTCAAACTATACAAAGCTTTGTGAAGTTTAAAAACATGGTTTGGAAACTTGGGATTTTCAAAACCGAGGGGTTGTCTCACATGCACTTCCTCTTCTATGTAGCCATTTAAGAAGGCACTCTTGACATCCATTTGAAAAAGTTTAAACCCTTTGGATGCAGCAAAAGCCAAGAGTATCCTAATTGTCTCCAAACGAGCTACAGGAGCAAAAGTCTCCTCATAGTCTATCCCCTCCTTCTGACAATACCCCTGGGCTATAAGTCTGGCCTTGTTTCTCACAACATGGCCATCCTCTCCTTGTTTGTTTTTGAAAACCCATTTTGTCCCAATAGGATGACACTCAGGAGGAGGAGGAACAAGAACCCAAACCCAATTTCTTTCAAAGATTTTTAACTCCTCATGCATGGCATTGACCCAATCTGGATCAGATAAAGCGTGTCCAACATCTCGGGGTTCAAAATCAGCAACAAATGCAGAATGAGCAAAGTGAGAGATTTGTTGTGACCTTGACCGAGTGACACGTTCACCGATGCTGCCGATCATCTGTTGAGGAGGGTGTTGGCGCTGGATGTGTCGTGGCGCCTCCCGAATTGAGGTAGCCTCCCCCTCAACAGCAGCTGGCGCCTCCTCGGGTACAAAGGGTACCGCTCGAGGTGGCGGATCCCACGGCCCCCAAGATGAAGAAGTGTCGGGGCCGTGAGTCATAGTAGAAGCTGCTCCTTGCGGCACAGCAGGTGGAGGGGGTGCTGGATCATCCATACCTTCAGCACCCTCATCCTCGTCATCAAAGAGAGGCTCGCCAACCTCATGATCACCTGCACGCTCAAAACGAGACGAAGGACAAACCATGGTCTCGTCGAAGGTGACATCTGATGTCTCCATGACTCGGTTAGTGTCAAGGTTAAGTACACGATATGCGCGAGTATGAGTGCCATAACCCAAAACACATCGTCAGAAGAACGAGACTCAAATTTGTCCAGGTTGCCTTTCTTAAGTATAAAACAATGGCAACCAAAGACTCTAAAATAACTCACCTTGGGCAGTTTTCCAAAACGCAACTCATAAGAAGTCTTTTTCAAAAAAGCTCAGAGAAAAATGCGATTGGAGATGTAGCATGCAGTGCTCATAGCTTCGGGCCAATATCGCCTAGGAGTCCTATGCTCATCGAGCATCGTCCTGACCATCTCTACAAGGGTCCGATTCTTCCTCTCTACAACACCATTTTGTGGTGGTGTGTAGGGGGAAGAAAATTGATGCTCTAAACCCAAAGAGTTACAAAACTTGTCAAAATCCGAATTCTTGAATTCGGAACCGATATCACTCCTAATAGCTCGCATCGAGTTCAAAGGGAACTCATTCTGAAGATGTAAAATTAGATTGCGAGCAAAGGAGAAAGTCTCGGTCTTCTCAGCTAAAAAGAAGACCCACGAATATCTCGAAAAGTTGTCAACAACAACAAGCACATACCACTTCCCCCCAACCGAGCTCACCCGAGCCGGACCAACAAGATCCATGTGCAAAAGCTCTCCAAGGCGCTTAGTCATGACTTGAGTCACTGGATGGTGGGGAGCGGCAACCATCTTCCCATGTCTACAAGAATGGCAAACAAGATCCTTCTCTAAAGATAACTTGGGCAATCCTCGGATTAGGCCAAGTGAACTAAGCCTTGCAAGCAAGTCGAAGCTCAAATGTCCAAGTCTCCTATGCCACTTCCAAAGATCAGAGGAGGAAGGTCCAGCCACAAGACAACGAGAAATGCCAAAAGACTTCAAGAAATTCGCACGAAAGACTTTTCCAAAGGGCGAGATCAAACACACAAGATTGCCCTGAGGATCCAAAATACGACTGAGATTCGGTTTAAAACGAATCTCATAGTCATCATCGAAAAGTTGCGAAACAGAAAGAAGGTTAAAATGCAAGTTAGAAACAAGAGCAACATCGCGCAACACAAAGTGCTCATTAACTCGCACCGACCCACGAGACAACACTTTACCTTTGCTATTGTCGCCGAAGGTAATAAACTCCTTTCCGGCGACCGGACTAAGACTGGAGAACCACTTGGCATTTCCGGTCATGTGCCTCGAACACCCGGAATCCACCAACCAAACGTTCTCCAATCGTTTTACCTACATCAATAAAAAGACATAGGGTGAGCATACAGTCCAACACTGGGGTTAGTGAAGTAGGGAGAATAACAGTGTTGGGCCGGCTGCTCAAAAGAACAGTTAGCAGAAAAACCATTCCTAGCACGCCTACGAGAAGAGCGATCACCACGTAGAGGAAAACGTGGTCCGCTAAGGGAGGAGCGTCCATCGCGATACTCAAAACGCGGTGGTGGAAAACGCTCAACTACAAAGCCACCGCCACGGGGTCCATAGCCTACAACTGCAGGCTCCCACCGGGCACAACCTCCTCTCGGCCTAGGCCTAGGAACTTGAGGTTTCGGACCTCTAGGCCTAGCAGCACGCCTCTAAACATTCGGCACATGTACATCATGGAAAGGATGGTACATGTCCGTGTTGTTTATCTCCTTTGCACGGCGCGCCTCTCTCTTGCGCCGAAAGCAAAACTCACTCAAGTTTCCATCTCTCCCACAGTGCTCACAATGGTACCTCACCGCTCTCAAAGGGGGTTGTTGGTACTCACGGTAGTGGGTGTGGATCACTTTGCCCTTTTGTGGCATAAGCTCATCCTGGATAGGTGGCATCGTGTCAAGCTTGTTTTTTAGGTGGTTGTGCTTGGGATGCCATGTCTGTTTCTTGGGTGGAGCTCTCGGAGGTTCAACGAACACACCATCCTTGGTGTTGGGCTTGAGAGGCTCTTTGGGTGGAATCTTTGTAAGCTTGAGGAAGCGGAGTCGTCATCCGAGTCATCGACGTCGCTTAGCATGGGGAAGTACGCACGCTGCTTAGCCTGGGCCTTCTCCAAGTACTTCGTCTTGATGTACTCCTTGTTGAAGCCGCTCTTCCGCTTGTGCTTCGCGAGGACGTACTTCTCCTTGCGCTTGCCGGAGTCGTACTTGTGCCCATGATCCGCCTTGCCGAAGACTTGCTTGTTCTTCTTTGGGCAATTGGCGATGAAGTGGTTGGGGTCGCCGCACTCAAAGCATCCTGAGCGTTCTCCTCCACGGCGACGGTTCATGCGGTTGTTGTGGAACCGCGAGAACCGGTTGGCGAGCAACGCCTGCTCGTCATCCCCCATGAACTCCAACTGCTCCTCTGTGACAGAAAGAAGAGAGGAAAGAGCAAAGCCTCCAGAGGTGTTAGCTAAAGAGCCAGAAAGCAAAGCCATTGACGGGCCAGAAGGATTTTCATAAGAAGCCCTCACCATGGCATCGATCTCACTAGACTTGAGCTTACTGAAGAGCTCGTCGCACGTGAGGGTCTCATAGTTAGGCGATTCGATGATCGCCTGAACCTTGGAATCCCACACCGATCGATTAGGAGTATGGAGTAGCTTGAGAGCTCTCTCATGATCGTCGAAAGGCAACAGCTCCTTGTTAGCCCTCATCCTATTGACAATCACCTGAAAGCGAGCGAATAAACTTTCTACGCTCTCGCCAGGCATATATCGAAAGTTCTCATACTCTCGCTTGAACGACTCGTAGAGACGGGTTTTGACTTGAGAGGTTCCTCATGTAAACGCATGAGGGTAGCCCAAATCTCCCGAGCTGTAGCGAGGTGAGAAACGCGATCAAACTCACTCATGCTCAAGCATGAGAAAAGAGCATTACAAGCTCGGCTACTGGCATCATGCTCATCGATCTGAAGCTGAGAGACACGAGCAGCCAAACCACGTAATCGGTAGAGTTGCAAATATCCCAGATGGAAGCACCCAAACTCTGCAGATAGGCCGACATGCGTATCTTCCAATACGCATAGTTCGTCCCATCGAAAAACGGCGGTTTGCCCACGCCGCGATCCATGTCGCCTTCTGTGGATCTGGAGCCAGCTAAGGTGGAAGATCCTTAACCCGCTCCAATACCAATTGAAGGACCGAGAGTGCTACCAGAAAGCGACCAGAGGGGGGGGTGAATGGGAGCTCCAAATTTCTCTTTCGGAAACTTGTTGCCTCTGTCCCAAGAATCAACCCCAAGAGCAAACCTAGAGCTTGCAAGTGTCCACGACCCTAGATGTAGGGTGGATGCCTCCGAGAAGCATAGCGGGACACTATACAACCCAAGAAACCCAATACAAAAGATGGAAACCAAATCCGTCAACGAACAAACAAACCGCAAACGAAGCAGCGCAAAACAGCACTGACCGGACTCTGCCTGCGTCCGGTCACTGACCACCGGATGCGTCCGGTCAGCTGAAAATGGATTTGGGAGCTCTCTGTATTGGACCGGACTCACTGTCACCGTGCGTCCGGTCACTGCCCGAGCGTCCGATCAACATAGACCAAAACTGGTGAACAGTACCAGGGGTGCGTCCGGTCACTTGCAAGAACCAGCGTCCGGTCAAGTCAACTGAAAACACGTGAGTCAAACCTTCAACGACCAGACTCCCGACTGTGCGTCCGGTCACCCCGACCCAGCGTCCGGTCACCCCGAAACTTGGCAGTTTGTCCACCAATTCTACTCGATCTCACCCAAAATGAATCCTCTAGGGATCAAACTTGGTGAGAGGAGTCACAAGGAGGATAGTGAGCTATCTCTAAGAGATCATGCTCGAACCTAACTCCAAATTGATGAATCGAAGAAATTCGGTGGAGGGGAGAAAAACTTGACCCGACACGAAAATCGATCGATCTACTAGCTCGTGAGGTTAGAGGAGAATTCCTTCAGTGGAAAGAAGTGCCTCAAGATCTAGAACAACTCAGTTCAAACGGATTTGCAAAAGATACACTGAGTAGAGAGATCGATCGACGGGAAAAATGTGGAGAAAAGCAACCCGCGAAGAACACGAACAAAACGCGAATCACAACCACGAATTAGCAACCATGTGGCTACCACACGCTACAATAGTGAGATGACGGTCTCACTTCCTCAAAATCTCACGGGCACAGAGGTATTGTTCTCTTCTCTGTGGATCTCAGTTTGCTACAGCAGAGGATGGGGAGAGCAGGAAAACCTAGAAGGCAAAATAGCAAATGACTGAAATAGATTGGGAGGAGGGTGTCTCCCTCTACTTATCCTAATTCTAATTCCTACTCTACCCCTCTCTAATTACAGAGCGAACCAGCTAAACCCTAGGGTTATTCTGGACCAACTCGAAGATGCTGGTGATCCGACGGCCACGCCCGTACAACTGGTAGCGTTGCCTCGACGCAACCTCACCGATTGCCGCCACCGCTCCGCTCGTCCTTTTCCCGGACTTCGCCCCCAGTTTTGTGGCCCAAACCGGGAAACCAGCCTTCACGACCAACCCCCGGTTTTGAGGCCCAAACCGAGAAACCAGCCGTCCATCGCCTGAGTTTTGTGGCCCAAACTCAGAAACCCGCAGCGCCCAGGTTTTGAGGCCCAAACCTGGAAACCGTCCTCAGCCCGAGTTTTATGGCCCAAACTCGGAAACCATCAGCGCCCAGGTTTTGAGGCCCAAACCTGGAAACCGTCCACTCGGTGGTTTTTCTGTGGCACAACCACCAAACCGAGCCGTAGAGGGGATGCACCGCCCGTGCACCCCGTCCACCGACACGTGTCCCCGGGTCCTCGACCCAAGCAACACCGTGCCCGCAAGTCTTCGCTCGTTGATGTCCCAGGCTGTCAGCCACCACAGCTGATCCTCGGATCACCGGTCCCTCAGTCCAAGCCTCACGTCCGCCCTTCGCCACTCTCGGTCCATCGGCACGGCACGTCTCTACTTGACCTTCACCTTGCCTTTGATCACTGTATCCGTGCTCGACACCTGCACAACACAAGCCAAAGAGCATGCGCATTGTCCCAGTTGACAATCACTCATCACTCAGAGACTCGGCATACACCCATGTATCCGCAAAGATCACACCTTCCCCACCAACAAACCGATAATACACGCATTTATCAGCTTCGTACACAACAAAGCCGACTGATGTCAAAGTTCTATCAAACTTTTCGTGCCACTGCTTAGGCACTGGTTTTAGACCATACAAAGATTTTAGTAACTTACAACCTTTCTCTCTTGACCATTTGCTACAAAAGCATCTTGCTGGTCCATATAAATTTTCTCCTCAAGCTCTCCATTCAGGAAGGTTGTCTTAACGTCCATTTGATGAACAATAAGACCATGTGAGGCAGCCAGAGAAAGTAGCACTCGTATGGTTGTTAGACGAGCAACTTGTGAGTAAGTATCGAAAAAATCTTCACCCTCCTTTTTGTGTATAGCCTTTTGCTACAAGCCTCACCTTGTACTTCTCAATAGTACCATCAGGACTAAGCTTTTTCTTAAATACCCATTTACATCCTATGGGTTTGCACCCATAAGGACGATCAACAACCTCCCATGTACCATTAGACATAATAGAATCCATTTCACTCTAAATAGCTTCCTTCCATAAGTCAGCATCAAGAGATGAAAATGCCTCTGTAATGGTTTTGGGAGTGTCATCCACGAGGTATAAATAAAGTCATCACCAAAGGATTTTTCAATCCTTCGTCTCTTACTCTTTCGAGTGACTGTATTATTATCCTCCTCTAGATTTTCACCATGGGATATTTCATCAGTATGTATTGTGGGTTCAACAATTTCATGAAAATAAATAGACTCATGACCAGACCCGCTAGGTGTATTCTTCATTGGAAATTCATCTTCAAAAAATATAGCATCTCTCGATTCCATAATAGTACCCTCAATCATATCAGATACTTTAGAATTTATAATTAAGAATCTATAACCCACACTGTGAATAGCATAACCAAGAAAGACACAATCAATGGTCCTTGGTCCAAGTTTTCTCTTCTTGTTAATTGGCACATTTACCTTTGTCAAACAACCCCATGTTCACAAGTAAGAGAGATTTGTTCTCTTCTTTTCCCATTCCTCGAATGGTGTAATTTCTTTGTTTTTAGTAGGCACTCTATTTAGGACATGACTAGCTGTCAATATTGCCTCACCCCACCATTCCTTAGATAGTCCTCTCTAACATGGCATTAACCAACTCAGTTAGAGTGTGGTTCTTTCTTTCTGCAATCCCATTGGATTGTGGTGAGTATGGCGGTGTTCTCTCATGAATAATTCCATGCTCCACACAAAACTCAGAAAATCTATTTGAGAAATACTCTCCTCCGCGATCAGAGCGCAACCGTTTGATTTTCTTTTCAAGTTGGTTTTCTACTTCAGCTTTATACACCTTAAAATAATGCAACACTTCATCTTTTGATTTTAGTAAATACCACTGTTCGCCTAAACGGTTGTTTAGCCCGTTTACACACCGTTTAAACGCTACACAGTGGTACACCGTTTCCGTTTAATCGGTCATTTTTACCGTTTAAACACCGTTTTGCCCGTTTAAACACCCGTTTTTGCCCGAATAGTGGCTAAACGGCAGGTGACCGACTGTTTACCGTTTACCGTTTAGGATAACAAGGGTAAATACACATAGCAAAATTTAGTACAATCGTCTATAAAAGTCATGAAATATCTTTTACCGCCTTTGGTCAACTCGCCATTCATTTCGCACAAATTGGAATGAATTAGTTCTAATGGTGCCAAAACTCTCGCCACAACAGCCTTGTGAGGCTTGCGAGGTTGTTTTGATTCAACACAAATATGGCATTTAGAACCTTTGACCAAATCAATTTTTGGGATTAAATTTAAACCAACTAAGCAAGACATGCAACCAAAATTAACATGGCATAAACGCGAATGCCAAACATTCGCCTCCTCGTTGTGATATACATAATTCACTGATTTAATACCAACATCATTAGTTAAAGACAAGCAGAACAAGCCTCCGCTCTCATAGCCTTTACCAATAAAAGTTATAAATTTTGAGATTACACATTTATTCGATTCAATTACAAGTTTGTAATTATCACGACACAACAAGGATCCACTAATTAAATTCTTCCTTATTGAAGGGACATGCTGCACGTTCTTCAGCTGCACGGTCTTTCCTGAAGTAAACTTCAGATCGACACGGTCTTTCCCGAAGTAAACTTCAGATCGACCGTACCAACATATATAGCCGCACGTGCCCCGTTCCCCATCAACAAGGAGGAATTTTCCGCCCGACCCGATAAGAAGAAAACAAGGAAATATCAACACACACATGTATATTGGCTCCTGTATCAACCCACCAATCAGGTGAATGAAATACTGAAAGAACGGTATGTAATAAATTACCATACCCCGATGTTCCTTCGCCAATCTCAACAACATTTGCTGAATTTTTCTTTGGCTTCCACTTGGCATTTGGACAATCTCTCGCAAAGTGTCCAGTTTTGCCACAAGTGAAACAATTCCTCTTTTCCTTGTTCTTCTTCTTAAAAGGTGTAGTGTTCTTTTGTTTGAGGTCTTTCTCGTTTTTCTTTTTTTGGAAACTATGAGGATTTTTTTTAGCACATGGGCACTAGAACTTCCCTCAACAATTTTCTTATCACGAACATCTTTTGCTCTCGCTTTCTCTTCAACATCTAAAGAGCCAATGGGATCGGCAATACCGAGCTCTTGTCTCTTATGTTTCAGAGAAGTAGCAAAATCTGTCCAAGCTTGTGGTAGCTTTGCAATAATGCATCATGCCACAAACTTTTTAGGCAATACACAACCAAACATTTCGAGCTCTTTTGTCAGTGTTTGTATTTCATGAGCTTGTTCCACCACAGAACGGTCATCAACCATCCTGTAGTCATGAAACTACTCCATGACATACAACTCACTACCGGCATCAGAGACTCCATATTTGGCCTCAAGTGTATCCCACATCTCTTTACCAGTTTGTAGCGGCACATATGCATCGACTATGGTGTCTCCTAGCACACCCAATACTGTGGCCTTACACATGACATCAGCATGTTGGAACACATAATCCTCATCAGGAGTGTGAGGACCAACAACTCTAGGCTCGACAACAAAGTAGCAATGCATAGCAGTTAACCATAGCATGCATCTCTGTCGCCACCTCTTGTAATGAGTACCCTAAAAAACATTTGGTTTCAGCATGCTCGCAAATCTAGTACTAGAGAAAAGCCTATAAGGTTTTTGGATTGTTAGAAATTTAGACAGTTTCTCTAGCAGTTTAATCCAGAAAATAATTGCGATAAATAAAAGGTTCGTGCATACAGATGCTGGTGTGATCTAATAGTTGCAAGAACGTAGATGATACTAATAAATAGTATAGGAAAATTCACAGAAAAATAAGCACGAGGGATATACGAAATATACCCTGCGGAGGGACTAGTGCCGGAGGCACCGACGGCTCCATTCACATTCATTGTGAATGTGTTGCTCGAAGTCGTGGACCATAGTCGATGCAGGGAGAGGTTCGCAGTGCAGTCCCTCGAACGTCCACCGAAAAGAGTAGTCGATCGTCGGGAAGAAGAGTCGATCGGATCAGAAGCGAGCAGTCGCGATGTCGCTCCATAAAAACCTTATCGCCGCACACCCAAGCATGTGTCTCGATACAGATGATGGTTCCGGAGGCCTGCTCTTACTCTTGCACACAGCTCAAGGAGAAATCTGCTTTTATAAGCAAGACAAAATAGAAGATAAAGTGTAGAAGATAAATCTGGACGTCATGAAGCGTCCTTCAATGATTAGTAACCTCTGCCATAATCATGAGGTTACTAGTAACTGCAACCATAACCATGAGAGTTACTAGTAACCGCAACCATAATTATGACCGTTACAAGTCCAGCCATTAACTACAATTAGTCCACTATTTTATTGCACCTAGCATCTAATATGATTATAGAATTTATTTAATTTAATTAGATAAAATATGGGTCAGACTCACGTTAAATCTAACAGTAACTCCATGCACCATGGCTCGTCGGCTGCACTTCCGACAGCAATGCCAAACTCATCGATCTAGATACGCTGCCAGAAGGAAAGAGGAAGAAGCGGCAGCGTTGGGTGTGCAGCTCGGGTGTACTGTATTTTTTTTGGACTGCGATATGCCGTGACCGGTCGCGCAAACAACGAGAGCGCGACCCCATACTCCGCCGCCCGACCAAATATCTGGACAAGAGTAATTACGGCTGACACTACCACCTAGTACTGGTATTCTGTCTTCAGCCACGCATCCGAACGTTAAAGAGTGATAGATGCTCTAGCACTCTGTTCACGTTTCCCAAAAACTAATATGTTCTTTAAAAACTATAACTCTTGAACAATGTATTCGTTTTTGAATCCGCCTGTGTCGCTATGTTCTACGTGACGAGGTAAACAAAACTAGACCCACCTAACTATATTTTAAATAAATTTTAATTTAGTGCAATATATGAGTAAAAATGTGCTACGAGATTTTATGGAAGATGTTGCTATGTAATGATAAACCTGCTATTATAAAAATAAACTAATATTTTTATATGGTATGCACATCGAATGTTACCATGGAAAAATAAAAAAAATATTATATAATATTTACATAAAGATACTAACTTCTAAAGATAGTACCGTACGAAACAGCTGCAACTTGGGTGAACAATTTATTAAAAATAAATATTGCATAAACTACCGATTATGGGGCAAGTTATTATAAAATATATTATAAGGAAACCTAACTTGATACCAACTGAGGTCATTTATTAAAAAACGAGGGTAGCAATACAAAACAAGACAAACGGCAACCATGGGACAAATTATTAGAACAAATATTATATAAGATGTCAATTAGAGCGGTAAGTTATTATAAACACCACTATATAAGCCAAGAAACATGACTAGTTAAAAATCAGAGGAACATTTATTAAAAAGACAGGAATAGCATCCCAAAACAAGATAAGGTGCACTCTAACAGACAAATTATTAGAAGAACCATTGCGCAAGGGGCCAACTTAGAGGGTAAGTTATTATACAAGAGATATGTAGGATTAGAAGAACCATTGCGCAAGGGGCCAACTTAGAGGGTAAGTTATTATACAAGAGATATGTAAGATTAGAAGAACCATTGCACAAGGAGCCAACTTTGAGGGTAAGTTATTATACAAGAGATATGTAGGATTTAGGAGTGCATGGAACATAAAAGGGTGCTGAAAACTAAAATTTATAAACATAAAAAACAAGACTAAAAAATGAAACAAAAAAAGTAAAAAAATAAGAATAGACTAAAAACTAAAACTGAGGGCAATTTTTTTGTGCCAACTTATGTGTTTAATGGCTAGACTTTTATTATAACTTATACATTGTAGGTGAGACAACTAATATGTAGAAATTAGAAAGACATTTCAACTTAAAAGGGTGATTGAAATCTAAAACTAATTTTTTTAAAAAATGAGACTAAAAAATGAAATATTTTGACTAAAAATTTAATACTAAACTAAAAATCTAAATCACATAACTAATACAAATAAAATTAAAAGAAACATTTTGAATGAAAATAAAAATAAAAAAGAGACTAAAAGACTAAATTTTCGAACTCATAAAACTAAAACTAAAAGATTAAATCTCATAACTTATTAAAATAAAACTAAATGATTAAATCCTATAACTAATTAATCTGACATTAAAATAAAATTTGGATCTGACAATAAAATGAAATTTAAAACAACTCCTAAAACTAAACCACTGAAAAAAGAACTAAGTAGCAATTAAGTAGTAAATATTGAGCCACAATTAGAAGTGTTGTGTTAATCATCCCTATTTAGTATGGTTCTTGTAGCGCTCCTAATCAGCATAAGTGAATGACCATGTGTAGCTGAAATATCAATATAAATCGCTACCACTTAATACATAAGTAGCTACTATATACTATAATAAGTTGCTAGTATACAAAAATTGTTACAAAACATATTTTTTATAGGTCTACTTTTGTAGATCTCATCATAAGAAACGTAACAGTGCAATCAAAATTAAAAAGTGATATTTGATAAGAATGGTATTCTATTTTAAATAGTTGAATGACTCACTTGAGATCTCCAATTAACGTCTTACGTCAGCACATACTAATTGTACGTATCTAGTGATGTATTAATATTGTTGGGCCAACCTAGACTGGATGTCTAGCATCTCCCACAGATGGCTATCGAGCTAGGCCAGGCCTGGAACCTGCTTGCGTGCTGGTCGCGATGTCAGCGCCGCGCGCGATCGGTAGCGCGTTAGAGTTTGCGTTTTTTTTTTACCGCGTCGTAACGTTGGAGGGAGGAAAGGGCTGTTTACTGGGCTGACCCGTCATGGCCTGCTGTCGCACAGTGGAGTCAGAGCACGACCGGTCGCTTGTTAGAGTTTGCGAAATTTTTTGGCATGGCAAGAATTGAAGCTCAAGAATTTTTTTTTTGGCTCAGCCCAGCCCAAATTGGCCACGCCGGTTTCCCTGTGACTGACCAGCCAAAGAGGCCAGGCCCCGTGAAAAATAACTAGCCTAGTTTTCTTGCCTATTTCGAGTCTGATTTATTTCCAAATCGGTTTTGGATCTATTTTTTATGTAGAAAACTTGAAGATTGCAGATTAAACATGTTTTTTTATTGGGGTAAGACCATCCACTCTATATAAATAAGAGGATCATGACTGTTTGAGAAATCCAAATTCCAATCGTCAAACAATACATCCACTACCTCAAAGAATGTTCTAAGCTCCAGCGCATCTGCTCAATGCACGGGTTGCTGAGGACCCTCGATGTGGCTCAGGGCTTGTAACTAGGAGAAGCATAAGGCCTCGTTCGTTTCTTCCAATTTGAAAACAGGCCTGTTTTTTTTTCGGGGCCGAAATGAGTGGATCCAGCTGGGTCACTGAATCCTGGTCCGATTCAAATCCAGGTGTTGTTGGGTGTGGCTCCAATCCGGGCTGAATAGGGGTTGGAAAGACCTGGTTTTATTCCGGATTGGGCTTATCCGAACAGCCATTCCAGGTCAGTCCCAATTCCAATCTGGACCAACTAATTCCAAGTGGAATGGGCCTTATTCCAGGCTATTCCGCCTGATCCGAACGAGGCCTAAGTAAGTCGAGAGTATATCTACTCCCTCTGTATCGAAAATAGATATCATTTTGGATAAACATTGAGAATATAAATCATAAATAACTTTTAAATATTGGGTTTAGAGATGTAAAAATCATATAAATAAATTTGTCTGAAAAATATTTTCATAAAAATATATACATATACCACTTTACAACAAATATTTTTAAAGAAACAAGTGGTCAAAGTTATACTTTAGAGGCCGTGTCGCTGTCCTAAACGACAACTAAAAACGATATGGAGGGAGTATACAATAATATATCATCATCCACACTCGTGCATATTTTTGTTACTATATGTACAAAAATTGGTGGAAACATGCATCAAATGGCATCTTCCTTATATTACTCATCAAACTTGGACCCTGATACTCAAAGCAAATTGACAACGTTCACGTACGATACATGGCCATGAAACATGGCTGAATAATAATAATATAAGAACACAAATGGCACTTTGTGCTTATGAATATATATATAGAGAGAGAGACCGTTCTAAATTATAAACTATATATAAGACGCTTTAGTTTTGCATGGCGTGCACTTAGCATCATCTGTGGAGAGGAGGAGGACACTTCACTCCCACGCTGTTGTGTCGACGCCGCTGCGAAGCGCCGCTGCAGCAGCCGCCATAATAAGGGCCGTCCCATGACTGTTCCGCTTCCGCTGAAGCCCTCATCGGTGGTGAGGGCATCTCATGCCGCGCACCCGAGACGATCATCAGCGCGAGGAGCAGGAAGAGAGCCGGCAACCAGGCGATCGCCCTCCGGGAAACCGCCATATATGCCGATCGTGGCTCTAGCTAGTTGTGAGGACAAGTAGTAGGCTGATGGGAGTACATGGCTTTATAGAGCAGGCTGGAGGCTTGTTGACCATTCAAATTCAGAAAAGCACGCAAGGATGGGGACGACCGGGGTCTCGATTTTTCCACAGATACGTAAAAGCCCTTTTGACTAGCTATACCTAATTAATTGTTGAACTTCAACGTCTGAGTGCATATTTGACATCATGGAGTTGCCATTGCCAAATCCCAAATGGTTGCTTTGCTTGACCACCAAGGGTCCCTTATCTACTCAGAAGTCAGAAAAACCGACCGCGGGCCAGTTATTAGGAAATACTACTCCAAGCCAACTCTCTGCATGATAAAAATTTAGGAATATCTCAGTTTTAATTTAATATTTTATTAATCTATAAATAAACGCTAAACACTTCTCGAGGAGTAGCCGTTTGTTTCACCACACCTCGAGCAGTGAATAGGGGCCTTGTACACATATAGCGTTAATCCCAGAAGTGAAGAAACACCTACCATTGCTTGCAGAATTGAATAGACCAAAGAAAAAGATTTATAGTGTGGCAGTCAAAATCTATTTGCAGAGGCGCTTAGAGCTCCGTCTCATTCTTTCTCTATGGAAGATGATTCTCATCTATGACTAAAAATTGATTATCTTTAATTCATTAGTAAACACTTTCAAAACCATGATAAAGAATCACTCGATAGAATTAGGAGAAGCTATCAATACTGCACAAAGCCCTTTAGCCCGGGACCTTTGCATTGGCCTTTAGTCCTAGTTAGTTCAACCGGGTTGTCCCAGGAGAAAAAATAAATGTGTGTTGGTGAGATTCGAACTCAGCATCTTTCGCCCCGCGCATAAATTCGCTTATCAACTCAGCTACACAACCCACGTGATATAGTTCTGGACACTTTCTTTTTGAATTCACTCGTGAAGTACCTTTAGTCCCGGGTGGAAGGCCTTTAGTCTCGGCTGGTATTACCAACCGGGACTAAAAGGCCACCCTTTAGTCTGGGTTGGTGTTACCAACCGGAACTAAAAGTCTTTAGTCCCGAACGTAATTTTTTGTCGAGACTAAAGCTCAGTTAATAGATCGACCAAATGCCTGTTCTCTAGTAGTGTATTTATCAGCTCTCATCCTCTTAGTTTATTTTAGATAATCATTTCACAGAATTAGCAAAGAATCACTCTCTCAAATGTTGTTTGACAGAGCTCTGCCAAACAGAGCCTTTATGTGTCTAGAAACGACTATCCAATTGGCCAAAAAAGGAAAACAAAATAGATTCTTCTAACCCAAAAGAAACCACAGTCAGAAGTCATACATGCGTGCACGATCTATGATTTGAAGTCCTAATCTCATGCCTCACATAAGAGTAAGTACAATAAATAATCTTATAGCTAAGCTAGTCAGTTTTTTATGATATTAATATAAGCAGCAAGATAGACATAGGAGCCTAGGTAATAACGCCCCGGATGGCAAGTGCATATGAAGAGAATAAGAAAGAAAATATTAGTATGGTACCACATAATAGTAAAAATAATGGATAAAAAGAAGACATCTATTGTATAATTTAGCTTATATAATTTCATTTTTACCCAAGCACTTGACTCTATTATTGGCCTTACTTTGAACTCCCCTACTACTGTACCATAAGGTCATGCATCACAAAAGTTTGTTGTTGTCATTGTTAATTTTATTTTTTGAAAGGAGATTTAGGCCATGTTTGGATGGAGAGTATTTTTGAAGTATCAGAGAAATACTATGGTTTCACAAAATACTTTGGTGTTTGGATACAACAAATCTTGTAGTCTCTAAAATCATGGTTTTGTTAAAATTGTAGTCTTTTTGGAGTTTTACAAACTTCACTTATGACTTCTTTTTTCTAAACCATGGTTTTGTGTCTCTTCGGTGAAGGACCAAAAAGGACGACCAGAGGGGGTGAATGAGAACCTCAAATTTCTTCTCAAGAAATGGATGGTTGTTGTCCCAGATTCAACCTCAAAAGCAAGGGCAAGACTTGGTAGTGTCTACGACCCTAGATGTAGGGTGGATGCTTCCACGAAGCACATCGAGACACTAAACTAGTT
Source organism: Coix lacryma-jobi var. lacryma-jobi (assembly GCA_009763385.1). Classification (NCBI taxonomy): domain Eukaryota; kingdom Viridiplantae; phylum Streptophyta; class Magnoliopsida; order Poales; family Poaceae; genus Coix; species Coix lacryma-jobi. The sequence goes on from CM019829.1 coordinate 95,958,563, forward strand.
AAGGGGCCTAACGCAAAAGTCGGATCGCAAAACGAAAACTCACAGAGGAAACTGTAGACGAAAACGCGCAGAGTTGTACTGACCGGACTTAGGGTGTGTCCGATCAACAGGGACTGGACGCGTCCGGTCAGAAGTGAACAACTCCTGGAGCTCTCTGTTCACGACCGAACTCTATGTTGACCGTAGATAACTCCTATTTTAAACCATAAACCAACCCCATAAATGACCCACAATGATGCAAAGAGTGTAACTATAGGGTATGATTCTAACGAGTTCCACGAGTTATGTTGTTCTCACTTGTTTTGCAGGATATTCAATATTTCATCATAAGAAAGTATCTCAAGTGTAGAATCAGAGCACACCATTGTGACGAGCTCATCGAGACAATAGAAACAGACATATCACTTGCCATATTTGGAGCCCCGGAGCGAGAGTCCTCGATGAGTACGACTTGGAAGACTTTGGAACCCTCTAGAAGCATTATCCATACAAAGATCAAGGGTGTAACAGACAAGATTACATCAGCTATAGAATATGAGAATTATCCAGGGATCAGACAGGAAGAAGACGACAAGGAATCCAACCACGCCACGACTCGTTGCGCAAACCAATCAAACAAGGACTCTAGGAGAGTAAGGAAGGTCACAGAAGACAACTTGGCGAAGCAAGCACCTGGAGGGTGAAAGGTGGGGCCGGCCCCACCTCCAGGCCGACCGGCCTGGGCCTGACCCCTTTATGTCCCGTCTTCGTGGAACATGACCTAATCGACCTCTTCGACGTATCTCGACCATTGTTCATGGTCGGTTTGATCCGAGGGCTGCGGTTCATCCCACTGGGCTATATAAGAAACCCCAGCCCCCCCTCGTAGAGGCATCTTCAATTCAATCACCAGATCTATCATTTAGTTTAGAGGTAGCCTAGACAACCAAGAGCTCCACCATCCAAGGGCGTAGCTAGAATAGAATTAGAAGAGTCGAGGCAAGCTCGGATTCCGGATCTAGTCAAGAGGAGGCTAGGTAATTAGCCTTGTAACTTCTCTCTTGTATCAACATTGTTCTTCTAATTGTCTAATTGTCTTCTAGTTCATTATATTTGCGTTCTAATTGTGTTCTAGTTCATCTTCTAATCCATCTAGTTCATCTATGTGTTCTAATCTAGTTCTAATTACCTTTCTAGTTCATCCTAGTGCTTCTAATCTACTTCTAATTGTTCATCTAGTTCTTATTCATCATCTAGTTCTTGTTCTCATTGATACTTGTCATGACTTATTACTATTTTGTGTTCATAATTATAATGTTCATCGTCTACTTTGATTATATGTCTAGCATAGCTAGGGTATCTCTATGTTTATGCACTTGTTCGTATAGCGCTCATTCTATCGATCGCGGGGTGAGTGGTCAACATTGTGTAAGCGTGGTGCTTATACATTGTTTACCTGCAAATGTACCCTATATTCCAGGCCAGCAAGTGGTAGTTCGCGAGGGTGACTCTTATAGCCTCGTTGATTCCTATGTAGCCCACTCCCCGAATATAGGCCAAGTAAGACCTGGTCACCCGGAGGGGATAGACTCTGGATCTGATCCTCCATGTGTGATGTCTCCTGCGTATAAATATAAGTTATTCTAACCATGATTGCTAAACATAATTGCACTAATTGACGTAGTCTATAACCTATAGTTAGAACCATATTAGGAAGTTAATCTGTCTCTTTCTAGTTCTAGTTATGATCTAACCTTGGATGAGAATGCTCTGTTGGAACTCTTTATGGTTTACTCTCTTCTATCTTATTTATCTTATTTATCATTTATGATTGATTCCTGTGTTGAGTAGATCTACTGGAACTCTTATCATAATCATACATGTGTGTGTTATAGTTTGTAGATGTTTATCTCCTATCACCCTCTTAACTTAGAGGTGGAAGGCACTAATATAAATAATGATACCTTGGAAACTCTCCTAGGTGAAATGCTACAACGGATGTATTTTATCTGTGCGCTTGCAGATAATCTTATTTCATATTTTATAAGGGCATGATCATAAATACAATCCACATCTCTAGTGTCGCTGCTAGTGGTGACAGCCTAGCGCTAAAGGTAATGTTGTTAGATTTGTCTACCTACATTTCTAGCGTCGTATCTGAAGTGATGCTAAGAGATGTCAACACTCTACATAGGAAGCGTCTGGTCAGAAGTGAACAGAGCATTCGGTCAGTGTTGCACGATGAACAGCGAATGCATGTTGTCTGGTCACAACACTGCAGACGCGTCCGGTCAGATAGAATCTTCACTGAAACTGACCGGACTCTACAGGCTAGCGTCCGGTCGCTACTGTTATGGTGCGCCCGGTCAGGTAAACACAAATTGATCTGTGAAACCTTCAACGACCAGACTCACTAGTCAGCGTTTGGTCACCCCAAACAGTGTTGTTCATCCACCGATTCGACCCCATCTCCCTCAAGTCGAAAGCACTAAGGCTCAAACTTGGTGAGGGGAGTCAAAGGCAAGTTAGTGAGCTACTCCTAAGAGATCATGGCTCTCTCCTACGAACACAAGGTTGATATGTGCTTGTTGACGGTCCTTAATGTCAATATTATACCATCAACTATTGCATAGAATGATATGAAATGAACCACAATGCATAGTTGCAGGGTTTGATTCTAACAAGTTCCACGAGTTGTGTAGTTTTCACTTGTTTTGCAGGAGCATCAATATTTCACTACATAAAAGTATCTCAAGTGATGAAACAGAGCACACCATTGCGAAGAGCTCGTCGAGACGATCGAAACAGACATATGATTTACTACATTTGGAGTCCCGACGAGAGAGTCCTTGTTGGATACGACTTGGAAGATTCTAGAACAACCCGGAACCATCACCTACCATAAGTCCAGGGACTAAACCGACAATAAGTATACAACTCTGTGAATTATTATTTACCAGGGACTTTCCAGCAACTTGGAGAGAGAAGAATCCAACCACGACACGGCTAATTGCGCAAACGGGTCGGAAAGTGGCACTAGAAGACTCTAGAAGACACGAGAAGGCAACTCGGCGAAGGAGAGGCGGTTTGGCCATAGAAGGGGCCGACCGACCTCCCCCCTGGGCCAGCCGGCCTGCTACAGTGTCTGATCTCCCTCCGCTTTGCATGATGCGCTCCAATACAACTCTACTACGCATCTCAACCACAGATTAAAGTCGGTTTGATCCAAGGGCTACGGTTCAACCCTCCGGGCTATAAAACCAGACCCAGACCCCCCATGGGAGGCATCTCCATCTTCATTATTCATCTCCACATCAGAAACTACGATTTCAAGTAGAAGTAGAGGTCCCTCTAGATGAATCTCTTCTAGTTCATCTAGAATTAGATCTAGTTCTAGTTCTTCTAGTTCTAGTTCTTCTAGTCCTAGTTCTAGTTCTAGTTGTCTAGTTCATCTAGTTGTAATTAGAGATTGGATTAGAGAGAGGAGAAGGAGAGAGCTGAGGAGGAGCCGGACCTGTCGGATCTTCCTCGACATTGTATTGGTGCAGCATCTGGTTCGTCCTCAAGTAATCTCCAGGTTCTTCATTTACAACTTCTAAGTATTATATTTAATTTCAGTTCTTACTTTATTTTATTTACTGGATCTCCACTCGTATTGAGTGCTCTAGTTATCATATGTAATTGGAGTAGTAAGCGTTAGTGTAGACGTGGTGTCTAGACTAGGGTTTACCTGAGTTTGTCCCCAATCCTCCGGAATAGTTGTGGTAGCCCCAGAGGTAACAGCTCTGTCAGGTCTTTGTAATCCACCATGTTAGGGTTGGTGTTCTCGTAGAGCTTTTGGTAGCCTTCTCCCAACTACCTTCTTCCTAGTCTTTCTCGAGAGTTGGAAAGGACCTGCTGCTCCGAAGTAAGTAAAGTTTAGTCAGTCTCTAATTAGATAGACCCGCTTAGAAAACCCTAAGATCCCTCTCTAACCACATTATCATTCTTTTCTCGGGCGTTCTTAATTCTTCTAGTACACTTCACGTTTCCCGTGGAAATCGATACCCTGGAATACTCTCGGGTGAAAGCTACATCGGTATCCGTGCGCTTACGGATTTTTCTGTGTGCGTTTAAAATACCCAACAAGCTTTCTGGCGCCGTTGCCGGGGAACGGTAGCTGTTCTAGAAGCAAACCAAGTTCGTCTGTGTTTCTTTTAGCATTCTTTTTCTTGTACCACCTTTCCTTTTACCACCACACTTCTTACCACATGGATTTCACTCCTGTATATAAATTCTTTGCTCCAAAGGGCGACTTGTTAGAGCCTCCACCATCATCACACCTCATTCATACAGATGGCTATGAGCTTCGCCCTGCTCTTATAGCCATGGTTCGGGAGAAATCCTTCTCTGGGTCAGAATACGAAGATCCATATACCTGCCTTAGGGAATTTGAGCAGTTGTGTTCTTGTCAGACTATTGCTGGCATGACACAAGAGACCATTAAATGGAAACTATTCCCGTTCTCCCTTTTGAGAAGAGCGAGAAAATGGTATGATCATTCCGTAAGGGGCGTAAATGGAAATTGGGATGAACTTCGAGACAACTTTTGTCTTGCTTTCTTTCCTCTTTTTCGAATCACTGATCTTAGAATTGATGTTCTTACATTTAAACAAAAAGAGAAAGAGACACTAGGAGCAGCTTGGGCTAGGTTCATAAGCCTTACCAATTCTGGCCCAAACCTTTCCTTGCCTAACCATGTCCTACACTATCACTTCTATCGTGGTCTTAACAAGGAAACTGCTCTACATCTCGATTTAGCTTCTGGAGGATCATTCTCACATAAATTTATTAGTGAAGGAAGAGACATCCTAGAGAAAATCCTTGAAAACACTCCTTACACTGGCATTTTTGACGAATTCCCAGAAGAAAGCCAAACCCCGATCAACACGAGGAGGGACACACAACCGAATTTGAAATTCCTTCAAATCCTGTCATAGAACCTTCTCTAGAGAAAACACCCCACACTTTAGAAAATGATGAACCCCATCCTTCGGTGTTCTTCTCTGAAATCGAGGAAAATGATATCAAAGAGCATGGAAGCTACTTCATAAACGCCTCTTTAAATCCATGCTCATATGAGACATATCCTAATTCAATTGGTTTGTCTAACTTTGCTACACTCGAGATTTTCAACCCCCTCACACTTTATGTTTACAAAAACTTCAAAAGGGTGGTTGTAGATGCATATGTCTATCACAAATTTTGTAGATCTCGTAGTGCTCTTAAGTTGGTATTAGAGGGGAAATCACTTCACCAAATCACATCTTGAAGGTTTCCCCAGGACAAGCTCAGTGTCCTAAAACAAGCATTTTTCAGATCAGTGTTTACCTTCCTGCTACACTGCCCTTGTGTATTGAGCATAAGGATATAATTGTTAAAATATTTCTTCGGGTATTCTTGTCACTAACCTTTGCAGGTCTGGAGCAAAAATGTTCGAAAGAATGACAAACACAAGGTATGTCCAACCAATCATCATGCAACATTGAATTACAATCATCCAATCTTGATTTTTACAAAATCTAAGCTTGAGGGATACACTTTGTAAAGAACATCTCTTACCATGTTGCTATTTGTTGGTTATCCCTACCTTTAAGACATGCTCATGTGTTATACACTAATCATGCTCTCTCATCACCATTTGAGTAAATCTCTTTAATGTTTTAATATGCTACCCTCATTTGCTATAGTATATGTTTAGGTTTGAAGTACTTTCATACATTTCTTAAATTGAGCATGGTGCCTAGTTTAGGAGTGATGATCTTGCTTTCAAAAGTTTTTAAATTAAGCATGATGCTTAGGTTAAAATGTCTTTATAAATCAAATTAGACGTGGTGTCTAGGTTGATTTTTGAGCCGATAGCATGCTATAGTGGATGCTGGATATTTTGTTGGACTAACTGTAACACCCTGTGTTTTGCATCATTTAAAATTTACTAAAAAATTAAACTTTTTATAATTTTGCAACAAATTAAAACATGATTAGTTATTTTCCGCAAAACCATTTTAAAAATATTTTTTAAAACCCTTGCATCAAAATTCACCATATGCATTTTTTTTAGAATTAGGAAATCGTTCGTGCTTGGAATGTGTATATGATTGTTTGAATGCTTATGTGTTGCTTTCTAGAATTTATTTGTGGCACCAGAAACATTTCTTGAACTTTCCATCTCATTCCTTGTATTTCCAAACCTTTAATCATCTCTCTCTAGAAACTAGAAAAAAAATCTGCCAACCGCTAGAGACTTCTCCACTGTTCTCTCACTCCTGTTTCCCTCTGTCTGCTCAGCGGCACAGGAAAGAATGAGGATGACATGCACGTCATTGACCTTGCCTACCTCCTCTCATCCCCAATCAGGCTCAGCTCACTCAGCTCAGCACAGTGCTGTCTTCGACCGAGCGCTTCCGCGATTCCTGTTGCTACGAGTCTCTATTGTGCAGCACTGACTCCGTTCGTCGTCGGTTTCCCCGCGCGAAACTTGACGACGACAGCTGCCATGAATGCCGGCAAAATATCCCCATGGCCAGATGTTTTACCTCCCATTGGCCGTTGCTCGCCGAAGATATTTCTTCCGCCGTCCACCACTATATTGTGCTCTACCGCCTTACTCTCTTAGCAGCTTCTTCCTCCCCTTGTCATCCGTCACCCATCCAAAAGCAGGCAGGAGCTGTTAGTATTGATCTCCCTAGTTACTGGGCCCAACGGCCCTTTATCTAACTTGATCCGCTCCTGATCGGGGAGCCCAACCCATTAATGGTTGGAGGGCCCCTGTCACACTGCGGGATATAAAAGGGAGGTAGGGGCCAAGGCACAAAGCATGAGGTTCGTCTGAGCCGCCAGAAACACCCCACCGACATCCCCAACCCTAATCCGATCTAGGGCTCGCAGCCAGTGACGGGAAGCCCCTTCCGCCGCCGCCGCTGCATCGACCCCGACGGCTCCATCCTCTTCTACGACGAGCACTTCAACCCCGGCTTCCTCGACTCCATGGCGGACGCTGGATCGAGCTCCAAGGCTGCCGGAGATGGTCGAATCCCTAACCCTAATGTCTTTTAGTTTCACTGTTATGCATCTTAAGCACTTCTTCACTTGCTGTCCAACCTAATTCCGAGCCTATGATAACTAAGAGATCTAACAATGGTATCAGAGGACTGAGAAACAATAGATCGGGATTTTCAGAATAAGAAACCAACTAAGAACCCTAAGTTTTATTTGGCTGCCGAGCGACATATCCTGAGTATCGTCCCGGGCCAAACAAAAACATCAGAAACTAAGAAACCGATCCAGATCTGGATCGGGGAAAGGGGAAGAAGGGTTTCGCCCAAACCCTAACCCTAAGAATCAGAAACAACCTCTCCTACCTGGGGCCGGGTATCCCGACGAGCCGAGAGCTCATCAGCTCACCGCCGTGGCGCGGGGAGGAAAGAGCCGCCACGCAGCCGCCGCGCATGCGAGCCGGTCAAGGGCGCCGCCACGGGACCGCTCGACGGCGGCGCGCTCAACCCAACAGTGAGCGCGCGCACCGGCGAAGGGACCGGCGGCGGCGCCATCTTCTTCGTCGTCCGCCATAGGAGGCCGTCGGCGTTGAGGAGAAAAGAGTGAGAAGGGAGCCGCCGGACCAGACTCTCAGGCCGGGCCTCTTGCCACCGACGGCCTTGGCGGCCGCCGCCGCGCGCAGGGTCGGGTGCGTCGAGAGGAGGCAGAGAGCTACCGGAGAGAGAAGGTAGGGAGAGAATGGTTAGGGTTTGGGGCATCAGCGGCCGCCGACCGGTTTTGATCTAGCGAAAAGTCAGGATGGCCGCTCGATCAAAATGGATGGCTCAGATCGCGTTGGCGCAGATGGGTCAGTTTCAGCCCAGGTGGGACGAGGCTTTTCCGGCCCAGGCCCAGGTTGCGGCCTGGGCACGGGGAGAGCTGCGCGCGGGAGCTCGGCCTTGGGCCGTTTTCTAAGATGCCGCTGGCTGCGAGTAGGCTTCGGCCAAATGCACAGTAATGTTTTTGTTTTTCCAGAAGGAGTTTTTTGATAAATTTGAGTTAAGTTTTAATACTAATCTATGCACAAATTTTAATCCAACGATAATTATTTGTTCAGAGACTAGTTAAGTAAGTTTAAGTGCTTCTGGAAAATATTATTAAGAATATTTCATGTTTCCGCTGCAAAGTTTAATTTTGTTCTTTAATTAAATTCGAACCAACGGGAGAATTTAATTGTTGGAACAATTATTAAATTTAGATATTCAGAAAATTTGTAATATTGTTATATTCTGACCAACGTTGATTATATCAATATTATAAATGTTTTAGTTTTCATCAGATTTATGCATTATTTTTATTTTCTGCCCGACGGTGATGTAGAAATAATGCAGAAAGAATTGTATGTTTTAATACTGACCAACGTTGTTTTAAAACATGCAATTTTTCATGGTTAAGATATTATTTGTGTTAAAATATCTCACTATTCTGTCAATGGTTTTCAGGAATCAACTGGATCGCTCAGATTCCACCTCTGACTGGGAACAACTATAAGAAGTGGCGCGAACAGCTTGAGTTAGCCTTGGTCATGACGAACAATGACCTTGCTCTCTCATCACCGTGTCCCTTTGCTCCAGAGGAGCCTGTGAGAGAGGAGAATGAGGAAGATGCCGCTTTTGCAACACGCAAAAGGGATCATGCTGATAAGAGGATGTCCTATGACCATGAGAAAAGGCAATGGGACAGTTCCAATAAGAAATGTCTCACTTTAGCTAAGGCTACCATTTCAGAGCCTATTAGAGGGTCTATCCCTGAGACACCCACCATTGCTGAGTATTTAGAACATGTTAAGAATCAGTTCCATGGAACTACTAAGTCTCAGGCAAGTGCTCTTATCAAAGAGCTTTGCAATAAGAAATACAATGGTGGTGGCGTTAGAGACCACATACTTAGAATGAGCACCATAGCTGCTAAGCTTGAGTTCATGAAAATTAAGTTACCCGATCCTTTTGTCATTCACATGATCTTTGCCTCACTGCCAAGTGAGTTTGACACCTTTTGTGTCAACTATGATATGTTGCCTGATGACTGGAACATGGACAAGCTCATTAGTATGTGTGTGCAAGAGGAAGAGCGCATTAAGGCTTCACATGGGGACTCTGCTCTCTATGTGAAGGATAATAAGAGAAAGTTTTTCAATAAGAATGCTAAACCACAAGGGAAACCAAAGTGGGATGGCAGCTCATCCTCCAATGCTAATGCCAAGGGAAAGGCCCCTCAGTTCCAATCTCAACCTCAGTTCCCAGCTCAGTCTCAGTCCTAGAAGGGACAGAAGATCACTGTAGACAAAGATCAGTGCATGTATTGCAAGGAAAGGGGACATTGGATGAAAGATTGTCCTGGGTTCCTAAAGTTCCTGAGTAAGAATGGTGAGGATATTATTACATTTGTAGATGAATCCTTGTTTCTAAGCTATGACAAATCCACTTGGTGGGTTGATTCAGGTGCAACTACTCACGTTGCTAATTCTTTTCAGGGATTCGCTACGAGGAAGATCCTGCAAAGAGGAGAAAGAACCATTAAGGTAGCTAATGGAGTACAAGCCAACGTCCAAGCCATTGGAGACGTATCATTAGAATTAGTAAATGGTTTTGTACTTAGGCTTCATGATGTACTCTATGTTCCTTCTTTGCATCGAAACTTAATAAGTGTGTCTAAGTTAGATGATGATGGATTGGCTTGTCATTTTGGAGATGGCAAGTGTAAGATATTTTTTAATAATCAGTGTGTTGGTCTTGCCTTCCGACAAGACAAACTTTATTTGTTATCCATCTCTGAGAATGTTAATGTTATAAGTTCTGAGAATAAGATTGCTTCCTCGTCTATGAATGTAAGTAAAAAGCGTAAGAATATTCAGGTTGACTCTTCGAAATTGTGGCATTGTCGATTAGGCCACATTTCGAGGGGGAGAATTGATAGATTAGTCAAGACTGAAATTCTTCCGCCATTAGAACTATCAGAATTAGATCAATGTGTTGACTGCATTAAAGGTAAGTATGTTAAGAAAATTAAGAAAAATGCCAAACGAAGTGCGGGGACTTTAGAAATAATCCACACCGACATATGTGGACCGTTTCCCATCATGAGTGTGGATGGTTACGACTCGTTTATAACATTCACTGATGACTACTCACGTTATGGCTACATCTATCCGATTAAAGAAAGATCAGAAGCTTTAGATAAGTTTAAGATATTTAAGGCAGAAGTAGAAAATCAACACAATAAGAAAATTAAGATAGTAAGATCAGATCGTGGTGGAGAATACTATGGGCGACATACCCCGTATGGTCAAGTTCCAGGACCTTTTGCAAAGTTCCTTCAGGAGCATGGCATAGTTGCTCAGTATTCAATGCCAGGAGAACCTCAGCAAAATGGAGTGGTTGAAAGAAGAAACCGTACCCTGATGGATATGGTAAGAAGCATGGTCAGTTACTCCACCTTACCGATAAGTTTGTGGATGGAGGCGTTAAAAACCGCCATTCATATCCTTAATCGTGTACCCAGTAAGTCGGTGCCTAAAACACCGTATGAGTTATGGACAGACAGAGTACCCTCACTTAAGCATTTAAGGGTGTGGGGCTGTCCAGCTGAGGCTAAAGTCTTCAACCCAAATTCAGGAAAATTAGATTCTAAGACTGTTAGTTGCCATTTTATTGGCTACCCAGACAGATCAAAAGGCTACCGCTTTTATTGCCCTGACAGGCATACAAAGTTTGTAGAGACAAGACATGCTGAGTTTTTAGAACATGATGTGATCAGAGGAACAAAGTGGTTCAAGAAGTTAACTTAGAGGAAAAACGGGTTCACGCCCCTACTCCAATGTTTCAGGAACCATACTTCATGCTACCTGTTGTTGCTGTGCCAACGGTGTCAAGCACTGTAGTGCCAGCGCCTGTTGTTGAGCCTCCCTTGCCGACAGAAAATCTGGAACCTGTCCTTCAGGAGCCATTAGAACCACCTGTCGTGCATGGGGAAGAACAACAACAGCCCCAAATGGCGCCAAATAATGAGAACATTAGAAGGTCACATAGAGTTAGAAGATCAGCTATCTCAGATGATTATGAAGTCTATGAGGCCGAAGAGTTTCATATGGAGGATGATCCCACTACATATGAACAAGCCATGAGAAGCGAGCACTCAGATAAGTGGTTAGAAGCCATGAAAGATGAGCTAAGATCCATGGATTCCAACAATGTTTGGGATTTAGTGGAAATTCCTAAAGGAGCCAAAACAGTAGGCTGTAAATGGGTCTACAAAACCAAATGTGACTCCCAAGGGAACATTGAGAGATATAAGGCGCGACTTGTGGCAAAGGGTTTTACCCAAAGAGAAGGAATTGATTACAATGAGACTTTTTCTCCTGTCTCATGTAAGGATTCTTTTAGAATTATAATGGCGCTAGTGGCACATTATGACTTAGAGTTGCATCAAATAGATGTTAAGACGGCATTCCTTAATGGGGATCTAGAAGAAGATGTTTACATGGCACAACCGAAAGGTTTTGTTGTGGAAGGAAAAGAAGAGATGGGATGTCGACTAAGAAAGTCCATTTATGGGTTAAAACAAGCTTCGAGACAGTGGTACTTGAAGTTTGATAACACCATAAGACGTTTTGGGTTTAAAACTAATGTTGAGGATAACTGTGTGTACACAAAGTTTAAGAATAGTAAGTTTATCTTCTTGGTTCTATATGTGGACGATATTTTGCTGGCAAGCAATGATGTCGGTCTGCTAATGGAAACAAAGAAGTTCTTATCCTCACATTTTTATATGAAGGATCTCGGTGAGGCCTCTTTTGTTCTGGGGATAGAGATTCACCATGATAGAAACAGAGGGGTATTAGGCTTGTCTCAGAATGCATACATAGATAAGATTCTTAAGAAATATAGTATGCATAAGTGCAGCCCGTCACCTGCACCCATAGTCAAGGGCGATAAGTATGGGGAATATCAGTGCCCCAAGAATCAGATAGAGCTCGAGCAAATGAGATCAGTTCCTTACGCGTCCGCTGTCGGAAGTTTACAATATGCTCAAATTTGTACTCGCCCTGACATAGCTTTTGTTACCGGGTTACTTGGCAGATATCAGAAAAATCCAGGCACAGAGCACTGGAAATTAGTAAAGAAAGTCTTGCGTTATTTGCAGGGCACAAAAGGCTTCATGCTAACCTATAAGAGATCAGATTCCCTTGAGATTGTAGGGTTCTCAGATTCAGATTATGCGGGGGAGGAAAGAAAATCCACCTCGGGTTATATTTTCACCCTTGCAGGTGGGGCTATATCATGGAAAAGCTCCAAACAAACTCTCGTTATATCATCCACAATGTATGCGGAGTTTGTAGCATGTTATGAGGCCTCGGGGCAGGTGAACTGGCTTAAGAAATTCTTACCCGGATTAGCAGTGGTAGACAGCATTCAGAAACCACTTAAGTTATACTGCGATAATAATCCTGCAGTTGAATATGCTCACAACAATAGGTCAAGTGGTGCTGCCAAACACATTGACATTAAGTACTATATTGTGAAAGAAAAAGTTCGGGATCATGTCATTAGTCTTGAGCATATAAGTACAGATAAGATGTTAGCGGATCCGTTGACAAAAGGCTTACCACCCAACGTGTTTAGAAGACATGTAGCCGGCATGGGGTTAAGGGAAAGCCTATGATTCCTGAACACTTAGGGCCCAAGTTAGAACTCTGTTTCAAATTAGAGAGATGTATTGTAGCTGTCAAGTCCAACGACGCTTGGTTGTGACGACGAGACGCGCTCGATGCTTTTCTCTATAATGGAATAGAGCCATATAAGTTGAGTATTTAAGATAAGAATAAGATAAGTTATTAGGAGATCAAGGGGGGAATGTTAGTATTGATCTCCCTAGTTACTGGGCCCAACGGCCCTTTATCTAACTTGATCCGCTCCTGATCGGGGAGCCCAACCCATTAATGGTTGGAGGGCCCCTGTCACACTGCGGGATATAAAAGGGAGGTGGGGGCCAAGGCACGAGGCATGAGGTTCGTCTGAGCCCCCAGAAACACCCCACCGACATCCCCAACCCTAATCCGATCTAGGGCTCGCAGCCAGTGACGGGAAGCCCCTTCCGCCGCCGCCGCTGCATCGACCCCGACGGCTCCATCCTCTTCTACGACGAGCACTTCAACCCCGGCTTCCTCGACTCCATGGCGGACGCTGGATCGAGCTCCAAGGCTGCCGGAGATGGTCGAATCCCTAACCCTAATGTCTTTTAGTTTCACTGTTATGTATCTTAAGCACTTCTTCACTTGCTGTCCAACCTAATTCCGAGCCTATGATAACCAAGAGATCTAACAGGAGCCCCTCTTCTCCCACCGACACACAGGACCCATCAGCCTTCTCCCACCGACACACAGGACCCATCAGCAGGGGTTGTTTTCTCCACCGCGTCGCATCTGCGTCTCCCCCGCGTAGCGCGACCCCGGGACCCGCCGCCGTTGACCCACTGTTGCTCCACCACCTTCTTGTACGCACCGCCCTACTATTCTCCACCGCCTTACTCCGCCTAGAAAAGGAACCCGGAAGCCCGCCGTTGGAGCGAGCAGGAGAAGTCGCCGGAGCCTGCGACCGCCAAGCACCTCTGCTCGTTCGCACCACTCCGCCGGCCTATCCTGCTTCCGGCGCCGTGAAACCGCCGCCGCACTGCTCGATGGATCCCGTCGTCCCTCTGCTCCGCTCAAACAGCCGCAGACACCTCGATCTCCGTCTCGCAGCGACTCCGCTTTGCACCTATGCCCAATCGCGCCGGGAACAAGCGCCGCCGGGCGCCGAGTTCGCCGGACCCGAAGCCACCGGGCGCGCTGCAACGGAACCTGAGCCGCCGAGCCCACCGGAGTTGAGGACCGCGAGGAAGTCGCCCTCGCCGCGGATGCGTCGGTGCTCGGACCCGCTCGGCCACCGGAGCAGAGCTCCTCTTTACTCTCTCCCATACTCTGCTCTCCCTCCATTTTCCCCAGCTCTATCGCCAAGGGAGCCCTCGCCACTCCGGCTTGGCCTGCTGCCACCCAAACCAAGCACCGTCGTGTCACAGGATGCTGAAGCCGTGCTCGTCGCGCACGTCGGAGCCGAGGCCGCAACTGGACCCCTTTGCTCCCTCCACATCGCCTGTCGGTCTCGCCGCCGGATAGCAGAAGACCACCACCGTGCCGAAACCCCTCCGGCCAACCCACGCCAAGCGCTGCTGCCTTTCTCTCTCTCCCTCTCCCTCTGTTCTCTCTCTTGGCTCGAGACTGCACGGGAAGACGAGAAGCAGCGGACGCGCCTCCCATCGGCATCCAAAGCCGAGCGCTCGGTCACATCACTCCAGCCAATAGGGAGACACCCGGCAGGCACTGCCTCTCCTTTTTCCCTTCTCCCTTCTTTCCTGTGAGCGCTCGGTTCACAAAGACGGGAGAGAGGAGCAAGAGCAGGTCCACAGATCGGTGCAAATGCAGTGCAGCACAATAACCGGCCAAGCCCACAGCGGTGTACCGTACGCATCAGCTGGTTGGAAACTGCTAGGCACACACGGAATCGTACACGGGAGATTAAAGTAAGCCCCTTTTCGTTTCCAGAAAAATCCTAGAAAATTCCTAAATAAACTAGAGTCACCCTAGAGCCTATCCAAATTGTTCCCACTCCCTTGCCTTCATCCAGATATAAATTCCAAGCTTCTACCCCTTCGCGTTTCGCATATAAACCTAGGAAATCCATATCTCCACCATTCCAACTCTAAATCCCGAAATCTCTACACCAAAAATCTTTCTAAATTCAACCATACACTTTCATATCCTTTTCCTAATTTTTGGTGTCTATTTAAATTCTAGTTATGTTTGTTGCTCTTTTTCTTTTAATAGTAATGCTAACTCGTAGTTACACCCTAAGCAGCGTATATTTGAATAAGCATGCACACTATGACACGTACATGAATACTCAAATATACATACACTCTCCCACATAAAATAATAATAGTAATAGTAGTAATAATAATAGCAATATTAATAGAATAATAGTCATAGTCTAAATAATAAACCTGATCACGCTCTTAACCCCGTATATTTGCGTGTCCGTGAACACCTGTCACGTACATGGGTACTCAAATATACGTACACGTAGTTATAACCTTGCACACGTATGTGGACATATGCTTATTCGTATGTATCCCTATATATATTAGTAAGCGATATGTCTCCATACGTCAAACCCTCTCTTGTTTGATCATGCTTGTTTTGCTTGTTATGTTTTTCTTGTTTGTCGACGCTAGATCACGTAAAATAGAAGATGTGAGAAGACCCCGATGGAACCCAAAGGATGAACAACAATCAATCAAAGACCGAAGGAACAAGAAGACCGCAAGACAAGGATGCATCGACTACGAGTGCAGGCAAATCCTAATTCCCTTTCTCACCTTCCACCAAATCTTCTTATCTCTATTCTTCACCTACCACTCCAGCCAAATCATACACTACACTCATACTACCCCTACCATACCTTGTCACATAACCTATCCCTTCCCTCCAAATGCCACCACTCTAAACCACCCCATTCCCATCAAACGCAATATTTAGCCACCACCACCATAAAGCCTATATCCTATTCCATCCATCCAACTTGCCACCCCTAAACCACCCCTTATCCATCACCTCCACCATATAAACCGCTCACATCTTCCATCCTTTTAACATATTTAATATGCTCAATTTATATTATTAAAGATATTGTGGTAAATGTGATTTAATGTGAACATGATAATGTGACTATATGAACCATGATGCTAATTGAACTGGATGACAAAACTATTTTTTTCGACTGAGCAAGTGGGAGGTACTTCACGTGGTGTGAAACTACCTCTTGGACAGGTTCGCCTAGTGAGGGTTCCTGTTTGGAGACACTTGTCTTGGTCATTTAGGACTGATTCATTAGCCTCGCGCGTCTGGACAGAAACGCGTTGTGGGGATATAGACCCTAGGGTACCACATGATGGTACATGGGCCTCACCACGGCGGTTGTCCGGCCCGCAGATGAAGGCGTGCGGCATACGACATGCACCGCACGACAGTTGTAATCTAGATATAGTACCAACTCGGATAATTACCATGTAACTCTGTCCCTTCGGAATATATAAGGAGGGGTAGGGGTCCTCCGAGAGGGCACGACACTACAGGTGACGGGACAAGTCAGATAGGTCACAGGTCATAAGCCACAAGCCAGATCCAATCAATACAACTCGACGCAGGACGTAGGGTATTACGCTAACCTAGCGGCCCGAACCTGGATAAACCTCTGTGTTCATCTTGTTTTGCCTTGCATCAATGTCTGGGTCGTCGTCTTGCGCACCTTCCCCTCTAATCTACCACCTTGGGCATACCCCTAGGTGGACTATCAGTGATATTTCATCGACACGCGTCCAGCCACACGCCTATATGGGTAGGTCCAAGCTCACACCCCAATAGGAGAAGTATAATACCTGCCTGGAGGTCGGGTGACAACGGTTTGACAGGAGAAGGCACGACTGCTAAGTGATCTCTCATGGCCCGGTCGGCGTGGTTGCTAAGTGGTCTTCCACGTTAAACTCCTGTTTGGGTCGTGTGCGAGCCCCCTCTCTTATGATATTGTTTTGGCCAGTTGGACCATGCGTGGTCTGTTTTCTGGCCCCTGTGCGAACTGTGGTAAGGGTTATATGGAACCTATGGATGCGTCCTCTCGGGTACGAGTGCGGATTGGGAACAACCTCGGCCGGGGTTGTTTCCATCGTGTGGGGAAAATTGGACAACTACTGCAGTAGTATAACTTCAATCCTATTCGAATAGCCACGTCCTTGGTTATGGGCAACCTCCTGGAATGCGGACACCAATGATTAGATGTTTTCAAAATGGAACTTGAGATAAACCCGTATGTTACTTTAATAACTTAATCCCCGAGAACTAGCGAGAAGGTAGATTCTCTCCTAGGGCCCAACCTTTAATTTATTTATAACTTAACTATATTCCTTTCACCCTCTACCATAATCACCTTCACATATAACCTTGCCTTTCCTTTAGCCTGCACCCCAAATTGGGACTTGCTGAGTACGTTTGTACTCAATCTTCTTCGCTACTATATTTTTAGGAGTGAAGTCTCAGGAGCACTCGCAAGGATGGAACTGTCGATGCACTCGCAAGGATGGAACCACAGGAGGATATTTGAAGATGAAGCCATACAAGAAGGAGCTACGCAAGAACGATGATGTAGGAACGCTCATAGGATAAGGTTTATGTCCGCACTCCAAGCTGCCTGTCAGAATGGAGCCACGACGTCATAGGATCGCTGTGTTAGACTCTGATGTTTGCTAAGAGGCCTGTGGTCCAAGTCTTGTAATATGAACTTTGTAACATGTTTTCTCCGTTAGCAATGAAAGTATGGATTTTTGATATCAATCTTGTTGATCTGTGCGTATCAGCAACTGATCCAGGGACTGATACGATGCATAGTGGACCCTCTAGAAGGGGGGCCCTCACACTAACCCATGCAGGAAACCTTTCAATATCAATTTGGGAATGTCCTGAGATGAACTCACACTTAAGATGAAGAGACACATGAACTTCAACAACTTGCACAAGGGAGACACAACTCATTGATCATGGAGAAAAGAGATCCATAGAACAAGACAGAAGATGAGTGCCACAAAACAATACCTACAATCAAGGCATTCACTCCATGGAAGTAAGTGAACAAGTCTAAGCTGGGGCACTAGAAGACAAAGACCATCATGAGGGCACTCATCTCTGAACCCTCAGATCAAACAGTACAAACACAAGCAGTGGGAAGTTATTCTCTCTTCTAACCAAGATCTAGATTGGGGATGAAGTGTTACGACTGGTTCAACAACAAGGTCTACAAATTCAACACATGAACATGTTATTGAAGAAATTTGGGCATCCACCTACTTCACAAGCCAGCTTGGGGGAGACACAATTGTGTTGTCTAGATTTGTTTCATGATCAAGGGTAGGAAGGAGAAATCCAGCTTCAAGACACTTTGACCTCCTACTCACCACTTTGATTAGTACAAGCCACTAGACGCTGCCCCAACCAAGAAGAAGAATATGATCCATCACTCATTCTTGGAAGATCGTTCTTGAACACCACCAATGTTGTCATCTATGTCGGACCTAGAGATGTCCACTTTTGGATCTTCGATCAAAAGGGCCGCTGCTTCTTTAACAACTACACCACTTATGAGCAGCCGAAGAAAACCAAGAGAAGACGTTAACTCAACCGATAAAGGAAGAACCTGAAAGGATCAAGATGCCCAAGAGGGGGGTGAATTGGGCTTTTCTAAAACTTTTGCAAGAATTAAAACCTATCAAGCCCAATTGACCCCCTAGTGCCTAGAAGTGTGAAAGACAAGAACCAACCGCACAAGAGACAATTGCTAAACCATTTCTACTCTAGCATGGCAATTCAATTTGAATGAACAAGTAAATGCTGAATTGAATTGCTCAAAGGTAAATGCGTAGTAAAGAGAGTAGAAATGACACGACGATCTTTTTGCCGAGGTATCGAGGTGTCGGCACACCCCCTAGTCCTCGTTGGAGCACCCGCGCAAGGGTATCGCTCCCCCTTGATCCGCGCAAGGATCAAGTGCTCACTACGAGCTGATTCTTCGCCACTCCAGCCCGGTGAATCGCTCGCTACCGATCACAACACGGCTTGGGTCATCCACAATGCCTCTGAATGATCACCAAGCTCTCCGATCGTCACTAAGCCATCTAGGTGATGCCGATCACCAAGAGTAACAAGCAAGAACTCTCACTTGACCAATGCAAGGCTAATGAGACGTGTGGATGCACACTTGCTACTCTCTACTCACTAATGAGGTGTTTGATCACTCAATTATCAAATCTCTCAACCTCACTAGGCCTCTTGCACTCACTTGCAATCACAATGTGTTTGGCAACCTTTCAAATGAGCAAGAGAGTCAACATGAATGAGGGGGAGACATATTTATACCCCCCAACTCGAAACATGCACGAAGGGGTAAGTCCAGCCAGTTATGCACTGACCGGACGCACCTGTCGGGGTGACCGGACGTGTCCGGTCAGTGCCTAACGGCTACGTGACGTTAGGCCTGACACATGTACGAAGTGTTGACCGGACGCACGCATGCGTCCGATCACCATTGATCGGACGCGTCCGGTCATCAATTTTGCTCTCTGGAACCTCTCTGGACGCGACCGGACTCACCCCCTGGTGCGTCTGATCGATTGTTGAGGGTGAGTCCAGTCGCAACCAGACTTGCCCTTCAGCCAGCACACAGACCGGGTGCATGCCCCAGCGTCCGATCACTACGGTTTGAGCGTCCGGTCGCAGATAGAAGTTCAAAACGACTTCGGTTTGCGACGCTCCCTTCACAAACTTTCTTCCTTATGATCTTAGGGATCTTTCTAAGCTACCTAGGGCTTTGGTTAACAAGTGTGCACCACACCTAACTCAAAAGTCTCACCTAGGTCAAGCTACCCATTCAAACCCCTCTTAATAGTACGACCAAAGATAAAACAAAGACCTATGCTACTCTAAGTGTCCTTCAACACCAAATGACACTTAGAACTAGCCTATTACCGTCTTTGTCGTCCATCCTTTGAAAACCGAACGAATTCCATCAATAAGGGGGCATGAATACCATAGTGCCCTCATGATCATCATTACCATGACCTAACTCAAACTGTTTCTGTAAAACACACGTTAGTCATAGTAATTTACCGTTGTCATCCAATCACCGAAACCCACTGGGGGCCTAGATGCTCACAATCTCCTCCTTTTTGGTGATTGATGACAACCTCTATGTTTGAAAGAGAGGTGAGGTTTTCAATAGCTTGGTTCGTATAAGCATGTGACAATAAGATCAAAAAGGGGTTAGGCATGCTTATACAAACCAAGTCCACATAAGTACTCAACATATAAGAATTAACACAAGTACTTATGAACAAGCTCATTTATCGGAGTATTAGTGTGGAAGCAAAGTAAATGAGCGTAAACAAGTGACATGGAGTATATAACAAGTGTAGCATAACATGTCACAACCAAAAGACATACACATATCGTACAAGAGCCAAAAGATAAACATGTATGCATATGAGTGCAAGATCACACAAAAGAACCGAAACCCTCTCACAGGCTCCCCCCATGTCTAACATACGCTCTCTCCCCCTTTGGCATCAAGGACCAAAACCTAAGGGTCGGAAGGCGGGACGGGAGCAGACGAGCCGGGCGACGAGGTGCGCGGAAGAGTCTCAAACTGAGCAAGGTAGGCCTTCTCGTTGGACGACGAACTGTGAGCTGGCTGACCCTTGGACACTGGACGTGGAGGAGAAGCGGTCTGGTTCTGCTCAGCTGACTCGGGAGCGGCCTCTGGTGCTGGAAGCTCTGGCTCTGGAAGAGGGTCCACTGACTTGGTCACTGCCACTGACACGGTCGTCGAAGCCTCAGGTGCTGAACTGACAGGTAGAGTCTGACTCTGAGAGACCGGTGGCTTGGACGACGCTACTGAGGAGGGGAGTGTCTCTGTAGTACCAGTAGCGGGAGCAGGGGCTGGAGCTGAGGTCACCGATAGGTGAAACTGTGGCGGGGTAGGCAGGCCGGTGAGCTCGCTGAAAGAAGCCTCCAGACTCCTAGGGGTCACGAGAACCTACTCCGTCTGAGTAGGAGTGAAGCCTGAGCGGATCGGCGTGAACCCGGGCTGCGGCCCTGGCAGAGGTGAAGTGAACCACTGAGGGTACTGTGGAAAGGGCGAGACCGTCGACGGAGGAACTGACGTGTAGTACGAGGTCGACGGTCCGGGCTGCTGCAGCTAAAACCGAGACGGCTGAGGTAACTGTGGAAGAGCCGCCATCCTCTCCATGAAAGCCAGAGTCTGAGTCTGAAGCTGTATCATCTGCTGCTGGAGAGCGTCCTGACACTCCTGGGCCTGTGCTGCTGCCACTACCTGAGCCTCTGCTAGACGGGCCTGCTCCTGAGCCTATCGTCGCTGCTCCTCAGCCTGACGCTGAACCTCCTCAGTAAGCCGAGACTACTGCTGCTCCATCCGAGAAAGTATAGCTAGAAGCACTGGATCGGAGCCAGCCATACGTGAGGAGGAGGCCTCGGAGTCGTGAGCTGCCGGTGGACGCATCCTCAGAAGAGGAGCATAGTCGTCGTCGGTGCTGTCAGACGGAACCTCAAAGTCAGGGTCCTCTCCCTTTGCCTCAAGCTGTGCGAGCTCGGCCTCTGCCAACTGACTAACGGCCTCGTCCTGCTGTGCCTCTGTCTCTGGGACAACGGGCCTCTGACGCTGACCCCTGGGACGAGTGTCTGGACGATCCCCGGCAATCTGGCGAGTGTCGTACATAGGGAACTCTATCGGGGACTGGAGAAGCTCTGGAAGCAGTCCCGGAATCATCCGCCTCAAAAGAAAACAGATCAGGTGAGCATAGGGAAGCTGCCGATGACCCTTGAAGCCCTCTGCCAGTGTGTCCTCCATCTCAGAAATAATAACGTCCCAAATGTCGAACTCGAGCTGGGAGACCAAGTGGTGAACTAGCCAAATCTAAATCCTGGTCAACCCCTCTCTGTAGCCTGTCCGAGGTAGAAGAGTGCGCCTCATGACCTCATTCACGAGACGGGCCGTCGACGTCAAGTCATGAGGACGCCGACTGGAGCCCTCTCCGAACGGCTCTCGGAAGCATGCACGAACCAAGTCTGCGGGGGGAATCTCTCCTGCGTGGGGTCGTCGGGGTGGCTCTGTCTCTCCATAGCAAACGGTGTGTACCTTGGTCGCATAGGCTGTCAGACCAAGGTACTCTCTGGCATGAGCACTGTAGAGCCTGTAGGACCTCCCCCTGAAGGCAAAGTGAAGGAATCTGTGGTCCGGGGAGATCCAGAGAGATGCATAGAACTGTCGAACCCAATCCTCCACGTACTGTCCACTGCGTCCAAGTAGATCTGCTAACCCCGGCAGGTAAGACAGCATGGGTCGAATGGCCTCTCCAGCAACCGCGACTATAGTCTCCAGCGGACAAACTCGGTGAGGACGAATGTGGACGCCGCTGTTGACATAAGCCCGGTAGAAGTCCTCCTGAAGAACTGTGTAGAAACCCTCAGAGGCCTGAGGGTGCCTGGCGGCTGGGAACCACTCCTCGTAAGGGATCAGACGCAGTGCCTACACCTGACGTGCTGTTGCGGTCCGCAGGCCAAGTGCTCCACAGGTGGGGGTCCCTGTGGCCTCGGAGGGGGTCGACCACCCCGCCTCTGCCCCTCAGGTCTGGGAGACACCTGAGTGCGAGTACGGGTGGACCGGCGGACAGGCTGCTGAGCTGGCTGCTCCTCTGTCTGACCCTCTGTCTGGGTCTCTATAGTGGTGCTGGGCTCTGGAGCGGACCCACCTGCTATAGCTGCTGCTAGGGCTGAGGCTGCCTCTGACGGAAACTGAAAGTCTGGCGGGAGGACCTCAGCGGGGTCGTCAAGAGAATACTGCACACCGTGAACCTAGACAATTCCGCCCTCTGTCTGAAGCAGGGCCTGCACCTGCTGCTCTGTGAGGAGGTCACGAACCAGGCGACCACTCTGTTGTCCACTGCCCTGACTGCCCTGAGCTGAAGCCGGGTCTTGAATACGAAGACCTCCTGCCTGACCACCCTGCTCGGCCCTCTCGGCTGCTCGAGCTGCTGCTAGTGCCATCTCTGAGTCGCGGTCGAGACGCTTGCGCTTCCGGGACACAAGCTTCTGCGGCCCCTTCCCCTTGCCACCAGAAGGAGGGCGAGAGGGAGGAGGATCTGCCCCGGGACCTCCGCCGACGTTCTTGCAGGGAGCGATCGCTACAAGAACAGAACCACTGCCACGGACAAGACCAACTGCCTCTGAGAACCACTATCACTGACGAGACCTGCTGCCACTGAGTACCACTGTCAAGCAAACCAGAGGACTGGACTAAACCTCAGAGGCTTGGCCTCGTTCCGTATCCGCGAGCTTGGCCCCGGATTAATCTGTCACTGGCACACTGACATGGTCCCGACTCGCTGCAATAGATAGATAGGGATATATATGAGCATATAATCTAGAGAGGAGAAACCTATCGGAAGCAAAGCAAAAGGAAAGAGAGATACGAGGCATGGCTTTGCTACCTGACGAGATGCGACAAACCGACAAAGCGAGGAGAAGGGACCGACACGTTCGGGCACAGAGACGTCTCGGCGGAAGGATCTGCGCGAGAGACAGGGCCAAAACATGGTTAAAATTGCATGATCATTGGGTGAGGCATTGTATCGAACACCTTGCGGGCAGGGTGTAGGGGAGGGATGGGAAGCTCACTGTGGCGGATTTGGCGGGCCGAGGAGGTGCTTGCCGGAGTAGATAGCCGACAGGGGTGAACACCGGGGACTAGAGGAAGCTCGAGCACCGGAGGAGTAGGTGGTGGCGTGGGCACGGCGAGCGGCGGCGCTGGCACGGCGAGGAGGCGCGGGCGCGGGCGCGGGTGCGGCGGTGCGGTGCGGTGGAGCGGCGGCGCGGGCGCGGTGGTGTGGCGAGAGAGCGGCGAGCTAGGGCACGGCGGAGACGGGCTCGAGCGCGGACGGGGATGAGGACAAGGAAGGGCGGCCCCACGTGTCGATTAGATAAAGCTATTGCGCTCGTTAAATGGCGACCGGACGCATCGAGGTATGACCGGACGCACAGGGCCCCAGCGTCTGATCGATTACAGAGAGCTCCCAAAACCCGCTTTGCGCGACCGGACGCGTCCAGTCACACATGACCGGACGCAGCCAGCGTCCGATCCCACCACGGCAAGCGACCGGACGCTTGCTCACTCTCCTGACCGGACGCGTCGATGACACTGTTCATCCGCGCATGAGATGTACTGACCGGACGCACAGGGTGAGTCCGGTCACAGCGTCCGGTCACAGGAAAAACCCTGTTTTGACTCGATTTCTCGTGCCGACTTCTCCCAACCAAGTTCCAACTCAAATAAGAAGCAAATAAACACCAGTTGGAAACTAGAGGAGTGACCTCTCTCAAACCCTCAATTTTTTCAAATATTTTGCCATATGCTAATTTAGTTTTCTAGATAAAATAGGCAATAAAACCTCGAGGAGACAACATGTGGCCACCAAAACTAGGGGACTCAACCATTAGGAGCCTCAAATGCTCCCCCTATCGGTGGACGAACACAGCGGTTGCTCAAAGCATAACCGAAAAGGAACGACAAAGCAACAATCATGCATATGCAATGCAATACGAAATTTGAATCTAGGTTGCTTGTCAAGTTTGCTCATGGGTAAGCTTCTTCACACGCTTTTTAGGGCTGTTATCTTAACCACGTCTGACAAGCCTATGTGCATAGCATAATTTAAACATGGCATATTATACAATGCAATGCAAAGACAACCCCCTTTCACTTTTTGACAAAGTTACTTAGATCAAGCACATTAAGCTCACTTCGCAATCTACAAAGGGTATTCTCATCTAGGGGTTTTGTGAAGATATCCGCCAATTGATCTTCGGTTCTAACTCCCTGTAAGGATATGTCTTTCTTGGAAACATGGTCTCTAAGAAAGTGATGGTGAATATCTATGTGCTTTGTGCGAGAGTGTTGAACCGGGTTGTTAGCAAGCTTAACCGCGCTCTCATTGTCACACAACAGAGGTACCCTTTCTAGAACTACACCATAGTCTAAAAGGGTTTGCTTCATGTAAAGGATTTGTGCACAACAAGCACCCGCGGCTATGTATTCCGCCTCGGCGGTAGACAAGGCCACACTATTTTGCTTCTTTGAACTCCATGACACAAGTGATCTCCCAAGCAAATGGCACCCTCTGGATGTGCTTTTTCTATCTACTTTGCAACCCGCGTAATCCGAATCGAAATACCCAACGAGTTGGAAGTTAGCTCCTTTGGGATACCAAAGGCCAATTCTTGGGGTGTGCTTTAGGTACCTAAGGATTCTCTTCACAGCTATGAAATGTGATTCCCTAGGATCGGCTTGAAAGCGAGCACACATGCACACACTAAACATGATGTCGGGCCTAGATGCAGTCAAATATAACAAGCTACCAATCATAGAACGGTAGAGAGTTTGATCAACCGGGTTACCTCCCACATCTAGGTCGAGATGTCCGTTTGTTGGCATTGGAGTCTTGATAGGCTTGCAATCATTCATGTTGAAGCGCTTGAGGAGGTCTTTTGTGTACTTCTCTTGAGATATAAAAGTCCCCTCCTTCAATTGCTTGACTTGGAAGCCTAGGAAGAATGTGAGCTCGCCAATCATGGACATTTTGAACTCCTTCGACATCAAGTCACCAAATTCCTTGCAATAGGCTTCATTTGTTGACCCGAAGATGATGTCATCAACGTAGACTTGACAAATGAAGATCTCTCCATCAAGCTTCTTGGTGAATAGTGTGGTGTCAACCTTTCCAATGGTGAAGCCCTTCTCAATGAGGAAGTCCCAGAGGCGCTCGTACCACGCTCTAGGGGCTTGCTTGAGCCCATATAGCGCCTTGGACAACCTATAAACATGATTAGGATATCTGGGGTCTTCAAACCCGGGAGGTTGATCAACATAGACTAGTTCATTTATGAAGCCATTTAAAAATGCACTCTTCACAAGCATTTTTGGCGCCGTTGCCGAGGAAGCAATTGGTGTAAAGATTTTGATAATGATCTTGATGTCTGCTAATTTAGTGTACCACTAGCTTTAGTAGGATTACCCCTTGTTCTATTGAGTGTGGAATAGACAGGACATCAGACGCCGTTTCGACCTTATGCCGAGCTTCCACAAGAATGAAGAACCCAGGGTGCCTGAACATTCAAGATCCATCATTAATCTTGGAACCCTGCCATCTCACAGGTTTGTGTATACATATTATTTATTCTAACCATGTGTAGATTGGAGAAAAGGTCGCCGTCACAACAATTCAACTCTCATCCCATGTGACGGATAGTTATGCTGCGCCACTCACAAGTCCCAGTTGTGAGTCATGGTAAGTATGATCGAGGTGAGACAGTCTTGCTCATGGACTTTAAACTTTTTGAGTAGTTATCTTTTTAATTTCTTTCATACCACTACATGTTTACATTTAATCATTCATCCACTCCATTTAGTTTATGTTTTCTCATATCAAAACCACATCATGTTTAGTTCCTTTGTCCGCATTCATGTCATCTGCATCTAAAAAAATATATTAAAAAAAATCTGCTCACTGTGATCATACTCTGTCATCTCTTTTTGAATAAATCTCTGTTATGCTCTCATGCTACCTTTGTTTGCCATAGTATGTTTTAGTTTGAAGGTACATCCTTAGGGTACTTTCATAGGCTTTTTAAATTAAGCGTGGTGCTTAGGTTAAATAGTCTACCTTAATCAAATTAGACACGGAGTTTGGTTTGATTATTGATCTGAAATTAGCTTGTGTAGACATTGGATATTTTGTTGGACTAACCCCTGCAGAGAACTCTAAATACATTTTGAGAAAGTCCTGAGATGAATTCACATCAGAGATGAAGCAAGGCATACGGTGAACTGCATAATGAAGACTCAGCTCATTCATCATGGATGAAAGAACTGTGAGTATTAAAGTTTATTTCAATCTATCTTCTACTGCAAGTTATCTTTTGCCTTGAACCATGTTAAAATGCAGCCAACATATAAGATACTAGTCTATGCTAAAGTAATCCTAAAATCATCTTTTCATTAGCATGGATGAATAAGACATAAGTTGTGGATAATAACCCATGTTTCACATTCAGTACAATCCTTCGGGTATATGTCCACTAACATTTTGTAGGAGATGAGATTTGCTTGTTCATGTGTGAACTTAAAGATCCAAAATCAACCCGTGGATAGACAAAACTCATCATCAGACAAGTCACTAGTGATGTCGAAGGCAGCCAAGCTTTGAGCCATCCTAAGGCTTAAGCTAGGACACTGATGACGAGCAGGATGCAACTCACCCCGTATGGGTCAATCTATGCCTACGCTCATCATTGTCGAAGACATCAACACCGACACCAACAACAAATATCAGGGAGACGATATGCCACTACATCATAACATCTATGTGTCGTCCGAAGGAAGTTTGTTGGTGGTTCACTATAAAGACAAGCAGTGGAAGTTCTCCTCACTACTAATCAATGCAACACAAGAGCTAGTTTGGGGGACAAGGTGGTACGACTTCAACAACAACAAGGTCTACAAATTCAACACATGAACATGTTGTTGAACAAATTTAGGCATCCACCTACTTCACAAGCCAGCTTGGGGGAGACACAATTCCGTTGTCTAGATTTGTTTCATGATCAAGGGTAGGAAGGAGAAATCCAACTTCAAGACACTTTGACCTCCTTCTCACCACTTTGATCAGTACAAGCCACTAGACGCTGCCCCAACCAAGAAGAAGAATATGATCCATCACTCATTCTTGAAAGATCATTCTTGAACACCACCAATGTTGTCATCTATGTCGGACCTGGAGACGTCCACTTTTGGATCTTCGATCAAAAGGTCGCTGCTTCTTCAACAACTACACCACTTATGAGCAGCCGAAGAAAACCAAGAGAAGACGTTGACTCAACCGACAAAGGAAGAACCAACTGCCAAGAATTGAGGGGGACATCATGAAGGATGAAGCCACTGCACTGGAAGAATTCAAAGATGGAGAGATAGTACCCGAGCTTAAAAAACAAGAGAATAATTGACAAAGTCTCCATCGTCTGGACCTGTTGAGAACAAGACTCAGCTGGCCCACTATGAGATTGGCAAGAGAAGACAAGCTAGTCATGAACAACAACCAGCTAAACAAAAGAAGCTTCCACAAGGTGATTTGATACCATCACTCTTCAATGATAAAGGTAACATCTCAAGATAAGTGACCATCACTTTAAAAGCTTCTCCTTGTTTCTGGTATACGCATAAATAAAGAACCAAACATGTTTAAGTTGCACCTCACTCGATCCAACCTAATCAACTCAACATGTTCAGTTCTTTACTCTTTGTTCCTAGCTTTACTCTCTTGAATCTCACTATCTTAACTAAATGAGCTAAAATGTTATGCATCTAACCTTTGGAAGATCCAATCATGAAAAGATAGACACATTATGCATAGATTATCTTCCCTGGGTTAAGCAATCTGATCTGTTAAATATTTTATGATGCTACATTCATGCTCATCTTTTGATCCTATCACTCATGTTAAGTTTGAATAGAACACATAAATAACATGTTTATCTTGTTGAATGTGCGTAAGGTTAGAGAGGAATAAACAAAACTTTTGGTTTTGTTGGTGTTTTTCCACCAACAGAGCCCATGCACTTGATCTCTACCTTGTCTTTATGAGCAGGACACACTCTTGAGCAAAACATGGAGAAGTTTGTCACTCCCAAATTCTACAGAGTGAAGGCCCTAAATCTACGAGAACATGCACACTGAGCATGATGCTGCCAGTGTCCACAATTAACGCTTCATTTCGAACTACTGGACGAACAAATAACATGAGTGACACCATATCAAGAGGTATAAACAAGAAGGAATGATGGAAGACGTCGTAGTCGGAATTAGAGGTCATGAAGTCCCCACAGACTTCTTGATCCTCAACATGAGAAGACAATGATGTCCACCTCATCCAAGGAAGACCATTCCTCTACGCTACAAGTACAATCATCTACAAGAGGAAATCCATTTTTCACTTTCCTGGAGAAAAGGCACGATGCAACTTCATCAGCTACATGCCCAATGAAGCACCTAAGAAGAACAGAAGTGAAAGACGCCGCTCTCAATGCCAAAGAAGACAAACTATCAACAATGGAGAGGCCAATCACGAAGAAGAAGCTATCGACACTGTCCCAGAAAAGAAAGAAGAAAAACCTCAAGACAGTGAACCACAGGAAGTGAAGACTCAGACCAAGAAAGTATGGAAGAAAAAGTCTGCACCTAAGAGGTACAATCAATAACAACTTTCCAAACGTCTCACAACCTTGGGAGGTCTGAACCAAGGGAAGGTCCGGTTCGTCGGACCTAAATATCTGAACCTTCACCAAAAGGTAAAAATCGGTAGTTATCTTTATATTTACTTTGCTGCATATTTCTCATATTTAATCCATAACCATTTCTTGTATCATCATATTTAATTCACAACACATTTTAATTTCTGCATTACATTAGAAAACGAAATAAAAATATTTCACTGCATCAAAAAGCCTCATGTGAATAATTCTATGGTGTGTAAAAACCCGTAGGGATATTCACCATGGTGGCATAAAAATAAAAATACACTCATTTTGTTAAACTGTCATTGCATAATTGAAAATATGAAAATACAAAAATATTGAGAAAGAGATCTTACTGAAACTCTGGACAACTAAGGCTTAAGTGGCCAACCACTAACGCTTAATCTGTTCCACAAGTTTTGTTGTCTATTTGAGTTTCACAGGATTTGAGAGGCCAAGACAAGCTGACAAGCAAGTGGATTTTCCATCTACTGTTGGAGCACTATTTTAACAACCATCAACATCAATCAAAGCTCTGATAGAGGAAGTACATTTTCACTGCCAGTTCGCTACATGGCAAGAATGAACGACTACGTCAACATCCAGCTTGGGGGAAAGCACCCCCGTGTATCCAGGTAAGTATCCTTATCCTCTTAAGTTTTTTTTCTACATGTAAATAAAATAAAATGAAAAAAATGTGGGCACATGAAGGCTCACCATTAATTAAAAAGAAAAAAAATATATATGAGCACATGAAGGCTCAACGCTACTGAGGGAACCGGCTTGGGGAAGACCAACCCCGTTATCTTCGTAATCCAGGTATGTCTTATTCACTATCTTAGTTATTTATAATAAGTGTGTGTTAGGTTAAATAAATAGTGTGTTAAGTTTGTTTTAAAAAGTTGATAATAAAAGAAGAACTCTCTCACTAATCTTTTACATGGAAATGATGAATAGTTGCTCTATCTAATTTCTTTCAAGTACCTAGCCTTCAGCCATAAGTTCTCCTGATTAATAATGATGCTTAAAAATAAAATTAAATATATGGGTAGCAAATGCTTGATCCAGAGTCTAGGTAATTGACAGATATGATATGTGATGATCTGAGCTACTGTTATCTTATTCTAAAACAACACTAGAGTTCTGGAGAGTTTCCAATATTAATATGACTAATAATGGCATTGAGTTAAATTAAGCTTTGTTGACCCTATGAGAAGTTATCATACTATTGAATTGAGATCACTTACACATTCCATCCATTTTCCGCATAAATGCTCATGATTATTTGTTCCAATCCTCTAAAAAGTTTGTTGGAAGCATGTGGCTATTGAAAAAAAATATAGAGAAAAAAAATCCGAGGAAATAAAAAGGGACAAGTGTCCGAAACCTCAAAAAGAAAGATCCCGAGGAAATAAAAAGGGACAAGTGTCTGGAACCTCGAAAAATGATGAAAAAAATGATAATCAGAAAAAAATGGGCATGTGCCCGCCAGTAGAATTAGCTTGATAGCCATGTGTTTCTAATAAACAGAAGAGAGTGATATATTTCAAAAGAGCATCCGACTTCATTTTCCATACACATGCACTTCTCGATTCAATGGTGTGATTGACTTTCTCTTTGGATCCATTGTTTAATTTGGCAATATATGTTTTTAATCTTTTCTGAAAATTCATAAAGTTCCAGGATAATGGTGAAGTGAAAGAACTAGAGACACAGTGCTTGATTTGATCGTTCTATCTTTCAGTTACTCAAGATTCAAGGTAAAGTACTAAGCCCCATGATGAATAATATGATACTTTTTTCTATTCAATATGAGAACTTCTATTTGAATACATGTGTACTTGTTGGAAGTGAAGATATTGCAGCAACTCCTGATCCATTGTTGAGATTGGCTTTGCTCGGGACTAGCAAAGGTTAAGCTTGGGGGAACTTGTTGACGCTCACTAATGCTCATAATTAACCATCAACTATTGCATGAAATGACACTAAATGAATCACAAAGCATAGTTGTAGGGTTTGAAACTAATAAGTTCCACGAGTTTTGGTGCTCTCACTTGTTTTGTAGGACATCAATATTTTACCATATAAAAGTATCTCAAGTGATGAATTGGAGTGCACCATTGCGAAGGGCTCGTCGAGACGATCGAAACAGACATATCATTTGCTATATTCGGAGTCCCGGATGAAAAGATATTAATTTCGCATCGAAATCTACAAAAGAAAGATCTAGAAGACACCAGAAGACACCACGAGGCGGGCCACCACGTGGGCCCACTGGGCCAGACCGACCGGTCCCACATGGAGACCGACCGGTCGGCCACGGAGCCCGTTTCGCCTCCGCCTTCTGGAACCTTCTTCCACCGCCTCCTAGGATGCATCTTCACCGTCCCCGAAGTCGGTTTGATCTAACGGTGGGCGATAAATGTGATGCGGATTGATGACATGGCGATTCCTTGCCTCCTACTCCACCTCGGGCTATATAAGCAACCCCAGACCCCCCTCTCCAGGCATCTCCCTCTTCATTATTCATCTCCACATCAGAAACTAGAGTTCCAATGTAGAAGTAGAGGTCCCTCTAGATGAATCTCTTCTAGTTCATCTAGATTTAGATCTAGTTCGTCTAGTTCTAGTTCTAGTTGTCTAGTTCATCTAGTTGTAATTAGAGATCCAATTAGAAAGAGGAGAAGGAGAGATTAGAGAGGAGCTACGCTCTAATTCCAGAGGAGTCTTCAGAGATTTGGTATGCTTTTGTATCTTTTCTTATAAGACTTGTGCTTCAATATATTTATCTTCTCTAATTACTTTATGCTTTATTATATGATTAGTATAGTTGTTATATCTTGGCATGGGATCTTTGTTCGTATTGAGTGCTCTAGTTATCCTAGGTAATTAGAGTAGTAATCGATAGATTAGACATGGTGTTTAGTCTATAGGTTACCTGAGGTTGCGCTCAATCCCACAGAATAGTTGTGGTAGCCCCAGGGGTGACAGCTCTGTTAGGCCTTCGTAGTCCACCACGTTCGGATTGATGTTTCGTAGAGCTTTTGACAGCCTTCTCCCAACTACCTTTTTCCCAGTCTTCTTCGAGAGTTGGAAAGGACCTGCTGCTCCAAAGTGCCAATGTTTATGGCTGCTATATCTTTTCATCTTTGTTGCTTTAGAACACAAGTAATAGAGAAGTACGTAGGAACCTTGATCTCTTCTGTTGTCCTCCCGCTATAGTTATCTATACATTTATCATGAATTCTCTTTGATGTGCTTTCATTATCATATATTATTTACTCCTGCTTTAGTCTAATTAGTACTCTGAGTTAGTAGATGCATGATAGTGAGTTATCAGATTCTTGACCCTAGCTTCCCTGTGGTAAAATATAAATAACGATCCTGGAATACTCCCGGTAAAATGCTACGATGATGTTCTGTGTGCTTGCGGAAACTTTTATATTCTTATTTGCGTTAACAAACGTCAACAGCGAACATCTTGTTTGTCAAGGCTTTTGAAGAGATGGGAATGGACAGGCGCAGTTTGGACCCCGCCGGCAATTCTTTGTACGGATTTGGGGGAAGAAAGATTGACGCTATCGGCAAGAAACAAATCCCGGTATCCTTCGTCGAGGAAGAGAGAGTACGCACCGAGATGGTGACGTTCGATATAGTGAACATGGACTACCCATACACAGCCATTTTCGGCAGAGGTTTCACAAACAAGTTCAATGTAATAATCAAGCAAAGCTACTTGTTTATGAAAATGCCATCACCTTTCGGCATCATTACTGTCCACGGAGATCAGTAAGCATCCAGGAGAATCGAAGGCAGGCCGACCCCAGGCTACAGTCTCATAAATGAGGTGGCGAAAAATGACGAAACACAAGCAACCGTCGGAATGCACGCCGCCGTCAGCTCGACCGAATATAAGGCCGAGGCAGCCGAATAAATAGTGAGAATCCCACTTGCATCTTCAAGGCCCGAAAGAACTGTGCACATCGGGACAAGCATGCCGGAAGAAGAAAGAAACATGCTGGCATCCTTCCTCGCGAACAACGATGACATTTTCGCTTGGTCAGCAAACGACTTGCAAGGCGTTAGCAAAGATCTCGCCCAGCATAGTTTGAACGTCGCAGGCGGCGCCAAGCCCAGAAAGCAAAAACTGAGAAAGATGTCAAACGAAAGGGCAGACGCGGCGAAAGCCGAAGTGCAGAGATTACTCGATGCGGGAGTAATCCGACCAGTCCAGTATCCCGAATGGCTGGCGAACGTTGTCTTGGTGAAAAAGAAGAATGGAAAGTGGCGAATGTGCGTCGATTTCACCGACATCAACAAATGCTGCCCGAAGGATCCGTATCCTTTGCCTCGTATCGACAAGCTTGTCGACATCGCAGCTGGTTGCGAAATAATGAGTTTGCTAGATTGTTTTTCAGGTTATCACCAAATATGGCTCCATCCTGATGATGAGGAGAAAACCAGTTTCATCACCCCAACAGGCACATATTGCTATCGGCGGATGCCGGAAGGGCTGCGGAACGCAGGCCCAACTTTCTCGCGGATGACCGATAAGATTTTTGAAAGTAAGAAGCAGAAGAAGAACTTGTTGGCTTACGTTGACGATATAGTGGTCAAAAGTGACAGACAGGAAGATCATCATGCAGACTTACTCGAGACTTTCGGCAACCTCCGCAAAAGCGGCTTGAAGCTCAACCCTGACAAGTGCATTTTCGGTATCAAGAAAGGCAAGCTACTTGGTTGCCTGGTGTCGGCAAGGGGAATCGAAGCCAATCCCGACAAAATAGCGGCGATCATCAACATGCAACCGCCCTTGAGCCGAAAGCAAGTGCAAAAGTTGACAGGAAGGCTGGCTTCTTTGAACAGATTTATCGCGAGGCCCGCCGAAAAAGGGCTGCCTTTTTTCAGAACTCTGCGTAGCTCCGATCCTTTCGGTTAGGGGGAAGAGCAGCGGCAGGCTTTCCAGCAGCTAAAGGAGTACCTGACAAGGCTAACCACGCTATCTAAACCATCGCCGGAAGCAACGCTCTTGTTGTATCTCGCAGCGTCTCACACTACCGTAAGCGCAGTTCTGGTAGAAGAAAAAGAGCATGAAAACAAGATGACGCAGTTCCCAATCTATTTCATCTCCGAGGCATTGTCAGGAGCAAAGCTGAATTATTCCGAGTTGGAAAAAATAGCATACACAGTGGTGATGGCTTCCAGGAAGTTAAAACATTTTTTTCAGTCTCATCACATCATAGTCCTATCGGTCCAACCTTTGGAGGCTTTGTTCTGCAACAACGAGGCTATCGGCCGAATTGGCAAGTGGGCGGCGGAGCTAAACGAATATGTGATGGATTTCCAGCACCGGTCCGCAATCAAATCGCAAGCATTGGTGGATTTCATAGCAGATTGGACTCCGTCGGGTTTCGACACAACTCTTGAATTCGAAGAACCCGCATGGACTGTAAATTGTGATGGCGCTTGGGGAATGGCGGGAGCCGGAATCTCGGCGATCCTAACCCGCCAAAAGGACCGAAAGTCAGATTCGCCGCAAGGCTACAGTTCCTCACAACTAACAACACTGCCGAATATGAAGCCGTGTTGCTGGGCTTACGAAAGCTTCGAGCGATCGGAGCGAGAAGATGCATAGTCAAGTCAGATTCCCAGGTTGTCGTCGGCCACGCTGAAAAGAACTTCACGACAAGGGAACCAGAGCTAACCAAGTATCTGGCAGCAATTAGAAGAATGGAGAAATATTTCGCAGGTTTCACTTTACGCCACATTCCAAGAGCCGAAAACACAGAGGCAGACGAATTGGCCAAAGCCGCGACACAAAAACTACCGTTACCACCAGATGTGTTCTACCAAGTCCTTTCGGCCAAAGCTGTGAAAGAAGAGGAAGACCGCCCAAATTCGGTGCATGCTATCGCCAGTGATGACTGGAGGTCGCAGATATTCGCCTACTTAGCCAGAACATACGAGCCGGAGTCTAAAAAGGACGCCGAAAGGATGGCAGGCAGAGCGAAAGGCTACTTAATCATCGGGGAGCAGCTATTCAAAAATGGGATAGTAGCCCCCCTATTAAAATGCATAAGCAGACACAAGGGCATTCAGCTACTCGAAGAAATGCACGCTGGAATGTGCGGAGCACACAAGGGTCCTCACGAGATAGCACACAGAGCAATGAGGCAAGGATTCTATTGGCCCTCCGCCGCATCAGACGCCAGAGAATTGGTCAAACATTGCAAAGGCTGCCAAATGTTCTCCAAAAAACAGAAAGCGCCGGCAAACGAAACCACGCCGATAGTGCCAACCTGGCCCTTGCAGAGATGGGGCATCGACATAGTAGGTCCGCTACCAGCAGCTCCGGGCAACCTACGCTTTGCAACGGTCGCTCTCGAGTATTTCACCAAGTGGGTGGAAGCAAAGGCCCTCGCAAGCATAACTTCCACCTCTTTAACCAAATTCGTCTAGCAAAGGATAGTCTGTCGTTTCGGTGTTCCCTCTTTCATCACCTGCGACAATGGAAAGCAGTTCGACTGTGCCAAATTCAGGAGTTTCTGCGATGAACTCAGCATCAAGCTCAATTTCGCCTTAGTAAACTACCCGCAAGCAAACGGAGCCGTCGAGAGAGCGAATGGCCTAATATTTTCGTCAATATCAAAAACCTTGTACGACTCACCGAAAGGCAAGTGGGCCAACACCCTAACAACAGCTATATGGGGACACAATATCTCACGATCCAGAGCTACCGGTTTCACTCCGTTCCGATTGCTTTACGGCGAGGAAGTAGTAACTCCGGAAGAGGTAAAACTGGGTTCATTCCGGACCAAAATGGCTCCAGTAACTCAGGAGCAAAGGCATATCGAACTTGACACCATCGAAGAGGTAAGGCTGCAAGCTGCAGACAATCTCGAAAAATACCACGCTGAAACAAAGCACCACAGGGACAAGACCATAGTCCGAAAGGACATCAAGCCTGGAGACATGGTCACCATTTGGCAGCCAGACAAGCAACGTAAGCTGCAGTCACAATGGCAGGGCCCTTTCATTGTGGAAAGCATGGCGGCACCGGGTGTATTCCGGTCGCTGAACAACAAGGGCGAAGAATCAGCCCACACATGGAACGCAAGCAACCTGCGCCGATTTTACCCATAGTTTGTCTTCTCAAATTTCGATGTAAGTTTTTCCTTGTTTTTTGTTTTCACCTTTTTGTAATCAAAACCGACTGCACTCTTTTTCCTTGCCGGGGAAGCCCTTCATCGGGGTGCGAGGTTTTTTAACGAGGCAGCCGAATGTAACCGCTACATTACGAAAGCACTCGTAATTCCCCAAAAATACTATGCGGCACGCCAAAGGACGAAATCAACCGAAAATAAGGTTGAGACATTCGTCAGTCTGATGTGATGAACGAGAATGTCGGTTGGGTGGGCGAAAGAGATCCTCCGCATCCACCGACAATCTCGAAAGCCTGCGGGCTATACAAAAACCGACCCTCCGACAAAACGAGAGGGCGGAACGAAAGCCTGCGGGCTATGCAAAAACCGACCCTCCGACAAAACGAGAGGGCGGAATGAAAGCCTACGGGCTATGCAAAAACTGACCCTCCGACAAAACGAGAGGGCGGAACGAAAGCCTGCGGGCTATGCAAAAACCGACCCTCCGACAAAACGCGAGGGCGGAACGAAAGCCTGAGGGCTATGCAAAAAACCAACCCTTCGACAAAACGAGAGGGCGGAACGAAAGCCTGCGGGCTATGCAAAAAACCAACCCTTCGACAAAACGAGAGGGCGGAACGAAAGCCTGCGGGCCATACAAAAAACCGACCCTCCGACAAAACGAGAGGGCGGAACGAAAGCCTGCGAGCCATACAAAAAACCGACCCTCCGACAAAACAAGAGGGCAGAACGAAAGCCTACGGGCTATAAAAAAACCGACCCTCCGACAAAACAAGAGGGCGGAACGAAAGCCTGCGGGCTATGCAAAAACCCACCCTCCGATGAAACGAGATGGTGGAACGAAAGCCTATGGGCAATACAAAACCAACCCACCCCAAGCAAAGGGGCCAAGTTGAGCAGCCCTCGTGGAGCGGCAAGAAGGACAGCTGGCAGGCATCAGTAGCTGCAAAAATATGAACGCCATCTTAACTCCCCACCTACAAAACACCGCAAGTACAGCCAAAACAATAAATACAGTGCCCCCGCCGATTAGACAGATCAATATAAATAGACACCAAAGCGCAAGCCTTTCCAATCATCTAAAGCCACAAAAACTCTTCAAATGTAAACCTCGAAAAGCCCACCCAGCATGCATAGTGCGAATAGGAAGCATCAGGAACCAAGGCTTCGCTTTGATGATTGTGTCATCGATAGCGCTTTCAGATAACACCATCATTCCAGTAACTCTAGGCGAAAGCACCAGAAAGCAGCAGGCCCATCACAAGACACCCCAAGAAGATGAGCAAAAGCAAGCATGCTGCTAGATAACAACGAGAGCAATATCGCGGGCACGACCGTTTGCATCCTTTCCGATTCAAATTGTAAAATCACTTGCATCAACCAGTTTTTAAGTGTAGTAAGCCGACAAACCAAGGTTCTCGCAACCCATCGGCCGAGGGGCTCGCAACGAAAGCGCCCTTGTGCGAATGCTACCGCCCCTCGTCTAAGTGTGTGGGGGCGGGCGTGTTTTTGCTATCGGCCGAGGGGTTCGCAACGAACGCGCCCTCGTGCGAATGCTACCACCCCTCGTCTAAGTGTGTGGGGGCGGGCGTGTTTTCGCTATCGGCCGAGGGGCTCGCAACGAAAGCGCCCTCGCGCGAATGCTACCGCCCCTCGTCTAAGTGTGTGGGGCAGGCGTGTTTTTACTATCGACCGAGGGGCTCGCAATGAAAGCGCCCTCGCGTGAATGCCACCGCCCCTCGTCTAAGTGTGTGGGGGCGGGCGTGTTTTTACTATCGGCCGAGGGGCTCGCAACGAAAGCGCCCTCGCACGAATGCTACCGCCCCTCGTCTAAGTGTGTGGGGGCGGGCGTGTTTTTACTATCGGCCAAGGGGCTCGCAACGAAAGCGCCCTCGCGCGAATGCTACCGCCCCTCGTATAAGTGTGTGGGGGGCGGGCGTGTTTTTGCTATCGGCCGAGGGGCTCGCAACGAAAGCGCCCTCGCGCGAATGCTACCGCCCCTCGTATAAGTGTGCAGGGGCGGGCGTGTTTTTACTATCGGCCGAGGGGCTCGCAACGAAAGCGCCCTCACGCGAATGCTATCGCCCCTCGTCTAAGTGTGTGGGGGCGGGCGTGTTTTTACTATCGGCCGAGGGGCTCGCAACGAAAGCGCCCTCGCGCGAATGCTACCGCCCCTCGTCTAAGTGTGTGGGGGCGGGCGTGTTTTTACTATCGGCCGAGGGGCTCGCAACGAAAGCACCCTCGCGCGAAAGCTACCGCCAACTCACCAAAAACGACAAAAAAAGCTGCACGTGCGGGGGCGAGGGTTTTTAGCCAACCAATGGGCAGTCATCGATGAACGAAAGGAACAAAGCTTGTATTTTCAAAAATACGCGAACATGCATTTAACAATGTCAGCATCGAAAAAGATTAGAATCACAACAACCCCATTTTTTTACATTCAGTTTTCAAGCAAATTCGTACAATGCGCACAAACTCGCAAACTAATCCAGCGAGCGAAGCAAGATGCTATATCGCCGCGCATCCGGCGAAAGCGCGGCGTCCTCAGGCTCCAACTTAACAAGCGGGGCGTCTTCGAGGGCCGATGGCGCACGCGACGCTTCACGCCTCCTCCGCCTCGCCTCATGTTCGCGACAGTCAAAGTTTTCGTAAAAAGCGCGTAAGCCTTCCTCTGTGCGCTTAAGTTTCTTAGCGCGCTTAGCCAGATAAGACGAAAGCGACGCGGTCGGAAACCTAGAGCGAAAACTCCTCCACAAGTCACCTCCGACACAGAGATCGCCTGATCTAATCATTAACGGGCAGATGTCGAGAACGTCCGGCGTTCCCGCATCTGCACCCTGTTCAAATACAACATCCAAGTTTAAGTTCAAGTCTTGCATAGCAAGTTTGGCGAATATTAACAACACATAAAGCGGGCCGTAATCATTCGTCTACCGCATCTTGAGGAGCACTCGCGTCGCGAGAAGCAGCAGCGGCAGAGCTCTCAGGGACCTCCTCATTCGGCTGGGGCGGGCTTGTTTCGTCCTCCGGCTCAGCTTCACGCGCCCGTTTCTCCGAGATGAACTCCGAAAACACCTTTCGGATGCGCGCTTTTTCCTCCGGAGTCTACGTCAGGGGTGATAGCACAAAAGCGGTGTCATTCGCCCCACAAAAACAGAGGAAAAGAAATAGAAACACCGAGCGAAAGCTTAAGCGATTGTTAAAAGGTACCTTCCCGCGGCCCATGGCGGACTGCATGAGCGACATATCGTTCCCACCGGCCAACCAAAATTCATCAAAAAATCTTTTGCCCAGCACTTTCGCCGCCTCTGGGGTGCGCCAGTAGTAGTCCACCTCCTTCACCGAAAGGTCCACGATATGTGAGCATCTGGCGTCAACAAGGCTTTGGCCGATCGCCTTGATGCCAGTAACGGCGGCGTAATCTCGGCCAAGGGTCATGTGTCCCTCAAGCGACTCCATTTTGGAACGGATCCAACCAATAAGGCCATCGACGTTATCCTCTGAGGGACCTTCCGCCTCGACACCGATACTCCGAAGGCACTCGCGGAAGCGGGCCACGGCCTCCCCAGCGGAGGTTAGGAGAATTCTTTCTCTTTCGGCCTGGGCGGCCCGCAGTTGCGAAAGCTCCTTCTTGAGATTCTCAACCTCTCTCTGGCTTGCTTTCCTGGAGGTGCGCTCATCGTCAGCCTTCTTAGTCTGCAACTCAAGATCGGTGGCGAGTTTCTTCACCTGCGCGTCAAATTTAATCACTTGCGTATCAAGTTCCTTTTTCTCGCGCTCGATCTTGCGAGTATAAGATCCCTTTGGTTACTCTGGCTGCGAGCGACAACGGCAACCTGCGAATAGCAACGAAACAACGGTCAAAACATAGACCGAAAGAGCCGTGAATCCTGCAGCGAAAGTCAAACATTTACGCTTGCCAGGTGAAAAGATAGGGCGTCGTCGAGTTTCAGGCTACTGACTTTTAGGAGATCCCTTTCGATCTCCGGCGCGACGAAAGCTTTTTGTGAAAATTCCACAAACTTAGTGGCCTCCTCGCTGCCGCTAGGAAGGATTCCAGCCCGACGATAATCAAGTCGGCAAGCTAGTTGGGCATCTGAGGCCGCACCTAAAGAACGAGCAACGCGATAAGACTCCTCTTTCCCCTCGTCAGTTTCATTCGACGAGCTCAAGCCAGTATAAAAGCATGGGTTCTCGTAGTCCGATGGCGCCCCGTCGAGAACTAGCCGCCCGTAGCCCAAAAGCTGCCCCTTCACCATTTCCTGTGTAAGTCGAATGCAACGTGGCGAAAGGCATTGCTTACCTTTCTCAACAGCAGCAGGAGCGGGCATTTTCAAGGACGCGCCTCCTCTTTCGCCAGCAGCAGGCTTTTCGCCGGGCACCCGAGCTGAGGCTTCAGAGCGCGGAGTTTTCGGTTTCTTCGCCAGACGCTCTGTGGCATCGGGCGGACCAGAGGGCTTCCGCGAACCGATCTTCGCGAAAGTTGGCATGTCAGCAACCGAAGCATCGTCATCAAAGACCGTGTGCGAGAGAGGCACGCTGGGTCTCTTAGGAGCCATTCCCGCAGCGTGAGATGTGCTCTGCAAAAACACGTAAAAACGTATATCAATAAACAAATAAGATGCTTAATCGTAAGTCTCAAAAACGGCAGCTGGATGCGAAAGCGACATTGATGGGCGCGCGAGGTGAAACTAAATGAATACAGAAGCACAAACTAACCAACCTCGGGTGATCGAAGGGATCAACGTCGGGGATTGATTCCAATGCTCCCTTCCGGCTCTTAAGCAGCGGCTTCGCAACTAAACGACCAAGGCGAATATCTTCAACCTCAGCAGCTTTTCGCCGAGGGATCACACCGTTGCGCCCCCCACGCCAGGCCACGGCCTTGCCTTTCGCCCTTGGGTTTTCAGTCTCGCCCTTGCCTTCGTTGACCAAAGGCCTTTCAGCATAGTTGACGCCCATCGCGTCGAAAGCCCGGTTCAAACGACGGCTGCGGCCGAGGTTGCCAAGTTGGAATTCACTTTCCTTCCGTAAATATGGCCCGCAAATCTTCCTCGCTTCGCCTTCAATGTGCTTCACAAAGCTTTCGTCATCCGCAAAATTTGCAGGTCTCTCAAACAGAAGAAGAGGGGACCGATATCCGTCCTTGTCAAAAAAGCCTTTGAAAGTGGTCGCGCTGCACAGCGGGTTCATCCCAATAGACATCCATTCCTCGACCAAATCTCGGCTGATCTGAAACCGCGCGGTGAGTGCGAAAGCATCTCCGCAGCGAATGGCTTCCCTGTCATTCAGTGCCACAGGCGGAATATGCTTCCCGAGGTATCTTTCCAAAATTGAAACAAGCGGAGAGGCTTTCTTCTCCCCCTTGCCCAACTCGGAAGCGACAGTTTCATCCGTGCAAACTCGGTAGTAGAACCAGAATCAATTCCAGTCTGGCCACTTATTCCGATAGGTAAGCGAAATGGAAACGCTACCTCGGGTTTTCTGTGGCACAAAGTTAATACACCCAATCTCGTTGGGCAGCTCACCTCCCAGTAAAGGGTCATGCACTTTCGTCGGTCGACGGTGAATGTCGTAAAACCGCACGAAAGCGTCCGCTCACGGCTTGCAATCAAGCATCTTCATTGCTTGAGCGAAAACGCCGAGTCTGACAAAAGCGTTCGGCATCAACTGATGGAGCTGTATCTCAAACCCCGAAAGGACGTCCGAGACGAACTCTTCAATCGGGAAATCCAAACCAGCGGCGAAATAATCGCGAAAGACAAAAGCTTCGTTGGGCCGCGGAATTGGCACCTCTTCGTCTCCAGGGACGCGACAATTCGCCAAATGGTCTGTCCTCAGAGGCCCCTTGTCGTCCAGCATTTGTAAACTGGCAGCCGTCATTCGTGAAGTGCCGAGATAAAAAGAACAATCGGTAGGCACCGAAATCAAGCTAGAATCACCGTCGTCTGATAAGCTCCCACTGTGACTCGGGACGCGCGGAGCTTCCTCGGATCCAATCGACACGTCAGCACTACTTTCGCGGCGGGAGGACCCAGAGCTGCCACTGCTTTCGCTAGAGCTCGAAGTCGACGACGAACCGGAGGACGCCATCTAACATGGCGCGGGAGACGAAATGAACAAAAATGATGCATGCGATAGGCAAACAAAAAGAAAAGTAACGGCGATAGCACGCAAACTTAAACAACCAATTCGAAAGCACGAGGCACAGGCAAGTAAGAGATATGTACCACAATCGTTGATCAGCGAATGAGCGGAGCAGACACCAGCAGCTTTCGCCAGAAGCGAATGACAGGAGGCTTCACGAGCGAGCGGCAACGGGGCGGGAATGCGTCAACTGGCCAGGTAGCCTCTCCCCTCCCGAAGCCTCACGCTTATATACAAGAAGCTAGCACACGGTTTTCGAGGAAGACGAAAAGGCACCCGGGCACGGGAATCGAAGCATCGCAACGGCACGCCAATACGGTACACGGTTTTCGAGAAAGATGAAAAGACGTTTGGGCACACAATACGAAGCATCGCAATAGCCTGACAGATGCAACGGTGTCAGGGGATCGACAAGACATTCAGGCGCATGAAACGAGGCGCCTAAAAAAAACTTGGCTTCAGAGCAAAGCAAAGGTTTTTTGGGCGGGCGTAGGCGCCTAGCGAAAGGACACGGTCGAACTTCGGAAGCCTACAGATCCGACCGTGAGGGGCTATTGTTGGGGTGGTACCCAGACCGCAGGCGCCTCCAACCCGCAATACCGAGGGGTGACGGTGCTTTCGCGCGGATGTGCGCGTTCGCGTGGAAGCACTCGTTTGTTTTTGGCTCGAGGACCGAGGGAAGGCGGAGCTTTCGTGCGAAAGGAAGCATTCGCACGGAAGCACGTGTTTCGGCTCGAAGACCGAGGGAAGGCAGAGCTTTCGTGCGAAAGGAAGCATTCGCGCGGAAGCACGCGTTTCGGCTCGAAGACCGAGGGAAGGCGGAGCTTTCGTGCGAAAGGAAGCATTCGCGTGGAAGCACGCGTTCCGGCTCGAGGACCGAGGGAAGGCGGAGCTTTCGTGTGAAAGGAAGCATTCGCGCCGAAGCACGCGTTTTGGCTCGACGACCGAGGGAAGGCGGAGCTTTCGTGCGAAAGGAAGCATTCGTGCGGAAGCACGCGTTTCGGCTCGAGGACCAATGGAAGGCGGAACTTTCGTGCGAAAGGAGCCCGACGTTTCCGGCGGGAGTTTTCGTCATTCGTGACTTTGTTTTCTCACAGGTTTGCGCAGGTCGCCGGAAGCCTGGGCCAAAGGGAGCGGGCCCACCGGTCAGGAAGAGGAGTCGGGGGACGCTGAGCCCGTCTGAGGGCGAAGTTACAATGATGCCCCTCGTGCCGGAAGAGGCGGCGTACAACCATGGGGTAGTTGAGTAGGGCATCATTGTAATTGTAACAGAGTGGTTGGAAGGGCATTTTTGTACTCTCAAACTGATCTGGATTGATATAAAAGGCTCCTAGCCTCCCAAGGGGGGGAGAACACTGTTCACTTGACTTGATTCCCTCTCTTGCTGCGTTTACTTCCACTTTCGTTCTGTGCATTCGCTCGTGCGACAACCTGCTGTTTCAGGGTCTCGGTCCCGAAACAACAATTGGAGATGGTATGATCATTTGAGATAGCCACTTTGCCCAATCCTTTGACATTCCCCTTTGAGTTGTCACCAAATGTTATCTTTTCTTGGTCATCGACATTCTCTTCTAGTGAGGTGAACATCCGGGGATCACCGGTCATGTGCTGTGTGCAACCACTATCAATTACCCAATGTGATCCACCGGTCTTGTAGTTCACCTACACACATAAGAAATCAAGCTTGAGCTTTTGGGACCCAAACTTATTGCGGTCCCTTAACCTTCTCAACCCTTTGCAACCCAAATTTGCTTTGGCCTATTCTTGTTAGGTGGCCCCATAAACATGACTTTCATTTTGTCACTAGAATCTTGTCTAAGCATGTAGTGAGCATTGAAAGCAAAGGGCCTAGCATGCTTG
Source organism: Coix lacryma-jobi var. lacryma-jobi (assembly GCA_009763385.1). Classification (NCBI taxonomy): domain Eukaryota; kingdom Viridiplantae; phylum Streptophyta; class Magnoliopsida; order Poales; family Poaceae; genus Coix; species Coix lacryma-jobi. Next base: position 96,002,780 of record CM019829.1, read on the forward strand.
GGCAAGGGTGTGGGATTTGGCTCTTCACAATCATGAGCAAAGTGTCCTTCCTTTCCACACTCATAGCATCTCCCAATCTTCTTCTTCTTTGGCTTTGTGATGCTCTTGCGTTGCTTCATCTTCTCTTCAAGAAAGCCAATGCCATTTCTATTTGTCTTCATGACAGTGTTCATGAGAAGCTCACTTTGAAGACATTGACCCTTGGTGAAGTTCCTCAATCCGGTGGTAAGGTGCTCTTTCTCCTTCTTGAGCTTGTCATTCTCTTGTTGGAGTTGCAATTGAGATGGTGTCATTTTGTAGTCCCTCTCCATCTTCAATCTCTTGTTCTCTTCTTTTAGCATGTCTAGCTCAAGTGTCATGCTATAGTCATCATCATGAGTTTGAATGATAACTTGCTTGGTGGTTGTAAGCTTCTCTAGATCAACCTTGAGCTTTGCATTCTCATTCTTGATCTTGACATAGTCATCATAGTGATCGGCCTCAACCACTTTCTTGCCCTTGCCACTAGCACTTTGCTCAACATGCTCACTAACCAAGTCCTCACAAGATGTTGCTACGTCACACTTAACAACAAGGTTAGGAGCATCATGTGTCTCATGTGAAAGCATATCATAAGCAATGGTGAGAGTATCATAATCTACTTTCACTTGAGTATATTGTTCTTTGAGCAAAGCATGACTAGAGGAAAGATCACTATGCATCTTATCAAGTTTTTCATTTTTAGCTTTGAGCTCTTTGTTAGAGGACTTGAGCTCCTTGATGGAAGATGACATAGTAGCAAGTTTATTTTCTAACTCATCACTAGCATGCATAGCATTTTCATATTTATCAACAAGAGCTTCATTGTCATGAACAAGCCTATCATTTTTAGCTCTAGTCTTCCTTATGATTTTAGTGTAGTCATTTAGCAATGCAACAAGTTCATCATAAGTAGGAGCCTTGAATTCTCCATCACTTTCATCATCACTAGAGTCATCATCGCTTTGTACCTTTCGGTCACCATTTGCCATGAGACATAGGTGTGTAGAGGATGATGGCGGCGGTGGTGGTGGTGGTGTAGAGGACCCAATGACTAGAGCGGCCACCTTCTCCTTCTCATCATCACTATCTTCATTGGATGAGCCACCGGAGGATTCAATGTCGGTGAGCCAATCACCAACAATGTAGGCCTTGCCACCTTTCTTGTGGTATTGCTTCTTCTTCTTGTCATCCTTCTTGTAGGGCTTCTCACTCGTCTTCTCATCTTCGCTAGATGAGTCATCTTTCTTGCCCTTGTTCTTGTTTTTGCAGCTTTCTTTCTTGGGCTTGGGGCATTGATGAGCAAGATGGCCAAGATCACCGCAATTGTAGCAATCCATTTCAGAGATTGGCCTTCTCTTGCTACTTGTGAAGAACTTCTTCTTTCTTGAGTCAAAGTTGACTCCATTCTTGTGAAGCTTCTTCAACATCTTGGTGGTCTTCCTCACCATGAGAGCAATGTTGGAATCATCCTCATCATCACTTGTGCTCTCATGTTGCACCACAATTGCCTTGGACTTGCCCTTCTTGTCATGGCTTGCTTTGAAGGCCAAGTCCTTCTTCTTGTCGGTGGAAGAGCCACCACTTGGTGTGATGTGCATGTACATCTCATGAGCATTGATCTTCCCCAATACTTGTGTTGGTGTGGATGTGGAAAGATCACCTTGATGTAGCACTGTCACAATGTGTCCATATACTTGTCAATGGGAAGGACACATAGAATCTTCCTCACAACATCGGATGGTTGCATTTGTGTGAGGCCAAGACCATTGAGCTCCTCTACAAGAACATTCAAGCGTGAGTACATTTCATTTGCATTTTCATGAGCAAACATTTCAAAAGAATTCATCTTTTGCATAACCAAATGGTAACGCTCCTCACGCTCACTCTTGGTTCCCTCATGGAGCGCACAAATGTTTTCCCATAGATCATGGGCATTTTTGTGGTTCCGAACGCGGTTGAACACATCCTTGCAAATGCCTCTAAAAAGAATGTTTTTGGCTTTTGCATTCCATTTCTCATTCTCCTCCTCATTAGGAGTAAGGCTTGTGCCTTCCTTGGGTTTGGCAAAACCGGTGATTGCGGCTTCGCGGCATTTAACATCAACCGCTTCTAGGTACGACTCCATACAGATTTTCCAATATGGAAAGTCGTCTCCCTTGAACATGGGTGGTGGTCCATCACCCCGAGACATCTTAACTCTAGGCGGTTAAGCCTAAATCGAGAGCACGAGACTCCGATACCAATTGAAAGGATCAAGATGCCCAAGAGGGGGGTGAATTGGGATTTTCTAAAACTTTTGCAAGAATTAAAACCTATCAAGCCCAATTGACCCCCTAGTGCCTAGAAGTGTGAAATACAAGAACCAACCGCACAAGAGACAATTGCTAAACCATTTCTACTCTAGCATGGCAATTCAATTTGAATGAACAACAAGTAAATGCTGAATTGAATTGCTCAAAGGTAAATGCGTAGTAAAGAGAGTAGAAATGACACGACGATCTTTTTGCCGAGGTATCGAGGTGTCGGCACACCCCCTAGTCCTTGTTGTAGCACTTGCGCAAGGGTATCGCTCCCCCTTGATCCGCGCAAGGATCAAGTGCTCACTACGAGCTGATTCTTCGCCACTCCGGCCCAGTGAATCGCTCGCTACTGGTCACAACACGGCTTGGGTCATCCACAATGCCTCTGGATGATCACCAAGCTCTCCGATCGCCACCAAGCCGTCTAGGTGATGCCGATCACCAAGAGTAACAAGCAAGAACTCTCACTTGACCAACGCAAGGCTAATGAGATGGGTGGATGCACACTTGCTACTCTCTACTCACTAATGAGGTGTTTGATCACTCAATTATCAAATCTCTCAACCTCATTAGGCCTCTTGCACTCACTTGCAATCACAATGTGTTTGGCAACCTTTCCAATGAGCAAGAGAGTCAGCATGAATGAGGGGGAGGCATATTTATACCCCCCAACTCGAAACATGCACGAAGGGGTAAGTACGTCCAGCCAGTTATGCACTGACCGGACGCACCTGTCAGGGTGACCGGACGTGTCCGGTCAGTGCGTAACGGCTACGTGACGTTAGGCCTGACACATGTACGAAGTGTTGACTGGACGCACGCATGCGTCCGATCACCATTGACCGGACGCGTCCGGTCATCAATTTTGCTCTCTGGAACCTCTCTAGACGCGACCGGACTCACCCCCTGGTGCGTCCGATCGATTGTTGAGGGTGAGTCCGGTCGCAACCAGACTTGCCCTTCAGCCAGCACACTGACCGAACGCATGCCCCAGCGTCCGGTCACTACGGTTTGAGCGTTCGGTCGCAGATAGAAGTCCAAAACGACTTCGGTTTGCGACGCTCCCTTCACGAACTTTCTTCCTTATGATCTTAGGGACCTTTCTAAGCTACCTAGGGTTTTGGTTAACAAGTGTGCACCACACCTAACTCAAAAGTCTCACCTAGGTCAAGCTACCCATTCAAACCCCTCTTAATAGTACGGCCAAAGATAAAACAAAGACCTATGCTACTCTAAGTGTCTTTTAACACCAAATGACACTTAGAACTAGCCTATCACCGTCTTCGTCGTCCATCCTTTGAAAACTGAACAAATTCCATCAATAAGGGGGCATGAATACCATAGTGCCTTCACGATCATCATTACCATGACCTAACTCAAACTGTTTCTGCAAAACACACGTTAGTCATAGTAATTTACCGTTGTCATCCAATCACTGAAACCCACTGAGGGCCTAGATGCTCATAGAACCAACTGTTAGGAATTGAGGGTTGCATCATGAAGGATGAAGCCACTGCACTGCAAGAATTCAAAGATAGAGAGATAGTAACCGAGTCTACAAATCAAAGAATAGCTGACAAAGTCTCCATCATCTGGACCTGTTGAGAACAAGACTCAGCTGACCCACTGTGAGATAGACAAGAGAAGACAAGTCATTCATGAACTCAACCAGCTAGACAAGAGAAGCTTCCACAAGGTGGTTTGACACAATCACTCTTCAATGATAATCATTCCAAGGTAAGTGGCCATATCACTTTAAAAGCTTCTCCTTGATTCTGGTATGCGTATACATAAAGAACCAAACATGTTTAAGTTGCACCTCACTGGATCCAACCTAATCAACTCAACATGTTCAGTTCTTTACTCTTTGTTCCTGGCTTTACTCTCTTGAATCTCACTTAAATGAGCTAAAATGTTGTGCATCCAACCTTTGGAAGATGATATATCACAATCATGAAAAGATCAACACATTATGCATAGATTATCCTTCCTTGGGTTAAGCAATCTGATCCATTAAATACTTTACGATGCTACTTTCATGCTGATCTTCTTATTCTATCACTCATGTTAAGATTGAATAGAACACATAAACAACAAGTTCATCTTGTTCAATGTGCCTAAGGTTAGAGAGGAATGAACAAAACTTTTGGTTCTGTTGGTGTTTTTCCACCAACAGAGCCCATGCACTTGATCTCTACCTTGACTTTATGAGCAGGACACACTCTTGAGCAAAACATGGTGGAGTTTATCAACTACCAAATTCTACAGAGTGAAGGTCCTCGATCTACAAGAACATGCACACTAAGCAAGATGCTGCCAGCTTCCACAACTAATGCTTCACTTCAAATTGTTGGGCGAACAAAGAACATTGGTGACACCATATCAAGAGGTGTAGTTATCAAGGTCTACATATTGGGATCAAATGATGCACCTCAGGAATTAACATGGTGAGAAGTCCTGTTTAGAGGACTTAAAACATTGAACCCTCGCTGAAAGGTAAAATCGGTAGTTATCCATATTTATCTTTTCTACATTAGTTTCTCTTTTTGCATTTTACTTCCCATCATTATTCCTCCATAGCATATTTACTTTTCTGCATTAGCATTGCATAAAAAAAAGAAAAAAAATTATTTTACTTATTGCACTTCATCATAAAACCTAAAGCCCCATGTGAATAATTCTGTGGTGTGTAAAACCCCACATGAAATATTCACCGTGGTGGCATAAAAATAAAAATGCATTTATTTTGTTAGTCTGTCATTGCATCATAAAAAATATTAAAATACAAAAAATATTGAGAAAGAGATCTTACTGAAACTCTGGATAAATAAGGCTTAAGTGACCAACCACTAACGTTTAATCTTTTCCACAAGTTTTGTTGTCTATTTGAGTTTCACAGGATTGAAGACGAAGAAAAGCTGACGAGCAAGTGGATGTTCTATCCACTGTTGGAGCACTATTTCAACAACCATCAACATCAATCAATGCTCCGATAGAGGAAGAACATTTTTCACTACTAGTCCGCTACATTGCAAGATCGAACGACTACATTCAGCTTGGGGGAATGCACCCTCGTATATCCAGGTAAGTATCTTTATCCTTTTAAGTTTTTCTTTCTATAAATAAATTCAAAATAGAAAAAAATGTGAGCACAATAAGGCTCACCCTTAAAAAGAAAAGGAACAAAAATATTCGGGCACATGAAGGCTCGCTGCGATCGAAAGGATTAGCTTGGGGGAGACGCACCCCCGTTATCTTCATGATTCAGGTATGTCTTACTACTATCTTAGTGTTTTTTTAAGTAATAGGTTATAATGTGTGTTAGATTAAATAAATAAAACATGTCTAATTTGAAGAGCGCTCTCTCTAATTTCATAAAATGGAAATGATGAATAGTTGCTCTATTGTATTTCTCTCTAGTACCTAGCCTTTAAGCATGAGTTCTCCTAAGTTTAAAAAATTAATGATGCCTTAAAATAAAATTAAATATATGGGTAGCAAATACTTGATCTAGAGTCTAGGTAATTGACAGATATGATATGTGATGATTTGAGCTATTGTTATCTTGTTCTAAACAACACTAGAGTTCCGGAGTGTTTCCAATATTAATATGGCAAATAATTGCATTGAGTTAAATTAAGCTTTGTTGACCCTGTGAGAAGTTATCATGCTACTGAATTGAGACCACTTACACATTTCATCCATCTTCGGCATAAATGCTCATAATTATCTGTTGCTATACTCTCAAAAGTTTGTTGGAAGCATGTGGCTATTGAAAAAAAAGAGAAAAAAATTCCAAGGAAATAAAAAGGGATAAGTGTCTGAAACCTCAAAAAGATAGATCCCGAGGAAATAAAAAGGGACAAGTGTCCGGAACCTCGAAAAAAAAGAAAAAGATAAAAAATGAATATCAGGAAAAAATGGGCACGTGCCCGCCAATAGAATTAGCTTGATAGTCATGTGTTTCTAATAGACAAAAGAGAGTGATATATTTCAAAAGAGCATCCGCCTTCATTTTTCATACACATACACTTCTCGATTCAATGGTATGGTTGACATTAATTTGACAATATATGTTTTTAAGCTTTTTGAAAATTCATAAAAACTCTGGGATAATGGTGAAGTGAAAGAGCTAGAGACATGGTGCTTGATTTGATCGTTCTATCTTTCAATTACTCAAGATTCAAGGTAAAGTGCTAAGCCCATGATGAATAAGATGATACTTTTATTTAATCCATATGAGAACTTTTGTTTGAATACATGTGTACTTGTTAGAAGTACAGATATTACAGCAACTCCTGATCCATTGTTGAGTTTAACTTTGCTAAGGGACTAGCAAAGGGTAAGCTTGGGGGAACTTGTTGACGGTCCTTAATGTCAATATTATACCATCAACTATTGCATAGAATGATATGAAATGAACCACAATGCATAGTTGTAGGGTTTGATTCTAACAAGTTCCACGAGTTGTGTAGTTCTCACTTATTTTGCAGGAGCATCAATATTTCACTACATAAAAGTATCTCAAGTGATGAAACAGAGCACACCATTGCGAAGAGCTCGTCGAGACGATCGAAACGGACATATGATTTACTACATTTGGAGTCCCAACGAGAGAGTCCTTGTTGATACGACTTGGAAGATTCTAGAACAACCCAGAACCATCACCTACCATAAGTCCAGGGACTAAACCGACAATAAGTATACAACTCTGTGAATTATTATTTACCAGGGACTTATCCAGCAACTCGGAGAGAGAAGAACCAACCACGACACGGCTAATTGCGTAAACGGGTCAAAAAGTGGAACTAGAAGGCTCTAGAAGACACGAGAAGGCAACTCAACGAAGGAGAGGCGGTTTGGCCACAGAAGGGGGCCGGCTGGCCTCCCCCCTAGGTCGGCCGGCCTTTTACAGTGTCTGATCTCCCTCTGCTTCGCGTGACGCGCTCCAATACAACTCTACTACGCATCTCAACCACAAATTGAAGTCGGTTTGATCCAAGAGCTACGGTTCAACCCTCCAGGCTATAAAACCAGACCCAGACCCCCCTGGGAGGCATCTTCATCTTCATTATTCATCTCCACATCGGAAACTAGGGTTTCAAGTAGAAGTAGAGGTTCCTCTAGATGAATCTCTTCTAGTTCATCTAGAATTAGATCTAGTTCTAGTTATTCTAGTCCTAGTTCTAGTTCTAGTTGTCTAGTTCATCTAGGTGTAATTAGAGATTGGATTAGAGAGAGGAGAAGGAGAGAGCTGAGGAGGAGCCGGACCTATCGGATCTTCCTTGACATTGTATTGGTGCAGCATCTGGATCGTCTTCAAGTAATCTCCAGGTTCTTCATTTACTACTTCTAAGTATTATATTTAATTTTAGTTCTTACTTTATTTTATTTACTGGATCTCCGCTCGTATTGAGTGCTCTAGTTATCATATGTAATTAGAGTAGTAAGCGTTAGTGTAGACGTGGTGTCTAGACTAGGGTTTACCTGAGTTTGTGCCCAATCCTCCAGAATAGTTGTGGTAGCCCTAGAGGTGACAGCTCTGTCAGGTCTTTGTAATCCACCACGTTAGGGTTGGTGTTCTCGTAGAGCTTTTGGCAACCTTCTCCCAACTACCTTCTTCCCAGTCTTTCTCGAGAGTTGGAAAGGACCTGCTGCTCTGAAGTAAGTAAAGTTTAGTGAGCCTCTAATTAGATAGACCCGCTTAGAAAACCCTAAGATCCCTCTCTAACCACATTATCATTCTTTTCTTGAGCGTTCTTAATTGTTCTAGTACGCTTCATGTTCCCCGTGGAAATCGATACCATGGAATACTCTCGGGTGAAAGCTACATCGGTATCCGTGCGCTTGCGGATTTTTCTGTGTGCGTTTAAAATACCCAACAGTGCCCTTGTGGTTCCACCCTGAGTGATGAGCGAATGGTCAACAGGCTGACCGGGAGGGGTGAGTGGCAACATGTGTTCTTGGCTGTGTTGATGTGCAGGAGTGGAGCTCAGAGGCAGTGGTCCATGGCGAGGTGAAGGTCAAGTAGAGGCATGCCGTGCTGACGGACCGGGAGCGGTGAAGGTTGGACGTGAAGGTTGGACCAACGGACCGGAGGGCCGGAGGACCAACTGTGGTAGTTGGCACTTGGCGTTGACAAGCAAGAGCACATGGGGATGTGCGATGGCATCGGCCAAGTTAGGAGGAAGACGATTGCGTCGTGGCATTTGGCGGGAGGTCGGACACGGGCTTGCGTGCGGTGCAAGTGCCGTTGGCCAAGTCAAGAAGGAAGGCGAAGGCGTTGTGCCCAGCGTGGAGGCTGGACATGCTTCAGCATCAGTGCCGGTGATCGGGGTGAGAGAACCACACTCCGTCTATGACGCGGGTTCGGAAGTTGAGCCTCAGAAAGCTACCAAACGATTTCTGAGTTTGGGCCTCAAAACTCAGGGTTGACGGTTTCTAGGTTTGGGTCTCAAAACCTGGGCTGGCGGGTTTCTGAGTTTGGGCCACAAAACTCAGGGAGGACGGTTTACCGGTTTGGGCCTCAAAACTGGGCGGAGGTTCCTATGCAGAACGGGTCGACGCGTAGCGGCACCGAGAGGCTTGCGTTGCGGCGAAGCTATCGGTGAGGAGGCGCGGCGGTCGACGGGACGGAACGTGGCAGCATCCTGGAGCTTGCGTTGAGACGAAGCGAAGGATGGCAGGGCGTGTGGCCGTCAGATGAGATCTTAACAGAGTTGGACTGGAATACCCCTAGGGTTGGCCTGTTCGCTCTTGTATCTAGGGGTAGAAGGGGACTATTGTATTAGGACTATGAATAAGAGAGGCAGCCCCTCCTCTCATTCTATCCTTGCAACATTTCATTTCACAGACTCATATTCATCTGTTAAGCTCTCCCATCTTGTAACTGCTTGTGATCCGTAGAGACGGTAATTCATCTATGTATTTTGTGATTCAAGGAAAAGGGACTGTAATCCGTTTGTCTCCTCGTTGGAGATTTTCTGAAAATCGAGTTGAATTCGCATTTTGGTTTCGTTCTTCGCGGCTCCCTTTTCCCCTCCAGAGACTTGACTCATTCTTCCAATCCGAGGGATGATTTTTGATTTTGTTTGAATCACTTTGTGCTAGGACGTGAGTGTCATCTTTCCACCGAAGGATTTCCTCTCAAACCTCACAAGCACATAGATCGGGCTAAATTCGCGTTCGTTCTTTGTTCTTCCCCCTTTTCTAGTGATCTTTGGATTTCTCACGGTTGAGTTGGTTTGGAGTGATGATTTCCTAGGATTAGCTCCACAACACGTAGAAGATCACTTGGGAGAAGTTTGGTTGCAGCCCCATTCAATTTGGTTGAGATTGAATCGATTTTGGTTTTGTCCTGAGCAGTTTTTGTGTTGTCTGGGTATTCCCGGACAGTCCGGGACCCTGACCCCGGACAGTCCGCGGGTCGGGTTTTGGTCAGGTAAGTCAGGCATAGCCCCCTGACTGTTCACTGTCAAGTGAACCCCGGAGAGTCCACGGTTCAAACCCCAGACAGTCCGGGACCAGACCAGAACTGTTTCAGAACAATTTATTTTTTTGGATTTTTGTCGGTGGACAGTCCAACTCTCCAGGCGCAGATAGTCCGGCTCTCAACGGCGTACAGTCTGGCTCTCAACGCGAATAAAAGATTTTAGCAAATCATCCCAACGAGGAGACAAAGGGATTACGGTCCCTTTTCCTGGAATCACAAAATACACCGAGAAATTGTTGTCTCTGCGGATCACAAGCAGCTAAAGGAAGAAAGCCCTAACAGCTGAATTGCTAAGTCTATGAGTGCAAATGAGGGTGGCTACCTAGAAAGGGAGAGAGAGGAGGGGTTGTCTCTCTTATTTATAGTCCTAATACATTAGTCCCCTTCTACCCCTAGATACAAGAGCAAACTAGCTAACCCTAGGGGTATTCTAGTCCAAGTCTGTCAGAGCTTCATCCGACAACCACGCGCCTTCTCATCCTTCGCTTCGCCTCGATGCAAGCTCTAGGATACCGCCATGTGCCATCACATCGACCGTTGTGCCTTCTCACCGCTAGCTTTATCTCGACGCAAGCCTCACGGTGCCGCCACGCGTCGACCCGTTCCGCATAGGAACCTCTGCCGGGTTTTGAGGCCCAAATCAACAAACCCGCGAGCCCAGGTTTTGAGCCCCAAACCTGGAAGCCGTCCACTCTGAGTTTTGAGGCCCAAATTCAGAAACAAGCCACACCGAGTTTTGTGGACTAAACTCGGAAACCGTAGTGGGTAGTTTTCTGAGGCTCAACTACCAAACCCGCATCGTAGACGGAGCGTGGGTCTCACGCCCCGACCACCGACACCGATGTCGATGCATGTCCGGCCTCCACCGAGCAAAACGCCTTTGCCTTCCTCCTTGACTCGACTGACGGTACTGAAGGACCGAGAACTCTGTCAGAAAGCGACCAGAGGGGGGGGGTGAATGGGAGCCTAAAATATTTCTTTCGAAACTTTGGCTTCTGTCCCACAAATCAACCCCCAAAAGCTTCGAGTGCAAACGTGATGCCCACGACCCTCAGAAGAGGGTGGATGATCCCAAGGATCACAGCGAGGCACCACCAAACGAGAGCAAACCAAACACCGAAAACTCCGGCTCAAGTTCAACCCCAAAAAGCGACTCCCAAACGTAGATGGACGGCTGCGTTGGAAAATCTCCAAATACCGATGCTAACAAGTAGCAAAGATACTTAGAGAGGTTCCTTGATGAACTCTAGGGCCAAACGAGAAGTCCGGAAACCAAGCGGAAAAGCCGGGGGATAACACGCACTGAAAACCAACACATAGCGAGTTCCCGGACTGTCTGCGGGTATGGTCCCGGACTGTCCGTGGTACTGCCGGACTGTCCGCGGGAGAAGGGCGGACTGTCCGCCGGCAAAATACCCAAAACAGCACTGCTGCTGAGTAGCCCCTGGACAGTCCCGGACTACCCGCGGGTTACAACGGCGGACTGTCCGCCGGTCAACCCAAACACAAGCAGCCGAGCCGCGGAGCCACTGGTCTGGCTCGAACCCACGTGCGGACTGTCCGCGGTCACAATGGCGGACTGTCCACCGACACCCAGAGAGGGCGATTTTGATCGCCCCGCTCACAAATCTTCCCAAATCCAATCCAAATCAAAATCCCTCGATCCAAAACTTGGAGAAGATGATCACAAGATAGTTAGGAGACTATCCTAAAGAAATCATTCGCTCAAATCGACTCAATCAACGGGAAATCGAAAGGAAAGGTGTAGGAACGAAAAAGTTGCCACAAAACTTGAATCGACCCGATCTACTTGTTCGTGAGGGTAGAGATAAATTCCTTCGGTGAAAATGTTCTCCTCACATCAAAGAACAAGTTGATTCAAGTGGATTCGATAAAGACGCAGCGAGGAGGGAGATCGAGTGACAGGAAAATCATGAAGAAACGAAGAACGTGAAGAACAAGTTCAAAACTCGAATCACAATCATGATTGCCAGCCGAAATTCGTCCCCACGAGGAGACAACAGGAATCCGGTCCCGTTTCCACAAAATCCAAATACACAGAGGTATTGTTTACCGTCTCTGCGGATCTCAGTAGCTACAGCAGGGATTGGGAGAGCAGGAACCCTAGAAAGAAAATAGCAATGGCTGAGATAGTCTGGAGGGAGGGGTGGCCTCTCCTTATATAGCCTAATACAATTATTCACCTTCTACCCCTACTGCTAATGAGCGAGCAGGCTAACCCTAAGGGTATTCCTGACCAACTCGAGGTGTAGTCGATCCGACGGCCACGCCCGCACATCAGGTAGCTTCGCCTCGACGTGACCTCACCAGATGTCGCCATGTGCCGCCAAGCGCCGCTCGTCCTTTTCATGGACCTCCCCCCGGTTTTGAGGCCGACACCAGGAAACCTGGGCCATCCCCCGGTTTTGAGGCTAAAACCGAGAAACCTGTCGTCCGTCGCCTGAGTTTTGTGGCCCAAACTCAGAAACCCGCCAGTGCCCAGGTATTAAGGCCCAAACCTGGAAACCGTCCTCAGCCCGAGTTTTGTGGCCCAAAGTCGGAAACCGGCCGCACCCAGGTTTTGAGGCCCAAACCTGGAAACCGTCCATTCGGTGGTTTTTCTGTGGTTCAACCACCAAACCGACGCCATAGAGGGATGCACCGCCCGTGCACCCCGTCCACCCGTAAGTCTTCACTTGTCGCTGTCCCAGGCTGTCAGCCACCACGGTCGATCCTCAGGCTACCGGTCCGTCAGTCCAAGCCTCACGTCCGCCCTTCACCGCTCCAGGTCCATCGGCATGGCACGTCTCTACTTGACCTTCACCTTGCCTTCGATCACCGTATCTGAGCTCGGCACTTGCACAACACAAGCCAAAGAACATGTGCATCATCCCAGTTGACAATCACTCATCATCTCAAGATCCGGCATACACCCATGTATTCGCAATCTCCCCCTTGATGAGTGCATTGTCAACTACCAACACAAATCATATGAAGGTAGAGAAAGAAGGAAGAAGAAGTAAGCGAACTCAACCAATCGACCAAAAGAGAAGCAAAGCTAGAAGAAGTCGAAATGGAATGAGCGAGACAACATGGTTCCCAAAGACATGGGCAACGGCTCGACGCAACCAAGCAAAGCAAAGCTAGCCCTCAAGAAGAGGTGAACAGGCTCAACACCACTAGCAAGAAAGTAGTCGGAGCAAAAAAGACAAAGATAGGCTAGTCCTTCCAGAAAGAGGCAAAGGCTCAACACAACTAGCAGAACCGCTCCAAACCAATTGAAAAACCACACAAGCTGAAAATCGCTCCAAAACAATTGAAAAAATGCTCCCCTTCAATAGTGCACACAACTAGGGACATGATTTGTCAAATTTCTCCCCCTTAGTTGAAAATGCACACAACAAGGCAAAATGCATATGAGTCACAAATGCAGGTTAGCAGCTTCAGGTATATAGTCGATAGAAAGAATAGATGCTCTAAAGAGTGCTGATCTGACGACTCAATAATGAGTAAAAATGCCAGCAAAGGCTCAAACTGATCACAGAATACGAAATATGAACATATGAGCAATGTGAGCAGATTTAAGTCATTCAGAAAGGGTTTCACCATCAAAATAGCACTAAACATGTATAGACAGGAAGTTACACAAGTACTAAACATGTATACAAGGTGAACTACCCCTAGCAAAGTTCAATCATCATGCTATAAAATGAAACATAGACTTGTGTTTTCAAAATTTTATAGGAGTTGCAGCGGTGATTACACAAGTTTGAAATTACAGCATGTGATTGAGAGAGGTTGAAAACTTAACATTGCCTAACTTTTCAACCGAGCTAAGCCTATGCATAAGCAATCAGAAGCTTGAAGCAACAGTTTCAGTCTTACACTACACGGCTCAAGTTTGACTCAATTGTGCAATGAGAAACAGTCTCGATACCGTGATGTGCTGTCAAGTAATCCCATCTCGATCTTTTCAATTCACTTAGACTTGGTTCAAAATTTTAACGGTATATGAACACACCAAGCAAGTGAAGGACTCAGAACTAGAGACATAGCAACCTAGCATATATGAAAAACACAAGTGACTTCAACACCTTCTACACATGCTAGTTGCTAAACTCAATGGTGAACATGTTTCAAATTTTATGTTGAATTAAGCATATTCACTGTTCTGAAAAGTAACTCAGCTCACAACATGTATCAGTGATAAAAAAGAGCTTAAGCTACAAGCATCATCATATATCATTAGAGCATACACTAATCAAAGCATAGATTCATTCTACTGATTATAGACATGAAGCTCAAAAAGATAAAGATGCAAATATGATGAAATGCAAAAGCTAAACAAGAACAAAATAAAAGAAGTCAGTCTATGATACAAGAACCAAAAGGTTTCCCCCAACTAAAAGGGGAAACACGCACCAAGCTCACCTCTAAACCTAGCAAAGGTTGATTGGTCCAAAGGCTTGGTGAAAATATCTGCCAACTGAAGATGAGTATCGACATGGTGAAGATCGATATCACCCTTCTCATAGTGGTCTCGCAAGAAATGAAAGCGCACATCAATGTGTTTGGTCTTAGAATGCAACACGGGGTTCTTAGCAACGCTAATCGCACTCGTGCTGTCATAAAGCAATGGAACTCGAGAAAAGCTCAGACCAAAATCACGCAAAGTGGCCATCATCCACAACAACTGGGAAAAGCAGCTAGCCGCAGCAACATATTCAGCCTCTGTGGTAGACTGTGTGACACTAGACTGCTTGTGAGAAGATCAAGAGACTAGAGAAGAACCTAAAAACTAACAAGTCCCAGAAGTGGACTTGCGCTCAAGTCGGCAACCAGCAAAATCAGCATCTAAGTAACCACAAAGGGAGAGGGTGGAAGAAGCAGAATACCAAATCTCGAACTCAGGTGTGAAACATAAGTACCTCATTATGCGCTTGACTGCCTGACGGTGAGAAGTGCGCGGCGACGCCTGAAAGCGCGCGTAGAGACACACCGCGAACTGAATGTCCGGGCGTGTCGCCGTCAGGTACAGCAGTGACCCGATCATACTCTGGTACTCCTTCTGGTCCACAGCTTCTCCATCCTTGTCCGCATCTAGGGCCGTCGTGGTCGACATGGGTGTTGGAAGAGGCTTGGCCTCACCCATATCGAACTTCTTCAATATGTCCTTGGTGTACTTGCCCTGATGCACAAACGTCCCTTCTCGGGATTGCTTGATTTGCAACCCGAGGAAAAACGTCAACTCGCCCATCATGCTCATCTCAAATTCCTTGCTCATTGTATCTGCAAACTTGGCAACCAAAGCATGAGAAGAACCACCAAAAATGATATCATCCACGTAAATCTGAACCAAGAGAGTGTCATTGCCTTGCTTGAGGAGAAAGAGTGTTTTAACTACACATCCCATTTTAAAACCCTTAGCAAGCAAAAAGGTTTTCAACCTATCATACCAGGCTCTAGGGGCTTGTTTCAAACCATACAAAGCTTTGTGAAGTTTAAAAACATGGTTTGGAAACTTGGGATTTTCAAAACCGGGGGGTTGTTTCACATACACCTCTTCTTCTATGTAGCCGTTTAGGAAGGCACTCTTGACATCCATTTGAAAAAGTTTGAAACCCTTGGATGCAGCAAAAGCCAAGAGGATCCTAATTGCCTCCAAACGAGCTACAAGAGCAAAAGTCTCCTCATAGTCTATCCCCTCCTTCTGACTATACCCCTGGGCTACAAGTCTGGCCTTGTTTCTCACAATGTGGCCATTCTCTCCTTGTTTGTTTTTTAAAACTCATTTTGTACCAATAGGATGACACTCAGGAGGAGGTGGAACAAGAACCCAAACCCGATTTCTCTCAAAGTTTTCTAACTCCTCATGCATGGCATTAACCCAGTCCGGATCAGATAAAGCGTGTCCAACATCTCAGGGTTCAAAATCAGCAACAAATGCAGAATGAGCAAAGTGAGAGATTTGTTGTGACCTTGACCGAGTGACACGTTCGTGGATGTCGTCGATCATCCGTTGAGGTGGGTGTTGGCACTGGATGTGTCATGGCGCCTCTCTTGCTGAAGTAACCTCCCCCTCAACAGTAGCTGGTGCCTCCTCGGGTACAAGTGGTACAGCCCGAGGTGGTGGATCACACGACCCCCATGTAGTGGAAGAAGACGGGTCGGGGCCACGAGCAGTCGTGCTCGAAGTCGACCCAATCGGCACAGCAGGTGGAGGAAGTGCTGGATCATCAATCCCTTCAGCACCTTCTTCCTCATCATCAAAAAGAGGTTCACCAACCTCGTGATCATCTGCATGCTCAAATCTAGAAGAAGGACAACGCATGGTCTCGTCGAAGGTGACATCGGATGTCTCCATGACTCGGTTAGTATCAAGGTTAAGTACACGATATGCACGAGTATGATTACCATAACCCAAAAATACACCGTCTGAAGAGCGAGACTCAAACTTGTCCAAGTTGCCTTTCTTGAGTATAAAACAGTGGCAACCAAAACCTCTAAAATAACTCACTTTGGGCTGCCTTCCAAAACGCAACTCATAAGATGTCTTTTTCAAGAAAGCACAGAGAAAAATGCGATTGGAAATGTAGCATGCAGTGTTAATAGCTTCGGTCCAATACCGCCTAGGAGTCCTATGCTCATCGAGCATCGTCCTGGCCATCTCTACAAGGGTCCGATTTTTCCTCTCTACAACACCATTTTGTGGCGATGTGTAGGGGAAGAAAACTGATGCTCTAAACCCAAAGAGTTACAAAACTTCTCAAAATCTGAGTTTTTAAACTCGGAACCATTATCGCTACGAATAGCTCTCATCGAGTTCTTAGGGAACTCGTTCTGAAGTCACAAAATCAGATTGCGAGTAAAAGCGAAAGTCTCAGTTTTCTCAACTAAAAAGAAAACCCACGAATATCTCGAAAATCGTCAACAACAACAAGCACATACCACTTCCCACCAACCGAGCTCACCCAAGCCGGACCGACAAGGTCCATATGCAAAAGCTCTCGAGGGCGCTTAGTCATAACCTGATTTACCGGATATTGGGGAGCAGCAACCATTTTCCCATGTCTACAAGAATGGCAAACAAGATCCTTCTCTATGCACAACTTGGGCAATCCTCGGATTAAGCCAAGTGAACTAAGCCTTGCAAGCAAGTCGAAGCTCAGGTGACCAAGTCTCCTATGCCACTTCCAAAGATCAGAGGAGGAAGGTCCAGCCACAAGACAACGAGAAATTCCAAACGACTCCGAGAAATTCGCTCGAAAGACTTTCCCAAAGGGCGAAATCAAACACACAAGATTGCCCTGAGGATCTAAAATACGACTGAGATTCGGCTTAAAACGAATCTCATAGTCATCATCAAAGAGTTGTGAAACAGAAAGAAGGTTAAAATGCAAGTTAGAAACAAGAGCAACATCACGCAACACAAAGTGCTCATTAACTCGCACCGACCCGAGACAACACTTTACCTTTGGTATTGTCGCCGAAGGTGATAAACTCCTTTCCGGCAACTGGGCTAAGCCTGGAGAACCACTTGGCGTTTCTGGTCATATGCCTTGAGCACCCAGAATCCACCAACCAAATGTCCTCCAATCATTTTACCTACATCAATAAAAAGACATAGGGTGAGCATACGGTCCAACACAGGGGTGAGTAAAATGGGAAGTGTACCAGTGTTGGGCCGGCTGCTCAAAAGAACGGTTAGTAGCAAAACCATTCCTAGCACGTCTACGAGGAAAGCGATCACCACGTATAGGAAAACGTGGTCCGCTAAGAGAAGAGCGTCCATCGCGATAGTCAAAACGAGGTGGGGGTAACGCTCAACAACAAAGCCGCCGCCACGGGGTCCATAGCCTACAAAAGCAGTATCCCGTCGGGCACGTCCTCCTTGCGGCCTAGGACCTTGAGGCATTGGTCCTCTAGGCCTAGCAACCCTCCTTTGAACCTTCAGCGCATGTACATCATGGAAAAGATGGTACATGTCCGAGTTGTTCATCTCCTTTGCACGGCGCTCCTCTCTCTTGCGCCGAAAGCAAAACTCCCTCAAGTGTCCATCTCTCCCACAGTGTTCACAGTGGTACCTCACCGCTCTCATAGGGGGTTGTTGGTACTCACGGTATTGGGTATGGATCACTCGGTTCTTTTGAGGCATGAGCTCCTCATGGATTGGTGGCATAATGTCTAGCTTGTTCCTGAGGTGGTTTGGTTTTTGGAGCCCATGTCTGTTTCTTGGGTGGAGCTCTTGGAGGTTCCACAAACACTCCATCCTTGGTGTTTGGCTTAAGAGGCTCTTTGGGTGGAATCTTGGTCAGTTTGGGAGTAGTGGTGGAGTTGGGCTTCTCACTCGGCTTGAGACTACTAAACTCTCCAACCTTCCCGAAAGATGTAGCACACTCAACACCCTGAGCAAAACCAACACCAAGACCTCCAGCAGCACGTTTAAATTGGGCAATCATCATCCCAAGCTACGGCTCACCACAAGACACCCATGATAAGATGGTCCGAAGGTATGTGTTTTCTTCCTCGGTTTGCATCTTGTCATGTTGCACATTTGCAATCTCCATCTCCAAACCCTCACACAAGACACACCAAGACACACAAGTTCTACCCGAGCTGGCCTTCTCAAGAGACACAATCTTGGCATTCTTCTCTACCAACTCGAATTGCAAGCCTGCACAAGACTTGCACGCACCCAGCAACCCTGGTCTAGCCTTCAGCTCATCCATCTCTCCAACCAAAGCAACATACTTCCCCCTCAAGGTGGGAAGGCCAGTCATGTGCTTGGAGCACATCTCACACTCATCTACCTCAGACATGACAATGGTGGACTTGACAGACTCAAGCTCTTTCACCGCGTCCTCCCACTTCCTCCTAAACTCCTTTCTCTCTCTAGCGGCAAGCCTAAGCAGTTTATCTTGACTAAGGAGAGCAGCAGTAAACTTGTCAACCTCAGCAGAGAGTTCATCAGGAGTTTGAGATACCTGAGAGGTGTCGTCGTCGTCATCATCATTCCGAGGGATCTCCTCCAGCTCGCTGTTGACCTCATCGCCGAGGGCCATGGTGCAGAAGCCTTTATTGTCGGTGAAGAAACAGAGGCCGTTCAGCTTGTCCTCAATCTTCTTCTTCTTCTCGGACTCGTCGTCGCTTGATGCAGCAAAGTCGTCATCCGAGTCGTCGACGTCGCTGAGCATGGCGAAGAAGGCACGCTGCTCGGCCTGGGCCTTCTCCAAGTACTTCTCCTTGACGTACTCCTTGTTGAAGCCGCCCCTCCGCTTGTGCTTGGCGGGGACGTACTTCTCCTTGCGCTTGTCGGAGTCGTACTTGTGGCCATGATCCACCTTGCCGAAGACTTGCTTGTTCTTCTTAGGGCAATTGGCGATGAAGTGGTTCGAGCCTCCACACTCGCAGCAGCCACCACGTCCTCCTCCGCGGCGACGGCGAGAACCGGTTGGCAAGCAGGGCCAACTCGTCGTCCACCATGAACTCCAGTTGCTCCTCTGTGACAGAAAGAAGAGATGACAAAGCAAAGCCTCCAGAGGGGTTAGCAGAAGAGCCAGAAACCAAAGCCATCGACGGGCCAGAAGGATTTTCATAGGAAGCCCTCGCCATGGCGTCAATCTCACTGGACTTGAGCTTAGTAAAGAGCTCGTCGCACGTGAGGGTCTCATAGTTAGGCGATTCGATGATCGCCTGAACCTTGGAGTCCCACACCGACCGATCTCGAGTGTAAAAGCTTGAGAGCCCTCTCATGATCGTCGAAAGGCAACAGCTCCTTGTTAGCCCTCATCCTGTTGACAATCACCTGAAAGCGAGCGAATAAACTTTCTATGCTCTCGCCAGGCATGTGTCGAAAGTTCTCATACTCCCGCTTGTGCGACTCGTAGAGACGAGATTTGACCTGAGAGGTTCCCTCATGGAAATGCATGAGGGTCGCCCAAATCTCACGAGTCGTGGGGGAGGTGAGAAACGCGATCAAACTCAAACATGCTCAAACAGGAGAAAAGAGCATTACGGGCTCGGCTATTGGCATCGTGCTCATCGATCTGCTGCTGAGTGGCACGAGCAGCCAAGACCACGTAATCGGCAGAGTTGCAAATATCCCAGATGGAAGCACCCAAACTCTGCAGGTAGGCCGACATGCGTATCTTCCAATACGCATAGTTCGTCCCGTCAAAGAACGGCGGTTTGCCCACGCCGCGATCCATGTCGCCTTTTGTGGATCTAGAACCGGCTAAGGTGGAAGATCCTTAACCCGCTATGATACCAATTGAAGGACCGAAGATGCTACCAGAAAGCGACCAGAGGGGGGTGAATGGGAGCTTCAAATTTCTTTTCAGAAACTTGTCACCATTGTCCCGTGAATTAACCCCAAAAGCAAACCCTAGATCTTGCAAGTGTCCACGACCCTAGATGTTGGGTGGATGGTTCCGAGAAGCACAGCGGGACACTACTCAACCCTAGAAACCCAGTGCAAAAGACGGAAACCAAATCCGACAACGAACGAATGAACTGCAGACGAAACAGCGCGAAACAGAGATGACCGGACTCTGCCTGCGTCCGGTCAGAGACCACCGGACGCGTTCGGTCGAGCAAAACCCAATTTGGGACCTTACTGTTTCTGACCGGACTCTCGGTGGAGGTGCGTCCGGTCAGGTGTCCAGCGTCCGGTCAGAGAGAATCCAAGCAGATGAACAGTAACACGAGCGAGTCCAGTCAGGAGCAAGTGGTGCGTCCGGTCAATGTCGTGAAAAACACAGTACGAGTATTCAACGACCGGACTCACTATGCCAGCGTTCGGTCGCCCCGATGCATGCGTCCGGTCACCCCGAAATAGCTCCGTTCGTTCACCGATTCGACTTGATCTCACCCAAAACGAATCCTCTAGGGATTAAACTTGGTGAGAAGAGTAACAAGGAGGATAGTGAGCTATCTCTAAGAGATCATGGCTCGAACCTATCTCCAAATCGATGAATCGAAGAAATTCGGGGGAAGGGAGAAAAACTTGACCCGAAACGAAAATTGACCGATCTACTAGCTCGTGAGGTTAGAGAAAAACTTGTGCGACTCGTAGAGATGGGTTTTGACTTGAGTGGTTCCCTCATGAAAACGCATGAGGGTAGCCCAAATCTCCCGAGCCGTAGCGAGGTGAGAAACGCGATCAAACTCAGACATGCTCAAACAGGAGAAAAGAGCATTACGGGCTCGGCTATTGGCATCGTGCTCATCGATCTGATGCTGAGTCACACGAGCAGCCAAGACCACGTAATCTGTAGAGTTGCAAATATCCCAAATAGAAGCACTCATTCTCTGGAGATAGGCCGACATGCGTATCTTCCAATACGCATAGTTCGTCCCATCGAAAAACGGCGATTTGCCCACGCCGCGATCCATGTCGCCTTCTGTGGATCTGGAACCGGCTAAGGTGGAAGATCCTTAACCCGCTCCGATACCAATTGAAGGACCAAGAACTCTGTCAGAAAGCGACCAGAGGGGGGGGGTGAATCGGAGCCTAAAATATTTCTTTTGAAACTTTGGCTTCTGTCCCATAAATCAACCCCCAAAAGCTTCGAGTGCAAACGTGATGCCCACGGCCCTTGGAAGAGGGTGGATGATCCCTAGGATCACAGCGAGGCACCACCAAACGAGAGAAAACCAAACACCGAAAACTCCGGCTCAAGTTCAACCCCAAAAACCGACTCCCGAACGTAGATGAATGGCTACGTCGGAAAATCTCCAAATACCGATGCTAACAAGTAGCAAAGATACTTAGAGAGGTTCCTTGATGAACTCTAGGGCCAAACGAGAAGTCTGGAAACCAAGCGGAAAAGCCGGGGGATCACACGCACTGAAAACCAACACACAACGAGTTCCCGGACTGTCCACGGTACTGTCTGACTATCCGCGGGAGAAGGGCGGACCGTCCGTCGGTGAAATCCCCAAAACAGTACTGCTGCTGAGTAGCCCTTGGACAGTCCCGGACTGTCCACGGGTTACAACGGCGGACTGTTCGCCGGTCAACCCGAACACAAGCAGCCGAGCCTGAGTTTTGTGGCCCAAACTCAGAGGGATTTATGACAAGCAGCCGATTTGTGATTACGTGGTCTTGGCTGCTCGTGTGACTCAGCATCAGATCGATGAGCACGATGCCAATAGCCAAGCCCGCCATTGTCACAAAGCCGCCGCTCGTCCTTTTCACGGACCTCCCCCCCAGTTTTGAGGCCAAAACCGGGAAACCTGGGCCATCCCCCCGTTTTGAGGCTAAAATCGAGAAACCTGACGTCCGTCGCCTGAGTTTTGTGGCCCAAACTCAGAAACCCGCCAGCGTCCAGGTTTTGAGGCCCAAACCAGGAAACCGTCCTAACCCGAGTTTTGTGGCCCAAACTCAGAAACCGGCCGCACCCAGGTTTTGAGGCCCAAACTTGGAAACCGTCCACTCGGTGGTTTTTTTGTGGCTCAACCACCAAACCGACGTCGTAGAGGGATGCATCGCTCGTGCACCCCGTCCACCCGCAAGTCTTCACTTGTCGCTGTCCCAGGCTGTCAGCCACCACGGCCGATCCTCAGGCCACCGGTCCGTCAGTCCAAGCCTCACGTCCGCCCTTCACCGCTCCGAGTCCGTCGGCACGACACGTCTCTACTTGACCTTCACCTTGCCTTTGATCACCGTATCTGAGCTCGACACCTGCACAACACAAGCCAAAGAACATGTGCATCATCCCAGTTGACAATCACTCATCATCTCAAGATCCGGCATACACTCATGTATCCGCAGGTACTTGCATCTCCCATGCAAGCCCGTGTCCGGCCTCCGCCAAGTGCCACAACACCATCGTCTTCCTCTTGACTTTGCCGATGCAGTCGCACATCACATGTGCTCTTGCTTGTTGAAGCCATGTGTCAGCTACCACAGCTGGTCCTCCGGTCCTCCAGTCCGTCAGTCCAAGCCTCACGTCCGTCCTTCACTGCACCCGGTCCGTTGGCACGACACGTCTCTACTTGACCTTCACCTCGCCATCGACCACTGCCTCTGAGCTCCACACCTGCACAACAACACATCCAAGAGACATGTTGTTGCTCAACCCCCCCCCCCCCCCCGGTGAGCCCGTTGATCAATCACTCATCACAAAAGGGCCGGACCATAAGGGCATAACCCTATGTTCGCATTTGGCTTATAAAATCATGGCTTAATGAGTGAGATATGCACAGGAGACATGATTTCACACAAGACCGGGTGAGACTAGCCTTCAACCCCCCCCCCCCCCTAGTATCTCACATGGTCATTGCTTAATGAGTGAGATATGCACAGGAGACATGATTTCACACAAGACATTCGGGAAGCCGAATGGCGTAGCTAAGGCTAGTCTCATAGCGGGGAGTTAAACTTAGATAAAACATTCACGTTGAATAGAGAGTTTCATTCTATAGTTTTATTGACATTTAATTTCATGACTCATAAAGAGTTAGTAATATTATCGAGAAAACTCAGCTCATTTCATCTCTCTTCTTAGATGTATTGTCATATCATTAAAAATGTCTTCCTGACAACCTATTTAGTGTACACGAAACTCTCTTTCACTAGAGTTTTATTTGAGTTTCATTTGCATTAAATAGGTTACCACATAGGCATTGTTGATGATATGGCGGTGTATTTAAGAAGTGAGAGAATAAATGAGTTTCATCTAGATGAAACTCTTGGCACGAATACCGACTCTCTATGAGTCATGAAATTTAATGTCTATGAAACTTTACTATGAAACTCCCACTCTCAATAGAGAGTTTCATTCAAGTTTCATTTTATTTTATATGACATGACAGTCTTGGAAACAACAAAATGAAACTCACCATTCAGATTGGCCTAAGACTCGACCAAGGAGTCAAAGTGTCCAGCGAAATCTAGAATTCAGCATTAAGATCATTAATTATTGCTCTCGGCGAAATAAAAGAACAATAATTGAATGTGTGACTCTGGTTCTTATTGCTCGACATTAAATGGACAATTTAAGAAAGTTTATTTTTTCTTGGATATCTTCATGGTTACCGCTTGGTGCATTTGGAAGGAGCGTAATGCTTACATTTTCAACAACAAAAGCCCCTTCAGTTGCTGCGTGGAAGTCTCTCTTCACAAATGCCGTTACTCTTCACTATACTCATATTAGTTGTCGTTTTACACAAGATTTGAGTCAAACATTGAGAATATAAATCATCAATAACTATTAAGTTTCTAAGTTTACAAATATAAAAATTATATAAATAGTTTTTTTCTTGAAAAATACTTTCATAAAATATACATATATTACTTTTCTATAAATATTTTTATAAAAACAAGAGGTCAAAGTTGTGTTTTGAACACTGTGTCACTGTCCTAAACGACAACTAATATGAGTACGGGAGTATTAGTTAAACTCTTTAATTGATTGTTGTTCTCCCCTGTGAGCTGCAGGTTGGTGTAGCTTTGCTAGCTTTGTGACTAGGGAAGCCTCTGTTTAGCTCTCCGCTAACCTACATGTAATCTCGCCTCCTTTTGTTTAGCATAACGCTAAGGAGCTCTTTTCCACGGTTTAAAAAAACAATGGGAGAGGTCATAACCCGTTGGGTGATTTTCTTTTAGAGCTCATTTGGGTCCTCAAATAATCACGAAAAAGTTTATAGAACATAAACATAAAGTCTCAAAAGTAAGGACTTTATTAGTTTGGCTCCCCAAATCGCACGCGTGTGGAACGCTATGAAGGATGAATCGAAGACTTTTATGACATCTTTATTTACTTTATTTAAAAAGTTAAAGCACATGATCATGACTCTTGACATAGAAAAATCTCCAAAGATGATGAATATATACAGTGGTAACAGAACCCCAAAAAAAAAAAAAAATCCTTTGCCTAACATCTCCACCGGTTCCAATTTGGTTTCTGAATGTTGACCCTATCTTTACTTTGATGTGTTCTCATTTGACGTGGCCAGCAAATAAGTATTCTCATTTACATCAGTGGTCTTTTTTTTTTTTTGAAAGGGACATTAGTAGTCATGGTTCCTGAACTAGTGATTATATATCTTCCATTGGAGTTACTCTTGCGCACACACAGACACACACCTTTATCCATTGCTAACCATGCTGCTCATACTTCTGCAAATCCAGATTGCATACATACTTGCTACGACGACAAATAGCAAGTCACTGTCCGTACCTCCGGTTCCATGTCTCCTGAACGAGGCTTCTGCGCTCCTGGAGTTGAAGAAGTCGTTCAACACTAGTGGCGGCGATTCCACCACCTTTCTGTCATGGAGTGCCGACACAAACTGCTGCAGCTGGCATGGTGTCAGCTGCGGCAGCGCCGGTGGCCGCGTTACCTCCCTCAACCTGGGTGGCCGGCAGCTGCAAGCCAGTGGTCTCGACCCTGCACTGTTCAGACTAACTTCGCTGGAGCACCTCGACCTCTCCGGCAACGACTTCAGCGTGTCCCAGCTCCCTGCCGCCGGGTTCGAGCGGCTCACGCAGCTCAGCCATCTCGACCTCTCCGACACCAACTTCGCGGGGCCTGTACCAGCAAGCATCGGCCGCCTCAAGAGCCTTGTCTTCCTTGACCTCTCCACCAGCTTCTATGCCGATGATTTCGACGATGAGAACAGGTTGACACACTACACCTCAGACAACCTTTGGCAGCTCTCGGTGCCAAACATGGACACCCTACTTGCAGACCTCACAAACCTGGAGGTGATCAGGCTGGGCATGGTGAACCTGTCCGGCAACGGAGCCCAATGGTGCGATTATTTGGCCAGGTTCAGTCCTAAACTCAATGTCCTCAGCTTGCCATACTGCTTGTTATCAGGTCCTGTGTGTAGATCACTGTCAGCCTTGACATCACTCAGAGTGATCGAGCTTCATTGTAATCACTTGTCTGGTCCAGTGCCAGAGTTCTTGGCTGGTTTATCCAACCTCACTGCTCTTCAGCTTTCAACAAATAAGTTTGAAGGATATTTCCCTTCCATCATCTTCGAACACAAGAAGTTACAAACAATTGACCTCTCCAGGAATCCAGGGATCTCTGGTGTTCTGCCAGCTTTCTCGCAGGACAGTAGCTTGGAGAATCTGTTTGTCAATGACACAAACTTCTCAGGGACCATACCAAGTTCAATAAGCAATCTGAAGTCTCTAAAGATGCTCGGCCTTGGTGCTCGTGGCTTCTCTGGAGTACTTCCCTCTTCGATAGGTGAGCTCAAATCCTTAGAACTGCTTGAGGTGTCTGGTTTACAGCTAGTAGGATCTATACCGTTATGGATATCAAATATGGCGTCTCTCAGAGTTCTCAAATTCTCCTACTGTGGATTATCTGGACAGATACCTCCTTGGATAGGAAACTTAAGTGACTTGACGGAGCTAGCACTGTGCAGTTGCAATTTTTCAGGGAAGATACCTCCACAGATATCAAATTTGACTAGACTACAAGTTCTGCAACTCCAGTCAAACAAATTTGTAGGTACAATGCAACTATCCGCATTCTCGAAAATGCAAAATCTATCTGTCTTAAATCTCTCAAACAATGAACTGCACGTGGTAGAAGGAGAAAATAGTTCTTTACCAGTGTCCTTCCCAAACATGGAATTCTTGCGTTTAGCATCTTGCAGAATGTCTAGTTTCCCCAGCTTCTTGAGGCATCTTGATGACATCACTGGTCTTGACCTCTCTGATAACCAAATCCATGGGTCAATACCTAAGTGGATATGGGAGACACTGAATGGATCCTACATGTTACTTCTGAATGTATCACACAATAAGTTTACAAGTATTGGATCTGAAGAACCTTTGCTTCCAGTTGACATAGAATACCTTGATCTTAGTTTCAACAATTTCAGCGGGCCCACACCTATACCACTATATGGCAGTGTTACACTTGACTACTCGAGCAACCTGTTCTCATCCATGCCTGCTGATTTCTCTAATTACCTTAGTAGTACTCTCTTTCTAAAAGCCTCCAGAAATAGCCTTTCTGAAAATATTTCAGTCAATTTGTGGTGCGGTTACGAGTTTACTGCTCATTGATCTCTCTTATAACAACTTAAGTGGTTCAGTCCCATCTTGTTTAATGGAGGATGCCAGTGCATTACAAGTGTTAAGTCTTAAAGGAAACAGATTTGTTGGAGAATTACCTGATAACATTAGCAAAGGTTGTGCACTTGAGGCGTTAGATCTCAGTGGCAATTTGATTGACGGGAGATTACCGAGATCTCTAGTTGCTTGCAGGAACCTGGAGATCCTTGACATCGGAAGCAATCAAATCAGTGATTCTTTCCCATGCTGGATGAGTACGCTTCCTAAACTTCAGGTCCTTATTCTCAAGTCTAACAAGTTCACTGGGCAGTTGATGGATCCTTCATATAATACACACGACAGAAATGAATGTGAATTTACACAGCTGCGAATTGTTGACATGGCCACAAACAACTTGAGTGGCACATTGTCAGCAGGATGGTTTAAGATGCTCAAGTCCATGAAGACCAGATCCGATAATGAGACATTAGTGATGGAAAATCAATATTACCATGTGCAACCTTACCAGTTCACAGTTGCAATTACATACAAAGGGTATGACAGAACATAGTCACATAAAAGTGGTACACCACCTCCGACCCTCGACCCGGGTTCGTCGATCTTGACCCGGGTTCGTCGATCTTGACCCGGGTTCACGGGTTCATTTTCGACCCGAAGTGTAAAATTCTCTTGCAATTAGCGTACCACGTTCCACGACCCCGTACCTCGATCCCGTCGACCCGGAAACTTTGTGACTATGGACAGAACCATCTCCAAGATCTTGACGACGCTTGTGCTGATAGATATCTCAAACAATTTGTTTTATGGTACCATCCCAGAGGATGTTGGGGATCTTTTGCTGCTTCATGGTCTCAACATGTCGCATAATGCCTTAGAAGGGCCAATTCCCGTTCAATTTGGCAGATTAAAGCAACTTGAGACATTGGACCTCTACTCAAATGAGCTTTCTGGGGAGATCCCAGAGCAGCTAGCATCGCTAAACTTCCTTTCAGTACTGAATCTGTCATATAACATGTTGGCTGGACCAATACCAGAGTCATCACAGTTCTCCACATTTTCCAATAGCTCTTTTTTTGGGAACACTGGTTTGTGTGGACCTCCATTGTCCAAACAATGCAGCAATAATACAACAGAAACAAGCTTGCCACATGCCTCAGAGAAGGACTTTGAAGATGTATTACTGTTCATGTTCACAGCATTGGGATTTGGTGTCTTCTTTTCAATTACAGTCCTATTAATATGGGGAAGAGACAGCCTAAAATATTTTATACTTCACTACACACAGTGTGAACCATAAGATAAGACCATGTGACATTATAGAAGGAAACTCAATAGAGCATATCAGTAACATCACTTCTTCCCAAGTCGCATTAACAACAATGTTGTGACTCAGACTTACTGTAATCCAAAGAGAACGATAACTCTGAAGTTAGAAGCACACCCGGCACTAAATCTGGTAGCTCTTGGAATGCATCAAGGAATCCTTCAGAGAACCCAGCGGTTTGGGTCCAGGTCACACCCAGTCACCCACCATGTGCCTTCAGAGATGCCAAATAATCAGAAGCTCTCTCTAAAAATCAGAATGCATATATATCTTCTTCTGCTTCGTCATCAGCAAACACATGTATGAAATAACCAACAACGGTAGTAACACATCAGGTCAAAGAGACCATCATCATTTTCTTCGTTCTCTCTTGACATTTTTTTTTGTACTCTGTTGACAAGAGTATACATTTCTGAAGTTCTCCTTCCCTTCAACCTAGACCTAGCGGCGTCTTCATTTAGGCATGACCACAGAATCCAAAGCTTGATCAGCTATGTACAGGCTAGAATATAAGTAATCTAATAAGTAAATATTTGGCATGATCATGTTAATTCTAACGAATTCATTTATGGAAGAACTGTGCATATGCTCAGTCAGACCACAAGTACAATAACGTCCTTGAGATAGAAAACCTAGCAGATTATACAGGATCATATCTATATATGACATGACGGCAATGTTCGTGCTACTCCGATATTCAAATGTAACCACTCTATAGCTACTCCGGCTGGAATGATAAAGGCAGAAACCACAAGTGCAGGCGATGTATATCTACTTACTTAAAAATTAAAAGTAGTGCCTCAAGGGGGCGGCCAGCCGGCCATCGTTGAACGCAGGTGTACAGACAGACACCCACACAAGCGATTTCCCACATGTCTCCCGGCAGCGCGCGTTGTAGGAGCTCGAGCAGGTGCGGATCGGGAATGGGGGCGAGGGGCGGGGGCCGGAGGTTGCCGGGAGTGGCGGCGAGGGACGGCTTCGGGAGATGTGTCGGCCGGGCTGAGGAAGGCGCAGTTGGATTGGGTCCGGCGCGCGTGGGGAATTTTTCTTTTTTCTTTTTTTTTCCATATAAGGCCAACGACAACAGCATTTTGAACTAGGGAGAATTAGGTGTATGACCATCGAAAAAACATAGTTTAGGTATTTGGCCTTATTTTTTTTGAATTTAGTTCTATGGCCTCAGATCAAATTTTATTTAGGTGTATGGCCTTCCGTCCATTTAGACGTGTAACGGTGTTAACTCGGGTGGTAAACAGACCATATTACTCCTGACAGAAAAAACCAGAGTTTTATTTGTTTATTGTATATTTTTTGCACATTGATATATCCATATTTATATATATCAAATTGTCATAGCACAACATATAATTAATTTTCACATAACCACATATATATAAATATAGATATATCAATGTGAAAAAATATACAATAAACAAATAAAACTCTAGTTTTTTCTGTCAAGGGTAATATGGTCTTTTTACCACCCGAGTTAACACCGTTACATGTCTGAATCGACTGAAGGCCATACACCTAAATAAAATTTGATTTGAAGTCATAGAACCAAATTAAAAAAAATAAGGTCAAATACCTAAACTGAGTTTTTTCCAGGGCATACACCTAATTCTCCTCTGAACTACTCAGAAATGCAATTCTTAATGATGGCCAATGGCTGGCCTGGCCCAGCAGGGCACGTCATGCCTCTCGGGCCGTGCCGAGGCAGACTTCCTACCTGACTTGCAGCCCAGATACGACCTATTCGATCGTTTTTCAAACCGTCCCGGCCCGCGAAGCACAACCAAACACAGCAGGCGGTGTCGGTCCATGGCCCGATAGAGAGAGGAGAAGCAGATGATCGGATGCTCGAGGCAGTCGTCGGCACACTCAATCCTGTCTGTGTGAGGTGGCGACACTCAACGTCGAGGCTCGACGCTAG
The DNA here is from genome assembly GCA_009763385.1 of Coix lacryma-jobi var. lacryma-jobi. Classification (NCBI taxonomy): domain Eukaryota; kingdom Viridiplantae; phylum Streptophyta; class Magnoliopsida; order Poales; family Poaceae; genus Coix; species Coix lacryma-jobi. The sequence continues at coordinate 96,032,897 of CM019829.1, forward strand.
ACTATACTTGGCCATGAGGCACGAGGCCCGCCAGCCCGGCCCATGGCCCGCCCTTTTGGCCCGGCCCACGCCTGGCCCGGCCCGGTATATAAAAAAAATATTATATAGAAATATATATAAATCTATAAAAATAAATGTATATAAATATACATAGGGTAAATTTTATATACTCCCGGGAGTAATTATTCATGTTTAATAATCAACATTGTGTATGGATGTATACTCATTTATCACCTTAAGTATATTTACATACTTATTCTAAGATACTCGAAATCTTACTATCTGAATTTTTTTTAACATAGCCTATATTTTTTTAATATATTACTATAAATGTCATTACAGTACTATATAAAATAAGTATAACCATATACTCTATGTATACATACATACTCAACATAAATATTATTGTAAATATTTTAGTATGATTATATACTTCGCGTACATATACTTCGTTAGACTATATACATCATAAATTTAGAGATATACCACATGAGAGTAACTGCTCCCTGGGAGTACAGAATAATTACCCAATATACATAAATATACATAAATACATATAAATATATATAAATTTATATGTAAATAAATAAATAAATATAAAAATATAAATTTAAAGGCTAAATCTTATCGTGGGCCCGATAGGCCTTCGGGCCGGCCCGAGGCCTGCCTGGGCCGGGCCTGGTCTGATGCAGAGGCACGAGGCCCGACCTCGGCCCGGCCCGGCGACCCGCCGTGCCTCAGTCGGGCCGTGCCTCGGTCAGGCCCGGGCCGGGGTGGGCCGAGCTAGCCCGTTGGCCATGTATACGCTAGACCCGGCAAGAAGAGAAGGAAAATGTGGGTATTCATCGCGCCATAGGCCCATAGGGAGGAAGGAGGCGGACCGACCTTGAGGCGTCGGCGACCGGCGGGGCAGAGCTCGGGCACACCTCCGGCCTCCCTCGTACCGGATGTGTGGCCTCGTAGAGGACGGGACAGGAGGAGAGGAATCTGTTACGGAGCCTCACCCGACAGCGAGGAGAGAAAGGAGCGGAGCAGGAAAGTGATGCAGTACAAACTTGATTTCAATATTACTTTTGAATTTGTTGTCAAAAAATATTACTTTTGAATTTATCTAATAACTTTAAATTTAGCTCGTATAGAAGTTGTTCCTAATAAAGTTATCTACAACTTTGCTTTTGGTCCAATATCAAAATTATGCATAATTTTCAAACTACAGAAAAGGGGGTAAAACCGGTTATTGAAATTAAGATTTCAATTTGAATTTCTTTTCAGACTTAATTCCTAAATTACCCTGGATTTTCCTCAAGGACTTGAAAATCTATCTAAATAAAAGTTATTTCTTTTAATCTTCTCAACAACTTTGCTTAAAGTGGCAACTTCCAATTCTTTTTAGTTTTTGAATTGTAGTTTAGGGGTTAAATTTATGGTTTGAGTAATTTCAAATTTACTTCAAATTTTATACCATAACTTTGAAAATTTTGTATACCAAAGTTGTACCTCTCAACAAGAGCTACAACTTTGATTTAAAGACCATGTTGAGATTTGGCTTACTTTTTGACTTATAGAGAAGGGGACAAAAGAAACATTTAAAATTTAGGATTTCTTAATTGACATTTCATGCGATTCACAACATGATCAAGCAACACTCATGTCAAACATGTAAAGCATCATAATTATGCCTTAAACATGAAATACTTTTATGCCAAGATGCTAGATGATTATATATACTAATGACCTTACTTAGGGTTTTAATTACTGCTTAACACCAGGGGCTTAGTGGATGAAACTCTAGATCACTTGAAAGCTCCTAGATAAATAGAGGGGGGTTGAATAGCCTAATTTAAGAATCTACAAAATCACTAAGCTACCTAGTTAGCAATTAATATGGCGAAGCTTTTTGTCTAACTCTACAAGGGTTGCAAGTCACCTACTAAACAATTCTACCTAATATATCTAGGGCACACAAGCTAGAAAAGCTACATAAGAAAATATGAACAAGAAATGTAACTCTAGTTACACTTAGCAGGAAACTAGCTCAACAACAAATAAAGTGCAATACGAAATGAGCTAGAGATGGGGATTTTTACCAAGTCTTCGGGGTCATTAATTTAAAGCCAATCACCAAGATCACCACAAGATAGTAAATCACCAATAGAATCAACCCACAAGAAAGACATAATGATTTTATCCTAAGGTTCACATGCTTGTCGGTACGCTATGTTCTCATTGTGTCAACGAACACTTAGTGATTTGGTGGCTAATCGGTACCACACTGAGCTCCTCTATAGCGCCACAAGAATCTACCACAAGTATAGTAGCTCAATGACACGAGCAATCCACTAGTGTTGCTTTTGTCGCTCCGGCAGGGAATAAGCCCAAGAACCCCTCACAAACACGATTGGTGGTGCCCAAGAACAATCGGTTTCTCTTACCAACTCCACCAAGCTGCTCCAAGCTGTCTAGGCATCGGTAAGTTCCAAGAGTAACAATAGAAAACCACAACCAATGAGAAAAACTAGTGCTACTAGATCAAAATCTCACAAATCAAAGCACTAGATCACTCAATCTCACTTGAGATGAGCAAATCAATTCAAGACATGAGTAGGGAGAGCTAGCTCAGCTCACAAGGATGCCAAAAGGATCAAAATGTTCGAGAGAACGCACCCATTAGCCGACCAGTCCACTTAAATAGCCCCCACTCAAAGGGGCTAGCCGTTAGGCATGAAATAGTGGCATCAAATGTGTTCTATGGGAGTATTAGATGTGTTGCCCCAGCATCTAGTGCTCTTATGGACGCCACATGTCTATGCCATTCAACTCGGGCCGCTAGATCCCAATAGCTAAAAAACAGTCTCGCGCAGTTAAAGATGCATCAGACGCACCATATCGATTGATCGAACGCATCCGGTGCCAAGCCGAGCAGTGCACCATCACTTAGTCACTTGATCAGATGCGCACACAGTAACCGATCAGACGCTCTAGGGGGGCAGTGTCCGATGCCAAACAAAGAGCTCCCAGAGCGCCCAAAAATCGATGGGTCGCGTCCAATCAGAGGGGATCAGACCCATCCAATCAGAGGGGATTGGATGCGCCTCAACGTCTGATGCACGCTGAGCAAATCGCATGTGCCACATCATAGCGATTAGATGCGCCATCATCACGTCTGATGCAACAGGCAACAACGTCCGATGCTGCTACCCCACTAGAGCTACCCTAGGGCATGCCATTGGACGCATCATGCAACCCAGAGTAGCGTCTGATGCCTACCCAACACCTCCTTCGAATCATTTTCTTCTACCATTGCTTCCATGCGTCAACATCAAAGTGTTTCACCACTTATGCATGTGTGTTAGCATTTTTCATGGGTTTTTTAGTTCACTCACTTGGCTCTATTGCATTGATAAGTTAGAGAATATCTAGTGACACTTGAACACTGCATTAACCATGATCTATCCTATCTTGATAGTATGACTATGTGTCCTAAATGTGATCACATCCTCTATTGTGTCTTGATCACCAAAACAAAGAGCCCTATAAGATATACCTTTGCCTTCGGGCCTCTTTACACCTTCTCTTCTCCTCTTTTCTTTTTCTTTCTTCTTTTCCTTTCCAAGGATTAGCACTTGATCACTTGAAGTAGTTATGGTCATCACCATCATGGTTACCATCTAGCTTGCCCATCACTTAGCTTGGCACTAATCCACTATTTGCTACACACATGCTTAGCTCATAGAATTAGTCCAATTAGGTTTCATCAATTAGCCAAAACCAAAGTAGGACTTTCATCACTACGGTGTTGACAAAGTGTAGAGAGGAATTACAGAACCCCAAATCTGATCCTGTAGCTCACTGCTTGAATTCAGGTTAGACCGACCTGATATTTTGTCCGAGTATCGCTAAATCTGATACCAATTGTTAAGGCTCACTACTCAAATTCCTACAGGGGGAGGCATTCAGTGGGATTTATAAGCTGGCTGATAAGCTGAAACAACTGATTTGTTGTGAGAGAAAAACACTATTTTATGACTGATAAGCTGGCTCATAAGATGAAGCAAACAGAACCATTGAGACATGAAGTGGAGGACAAGTTTCCTCTTAGATTCAGAGTCGTTCATATATACTTTCACCTTGCAACCCTTGAACACACAAATTGATATGACCCCACCAACCAGCACGGCGACCAGCAAGATATTACAAGCTCCAAGACAAACTACAATAGGTCGAGTATCACCTACATCGACACCAACTCAAGTCTTTGATGGACTGATTACACATAGTCAAGCAAAGAAGCTACAACAAGAGGTGCACACACTACTTTGTGAAATTCATTTGAATATTAATGAGAATTATATACTGTCGAGTAACTTTACTAGCAACAATATTACCTTATTCCTAGTCTTACCTTCACATGTGAACTTTGAAGTATCTACCACACCATCTTGGGTGGTTGAGGAATAGAAAGGATTAGAATACAGTCATCCTTACTTCTCCAGCTCAGAAAACTTGGGGTTTTGAAAGATTTTTAAATTAAAAACATAGCTTTGCTTCTCAAATGATTCTCTCAGCGAGACATTGTTCCATCTTTTTCATCCTATTTCTAAAAGCATATGTAGAGTTCAGTTAGGAATAAAATAAGTAGTTGTTAACACCAGATTTTCGCACACACGAGGATATGACAGGTGGGTCCAGCCAGCAGAGAAGAGAAGGATTCGGCAAGCATTCAGACGACTATTTGGTCCTTAAGACTTTCGGTGAATACCTGCGCGGTCGGCTATTTCGTGAAGCAGTAGCCCCATTCGGGAAATGGATGATGCAGGTAAAGCCGGCTTGCACGAGAAGATACGTGACGATGGAAGACGCCGAAAGGATTAGGAATATGATTTATATCTTTCCTTGTTTTTTAAGTCGTAATCGTCTAGGATTCGTGTTTCGTCCAGGGTATAAATATAAACCCTCGACCATTGTAAAACTGTTCACAACCATATCAATACAACCGGCCTCGTGCCACCTTTCGAGTCCCTAAGTCGTGTCGTCGAGTTCTTCGAGAGGAATCATCGATCCGTCGACCTCCGTAAGTACTGGCAACCTTGCTATCATGTCTAGTATCATGCGGTGGATTTAGATATGATGCAAGTAGTCTCGTATGTTAAGCTTAGTATCGTGTGGCGGATTTAAGCTTATGACGGGAAGTTTTTGCTTATGCCTTGTATCGTGCGGCGGATTAAGTCATAAGTAAAAATAGTTATCGGCTCTGTTAGATTTGGCAGATCTAATAGATTCATTAAGTTACCATGTGTTATATGTTTTATTTATTTAATTCCTATAACACTCTTTGCCCAATCTAGATTGATCTTTGTTCGGCCTTGCTTGCATGAGTCTATTTGTGCTTCGTTAATCATAAGATCATGGTGGCCAAATTAACTTTCAATCCAGATTGTCACATGTTGTGGGTTCATGCATGTCGACCATGCTTAGGCTTTGATAGAGCTGGGTACCGTGCAGCAGGTACAGGTTTTAGATTAGTTTAATCATGCTTTGCTTGTATGTTCCTTCTTCATGGACCCCAGTTCGGTTAGTTTGCCGACTCTGGTCAAGCTTACATGAGTAATGAGTTTTTATAGATCTGTTCAGATATATGTATGCTTTTAGCTTCTTATAATTAGATTGTATCATGCGGTGGATTAATCTAATTATAAGGAGTGGTGTGGACTTATAGCAAGTGGTATCATGCGGTGGATTAGCTTTGCTTGAGTTTATACTTGACGGGTTCATGAAGGCTAAACGTGCGGCAGATTAGTTGAATTAGCCTATGCATATGTTATTTGAATAGATTTATATTTACAAATTACCCTTTTACCCTTCTGTCATTCATGTGTTCGGCATTCAACATGTTTATGAGCTCCATCTTTATACTTGCCGAATGACATTATAAACCTGTTTCGACAAACAGCTTTTATAGCTGTGTGCAGTCTTGATTGGCTTTCAAAGCCGTACATATGGAACTGCCTGGTCTCACCCAGCATGTTCCAAGGTATTCTTATATTTTTATCCCTTGTTGGTTTTCAGGTCAAACCGACTGGCACGCTTCCGGATTCGGAATACTCCGGGCACTCGATTGAAGCCAGCCTCGTTCGGCTTGCTGTGTGCCTGGCGCAGGGCGTCACGTTTTGCGTCAACACACTTTTTGGCACGCCCGGTGGGACCACTTCATTTCAAGATGCCTGAGATCAGTGAGGATCAAACCTTCAATGTGACCATGGACGAATTGCCGCCAGAATCAAAGGATTTGGTGCAATGGGCTTGTGATGAATTCCAGCGCAGATGCTTGGAGACTTTCTCCAAGAATAAAAGTGGCAAGGTCTATCAGAAGCAGACGTTCCCGAAGGTTGTTCCTCATCACCAACCTGAGCTGCCCGACGGTGGTGAAGAAGAAGCTATCCAGAAGATGACTGAAATAATGCACAAGGTTGTATCAGGAGCCGTGACTAATCATCAGTCGGCTTTCTTAAACACTTTTCGTGCTATTATGGTCAATACTTTCGGTCCAAATGCAGATAAGTACTTTGAAGAAGCTGCTGGTCCGATGCAAGGACCATTGTTGTTTCTAATACCTCAACGTCGGAGGGTTGCCGAGAACAGTGGAGCTGGCCCAAGCACAGGTGGAGTGGTTTCTCAGGAGACGCAACAACCTCCCCAGACCTATGGCCAGCTCACGTTCGGCACAACAGGGAATGTCCCACAATCTACTTCTAGAGTGTCTCCTGTGGCGAACAGGATACAGAGAGATATGTTTGGAGATGGATATCGGGAGTTTATGGACTATAACTCGATTAATGCTCTTCCGAATCTGGGCTACAGGGGTTCAGCAGGACTACATACTAGGGGGCAAGCACAAATAGCTCCTGATTCAGGTGTTGACCTCATCATGCATAGGATGACTGATATGATGCAGAATCAGTTCGGCCTAAAGCCAAAGAATCAGACATATGCTTACAAGTCTCCCTACCCAGAATGGTACAATCGGGTAGCACTTCCTCCAAGAGTAAAACCTCCTACTGATTTCACCAAGTTTTCGGGTCAGGATGATACCAGAACTATAGAGCACATCAACCGATACTTGATGCAACTTGGGGAAGCATCTACAGATGAAGCTTGGAGGATTCGGTATTTCCCGCTGTCGTTGACAGGACCAGCCTTCTCCTAGTTTGCTTCTCTGCCGGTGAATTCTATCAATACATGGGTAGAGTTAGAGCAGAAGTTCCACTCATACTTCTTTACGGGAACCAGTGAAAAGAAGTTGGTCGATCTTATGAGCTTAAAGATGAGACCCAGTGAAACGCCACAAGAGTATCTGCGCCGATTCAGGGAAACCAAAAATCTCTGCTATTCCTTGAATTTGTCGGATGACCAATTGCCGGGGATAGCCATAGCTGGCATGTTGCCGAGTATCAAAGAAAAACTATTCGACATGGAGTTTGATGACCTTGGGCAGTTATCCCAAAGGCTGGCGGCGATGAGCAATCAAGCTCAGGGATTCAGAAGGAATAATCAATTCCAGAAGGGTGATGTAGCTGCCGAAATGTATCAAGCTTTCCTGGAGGAAGCAGATGAATATGATGATGAAGATGAAGTAGCTGCAGCCGAGATAACCTGGTCTAAAGAACCAACTCAAGTCAACCAGCGGTGGCTGAGGCAACCAAAAGGTACTTATGACTTTGATGTTTCCAAGTCAGATAAATTATTTGAGTACTTGCTGAAGGAAGGACGCATCAAGTTGCCGGAAGGTCATCCTATGCTGCTTCCTGAGGGTGTCAAAGACAAGAAGTATTGTGGTTTCCACAATACTAAATCCCACTCCATAAATGATTGCTGAGTGTTCAGAGTGCGGATTCAGAAGGCCATCCAAGACAGACACCTGAGGTTTGATGGAAAGATGAAAGTGGATGGTAGTCCTTTTGGACAGAATACCGTGTCCTTCTCTGTCAGTATGATCAATGCAGCCAATTTTGGGGGTAAAAATAAAATGAAAGTTTTAACTTCTGGTAGAGCAAAGGAAGCTGGTGCTCTTGACCCTGATCGGCAGATTACAAATAAAGAGCTTCAGCAGAGGGTTCGGTTCTAGAATAGCCAAACTGAGACAGGTGGAACTTCCAAATCCAGGGTCACGACACACATCTTGTTGAATAAGTGGCGTCGGGAACAGGAACGGTACCAGAAGCAGAGGTTTTATGAAGAACGGAAGTTTCTGGAGAAATAGCGAAGGTACAAAGAAGAGATGTACCGGGAAGAACGAGAAGATACAAGGGAACAAGAACGGTCTCATTGGGAATGCTCGTTTTTCCAGTATTGTTGGAACGAAGGCTTGAAGCTGCCTGTTAAGGACGACTGCCCCGAGTGCAGTAATCAGTATTCCGAGTATAGGCAGTCTCGAGTCAACCGTTGATCTGTCCATGAAAGGCTTGGGGCACGAGTCCCTGAGGATGATCGGCGCGTAAAAATAAATAGTTCCGGAGATCGGCAGGTAAGAGGATTTACCGATCGAGATTGGGCTCATACTGAAGAAGAAGAGTACCGTAAGTACGTCTGGCAGAAGGGACAATGGTGTCCGCCAGGTTTAAGGAAAAGCCAAAAGAGGAGAGTGCAGCGCTTAAGGAACAAAGTGTTGGCACAAGCAGGCACTAGAGCAACGCAAGTCTGGCGTCCTAAGGAAAGGCCGAGTGAAGGTAATCATTCGACTGATACGTGCATGGCATTCTTTCTACCATCAGAATTCATAGCCCCTGAGAATCAAGATGTCCAAGACGAGACATATTCAGACTTCGATGAAAATGAATTTCAGGACTAGTTGGCTCATCTCGTCTTGGCTCAAAGGGCAGTATTTGATAAACCAATCAGGTACCGACACTTGAAGCCATTATATATGAGAGGGTATGTCAATGGCAAGCTATTAACCAAGATGTTCATCGATGGAGGAGCTGCCATAAATATCATGCCGTATACCACTTTCAGAAAACTTGGCATGGTAAGTGAAGATCTATTGAGGACCGACATGGTGTTGAGGGACTTTGCCGGCAATTCTTCTGATACTCGAGGTGCAGTCCATGTCGAGTTAACAATTGGGACTAAAACTTTAATCACCACCTTCTTTGTCATTGATGGCAAGGGGGCATACAGTTTGCTATTAGGAAGAGATGGGATACATGCAAACTGCTGTGTGCCGTCAACTATGCATCAATTCCTTATCCAGTGGATTGGAGATGATATTGAGATCGTCCATGCTGATGATTCAGTGAGTATTGCTAATACAGAGCCCAACTACTGGGAGTATGAAGGTGTCAAGTGTTTCTCTGGAAGAGCTTGGGAAGCAGGTCCTGTGAACGTTTTCGACGAGGATCAATAGCCGATTCAAACGATCGGCTCTCAGAGCAATTTTTAATCCAACCGGTGGTAATGGAGAAGAATTGAGACCAAAGTTTCATATCGGCTGACAAGGAATAAAGTGTTGGCAATAAAGCCGAAGTTGGATCGATGTACACAAGTTTGGGTCTCGAGTATGTTTTAAAGTTGACGAACCTTTAAAGGATTCTGTTTATTTCTTCATTGCCAAGAGCTCAAGGAGGATCAGAAGGAATTTATACAAGGTGATGTGCAACAAAAGATTCTGATGAGATTAAAGATATATGAGAGCACTTCCACGACTTGGTGATCGTTTCAAGTTGTACGTAACGGCCGATGGTCTTATAGTAGAATCGGCCCTTATTTTTTGAAGTTTAAAAGAAAAGATGAGTAGCAATTTGCCTTAGCCGAAAATGTTAAACCCCAGGAAAGGGTATTTGGCTGTGACAAATTTTTGATTTGTATGTACTGCTTGTCAGTTGAAGCTTCGACACTACTTGCTAAAAGCCGAACGCATGGAAATTGTGTAAATCAAGAGATGTTTTTATACAGCCGATGTAAGAGCATCGCCTTTAGCAGAAAATGTTTCGCATGTGTTAAGTTATGGCCGATATTTTATTTATATTGCCTTCAGTACAGATATTCATGACCTTGGTGACCTTAGTGTTTTTCAAGTTAGCAGGTTTATCGGGAAAAGAGAAAGGTGAAGTGCAGTAAGTGCAATGCCGAGTGATATGACATGTTGAGAATGGGATTTAGTCGGCTAAGATGACGTCATACATTCGGCAAGCGTTCTTCTGAAGAAATGTTACGAACGAGGAAAGTCAAAAATAAACATTATTCAGAAAAGAGCAAGTTCATCTGCTGCAAACCTCATTTATAGATCTGTCTTACTACAAACTACTCTCGGAATAAGTTGACCAGAATGGATTGCGGATTAACAATTTCAGCAATAGCAGCGGCATGGTTATCATAAATCTCAAGGTCTTCAAATTCATCTGGGTCGCCAGCAAAACCAACTGGTAGGAGAGAGTAGTCTTCTTTGGTCCAAGAACTCATTGCCGCTAGCCCGAAAGAGACCCCGGTGTGCACACCTTGGATGACGGCCTGATCAATACGGCCATCCAAAGCGTCAAGGCGGGCTTCGGTTGAATCTCCGCGAGCATTCACCTTGAGGGCGATTCTGTTTGCTGCTGCCTTCAGACGATCATTCTCTGCAAAAAGGGCTAGCAAGAGAAAAGGATATATCAGACATGGCAAGCTCGACCAAGAGGAGAGAACCCAATGTATGCTAACCTGTGATGATGCTGCAGAACTGTTTCCATTGAGCTACCCATTCAGCTTCCCTGATACTATGCTTCTGAGATGCGTCTTCCAGTTCTTTATGAACTTGATCCCTTTCCTCGCGATACCGAAGAGCATCCAAGCGGATCTGCTAGAATAAGTCATCAAATTCAGAATCTGGTAGCTTAGGAAGGAGATTAAAAGGGACTTTTGGATTTACCGTTTCTGGAGGGTCCTGAGCTTGGTTGGGGAAAGACCCCGTTCTGAAAAAGAAGATGGATGAGTAGATCAAAGATGAACGGGCAAGAAAAGGGAGAAAGAAATCAGTTTTTACCCATAACACCGGTGAGTTGGTGCTTGGCTTCCTCCTGCTTCGTCTCCGGTGAGTTGTCTACTGTGATGGTTGCTGCCTACCATTAATATAAAAAGGGGGACGAAAGTTTTTCTCCGATATGAGAACTGAGAACTGGGAAGTCTATGAGTCAGACTATTTGGCTGAAGATGGGGGTGGTATCCTGTATAGAGTCATATTTATAAAACTATGGCTTGCACTCTGGAAAATCAAACATCAATTAGGGTTTTCACAGTTTATGGGCCGTTATTGGGCCAGGCCAAGTCTTTTGACGACTAGAGAGAATCGTAATCCCAAAGTCAGGAAGCCGATAGGATTCGGCTAAAAGCTGTTCAGTTTTGAATGATCGTTTGAGAGTTCGTATTGCCGATTGACACTGGGAGCAGAGGCAGAAAGGGTCTTTAAGAAATGTTATCCTGGTGTTGTCACGGGTCGGGAAATTGGAGGAAAATTGAATTCTTAGAATCTAAAATAACTGATTATGGCAATCGTCTGTGGGGCAGAGATTTCTAATGCAGTTTTTAGCGGTGGCCGACATGCATTACCATTAAAGCAGGGAAACAGAGATCAGTGACTAATATGCGAAAAAAGGGGCACACATTGATCTCGAAGGATCAATCACAGATTGATTACAGAGGACGAACATGAAAACTTCTTATTTACAAAAGAAGGAGCAAAATTACAGCGGATTAGTTCGTCCACTCCATCCTACGCCTAATCGGGAGAAAGTGATCGAAGGTATCGGCCAGATCTGATCCGGCTACCTTCATGTCTTCTACGGAGTGTTCTACTCTATCCTCTGGATCTTGTTCACAGACATCAAATCTCTGGTAATCTGCACCAGAATAAACCTTCACGGCGGAGAAGGCGAGTGCCGCGCCGTACCCTATGTCGGCTCTGGAGATGATGGGGAGGACGCGGTTGACTTCGTTTACCCGCTTCAAAGATGTTGTGCACATTACATCGGCCGTGACAGCAAGCTTAGTGACGGCAGTTTCGAGAGTATGGAGTTTAGCCGCCAGGGCTGAAAAAGGAAGAAGTCGGTAAAAGCAGAAAGGCAGGATAAAGGAAAAATGATGAGAGGATGCTTACCGGCGGCCCTTTTTTTGAGCGACGTCACGCTCTTGGGAGATTCGAGTAATTTCCCGATCCTTCCTTTCCAGGTCAAGCTGAAGATCTATAATTTTCTGGGTCAAATCCTCGGTGGAAACGTCACTAGTCCTCCTGAACAAGAGTAACGAAATGAGGTTGGATACTTCATTTTGGAGAAGAGTGAAAGGAAGGAGGAGGTAACCTTCTCTTGGAGGTACTGGAAGCGCCGAGCTCGAGACTATGGCGGCTCGCCTGAGAAGACATCTTCTAGCTGATTTGGAGTAGCAAGAGAGAAGAGGGTTTTCTGGTTTGCGAATAAAGCAGGAGAGGTCGAGAAGCACAGGCCGAAATAAAGTGAAGGGGGGAGTTTAAAAGATCCCAAGTGCATCGGGAGACGAATCGGCAGGTACGGTAATTATGGCGAGTGAAGACAGATGCTTCTGGAGGTTCCACGTCAGTGCGAAAAGGAAGAGGAATTTTGGAATAAACATTTTATCCTAAAATTAGGGGCATGTGTTAACACCAGATTTTCGCACACACGAGGATATGACAGGTGGGTCTAGCCAACAGAGAAGAGAAGGATTCAGCAAGCATTCGGACGGCTATTTGGTCCTTAAGACTTTCGGTGAATACCTGCGCGGTCGGCTATTTCGTGAAGCAGTAGCCCCATTCGGGAAATGGATGATGCAGGTAAAGCCGGCTTGCACGAGAAGATACATGACGATGGAAGACGCCGAAAGGATTAGGAATATGATTTATATCTTTCCTTGTTTTTTAAGTCGTAATCGTCTAGGACTCGTGTTTCGTCCAGGGTATAAATATAAGCCCTCGACCATTGTAAAACTGTTCACAACCATATCAATACAACCGGCCCCGTGCCACCTTTCGAGTCCCTAAGTCGTGTCATCGAGTTCTTCGAGAGGAATCATCGATCCGTCGACCTCCTTAAGTACCGGCAACCTTGCTATCATGTCTAGTATCATGCGGTGGATTTAGATATGATGCAAGTAGTCTCGTATGTTAAGCTTAGTATCGTGTGGCGGATTTAAGCTTATGACGGGAAGTTTTTGCTTATGCCTTGTATCGTGCGGCGGATTAAGTCATAAGTAAAAATAGTTATAGGCTCTGTTAGATTTGGCAGATCTAATAGATTCATTAAGTTACCATGTGTTATATGTTTTATTTATTTAATTCCTATAACACTCTTTGCCCAATCTAGATTGATCTTTGTTCGGCCTTGCTACATGAGTCTATTTGTGCTTCGTTAATCATAAGATCATGGTGGCCGAATTAACTTTGAATCCAGATTGTCACATGTTGTGGGTTCATGCATGTCGACCATGCTTAGGCTTTGATAGAGCTGGGTACCGTGCGGCAGGTGCAGGTTTTAGATTAGTTTAATCATGCTTTGCTTGTATGTTCCTTCTTCATGGACCCCAGTTCGGTTAGTTTGCCGACTCTGGTTAAGCTTACATGAGTAATGAGTTTTTATAGATCTGTTCAGATATATGTATGCTTTTAGCTTCTTATAATTAGATCGTATCATGCGGTGGATTAATCTAATTATAAGGAGTGGTGTGGACTTATAGCAAGTGGTATCATGCGGTGGATTAGCTTTGCTTGAGTTTATACTTGACGGGTTCACGAAGGCTAAATGTGCGGCAGATTAGTTGAATTAGCCTATGCATATGTTATTTGAATAGATTTATATTTACAAATTACCCTTTTACTCTTTTGTCATTCATGTGTTCGGCATTCAACAGGTTTATGAGCTCCATCTTTATACTCGTCGAATGACATTATAAACCTGTTTCGACAAACAACTTTTATAGCCGTGTGCCGTTATGATTGGCTTTCAAAGCCGTACATATGGAACTGTCTGGTCTCACCTAGCATGTTCCAAGGTATTCTCATATTTTTATCCCTTGTTGGTTTCCAGGTCAAACCGACTGGCACGCTTCCGGATTCGGAATACTCCGGGTACCCGATTGAAGCCAGCCTCGTTCGGCTTGCTGTGTGCCTGGCGCAGGGCGTCATGTTTTGCGTCAACAGTAGCATACTTATCTTGCATGTATATCCTGATTGTAGATAACTCTACTACAGTGGGGTCCGAAGATACAACCTTAGCGCGTAGAGGCAGACCAAGTCTACCTTAGTCCTTAATTTACCTATAACCAACTAGACTCTCGAACCACAACACGTAACAATCAAGATCGACAGATTAGCTAATGCGAGCCTGTATTCAGTGTTCTCGAACACATTGTGACTCAAAGGCTTGCAACACAACAGATCTTAGTGAAACTCCACGCTAGATCTGTCAATCTTTACTGAGCCGTGATATTGTTGTAAATAAGTAAACAATTTAAAACAAACAATATCGGTAACTTAATAAATCTACTAGATCTCACCAAGTCTAATAGAGCCAATAACTAACTTCTGTCCAAATTAAGTCGGCATCTACCGGGTGATACTTAGCTAACCGAGCGCTTGGTGTCCACCGGATGACGCCGAGTTTAGATAGAAATCGATGTCTGCGTCTACCGGATGACACCTAGTTGTGTTGACGATGAGATCATCATACCTACATTACTCCTACTCCTAGCGTTTGGCCGGAGCCGAAAAAGAGATAATTGTGTTTGATTGATTGATCCATTTCTACAATCTGTTGTGACCCCTTATATTTATAGGGCTGCTGGACTTCACGTGTGACCCCTTATATTTATAGGGCTGCTGGACTTCCGTATAAGAATAGGATTCTTTCACAGGTATACAAATTATATCACTAGCCTCGAAACTAAACTGAATATAATATTGCTATTCCTAATCTAAACATTTGCCATATCTTTTATCTTACACCAACATACACCAACAAAGCCAAGGCAAATAATGTCATATACGTGAGGACATGAGGTCTGATCCGATTGCCTTCTTTTGATTTTCTTTATGTCTACCAACAAGCCAACTTCCGATCCCAGCTAGCTTTCCTTTTCTTCACATATGCATACCATCCAATGATATTTTCCAATCGGCCAAATTTTGCTGTAAACACTTAGTCTATCTTATCATTTCTATTTCATATTTATACCTATCTAGGAGGGGTGTTCCTAGTATAAATATGTCATTGCTTCATACCTATCTTTACATAGCCCATATATATATAGTTTCATATTTCATGTGTGTAATTATAAATTTTATGTGTATATATACGCGCATACATACATTAGCAGCGAAGAATACGTATTTGAAACTCTAATGTAATATATTAGCAGCAAAGAAAACGTATTAGAAAACCTAATGTAATTGTAAAACCGAAAACAATAACCAATTGAAAAGAAAAAAAAAGAAAAAGAAAAAAGAAAAAAGAGGACAACCCCCGAGGGTCTTTAGCCCCGGTTGGTAATACCAACCGGGACTAAAGAGGAGGGTTAAAGGTCCCCTTTAGCTCCGGGGCGGGGAACCGGGGCTAAAGGTCGGGCCTTTAGTCCCGATTCCTTAGCCCCGGCTCCATGTCCGAGGCTAAAGGCCAATTTGGACCGGGGCTAAAGGCTCATCGTGCAGTAGTGGAAATACAGAACCTCTTTTATTGTGTGCTAACAAACCTTGAGAGCAATCTCTACCCCTTTGCTATTGTGATTTCCTTCGCGCGCAGGATTTACAGAAGCGGCGGCGTAATCCACTCTCAATTGGTGCTCCTACTCCCTTCAAGATTTGTCTTGATTGATTGTAGGTTGTGTTAGTTAGTTCTTTGAGAGTGTTGTTGGACAAGATTCAGGTTGCCGCTTAAAGACAGTGGTTGACTTCAAGTTTTATTTGTCAGGTTGCACTAGTTATCGCTGCTTGCAGAAAGTTATACGGCTATTTTTATAAGTAGTTATCTGAAGATTGATCCTACGTCGTAAAGATCGGGACATCGACACACATCAAAAATAGCCTGCGGCTTCACAGAGCCACACCACACACAGTTCTTCTCATACGAGCTGGGTTTGATACATATTCGTCGACAACCCAGTCCGACCCAAAAACACGTGAGTTCGAGTTCAGCTTCTGTGAGTGCCCTCTGTTGCCATGATTCATGTTCTGCCGCTATTGTTGAGGTGCTTGTGGATGTCGAGGATTCATTTGCTTCCTTTGACAAAAAGAACTTGGTAAATACTTGCTAAATTTTATCCCAAAAACTTCTCATTGACCTACTTGAGGCATCTATTCTTTCAACGTGGTAGTTTCATTAGTCATGTGCATAGTGATGTTAGAAAACTGCAGAACATTAGTGAACTTTTGGTTTTCATTGTTGAAACATATTTGCATTCCAAATACTCATATGTCTACAAGCTTCCAAAATTAGTGCTATTTCTAGCGGTTGCAATTACAAGTGTTGAAAGAGTATTTTGGCAATGAATTTTGTAAAGAACAAGCTAAGAAATAGTCGGGGAGATCAACTCGATCTTGAATGATTGCTTGGCTCTATTTATTGAGAAGGATTTTTCCCACAATTTAGAGATGAAGATAGCATCTCTTATTTCCATAAGCCGCCTAGTCATTTACTCTCACCGTTCTAAAATATAAGAAATCCAAAGTTTAAAATTTATACCAAATTGTAAGGGATTCTAGGGGCCTGTTTGGAGGGGCTCGACGCCTCTGCCTATAGCATTACTGTAGCGCTACTACCTACTTTGGAGGAGCTGCCACAGCCCCGTACCTCTGGCTTCTCCGTTTTATCGGTGTATTTGGTATTGAGTTAGGGACTGTTCGTTTCGCTAGCAAAATTTTTTTTTGCCTGTCACATCAGACATTGCAGCACTAGTTTAGTCTATTAAAAATAAATTAATTATAAAACTAATTACATGGCCATATGCTAATTACTAAGACGAATCTATTAAGGTAAATTAATCTATCATTAGCGAATGTTTACTGTAGCACCATATTATTAAATCATGAACTAATAGATTCGTCTCGTGAATTAGTCTCCGGCTGATAAATTAATTTTTTAATTAGTATATTTTTAATAGGCTAAATTAGGGCCGCAATATTCGATGTGATAGAGTAAAAAAAATTTGCCCTGAAACGAACGTGCCCTTAGAACCATTATTTTTGTTGTGGTAGGATAATGTGCAATAGTGTTCAACGATATCCTACCGTAGATGGAGAAAAGGAGCAAAGCCCCTAGGAGCTACTCCAAACGACCTCTAGATGAACAAACACTCTAAAAGACTAACATTTCACATGCATGCCTACCATATTATCATCAATCCAAATCTATAACTCTAATAAAGCTAATCCCCACTAGATTATTTCTCTCTTCATGCAAGATGTCCATGTTATTCTTCACTGAGTGACACCACTAAATATTCTATCTCTTCATACAAGGTATCCACGTCATTATCCACTAAGTCCATGTCATACCTTATTAATTAAAAAATTACATGACATCTTTGTCACATGAAATATTTTAAATCTTTAATTTATTAACATATAATGTAAGCATATGCTATTGTTTTATGACCTATTCTTTTATGATGTAATGAAATATTCTATTATTTTTCTTCTATTAGCTTCTCGCTTTTTTACCAGATCTGATACAATAGAATGACATGCAAGTTAAATTCATATATATATATATATATACATACTATATACAAAATATTATATAGTAATGTTATGTATATAATCGATTTTTTGAAGAAAATCTCATGGCAACGCGTGGAGTAGAGAGGGCTATACACATCATTTGTCTTACCATGCAATATATGTCCACTAAAATTATTTGGAAGCCTTGTATTTTAGAATAGAGAGAGTATAGCTTAAAGTGAACGTATGCTATGAAAACCAACCTCTCGTGCAAATTATAGAAACTCTAATCAAGACCACAGGAATCTAATCCGATGGTGAGTTATTTTAGCACTTAGATCCCTCCACTCATCTCATCCTAATCCAAACAGGCGTGGGTACAGTGGGGGGTTAAGTGCTAAAATAACCCACCTTCAAATCTAACCATTGGATTAGATTCCTGTGGTCTTGATTAGAGTTTCTATAGTTTGCACAGGAGGCTAGTTTTGATAGTATACGTTCGCTAGTTTAAAAAACACAGAGAGAGAGAGAGAGTAATCTGTATTTTCTTAATTGGTCGAGAGATCTGTATGTTCTATGGCTAAAGTATTATTGATACTCTGATTTTCTCATATGGACCTTTTTTTATGTCACAATTTTATTTACTCTGAGTGGCTCGACTCGTCCGTGTACCGTCCATGCCACGACTCCAAAGTCAACTTTTTCTGTCGCTGATACTGTGAACATGTATGTGCAAAGCACTTGTGCCTTGTGTGCATGATTAAATAAAGGTGGAAAATGACATTACCTTTTACAATTCCTCGTAATCTTGAAGCTGAACATGTCACTGCTGCGGCCCCATAATTGTTGTGCAGTTGAACACAAAGAAAAGCCTCGTTTGTATAATATGTTTTGGGCAGTTGACTTCATTGTTTCTTTGTGGCCAAATTTCCTATATAAAGTTGCACTTAGCAGATAGCATCTCCATGCCCTGCACCCTTCCTGGAAGATCTCCCTTTATTCACTGCCATGGCTAATCTCCACATCCTCATAGTACTACTCTTCTCCCTGCAAATAATCCCTGGAAATTCTGCAACGACGAGGGACACCATCGCATCTGGCCAAGCACTATCCATTCACGACAAGCTCGTCTCCCAGAATGGAAGGTACGCCCTTGGGTTTTTTGAGGCGGGTAGTAGCTCCCAAAACACAACCAACTGGTACCTTGGCATATGGTTCAACAGTATCCCCAAGTTTACTGTAGGATGGGTAGCAAACAGGGATGACCCAATGAAGAACCACACCTCGTTGGAGCTCAAAATCTCCCACGACGGCAACCTTGTTGTCACAAACCGGCCCACTGATTCCATTGTCTGGTCTACTTCCACTCAGGCCAGCATGAAAAGAAACAACACCATTGTTGTTCTCTTGAGCAACGCAAATCTTATCTTAAGGGATGCCTCAAACTCATCTGATATTTTGTGGCAAAGCTTTGACCACCCCACGGATACATTGTTCCAATGGGCTAAGATTGGCTGGGACAATGTCACCGGTCTCAATCGCCGCCTCGTCTCTAAAAAAACTCAATCAGCCCGGCTACCGGGTTGTATTATGAGGAGCTAAACCCTAGTGGTGTTAACCAAATCATCCTTGCATCACTGAAGTCCTTCAAACCTTATTGGTCCAGTGGTGTGTGGAATGGAAAAAGGTTTAACTCGTTGCCAGAGGTGTCGAGGAATGTTGACTACCAATCATTTGTAGAGACTACCCACGAGAAGTATCACACACATACCATATGTCTGATGAAATAAATATTTATTATAACTTGGGTGTCTCAGGCCAGGTAAATATATTCGTTTGGCCTGATGGTTCACAAGACTGGGTACATGCCCATGCTGAACCTAAATCTCAATGCGATGTGTATGCAGCCTGTGGTCCTTACACAATTTGCAATGATGATGATCTGCCGCATTGCACTTGTATGAAGGGGTTCACTGTGACATCCATCAAAGATTGGGAGCTAGATGATCGAAGCAATGGATGCTCAAGGAACATTGCATTAGATTGCAAATTTTCAAATGAAAGTTCAGTAAGATCCATTTGTTCTTAGATGTCCATATTGCATTAGATTGCAAATTTTCAAATTCTTATCTATTCCATGTCTTAGTTTAGCACAAAGTGAGCGCAAAACAAAGGATGCTAAAAGCAGTGGTGAATGTGCTCAAGTTTGCCTGGACAACTGCTCTTGCACTGCATATTCCTTCAGCAACAGTACATGCTCTATTTGGCATGAAGAATTGCTAAACATAAGACAAATACAATGTGGCACCACATCAGATTCAAATGGAGAAACACTAAACATTCGCCTTGCTGCTAAAGATATGCAAAGTTTAGAAAAAAACAAAAGAGTATTTACTATTAGACTTGCCATTGACACTAGTGTTGCTATATTATGTTTGTTTGTCTTCATCATGCTGATAATGATTTGGAGAAACAAAAGGAAGAGCTCTTACAGAATCTCACAAACTTTGCAAGGTTGCAATGGAGTCATTACATTTCGATACATCGTTTTACAACGTGCAACTAAAAATTTCTCTGAAAAGCTAGGTCAAGGTGGCTTTGGTTCAGTATTCAAGGGGTTCTTGAGTGACTCAACAACAATCGCAGTGAAGAGGCTTGATTGTGCTCATCACGGAGAGAAGCAATTCAGAGCTGAAGTGAAATCAATTGGCATAATCCAACACATTAATTTAGTCAATTTACTTGGTTTTTGTTGTGAGGGTTCTAGAAGGTTGCTTGTTTATGAACACATGTCGAATGGCTCTCTTGACATTCATCTTTTCCAGAGCCATGCTACATTATTGAATTGGAGCACTAGGTATCAAATAGCATGGGAGTTGCCAAAGGATTGACCTACTTGCATGAGGGGTGTCGTGACTGCATCATACATTGTGATATTAAACCGGAAAATATTCTCCTTTCTGATTCATTTATCCCAAAAATTGCAGATTTTGGGATGGCCAAGTTTTTGGGGAGGGATTTTAGTCGAATCTTAACTTCATTCAGGGGAACTATAGGATATCTTGCACCTGAATGGATTAGTGGAGGGGCTATTACACCAAAAGTTGATGTTTATGCCTATGGTATGGTTCTATTGGAAATCATATCTGGACAAAGGAATACATATGTTTCATGTTCTTGCAGTAGTAGCAATCATGAAATTTATTACCCTGTACATGTCGCACAGATGATTGCTAAGGGAGATGTAATGAGCTTGCTAGACCACAAATTAAACGGTGATGCCAATTCGATGCAGGTCGAAATAGCTTGCAAACTTGCATGTTGGTGTATTCAAGATGATGAGTCTAATAGACCAACAATGGCCGAGGTGGTTCATACCCTTGAGGGTTTACTTGAAATTAACATACCCCCAATGCCAAGACTACTTCAAGCTATTGCTGGAAGCTCTGGTTTTAGTTGCTTCTAATCCTTATTTTTCCCAATTGTTGTCTTTCCTTGTATGAGTTCTTCCATATAAAATCATATAATGTAAACTGTTGTATATCCATTTTCCATGGTTGTACCATTCATATGTATGCCACACAGAGTTGATGCTATTTAGTTTTGGACAAAAAATGGTGTCAATTGATTTTTCTTTCAAATTTGGTATTATCTTCCTAACCATTGAATTGGTTTTGTATTATGATGGTGTCTACACAGTACATGCTTTTGAGTACCCAAGGGCATTCATTCATGTTGATGCATCAACACCACATTGTTCACATGGTTCATCATATATGGGTGTTGGACCCTTAGCTTGTTACTTACATGAAAATTGGATGCACGAGAGGTCCATATCCATTTTAAACTACTATGGAGTACATACTAAATCATTCTTAACTACCTAACGTGATTTATGATAAAGGGCAATAATGCCCAATAATCTTTTAACTGTTGTCAATATTACCTAAAGGATAAGAAAGGAATTGGTTTACATAGAACTCATCTATGTTGTGTTGTGGTTTGCGAGGTACTCTATATTGTCGTAGTGAACTCTATGTAAGTAAGATTGACATATTTATGTGTTGTTTATCTATGAATTTATATGATCTCCCTTAAAATGATTTGATGGGTACCCTCTAGGCCTGGATACAAGTACGAAATCTTATCCGCATGAGGGTAAAAGCTAAGATCACATGCATTCTAGTGGGTAAGTAAATGCTTTACCCACACCTTGCCCATCCCACTGCCATACCTAGAGGAGGTCGCTCGAGTTTAGCTTGAGCTCAGTAGATATGGCATCCCCAGAGGATGGGCAGTCCAATAATGCAAACTGTATTGTCAACATACCTTGCCGAGGTCATCCAAGTGGTAACTAGTCAGAAGTTGTGGCCACAATATCAGATAATTGTGGCTAAGGGAGTGAGAAAACTACCAGGTCACATGTAGCTAATTTGTGGTAGTGGCAATGACGAGCTTGGATTAGTCAAGGTGTGCTTTAGGCCTTGGAGATGCTTGGTATGCAGAATCAAGCTAGATGGTTTGTTGGCTACAGTTGGAGGTCATCGATACCTATGTGGTGCATTTAGACGTGGCGTGAGCAAATGACGTGCAGGTTGTGTTGCTTCATCCCAAGTTGAATCCAATTGTTATTTTGAGTAAAGTATTCTGGCGGTCCTTAAACTTAGTAGTTGTGTGTCATCCCGGTCCTAAACTCTTAGAACACGGTTATTTAGGTCCTCAAACGTTGTTTGGATGTCAAAATAGTCCAAACAGATCTAGATAGTGACTAAAGTGGCTTGTCAACATGTGGGGCCCACATGTTAGCTCCATCTTCCACTTCTATTCTCTCCATCTCAGGGGTGGGGCACCATGGCCAGCCCCCCGGTGGTGCGCATTAAGTCATGCGACTACACCTCAGTAAGGTGCGGGAAGTCAGGCGGGCAGTCGCTGGTGCATGGGCTATGGGCACCCTCAGGGGTGTGCGGGAGGCGGGCACGCGACCACTCCAGTTAGGGCGCACGACTAGAAGGATAGGACAAAATCCTTTAGGTGCTTTGCAACCTCTATAGGTGAACGCAAGGAGGAGGTGATAGAGCGCTCCAATGACTGGCTAAGATTGTTGGGACCTTCCTCCTCAGCAAGGTTGGGCGAGGCAAGTCAGAGGCCAATGCGGGTCGCTTTACCATGGTATTTTCTTGTTTCCCTTTCTCCGTCAGCAGTTTTTAAGGTTTTCTTATCGGTGCATGGTGGGTTTGTCGGGTTGGTTATTTTTCCTAAGAGGTAGTGTCCGGATGGATCGGAGACGCTTCACTATGGTGTTCCCTGAAGGCAGGGACTCATCGGCGATGAAGAGGTGGGTCTATGATGCTTGGTCTAGGGGCACTCTGAGTTGCGATTATGGGACGTGACCTTGGCTGTTCCTTACCCAATGGAATTGGGCTCGAGAAAAAGCTCATATGGAGAAGGAAATTAAATGTTCCCTTTTCAAATGTTTAGATATAGCATTGGTAGAGGTGAGATATCCAGAGGAGGCGATGTAAGCTCTAGATGCTGCCATTGCTAGGATCCCATCAGTGCGAGGGCAGGAGGTTGGAGAAGATATGAGGGACAGTTTTGGGCCTGGGCTGCTTCCTGCTGGGCCGACCCAATTGGTAGGTATATCTATATAGGACTTGTTCGATCATTCGTACACTCCACCAAAACCTACTCCCTCTACATGATGGGTTGAGATCCCTAAATCAAGAACTCTCACGGTGGCAGTTGAGCATTTCTTGGTGAAACTTGATGAGGTCCTGTGATTTGGAGGGGAAGCCTGCATGATCGCTCGTGCAGAGGTAAAACTCATTGACTCATGGTCTTTTGCTAAGGTAGCAGCTAGAGACGTAGATTTGGAGGTGAAAGGGGTTTGGGACCTCAATGGGAGGATGGTGGAAGAGGTGACTGGAGGGGCAAGGGAGGTGACAGGAGGGATGAGGACCGGGGGTACAACAACTATCCAAGGTATGATGACTGGGATTGGGGCTCTCACCATTTTTGCACGGGTAGAGACCCTTATGAGGGTGACAGAGGTGAGAACAAGGCTTTTAAGAGGAGGTATGGTGATGATGAGGGTCACATACTAAGAGGAAGATTTGAGGTACAAGCTAATAAGAGATCAAGAAGGATGAGGTGGTGGAAGAGGGCAGTGGGTCCAGAGGATAAGTGTTTTTGTTATGGAGATCCTAGGAATCACATATCATAGTGTCCCAACCCACCGCTATGCTACCATTGTAGGGATTCTAGTCATATGTCTCCAAATTGCCCGTTCAAAGATGGCAGAGGTCTAAAGTTGTGTGCTTATGGTATATATCATGCATGTACCAATTGATGATGAAGCTTTCGCAAAAGGTCCAATCACTGTTGTAATAAAGGTGATAGAGGGCAAAGGGCCAGTCTCCAAGGTCACCACTAAATTGTAGTATTTGATTTCTTCAACTTGGGATTGGTAGGTTAAAAAGATTTTTGCTGATGAGCATATGTTTGTGGTGCCAAGCAAAGACATGGAATTCCTCACTAAAGTCATTCAAATGTAAGATATTACATGATTGTATCAATTGAGAAATTTGATCTGATGGTGGGCTTTTATGATGTGTTATCTCAAGTCTGGGTGCTAGTGTGTGGCATTCCTCATTGGGAAAGGAAAGAGAAAGCAATAGAGGAAGTGGCTTATTTGGTGGGGGACTACATTGAGGTGGATAATAAATCTATCCTAGGTTTTGGACCTATTAGAGTGAAGATGGCATGTAGAGACCCCTCTGTTATCAAGGGTTCCTCAAGGGTCTACTTCAATGGGAAGGGTTTTTGATCAGCTGGAACATGGAGACAGAGAAGATAGTTAGAAGGGGAAGTTGATCCAAATGATTCAAAGAAGAAAGATAGGGATGAAGAAGGGGAAGATGATGGGGAAGATGAGGAGTATGATAATTACAATCCTTTTATGGAAGAGGGAGGTAGGAAACAACTAGGAAAGAATATAATGGAGCTCCTTAATCTTGCAAACAAGGTGAATAGAGGGGTGACAAGAATCACAGCTTGGGTGGCAATGAAGTAGTGACTATGAACAACGATGAAGCTCCAATTCAGCAGTTTGAAGTGGAAAGTATAAAGGCAAACTCAAATGATACCACCAAGGTCCAAGATGGGGGAATGAGTCAGTCAACTCAAGTTTTGACACAAGGCACCCTGGTGATGGAAGCTCTAGAGGTAGTGATGTTCTATGAGTCTGTGAAAGATGCAATTGTGTATACTGAGGGACTAACTAAATCATCTTTTCAGAAAGTTCTATCTTCTAGGTCCAAAAAGAAGCAAATGATCATACATCTAGTGGAGGTGGCAAAAAGGGCTAGTACTAGGGTGGCTGGTACTGGAACCTATGTGCATCTTAGGGCTGAGAGAAGAGCAACCATACATGATATTCAAGGTACTAATTGTACCCAATCTCTATTTTACAAGACTTAGATAATGATGTTTTGGCAAGAGTGGATTTAAATTGTGACATCAGTCCGGGTGAGAATTTGGAAGAGGTGAATGCAAGTATCGATCTGATTAAGGCAAAGGAATTAGTTCAAGCTACATTAGCACAAGTAGAGATGAGGAAAGTTGAAGCTCAGAAAGGAAAAGAGGTGTGTATAGAGGTGGACTCAGATGATGAGCTTATTGAAGAGCATATTAGAATTATCCAGGAGTTAGAGGTGATGGATCCTTGCATTATCCAAAATTTGGAGCTAGAGGTGAATTTTAAAGCTGACAAGAGGAATCAAATCCTTACTCAAATGAATCTACTATTTTGGAACTTTAGGGGGTTTGGGAGCAAAGGTAGGAGAACTCAGCTAAAGAAGATTCTTTTTAGCATAAAATATCCTATGTTTGTTTGAGTGAAACCATTTAACAGAATTTCACAGATAGGGAGGTGAGGGCCCTTGGAGGTGGAGCTAATTTCATATGGAAGTGGATTCCTCCTAAAGGGTCACTTTAGGGGTTTGCTGATGGGGGTTGATGAAGATATGATAGAAGTGGATGCAACAGAAGAGGGGTCCCACTTTCAGAGCATGCCATTGACATAGAAGGATGATAATCTAAAGTGGAAGTTGATAAATGTGTATGGGCCAGTCAAAGACAATCTCAAGCAACAATTCCTGGATGAATTGGAGGTGTTGATTAGAATCTCTGATATACCAGTGATCATGGGAGGTGACTTCAGCTTGATTAGAAGGGTGGAAGAAAAATCTTCTGGGAATGTTAATATTCACTGGATGAATGCTTTCAACAATTTTGTGGCTAACACAGAGGTGAGGGAATTACATAGATCAAGGGGCAGTACACTTGCACTAATAAACAAACTTAGCCAGTTATGGTTATGCTCAATAGGATTTTCATGTCGACTAGTTGGGAGAGTCATTTTGCACTTGTTACAGCTCATTCTATCCTAAGGATTGGGTCTGAACATAATCCACTAATTGTTGAGGGTAATCCTAGTAGTGGACAAAGGTCTAAGATTTTTAGGTTTGGGTCATACAGGAGGGTTTTGTGGATTGTTTGTTATCCAAATACTAGAAGTACATGGTAATAGAGGCATTGATCTTTGGCAAGTAGTGTCTACAAAACTTATGAGGTACCTTAGGGAATAGAATGGAAATTGGTATGGGGATTTAAAGAAGAGAAATCAAGAATTGTTCCTTTTAATCAAGAAGATGGACCAGAAAGCAGAAGAGGTTGGATTAAATGATCAAGAATGGGAACAAAGGTATTCATGGGAAGATAATATGATTGAGATTTACAATATGGAAGAAGTGATGTGGCAAGTGAGAGGAAGAGAAAGATGGCTTCTAGAGGGTGATGCTAGTACTGCTTATTTTCATGGGGTGGCTAATGGAAGCAAATGAAAATGCATGGTTAGGTCACCTGAAGAGAATGGTAACCTACTCGCTAGATAAATGAGCTTAAGTCACATATAACAAATTCTATAAGAGCATGTCTATTTGGTTTGGTAGTGAGGCATAGTCTAGAATAAAATTGAAGTTAAATCTTTGGAGGGATAGCTCAAAACTGTCTGAAACAAAGAATGCAAAATTGGTGAAGCCTTTTACTTTAAAAGTGAATGAAGAGGTGATTAAGGAACTACAAGATGATTTACTCCTAGACCTGGTGGATTTTCAACCACTTTTTTCAAAGTTTTCTCGACTTAGATTAAGGAGGTTTTGGTGGATATTTTGGAGGATCTGAGAAATGGATTTTAGATCTTTTCAGACTCAATTATGATATTATTACTCTTATTCCCAAAGTAAAAGGGGCCTCTAGCATCTTGCAATACATGCTTATTTTCCTATTAAATGTGATTTATAAAATTATAACAAAGACTCTAACTAAGAGGTTGAATCTATTGGTAAATAAAACTGCTAATCCCAATCAAACTGCTTTTTATCCTGTGGAGGTACATTTTAGATGCGATGGTTATCATTCATGAAGTTTTGTATGAGTTAGCAAGACAAAAGCAAACTAGCATTGTTTTAAAGCTAGATTTTGAGAAGGCCTATGACAAAGTGAGTTGGAAGTTTCTTGAATAGGTGATGCGGATGAAAGGCTTTTGTGAAACTTGGGTACAATGGGTGATGAAGGCAGTTTGGGGTCGAAGAGTTGCAATTAACCCGAATGGTGAGCTAGGATGCTATTTTAGAAGTTGTAATGGTCTTAGATAAGGGGATCCTTTATTCCCCTTGCTCTTTAACCTTATGGCAGATGGGTTATCAACAATTTTAGAGAGAGCTATTGAAAGAGGTGTTATTACTAGTGTTACTCCCCACTTGGTAGCCAGAGGTTTGGCCCATCTCTAATACGCTGATGATACAATGTTGTTTCTTCAGAATACTGATAAGGATATTGTTAATCTTAAATTCCTTTTATTTTATTTTGAAGAAGTGTCTGGGTTGAAGATCATCTATCGAAAGTTAGAGGTATTTACTATGAGATTAGAGGCAAGTGAGATAGAGAGGATTGCTCGATTTGTTGCTGCTTTCAATTGCAAGGTGGCTCACTTCCCAATGCAGTACATAGGTTTGCCTATCAGTTTCAAGAGGTTGTCTAAAAAAGAGTTGAGTGGTTATGCCGCAAAAGTAGAGAAGAGAGTAGAAACTTGGAAATATGGTCAACTTTCATATGGTGGTAGATATATCATCATAAATTCTAGCCTCACAAGTATCCCTTTCTATGCTATGGGTTTCTACTGATTGCATGAAGGGACTCGGAAGAGGTTAGATACAGCTTGAGGGAAGTTTTTTTGCAATGAGTTGGTAATAAGAAGAAATATCATATGGTAAGGTGGGAATCTTTCGCAATGCCTAAAGAGTTTGGTGGTCTTTGTTTCTTAGATACAAGAGCTATGAACATTTTCTTGCTGGCTAAATGGAATTTTAAACTGGATAGAGGTGACTCAAGCATGACTTTGGAGGTGTTGAGGAGGAAATATCTAAAGGGCCAAAGTGTTTGTTACTTTAAGCAAAAAGGTGTTTCACAATTTTGGCAAGGATTGATGGGGGTTAGAAGTTGGTACGAAAGGGGCTCTACCTGGAGGCTAGGAAATGGCAAAAGAATAAGGTTTTGACACGATGTATGGCTTCACAAGTGCCCTTTAAGAATCAGTTTTCCTAAACTTTTCAGGATTTGTAGACAACAAGAGGTGTCGGTGGCCACTTTATTTCAGGAAGACTGGCATATACAATGTAGAAGAAGATTGGGACCTAACGAAATTTTGGAGTGGAATACTCTTATGTAGGATCTTAAGGGGTTACTATTTTCGAGGAGGAGGATTGCATATATTGGGCTTTAGACGTGTCCGGAAAATTCTCCAATAGATCACTATATAGACTGATCACTATATATTGCGCTTTAGGTCTAGAAACAGAAGCTACCTCTCGAGATCAAGATCTTTTTATGGATGATTTGGCATGATAGAGTGCAAACTGGGGAACAATTAATGAAAAGGAAGGGAAAAGGGTCAGAAAGGTGCAAGTATTGTGGTGCTTTGAAAACTAGAAATCATCTTTCTTTAATTGTAACATTGCCCAGATTATTTGGGTGTGGGTTAGGATTAGTTTGAGGTGGAATGTGAGAGACCTATCTCGGTTAACGTTTTTCAATATACGATGGGGATTGAGGATGGGGGTCAACAGAACTCCCTTGCTTTGCCTATTCTTGCTGCTATGTTGTGGAGTCTATGGAAAGCCAGAAATGATTGGGTGTTTAATAAAATCTTGATTAAGTCCCCAAATCAATTTCTGACAAACTTGTTGGCTTCCTAACTCAGTGGAAAAATGTGAGGAAGGAAACAAAGAAACTCAAGATGGAGGACATCATCCTGAAGTTACATGAAGACAGGAAGGCTTGGTGATCTGAGAGGGGGCATGATGCATGTTTGTCTACTCGGTGGAGGAAGTAGTTGCAGGAAGATTTCAGGATCAACTTTTGGAAGACTTGATCTGAAGCGTTTCCTTGAAGAAGTGTTTAGTTGTTTCTTTTCTTAGTCTTTTATCCTTGCGTTGTGCTATCTAGTTTGTCATGGACTTGTTTTCTTTGTGTTGAGTTTGCTCAGTTTCATTTAGTGGTGTTTGTGAGAGGTGTTCTCTTGCCCTTTGGGGGTCATTTGACGCCTTTATTGTAAGCTAGTTTCCCCAGCAGATACTCTGGCTTTAAATATAAATCGGGCCAAAATGCTTTGGTCTAAAAAGGGTATGCGGCCACCCCAGGCGGTGGTAGGGAGGCATACGGCCATCCCTCTGCATAGCAAGGGAGGCACGCGACCATTTTTGTGACGGGGCCAGAGAATGGCATTGGCTGTCCAAGGAATAATGCATCCGCTGTTAATCTGTGTGTGGATTTAGGAAATTTAGGTGTCTATTCTTCATCTCTTGTGCCATCTCTATGCAGTGGCAATGGTGTCCCGACCGAGAGCACAACAGTGGCGACATGGAGGATGCGTGCGGCACGGCGGTGACCTTCGAGCGGAGAGCCTCTGCAGTGGTGCAAGTGAGCGTGGTGACGAAGTGATGCTGGTCGCAGTGAGGGAGAAGGGAGGAGCACGTGTGCCTGTGCGTGGCTGCCTACTGCTCGCATGCATGGTTGTGGTTCATGTGCATGCCTCTACGAGGCTGCGACGACTCTCCTGCATGCTAGTTCTGCCACGTGTCGCTTGTGCACACTGGCTTTCCTGTGCCCATGTGCAGCTGCACACCACTCGTCCGCACAGGCTACCTTCACGTCATCCCCAGTTGCACGTTCTGTGTCGCTTGTCCACGTTAGCCCCGTGTGGTTCTCTCTGCGTGTTGTGGCTCCTTCTCCACCACTGTGTGGCCCCGCACAACCCTGCCACCCGTAGCATCCGTGTGACTCTTTCTCCACCACTGTGCGGCCCTGCACAACCTGCCACCCATCGCATCTGTGCGGCCTCGGCATCGTGCATCACCTGCATCTCCCCGTGACCTCAGGAGAGAGAGGGGGCTCAGGGGGGAGAGAGGGGAAGGAGATAGAACTGACAGGTGGCCCCCACCTTTGAGTACGTGTCTAGGGCCGGTTAGACTATTTTAAAACCTGAATAGAGTCGAGTGACCTAAATAATCGTTTTGGGAGTTTGGGGACAAAGATGACATAGTAGTATAAGTTTAAGGACCACTAGTGTACTTCATTCTATTACTCCTTCCATCCTAAATTATAAGTCATTCTAAGAATCTTCGCAAGTCAAAGGTTTGTATATTTAAGTAAATTTATAGAATAAGATAATAACATTTATAATACTAATTAAGTATTATTAAATTCTTTATTAGTTATATTTTTATAGTATACCTATTCGATGTTATAAATCTTTATGGCAAACGCTTTGACTTTCTAAAATTCTTCAAATGACTTATGATTTAGAATTGTTGAAGTATTTTGTATTTTAATAGAGGAGGGAGAAAAAATACTCTCTCTCTTAATTCAGACCTAGTCTCATGAACATACTTAAAGATAATAAGATAATATGGAGTTATCATGTGGGCTATATCATATTAAAGCATGTACAATAATACACCTTATCTTATCTTATAGCCAAGACAAATCAGCAAATGTCTAAGTGGATAAGAGAGAAACTAGAAGAGACAAGGAACTTGGCACAACATGTAGTGTCAAGCTCTAGTAGGGGAAGGTACAGTCCCCAAGCCTGCCATCACATACAACAGTGTATTTTTTTCTTCCTTTGATCAGATAAAAAAAAGGAGAAGATGGGAAAGTAGATCAACTAGATTGTTGTATGATTTGTTCGTTGTACGAGTCCACTGGTGACTTGGTTTGGCTTATAGCCAAGTTTATTAAACTTGTTCTCTTTTAAGATATAGATTTAAAGTTAGTATCATTGGAGGAGTTATCTTATAGCCAAGCTTATAAACTAGCTCTAATTTTGATGAACTAGCTCATAACATCGTTTGTCAGAGTTTTCTATTGGAATCCCTGTCAGAGTTGTCAAGGCCCATTAGTCACAAAATAAACGAGAGGGTAGTATTAAAAGCCCCGACGACCTCTCAGCTCAGGGTCAAAGATGAGGTCGTCTAAGAATAAACTGCGGCTAGTAAAAGCCAGTCATACGGCAGAAACGTGCCATGCGCTGATGAGGGCTGAAAGAAACACTCTCAAAGTCAAGGTCGTCAAAGCTGAGGCAGTAGCCAGTAGAAGCCAGTTCGGCAGAAACGCGACATGGGTTGATGATGCGGTATGTCGGCAGAAACGCGCCATGGCTGGAAGAAAGACAAAAAAATAGAAAAACCTGACTTGAGTCAAGAACTCAAGATCATCTGTTCAGTTGAGTGTTATTTTTGTTTTGTTGCCGGCCAGAGTGTATTTTTTTAGTCGCCTGTCGCTGTTTTTTTTCGAGTGCCTATCAGGGTTGCTAAAGGTCATGATCGTGGACGGTAAAGACCAAGGAAGAGTAGTTCCATCGCAACTTCTCAGAAGTCTGACCACATGCCGAGGTCAAAGCTCCCATGATTCTCATGAGACCTCTCATAGCCGGCCCATAAAATTTAGAGCGCACACACGGGTTAGAAACCGAAATTTCCCACTGGGCGAATAAAGATTGCGTATAAGTTGGAAGCAGTTATATTTTTTCTATTAGAAAAAGGCAGCAGTTAGAGTAGGTTCTATCTAGTAGCTGGCGTTCTTTGACTTGGCTAAGCCAGTAATTTCGAAGCTTGCAATGAGATGTTTGTTTTGCTATTAGTTTTTTTAGGACTCTTGACATTTTTTTTGGGTGGAATCTGGAGGGGTCAGAGCCCCTACAGTGTTTTAGTAAACCAAAAAAGAAAACCAGTCGAAAATGCTTACGAAACAGAAAAATAAAACAGCTAAAATAGCAGACACAGCTCAGGAAGACTTAAGAAACAAATATGGAAACAAAAAACATAAGAAAAACACAGCGGACTATACCAGAGTTTGTATCCATGTGACAGAAAAAGAATCAGAGAGGCTTGACTTCACTCTGTAGGAGAGAAGTGTCAATTCCTTTTAGAAAAATCTTTGACAATCGTGCAATCCAATCTTATTCTTTTAAAGATGAGGTGGTTTGTACCTGTCTAGTATAGATTGTCCAACACATGAGGATTATTGCCTCCATGAAAAATTGTGATTGTAACTGGTCTTTGAGCAAAGATGTAGCTTCACCAACGTGTCACTGCAAACGTTTTCGATTACAGCTAAGGTTGTTGAGGCAGCTGGTGCCTCCGACCCGTGGTGGATTACAGTTGTGTATGGGCCGTTCACGGACTCCTTGCGTGCTTTGTTCTTCCAAGAGATGCAGGCGCGCGGTTCGCGTGGCATCAGCTAGATTGTGGCTGTTATGCGGGGACTTCAACATGATTTACAGGGCGCAGGACAAGAGCAATGAAAGGTTGGATCGTCGGGCTATGCAACGCTTCAAAGAGTTCCTGGACTCTGCAGCGTTGGAGGAGATGCACCTTTGTGGCCGGCTGTTCACTTGGAGCAACGAATGGCTACACCCCACTCTCTAGCGTATTGATCGTTTGTTCGTCTCGGTGGACTGGCTGCAAGCGTTCCCCAACCACAACCTCAGACCATTGTTGACGGACTGCTCGGATCATTCACCTCTTCTCCTGCAAATTAATATCACCCCATGGGCAGCACGTCGTTTTCGCTTTGAGTCTTTTTGTACCAAGCTGCCTGGCTGGCTCGAGGTGGTTCAAGTAGCCTGGAATGCAAGTCTGAGGCATGCTGATCCGTTCAAAAGCCTTGACTTAAAATTTAGGCAGGTGGCCAAGGCTCTCAAATGTTGGAGCATGAAAAATGTCGGTAGCATCAGGCTGCAGCTTGCTGTTGCGCGCGAGCTGATCCTGCAGCTTGATCGCGCACAGGAGAGTCGCCCTCTGTCTACTAAAGAGCACACTCTGCAAAAAGAGATGAAACTAAAATTTCTGGGGTTAGCATCTCTTCGGAGAACCATGGCCAGGCAACATTCCCAGATCCTATATCTAGCTGAGGGAGATGCGTGTACAAAATTCTTTCACTTACAAGCGTGCCATCAAAGCCGAAAAAATTACATGGCAGCGCTAAAGGTGAATGGGGAGCCAGTGAGGGGCAACCCAGAATTGGCGGAGGCGCTCTTTGTGCACTATAGCCAGCTGCTGGGTACAACTTTTCAACGTGGCACCAGATTGGACCTGCACGAAATTGGGATGCCGACTTCCGACCTTGCTGCTTTGGATGCCCCCTTTACAGAAGACGAGGTGTGGGAAGCCATAAAGGAAATACCGGCGGAAAAGGCGCCAGGTCCGGACGGATTTACGAGGCTGTTCTACAAACTTGCTAGGCAAATTATTAAGGCAGACAACCTAATAGCTTTCAACGCCTTTTGGGAGCTAGATGGCAGAAGTTTCCACTTGCTGAACCAGGCGTACATGATCCTGCCTAGGAAAAAAAGTGAGGCTCAGGAAATCAAAGATTACAGGCCAATAAGTCTGGTTCGTAGCTTCTCCAAGTTGGTAACCAAGTGTCTAGCGTGGCGCTTGGCCAAGGTGATTGATGGTCTTGTTAGCGCCAACCAAAGCGCATTCATAAGGGGAAGATCTATACATGACAATTTCCGAGCAGTACAACTCACCTGTAGGCTTTTGCATGCTAAAAGACAGTGTTGCATTCTGCTCAAGTTGGACCTGGCCAAAGCCTTTGGTTCGGTTGGTTGGCAGTTTCTGCTAGATTGCTTGGCCCACTTTGGCTTTAGCCGGAAATGGAGGGACTGGATTTCTCTACTGCTGTCCACTGCCAGCACCAAAATGCTATTGAATGGAAGGCTAGGTGACCGTATTTGTCATGCAAGGGGGCTGCGTCAGGGCGGTCCACTTTCACCATTGCTCTTTGTGTTGGTGATGGAAGCTTTGAACAAGTTAATGCTATGGGCTGATGCAAATGGGATGTTGTCGCCGCTCAGTTGCAGAGAGATCAAGTGTTGTGTATCCCTTTACGCTGACGATGTCATCATGTTTCTAAAGCCATCAGAAGGGGATCTAAGGACCATCAAGGAAATTTTACATATATTTGCAGGCGCCTCGGGTTTGGCCACCAACTTGGATAAATGTTCACCATTTCCTATTAGATGTAATGAAGAGCAAGTGCAGCTGGCCATGGCGATTCTAGGCTGCATGGTGGGCTCTTTTCCCTGCATATACCTGGGTGTTCCGCTATCAATCTGAAGACTCTGTCGCTCCAATGAACAAGCTATCATTGTGAAGGACCGAATCAGCGACCAGAGGGGGTGAATGAGAGCCTCAAATTCAACTCGTGAATCAATTGCCCCTTGTCCCGGAAACTCACCCAAAAGTGAAGACTCGAGACTACCGATGAGTTCACGACCTACGAGTAGGTGGATACCCTAGAAGATATCCTAGTGGTACAGCGGAACCCCCGGAGAAACACCAAAACCAAGTGCCAAAGCCTCAGAGCAAAACTGCACAGTCTGCAGATTCGCGGACTGTCCAGGGTCAGGGTCTCGGACTGTCCGGTGAATGTCGGACTGTCCGACACTGGGAGTCAGGAATGTCTGTCAACAAATGATTAGAGACAGAACTGATCTGAAACAGTTCTGGACGAGTCCCGGACTGTCCGCGGGTTTGTATCACGGACTGTCCGCCGTTCACTCGATAGTGAACAGTCAGGGGGCTGCGCCTGACTGACTCTGCAAAATCCCGACGCGCGGGCTGTCCGCCGTCAGGTTGCGGACTGTCCGCCAACACACAGAAAGCACAACACTGCACGGGTTCAAAACCAAATTCGATTCGATCTCAACCAAATCGAAAGGGACTTTGATCAAACACCTCCTAGATGTTCGTCTACGTATTGGGGTGCTAATCCTAAGAAATCATCGCACCAAACCAAGTCAATCACGAGAAATCCGAGGATCACTGGAAAAGTGGAAGAACGAAGAACGAACGCGAAATCTCCTTCGCTGAAGAGAAGGTTAGGGAAGAATTCCTTCGCTGAAGAGAAGGAGTTCAAGACATAGAACAAACTGATTCAAGTGGAATCGAAAATCATCTCTCGGAGATGGAGAACGAGGCAAATCTCCAGGAGATGGAAAACCGAAACGTGAAGAACACGAACACAAAACACGATTCGATTCAATTCCAGCCGAAATTCCTCCACACGAGGAGACAACGAGAATACGGTCTCATTTCCTCAAAAGATCCAAATACACAGAGGTATGATTCCCATCTCTGCGGATCACAGGCAGCGAGGTATGATTGGAAACTAAGCAAGGGCTAGAGAGAGAGAGCTCAGGAAACAAATGCTGCAAGGATAGAGAGAGAGAGAAGGGGTGCCTCTCTTATTTATAGTCTAACACAATAATCCCCTTCTACCCCTAGATACAAGAGTGAAGCGGCCAACCCTAGGGGTATCCTGGTCCAACTCTGCTGGTAGTTGATCCGACGGCCACACGCCTTCCTCATCCTTAGCTTCGCCTCGACGCAAGCCTCAGGATGCCGCCACGTGCCGTCCTGTCGACCACCGCGCCTTCCTCATGGATAGCTTCGCCGCCGCGCCAGCCTCTCCACGCTGCCATGCGTCGACCATCCTTTTTGCGGACCTCCCCCCGGTTTGGAGGCCAAAACCGGGAAACCTGGGCCTTCCCCCGGTTTTGAGGCTGAAACTGGGAAACCTGTCCTCCGGCTGAGTTTTGTGGCCCAAACTCAGAAATCCGCGAGTGTTGATGGTCCTTCAACACCTGTTTTACCATCAACATGTTACCCTAAACTTCACCAAAAAGGCATGAAATGTAGTCAAATAGGTTTCAAACTAACCGAATTCCACATGTCCATAGATTTTTATTTGAATGCAGGATTTGAACCAAATTTGGATATTTGAACCACCAAAGGCCAAGCCCACTCAGCAGGGCCCAATTGGGCCTAAGGGGGGTGGCGCCCGCCACCCCTAGGTGGCGCCCGCCACTTGGGTTGGCCCAAGTCCACTTCCTGCCACGTCACCGATCCATGTGACCTCCCCAAGGCCAAATC
The DNA here is from genome assembly GCA_009763385.1 of Coix lacryma-jobi var. lacryma-jobi. Classification (NCBI taxonomy): domain Eukaryota; kingdom Viridiplantae; phylum Streptophyta; class Magnoliopsida; order Poales; family Poaceae; genus Coix; species Coix lacryma-jobi. The sequence continues at coordinate 96,069,146 of CM019829.1, forward strand.
CTGGCCCTTGGTCACTAGGTCAGTGGCATCGGACGGCTCAGGAGGGGAGTGGCGTGGATCATGACCGAATGGCGGTTATCTGGACATGCAACCGCCTCTCTGGAGCACCCAGATGCCGTTGAAGCAATGACGGTGCATCAACCGGTGAGAGGGGGTGGCGGCCGCCACCTAGGGCTGGCGCCCGCCACTAGGGTTTGCCCTAGGTCGGCTGGCTGCCCCCTATAAGTACCCCCCTCACTCACTTGGACTATAAATATCCCTGGAAGCAAGAGAGAAACAAACACACAAGCAAGGAAGCAAAGATAGCAAGGATAGAGCTAGAGAGCTAATAGCTTAGGGTTTGGCCAAGCTTAGGCAAGTAGGTAGCTAGTAGAGCAAGGCATCCTTGCCTCATTGCCCTCGCGGAAGCGCTGCTCAAGGCTTAGCTCAAGAGTAGAAGAGTGCGAGTAATCGGTCCTGGAGCTGGGAAGAGTCTTCCTTCATCTCCAGTTCAGGTTTTGCTCTTGTATCTCAAGCACTTTACTATATTCTAGTTCATCATTTCAAGTATTACTTTATTCTAGTTATCAGTATTGAGTAGTATACTTGATTGATTGCTTGAGTGCCTAGCTATCCTACAGTTCAATTCACTTAGCCATAGTAGTTAATCTCTAGTGTGCTTAGTGTTTGATCTTTGCCAATAGGTTGCTTAGTTAGTTTAGTGTTTATCTTATTAAGTCAGGACGTCCGCAAGGGTGTCTCTATTCAAAGCTAGGGTAGAGATAGTTAGAATATAATTAAGCGTGGTGCTTAGTTATAGACTTACCTTCAGATACGGCTAGGCCCACGGATAGCTATGGTAGCAAGCAGGTGGTGACAACCCTGTGCGCCTTGAATTCCACCACGTAGTTGGCCCAGTTTAACAGTAAGGCTCGTTGTGCTAGCGTTCAACCTAAGTCGGTGGTAAAGGCTAGTACGCCTCGGTACTTGATAAGATAGGAATAAAACTATACTTAACTTGGTTGCTTAATTGACATTTGCCTATCTTGCTTCGTAGTTATCTAGGAGTAGTTATTAGTTATTAGTTAGTTATCTTAGTTACCCTTAGTTACCCCCTATCTATCTAGTTATCCACCTTACCTTACCATCCATTTCATCCTTACCTATCCACCCATATATTCTTTCTAGCCTTTCATCTTCTTTTCTCTCCTTTTCCCTTTTCTTATTCTTTGACTCTCATCCTCTTCTTGACTCGACTCATACACCACCCTAGCCTTCCTTTGGGATCAAACAAATCGACACCTGGTACTCCCAGGGAAGTGCTACTACGATAGTTCTGTGCGCTTGCAGAATCTCCTCCTGGTAGATTGCAATCTCTCTAGCTAGCTCCTACTAGTGTCGGGATTGACAACCCCATTTGACATTAGTAGATAGCTGCTTTAGCTTCACTCCTTTAGGTATAGTGACTGGACTTGCTTCAAGCATTTCTGGCGCCGTTGCCAGGGATAGACTCCATAGTCTACTCCTAGTAACAACGTTAGCAAGTGTCAACAAGCATTTCTGGGCCATTACCGGGGATAGTTGTCTAGCTCTATCTTTAGTGAAGTTAAGAACTACCAACAAGCATTTCTGGCGCCGTTGCTGGGGAAGGCATTCGGTGTATCGGTTGAGTCCGTGTCGAATTTATCTTCGCTTAAGCTCCCGTTTAGCGAATCCCATCTTACCCCATTCTTTCTTTCCTTAACTCTTCTTATCTTTTTCCTTCATCTCCTTCAACTTCTTTCTTTCTTATCTCGTTCTATCTTCACGATGGCCAAGAAGACCATTCGTGAATTTTCTGCTCCTTCTGCCGCTGATGTAGCGATAGGACCAGACGTGATCGATGCCAACCTCAATTTTGAGTTGAAACCGGCTCTGATCACGATGGTCCAAGCTAGCCCGTTCTGTGGCAAAGCTCATGAGGATGCCAATGCTCACCTCCAACGATTCTTGGAGATTTGCGGCACCTTCACCATTAAGGGGATAACACAAGAAGCCATCCGTCTTCGTCTCTTTCCTTTCTCTTTGCTAGGAAAGGCGAAGCAATGGTTCTATACCAGTCGCAACGCTGTAGACACATGGGACAAGTGTTCCAATGCTTTTCTCGCCAAATTCTTTCCTATGGGCAAGACGAATGCTTTGCGCAACAAAATCTCCAGCTTTACGCAACAAGCCGAGGATTCTATTCCCGAGGCTTGGGAGAGGTTGCAAGAGTATGTCGCTGCTTGTCCACACCATGGTATGGAGGACTGGCTATTGATCCAGAACTTCTACCATGGCCTAACCCCACTCTCTAGAAGCCATTTGGATGTCGCCGCCGGCGGTGCATTCTTTTCTCTGAATGTTGCAGATGCTAAGGCTCTCATAGAGAAGATGGTGTCGAACCAAGGATGGAATGACGAGAGACTGCAGCCCCGTAAGCGAGGTATGCATTCCCTTAAGGAGGCTGACATGATCGTGGCCAAAATGGACCTGCTGGCAAAGAAGCTGGACAACTGTGAGAAGATGAACCAACAAGAGAGTGTCCAATCTCTGGAATCCTACATGACTTGTGAAGTCTGTGAAGAAACCGGACATTCTAGGAACCACTGCCCCGAGCTACATGAAGATTTGGACTTCATCATCATCGTCAACAACAACAACAACGGTTTCCGCCAACAGAATCAAGGATGGAATCAGCCTGCAAACTCTCAAGGTAACAATTCATTCCCCCACTCTAATTTTCAGAATTCTCATAATTTCTCATTCTTGAAAAATTTAGTTTACTCACAAAGTAGAACTACTGATTTCTTGAATAAGAGATTAATGTCAAATGATAAAACCCTTGAGAATATAAATGCTAAATTGGAAGATTTCTCATCTGCTCTGAAAAACCAACTTAGCTTTAATAAGATGTTAGAAACCCAATTAGCTCAACTTGTTGCAAGTATACCATCTTTTGAACCTAGCAAAATTCCTGCTAAACCTAACATGGAAACTGCAAATATGGTTGAAATAAAATATTTTAACTATTATGAAGATCAAACCATGACTGTTAAAAAGGGTGATCCTGGTAGTCCCATAATTAGATGCTCAATCTTTGGTGAAGTCTTTAAAAATGCCATGTGTGATTTAGGATCGAGTGTGAACATTCTATCTAAAGATTTTTATGAAAACTCATTCTTTCCACCCATGTCATCCACATCTGCCTATGTCATGCTAGCTGATCAATCCACTTGCTATGTAGAAGGAATAGTTACTGATTTACCTGTTCATATTAGAGGCTCCTATGTTCCTGCTGATTTCATAATACTGGATATGGGAAATAAGAAAGACGTGCCTTTAATTTTGGGTAGACCTTTCTTGAACACTGTTGATGCTTGCATATATGTGGGAAGTGGTAAAATACAAATGACATTAGGAGGGAGGAAGGAAATATTCTCCTTTTTCTGTGGTCCCGCATATGCCACTAACATGCAGGAAGCAAAACCCGTTCGCACCAAGAAGAGGCGCCCAAGAACAAGGTGGAACAGAAAGAAAGAACCACCTTCTCCGGAGTTGTGCGATTCACATGACAAAGGAGAGGTGCCAAAAGAAGAAGAACCCGATGAAGTACTTAAAGAAGAAGCACCCAAGGAAGAAGATCTACCCAATAAGGATGAAATTCCATGGATCTAAGGTATGAATTTACTTTTAACTTTCCCTTCAAATTTCCCTTTTTCAAATAAATAACATATGTCATGCATGTAAATAAAAGAAAATCAGTTATCATTAGTTTTTTTTGAGGGATAACAGGAGGGGAAACCCTACTGTGCAAAAATATATTAACGAAACTGACTGTCACTGACCAATACAAAACTCAAGATACAAAGAAAGAAACAAAGAAAATTAAAAGGACTAAACAAAGGATTGCAGCCATGAAGTCAAGGGTTGTTGCCAGGAAGATTTTGCCCTTAGATTAACTAGGACAAGCTCATCTTTAAAGAACGCCTTGCACCGAGGGAGAGACACTGGTAATTGCCTGAAGATCACATCATTTCTTACTGACCAAATCGCCCAGCACATAGAAATAATAACCTCCATGAAGAACAGCTTTTGCAATTGTGTCTTGAAGTCATCAATAATTTGCTCCCAGGAACTATCAACTGCAGTGAGTTCCAACAGGCCGCAGCAAACTGGCAGTGAAAGAAGAGATGAAGCGGAGATTCTTCCAAACTGTGGGAGCAGAGCACACAATTGTAATCTGACAGGTGCATATTTTTGCGTCTTAGAAGCTCTCTTGTGCTCAATCTGTCCTTCAGAAGGAGCCGGAAAAACACCTTTCTTTTGTTCTGACAAGAAGAGGACCAGAGCCAATGGAAGGCATGGTGAACTTGTGCGTTGTCGGTCAGAGACTGGTAAGCTTTCCTGGTAGAGAAAAGGCCGTTTCCCCAAATGTAGGTCCACTGATCTGGGTTTACCGATAACCCCAGGGCTTGGAAGATCTCAATTAGCTGTATAAACTGATCATAAGCTTCAATAGAAAGTGGTAGGTGAAAGAGGTCCGACAGATTAGTATGGGCTTTCATTTGCTGAACCGAAATATGCTTGTTTTTTGCAAAGGAGAATAGTTCTGGGAAGGAATGTTGTAAAACTCTGCCTTCCCAGAGGTCAAGCCAACCAAAACAGGATGCTCCATTATTTACTCTGACCATAGCCATACCATTAAAGGCATCCAGCATTTTAAGAACATCTTTCCACCAAAAAGAGCCTTTGAAGGTTCTTGAAACTTGTGGTAACTTGCCATTGGAATAATACTTATCCCAAACTAGTTGCACCCATGGGACAGCCGAGCGGTTAAAGAATTTGTCCAGGTATTTAAGAAGCATGCTCTGATTCTGGGTAAGAATGTTCAACACCCCTAAACCTCCTTCCTTCTTTGGCATACATACCATAGACCATGCTGCTTTAGAGGGCTTTCTGTTATTTGCTTCAGAACCTCTCCATAGACAATGTTTTCTGCACTTATCAATCTGCTTGATGATAGTTTTGGGAAGGAGGAAAGTGCTCATGGCAAAGGTAGGCAGGGCAGAGAAGACTGCATTTGTTAGCTCCAACCTGCCAGCTTGATTCAGGAATGAAGAGATGGAAACTAGTCTCCGTTCACATTTTGTAACCAAAGGCCAAAAGTCAGCAACAATTGGTCTTGAAATACTGAGAGGTAAACCCAGGTAAGTAAAGGGAAAAGATCCTTTAGTGCAGCCAAAGGAGGAAGCTAGGCCCTCGAAGGTAGTTTCTGGTACATTAATTGGCACCATGAAGGATTTGTCAAAATTTACCGTCAGGCCAGTTGCCTCGCCAAACTTGGTGAGCAACTGCTTTAGGAAAACAACCTGGCGAAGGTCCCCTTGCATGAAGATCAGTGTATCATCAGCATATTGAAGAATTGGGAAGTCATGATCTGTCACACCCGGTTTCAAGAACAAAACCAGGTATACACCATATGTGAGCCCAGGAAGTCAAATCTCACATATAGTTACAAATAAAGGGTAATATCGAAAGACAATGCTCATATATAACGTATAAACACAAAGAACATAACCTTAAGGAGTAGACAGCAGGAAGACACTCCGATCTTCAGATGGAGACACCAACTTCACAGGGAACAACTGACTGGTTGACCACAAGCCTAAGCTTCTTCAAGGCTTAACTCTCTGAGGTGTGGGGAAAAGCAAGAGTGAGTCCATGTCGAACTCCACAAGTATAGCAACAAGTGATATAGATCCCAAGTTTCATGATCAATGTAACATAAATAATGAATAGCATAAAATGGTAAATAATGAACATGCTAACCAACATAAGTCATAAATGTAAAAGTCTTCAAGGCCGCTCGTGTCCTTGAGCAAGGCTGATATATCAGTTTAATAAACTTTGCGCAAAGGTGTACACTTTCACTGCGAGACGTGAATTGCCCTTTCGCCCGAGGTGATCAGCCTCTTAACTCACTTCCAAGGAAAGTCGGCAGGGTTCACGATGAAGCCTTTCAAAGGTTCGTCTAACAAGTTAGGGCCGCTAGGTTTCATTAGTCAGTCTGTGTGATACAACCAGTCCCAGGGATCCACAGTCTGCTGTCCCCCATTTGCGCCACAAGGGTAACCTCTAACAAGCTAGAAAAGGTCCTTATAATGAGCTAAAGCCAGAGCCATATAACCCCCAACAGTTGTACTGTAAATCCCGAAGGTGCTCGTACAGATAATTTCTTAAGTTGCTAAAAAATCATTTTTATCATTTGATGCATACATTAATTAAGTAACATGATCATGATTGTGAAAAGAAAACTCGATTGCTATACTTGCCTTAAACTCAAGATCCTTCTTCTGTTGACTTGTATACTTCCAAAGGTTGACTCTTGATCTCGATCTCTAGATCACGAACCTCTTCTTGATCACCAACGTATAACTCACCGACTGGACATACGATCACAGAGCACAACACAAGCATCCAATATCAATCATGCAAAGCAAAACAAAGCCTATGATTAGAACAATACATCAATTATAAGAAAACAAGATAAAGAGTTTTGAAAATTGATCTACGATTCGCTACGAACACACAGACGCAAAAATCACGCTAATCGGAGCTATACCGGAAAAGATATGAGCTAAACAAGATTAAAGACACTAATTACTAGATTAGATTTAACACAAATTTTAATTACAGAAAACAGTGGTGAAAGTTATATATTTTGAAAGAACTTTTCGAAACGAATATAACGCAAGTTGAACGGACTAAATCGGAGTTAAAACGAAGAAGTTATAGGCATTTGAAATCAATGGCAAAACTGTAAATACAGCGAACTTAATTACGAAATTAAATAAATAAAAACGAAAATCAGATTTTACTTGAGCTGACGGACGTCGGCGATGAATATTGACTGCAGGTTACTTTTGTGGAGGATGAACGAGAGCCAAAAATCGATAACCGGAGTTGGGGAAGAATTTGGCGGCCGTTGACAGAGCAAACAAAATTTTCGGACTCCCAAACTAGGGGCTTTCGTTATTGTGTGCTTTGGCCAAGGGATGGGACACATATATAGGGAGAAAAACTCTATGCCCCGCGTCAACTAGCGATATGGTGCTAATTGACGTTGCACCTCCACATTTATTAATGGGCCTAAATAAATATAAAAGCCCATTAGTAAATAAAGACGTTGATATTTGGAATTTAATAGAATTATTGCACATGGGCTTTGTGGGAGGGAGGAAAAAGACAGATTTTATTATTTTCGAAATTATTTAATTTTTGGATTAAAATAATTCTAGAAAAGTCTAGAATTGATATTTAAGTCAGGAAAAAAAATTACTCCAATGGCTCCGAAAATTCAGGGAAAATTCTCAGAGACATTTGGAGACATGAGGAACTCAAATAAAATATTTGGAGCTCATGAAAAGATATTTTGGGAAATCTAAAAATTAGATTATAATCCCAGAAAAATAAGAAAAAGTGCCCGAAAAAGCTAGAAAACTTCTCGAGGTGATTTTGGAGATATGATGATGAATGATGAGCACCAAGGAATAATTTAGAGCAGAATAAAAAGATTTTTGGGAGACTCCAACAGAAAGGTTAGGCTAGGAAACAAAGAATTTGATTTTAGGAGAAGATATGGATAAGGCGGAGAAAGATAAACGACTTAGTAAACGAGTTTTTGGAAAACTTTACTCACTCGCAAAACAAGACGAAACAACAAGTTTTTGAAACTTTAACTTTTCCAAACTTTTTGAAAAACAAAAAGTCTTTATTTTCAAACCCCTTTCAAGAAAATTCATTTTCAAATTGTTTGCAAATCATTTTGAACTCAAATAGAATTTTAGCCAAAACCACACATCACAAAAACTCAAATGCTCCAACATGAATGCACAAACATGTTTCTAAACCCTAGGATAAATTTTAATTTATAGAAAATTTTTATTTCCCTATATTTTATGAGCACAAAAATTTATAAAAAAATCATTTTAATTCTAATTTAAGAAATGCAAATTTCAGGGTGTGACATGATCATTCTCAAAAGGCAAAGGCAAACACAAGTCTCCTTGTGATAATGCCACATTCAAGTGTGTCTGGAGGAAGTCAGCTGCCAAAACAAAAAGCAAAGGTGATAGGGGATCTCCTTGTCTCACTCCCCTACGACAAAAGAAACTCTTCCCTGGGACTCCATTCAGTAAGACAGCCGAGGAGCCAGAGGTGAAAATCGAAGACATCCAGTCTAACCATAGCTGAGGAAAACCTTTTGCTCGCATAATTTCAATCATGAATTGGTGTTCTACCTTATCAAAAGCTTTTTCAAAGTCAAGCTTAAGAATAATAATCTCTCTTTTTGAATGCTGACAGGAATGGAGGTACTCAAGAGACCAGGCCAAGCAATTTTGAATGGATCTATGCTTTATAAAACCATATTGATTTTTATGAATTAAGGCTGGTAACGCCATTTGGAGTCTGTTGGCCAACGCCTTTGTAATGACTTTAATTGAGCAAAGAGATTGGTCTGAAATTTGAGACTTTTTGGGAGTAATCTTTCTTCGGGACAAGAGTGATATAGGAAGCATTAATACTCTGTAAACAAAGCTGTCCTTTATGGAAATCATCAAACATCCTATAGAAATCCATGCAGATGATAGGCCAACACTTCTTCAGAAAGTCAGTGTTGAACCCATCTGGACCTGGGGCTTTGTGAGAGGGTAGATTTTTAATTACCTGATCAATTTCTGAGATGGAGAAGTTGTCAATAAGAGAGGAAAGACTGGGGTGCCGAGTGAGGTGTTGTGAGAGACCAAAAAGATCAGAATTGAACTCTGAAGTGCCCAATCTCTGCTTGAAGGACTGCCACAGGAGGTTAGCTTTTGAGTCATGATCATACACAACAACTTCATTGTCATCCATCAAGGAAGTTATGAGATTTCTTCTAAACTTGATAGTAGCCTGGGCATGAAAGAAATGGGTACTAGCATCACCAAGAGTTGCCCACTTAATTTGCCCCCTTTGCTTCCAATATGCCCTTTGCTGTTTAAGAAGACAAATCACCTTCTTTTCTAGAAGAGCCTTGAAATTCCATTCAACAAGGGATAGATCTCTAAACTCCTCCAAAAGATTCAAAAAACAGAGGATCAGCTTAACCATTTCAATATTTTGTTTCAGGTTGAAAAGGGTATGACTCCAATCCTTTAAGGATTTCCTCAGGTGCTTGAACTTTGCTGTTAAGTTCTTAGCAGCATCAGGAGCCTCTGGGGTCGAGAACCATGCATTCTGAACTTGGTCAAGGAAAGCATCGTGTTGCATTCAAAAGTTTTCAAAACGAAAAAGCTTTCCTTTGGGGATGGCGATTTGTATGGAGATGAGACATGGAGTGTGGTCTAAGGTTTCCATACACATAGAATGAACACTGGAGTTGGGATAACGTAACGTCCAACTTTGAGAAGTGAAGAACCAATCGAGACGTTCCAACAAGGGTGGGTTCTGCTTGTTAGACCAGGCGTACCATTTTCCTTTCAGAGGCAACTCGACTAAACCCAACTTGCTAATTGCATCATTGAAGAGCAACATCTCTGCATAATCTGCACCAATTCTATTTCAATCCTCAGGGTTTCTATAAAGGTTAAAATCACCAACTATTAGCCAATCAATGAAGTCTGGCATTTGGATTGCTCTAAACCAGCCTAAGAACTGTCTTTTACCAGAAGGGGTGTAGGGAGCATAGATATTGGTTAAAAGCCAAACCTCTGCATTATGAATTGCAGTGAACTCTACCGAGGTAGCAAAAGAATTCTGAAACACGCATTTACCGTGGAACATGGAGCTTTTCCAAATGATGATGGAGCCTCCAAAGGCCCCCAAAGATGGGAGAAACTCAAAAGAGTCATAGATAGGAGGACAAAAACGACGAATAAAAGAGGAATCAAAAGCATCACGCTTCGTTTCCTGGAGACAAATAACATCACAAGAACTTTCCACAATACGATCTCTTAAAGAGTTCCATTTCTTGTCTGAATTTAAGCCCCTAATATTCCAACTTAACACTTTCCAGGACTTGTTATGCATTGTTTACAAACAAACTGGGGAACAGAGAGTACTTAGATAACTAAGCGAAGAGAGATATAAATCAACTATCCTCCTCTAGAGGTTGTGATGGCCCGACATCATCCTTCCCCTTTTTGGGCTTCTTGGCTTTCTTAGCTGCCGGCTTTGAAATGGAGCCCTTATCTGAAGGTTTGGACAGAAGCTTCGCATCTGTTAGGTCCAAAGGGTCCAGCTTGCAGAAATTGGCACCGAGATCCCTCACTACAGCAGGAGAGATTAGAGGTGGCTTAGTGGCACAACAAAGGCAATTCTTATCAAGGCAAGAGTTGGGCTTAAAGCCCTTAGAGAGATTATGCAATCTCGAGCTGCGTCTGACTTCAGACTCAGAAATGACAGATTTGTTACCTCTTTTAGTGCCCTTTCTCTTGATTGGTGGGGGACTAGAAATCTTGGAGTTAATTCTAGGGCCCACCAAGCCATCCACTTCTCCAGAGCCATCCAACTCACCTAGGTCCAAATTGAGGAGGGCATCCAAGGCTTGGGCAGGATCTGCAAGAGCAGCAGAAGATGCATTTGTATCATCTGCAACATCAATGCAGGAGATTTCAGAAATAGCAACAGTAGGTGAGGCACTAGGAAGGGAGAAGGAAAACAGATTACCCGAAGAGGAATTAACCAGAAGAGGCCAAGCTTGAGATTTGAGGAACAATTGAGCCCAATCACCAGTAGAGGCCTTCAGTAGCAAAAGGGTGAAGAAATCCATCCATTCAGCTGGAATGTCAACAGTGGGTAACATGGCACCTTGGTCTGCAAAGAATTTGGCCCAAAGCCTGATGGTGGTTGGGCTAGGACTGCTGATGGGCCGAAGAGGTGATGATTTGTTCCAATCTTTGAAAGTCAGCCCATCAAAATTAAATGGGTCTGGCATACATGCTGTCTTGCTTATCACAAAGGGCGGCATAGGGAAGAAATTGGTATGCACCAATCCAAGCTGAACAAAATGATCCCCCACATCACCTAACAAGTCTTGCACCTGAATTTCATCCCCAATCTGAAATTGTGGTAGGTTCTGCAGTCTGGGAAGTTAGCAATGTGCAACCCATCATCCTCATGTAGGGCAACATCAATAAGAGGAGGGGGCAAGTCATCTGCATCAGACCCATCAGTAAAATCATCCATAGCTAACACTTGCACCTCTGGTAGATGTTGAATTTCTTGAACATCCACCCCTGGTCCTTGGATTACCTGCTCAAAAACTTCCTCATCTTGCTGCTCCTGCTGGAGGGGAACCGGTTCCTCATCAACAGCAGGTTGCAAATTGTTCTGGTTTCCTGGCTCAGGCCAAGCCCCCCATCCCATGGCATTGAGGTGATCAGGATTCGGCTGCATTGGAGTAGGGGGTGGGGTGATGTCCCTGACCAAACTGTCCAAGTTGACCATAACCAAAGTAGGTGAAATGATTGGGATCGAAATCATCATCATCCGGGGGAAAAAATTCATCTTGGGCAGGTGCTCCGAGCATGTCTGCTTGCAAGATTTCACACTGAACTGACCAACTGTCGGACTCATAGTTATCCCCCTTAGTGAAAACGAAGAACCAGGGGATATCTTCAAGGCTAGAGACATAGACTCTAATGACAGCTCTAGCTTGATTATAGTGATCCTCCTCCCAGATCAACATCTTGCCAAAAGAGGAGATTGCCTTTTCAAGAAGCGGTTGGGTCCACAGATCCAGATTCAGGCCCAGCAACATAAGCCAAACATCATGCGTCATCATAGCAGTACGATTGTTCCAGGCTCTGTTGTGCATGATAAAAGAGATTGTACCATCTCCATAGGGGTGGGGGCTATTGTTGATCAGCAGATCACGTTCACGCATAAAGTTAAAGCGAACATAAGCCTGACCAAAGGGACAAGGCTGCAGAGAGCGAAAGCCAATATCAACATGATTCCTGAGGAAATCTTCAACAACATTCCGAATGTCCCAAAAGGTCACATTAGCAGCAGGCATAGGATGCAATTGAACTATGGCCAAATCGCTATTACACTGCTGAATATGCCCTGTCACCACCCGACGCATGACAGGTCGGCCATGGACTGCCACCCTCTGCATCCCGTGGGGTAGGAAGGGGGTTGGATCAATCAGACGAAAAGCCATTGCACCCTGCGAGAGAGACCTACTGGTTACTGTAGAAAGGGGCAAAAAAGGGGTTTTCTGAACCCAGAAAATGTGTTTGACCGGAGGCAGAGGATGATCGGTACTGAGCGAGGAGGCAAGCTTGGAAGTCGACTCACCAGAGCCAGAGTGAACCACCGAAGGAGGAAGAGTGGAGAGCTCCTCGTCACCGTCGTCGATGAACTCGGGAGCGCGGATGCTCCACGTCGTACTCCACGGAATCTCAACAGGCGTAGGAGGGCGCCGACCAGTGTAAAAGAAGTAGTAGTCTCCAAAAGAGCGGAAGGTGCGAAGTTTGGGGCCATTGGATTTGGGCCCAGCAATCATGGAGGCGGTAACCCGGCGATCACCGAGGACCGGAACAACGCAAAAAGTGCCAACCGGGCGCGATGATCGAGGAGGGACAGGACGGGTTGCAGGCGCCTACTCAGGGGGTATCTGGGCCCGAAGCGTGGAAAACTTCACACAAATGGGCCTAGCAGGGTGCATCCGGTGGCAACGGTGACAAACATCTGGGCCGATGGAATTATCAGGAGAAGGGCCAAGAATCCCCTTGCGGACCGGAGAAGCAGGATTTGGGGCTTGGGGTAATTCCCCATAACTAAGACGAGTAAAGACAGATTGACGGTTATGAGACCTCGAATTAAAGCCATTAAAAACTCCAAAACGAGGATTCAAACTTTGAGCAGTCTTGCCGGAGTTGATGGGGACCAGATTGGCGCCGGTGAGATATGTATGCATAAGTATATGTTAACTTAGCTAGAATAATAAAATATCATAATAGGATAGTTTCCCTTTTCACAACATTAGATAGTTTCCTTTTTAATAAAATGAGAACAAGAGACTCCGACCGAGAAAGATGAAGACCCTTCACCAAGCAAGAAGCCAGCTTTGGGGAGACTCCCGCTCCAATAAGGTATGTCTCAAGCCTACACTTTATATTCAGTTTTTAATTTCTATATCTTTTGAAGTTTTGAAGTGTTACATGCTTGCCTAAGTAACCATTCCATGAATAAAATTGATGAAATCTGCTTAAACAAGTTGAAACCTGAATAAGATTTGAAATATGTCATGCAAATGCTATTGTTGTGGTTTGAATAACTAGTTTTGTCTAAGTTGTAGCTTTTGTGGGTTGCACATGCTTTAACTAAAATCATGCTTAGTGAATAAAGTTAGTAAGAAATGGAGTAATTCTTTAAACTTGCTAAGGTAAAATTAGGACCTAATCTGGAGGATTTCTTTTAAAAATCATGAAAACCTTGCTAAAAGTTCCTCCTGGATTTTATCACATCCCACCACTAGCCAAATATTTGTTAGTCAAAACCACAAAGAGCTTTGTCTGTGTTGAGTTTTGTTAGACCTCATAGATCTTAGTAGAGAAGCTTATCATATCTTTTGAATCAAGATTCACACACCCACCATAAATTGCCTACTCTCCACTTTGGAAGTTTGCAACCACCAAATAAATTGCTCATTCTCTACACTGGAGATATGCAATACCATGCCAAACGTCCCATTGCTAGCCTTATGCTATTCCTACACTGGGAATAAGCATTTCTCTCTTTTCCCTCTTTTTCATTTCTAAAATCCTTTCCTATAGATATCTGGGGAAATCTAGAGCTAAAAGAGAGAGATAAAAAATTTTTGAGCAAAGTAGCTCAAGAGAGGACTATGTCCTAAGAAAATGTGAGGACACATTTTTTGTCTACTCACTATGTATCCAAAAAGAGAGAGAGAGAGAGAATTATCATTAGCTCTAGACCCCAGAAATTAACTAGGAAGGATTATGAAATATCTCTCTATACACTTCCACATAACCACACATGCACATCTTGATCAATTTTTATGATTTGCTGCTCCTTATGATCTGAGTGTCTAGCTTAGCAATAAACATTAGGCAATTTGCTCATGATCCTTAGCCTACCTATAACTCCACATATCATTCTTTAGAAATAGGAGAGGCTAAATTTTGGCCTAAGTGAGGATTTAAACACCATTGAGTGATTGAGTGAATCTTGGAGGACTTAAGCAAGTTGTTATCTTTTGAAAACCTTGAAAAACCTCCAGACAAAATCCTAGTCAGACCTAAGCAAGATAAAAGTTTCCTATCTACTGCTTTATTTCACTCTTGCATGTTTGAAGTGAAAAGCTATAAGCCCCACATTGCTATGATTAATGATATATACTAAGTTATTTCTCACTATACAATATGCACTTGTATACATCTTAAGTTGCTATCTATTTCATGCTTAATGCTTAAACCGCATTGTTGCTCGAGGATGAGCAACAGGTCAGCTTGGGGGAGCTTGTTGATGGTCCTTAAACACCTGTTTTACCATCAACATGTTACCCTAAACTTCACCAAAAAGGCATGAAATGTAGTCAAATAGGTTTCAAACTAACCGAATTCCACATGTCCATAGATTTTTATTTGAATGCAGGATTTGAACCAAATTTGGATATTTGAACCACCAAAGGCCAAGCCCACTCAGCAGGGCCTAATTGGGCCTAAGGGGGGTGGCGCCCGCCACCCCTAGGTGGCGCCCGCCACTTGGGTTGGCCCAAGTCCACTCCCTGCCACATCACCGATCCGTGTGACCTCCCAAGGCCAAATCCTGGCCCTTGGTCACTAGGTTAGTGGCATCGGACGGCTCAGGAGGGGAGTGGCGTGGATCATGACCGAATGACGGTTATCTGGACATGCAACCGCCTCTCTAGAGCTCCTGGATGTCGTTGAAGCAATGACAGTGCATCCAACGGTGAGGGGGGTGGTGGCTGCCACCTAGGGCTCGTGCCCGCCACTAGGGTTTGCCCTAGGTCGGCTGGCTGCCCCCTATAAGTACCCCCCTCACTCACTTGGGCTATAAATACCCCCTGGAAGCAAGAGAGAAACAAACACACAAGCAAGGAAGCAAAGAGAGCAAGGCTAGAGCTAGAGAGCTAATAGCTTAGGGTTTAGCCAAGCTTAGGCAAGTAGGTAGCTAGTAGAGCAAGGCATCCTTGCCTCATTGCCCTCGCGGAAGCGCTGCTCAAGGCTTAGCTCAAGAGTAGAAGCGTGCGAGTAATCGGTCCTGGAGCTGGGAAGAGTCTTCCTTCATCTCCAATTCAGGTTTTGCTCTTGTATCTCAAGCAATTTACTATATTCTAGTTCATCATTTCAAGTATTACTTTATTCTACTTATCAGTATTGAGTAGTATACTTGATTGATTGCTTGAGTGCCTAGCTATCCTACAGTTCAATTCACTTAGCCATAGTAGTTAATCTGTAGTGTGCTTAGTGTTTGATCTTTGCCAATAGGTTGCTTAGTTAGTTTAGTGTTTATCTTATTAAGTCAAGTATTTGCTCTGACGTCCGCAAGGGTGTCTCTATTCAAAGCTAGGGTAGAGATAGTTAGAATATAATTAAGCGTGGTGCTTAGTTATAGACTTACCTTCAGATACGGCTGGACCCCCGGATAGCTGTGGTAGCAAGCAGGTGGTGACAGCCCTGTGCGCCTTGAATTCCACCACGTAGTTGGCCCAGTTTAACAGTAGGGCTCATTGTGCTAGCGTTCAACCTAAGTCAGTGGTAAAGGCTAGTACGCCTCGGTACTTGATAAGATAGGAATAAAACTATACTTAACTTGGTTGCTTAATTGACATTTGCCTATCTTGCTTCGTAGTTATCTAGGAGTAGTTATTAGTTAGTTATCTTAGTTACCCTTAGTTACCCCCTATCTATCTAGTTATCCACCTTACCTTACCATCCATTTCATCCTTACCTATCCGTCCATATATTCTTTCTAGCCTTTCATCTTCTTTTCTCTCCTTTTCCCTTTTCTTATTCTTTGACTCTCATCCTCTCCTTGACTCGACTCATACACCACCCTAGCCTTCCTTTGGGATCAAACAAATCGACACCTGGTACTCCCAGGGAAGTGCTACTACGATAGTTCTGTGCGCTTGCGGAATCTCCTCCTGGTAGATTGCAATCTCTCTAGCTAGCTCCTACTAGTGTCGGGATTGACAACCCCATTTGACATTAGTAGATAGCTGCTTTAGCTTCACTCCTTTAGGTATAGTGACTGGACTTGCTTCAAGCATTTCTGGCGCCGTTGCCAGGGATAGACTCCATAGTCTACTCCTAGTAACGACGTTAGCAAGTGTCAACAAGCATTTCTGGGCCGTTACCGGGGATAGTTGCCTAGCTCTATCTTTAGTGAAGTTAAGAACTACCAACAGCGAGCCCAGGTTTTGAGGCCCAAACCTGGAAACCGTCCTCACCTTGTTTTGAGGCCCAAATTCGGAAACCGGCCACCCCGAGTTTTGAGGCCCAAACTCGGAAACAGTCGATGGTAGTTTTTTGAGGCTCAACTACCAAACCCGCGCCGTAGATGGGATGTGGTTCGCACACCCTGAGTTCCAGCACCGATGTCAGAGCATGTCCAGCCTCCACGCCGGGCACAGTGCATTCGCCTTCCTTCTCGGCCTCCCGCCAAGTGTCACGACGCCATCACCTTCCTCCCGACTCGACCGATGCACCAAACATCCCCATGTGCTCTTGCTTGCCGATGCTACGTGCCAGCTACCACAGCTGGTCCTCAGGTCTCCTGGTCCGTCAGTCCAAGCCTCACGTCCGCCCTTCACCGCTCCCAGTCCGTCAGCGCGACACGTCTCTACTTGACCTTCACCTTACCTTCGACCACTGTCTCCGAGCTCCACACCTGCACATCAACACAACCAAGAGACATGTTGCTCGTTGACCATTCACTCATCACTCAGGAAGGGAACCACAAGGGCACATATCAACCTTGTGTTCGCAATCTCCCCCTTGATGAGTGCATCGTCAACTCATAGTAACCATAATCAAAATAAAAAGAAAGCAGAAGTAGATAGAAGAAGAAAACTCACTCGAGATGTCCAAAAGCTAAGAGAAAGGCCGAAAACAAACAAATTGAGATAAGCAAAGCTTGGTCCCCAAAGACATGGGCAACAGTTCAACACAACCAAGCAAAAGATCGTAGCAACAAATCATCAAAGAGCAAAACTCAATCAAAATCAGAGCATAAGACTTGATTCCCAAAGACATGGGCAACGGCTCAACCCAACCAAGTCAAGAATCAAGCTAGTCCTCAAGAAGAGGCAGAAGGGCTCAACACCACTAGCTGAACGCTCGATACCAAATGAAAACTGCATCAAGACAACTTCTGCTAGTCCCTCAAGATAGAGGCACAAAGGCTCGACGCAACTAGCAGTAGGCTCGATACCAATCAAGAAGCACCAAATCATGGTGAAAACAGCTAGTCCCTCAAGACAGAGACACATAGGCTCGACACAACTAGCTGAAACGATCGATACCAAATAAAAGCCGACTCGGAGCAAAGCAGAAAAGCTCCCCCTCACTCAAAGAACTCCCCCTCAGCAAGTGAAGCATAAATTGCAAATTGTCACCACATCAAGACACACTCCCCCTTGGAAAAAAATTCTCCCCCTTGGGGGCAATTTGCAATCAAAAGAGAAGGGAAAAGAGCTCAATTAAGAAAAACGGAGCTAGGCCGTGCCTATCGGAGTCAAGCAAATGCACATGAGTCAAAAATGCATGTTAGGAGCTTCAGGTATATAATCGATAGAGTAAAAGAATGCTCTAAAGAGTGCTGATCTGACTACAAAGCAACAAGCAAAAGTGCTAGCAAAGGCTCAAACTGATCACCGAATACGAAATATGAATGCATAAGCCAAGTGAGCAGTTTTAAGCCATTCAGAAAAGGGTTTTCACCATCAAAATAGCACTGAACATGTATAGACAGGAAGTCAAATAAGTGCTAAACATGTATACAAGGTGAACTACCACTAGCAAAGTTCAATCATCATGCCATAGAATGAAACATAGACTTGTGTTTTCAGATTTTATCGGAGAAAATTGCAGCGGTTTTTACACAAGTTCAAATTCAACATGTGATTGCGAGAGGTTGAAAGCTTGTCATTGCCTAACTTTTCAACCGAACTAAGCCTATGCATATGCAATCAGAAGCTTGAAGCATCGATTTCGGTCTTACACTACACGGCTCAAGTTTAACTCAAGGTGCTATGAGAAACAGTCTCGATACCGTGATGTGCTGACAAAGCAATCCCATCTCGATCTTTTCAATTCACTAATACTTGGTTCATTTTAAGCAGAATATGAACAGTCCAAGCAAGTGAAAGACTCAGAACTAGAGACATACCAACCTAGCATATATGTATAGCATAAGTAACCTCAACACATTCTACACATGCTAGTTGCCAATCTCAATGGTGAACATGTATCAAGTTTTAAGTTCATTTAGCATGTTCATCATTCTGAAAATAGCTTAGCTCACAACCTGTATCAGTGATCAAGGAGAGCCTAAGCTACAGGCATCATCCTATATCATTGAAGCATACACTAATCAGAGCACAAATTCATTCTAAGGAATATAGACATGAAGCTCGAAAATGCAAGATGTATACATGATGAAATGCATGCAGAAAACAGAATCAGAGCAAAACAAAACTAAACAGACTCAAGACCCAAAACAAAAAGGTCCGTCTATGATACAACAAGCAAAATGCTTCCCCCATCTAAAACGTTGAAACACACACCAAGCTCACCTCTCAACCTAGCAAAAGTTGAGAGATCCAAAGGCTTGGTGAAGATATCCGCAACCTGGTTATGGGTGTCTACATGCCTAAGGTCAATGTCGCCTTTCTCGTAGTGATCACGAAGAAAGTGAAAGCGAACATCGATGTGTTTGGTCTTGGAGTGAAGAACAGGGTTCTTTGCTACACTAATGGCAGAAGTGTTGTCGCAAAGCAAAGGGACCCGACTGAAATCTAGACCAAAATCACGCAAAGTAGCAACCATCCATAAAAGCTGCGAAGCGCAAGAAGCAGCGGCAACATACTCGGCTTCCGTAGTAGACTGGGCTACGTTCGACTGTTTGCGAGAAGACCACGAAACTAGTGAAGAGCCAAGAAACTGATAAGTCCTAGAAGTAGACTTGCGCTCAAGCCGACAGCCGGCAAAGTCTACATCGGAGTAACCACAAAGCGAAAGGGTCAAAGAAGAAGAGTACCAAAGTCCGAACTCAGGAGTGTATCGGAGGTACCTCATGATGCGCTTGACCGCTTGCTTGTGGGAAGTCCGAGGGGACGCCTGAAAACGAGCGCACAGACACACAAAAAACTGTATGTCCGACCTCGTTGCCGCCAGGTACAGGAGTGAGCTGATCATGCTCCTGTACTCCTTCTGGTCAACTGACTCTCCGTCCTAGTCCGCGTCCATCGCAGCAGTCGTCGCCATGGGCGTCGTAAGAGGCTTGGCCTCACCCATGTTGAACTTCTTCAGGATGTCCTTCGTGTATTTGCCTTGATGCACGAACGTCCCGTCTCGGGTTTGCTTGATTTGCAACCCGAGGAAGAAGGTCAACTCGCCCATCATACTCATCTCAAACTCCCTGCTCATAGTATCTGCAAACTTGGCAACAAGTGCATGAGAAGAGCCACCAAAGATGATATCATCCACGTAAATCTGAATCAAAAGGGTGTCATTGCCTTGCTTGAGGAGAAACAAAGTTTTATCTACCCATCCCATTTTAAAACCCTTGGAGAGCAGAAAAGTTTTCAAACGATCATACTAAGCTCTCGAGGCTTGTTTCAAACCATATAAAGCTTTTGTAAGTTTGAAAACATGGTTTGGAAACTTGGGACTCTCGAAACCAGGGGGTTGTCTCACATAAACCTCTTCCTCTATATACCCGTTCAAGAAAGCGCTCTTGACATCCATTTGGTAAAGCTTAAAACCCTTCAAAGCTGCAAAAGCTAGAAGAATCCTAATGGCTTCTAAACGGGCTATAGGGGCAAGGGTTTCCTCATAGTCGATCCCCTCCTTTTGATAGAAACCCTGGGCTACTAGCCTAGCCTTGTTCCTTACTACCATCCCATCCTCACCCTGTTTGTTTTTGAAAACCCATTTGGTACCTATAGGATGACATTCTGGTGGAGGTGGAACTAGGGTCCAAACTTGGTTTCGCTCAAAATTTTCTAACTCCTCATGCGTGGCATTAACCCAATTAGGATCAAAAAGAGCGTGTCCAACATCTTTGGGCTCAAAAAAAGCAACGAATGCAGAATGAGCAAAGTGTGAGATCTCATACGCTCGTGACCGCGTGACTCGCTGGTCGATGCCGCCGATCATCTATTGCAGGGGGGTGTGCTTGCTGAATGCTTCGCGGCGCTTGCCTCGCCGAAGTAGCTCCCCCTCGCCAGATGCTGTCGCTCCCTCAGGTGCAGCGAGTGGTCGTTGGAGAGGTGGCTCTAGAGGACCCCAGGAAGAAGAAGTCGTGGGATCGGGTCCTCGAGCTGAAGTAGTCATCGCAGGGTCGACAGGGGCAGCCAGTGGAGTTGGCTCGGGATCACCCCAATCGGCGTCTTCCTGCTCCTCCTCCACAAAGATGGTCTCTCCCAGCTCCTATTCTCCTGCAACATCAAAAGTAGAAGAAACACAAGGCATAGTCTCATCGAATGTGACCTCGCAGGTCTCCACTATCTGGTTAGTCTCAAGGTTAAGAACTCGGTAAGCACGCGAATGCGAAGCATAACCAAGAAACACGCCATCAGCAGAGCGAGATTCAAATTTGTCCAAATTGCCTTGCTTCAGGATAAAGCACTTGCACCCAAACACCCAAAAATGAGACACCTTGGGTACCCGTCCAAAACACAACTCATAAGAAGTCTTCTTCATGAAAGCTCGAAGAAAGATGCGATTTGAAACATGACAAGCGGTGTTGATCGCCTCGGCCCAAAAATGCCTAGGAGTCTTATGCTCATCGAGCATCGTCCTGGCCATCTCAATAAGGGTCCGGTTCTTGCATTCAACAACACCATTCCGTTGGGGGACATAAGGAGAAGAAAACTGATGCTCGATTCCATGAGAAGAACAGAAAGAGGCAAACTGCGAGTTATCAAACTCAGTACCATTATCGCTACAGATAGCTCTAATAGTATCACGGGGAAACTCAGTTTTCAACCTCAAAATCAAATCATGAGCAAAAGAAAAAGCTTCAACTTGACCCTCCATGAAGAACACCCAAGAATACTTCGAAAAATCATCGACGATCACTAGAACGTACCACTTCCCACCCGCTGAGCAAACCCGAGCTGGACCAACAGTGTCCATGTGTAAAATCTCGCTGGGTCGCTTTGTCATCACCTGATTAACAGGTGGGTGAGAAGCAGCAACCATCTTCCCGTGATGACAAGGATGGCAAACAAGGTCCTTCTGAAACTTAAGCTTTGGCAATCCTTGGATTAGGCCAAGTGAGCTAAGCCTTGCAAGCAAGTCGAAGCTCAAATGACCAAGCCTCCTATGCCACTTCCACAAATCAGAAGAAGGACCAGCCATCAAGCATCTAGCAAAGCCGAAAGAGCGAGAAAAATCGGCTCTGAAAACACGACCAAAAGGAACAATCCAACAAACAAGATCTCCCCGAGGGTCTAAAACACGACTCAGACCCTTCTTAAACTCACCTCAAAATCGTCCTCAAGGAGTTGCGAAACAAAAAGCAAATTAAAATGCAAGTTTGAAACCAAGGCAACATCCTTAAGAACAAAGTTCTCATTGAGCCAAATAGCTCCATCAGAAACAACCTTACCTCTACTGTTATCCCCGAAAGTGATGTACTCCTTGTGCACCACGGGGTCTAGGCTGGAGAACCATTCCTTCTTTCCGGTCATGTGGCGCGAACACCCGGAATCCATGAGCCACATGTTCTCCAACCGAAGTTCCTGCATCAATAGAAGGGCAAGAAATGAGCATATGGCACAACACTGGGGTTAGTATACTGAGAAGGATACCAGTGCTGTGTCATAGGCCTAGAAAAAGTGTTAGAAGCAACACCAAACTGTCCTCGTCCCATGGGTGAATAGCGATCACCACCAAACTGCAAGGGTGGTCCGCTGTGGAACGGAAAACCTCCAAACTCACCAACATGTCCCATTTGAGCAAAACGATCACCACTATGCTGAAAAGGTGGTCCGCTATGGGACTGTGCAGCAAAGCCTCTTACACCCAGCTCATGATCTGTGGCACCCTAAAATTTGCCTAATTTAAAAATAGGTGAAAATGTTTATTTATTGATTCTTGGTGTGCATTTAATATAGGGATTAAATAATTTTCACAAAATTAAAATCAAACTAGAGATATGTTGTTGCATTCATGCCCTTGCATTTTAATTTTTGAGATGAGTGGCTTTTGTCAAATTTTGATTTGAATTCAAATTTCATTTGAAAGGAGTTTGAAATGTGTTGAAAATAAAAGGAAAAGATTTTTACCTCTCTTTATCTCCACTCTCTCCTTTTCGGCCCGCACAGCTGGGAGGCCCAGCAGCCCCGCCGGCCACTTCCCCCTTCTCCCCCTCTCCTTACCTTTCAGCCCGATCGGCCTGGTGGCCCAGCCCACCGGCCCCTCCTCCACATCCCTTTCTCCTGCGTCAGGGCCAAATTCTCCCTCCTCTCCCTCGCCGTCGCGGCCCAGCGGGCCAGCCCGCTCGCGTGCATCCGGCTGCCTGCAGCGCCCTTGCCTCCCTCTCTGCGACTGACACCGTGGCCCCACGTGTCAGGCGGTTCTCCTCTACCTCCCGCACATCTCAGCCGGATGCCAGCACAACCGCCGCACGCCCGCCTCTGCTCCGCACGTCGTGCATCCGCCCCCGCTCCCTCCTCCTTCGTCTATTTAGCGCACCCCCATGCACTCCCGCTTCCCTTTTCCCCCACTTCTCCCCGACCTCGCTCTCTCCCGCACACCAGCACCAAGGCCGCCCGCCATTGATGCCACCACCGAGCTCGCCTCATCGTCCAGCCGCGTCGCGGCCACACCCGAATGCCTGTAGAGCTTCGCTTCGAGGTTTGGAAGCGCCCGAACCTATCCTCTCCTTTTCTAAGCCTCTACATCGCCTAACCGCCGCTCTTTCTTCGAGTAGGGCGCTGTCATCTGCCATTCGGCGCGGTCCGTCGCCTCCGAACCGTCCCCTTCACTTCGCTTCGCCACGGTGAGGACCCCGGCAACCTCCGCTACCTTCCCATCCTCCCTCGGGGGTCGCGGGTGGGCATTACAGCCGAGCCGTGGAGCTCTGTTGTGCCGTCTATGGCGGCTGCGCGCACGACGCCGCCAGGAGACCGCGACGTCGCGGCCTGGGTGCGCCGTCGGCTCACCCTGCGCGCTCTTTCCCCCCAGCTCTAATCCTGGCCATCCGCTGACGATCCGACGACCCAAGATGGATGATACCCCTTCGGGGGATTTTTGCTAAAGAGCCCCCGGAAAACCTTGGAATCAACCCACCGTCCTTGGCCGGGTTAAATTCGATTTAAAACCCGATTTGAATTTGTTTTAAATTTTGGTTTAATTCAAATGAGTTTCAGTCTATTTACAACTTTGCCACTGCAATAAAACGCTTATAAAACTCACGTTTTAGCTCCGATTTGATCCGTTCAAATTGCGTTAGCTTTGTAATTTAGTTCTCTACCTGTTTATGCCTCTGTTAGTCGGTTTAGTTCAGTTTAGTTTCAGCGCTTATGTTAATCTTGCTTAGGGCTTTAGAAATCCCGTTTCGGTCGTAGCTTTCGCGTCTTAAGTCCGTTTTCGGTGAACTAAATTTTGTCGTTATCATAGGAACACGTACTACTGTTTTACAAATGTTTTATTTCTGTTTATCACTGTTGGTGTACTGTTTTAATGGATATCCTTGTTTGCAATGCATGTATGCACTTGGAATGCGTGTATGATGTTTCATGTGATCGAGTATAATCGGTGAGCAAGCGTGGTTCGACCAAGAACCTTCGTTTGAAGATCAGCAAGAAGACCATCTGTTCACCAAGCAAGGCAAGTTAGCATGGGACCATCCTTGTTACCTATTCACTTTATTAAGCACTTCATATTGCATGTGTCAATCTGAACAACCTTAGAGATCTACTTAGCTTTTGTTATCTGTGATATTCTTGACACCGTGGTATATATGCATATGGGTAGAATGCTAGTGCTAACTGATTAATATCTGATCCAGTCCAATGATGAATGTTCTCATGTTGGTATGTTGATAAATGGTTAATAAAACTTGCTGTTAGCAAAAGCTGGGACTGACAGTGCTACCATGAGTGCTATATGGCTTTGGTTTTAGTTCAGTAAACTGGACCTTTTCTAGCTTGTTAGAGGTTACCCGAAAGGGCGCAGTAGGGGCTTGCCACTACGGGTGTAGGGCTGCTTCTGTTCCTATGCGTATAGCTGTGACGGCCTTGTGCCATAGGAAAGAGGAGTTTGTTACATCTAATTGCCAAGGAAACCTAGCGGCCCTAACTCGCTAGACGAACCAGCGAAAGGCTTCATGGTGTACCCTGCTCGCTCACCTCGGAAGTGTTATGGGGGTCGCTCCCCTGGGCATCTGGGCAACACGGCTTGTGGGTAAAGATGCACAACCTCTGCAGAGTATAAAACTGTTATAACAGCCGTGCTCACGGTCACGAGCGGTCCGGAAAACTAGCAGAACTATGATACTTAATTAAATGTTACTTTATGTTGATGGTGATCTTATGGTGAACTATTTATCATTGATGGACAATATGGATCAGGGGTTTAAGGGTTAAGCACAATATTCGTTTACTCTAATGCTAAAACTTTGCCAACATAAAAGCTAATTGCACTCAGACAGTGTCAGCCTTTTGAGTCTCATGAACCCCGTGTTAGCTTGCTAAGTACGAGGAGTACTTACGCTTGTTGCTTACCTTTCTTTTTGGATAAAAATCCCGGATGGGTAATAGATGAAGATGGAGTTGGAGTTTTCCCCAAAAGTTTCTAGGCTAGCGTATCCCCCAGTCAGCAGTTCCTATGGTGGTTCCCCGTGAGAGCTATATCTAGTTTACCTTTTTCCGCTGATGTAAGTCTTTGTTTTGCTACTACTGTTATGTAATAAACACCGTGATGGTACCTTTTTCATAATTTGTCAAGCTTATTGTTGACGCTGGTTATCTATCAAAATTAAAGGATAAATAAATATGAAAAGGGCAAGAATTTGATCACCAACAAAGGTTTAGGGTTTCAACTGACAATATTCCACGAGTTTTGGTGAACTATGATTCTGTAGGGACTAAAACAGGAAATCAGCACTGATAGCTTCCCATAGAAGGAAACCGACGGGAGATAACGCCACCACCACGTCAGGATTATTCTAGAAGACTCTAGAGGACTCAAGAAGACACCAGGAGGTCGACCACCGCGAGAGGCTACCAGGTGGGACCGACCGGTCCCACCCTATGACCGATCGGTCTCCCCCCGGGCCCGCTGGCTTCCGTCTTCTGCAAGCTTCCTCCACCGAACCCTAGGACTCATCTCCACCGTCCCTAAAGTCAGTTTGATCTAACGGCCGCGGTTGATCCCTCAGGGCTATATAAGCAGCCCCAGACCCCCCTCTCCAGGCATCTCCATCTTCATTATTCATCTCCACATCAGAAACTAGGGTTTCAATTAGAAGTAGAGGTCCCTCTAGATGAATCTCTTCTAGTTCATCTAGAATTAGATCTAGTTCATCTAGTTGTAATCAAGAGCCAGCTATCAAGTAGAAGACTAGTTACCCCTCTAGTTTAGATGTAGAACCTAGTCTTATACTAGAACTAGAAGAGAGAGAGAGGAAGAGATCAAGAAGGAGCTCCGGCCTGTCAGATCAACTTCTTCATCTTGTACCTGCGGATTCAAGTTTATCTTCAACTTGCTTCAGCGATTGTTTCGGTAATCAACGTCTATATTTAAGTTTGAGCCATTGTTCTTATTATTCTTAAGATTTATGACTCTCTTTTGAGTACTTTAATTCTAGTCATTCTAGAGTTAGAGTAGTTGGATAGTGTAAGCGTGGTGCTTAGACTTGATAGCTCATATATGCCTCCTATAACGTCGGTAGTAGTGGTTGTTCGCAAGGGTGACTCTTATAGCCTTGTTGATTCTTCTATAGTCCACTTACCCGTGTGTAGGCTCGGTAGGATTATACATTTGCATAAGATTCATACTCTGTTTGTGACCTTTTATGGCAACTTCCCCACTAAGAATAATATAAACATATCACTCTTAAATTGGAATTAGACCGCCTTAATGATCCCCTCTATACTTCTAGATTCTCCGTCCTTGTTAGCTACTCAGGGGATAGACTTTAAGACTTAACACTATCCGTTCCTTTGGGTTCGATATTAAAACTGGGTTACTCCGGTGAAGTGCTACATCGGTAGATCTTATCTGTGCGCTTGCGGATAAAGTAGAGTGTGCGTTAATTTATACCAACAAGCATTTCTGGCACCGTTGCCGGGGAACGGTAGATCATCTTAAGTCTTAGTTTAACCTTGTAATCATACTTTTATCTTTTCCTTTGTCCCAGTCTTTTCATTATTTTTGTGTTCATTCTTATGAATGTTGTTTTTGAATTCCACTCTTATCTATTACTACCCCATGAGCGCAAGCTATAACCAGTAGAATCCTTACACCCTATCATAACATCAGGTTATTAGCTATGTATACCTTTCTACTGCATTGTCCTTGTAATGAGCATAGAAATATAATTATGAAATTATTCCTTCGGGTATTCTTGTCACTAACCTTTCCAGGTCTGGAGCAGAAAAGAACAAAGGAACAACAAACACAAGGTATGCCCAACCAATCATCATGTAGCATTGAATTACATTCATCCAATCTTGATTTGTGCAAAATCCAAGTTTGGGGAATAGACTTTCTAAGAGCATCTCTTGCCGTGTTGCTATGTTGGTTATCCCTACCTTTAAGATATGCTCATATACTAATCATGATCTTTCATCACCATCTGAATAAATCTCTATAATACTTTCATGCTACCCTCTTTCGCTATATTATATGTTTAGGTTTGGAGTACTTTCATACATCTCTTAAATTAAGCATGGTGCCTAGTTTAGGAGTGGTGATTTTTCTTTCAAAGGCTTTTAATTTAAGCAATTAAGTTAAAATGTCTTCCTATATCAAATTAGATGTGGTGTCTAGGTTGATTTTTGAGCCGATAGTATGCTATAGTGGATGCTGGATATTTTGTTGGACTAACCCCTGCAGGGAAACTTTCAATATCAATTTGGGAAAGTCCGGAGATGAACTCACACTGCAGATGAAGAGACACATGAACTTCAACAACTTTGCACAATGAAGACTCAGCTCTTTCATCATGGATGAAAGAACTGTGAGTATCAAAATTTATTTATTTTGTCTTCTACTGCAAGTTATCTTTTGCCTTAAATCATGTTAAAGTGCAGCCCACACATAGAATACTAGTCTATGCTAAAACAATTCAAAAAAACATCTTTTATTAGCATAGATGCAACATACATAAGTTATGGATAACAACCCATGTTTCAAATTCTTGCAATCCTTCGGGTATATGTCCACTAACATTATGCAGGAGAGAAATTTTGTTCATCCATGGTTTGGTGTGAACATTGAAGATCCAAAACTCAAACCATAGACACACAAACCTACTCTCAGGTCACAAATGGTGCTAGCCTAGCTTTGAGTCTTGCTTGGGCGCTGATGACAAACAGGATGCAACTTACCTCTTATGAGACAACCTATGCCTGCAATCATCATTGTCCAAGACATCAAGACAAGAAGTGAGAAGTTATCCTCTTTTCTAATCAAGAGCTAGCTTGGGAGACAAGATGGTACCACTACAACAATAGCAAGATCTACAAGTCAAACACATGAACATGTTGTTGGGAGTCCATCTACATCACAAGCCAGTCTAGGAGAGACAATTCTGTTGTCTAGATGTGTTTCACAATCAAAGGGAGGAAGGAGAAAAACCACTCATATTAATCTCCTACCCACTACTTTGATCAATACAAACCACTAGATGCTATCCCAGTCGAGAAGAAGAATATGATCCACCACTCATTCTTGGAAGATCGTTCTTGAACACCATCAATGTTATCATCTTTGCCGGACCTGGAGAAGTCAACTTTTGGATCTTTCGCTGCATCTTCAACATCTACATCACTTATGAGTAGCCAAAGGGAACCAAGAGAAGACGTCGAAGGGAGAACCAACTGCCAAGAATGGAGGAGGGCATCATGAAGGATGAGACCACTGCACCACAAGAGTTAGAAGATGAAGAGATTACCTGAGCTAGCAAATTAAGAAGAACAGCCGATAAGATCTCCATCATCTAGACACTATTGAGAGGACAAGTCTCAATTGAGACATTACAAGACAAAGACTCTCATGGAGGCACTTGAGTAGCAGCTCTAAATTCAAGTCTCTTGTCAACCCAATAATTAAAGGGGAAACAAGAAAGGTTGACAAGACAAGAATGCGGAACTGTCCCTACATCCTCATAGTACAGAATTAATACAAGAAAGAGAGAGGA
Organism: Coix lacryma-jobi var. lacryma-jobi; assembly: GCA_009763385.1. NCBI lineage: Eukaryota > Viridiplantae > Streptophyta > Magnoliopsida > Poales > Poaceae > Coix > Coix lacryma-jobi. The sequence goes on from CM019829.1 coordinate 96,097,781, forward strand.
TCCTAGTCAGCATACTCGAGGAACAATGCACCTTCACTGATAAGTGAACACAAGATAGGGAAGATTGATACCTCTAAAGATGATTCCACTGTGATCTTCCTCCTCTCAATCACACTGTGAGACAAACAAGAAAAGACATGCCAGCTAGATAAGAGGAGCTTCCACAAGGTGGCTCAGCACAATCACTTTCCAATGACAAAGTAACATTTCAAGGTAAGTAACCATCACTTTAAAAGCTTCTTCTTGATTCTAGTATGAACATAAATAAAGAACTAAATATGTTTAAGTTGCACCTCACTTGATCCAACCTAATCAACTCAACATATTCAGTCCTTTGATCCTTGTTCATAGCTTTACTCTCTTGAATCTCACTGTCTTAACTAAATAAGCTAAAATGTTGTGCATCTAACCTTTGGAAGATGATATATCTCAATTATGAAAAGATCGACACTTTATGCATAGATTATCCTTCCTTGGGTTAATTAACTTGATCTGTTAAATATTTTAAGTTGCTACTTTCATGCTCATCCTCTGATCCTATCACTCATGTTAAGATTGAATAGAACACATAAACAACAAGTTTGTCTTGTGCAATGTGCCTAAGGTTAGAGGGAAATAAACAAAACTTTTGGTTCTGTTGGTGTTTTTCCACCAACAGAGCCCATGCACTTGATCTCTACCTTGTCTTTATGAGCAGGACACACTCTTGAGCAAACATGGAGAAGTTTATCACTCCCAAATTCTACAGAGTGAAGGTCCTAGATCTATAAGAACATGCACACTGAGCAAGATGCTGCCAGCTTCCACAATTAACACTTCACTTCAAACTGCTGGACGAACGAAGAACAAGAGTGACACCATATCAAGAGGCATAAACAAGAAGGAATAATGGAAGACGTCATAGTCAGAATTAGAGATCATGAAGTCCCCACAGACTTCTTGATCCTCGACATGAGAAGACGATGATGTCCACCTCATCCTAAGAAAATCATTCCTCTACGCTACAAGTACAATCATCTAAAAGAGGAAATTCATTTTTCACTTTCCTGGAGAAAAGGCATGATACAACTTCATCAGCTACATGCCCAATGAAGCACCTAAGAAGAATAGAAGTGAAAGACGCCGCTCTCAAAGCCAAAGAAGACAAACTATCAAGAATAGAGAGGCCAATCATGAAGAAGAAGTTATCGACACTGTCCCAGAAAAGAAAGGAGAGAAACCTCAAGACAGTGAACCACAGGAAGTGAAGACTCAGACCAAGAAAGTATGGGAGAAAATGTCTGCACCTAAGAGGTACAATCAATAACAACTTTCCAAACGTCTGACATACCTTGGGAGGTCTGAACCAAGGGAAGGTCCGGTTCGTCGGACCTAAATATCCGAACCTTCGCCAAAAGGTAAAAATCGGTTATTATCTTTATATTTACTTTGCTGCATATTTCTCATATTTAATCCATAACCATTTCTTGCATCATCATATTTAATTCACAACACATTTTAATTTCTGCATTACATTAGAAAACAAAATAAAAATATTTCACTGCATCATAAAGCCCCATGTGAATAATTCTATGGCGTGTAAAAACCCACAGGAATGTTCACCGTGGTGGCATAAAAATAATAACAATAAATATGCATGCATTCATCCTGTGCATTTTCTCTTGCATCATAAAAATATAAAATACAAAAATATTAAGAAAGAGATCTTACTGAAATTCTAGACAACTAAGGCTTAAGTGGCCAACCACTAACGCTTAATCTGTTCCACAAGTTTTGTTGTCTATTTGAGTTTCACAGGATTTGAAAGGCCAAGAAAAGCTGACAAGCAAGTGAATGCTCCATCTACTGTTGGAACACTGTCTCAACAAACATCAACATCAATCAAAGCTCTGATAGAGGAAGGACATATCCACTGCCAGTCTGCTCCATTGCAAGATCGAACGACTACGTCAACATTCAGCTTGGGGGAAGGCACCCCCATGTATCCCCGTAAGTATCTTTATCCTCTTAAGTTTTTCATTCTATAAACAGATTCAAAACACCAAAAATATGTGAGCACATGAAGGTTCACTCTTAAAAATAAAAACACCAAAAATATGTGAGCACATGAAGGCTCACCCTTAAAAAGAAAAGAACAAAAAAATATGTGGGCACATGAAGGCTCACCATTAATTAAAAAAGAGAGAAAAATATATGAGCACATGAAGGCTCAACACTATTAAGGGAAACAGCTTGGGGGAGACGCACCCCCGTTATCTTCGCGATTCAAGTATGTCTTTATTATTATTACTACTACTATTATTATTGGCTTTTATATTATATCTTAAAGTGTGTTAGACTAAATAAATAAAATAGTGTGTCTAGTTTGTTTTAAGAAGTTAATAACTAAAGAAGAACCCTCTCTCTAATCTTTTGCATGGAAATGATGAATAGTTGCTCTATCTAATTTCTTTCAAGTACCTAGCCTTCAAAGCATGAGTTCTCCTAATTAATAATGATGCCTTAAAATAAAATTAAATACATGGATGGCAAATACTTAATCTAAGGTCTAGATAATTGGGATATGTCATGTGATGATCTAAGCTGCTATTATCTTGTTCTAAACAACACTAAAATTCCGGAGATTTCTAAATATGAATATGACTAATAATTGCATTGAGTTAAATTAAGCTTTGTGACCCTGTGAGATGTTATCTTGCCATTGAATTGAGATCACTTACACATTTCATCCATCTTCCGCATAAATGCTCATAATTATCTGTTGCTACCCTCTTAGAAGTTTGTTGGAAGCATATGGCTATTAAAAAAAGAGAGAGAAAAGAAAAAAGATCTGAGGAAATAAAAAGGGACAAGTGTCCGAAACCTCAAAAAGATAGATCCCGAGGAAATAAAAAGGGACAAGTGTCCGGAACCTCGAAAAGAAAAAAAAAAGAAGAAAAAAATGTCAGAAAAAATGGGCACATGCCCGACAGTAGAATTAGCCTGATAGCCATATGTCTCTGATAAACAGAAGAGAGTGAATATATTTAAAAGAGCATCCGACTCATTTTTCCATACACATGCACTTCTTGATTCAATGATTGGTTGACTTTCTCTTTGGATCCATTATTTAATTTGACAACATATGTATTAATGCTTTTGAAAATTAATTAAAACTCTGGGATAAAGGTGAAGTGAAAGAACTAGAGACATAATGCTTGATTTGATCGTTCAATCTCTCAATTATTTAAGATCTAAGGTAAGGGTAATAAGCCCCATGAAGAATAACATGATATGTTTCGGAGAATTTTTGTTTAACAACAGGTATACTTGTTGGAAGTGAACATATAGTAGCAACTCCTGATCCATTGTTAAGTTTTGGTTTTGTTAAGGGACTAGCAAAAGGTAAGCTTGAGGGAGTTGTTGACACTGGTTATCTACCATAATTAAGGGATAAATAAATATGAAAAGGGCAAGAATTTGATCACCAACAAGGGTTTCAACTGACAATATTCCACGAGTTTTGGTGAACTATGATTCTGTAGGGACTAAAACAGGAAATCAGCACCGATAGCTTCCCATAGAAGGAAACCGACGGGAGATAACGCCACCACCACGTCAGGATTATTCTAGATGACTCCAGAGGACGCAAGAAGACACCAGGAGGTCGACCACCGCGAGAGGCTACCAGGTGGGACCGACCGGTCCCACCCTATGACCGACCGGTCTCCCCCCAGGCCCGCTGGCTTCCGTCTTCTGCAAGCTTCCTCCACCAAACCCTAGGACTCATCTCCACCGTCCCTGAAGTCGGTTTGATCTAACGGCCGCGGTTGATCCCTCAGGGCTATATAAGCAGCCCCAGACCCCCCTCTCCAGGCATCTCCATCTTCATTATTCATCTCCACATCAGAAACTAGGGTTTCAATTAGAAGTAGAGGTCCCTCTAGATGAATCTCTTCTAGTTCATCTAGAATTAGATCTAGTTCATCTAGTTGTAATCAAGAGCCAGCTATCAAGTAGAAGACTAGTTACCCCTCTAGTTTAGATGTAGAACCTAGTCTTATACTAGAACTAGAAGAGAGAGAGAGAGAGAGAGAGGAAGAGATCAAGAAGGAGCTCCGGCCTGTCGGATCAACTTCTTCATCTTGTACCTGCGGATTCAAGTTTATCTTCAACTTGCTTCAGCGATTGTGTCGGTAATCAACGTCTATATTTAAGTTTGAGCCATTGTTCTTATTATTCTTAAGATTTATGACTCTCTTTTGAGTACTTTAATTCTAGTCATTCTAGAGTTAGAGTAGTTGGATAGTGTAAGCGTGGTGCTTAGACTTGATAGCTCATATATGCCTCCTATAACGCCGGTAGTAGTGGTTGTTCGCAAGGGTGACTCTTATAGCCTTGTTGATTCTTCTATAGTCCACTTACCCGTGTGTAGGCTCGTAGGATTATACATTTGCATAAAAGATTCATACTCTGTTTGTGACCTTTTATGGCAACTTCCCCACTAAGAATAATATAAACATATCACTCTTAAATTAGAATTAGAACGCCTTAATGATCCCCTCTATACTTCTAGATTCTCCGTCCTTGTTAGCTACTCAGGGGATAGACTTTAAGACTTAACACTATCCGTTCCTTTGGGTTCGATATTAAAACTGGGTTACTCCGGTGAAGTGCTACATCAGTAGATCTTATCTGTGCGCTTGCGGATAAAGTAGAGTGTGCGTTAATTTATACCAACACTTATGTGTGCGACTGATTCCTGGGCACACATGAGTTCGTTGCCTCAGTTTTATTCTTAAAATTGGGGTGTGACATGATCGTATTGAGGACGACCGGAACCGCAACGGGCACGACCACCACCCCGTGGTCTAGCTGCCTGGGGCCTAGCCACCTAAGGGGGTGCACCTCCAGGTCTAGCGCCCTGCCTCTGAACTCCCCGACCTTGCACGCCATGGAGAGGATGATGCCTGGCCTGGTTGTTCAGCTCCAACTCCTTCCTAGCGTCTCTCTTCCTCCGAAAGCAAAACTCAGCTAGGTGACCCTCACGATGACAGTACTCGCACTCGAACCTCACCACTCTCTTGGGTTGTTGGTTCCTCTGGTTGCATGGGTTGTGCACTCTAGCCGGCTGCTTGCCTCTCGGAAGGGGATCACTAGAGACGTCAGGAAGGGTGTCAAGTGTGTTCCTAAGATGGTTAGGTTTGGGAACCCACACTTGCTTGCGAGGTGGAGCCTTGGGAGGTTCATCATGGATGCCATCCTTGGTGATAGGCTTGGGAGGCTCAGGTGGGGTGATCTTGGTAAGCTTAGGGATAGCGGATGGCTTCTCACTCGGGTTCACTCCGTTAAACTCACCGATCTTGCCAAAGATACTAGCGCCCTTCCCACCTGAAGCAAAGCCTACTCCCGAGAAATCAGTTCCCCTCTTGAACTGACTGATCATCATGCCCAACTGCGGCTCACTGCATGACACCCAACTCAGGATGGACCGAAGGTATGTGTTTTCCTCCTCGGTTTGCATCCTGTCATGCCGACAGTTGGCAATCTCAAACTCCATCCTCATGCATCGCTCACATGGAGCGGACAAGGTGCTGACTAAGCTGGCCTTCAAGGCTTCATCAAGCTTGGCATTAACTCCTGTCAACTTGCAAGCACTCCTCCTTCACTTCCTCCAGCTCCTGCTCCTAGCAAAGAAGACCTCGCTTTCACTTCCTCCAGCTCCTGCTTCAGGGAGGCACACTCACGACACTCACCCACCAATTCTAGCCTACTCTTTAGCTCATCATACACCTCGATCAAAGAGGCATACTTGGTTTGCAAGGTGAAAAAGTTTGTCATGTGTGTGGTGCACTCATCGCACTCCTCCTCATCAGTCACCCTTACTTCAGACTTAGCAGACTCAAGCTCCTTAAGCGCCTCATTCATCTTGGCCTTAAACTCATTGCGCTCTCGGATAGCAAGCTTGAGTTTCTTCTCCAAAGCGAAGACTAATTCAACAAGGCCATCGCGCTCATCGGTGAGACGATCGACAAGAGAAGAGGTTGATACCTCAGAAGCATTGTCGTCATTGTCGTTGTTGGTGTCATCTGCGTCCTTAGCCTGGCACTTGCGATCCTCTTCATCTAAGGCCATGGTGCAGAAGCCCTTGGAGGAGTTGTCGAAGAAGCAGAGTCCGTTGAAGCGATCTTCTGTCTTGTGCTCGGACCCGTCGTCGCTGGAGTCGCTGTCGGAGGTCTTGTCTCCATCGCTCATGGTGGCGAAGAGAGCACGCCGACCAACATCGAAAGCCTTCTCCACATCCTCCCGACAAAAGCTGTCCTTCTTCTTCTTCTCGGTCTTGTACTCCAGCTTACCCTTGCGCCTGGAGTTGCGAGTCTTGCCGGAAGATTTCTTGTTGTTCTTGGGGCAGTTTGCGATGAAGTGATCTGGATCACCGCACTTGTAGCAACCCTCACGTGCCCCACCACGCCGGCGATTCAAGCGGTTGTTGTGAAACTGCGAGAACCAGGTGATGATAAGGGCGAGCTCGTTGTCTCCTAAAGCCTCCAACTGCTCCTCCATAACTGCAAGCAAAGAAGACAAAGCAAAGAGAGGAGGTGAAGCGTCAGCAGGAAAAATCGATCCACCCTTGCCTGAGACCAAAGCCATGGAATGTGAAGATGGGTTCTTCAGCTTGGTCTGAGTCAGGTGATCGATCTCAGTGGACTTGAGCTTGCTGAACAGCTCGTCCACGGTGAGGGTGTCATAAGATGGAGACTCTATGATAGTCGTCACCTTCACCTCCCATACCCTCCGATCCAGGGCGTATAGCAACTTGAGAGCCCTCTCATGATCGTCATAGGGTAGGTTAGCCCGATTGGCACGCATCTTGTTCACAATCGTTTGAAAACGAGTGAACATAGCGTCAATCGTCTCTCCCTCCAACTGAACAAAGTTCTCGTACTCGTGCTTGTACGTCTCGAAGAGTCTGGTCTTGACCTGAACGGTCCACTCGTGATAGCTCTGAAGCTTCACCCAGATCTCTCATGTCGTCTCAAGCTCAGAGACACGCTCGAACTCAGGAAGGGAGATGTTGGCCAAAAGAGCGTTACGAGCCTTGGAGTTGGCCTCGTGTTGGTCAATCTGGACCTAACCCACACGAGCCACAAGGACCTCGTAATCAGTGTTCTTGCATATCTCCCAAACGGAAGAACTGATGCTGCAGAGATAAGCACGCATCCGAATGTTCCAATAGGGATAGTTCGTCCCATCGAACCAGGGAGCCTTGCCATTCCCTCGATCCATGTCGCCCTTAGGATCCGAAACCGATTAAGGTAGAGAAGATCCTTAACCGGCTCTGATACCAATTGAAGGACCGAATCGGCGACTAGAGGGGGGTGAATGGGAGCCTCAAATTCAACTCGTGAATCAATTGGCCCTTGTCCCAGAAACTCACCCAAAAGCGAAGTCTCGAGACTACCGATGAGTTCACGACCTACGAGTAGGTGGATGCCCTAGGAGATATCCTAGTGGCACAAAGGAACCCCCGGAGAAACACCAAAACCAAGTGCTAAAGCCTCACAGCAAAACTGCACAGTCTGCAGATTCGCGGACTGTCCGGGGTCAGGGTCCCGGACTATCTCGTGAACGCCGGACTATCCGACACTAGGAGTTCGGACTGTCCGTCAGCAAATGATCAGAGATAGAACTGATCTGAAATAGTTTTAGACGAGTCCCGGACTGTCCGCGGGTTTGTACCGCAGACTGTCCGCCGTTCACTCGACAGTGAACAGTCAGGGGGCTGCGCCTGACTGACTCTGCAAAATCACGACGCGTGGACTGTCCGCCGTCAGGTCGCGGACTGTCCGCCAACACACAGAAAGCACAACACTGCACGGGTTCAAAACCAAATTCAATTCGATCTCAACCAAATCGAAAGGGACTTCGATCAAACACCTCCCAGATGTTCCTCTACGTATTGGGGTGCTAATCCTAAGAAATCATCGCACCAAACCAAGTCAATCACGAGAAATCCGAGGATCACTGGAAAAGGGGAAGAACGAAGAACGAACGCGAAATCAGCCCGATCTATGTCGTTAAGAGGTTAGGGAAGAATTCCTTCAGTGAAGAGAAGGAGTTCACGACATAGAACAAACTGAATCAAGTGGAATCGAAAATCATCTCTCGGAGATGGAGAACGAGGCAAATCTCCGGGAGATGGAAAACCGAAGCGTGAAGAACACGAACACAAAACACGATTCGATTCAATTCCAGCCGAAATTCCTCCACATGAGGAGACAACGAGAATACGGTCTCATTTCCTCAAAAGATCCAAATACACAGAGGTATGATTCCCATCTCTGCGGATCACAGGCAGCGAGGTATGATTGGAACCTAAGCAAGGGCTAGAGAGAGAGAGCTCAGGAAACAAATGCTGCAAGGATAGAGAGAGAGTAGGAGTGCCTCTCTTATTTATAGTCTAACACAATAATCCTCTTCTACCCCTAGATACAAGAGCGAAGCGGCCAACCCTAGGGGTATCCTGGTCCAACTCTGCTGGTAGTTGATCCGACGGCCACACGCCTTCCTCATCCTTAGCTTCGCCTCGACGCAAGCCTCAGGATGTCGCCACGTGCCGTCCTATCGACCACCGCACCTTCCTCGTGGATAGCTTCGCCACAGCGCCAGCATCTCCACGCCGCCACGCGTCGACCGTCCTTTTTGCGGACCTCCCCCCGGTTTTGAGGCCGAAACCGGGAAACCTGGGCCTTCCCCCGGTTTTGAGGCTGAAATCGGGAAACCTGTCCTCCAGCTGAGTTTTGTGGCCCAAACTCAGAAACCCGCGAGCCCAGGTTTGGAGGCTCAAACCTGGAAACCGTCCTCGCCGAGTTTTGAGGCCCAAACTCGGAAAACGGCCACCCTAAGTTTTGAGGCCCAAACTCGGAAACCGTCGAGGGTAGTTTTTCGAGGCTCAACTACCAAACCCGCGCCGTAGACGGGATGTGGTTCGCACACCCCAAGTTCCAGCACCGATGCCGGAGCATGTCTAGCCTCCACGCCGGGCACAGTGCATTCGCCTTCCTTCTCGGCCTCCTGCCAAGTGTCATGACGCATCACCTTCCTCCCGACTCGGCCGATGCACCGAACATCCCCATGTGCTCTTGCTTGCCGATGCCACGTGTCAGCTACCACAGCTGGTCCTCAGGTCTCCCGGTCCGTCAGTCCAAGCCTCACATCCGCCCTTCACTGCTCTCGGTCTGTCAGCGCGGCACGTCTCTACTTGACCTTCACCTTACCTTCGACCACTATCTCCGAGCTCCACACCTGCACATCAACACAGCCAAGAGACATGTTGCCCGTTGACCGATCACTCATCACTTAGGAAGGGAGCCACAAGGGGACATATCAACCTTGTGTTCGCAATTGACAAAGTAGCAGCAACAATGCCTCTTTGGAAAGGAAGGCTAATGAACTAAGCAGGCAGAACAACACTAGTGAAATCAACCTTGTCAGTTATACCGGTTCACACATCGATTGCAGTTTGCTTGTCTCCTTGGGCGTTGGAATGCATTGACAACCTGAGGAGAGCATTTTTGTGGACTGGTACAGCAGTGGTCTCTAGGGGAACTGTCATGTGGCATGGGAGCTTGCCTGCAGGCCAAAGGACCTGGGTGGACTTGGACTGCTTGATCTACGTCGGTTTGGCATTGCCCTTCGCCTTCGCTGGGAGTGGCTGCGGCGAACAGATAGCTCCAAAACATGGGTTGATTTGCCTGCATCCAGCGAGAAGGTGATTGAAAGGATCAAGATGCCCAAGAGGGGGGGTGAATTGGGCTTTTCTAAAACTTTAGCAAGAATTAAAACCTATTAAGCCCAATTAACCCCCTTGTGCCTAGAAGTGTGTTTCTCTCTAATCTACCACACAAAAGACCAAGTCTATGCCACTCCTACTCTAGCAAGGCAATTCAATAGTGAATGAACAACAAGTAATAATGCGGAATTGAATTGCTTGAAAGTAAATGCGTAAGTAAAGGAGTAGAGATGACAAGACAATCTTTTTGCCGAGGTATTGAGGTGTCGGCACACCCCCTAGTCCTCGTTGGAGCACCCGCGCAAGGGTATCGCTCCCCCTTGATCCGCTCAAGGATCAAATGCTCACTATGAGCTGATTCTTCGCCGCTCCGGCCCGGTGAATCGCTCACTACCGGTCACAAGCTTGCTTGGGTCATCCACAATGCCACCGGATGCTCTCCAAGCTTCACGATCACCACCAAGCCGTCTAGGTGATGCCGATCACCAAGAGTAACAAGCTAGAACTCTCACTTGACCAAGACAAGGCCAAAGAGATGGATGGATGCACACTTGCTACTCAATTCTCACTAGGAGGTCACTAATTCTCTCAATTAGCAATTCACTCAACCTCACTAGGGCTCTTGCACTATCTCACACTCACAATGTGTCTCTCAGCAGATGGAAGTGGTAAGAACACTCTAATGGATGAAGGGAAGGAGTATAAATACTCCCCCAACCGGTCATCCAAAACAACACCAAACAGGTGCCTCTGCGGGGGCATCGGACGCTCCGATGCTAGGCATCGGACGCGCCGATGACCTCGACCAACGGTCGACTGTACCATTCTGTCAGACATGTTAAAGGAGCATCGAACGCTGGGCAGCGTCCGATGCCTCCACATCGGACGCGTCCGATGCGGATTTACCCTCTCTGGAACCTCTCTGCATGGCCATCGGACGCTGGCCCTCAGCGTCCGATGCCAGCGTCCGGTGCTTACCCCAATTCCAAGCGCACGTGAACAGTGGCACAGGCGCGTCCGATGTGAACACATCAGCACGTCTGATGCCACGCACCAGACTAAACCCTAGTCTGAGTGAGCATCAGACGCGTCCGATGCTCACCAGGCCAGCGTCCGATGCCCATAACAAGGGCAAAACCAACTCGGATCGCGACGCAGCCTTAACGACTTTCGATCCTCTCGACATAACTCATCTCTCTGAGCTACCTAGGGCTATGAAATAACAAGTGTGCACCACACCTACCTCAATAGACTCATCTAGGTCAAGCTACTGATTCACGCTTCCCTTTATAGTACGGCCAAAGGAAAAACAAAGACCTAAGACTACCTAAGTGTCCTCCAACACCATGCGACACTTAGCCTAGCCTACCACCGTCTTCGTCGTCCGTCCTTTGAAAACCAAAACGATTTCCATCGCCAGGGGACATGAACACCATATGCCCGTATCGTCGCCATTACCGTGACCTAACTCTATCCTGTTTCTGCAAAACACACATTAGTCACAGTAATCTTGTGTTTCATCCAATCACCGAAACCCACTAGGGGCCAAGGTGCGTTCAATCTCCCCCTTTTTGGTGATTGATGACAACACGAGAGCGAGTATAGATAGAAGAGATTTTTAATTCATGACATGTATGAACTTGCAATGAATAAGAGAAAATGATTAGGGGCAAGCTCATACATATCATGCCATCATCATGCACTCAACAAGTTAGATAGAATAGCAAGTGCAAGAGTAAAGAGCTCGAATACATAACAAGTGAGAATTAAGCGCAAGTAATCGAGTGAAACAAAATGACATGTCATATAATATATCATAGTGAGCACAACACATGTCATGAGATCCATAGCACAAGTATATAACAAAACATAGTGCTAAAAGATGCGATAAGTAAAGAGCGTATGAGAACATAACAATCAAAAGAAGTCAAATCCCTCTCACATCACTCCCCCTATCGCTATACTCGGCCACTCTCCCCCTTTGGCATCAAGCGCCAAACTAAGCGTCGGAGGGCGGAGGTGGCGCAGACCAGCCAGGAGCAGTCTCCGGAGTACGCTGAGTGAACTCGAACTGCTGAAGGAGCGCCTCGGAGTCTGAGGAAGAAGAGCCCGGAGCCTGCTGACCCTCTGGAGCTGGAAGCTGTGGCGAAGCGATCTGGGTTGGCTCTGGCACTGACTGCTCGGTCTGCTCTGGCTCTGTCTGCTCTGGCTTTGTCTGCGCAGAAGCTGTCTCAGTCTGTGTAGCTGTAGCAACCTGAGGGTCGGAGTGCGGAAGCTCAAGTATCGGAGAAAGCTCAGGGTGTACAGTCGTGGTTGTCTCTGACTAAACAGGCTCGGTATGCTCTGAAGACGCGACAGAGCTCGGTAGGGTCTCAGTGGTAGAAGTCACTGGAGCCGTCGTCGTCTGCACTGGATCTTGAAGATCAGGCATGGGAAATCCAGTAAGCTCACTAAAACTGGCCGACAGATCCCGAGTCACTGTGGTAGTCGTCGCATAGAGGGACTCTGTCGGGCGGGGAGTGAAGCCGGTGCGCAGTGGACTAAAAAGCAGGGGCCCGCCTGGAGGAGTAGTGAAACTCGTAAACTGCAAAGTGCTGGGGCTCGCAAGCTGCTGCTGCTGCTGAAACTGCGGTGGCTGCCACTGAAGCTGGTGCTGGGGAGGGGGCTGCTGCCACTGCCACTGAGGTGGACCACTGCAAGTCTCTCCATGAAGCTGAGTGTCTGCTGCTGCAACGCCATCATCTGCCGCTGCAGGGCGTCTGACCGCTCCTGAGCCTGCTGCTGAGCCAAACGCTGCTGCTCCTGGGCTAACCTCTGGACGTCCTGAGTGACTGTCCTCTGCTGCTCCTCCATCCGTGTAAGAATCGCTAGAAGGGGTGGATCGGAGGAGGCAGTACCAGACGTCCCGGCCTGTGAGTCGTGAGCTCTAGACTGAAAGCGGGGCGGGAGCTGGTAGTCCTCGTCGGAGCTGTCGGTGGGGTCATCTGCGACGAACGTGTCACCACCCTCTAGGTCAGCAAGCTCCTGCTCTGCGAGTGCCCAAACTGTCTCGTCATGCTCCTGTGCAGACTCTGGCACCTCTGAACGCTGCCTCAAGCTGGACGGACCCTGCTGCTGCTGCCTGCGGTCCCGACCGTGTCCCAACAGCTGACTCATGTTGTACTCAGGGAACACAGTCGCGGATCCGGTGAGAGACTGACTGGGTGAGATCCAGTGGTGGCAGCTACCTTCCATGGTATATAGGAAATCCAGTGGGCATAGGGTAGCTACATGCGGCCCTTGATGCCCTCTGCGACTGTGTCCTCCATCTCACACAAGATGACGTCCCAGACGTCGAACTCCTGCTGCCTGACCATATAAGCAAGTATCCATAGCTGCAGACGAGAAAGTCCCTCTCGGAAGCCCACCCGAGGAAGCAAGGTCCGCCGAAGAACCTCATTGAGGATCCGAGTCGTAGGGGTGAGATCCCTAGGCGCGCGACTCGAACCCTCACCGAAAGGCTCAGTGAAGCAGGGGCGGACCAAGTCAGTCGACGGATGTGCACCACCGTGAGGGCGGCGGGGTGGCTCTGTCCTGTCGTAGCACAGGTCGTGGATCCAGGTCTGAGAGTGTCGCAGTCTGAACCAACCCCGGATCTCAGACGAGAACAACCTATAGTGCTCCCCCTCAAAGGCAAACTCTATAGTCTCTCGGTCCGGGTGCACCCAAAGTGAAGCGTAGAACTGAAACACCCAGTCCTCAATATACGAGCCAGACCGCCCGAGAAGGTCTGCCAGACCAGGTAGATAGGTGAGAATGGGGCGGATCTGCTCTCTAGCTGGTGTGATGACTGCCTCTAGCGCACAGACTCGCTGTGAATGTAAACAGATGACGGCGTTCCTACAGCACTATATAGAAATTTTCTCCGGCCTGCTGCTGCCTCTCCCTGGGGAACCACTGCTCGACGGGTACAAGTCTCAGAGTTTGAATTTGTGAGCAAGTAGCTGCCCGGAGGTCCAGTCGCGGAATTGGCGGGGGCGCACGCCTTGACGGAGCACGTGCTCCCCGCAGAGGGACGTCGGGCCGGGGTGGCATCGCAGTCCTGCGACGAGTGCACCGGCGCCAGGGAACCTCCTCAGGAACCTCCTCCTCAGCCTCAGCCTCTGCCTCTGCCTCTGCCTCAGCTGCCTCTGGTGCCTGTTGACGGTCCTTTATGAAATGAACCATAAAGCATGGTTGTAGGGTTTGATTCTAACAAGTTCCACGAGTTGTGTTGCTCTCACTTGCTTTGCAGGATTATCAATATTTCACCATATAAAAGTATCTCAAGTGATGAAACAAAGCACACCATTGCGAAGACCTCGTCGAGACGATCGAAACGGATATATGATTTGCTATATTTGGAGTCTCAGAGCGGGGGTCCTCGATGGATACGACTTGGAAGATTCTAGAACATTCCGGAACATTCCAGAATACATGAGAAGGCGACCCACGGAAGGCGGGGCCCACCTATCATAGAGGCAGACCGGCCGGTCTCCCTCCTGGGCCGGTCGGTCTAGTATAGGGCCCAAGTTCGCTCCCCTTCGCGTGACGCACTCCAACAGAACTCTTCAACGCAATTTGGCCCATTAAGGCCCATGTGCATATGGCGAGGAATTTAGTACCACATCGCTTGCCCAAGGTGGAGGGGAGGCCAGGAGCCCCTATATAATAAACCCCAGACCCCCCTGAGGCAACATATCATCATGGAGTTGTAGAGGCGTCCCTCGAATGGATGACCTCTCTTCTCTATGTAATTAGGTTTAGATTTTCCAATGTAATAGCTTAGCTCTAGTCGGGAGTTAGGGAGAGCGGAGCTGCACTCCGGTTCCGGAGGAGTCTTCAGAGTTTTGGTATGTCTTTGTATCTTTTTCTGTGTAAGACTTATGCTTTAATATATTTATCTTCTCTATTTACTTTATGCTTTATTATATGATTAGTATAGTTGTTATATCTTGGCATGGGATCTTTGCTCGTATTGAGTGCTCTAGTTATAGGCCATAATTAGAGTAGTAATCGATAGATTAGACATGGTGTTTAGTCTATAGGTTACCTGAGGTTGCGCTCAATCCCACGGAATAGTTGTGGTATCCCCAGGGGTGACAGCTCTATTAGGCCTTCGTAGTCCACCACGTTCGGATTGATGTTTTCGTAGAGCTTTTGGCAGCCTTCCCCTGACTACCTTCTTCCCAGTCTTTTTCGAGAGTCAGAAAGGTACTGTTGCTCCAAAGTGCCAATGTTTATAATTGCTTTATCTTTTCATCTTTGTTACATTAGAACCCAAGTAATAGAGAAGTGCATAGGAACCTCGATCTCTCCCGTTGTCCTCTCACTATAGTTATCTATACATTTATCATTAAATTCTTTTTATTGTGCTTCCATTCATTATCATATCATTTATCAATTACTCCTGCTCTAGTCTATTTAGTACTCTGAGTTAGTAGATGCATGATAGTAAGTTATCAGATTCTTGACCCTAGCTTCCCAGTGGTAAAATATAAATAACGATCCTGGAATACTCTCGGTAAAATGCTACGATGGTGTTCTGTGCGCTTGCAGAATCTTTCATATTCTATATGCACTAACAAACGTCAACAAGCATTTTTGGCGCCGTTGCCGGGGAAGCAATTGGTGTAAAGATTTTGATAATGATCTTGATGTCTGCTAATTTAGTGTGCCACTAGCTTTAGTTGGATTACCCCTTGTTCTGTTGGGTGTGGAATAGACAGGACATAAAATGTCGTTTCGACCTTATGGCAAAGATTCCACAAGAATGAAGAACCCAGGGTGCCTGAACATTCAAGATCCATCATTAATCCTGGAACCCTGCCATCTCATAGGTTTGTGTATACATATATATTATTCTAACCATGTGTAGATTGGAGAAAAGGTCGTCGTCGCAAGAATTCAACTCTCATCCCATGTGACAGATATTTACGCTGCACCACTCACAAATCCCAGTTGTGAGCCATGGTAAGTATGATCAAGGTGAGACAGTCTTGCTCATGGACTTTAAACTTTATGAATAGTTATCTTCTTGCATTCCACTACATGTTTACTCTTAATCATTCATCCACTCCATTTAGTTTATGTTTTCTCATATCAAAACCACATCATGTTTAGTTCCTTTGTCTGCATTCATGTCATCTGCATCTAAAAAATATATTAAAAAAATCTGCTCACTGTGATCATACTCTGTCATCTCTTTTTGAATAAATCTTTGTTATGCTCTCATGCTACCTTTGTTTGCAATAGTATGTTTTAGTTTGAAGGTACATCCTTAGGGTACTTCCATAGGCTTTTTAAATTAAGCGTGGTGCTTAGGTTAAATAGTCTACCTTAATCAAATTAGACACGGAGTTTGGTTTGATTATTGATTTGAAATTAGCTTGTGTAGACATTGGATATTTTGTTGGACTAACCCCTGCAGAAAACTCTCAAATACAATTTGGGAAAGTCCTGAGATGAATTCACATCAGAGATGAAGCAAGGCATATGCTGAACTGCATAATGGAGACTCAGCTCATTCATCATGGATGAAAGAACTGTGAGTATTAATGTTTATTTCAATTTATCTTCTACTGCAAGTATCTTTTGCCTTGAACCATGTTAAAATGCAGCCAACACATAAAATACTAAGTCTATGCTAAAGTAATCTTAAAATCATCTTTTCATTAGCATCGATGAATAACACCTAACTTGTGGATAACAACCCATGTTTCACATTCAGTGCAATCCTTCGGGTATATGTCCACTAACATTTTGTAAGAGATGAGATTTGCTTGTTCATGGTGTGAACTTAAAGATCCAAAACCCATCCAGTGGATAGACAAAACTCATCATCAGACAAATCACTAGTGATATCGAAGGCAGCCAAGCTTTGTGCCATCCCAAGGCCTAAGTTAGGACACTGATGATGAGCAGGATGCAACTCATCCCGTATGGTTCAATCTGTGCCTACGCTCATCATTGTCGAAGACATCAACACCGACACCAACAACAAATATATGGGTGATGATATGCCAATACATTATAACATCTATGTGTCGTCCGAAGGAAGTCTGTTGGTGGTTCACTATGAAGACAAGTAGTGGAAGTTCTCCTCACTTCTAACCATTGCAACACAAGAGCTAGTTGGAGGGATGAGGTGGAACAACTTCAACAACAAGGTCTACAATTTCAACTAATGAACGTGTTGTTGAAGAAACATCCACCTACTTCACAAGCCAGTTTTGGGGAGACACAATTCCGTTGTCTATATTTGTTTCATGATCAAGGGAAGGAAGGAGAAATCCAGCTTCAAGACACTTTGACCTCCTACTCACCACTTTGATCAGTAGAAGCCACTAGACGCTGCCCCACCCAAGAAGAAGAATATGATCCATCACTCATTCTTGGAAGATCGTTTTTGAACACCACCAATGTTGTCATCAATGTCAGACCTAGAGACGTCCACTTTTGGATCTTTGATCAAAAGGTTCACTGCTTCAACTACACCATTATGAGCAGCCGAAGAAAACCAAGAGAAAACGTTGACTCAACCGACAAATGAAGAACCAACTACCAGGAATTGAGAAAGGCATCATAAAGGGTGAAGCCACTGCACTGCAAGAATTAGAAAATGGAGAGATAGTACCTGAGTCTACAAATCAAGAGAATAGTTGACAAAGTCTCCATCATCTGGACCTATTGAGAACAAGACTCAGCTGGCCCACTGTGAGATAGACAAGAGAAGACAAGCTAGTCATGAACCACAACCAGCTAAACAAGAGAAGTTTCCACAAGGTGGTTCGACGCAATCACTCTTCAATGATAAAGTATCATTTCAAGGTAAGTGACCATCACTTTAAGCTTCTCCTTGATTCTGGTATGCGCATACATAAAGAACCAAACATGTTTAAGTTGCACCTCACATGATCCAACCTAATCAACTCAACATGTTCAGTTCTTTACTCTTTGTTCCTGACTTTACTCTCTTGAATCTCACTTAAATGAGCTAAAATGTTGTGCATCCAACCTTTGGAAGGTGATATATCACAATCATGAAAAGATCAACACATTATGCATATATTATCCTTTCTTGGGTTAAGCAAATTGATCTGTTAAATATTTTAAGATGCTAATTTCATGCTCATCTTCTGATCCTATCACTCATGTTAAGATTGAATAGAATACATAAACAACAAGTTTACCTTGTTCAATGTGCCTAAGGTTAGAATGAACAAAACTTTTGGTTCTGTTGGTGTTTTTCCACCAACAGAGCCCATACACTTGATCTCTACCTTGACTTTATGAGCAGGATACACTCTTGCGCAAAACATGGAGGAGTTTGTCAACTCCCACATTCTACAGAGTGAAGGTCCTGGATCTACAACAACATGCACATTGAGCAAGATGCCACCAGCTTCCACAATTAATGTTTCACTTCAAGTTGTTGGGCAAGCGAAGAACATGGGTGACACCATATCAAGAGGTGTAGTTATCAAGGTCTACATATTGGGATCAAATGATGCACCTCAGGAATGAACATGGTGAGAAGTCATGTTCAAAGGACTTAAAATATTGAACCCTCACCGAAAGGTAAAATCGGTAGTTATCCATATTTATCTTTTCTGCATTAATTTCTATTTTTGCATGTTTAGTGTTCATCATCATCTCTCCATAG
Source organism: Coix lacryma-jobi var. lacryma-jobi (assembly GCA_009763385.1). Classification (NCBI taxonomy): domain Eukaryota; kingdom Viridiplantae; phylum Streptophyta; class Magnoliopsida; order Poales; family Poaceae; genus Coix; species Coix lacryma-jobi. The sequence continues at coordinate 96,116,236 of CM019829.1, forward strand.
CATATTTACTTCTCTACATTAGCATTACATAAAAATAAAAATAAAAATATTTTACTTTTTGCACTGCATCATAAAACTTAAAGCCTCATGTGAATAATTCGGTGGTGTGTAAAAACCCACATGAAATATTCACTGTGGTGGCATAAAAATAAAAATAAATATGCATTAATTCTATTGCATTTTTGCATCATAAAAAATATATAAAAATACAAAACTATTGAGAAAGAGATCTTACTGAAACTCTAGACAACTAAGGCTTGAATGACCAACCACTAATGCTTAATCTGTTCCACAAGTTTTGTTGTCTATTTGGGTTTCACAGGATTTAAAGGGCCAAGAAACGCTGACAAGCAAGTGAATGTCTCATCCTTTATTGGAGCACTATTTCAACAACCATCAACATCAATGAAAGCTCCGATAAAGGAAGAACATTTTCACCGCCAGTCTGCTAGATTGCAAGATCGAACGTATACGTCAATATTCAGCTTGGGGGAAAGCACCCCCGTGTATCAAGGTAAGTACCTTTTGTAAGATGGATTTTTGGCATATTATAATATTATATAGCCTATTTAGCACGAGCCGAATGAGGCGGGCCTATAAATAATTTGAGAATGTCATAATGCCTACGAAATATGTGAGACGTAAATACTTGGGCTAAAATGACATTACGAGTTCCCAAATGACCATCAATTACCACGAAAGGCTGATTAACAGTATTGGGCTCATGCATGGCCCATCCAAGTGCTCTCTCAGTCTGTCGTGTGTGGGTCGCTGAGACTTCTAGGCCCACGATGATCTTTGTTCTAAGGATGATCAAGCTCACTAACTATCGGAGTACATGCAAGATATGAGCTATAATAAAATATGTTGGACTTAAAGAAGTTGATTAATTAGTTCAAAGGCTTGGTTAACCAGAATGGGCTCGTCATATGTATAGCTTACGCATGGCCCATCCAGATGTTTTCTCACATGTGGCTTTTCATGGTCGAGCACCAGGCTCATAATGAACTTTTGAATAAAATAATTAGTGTTGCTAATTAAGCCCAATTTATATTATATCAAAAGAATGCAAAGTACATGCACGTGGGTACTATATATGTGGGCTACACAAAAGCTAATTAATCTCTGTATAAGAAAGCTATTTGTGCGTGAGTTGTTTAGCCAGCAGATATGCATATGTATGGGTACGAGTATTTGTCAGCAGTACGTATATTTTCCTTTCCATTTGCCCTGCATGCTGCAGACACGTATCATGTGAGCTGGAACTGCTTCCAGAAGCCTCTCGGATTTAGAACACCAGCCCAACTAGCCGGCTCCACGTTGTCTTGCGTTTCAAATATGACGAGGTTATCCGCAGGAGGAGATAAGGACGCCATATGATTCGAATTTTAAATGAATGTCGGTGGCAAACTGCTGAATGGATAACTCTTCCACACATTGCAAATTTCAAAATCGAGTTCCGTCCCGCCCGCGCAGGACGACGAACGGCCACGAGCGACACGGCCGGGCATGACGCTCCTCGCGAATGGATCGGTGGCGGCGCATCCCTGGGCACCAGCTCAAGCCTGCTATACCCTAGTGTTGGCTATAAAAGGAGGCCAACTCTCTATTCTCGGAGGGAAGCACCAACACGCCGCTGCCCTTGTCTAAAAAAAAAACACGCCGCTGCCTGGCCACGTGGCCCAGTGGTGGAGGCGTATGAGCGGCGGCTCGACAACATGGTGCATCTACGATGACCGCGGCAACCCAACAGAAACACACAGCTTCGTCCACTGCCGCGACAAATACGACGTCCGTCAACAATGCGCCGGGTATGACGATGACCGGAATGGCAATCACACGATCACCATGACGACATAGCTGCGGGCCGGCAGCCTGGCCATGGCCCACTTTGGCAAGCCTTGGGTGGCAGCAGCCCGAAACGTACATACGTGTACATGTACAATAGATGACGACAGAAGCAAATAAAAAAAAGCAAACCGTCTACACAGTATCATGCATATATGCAAACTATGTACGTGCCTGGGCAAAGTGCATGTCATTCAACATGATTGTTTAGCCCAATATTGATCTCTCGGTACATGCAAGTCACGGGCTCCGATAAGCCCGAAATCCATTTGGGTTTAACACCCACAAATATTTCTAAGTCGTGGCAAAGCGCTCGAGTCGACACACATGTACGTAAATTGGCGAGCTGATTAAGTGTCATGCCAATGATCTCAGGAATCTACAAAAAGGAGAAATCTCCTAAGTATTACATGAGCACAAGTCTCACATTTACCACGACCCCATTTCCGCACCGTCAAGGCCGATGATCTATGTGAAGTCATTTTCTTCCCCTTACCGACGAGGCTGGGATGTTCCTTTTCCGTGACCGATGAGGCCGGAATTATTTGTTCGCGACCGACGAGGCCGAACACTTGACTTCATTATAGGATCCGCACGACGAGGCCGGATACCTTGCTAGAGGCCGACGAGGCTCTAGCACTTCACCATTTTCATATATTTGTGCTTATGCATATATACGGAGACGACTCTTATTTATTCGGAGACGACAATGACGACCATCGGCATAGCTTAATCGGAGGTGTTCTGCGGACCAATACTGCAGATGTAATTAACTGGAGGCCTCTAGAGGCCCCAGGAACCAGAAGTCACACAATCCTCTGATTGTCAGATGGAACTCAGCACAATATATATTAAGTGGGAAATTGTACTTTGTAATTCTCCAATGAATGAATAAAGTGTTGTTTCCCTGAATTGTTGTTCCTTGTGTTTTATTGCACATTTATTTTATTTTGTATACGGATGTATACTGGCACGCCTGCGCATATTAGTACTAAGTAGTATGACCCACGAAACACGGAGAGATCCCGCAGAATGATTTCTCTGGCGAAACACCTTTATCCTCTTAAGTTTTTCTTTTTATAAATAAATTCAAAATACAAAAAAAATGTGAGCACATGAAGGATCACCCTTAAAAAGAAAAAGAACAAAAATATTTGGGCACATCAAGGCTCGATGCGATCGAAAGGATTAGCTTGGGGGAGATGCACTTCCGTTATCTTCGTGATTCAGGTATGTCTTACTACTATCTTAATATTTTTAATAGGTTATAGTGTGTGTTAGATTAAATAAATAAAGCATGTCAAATCTGAAGAACACTCTCTCTCATTTCTTAAAATGGAAATGATGAATAGTTGCTCTATTGTATTTCTTTCTAGTACCTAGCCTTCAAGCATGAGTTGTCCTAAGTTTAAAAATTAATAATGTCTTAAAATAAAATTAAATATACGGGTATCAAATGCTTGATCTAGAGTCTAGGTAATTGACAGATATGATATGTGATGATCTGAGCTACTGTTATCTTGTTCTAAAACAACACTAGAGTTCTGGAGAGTTCCCAATATTAATATGACGAATAATTGCATTGAGTTAAATTAAGCTTTGTTGACCCTGCGAGAAGTTATCATACTATTGAATTGAGATCACTTACACATTTCATCCATCCTCCGCATAAATTCTCATGATTATCTATTGATATCCTCTCAAAAGTTTGTTGGAAGCATGTGGCTATTGAAAAAAAGAGAGAATTTTTTTTTTGAGGAAATAAAAAGGGACAAGTGCCTGAAACGTCAAAAAGATAGATCCCGAGGAAATAAAAAGGGATAAGTGTCCGGAACCTCGAAAAAAAGGAAGAAGAGATGAATATCAGAAAAAAATGGGCACGTGTCCGCTAGTAGAATTAGCCCAATAGCCATGTGTCTCTGATAGACGGAAGAGAGTGATATATTTAAAAGAGCATCCGCCTCCATTCTCCATACACATGCACTTCTCGATTCAATGGTATGGTTGACTTTCTCTTTGGATCCATTGATTAATTTGATAACATATGTTTTTATGCTTTTTGAAAATTCATAAAAACTCTGGGATAATGGTGAAGTGAAAGAGCAAGAGACATAGTGCTTACTCAAGATTCAAGATAAAGTACTAAGCCATGTGATAAATAATATGACATCTTTTCTAATCTAAATGAGAACTTTTGTTTGAATGCATCAGTACTTGTTAGAAGTGCAGATATTGCAGCAACTCCTGATCCATTGTTGAGTTTGACTTTGCTAAGGGACTAGCAAAGGGTAAGCTTGGGGGAACTTGTTGACGGTCCTTAATGTCTATTTTATACCATCAACTATTGCATGAATTAATATGAAATAAACCATAAAGCATAGTTGTAGGGTTTGATTCTAACAAGTTCCACGAGTTGTGTTGCTCTCACTTGCTTTGCAGGATTATCAATATTTCACCATATAAAAGTATCTCAAGTGATGAAACAGAGCACACCATTGTGAAGACCTCATCGAGACGATCGAAACAGATATATGATTTGCTATATTTGGAGTCTCGGAGCGGGAGTCCTCGATGGATACGACTTGGAAGATTCTAGAACATTCTGAGACATTCTAGAAGACATGAGAAGGCGACCCACGGAAGGCGGGGCCCACCTGTCATAGAGGGAGACCGTCTCCCTCCTGGGCCGGTCGGTCTAGTATAGGGCCCAAGTTCGCTCCCTTTCGCGTGACGCACTCCAACACAACTCTTCAACACAATTTGGCCCATTAAGACCCATGTGCATATGGCGAAGAATTTAGTACCACATCGCTTGCCCAAGGTGTAGGGGAGGCCAGGAGCCCCTATATAATAAACCCCAGACCCCCCTGAGGCAACACATCATCATGTAGTTGTAGAGGCGTCCCTCGAATGGATGACCTCTCTTCTCTATGTAATTAGGTTTAGATTTTCCAATGTAATAGCTTAGCTCTAGTCGGGAGTTAGGGAGAGCGGAGCTGCACTCCGGTTCCGGAGGAGTCTTCAGAGTTTTGGTATGTCTTTGTATCTTTTCTTTGTAAGACTTATGCTTTAATATATTTATCTTCTCTATTTACTTTATGCTTTATTATATGATTAGTATAGTTGTTATATCTTGGCATGAGATCTTTGCTCGTATTGAATGCTCTAGTTATAGGCCATAATTAGAGTAGTATTTGATAGATTAGACATGGTGTTTAGTCTATAGGTTACCTGAGGTTGCGCTCAATCCCACGGAATAGTTGTGGTATCCCCAGGGGTGACAGCTCTGTTAGGCCTTCATAGTCCACCACGTTTGGATTGATGTTTTCGTAGAGCTTTTGGCAGCCTTCCCCTGACTACCTTCTTCCCAGTCTTTTTCGAGAGTCAGAAAGGTATTGTTGCTCCAAAGTGCCAATGTTTATAACTGCTTTATCTTTTCATCTTTGTTACATTAGAACCCAAGTGATAGAGAAGTGCATAGGAACCTCGATCTCTCCCGTTGTCCTCCCACTATAGTTATCTATACATTTATCATTAAATTCTTTTTATTGTGCTTCCATTCATTATCATATCATTTATCAATTACTCCTGCTCTAGTCTATTTAGTACTCTGAGTTAGTAGATGCATGATAGTAAGTTATCAGATTCTTGACCCTAGCTTCCCAGTGGTAAAATATAAATAACGATCCTGGAATACTCCCGGTAAAATGCTACGATGGTGTTCTGTGCGCTTGCAGAATCTTTCATATTCTATTTGCACTAACAAACGTCAACAGTGCCTCTGCTGCCTCGGCCTCTGTCTGGCCCTGCCCGGAGCTCTCGGGCTCCACACCTGGTGAGGTGAACGTGGTCCAGCGACCGGCGGCCATAAGCGTTCCAGTCGACGAGCCGTGCCGACGCTCGACCTCCTCTATCGCTCTGCGCTGGTCTGGGGACAACTGGTCCTGAATCCTGAGTCTGCCAGCACTACCACCCTGCTCTGCACGCCCTGTGGCGTCTGCCACTGCCCTGGCCTGATCGGCCTCCCGTTGCTCCCGAATGCGCTTCCTGCGCGTGATCAGCTTCCCCTTCCCGGGCCTCTGACCGAAAGGGGAGGGACGCGGAGGAGAGTCCCCCGGAGCACCACCGACGTTCTTGCAGCGCATAGCTGACAAGAACGAGAAACACTGTCGCTGAAAGGGGCTCTGGACTGCCGCTGAAACAAGCTGACAAACCAATCTGACAATCAAACTCCTGACAGAGAAGCTCCCCCTATCACAGACCGGCTCCCACTGACACTAGCGAGGCTTGGCCTCGATCCGTACCCGCGGGCTTGGCCCCAGGTTGACTGACACTGCCAACTGCCAAGCTGTCACGGAGACTGACTCGCTGACGATCCGACGACACGACCCAAGAAGGAGATAAGAACAGACGTTTGGGCGCCCACGTGTCACACCAAGGATGCTGAGAAGGTCAACAGGCCGAGGGAGAGCTCGCCGGGGCCGAAGACGAAGTCGGAGGGGAAGGACTAGCAGGGACGCGACTCCGGCGATGGCGAGGACTCCGGCGATGAAACGCCGGCGAGGATGGAACCCGCGCGCTCGAAGAGGAGCAGACGAGCGCACGCGGCTGATTGCGAACTGAGGGCACGGTGGAGCGAGCCGGGCACGGCGGCCGGCGAGGGTGGGCGCGGTGGCGAGGGCGGTTGCGGCGGCGAGGGCGGGCGCTAGGGTTGACAGCAGCGGCGCGAGCACGGGCTAGGTCGGGAGCACGAGGAGGAAGATGGAGTAATGACACGTGGGTCCCAATTATCAGTTAAAGAACTCATTGCGCCGCTTAAAGGGGCATCGGACGAGCCGATGTGAACACATCAGATGCACCGATGCCAGTCCAGAGAGCTCCAGTTCTGCCAAAATCGCATCGGACGCGTCCTTTGCCTTGGCATCGGACACTAGGCAGCGTCCGATGGAGCACCGGACGCTCCGATGGTGATGATGAGGACATCGGCAAGATGGAGTCATGGACGCCTCCAATTCAAGAAGGGGAGGATGATGAGGACATCGCCACGCTGGACACACCGACGCCATGGTCTTCCCCAAGTTGCAATCCGTCTCCAACTCAGCTACCACGTCACCCTCGGAATTCAGGAGCAGTACCGGGTAAAATCAACGCCACGGATGCATACGGATTCCGTTTTCGACGAACCAGATATGCTTGGAAAGATAATTTGATAAGCTAACCAATAGAATTGGAATCATGTCAAAATACATCCGGAGTCAACGGGAATCATCAAAACAAGTCAGCGTCTAGAATCTGCCAGGGTGCTGCGACACCGTCTTTTGGTCTGATGGGCCGTGTATCGTCTTAGAGCCCATTAGGGGGCGCGTCCAGCAGGGGCGACGACCTAAACCCTATAATTAGCCGCCGCCGTCGTCGTTAGGTCTTGGGTTTTGTTTAGAGTTTAGTTTTCTATTGAGGAACTGAATCATTCATTGTAACTGTGGTGTCGAATCCTTTTACAGTGATCCAGGGCCCCCGTTCTTGATCTCCTCCACTGTGTCGATTAGTCCTTTGGAACCGAGTTCTTGAACCCTCTATTGATATTCGCATAATTCATATTTGCAATTTCAGATTGCGTGTTTTTACCTTCTTGCTTGTGTTCTTCGATTCGCTTGCAGGATTAGCCTTCTTGGCGAGGTCAATCAAGTTGTGCTTGGTTGATAAACAACGAAGCAGTGGTGTAACGGTTGCAGGGTTCGAATCGTGTCTGATTTGAAGCCGGATCGCTAATGTCGAGTTCTCCACCAATTGAACCTATCGCTACCTCATGGAAGATCGGGCCATCCCTTATCAGGTGACACCTACCCTGACACTGTTCCAGCCGGAGCTGTTTACAGTGCAGGGCATCGGACGCTGGGGGAGCGTCCGATGCAGCGTCTGATGCCTCATTTTGGGCTGTTTTGAAGATTTCTGTTGCGGCTCCCTCTCCCAACCAAGTTCCAACTCGAATAAGAGGCAAATAAACACCAGTTGGGACCTAGTATGAACATCCTCGCATAAACCCTCAATTTTATAAATATTTTGCCATAGGCTACATATCATTTTTAGGTAAAATAGACAATAAAACCCGAGGAGACAACATGTGGCCACCAATACTAGGGGTCTCAACCATTAGGAGCCTCAAATGCTACCCTTAGCGGTGGACGAACACAGCGGTTGCTCAAAGCTTAACCGAAAAGAAACGATAAAGCAACAACCATGCAAATGCAATGCATTATGGAATTTGAATCTAGGTTGCTTGTCAAGTTTGCTCATGGGTAAGCTTCTTCACACGCTTTTTAGGGCGGCTATCTTAACCACGTCTGACAAGCCTATGTGCATAGCATAATTTAAACATGGCATATGATACAATGCAATGCAATGCAAAGACAACCCCCTTTCACCTTTTGACAAAGTTACCTAGATTAAGCACATTAAGCTCACTTCGCAATCTGCAAAGGGTGTTTTCATCTAGGGGTTTTGTGAAGATATCCGCCAATTGATCTTCGGTTCTAACTCCCTCTAAGGATATGTCTTTCTTTGAAACATGGTCTCTAAGAAAGTGATGGCGAATATCTATGTGCTTTGTGCGAGAGTGTTAAACCGGGTTGTTAGCAAGCTTAACCGCGCTCTCATTGTCACACAACAAAGGTACCCTTTCTAGAACTACACCATAGTCTAAAAGGGTTTGTTTCATGTAAAGGATTTGTGCACAACAAGCACCCGCGGCTATGTATTCCGCCTCGGCGGTAGACAAGGCCACACTATTTTGCTTTTTCAAACTCCATGAAACTAGTGATCTCCTAAGCAAATGGCACCCTCCGGATGTGCTTTTTCTATCTACTTTGCAACCCGCGTAATCCGAATCGGAATACCCAACGAGTTGGAAGTTAGCTCCTTTGGGATACCAAAGGCCAATGCTTGGGGTGTGCTTTAGGTACCTAAGGATTCTCTTCACCGCTATGAGATGTGATTCCCTAGGATCGGCTTGAAAACGAGCACACATGCACACACTAAACATGATGTCGGGCCTAGATGCAGTCAAATATAACAAGCTACCAATCATAGAACGGTAGAGAGTTTGATCAACTGGGTTACCTCCCACATCTAGGTCGAGATGTCCGTTTGTTGGCATTGGAGTCTTGATAGGCTTGCAATCATCCATGTTGAAGCGCTTGAGGAGGTCTTTTGTGTACTTCTCTTGAGATATAAAAGTCCCCTCCTTCAATTGCTTGACTTGGAAGCCTAGGAAGAATGTGAGCTCGCCAATCATGGACATTTCGAACTCCTTCGACATCAAGTCACCAAATTCCTTGCAATAGGCTTCATTTGTTGACCCGAAGATGATATCATCAACGTAGACTTGACAAATGAAGATCTCTCCATCAAGCTTCTTGGTGAATAGTGTGGTGTCGACCTTCCCAATGGTGAAGCCCTTCTCAATGAGGAAGTCCCGGAGACGCTCGTACCATGCTCTTGGGGCTTGCTTGAGCCCATATAGCGCCTTGGACAACCTATAAACATGATTAGGATATCTAGGGTCTTCAAACCTAGGAGGTTGATCAACATAGACTAGTTCATTTATGAAGCCATTTAAAAAAGCACTTTTCACATCCATTTGATATAATTTAATGTCATGATGTGATGCATATGCAAGGAGGATACGAATGGCTTCGAGTCTTGCGACCGGTGCAAAGGTCTCTCCAAAATCTAAACCTTCAACTTGAGAGAACCTCTTTGCCACTAGCCTTGCCTTGTTTCTAACAACCTTGCCTTGATCATCTTGCTTGTTTCTAAACACCCATTTTGTTCCAATGACTCTTGCGCCTTTGGGTCGCTCTTCAAGTGTCCAAACTTGGTTGTGGGTGAAGTTGTTTAATTCTTCATGCATAGCATTCACCCAATCCGGATCACCTAGAGCTTCATCTACAATGGTAGGCTCAACAAGAGACACAAAGGAGTGATGTTCAATAAATAAAGCAAGTTTTTGAGATCGAGTCATTACACCCCTTGTTGGACTCCCTATGATGAGATCTTGAGGATGAACTTGTAGTAGAGGAGTAGTCCTTTGATCAACCACTTGAGGGGCCGCTTGAGGAGCATCAACATCTTGAGCTTGTACCACCATTTGACCATGGGAGACATGAGTATCTTCAAATGGCTCTCTCCCATTTTTGTCATCATCATGTGGTACATTGGATGAGGATGGCTTGTCAATGACTTGCACATCATCATCATCATCTTTAGGCTTGATGGCTCCAACCGGCATGTTCTTCATTGCTTCCCTCAATGGTTCATCACCTACATCATCAAGATTTTCATGCTCTCCTTGAGAGCCATTAGATTCATTGAATTCCATATCATATGTTTCTTCTACCATCTCGGTGGCATGGTTGAATACTCGATATGCTTTGGACTTCAATGAGTAACCAACAAGAAAACCAATATCATATCGGCGTTGGAACTTCCCTAGGTGTTGGCGCTTCTTGTAGATGTAGCATTTGCACCCAAACACTCTAAAGAACGATATCCGGCTTCTTGTTGTTGAGTAGCTCATAGGGGGTCTTGCCAAGGAGACGATGGGGAAACAACCGGTTTGATGCATAGCAAGCGGTGTTGATTGCTTCCGCCCAAAATCTTTCCGGTGTAGTGTACTCATCTAACATTGTCCTTGCTAGGGTGATTAGTGTCCGATTCTTCCTCTCAACTACCCCATTTTGTTGTGGTGTGTAGGTTGCGGAGACTTCATGCTTGATCCCAACTTCATCACAATACTCCTCAATGTGGGTGTTGTCAAACTCCTTTCCATTATCACTTCTAATTTTCTTGATCTTCAAGCCAAATTCATTTTGGGCTCTCTTGGCAAACTTCTTGAATGAAGGGGTTGCTTCGGATTTGTCATGAAGAAAGAATACCCAAGTGTATCTAGAATAGTCATCAACAATCACTAGGCAATAGAGATTTCCACCCAAGCTAGCATATGTTGTTGGCCCAAATAGATCCATGTGAAGTAGCTCTAACTCTCTTGATGTTGATACAAAGGCTTTGGTTGGATGAGTATTTACAACTTGCTTGCCGGCTTGACATGCACTACACAATTTGTCCTTCTCAAACTTGACATCCTTCAAGCCTCTAACCAAATCCTTCTTCAATAGCTTGTTGAGAGTGTTCATTCCCACATGAGCCAATCTTCTATGCCATAGCCAACCAAGTGAACAAACATGTCTTCAAGTTGGCATCTTCGGAGGAGAAATCCACTAGATAGAGATTGTTGTATCTAAAACTTTTGAATATCACTTGTGTATCATCTTTCTTGGTCACAACCACTTCTTTGTCGGTGAACAAACATTGAAAGCCAAGATCACATAGTTGCCCAATGGATAGCAAGTTGAAGCTCAATGATGCAACAAGAAGCACATTGGAGATGGTATGATCATTTGATATTGCCACTTTGCACAATCCCTTGACATTGCCCTTTGAGTTGTCACCAAATGTAATCTTTTCTTGGTCATCGACATTCTCTTCTAGTGAGGTGAACATCCGGGGATCACCAGTCATATGTTGTGTGCAACCACTATCAATCACCCAATGAGATCCACCGGTCTTGTAGTTCACCTACACACACAAGAAATCAAGCTTGAGCTTTTGGGACCCAAACTTGTTGTGGTCCCTTAACCTTCTCAACTAGTGACTTTGCAACCAATATTTGCTTTGGCCTATTCTTGTTAGGAGGCCCCATGAACATGACTTTCATCTTGCCACTAGAGTCTTGTCTAAGCATGTAGTGAGCATTGAAAGCAAAGGGCCTAGCATGCTTGGGCAAGGGTGTGGGTTTAGGCTCTTCACAATCATGAGCAAAATGACCTTCTTTTCCACACTCATAGCATCTTCCAATCTTCTTCTTCTTTGGCTTAGTGATGCTCTTGTGTTGCTTCATCTTCTCTTTAAGGAAGCCGATGCCATTTCTATTTGTCTTCATCACGGTGTTCATGAGTAGCTCACTTTGAAGACATTGACCCTTGGTGAATTTCTTCAATCCGGTGGTAAGGTGCTCCTTCTCTTTGTTGAGCTTGTCATTCTCTTGTTGGAGCTCCAATTGAGATGGTGTCATTTTGTAGTCCCTCTCCATCTTCAATCTCTTGTTTTCTTCTTTTAGCATGTCTAGCTCAAGTGACATGCTATAGTCATCATCATGAGTTTCAATGACAACTTGCTTGGTGGTTGTAAGCTTCTCTAGATCAACTTTGAGCTTTGCATTCTCATTCTTGATCTTGACATAGTCATCATAGTGATCGGCCTCAACCACTTTCTTGCCCTTGCCACTAGCTCTTTGCTCATCATGCTCACTAACTAAGTCCTCACAAGATGTTGCTATGTCACACTTAACAACAAGGTTAGGAGCATCATGTGGCTCATGAGAAAGCATATCATAAGCAACACTAAGTGTATCATGATCTACTTTGACTTGAGTATATTTCTCTTTGAGCAAAGCATAACTAGTGGTAAGATCACTATGCATCTTATCAAGTTTTTCATTTTTAGCTTTGAGCTCCTTGTTAGAGGACTTGAGCTCCTTGATAGATGATGACATAGTAGCAAGTTCATCTTTTAGTTCATCACTAGCATGTATAGCGTGATCATACTTCTCAACAAGAGATTCATTTTCATCAACAAGCTTTTCATTTTTAGCTCTAGTCTTTCTTATGATTTTAGAGTAGTTGTTTAGCAATGTAACAAGCTCATCATAAGAGGGTGCCTCAAATTCACCATCACTATCACTATCACTAGAGTCATCATCGCTTTGTACCTTTCGATCACCTTTAGCCATGAGGCATAGGTGTGTAGATGATGATAGTGACGGTGGTGGTGGTGGTGTAGAGGAGCCAATGACTAGAGCGGCCATCTTCTCCTTCTCATCATCGCTATCTTCATTTGATGAGCCATCGGAGGAGTCAATGTCGGTGAGCCAATCACCAACAATGTAAGCTTTACCACCTTTCTTGTGGTATTGCTTCTTCTTGCCATCCTTCTTCTTGTAGGGCTTCTCATTCTTCTTCTCATCTTCACTTGATGAATCATATTTCTTGCCCTTGTTCTTGTTCTTGTAGTTGTCCTTCTTGGGCTTGGTACATTGATGAGCAAGATGGCCAAGCTCACCGCAATTGTAGCAATCCATTTCGGAGATTGGCCTTCTCTTGCTACTTGTGAAGAACTTCTTCTTTCTTGAGTCAAAGTTGACTCCGTTCTTGCGGAGCTTCTTCAACATCTTGGTGGTCCTCCTCACCATGAGAGCGATGTTGGAATCATCCTCTTCATCACTTGAGCTCTCATGATGCATCTCAATAGCCTTGGACTTGCCCTTCTTGTCATGGCTTGCTTTGAAGGCCAAGTCCTTCTTCTTGTCGGTGGAAGAGCCACCACTTGGTGTGATGTGCAAGTACATCTCATGTGCATTGATCTTTCCCAAGATTTGAGTTGGTGTAGCGGTGGAAAGATCGCCTTGATGTAGCACCATCACAATGTGTCCATATTTGTCAATTGGGAGGACACAAAGGATCTTCCTCACAACATCGGATGGTTGCATTTGTGTGAGACCAAGTCCATTGAGTTCTTCTACAAGAACATTCAAGCGTGAGTACATTTCATTTGCACTTTCATTAGCATGCATATCAAAAGAATGAAGCTTTTGCATAACTAAATGATAGCGTTCCTCACACTCACTCTTGGTTCCCTCATGGAGTGCACAAATGTTTTCCCATAGATCATGGGCATTTTTGTGGTTCCGGACGCGGTTAAATACATCCTTGCAAATGCCTCTAAAAAGGATGTTTTTGTCCTTTGCATTTCATTTCTCATTTTCCTCCTCATTAGGAGTAAGGCTTGTGCCTTCCTTAGGTTTGGCAAAACCGGTGATCGCGGCTTCGCGACATTTAACATCAACCGCATCTAGGTACGACTCCATACAGATTTTCCAATATGGGAAGTCGTCTCCCTCAAACATGGGAGGTGGTCCATCACCTCCGGACATCTTAACTCTAGGCGGTTAAGCCTAAATCGAGAGCACGATGCTCCGATACCAATTGAAAGGATCAAGATGCCCAAGAGGGGGGTGAATTGGGCTTTTCTAAAACTTCAGCAAGAATTAAAACCTATTAAGCCCAATTACCCCTCTTGTGCCTAGAAGTGTGTTTCTCTCTAATCTACCGCACAAAAGACCAAGTCTATGCCACTCCTACTCTAGCAAGGTGTTAACACTGGAATTTCGCACGCATAATAGGATGACAAGAGGGCCCAGTTGTCAATGGGAAAGCATTCGGCAGACGTCCAAGCGGTCGGCTAGTCTTCGGAATTTCGGTAAGTGCCCGTACAATCGGGTATCTTGCGAAACGGTGACCTCATTCGGGAAGCGAGATGGCTTGCACGAGAAGATACGTGACAATGGAGGATGCCGAGGAGAATAGGAATAAGGTTTGTATCTTTTCAAATTTCATTGTGTAAGTCATAGTCGTCTAGGACTCATTTTTCGTCCAGGGTATAAATATAAACCCTCGGCCATTGTAAAATTGTTCACAACCATACCAATACAAACCGGCCTCGTGCCAACTTCGAGTCCCTACTCGTGTCGTTGAGTTCTTCGAGAGGAATCATCGATCCGTCGACCTCCGTAAGTTCCGGCAACCTTGTTATCATGTCTAGTATCATGCGGTGGATTTAGATACGATGCAAGTAGTCTTGTTTGTTTTCAATGGTCGTGCGGCGGACCCTTGTTAGCAATCAAGAGGTCTTTGCCTATGCTTTGCTTGTGGATATATACCGTGCGGCAGGCGTCTATTCATATGTTTAGCAAAGGCAAGATAGTTATCGACTCTGTTAGATTTGGCAAGATCTGATAGATTCATTAAGTTACCATGTGTTGCATTATTTTATTTAATTTTGTAACACTCTTTTGCCCAATCTAGATTGATCTTTGTTCGGCCCTGTTTCACAAGTTTGCTTGTGTTTTAATAATTGCAAGATCATGACGGCCGAATTAACTTTCAATCTATATTGTTACATGTTGCGGGTTCGTGCATGTCAATCATGGTTAGGCTTTGAGAAAACTAGGTGTCGTGCGGCAGATGCAGGTTTTAGATTAGCTTAATCGTGCTTGTTTGTTTGTTCCTTCTTCATGGACCCCAACTCGGCTAGTTTGCTGAGCTTGGTTAAGCTTACACGAGTAATGAGTCTTTGTAGATTTGTTCAGATACATGCATGCTTTTAGCTCCTTATCATTAGATTGCATTATGCGGTGGATTAATCTAATTATAAGGAGTGGTGTAGATTTAGTTTATACTTGACGGGTTTATGAAAATTAGACGTGCGGCAGACTAATTGGATTAACCTATGCATGTGTTGTTTGGATAAATTTATATTTATCAGTTACCTGTTTATGATTCTTTATATCTTGATGATACCCCCTTACATGTACATTCAGCAACCGGTTGTTGATATATGCTCATTCTTAATGTTAGCCGAATGATCCCTGAACTTATCGACAGACAGCTTCTGTAGTTGTATGCCATCGTGATTGGCTTCAAAGCCGTACATATGGAACTGTCTGGTCTTACCCAGCATGTTCCAGTTTATTCTCACAGTTTTATCCCTTGTTGGTTTTCAGGTCAAACCGACTGGCACGTCTCCGGATTCCAAATCGTCCGGGCACCCGATTGAAGCCACGCTTTTTCCGGCTTGCTGTGTGTGAGGCGTGGAACCACATTTTGCGCCAACACACTTTTTGGCACGCCCGGTGGGACATGAACAGCCGATCCAAGTAATTGACTTTCAAAGCAATCTCTAGATGGATAACCCAATTGACGGAAACAAAGGAAAGTTGGGGCAAGGCTTCATGTCGGCTGACAAGTTAGAAGAAGTAGATATTGGTAATGAAACTGAAACAAGACCGACATATGTCAGTGCAAATTTGGATCCAGAGTATAGATTGAAATTATTAAGTCTTTTAAAGGAGTTCAAAGATTATTTTGCATGGGACTACACAGAGATGCCCGGGCTTGATCGCTCCATTGTGGAACATCGATTACCGATCAAACCTGGGTACCGCCCTTATAAGCAACCTCTTCGGAAGATTTTTAAGGAAGAAGGACTAGCCGACGTGAAAAAGGAAGTTGAGAGATTATTGAAAGCAAACTTCATTCGGCCGTGTAGATATGCAGATTGGATTTCAAACATAGTTCCTGTATATAAAAAGAATGGGAAGATGAGGGTCTGCATTGATTTTAGAGATCTCAATAAAGCCACTCCAATGGACAGTTACCCAATGCCGGTTGCCGAATTGCTTGTTGACGCAGCAGCTGGTTACGAAGTCATCAGCTTTATGGATGGTAACGCCGGATATAATCAAATCTTTATGGCAGTGGAAGATATCTCAAAGACAACTTTTAGATGTCCTGGTCATATTGGTTTGTTTAAATGGATTGTTATGACATTCGGATTAAAGAATGCCGGTGCAACTTATCAAAGAGCTATGAATTACATCTTCCATGAATTAATCGGCAAGATTGTAGAAATTTACATTGATGATGTAGTCGTGAAGTCTAGGAATCGTGCAGAACATTAGGCTGATTTGAGGAAGACTTTGGAATGCACAAGGAAGCACGGTTTAAGGATGAATCCAAACAAATGTGCTTTTGGGGTTTCGGCAGGAGAGTTTTTGGGGTTTCTAATCCATAAAGGAGGTTTATATCTGGCTTATCGGAAAGAGTTTTGCCTTTTTCTCCGTTGCTGAAGCTTAAGAAAGATCAAAAATTCATATGGGGTGACGTACAACAGAAAGCTTTTGATGAAATTAAAGAATATATGAAGGCACCACCAGTATTGGTACCTCCTCAACTTGGTAAACCTTTCAAGTTATACATGGCAGCCGATAAACTGACAATAGGATCGACTCTTATGCAAGAGTTTGAAGGAAAAGAAAGAGTAATAGCTTACCTTAGCCGAAAACTGTTAGACCCAGAAACGAGGTATTCGGCTACGGAGAAACTTTGTTTATGTGTATATTACTCGTGCACCAAGTTTTGGCATTGCTTGTTAAATGTCGAATGCGTGGTAGTTTCTGGATTTGACGTAATAAAACATATGCTGTCGATGCCTATTCTAAACGGAAGGATCGGTAAGTGGATTTTAGCATTGTCAGAATTTGATTTAAGATACAAATCGGCAAAGGCAGTGAAAGGTCAAGTTATTGCTGATTTTGTTACTCATCATCGTGATCCTTCTGCTAGTATAGTGAACATTGCACCTTGGACATTGTTTTTCAATGGCTCATCTTGTAGTAAAGGTGGTGGTGTCGGTATTTTCTTGATTTCCCCACGAGGATTAACTTTCAAATATGCTATCCCCATTGAGTTTCATGTTACTAACAACCAAGCAGAGTATGAAGCCTTACTCAGAGGACTTCAGCTTCTTGTGGAAATAAAAGCTATTGCTGTCGAGATCTTTGGGGATTCTGAGTTAGTTGTCAATCAATTGACTGGTCAATATGAATGCAAAAGTGATATATTGAGAGAATATTATGAAGAATGTCAGGAGCTTTTGAAATATTTCCAAATGGCAACTTTACATCATATCCCTAGGGGGCATAATGAAGAAGCAAATAAATTAGCTCAGACAGCTTTGGGGTATCGGGAAGGTCAAGAAGTTCTTGCCTTGGATGAAGGTTGTGTGGTTGATGATTGGAGAAAAGAAATTACCGATTACTTAAAAGATCCATCACAAAAGGTTTCCCGAAAGCTCAGGTATAAAGCTGTCAAGTTTGCGCTTCTTAACAATCAGTTGTACTATAAATCTATAAATGGGGTGCTCCTGAAATGTCTAAGTCGAGAGGAAGCCAAGAAGCTGATGTATGAAGTGCATGAAGGATTATGTGGCGCACACCAATCGGCCTACCGAATGAAATGGATAATAAGAAGGACTGGTTATTTTTGGCCAACTATGCTTGAGGATTGTTTCGAATATTATAAAGGATGTCAAGATTGTCAGAAATTCGGAAATATTCAAAGAGTCCC
Source organism: Coix lacryma-jobi var. lacryma-jobi (assembly GCA_009763385.1). Lineage (NCBI taxonomy): Eukaryota > Viridiplantae > Streptophyta > Magnoliopsida > Poales > Poaceae > Coix > Coix lacryma-jobi. Next base: position 96,134,163 of record CM019829.1, read on the forward strand.
AGCGACGGCTATGAATCCAATTGTCAAACTGTGGCCGTTTAGAGGATGGGCTATAGATTTGATTGGCCAAATTCATCCTTCTTCTAGTAAAGGACATAAGTTCATACTATTGGCTACAGATTACTTTACCAAATGGGTTGAAGTCGTACCTCTGAAGATGGTTACATCAGAAAATATGATCAATTTTGTTAAGGAACACATAGTTCACAGATTCAGGATCCCTCAAACTATAACAACGGACCAAGGGACTCAGTTTACATCATCCGAATTTTGTGACTTTGCTGAAGAAATGGGGATCAAGTTATATAATTCTTCTCCCTATTATGCACAAGCCAATGGTCAAGCCGAAGCATCAAATAAGATTATGATTAAGATTATCCAGAAGAAGATTGATGAGAAGCCAAAAAAATGGCATTCGGTTCTTAATGAGGCATTATGGGCTTACCGGATGGCATGTCATGGGTCTACTCAAGTGTCTCCCTACGAGTTGGTTTATGGACATTATGTTGTATTGCCATGGGAGTTACAATCAAGTTCAAGACGAGTTACATTGCAAAATGAGTTAAAGAAAGAAGATTATAAAAGTTTAATGATGGACGAACTGGAAGATTTGCACTTGATTCGTCTTAAGGCATTAGAGAATATAGAGAAGAACAAATTGCGTGTTGCCAGATATTACAACAAAAGAGTCAAGGAAAAACACTTTGAAGAAGGGGATCTAGTTTGGAAGGTTATATTGCCAATTGGGATGAAAGACAAAGCATTCGGTAAATGGTCCCCAAGTTGGGAAGGTCCTTTTCGAATAGTAAGACATGTGCCTGGCAATGCATATATTTTGAAGACCTTGCTGGGAGAGGAGTTTTCTAGAGCTATTAATGGGAGATTCCTTAAGAGGTTTCATCCCAGTGTGGAAGTCGGTGCATGAGTGGGTTTAAAATTTGTGTGCCATAAATTAGCCGATGAGAAGCATCGCCTTTAGCAAAAAAAATGTTCCCAGAGGTCTTTGACTATGCTTTGCTTGTGGATAGATACCGTGCGGCAGGCGTCTATTCATATGTTTAGCAAATGCGAGATAGTTATTGGCTTTGTTAGATTTGGCAAGATCTGATAGATTCATTAAGTTACCATGTGTTGCATTCAAAGTTTTAAATTGCGAGCTATAGATTTTAGCGGCAGACTCTTCTGGGCGCTATGAGCCGCTATAGCGATGCTATAGCACCGCTATTGCGCCGCTGTAGTGTAACACCTCTGGTGTTTAACTGTAATTAACTTGACATATCATCATTATCATCATTAAGCATCTTGATCATGATTTCATGTGTATGCATTTTGCTAAGTGTATCATTTTATGTGAATTACCTCTATTGCAAAAATCCTAATTAGCCCACTTCTCTCTACTAGGGCAAAATGGTAATTTCATCTCTGTGATTAGTTTTGTGTAATTCTTGTTCCTTTGGTGTCTTGAAGTTTTGTTGTGTTGGCCAAAGTTCAAAAATCAGAATTTGATTTCAAATCCCTTTTGCAAAACCCTAATTTCCAAATCCTGGATTTTATCCCTCTGGTGTAATTTAAAAATTTATTCAAAATTTGGGGTTGGTCCAAAAAGCAAAGTTGTAGAGCTGTCAAAGAGAAACAACTTTGGTATTTACAAATTTTCAAGTTGCAGTACAAAGTTTTGAGTTATTTCAAATTCAATCAAACCCCAACTTTTGTTCCCTTTTCAGTTTTCAAAAAGAGTTCAAAAACTAATGAGTTTCTGGAAAAGTGTATTATAGCAAAGTTGTAGGTTTTGATAAAAGGAACAGCTTTCATGTTTGAAGATTTTCTAGTTTCAGTATAAAATCCAAAGTAATTTTGAATTGATGCAAATTTCAAAAGTGTCCCCTTTTTCTGTTTTTGAATTTTGTTCAAAAACTGTTTGGAATTTGACAATGTTCTTTTTGACAAAGTTGTAGATCTCATTTTTCTGAACAACTTTGGTATTGGGAGTTTTTGTCGCACAGTTCAAATTTTGGGAGCATTTTGCAAAAGTCAGAAACTAGCCAAAAGTCAAACCCTACACCCTACACTGTTCCTCTTCTTCATAGCGACAGAGGGGGGGGCCCGGCCATGGCGCCCGCGCCGCGCCTGCCGTACGGCCGGCTGCTCCCCACGCGCCACCAACCTGCCGCCGCTGTCGCCCTGTTCCCTCCGCGCCCGCGCGCGAGCGCTGGCCCTCGCTCCCGTCCCCTACAGTCCTCTCCGCGCCGCCGCCGCGTGGCCATCGCCGGCCGAGCTTGCGCCCGAGCCCCGGCTGCACGCCCACGTATCCGCCAGAGCGCAATCGAGTGCGCACGCCTCCGCAAACCTCATCCACACCACCCCGAGGTCTCTACCGGCCCTGGCCGCGGCTATATAAGCCCGCCGGAGCTCCGACCTCCGCACTCATCTCCGCCTCCGTCGCCAGCACAGTCCAGTGCCTCCGCCGCTCCACCACCTAGCTCAAAAGCTCCGCCGTGTTCTTGTGCTGCTTCACCACCCTCCAATTTTACCTCTACCGCCTCCAATCGCCCGGCGTAACCTCGCCGTTCCCATCTCCGGCAGAAACCCGGCGAGCTCGGGTTCGTGAAATTCGTCGCCTCCGGCCTCGACCATCCCTCACCGACCCCCGTGTCGTGTTCCTCGGTCCCGTGCGACTCTGACCAGACCCTTGCGGTCTCGTGTGTTGCGCAGGGTCGCCGGAGCGCCGCTCGCCGCTCGCCGCCGAAGGAGCTCCACCGAACCACCGCCCCTCGAGCCCGTGTCGAGCCTCACCCTCGAGCGCGTGCCGAGCCTCACCCTCGAGCCCTGCCTCCAATCCTTGGTAAGCACCCGAGGCCTCGGCCTCTGCTTCCACTCCGTCTCGCCCGAGCCCGAGCCTCGGCGGACAGACCCTCACCACTTCGCTCGAGCCAGGCCTCGAGAGAACCTGTGCACCCTCCGCCTCGTCGAGCCAGGCCTCGGACGAAACGTTTGGTTTCCGTCTCGCCCGAGCCTACCAGCCAGGCCTCGGTCGGCCGAGAGTTCCGCGATTCGCCCGAGCCCCGTTCCGACTCGAGCACAGTGCTCTTTTCCTTTTAAAAATGGGAACAGTTCTGATATTTCATCTTTTTGTATGATTTTCTGTGTTGATCCAAAAATTCTGAAAATTTCACAGTAGACTCTTTATGCTCTGGAGTATTTTATAAAAATATAAAACTTGACTTTTCTGCAAAGATTTAAAAATGTAAAATTCCCCTTTTAATTGAAAAATGAAGGTTTTGGTATTTTTGGAGAGTGATCTATAACTCCAAAAATCTGGAGATAAATTTCTATGTGCTAGTTATGCCTTTCTGAGTCTCTGGTAAAATTTTGAAGTCTTTTGGAGCAAGTTGATTTTTGAGCTTTATTTTAATTAAGGAATAGTGCCTTTTGTTAATTAAATGTCTAGATTTAATTGAGCACCTTAATGACCTCCAAAAATTATGAAATTTGTTTTGCCATATACTTGTACTCTAATGAACTTGTGTGATTAATTTGGTAATTTTTTGAGCACCTTCATAAAATGACCTTTTTAAATAATTAAGAAAAATAGAAAGAAATGATTAGGGTTAGTGTGAATGCCCTGTGAAGTGACTTTTGGGATTGCGTGATGTTCATAGACCCCTACCCTTTGGTCTATGATGTTTGTGATGCTTAGGATAGTTATGATAAAGTCTAGTTTAATCAATTTTGCTTAAGGAAGAAATGGTTACTTTTATGCTCAACCTAGATTTCGTTTATGCCTTGCCTAAGAGTAATCTTGAATCAGTGGTATTGTCTTGCACCATAAGTCCATATCATCATTCTCATGAGCATTCATCATTGCATCCGTATAGTTGACGAAGAAGGCCCTGAAGTCGAGGTAGCCGCCGAAGGATCCGTCCCCAAGGCAACCCCGAGCTCCGACGCTTATACCTACCCCGAGTCTACTCTTTTTGCCATCCAAGGCAAGCCCCGGTGCATTTAACCCTACCTTGCTTTTATAAATGTTTTCTTTAAATGTTTTGAGTTAAATTATTGCATTAGGTTGATAGGAGTTGAGTGAAATCCTCTCTGATGCATTATCTACCTTGACCAATGAAATACCCGACACCTGTTTTTCAAAAACTATTGCAAAATGCTTAGCAATGCTATATGATAGATTTGCAATAAAAATGCCAATTTCAAAAGTGTGATCACTTAAGAATATTTATGGGAATTTCTGGTTTACTCCCACTATTGGCTAAGTATCTGATCCGTACTTAGTCAATGGGAAGGAGAGGTTGTCCTTGCGTACGGTGCCGTCATGTCGTAGTCCGGGACTCGACAGTTGACACCGACCGGGACGGGTTGAAAAACTGACAGGACTGTTGCGCTTGGGTGAGATATAACCAAGGCACAGTTGCTGGCTGGAAAATTAGGGACCATCCGTATGGGGGCCTGCTGGGCAGGACTTGCAACTATTCACATACTACGGAAAGCTCTGGCTCCGAGAAATCCATTATTGGACCGACAACCGCGCACTGGGAGTGGAGAGATGGCGGAAGTAGCATGTACCCACGTGGGTTAGAGTCCCGGATTGGAGTGGTGTACTGTACTTCCGGGTGGCGTAGGACCGGGCCCAATAATGGAGGAATCGTGGAAGACGAGTTGGCATATGCAAGCTTGGGTGCTACATATGCAGTGTGAATAGGGATCCTCAGCTGAGTATTCTTTATCCGGATTAACGTTGCTCCTCGGTTATGGAGACTTGTTCCATTGACTCTCAACGGAGAGTGGTTCTCAACTAGGAATGTTTTGAAATGTAAAATGAATCATGAAGGATGAAGAATTGAGGAATACTGAATCTTTCAAAATAAAATAAGATTTACAAAAATGCTTTTCTGCAAAATACTTGATCTTGCTTAAGCCTTACCTTGACTACCCTAAGCCTTCATTCCTGAGTCTCCTCCCCTTTTCTTTAGTCGGTTAAGTCTTGTTGAGTACCTTTGTACTCAGGGTTCTTTTACCCATGTTGCAGGTATGGCAGATCCCTCAGTATGCCTTGGACCCTGCTGTGTGACTGTGGTTCAGGAAGAGGCCGATGAGGCCGATGAGTGATTATTCAACCTCGGGCTGGGTGATGTATCTATATCTTTTAGTTGTTGTCATCTGCTACCCTGTCAACTCTATCTATTTGAACTATGGTCTGTAATAACTCCACTTTAAGTATATGTTGAACACTGGTTTGTAAAACTATTGTTATTTAAGTCTTCCGCTATTTACTCCGATATTATTTGTCAAAATGTTCAAGAGATTGTAACTGAATTGTGAGATGATCCTGCGGACATCGGGCACTGATGTAGCCCAGTGGCGAACCCGGTCTTAATCTCTTGGCTGTACGGATCGACTGTCAGTGGTTGATAGTGATCGGTGGGCCATGGGATTAGGGCCGTTACGTCACAGAGTGGTATCGGAGCATCTCACTACGACGTTGCAATCTTTTTGCGAAAACTTCAAAAGGTTTTTAAGTCCAAAAACTAAACTTGACTATTTTGAGTCCAAATTGCTTCTCTCCTCTCATCTTGTCTTTCTCATCTCATCTTGTCTTTGGCAACTAGTAGCAAGACAACTTGTTTAAGCCCTATGTACGTTACCTTAGTAGTTGCATTGCCTTGATTCCGTAGGAACGAATCATGCATCATGTCATAATCACTTAAGTTAACTTCCTCTCTAAGTCGGTTGGGATAGTGTGCCTATACCTTGTTCTTGCTAGCCTTTCTCATCTATAACCTCTTATCCAGATATGGCCATCATCAAGCGGACTGCCCGCAAGTCGACTGGACCAAATGGTGTGCCGCGTCACCAGCTGGCGCCACGCACCGGAGAAGAGACTGGAAAATCCTCCAATGGTCATCGTTTTTCCCGCCGCACCCGCAAACAGCTGAAGGAGGAAATCAAGAATCTGAAGGCTGAAATGGAGAACATGGAGCATGACTTCTATCTTTCCCGCATGGAGTTTTATGAGGCACGAGCTTCTCTGGAGCAGGCCAATCGGAACACGGTTCGCGCTATCGAACAGCGCAATGAGGCTTGGGACCGCGAGGACGTCGCCAGAGCCCAGTTCCATGGACTACAGCAGTACACCGCTCAGGTTGAGCAGTACAATGATATACTTCATGAGGAGGTACATCAGCTGTACAACCAACTTCACCCCATGATTCCACCTGTTGCTGAGGATCCAGAAGATGGAGTCGTGGAGGAACCTGAAGTAGGACATGAGCCAGTCCAGAATGTAGAAGTGGAACCTGCAGAAGATGTCCACGTTGAAGATGAAGATGAGGAGGAAGAGCCTGAGCTTATCATCGAGGATGATGATGATGACGAAGAGTTGATCTTCATCGATGATGACTAGACTCCTTGTGTCTGTACCATCCGCTTACCTAAAGCCTTAAGTCTAGGTTTGGGGCGTTAGTTGGTCTTCTGTCTAGCCGAGTTTGTATCTTGTCTTGTACCTTTCCTTTGTCAGTCTGTGGTTATCTGTCGAACCTCTGTATCAGTTATCTACCCTTGCATCAATGAATCTTATCAGTCAGTTTCGTTCAAAAGCAATCTTTGGATGTGTCAGCATAAAGCCATGATAGACATCTTGAATAGAGTTGTGAGAGTGGATATTCCTAACAGTACCTCCAAACTCTTTCTCCAACTTCCAATGCCTCAAAAGCCAACAACCACCCAGTTAAATTCTGCCTATGCTCCGAAAATCAGGGATATCCCCGTAGTCTGTGAGTTCCCTGATGTCTTCCCAGGAGATCTACCTGGTCTACCTCCCGACCGTGATGTTGAGTTTGCTATAGAGCTAAAGCCCGGGACTGCTCCTATATCCCGTAGAGCTTATCGAATGCCTCCCAGAGAATTGGCAGAGCTAAAGACCCAATTGCAAGAGCTATTGGACAAGGGTCTCATTCGCCCAAGTTCATCTCCTTGGGGTTGCCCTGCTATCTTTGTGAAGAAGAAGGACAAAAGTCTTCGTCTGTGCGTTGACTATCGCCCACTCAATGAGGTCACCATCAAGAATAAATATCCTTTGCCTCGCATTGACCTTCTTTTTGACCAGTTATCTGGAGCCAGAGTGTTTTCCAAGATCGACCTCAGATCTGGCTATCACCAAATAAAGATTCGTCCCGAAGATATTCCCAAAACAGCTTTCACCACCAGATACGGCCTATATGAGTATTTGGTCATGTCTTTCGGTTTGACCAATGCACCCGCTCATTTCATGTATCTCATGAACTCTGTGTTCATGCCAGAGCTCGATAAATTTGTAGTCGTGTTCATTGACGACATCCTTGTTTATTCAAGAACTCCTGAAGATCATGCCAAGCATCTTCGTGTCGTTCTCTCTCGTCTCAGAGATCACCAGCTGTATGCCAAGTTCAGTAAATGTGAATTCTGGCTAGATCGAATTCAATTCCTTGGTCATGTCCTGTCCGCTGAAGGTGTGTCAGTTGACCCTGGAAAAGTGGCAGATATCTTGGATTGGAAGCCACCTACCACTGTCCGCGAAGTTCGCAGCTTCATGGGAATGGCTGGATACTATCGTCGTTTCATCCCAGATTTCTCCAGAGTTGCCAAGCCTATCACAGAGTTGTTGAAGAATTCCGTGGATTTTGTTTGGTCACCAGCCTGTGAGCAAGCTTTTCAAGCCTTGAAGGAACTGTTAACTACATCACCAGTCCTAGCTCAACCAGATATCGAGAAACCCTTTGATGTATACTGTGATGCATCTGGTACTGGTTTGGGTTGTGTGTTGATGCAAGAAGGTCGAGTGATCGCTTATGCCTCACGGCAGCTTAAGCGACATGAGGAGAATTACCCAACCCATGACCTTGAATTAGCAGCAGTGGTGCATGCTTTGAAGATATGGCGTCATTATCTGTTGGGCAGTGCTTGCAATGTGTACACCGATCATAAGAGCCTGAAGTATATCTTCACTCAAGAAGAGTTGAACATGAGGCAGCGAAGATGGCTTGAGTTAATCAAGGATTATGATATCGAAGTGCATTACCATCCTGGTAAGGCGAATGTAGTCGCCGATGCCCTCAGTCGCAAGTCATACTGCAACTGTCTGACGACGAAGCCCTATGATCTTTCCTTGTGCCATGATCTTGAAAGGATGGGTATTGAAATGGTACCACAAGGAACTCTGAGCAATGTCAGGATAGAGACCTCTATCAGAGAACAGGTCATTGCTGCACAAAAGGATAACCCTGGAATCAAGCACATCATCGAAAAGGTCCAGACCGGAAAGGCTGATTGTTTCAGGATCGATGATGTAGGAGTTGTTTGGTTCAAGAACCGTCTAGTAGTTCCCAAGGTGCCTGAGTTGAGACAGTTGATCCTTGATGAAGCACACCTGTCTAGGTTTTCCATCCACCCCGGCAGCAACAAGATGTACCAGGATCTGAGGCAGAGATTCTGGTGGACAAAGATGAAGATTGAAATCGCTCGCTATGTCGCTCGCTGTGATACTTGTCAGAAAGTCAAAGCCGTGCACATGAAACCTGGAGGAGAATTGCAGTCTTTATCTGTACCTGCCTGGAAGTGGGAAGATATCAGCATGGATTTTATTAATGGGCTACCCAAGACCCGGAAAGGTTTTGATTCCATTTGGGTAATCGTGGACCGACTCACCAAACAAGCTCACTTTCTGCCAGTCAAGACTATTTACACCGTCCCCACATATGCCGCCTTGTACAAGAACAACATAGTGAAGCTTCATGGCATACCCAAGACCATTGTCTCTGACCGCGGTACCCAGTTTGTTGCTAAGTTCTGGAAGGCGTTCCATACCTCACTTGGAACCCAGCTCTTATACAGCACAGCATATCATCCTCAGACTGATGGACAGACGGAGCGAGTCAACCAGGTGCTGGAAGACATGTTGAGAGCCTGTGCTCTCACCTTCGCAGATACTTGGGATGACTGTTTGCCCTTGGCAGAGTTCTCATATAATAACAGTTACCAAGAAAGCATCAAGATGGCACCCTTTGAAGCACTGTACGGTCGCCGTTGTCGTACACCTCTCAGTTGGTCCGAACCTGGAGAAAGGGAATTCTTTGGAGTTGACCTGGTCAAGGATATGGAAGAGAAAGTCAAGCAGATACAAGAGAACATGAAGATTGCCCAATCCCGACAAAAGAGCTATGCTGACAAGAGACGTCGACCTCTGAAGTTTCAAGTTGGAGATTATGTATATCTCAAGGTCTCACCAACCAAAGGAGTCACTCGTTTTGGAGTTAAAGGAAAGTTAGCACCCCGCTACATTGGTCCGTTTGAGATTTTGGAATGTTGTGGCAAGGTAGCTTACAAGCTAAAGTTGCCCGATCATCTCTCCGCAGTCCACAATGTTTTCCATGTCTCCCAACTCAAGAAGTGTCTCCGAGTACCAGAACATGTCGTGGAAGTTGAAGGTGTCAAGCTAGAGCCTGATCTGTCCTACTCAGAATATCCAGTTCGCGTGTTGGACCACAAGGATCGCGTTACCCGAAGAACCACCACAAGATGGTACAAAGTCCAGTGGAACCAGCACTCTGAAGAAGAAGCTACTTGGGAATCTGAAGACTTCTTAGCAAAGAACTACCCCGACCTTCTCGAATCGCTGTCCATGTAAGGTTTTGCCTTTATCCCTTCTTTGTCCTTTCATAAGACGTGGAATCTCGGGGCGAGATTTCTTTAAGGGGGGGAGGCTGTAACACCTCTGGTGTTTAACTGTAATTAACTTGACATATCATCATTATCATCATTAAGCATCTTGATCATGATTTCATGTGTATGCATTTTGCTAAGTGTATCATTTTATGTGAATTACCTCTATTGCAAAAATCCTAATTAGCCCACTTCTCTCTACTAGGGCAAAATGGTAATTTCATCTCTGTGATTAGTTTTGTGTAATTCTTGTTCCTTTGGTGTCTTGAAGTTTTGTTGTGTTGGCCAAAGTTCAAAAATCAGAATTTGATTTCAAATCCCTTTTGCAAAACCCTAATTTCCAAATCCTGGATTTTATCCCTCTGGTGTAATTTAAAAATTTATTCAAAATTTGGGGTTGGTCCAAAAAGCAAAGTTGTAGAGCTGTCAAAGAGAAACAACTTTGGTATTTACAAATTTTCAAGTTGCAGTACAAAGTTTTGAGTTATTTCAAATTCAATCAAACCCCAACTTTTGTTCCCTTTTCAGTTTTCAAAAAGAGTTCAAAAACTAATGAGTTTCTGGAAAAGTGTATTATAGCAAAGTTGTAGGTTTTGATAAAAGGAACAGCTTTCATGTTTGAAGATTTTCTAGTTTCAGTATAAAATCCAAAGTAATTTTGAATTGATGCAAATTTCAAAAGTGTCCCCTTTTTCTGTTTTTGAATTTTGTTCAAAAACTGTTTGGAATTTGAAAATGTTCTTTTTGACAAAGTTGTAGATCTCATTTTTCTGAACAACTTTGGTATTGGGAGTTTTTGTCGCACAGTTCAAATTTTGGGAGCATTTTGCAAAAGTCAGAAACTAGCCAAAAGTCAAACCCTACACCCTACACTGTTCCTCTTCTTCATAGCGACAGAGGGGGGGGCCCGGCCATGGCGCCCGCGCCGCGCCTGCCGCACGCCCGGCTGCTCCCCACGCGCCACCAACCTGCCGCCGCTGTCGCCCTGTTCCCTCCGCGCCCGCGCGCGAGCGCTGGCCCTCGCTCCCGTCCCCTACAGTCCTCTCCGCGCCGCCGCCGCGTGGCCATCGCCGGCCGAGCTTGCGCCCGAGCCCCGGCTGCACGCCCACGTATCCGCCAGAGCGCAATCGAGTGCGCACGCCTCCGCAAACCTCATCCACACCACCCCGAGGTCTCTACCGGCCCTGGCCGCGGCTATATAAGCCCGCCGGAGCTCCGACCTCTGCACTCATCTCCGCCTCCGTCGCCAGCACAGTCCAGTGCCTCCGCCGCTCCACCACCTAGCTCAAAAGCTCCGCCGTGTTCTTGTGCTGCTTCACCACCCTCCAATTTTACCTCTACCGCCTCCAATCGCCCGGCGTAACCTCGCCGTTCCCATCTCCGGCAGAAACCCGGCGAGCTCGGGTTCGTGAAATTCGTCGCCTCCGGCCTCGACCATCCCTCACCGACCCCCGTGTCGTGTTCCTCGGTCCCGTGCGACTCTGACCAGACCCTTGCGGTCTCGTGTGTTGCGCAGGGTCGCCGGAGCGCCGCTCGCCGCTCGCCGCCGAAGGAGCTCCACCGAACCACCGCCCCTCGAGCCCGTGTCGAGCCTCACCCTCGAGCGCGTGCCGAGCCTCACCCTCGAGCCCTGCCTCCAATCCTTGGTAAGCACCCGAGGCCTCGGCCTCTGCTTCCACTCCGTCTCGCCCGAGCCCGAGCCTCGGCGGACAGACCCTCACCACTTCGCTCGAGCCAGGCCTCGAGAGAACCTGTGCACCCTCCGCCTCGTCGAGCCAGGCCTCGGACGAAACGTTTGGTTTCCGTCTCGCCCGAGCCTACCAGCCAGGCCTCGGTCGGCCGAGAGTTCCGCGATTCGCCCGAGCCCCGTTCCGACTCGAGCACAGTGCTCTTTTCCTTTTAAAAATGGGAACAGTTCTGATATTTCATCTTTTTGTATGATTTTCTGTGTTGATCCAAAAATTCTGAAAATTTCACAGTAGACTCTTTATGCTCTGGAGTATTTTATAAAAATATAAAACTTGACTTTTCTGCAAAGATTTAAAAATGTAAAATTCCCCTTTTAATTGAAAAATGAAGGTTTTGGTATTTTTGGAGAGTGATCTATAACTCCAAAAATCTGGAGATAAATTTCTATGTGCTAGTTATGCCTTTCTGAGTCTCTGGTAAAATTTTGAAGTCTTTTGGAGCAAGTTGATTTTTGAGCTTTATTTTAATTAAGGAATAGTGCCTTTTGTTAATTAAATGTCTAGATTTAATTGAGCACCTTAATGACCTCCAAAAATTATGAAATTTGTTTTGCCATATACTTGTACTCTAATGAACTTGTGTGATTAATTTGGTAATTTTTGGAGCACCTTCATAAAATGACCTTTTTAAATAATTAAGAAAAATAGAAAGAAATGATTAGGGTTAGTGTGAATGCCCTGTGAAGTGACTTTTGGGATTGCGTGATGTTCATAGACCCCTACCCTTTGGTCTATGATGTTTGTGATGCTTAGGATAGTTATGATAAAGTCTAGTTTAATCAATTTTGCTTAAGGAAGAAATGGTTACTTTTATGCTCAACCTAGATTTCGTTTATGCCTTGCCTAAGAGTAATCTTGAATCAGTGGTATTGTCTTGCACCATAAGTCCATATCATCATTCTCATGAGCATTCATCATTGCATCCGTATAGTTGACGAAGAAGGCCCTGAAGTCGAGGTAGCCGCCGAAGGATCCGTCCCCAAGGCAACCCCGAGCTCCGACGCTTATACCTACCCCGAGTCTACTCTTTTTGCCATCCAAGGCAAGCCCCGGTGCATTTAACCCTACCTTGCTTTTATAAATGTTTTCTTTAAATGTTTTGAGTTAAATTATTGCATTAGGTTGATAGGAGTTGAGTGAAATCCTCTCTGATGCATTATCTACCTTGACCAATGAAATACCCGACACCTGTTTTTCAAAAACTATTGCAAAATGCTTAGCAATGCTATATGATAGATTTGCAATAAAAATGCCAATTTCAAAAGTGTGATCACTTAAGAATATTTATGGGAATTTCTGGTTTACTCCCACTATTGGCTAAGTATCTGATCCGTACTTAGTCAATGGGAAGGAGAGGTTGTCCTTGCGTACGGTGCCGTCATGTCGTAGTCCGGGACTCGACAGTTGACACCGACCGGGACGGGTTGAAAAACTGACAGGACTGTTGCGCTTGGGTGAGATATAACCAAGGCACAGTTGCTGGCTGGAAAATTAGGGACCATCCGTATGGGGGCCTGCTGGGCAGGACTTGCAACTATTCACATACTACGGAAAGCTCTGGCTCCGAGAAATCCATTATTGGACCGACAACCGCGCACTGGGAGTGGAGAGATGGCGGAAGTAGCATGTACCCACGTGGGTTAGAGTCCCGGATTGGAGTGGTGTACTGTACTTCCGGGTGGCGTAGGACCGGGCCCAATAATGGAGGAATCGTGGAAGACGAGTTGGCATATGCAAGCTTGGGTGCTACATATGCAGTGTGAATAGGGATCCTCAGCTGAGTATTCTTTATCCGGATTAACGTTGCTCCTCGGTTATGGAGACTTGTTCCATTGACTCTCAACGGAGAGTGGTTCTCAACTAGGAATGTTTTGAAATGTAAAATGAATCATGAAGGATGAAGAATTGAGGAATACTGAATCTTTCAAAATAAAATAAGATTTACAAAAATGCTTTTCTGCAAAATACTTGATCTTGCTTAAGCCTTACCTTGACTACCCTAAGCCTTCATTCCTGAGTCTCCTCCCCTTTTCTTTAGTCGGTTAAGTCTTGTTGAGTACCTTTGTACTCAGGGTTCTTTTACCCATGTTGCAGGTATGGCAGATCCCTCAGTATGCCTTGGACCCTGCTGTGTGACTGTGGTTCAGGAAGAGGCCGATGAGGCCGATGAGTGATTATTCACCCTCGGGCTGGGTGATGTATCTATATCTTTTAGTTGTTGTCATCTGCTACCCTGTCAACTCTATCTATTTGAACTATGGTCTGTAATAACTCCACTTTAAGTTTATGTTGAACACTGGTTTGTAAAACTATTGTTATTTAAGTCTTCCGCTATTTACTCCGATATTATTTGTCAAAATGTTCAAGAGATTGTAACTGAATTGTGAGATGATCCTGCGGACATCGGGCACTGATGTAGCCCAGTGGCGAACCCGGTCTTAATCTCTTGGCTGTACGGATCGACTGTCAGTGGTTGATAGTGATCGGTGGGCCATGGGATTAGGGCCGTTACGTCACATGTAGCGGAGACTATATGACGTAGCGTCATGGTGCTATTGGCGCTATTGCGCTGCTATAGCGTCGCTATAGCGCGCTATTTTAATACAACAGGATACACATGGTAAAACAGTCACCACATGATAATAGGAAAGTGAGGCAACACATGATAAACTGTAAACAACATGGTAACATATTCCGATAATCAAACAACATGATAAAGATAAACACATGATAAGTTCGCAAATCACAAGTCATAAACTCATAAAGTCATAATTGATAATTCCCATCATAAGTTCATAAGTTCATAAGCAAATAGGCACACTTGAGTACTTGACAAACACAAATCACATCCATAGACCACAGCAAAACACATCGGCTCATTCAGCCTCAGAATCAGAAGATGTCATATCAATGTCATGTTCTCCATCAGAAGATGAACCAGATAACTCATCATCCTCACTCTCACCAGTATGGATGAACCTCTTCCTCTTTCTGTTTTGGTTACCTCCCTTTCTTTTTACCTCTCCCAGTGATGATGCTCCAAATTCTCCTTCCTGCTCTGGATCTGCTTCTATTGGCTCAATGCCAGTGATCCACTCATTGTCTTCGTCTTCTAAAGCGTCAAGAACAGGTTTCTCAAGGGGATCTTTGTCCTTGTTGTCTTTCTTTTGCCTCAGTTCTGTATGCTTCTATGGGCATACATGAAAACAATCAAGCACTTTGCTTTGCTAATTGTTGCTGCAACTTTTGGCATCTTTCCTATATCTTCCAGCATTAGATCAATAGTATGGGCAGCACAACCAGTCCAGAAAATAGAAGGGTGCTTTGCTTTCAACAAACTTGTTGCTGCCTCATTTGGTCTTGCATTGTCAGTCACAACTTGAACTACATTTCCCACCCCTATTTCCTCAATGCATCTATCAACTAGTTCAAAAATATATCTGCCATCTTTCTTCACAGCTGAGCAATCCACTGAATCAAGAAAACACACACCATATGCACTATGAACTACCAAATTCATCACACCTCTACCTCTCTTGTCTGTCCAAGCATCTGTCATAACTGAGCATCCATTTAGCTCCCAAGATTCTTGGTGAGACTTCAATAACTCCTGCACTTTCCTTTTCCTTTTTTGTAAGAATTTCCCACTCATCTCATATGGAGTTGGCCTTCTCAAGTTCCTGCCAAACTCTCCAATAGCCTCAAGCATCAGATCAAAGCTAGGAAGTGTAACAGTGTTGTGTGGGATACCTGCTTCATAAAAAAACTGACAGATGTACTCACATGCTCTGTCCCTCTTCTCTTCCCTTTTTTCAGTTGACAACTTGGATTGAAACTTCTCAACAACACTAGATTTGGCCTTTCTTGCAGCCAGTATTTCTTTTGGTGTCAGTTTACAGAACTTGTCAATAGGACCACTTGAACAAGAACCTTTGGCTGTCACCTTCTTCAACACAATAACTGAATTGCCTTCTGCATCACTGTGTTCCTCTCCTTCAGAATGGCTCAAATCAACTTCAGCTCTATCCTCTTCTTTCTCCTTATTCTTCCTTTGCTTGATATCCAACTTCTTTGATATCAACTTAATCATTTCTTGTTGCACATTAGATGGAACTTTAGTACACTTTGCAACACCACATTTAGGAACTTTACCAAGGTGGTATTTGATTCTAGTTATTCCACCATGATAAACTTTGTTACAGTAGTTGCATTGGAGAGAATTTTTCTTGTTCACATCTGGAATTGTGCAATGCTTCCAAGCTGGGTCAGATGCTTCAGCAATACTATCATTTCCTTGCTTGCCTGTGGATGCTGTGCTAGATAAGCCTACAAAACAGACAGTAT
Source organism: Coix lacryma-jobi var. lacryma-jobi (assembly GCA_009763385.1). Taxonomy (NCBI): domain Eukaryota; kingdom Viridiplantae; phylum Streptophyta; class Magnoliopsida; order Poales; family Poaceae; genus Coix; species Coix lacryma-jobi. Next base: position 96,149,960 of record CM019829.1, read on the forward strand.
ATACACACAGGTTCAAGTTCAAAAGTCAAAACAGATAGTATATACCCAAAGAAGAAATCAATCCAGTGACATGAATATATCAAACCAATGGTGAAATACAGAAAATTTACCCGACAAAGATATATACTGTCTGGTCTTCAAAGCCGTACATATGGAACTGTCTGGTCTTACCCAGCATGTTCCAGTTTATTCTTACAGTTTTATCCCTTGTTGGTTTTCAAGTCAAACCGACTGACATGTCTCCGGATTCCAAATCGTCCGGGCACCCGATTGAAGCCACGCTTTTTCTGGCTTGCTGTGTGTGAGGCGCGGAACCACATTTTGCGCCAACACAAGGCAATTCAATAGTGAATGAACAACAAGTAATAATGTGGAATTGAATTGCTTGAAAGTAAATGTGTAAGTAAAGGAGTAGAGATGACAAGACGATCTTTTTGTCGAGGTATCGATGTGTCGGCACACCCCCCCTAGTCCTCGTTGGAGCACCCGCGCAAGGGTATCGCTCCCCCTTGATCCGCGCAAGGATCAAGTGCTCACTATGAGCTGATTCTTCGCCGCTCCGGCCCGGTGAATCGCTCACTACCGGTCACAAGCTTGCTTGGGACATCCACAATGCCACCGGATGCTCTCCAAGCTTCATGATCACCACCAAGCCGTCTAGGTGATGCCGATCACCAAGAGTAAGAAGCTAGAACTCTCACTTGACCAAGACAAGGCCAAAGAGATGGATGGATGCACACTTGCTACTCAATTCTCACTAGGAGGTCACTAATTCTCTCAATTAGCAATTCAATCAACCTCACTAGGGCTCTTGCACTATCTCACGCTTACAATGTGTCTCTCAGCAGATGGAAGTGGCAAGAACACTCTAATGGGTGAAGGGAAGGAGTATAAATACTCCCCCAACCGGTCATCCAAAACAGCACCAAACAGGTGCCTCTGCGGGGCATCGGACGCGCCGATGACCTCGACCAACGGTCGACTGTACCATTCTGTCAGACATGTTAAAGGAGCATCGGACGCTGGGCAGCGTCCGATGCCTCCACATCGGACGCGTCCGATGCGGATTTACCCTCTCTGGAACCTCTCTGGATGGCCATCGGACGCTGGCCCTCGGCGTCTGATGCCAGCCTCCGGTGCTTACCCCAATTCCACGCGCACGTGAACAGTGCACAGGCGCGTCCTATGTGAACACATCGGCGCGTCCTATGCCACGCACCAGACTAAACCCTAGTCTGAGTGAGCATCGGACGCGTCCGATGCCCATAACAAGGGCAAAACCAACTCGGATCGCGACGCGGCCTTAACGACTTTCGATCCTCTCGACATAAGGCATCTCTCTGAGCTACCTAGGGCTATGAAATAACAAGTGTGCACCACACCTACCTCAATAGACTCATCTAGGTCAAGCTACTGATTCATGCTCCCTTTATAGTACGGCCAAAGGAAAAGCAAAGACCTAAGACTACCTAAGTGTCCTCCAACACCATGTGACACTTAGCCTAGCCTACCACCGTCTTCGTCGTCCGTCCTTTGAAAACCGAAACGATTTTCATCGCTAGGGGACATGAACTCCATATGCCCGTATCGTCGCCATTACCGTGACCTAACTCTATCCTGTTTCTGCAAAACACACGTTAGTCACAGTAATCTTGTGTTTCATCCAATCACCGAAACCCACTAGGGGCCAAGATGCGTTCAGTGATCATGGAGCTCTTCCGGGTTGCGACCTCATCAAAGATAGGAGATGGAAACACCACGTCGTTCTGGACTGATAAATGGATTGAAGGATGTGCCATTTATGACATCGCACCAAACTTGTTCGGCTTAATCCCGAAGCAGAAAAGGAAGAGGACCGTTGCCTCGGCTCTAGTGCAGCGAGCCTGGGTTTCAGATATTGCTGGAGCAATTACAGTATAGATCATCCTTGAGTATTTACATGTCTGGGAGTTGGTAGAGCACGTGCAACTACAAGTTGGGGTCCCTGACGAAGTGTTGTGGAATTGGAATGTCGATAAGGCTTACACGGCGGCCTCTGCGTATGGTGCGATGTTTGTATGATCGATCTGTCCGCTTGGGGCTCGAGAAATTTGGAGGTCCCAGGCTCCGCCAAAGGTGAAATTTTTCATGTGGCTCGTGATGCACAAGCGTTGCCGGACGGTCGCGCGCCGAAAGGAGCATGGGCTGCAGCAAGATGATTCTTGCGTGCTTTGTAATCAGGAATCCGAAACCATTGACCATATGCTGCTTTGTTGCCCGGTGGCTAAGGAGGTGTGGTGGATCAACTTGGCTAGAAGGAACTTGCGGTTCCTGATGCCATAAAATCCAGCTACAAGGTCTCTACTGGAGTGGTGGATTCTGTCAAGGAAGAAGTTGTCCAATAAATCAGAAAGGGGTTCGATTCATTGGTGCTGCTTGTCAGTTGGATCTTATGGCGGTCTCACAACTAGGATTGCTGATGGAGGAGGAGGCGACCTGCTGGGGTCTAGCTGGGTTCAAGAACCTAGAGTCGCTCATTCTTACTGTGTAATTGAAACGGTAGATACCTCTGTTTTTCTTCGATGTGCCCTTGGGCTGTAGGTGGTAACGCGCTCAGTTACTATCTGTTAGCCTTGTAATGTTTTCCCACTTCTCGTAATGAAATATGTGCGATAGCACGTTCGCTAAAAAATATTTTTGTTTGCTTGAACTTATTACGAGTAATTTTGGTTGCTCTATGAGATAATAAGTCGAAGTACGACTGATAAGCCATCTGATAAGTTTCTTGCAAATTGACAGTCTATGAAGAGATGCTGATAGGATTTTTCTACTAGCAGGCTGCAAAGCACACAATTATGAGTCCAAGTGCATTTTTTTTTATTTAAGACATTTCTGGTACTTAACAAGTCTCTGATCAAGGACTAGAAGAACACCTTGTGTTTCAGCTGACAGTAATTCTTTCACAACCATTTGAAGGTAGTATCAACCTTTGATTGACCAACAAAAATTTTATAGGTTTTGGATGAAGAAAAGGCGTTGGAACCCCATGTATATCCCCACCATTATCATCATAAAGGGCATTGAAGCCATTGTTTGCTAAATATCTTGCATCTGGTAGAACTGTAGAAGGCAGCTTGGGAGAGATACAGCTGGAAAAGTTGGGTGAAGCTCTCTTGGTTGAAAGCTTTCTTTACTGGTATAGACTTCCTTTTTGCAAACGAAAAGAGTTGTGCTCAAGTAGACAGGATTTGATTGGCCCATTTATCTTGCCAGAACAGAGAGCTTTCTCCATTTTTTACTTGTGTGACTGCCATTTCTTTGAAATCTGGTAATAGCTTCAGAATCTCTGTCCAGCAAAAAGACCCGTTCTTTTTATTTTGAGAACAGGAGAGGCTCATGAGCCTCTACTGAAAATTTATTGGAAAAAAGTAACCAAGCAGGTTACAGAGGAGAACAAAGTGCAAAGCAAAACAAATCAGAAAGAGAGATAGCGAGATGCTCACGGAACAAAGAAGGAAAAAAAAAGGAAAACAAAGCTAAAACACTAAGGCCTCGTTCGTTTGTTCCAGTCCAAAAACAGGTCTGGTTTTGTTCCTGGGCTGGATTGAATGATCCAGGTGGTTCAATTCACTGAAACCTGAACACCAATGGTTTCAGCCCAGGAATCAAAACTCTACAACATGATATGCCCGTTCGTTTCAGCCAGGAATAAAAACGTTAGCAACTTTGCCGTAAACACTTATTTCACAGAAACTTGACAGTAATTAGCTAGTATACATTAGCAGCTTGTTTGATATAAACTTGACAGTAATCAGTATACATCAGCAAATTGTTTGACAGCAACTTGACAATATACATTAGCAGCGTGTTTGACATCAATACCTACATGCATGAAAAGCAAGGGACTGAAATGATAGAGAAGTAGAGGGTTATTGATTAGAATTTAATGAATTGACTTTCCAATTTAAGATATCTGCTGGAATAAGAGCACCAGGAGCAGCCATCAAATAAACCAAAAACTCCCTACAGAAAAATTATGACAAACAAATAAGAGTCCTAACTAATATTATGACAAGAATTTGACCTAACTAGTAGACACACCAACACGCAAAGAAACTTTAGAGTTAATAAAAACACTGATATTGCATCTCCAATAAGAGTCCTAATAGGGATTTTAGATTTGCAATGGAAAGCATCCGTTCAATAAATATTTGCTCGACATAAGCGGCCAGACTGAAATAATTGATGAACTGAAATGAACATGAGATGGCTATATATATACCTGTATAACCAATTATCAAGGATTGAACTCCTTTACCTGTGTGTTTTTGAGAAGATTATTTACTGGACAAATTGGCTATTATAGGACTCTAATCGTTGTGGTTTCTCCCAAATAGGATTCCAAACATTCATTTCTCCCAAATAGGACTCCAAACATTATTTGTAAGCTGTAATGATATTTTGATAATATTACCCATGTTTTAAGTCCTAAATACATATATTTGGCCATGACATAACTCTTTTACCCCTGAGCCTTACTAACGTACGGTCAGGACATGTAGCCAGACCATGTAGGGTGAGATCCCCTGTACGTATGGTGAGATCAGACATGTCCTAGTTTGCCTTTTTGCTGCTGCTCGGTCAGCCATGCCCAGGCGACGGCCAGCCAGCCTAGGCCACAGTCACGTACGACCAGGGAATGACTGCAGGCCAGGGAGCGGCCCAGACATGTAGCCAGACAACATTAGTAAGGCTCAGGGGCAAAAAAAGTCATTTCATGACCAAATAAATGTATTTAGGATTTAAAACATGGTTAATATTATCAAAATGTCATTATAGCTTACAAATAATGTTTGGAGTCTTATTTGGGAGAAACGAATGTTTGAAATCCTATTTGGGAGAAACCACAACGATTGGAGTCTTATAATATAGCCAATTTCTCTACTTACTGACATACCTAGGCTGTTACTATTTGCTATCAGTCATCAGAGAAAGCAAATAACACTGATTTGGCAAGAGAAAAAGAACTCCAAAATACAGTGCATAATGTGTAGAGCTCGCGTCGTCGCCTCCGGAACCGATCCGGAGGGTAAGAGGTGTGGTTCCATTCCTGGCCGGGGAGACAGGGAAAAGGTCAAGTCGGGCCAGTTTAATTCCAGCCTAAATGAACGCACATGTCAATTCATGTCTGGATTTAAAATGGACCGCAACAATCCATCTGGAACGGGCCTCGGAACGGGCCAATCCGATACAAACGAACGAGGCCTAAATGTCCTAGTCATGAAACAATCTGGGGAGAGTATTTCTTCTTAGCCCTCCAAATGAGCAAACCAATGTTATGCCTGAAAATTTCAAGGCCACGAAGTCCTCTGTAGATGACATCATTTTTGGGGGTCAAATGCTCCAACTTATAATAACGATTACTTCCATGAAAAAGGGAATCCCGAGATGCTGCTTGATGCACTAGTACAGAGACATATTATACAGGCAGTTCAAAACTCATTTCAACATTAGAACTCATTTTCCCTGACGTTTTTCAGAACCGCTTGTGTTGGGGGCTAGTAGAAATGAGATCACAGCATAAGCGGTTGCTTCTGAATCGCCTGTGTAAATAGGACAAAATACCTGGTAAAGAAAAAACAATAAAAAAACCTGAACCTGCAAATCGCAAAAACCCACTGGGCAGTGCAAAAGAAAATCCATCAAAGTCGTGACAATTTTCGTGCAAAATTCACAGCCGGTAGGATTCAAACCTACAACCTCTCACTCCTGCGGAGCCTTCTCTAACACTGCACTAACACTCACGTATGTTCGTATTCCATTTTAGTTCCCCACATATTATATTAAACCGACTGTAATTTGCTTATTTGAGGCCCCAAACGAACTCAAATCAAAAAGTTGTCAACTATAAAGTTTCATAACTTTTCGAGATCTACAACTTTTATTTTTTTATTTTTTCCATCTGAGGTTGTTTATAAAAATTTGAATTTCAAATTTGAGAATTTGAAATGTAGTTTTCGTTGACAAGATAATTTCAAATAAAAAAGTTATTAACTACAAAGCTTCATAACTTTTCAAGATTTACAACTTTCATATTGGCCGTTTCTCCATCTGAGGTATTTTAAAAATTCAAATTTTAAAATTTTTAAAATGAAATACAGTTTCCACTGGCGGCTGACTTAAGAAACCGCTAGAGGAAGCATCTTTACATAGACGACTCACTTAATGGAACCGCCTGTGAAAATGATGCATTTACAGTGGCAGTTGGTTTATGACAACCATCGGTGTAAATCTATTTGCAGTGGCGGTTTGTATAAGCCAACCACCAGTATAAATGTAACATTTACACTGGCGGTTTGTTTAGCAAAATCGTCAGTGTAAATGTGTTTAAACATGCGGTTACTAAGTCTTGGTCCACCTTTTTCTTTACAGCCCTAAAGTGAAAACCACCAATAAAAAAAGACGACCGCAAACTTAGAGCTCTTTTCTACTAGTGATGCTCTAAAAAATCTGCATGGGGCTGAGGAAATGTTCACAGTTATTCCAAGCTTATCCCAACAGGCCGTAGCCATTTCGGATTCCAGAAAAAGGTGTTCGACTATTTCCTTTGTGTTTTGGCTGCACAGCCCACAATTGTAGTAAGAAAGGTGCATGTCCTTTCTTCTTAAGATATTTCTAGTGCTAAGCCTATCCTAGGAGAGCAGCCAGAAGAAGACCTTATGTTTACGTTGGCAAGAAGACTTCCACAACCACTTAAAAATTGGATGAGACATATTGGAACCTCTGAGATGGACATACGCTCTTTTGGAGGAGAAATTTGAATTGCCCAGGTGTACATCCAGATATCATTGTCATCAGATAAATGCATGCCTTGAAGAAGATTTTGCAGCTGCTGAAACTGTCCAAAGGCCTCGACAGACAAAGAAAGGTTGAACAGATTGGAAACTGAGTTGATAGTAACAACCGCTTGGATGGAGATATTTGGGTTCTTGGAGAAAGAAAAGAGCTTCGGACAGGTTAACCTGAGGGGTTGGCCCTGCCAGCAATCGTTCCAAACCAAGCATGAAGTACCTTTAAATTTGTTCAAAAGCTTTATGATGTCCTTCCACCAAAAGGAGCCTTTCTTGACATGGCTAGGGAGTTTACCATTTCTATAGTGTTTTCCCACACAAGATACACCCAAGGAATGTGTTGACGCTGAAACGGATCCAGATCACACACCAGCTAGGGCTTTGGATGCCAGGGTCGCCACGGGCCGAAGAACGCAGCGAGGAGATTACACTTACATGGTGAAGAATGGCTAGGTTTACAAGCAAACCAGCAAAGGATAGCTATCACACTTACGTGGCGAAGAGTGACTAGTTTTCAGGCAAACTAGCAAAGGAACTATCAAAGCTCTCGCCCGGGAGGGACCCCGTCAGGGCAAGGACGTCGCCGGGTGCCCTAGGTCGGCTGACGAGCCTAGGGCGTCATCCTTGGTCGTCGGATCAATTGATGAATAACATGAGGTTGGAAAAGAGGGTAAGGGTTATAGTAGTTTGATTTTGATGATTGGATAGATGGGATCTCAATCGGCCATGATCCTCTCATATATATAGAGGGGGTGGTCTTATCCCAGTAGGAAACCTTTTCAAACCTTATTTTCCAAGTTCCCCATGAGTTTGGAACAGTTCGGATCGGAATTCAAAAGGCCAGATCCGAACAGGTGTTTAAAACAGGCTTCCCGGAAGTTTTGACTCTAGTCGGAACTTCCGGGGGCAGAACTTCCGCTCCGGGGGCCGGAACTTCTGCCTTGGGGGCGGAACTTCTGCCCTGAGGTCGGAACTTTCGCTCCGGGGTCAGAACTTCTGACTTGGGCCATAACTCTTCCATCCAGACTCCAAATTGGGCGTTCCATGTATGTTTTTCGATCAACTCGACGAGAGGAGCGCAATGAAGTCCATTCTTGCATTTGAGGAAGTTGGCAAAACTGACTTAGTCGGTTTATGGACCCGGCTAAGCCGACTCTAGCTGGTTCAACACCTGAAAAACTATTTTCTTCGCCTTGGCTCCAAATACGATGATTCAAGTATACTTTCTAGCCATCTTGACGATATAAACTTGATGATGAAGTCCACTATACGCTTAGGACACTTTTGAGTGTCAACATATGTCCCCCTGTTTTTAGGTGAATAATGCATTGAACCTAAAAACACAATTAAAGCACTAAATAGCAACGATACCCAACTCATCGGCTATCTAGCATCTAAGGATGATGTATACATCGACCATATTTTGTACTAAGGGCGACACTTGTGTCGGCCATTGTTTGGTGAGCACTTGAGCTTCTTGCCAAACACTTGGAAAGCACCTTTTCAAATACCTCCCGTTCATTGCTCTTGTGAGACTTTTATCTTGCAACCTCTCCAGCAGATATGAATTTTTGAACACCACATTGATCACTCCATACAAGACTTTCCAACTTGGTGCTTGTTGACACTGGTTATCTATCATAATTAAGGGATAAATAAATATGAAAAGGGCAAGAATTTGATCACCAACAAAGGTTTAGTGTTTTAACTGACAATATTCCATGAGTTTTGGTGAACTATGATTCTACAGGGACTAAAAACCAGGAAATCAGCACCGATAGCTTCCCATAGAAGGAAACCGACGGGAGATAACGCCACCACCACGTCAAGATTATTCTAGAAGACTCCAGACGACGCAAGAAGACACCAGGAGGTCGACCACCGCGAGAGGATGGCAGGTGGGACCGACCGGTCCCACCTAGGGACCGACTGGTCCTCTCTCGGGGCCCATGGACTCCTCCTTCTGGAACCTTCCTCCACCGATCTTTAGGATGCATCTCGGCCGTACCTTAAGTCGGTTTGATCCAAGGGCCACAGTTCATCTCCCATGGCTATATAAACAACCCCAGACCCCCCTCTCCAGGCATCAGATCAAGGTTTGATCATTAGACATCATCAATCAGAGCATCAGGCATTCATCAGAAGGAGATCAATCGGAAGCCCTAGAACTACATCCACCTAGAATAGTAGATAGAATAGGATTAGAGGAGGCAAGCTTCGCTTGGATTCCTGATCTAGTCACGAGAAGGCTCGGTAAACCCAAGATCTTCTCTCCTGTATTAACATTATGGATCTATTTCATAATTGCTCTTCTAGTTCATTTTTGTTCTTCATTGTTTATGTTCTAGTTCATCGTCTAGTTCATGTTCATCGTCTAGTTCATCTTCTAGTTCATAATCCTGTTCTAGTTCATGATCTAGTTCGTACTTTAGTTCTTCTCTATGATCTAATTCACCTTATTGTTCATCTTTGTGTTCTAGATAGCAATACAATTGATATGATTAAGACATCAACTATTATATTCTTAATTATATTGCTTATAGTCTGTTTTGATTATATATTTGGCATAGATAGTTTATCTTTATGTTTATACTCATGTTCGTATAACGCTAATCTTAAAGTACAACGGGTGGGTGATAGATGTTGTGTAGGCGTGGTGCCTATACACTATTTATCTGCGAATGCGTCCTATGTTCCAGATAGAGTGGTAGATCGCGGATGTGACATTCCTGTTGAGTCCTTTGTATTCCACCTCCCGAATATAGTGTTCAGTATGGCTCAGTTAACTCATGGTCTAGGGGTTACTCTGTTTGACACCTTTACTATGGAGTTGCCTCTTGATTATAAATATGATATGACCTAGCCAATGATTGCCAAATATGTTTGCACTAATCAATGTATGCTATAACTTGTAATTAGAATAACTTAGGAATGCTTCTTAGTAATACCTGTTCTAATCATCACTTGCTAGGCAATACTGTTCTAGGATTATCCTTGATTGATCTGATCTCTGTTATCATTTATCATTTATCATTATCATTTACTCTGTAACCTGATCCCTGCTTGGAGTAATTAGTGTGTTATCAGTCTTATTATAAGTGTGTGCCATAATGAATGTTGTTAAGTCCTCATTAGTATAATACCATCATACCTTGAATTGAATAGTCTCTAGGCTAAATATAAATAACGATACCTGAGACTAGCTTGGGTGAAATGCTTCTACAATGGGTATGTTTATCTGTGCGCTTGCGGGTAAATATCTATCTTTAAATCCAGTGCCCTGATATAATTACTCTGCTAGCTTCATGTTGGGGATGACAACTTGACGTTAAGTGGAGTTAGTAGTGTCCCATACACTCTTTAGTGCCTTCACTAGTTTATTATTTTATGTGGTTCATTCTTAGAGTGATTCCATTAAGGAGTGTCAACAAGCATTTCTGGCGCCGTTGCCGGGGATCACATCAATTCAATTAGGGATGGTACCTAGGGTTTTTCATTAGAATCTTTATGAACACTGATAGGACATTGCATTAGCAACATTTTAAAATGGTAGCTAGAACATGTCATTTTACTTACACACATGTGATAATGCACTGATTATTTACTTTTACTCAAACAAGCTTACCCTGGCTTTGTTTATCTTTTTTATCTTATGCAGGGTGTGATGTATGACTAGTTTCCAACTTCCGAAAAACCACATTGAGGATCCCGAAGCTTTACTAAGGAAAACAAGATGCAAACTCAAGAGACCCTCACCACCACTTCCAGAAGTTAGCCAGATAAGAAGAAGCTTAACACCAGTGTTGGACACCATGGCCGACAAGACACTCCGCGAGTTCTCTGCACCAACAACTGCCAACATCAGGACTGGACCAACAATCAATGTGGGAGACAACAGATTTGAGCTCAAGCCAGCTTTGATCAACATGGTGCAAGGTAATCAGTTTTGCAGAAAGGCACATGAAGACGCAAGCGCTCATCTCCAACACTTTCTAGAGATTTGTAGCACTTTCACCATCAAAGGAGTCGAAAGGGACGCCATTCTACTTCGCTTATTCCCATTCTCACTCTTGGGAAAAGCAAAACAATGGTTCTACGCCAATAAAGACAAAAACACCTCGTGGGCGATCTGTTCAACTGCCTTCCTAGCAAAGTTCTTTCCAGTGGGCAAGACGAATGCCCTCCGTGCCAAGATTTCAACTTTTCAGCAACAATACGATGAATCAATCCCAGAGGCTTGGGAACGCTTTCAAGACTACATATCAGAATGCCCTCACCACGGGATGGAGAATTGGCTACTCATGCAGACCTTCTACCACGGGCTCACTTTGAGTACTCGTTAAAATATGGATGCCGCTGCTGGAGGATCATTCTTATCACTCACAATCAACAACTTAACTACACTCATAGAGAAGATGGCCTCTAACCAAGGATGGAACGAGGAACGCTCTCAACCATGCAAGAGGGGAGGAATACATCAACTAAAGGAAGTAGACATGCTGTCTGCCAAACTTGACCTACTCATGAAGAAGTTCGATGAACACACTCCCAAGAAAGAAGACGTCAAGCAAATCTACGAATCTTGTATGACATGTGAAGAGTGTGGAGGTACTGGTCATTCAGGGAGCAACTGCCCTGAGATTCAAGAGGATGCGAAGTACATCAACAACAACACCAACTATCGTCCTCAACAAACTCAAGGATGGAACCAGCAATCAAGGCCTAACTACACAGGTAACTACCAAGGTAATACATTTAACCAAACACCTTTGAGAGAGATGATATCTAATCAAAATAAAATTATTGATAATATGTCTAAGAAGATAGCTTCCAACGATAATCTGCTTGAAAATATTAATATTAGAATGGATAGCTTTACTTCTGCCATAAAGAATCAACATAGCTTTAATAAAATGATAGAATCACAGTTATCTCAGTTAGCAGCTTCAGTCCCTATGGCTGAAAAAGGTAAGATTCCCGGAAGTCCGAAAGAACTAGAAACTGCAAATCTTGTAGACATTTTTAATGCAGGACATCTCATACCGAGACCATCGAAGGAATGGATGGATGACTCCATTGCCCCGAAGAAAGGAGATCCAGGAAGACCTGTGATTCCAATCCATATTGGACCTCACAGTTTTAAAGAAGCAGTCTGCGACCTTGGAGCAAGCGTCAACATTATGCCAAAGCTAATATATGAACAAATACATGGTGCACCTCTGTTATATACAATTATGTGTTTGCAGCTTGCAGATCAGACACTGTGCTACCCATTGGGAATTCTAGAAGATATCTGTTGTCACACCCGGTTTTAAAAACAAAACCAGGTTCACCATATGTGTACCCAGGAAGTCCACACATACAACAACAGAATAAAGAATATCAGAAACAATGTTATTATATAACGTAAACATAATCATATTAACACTTACATCTATCGGAGTATAGCAACACGGTTAATCTTCTCTTTAGGCTCCATTCTTCACAGGGACGGCTGACTGGGGGTGCATACGCCTAGCACTCCATATCCACTTAAACCATGGTCCATCTTCTGAGCAACTTCTACTAATGACTGAAAGTGTTGGGAAAATAGCAAGAGTGAGCACATATCGTACTCAACAAATATAACATGGGGTTCATGAAGCTCAAAAGGCTGACACTGGTTAACTGCGATCAACTTTTAGTTGTCAAAATTTTAGCATTTGATAAACGTATGTTATGCTTATCCCAAATAAACCACATGATCACATTGATTCCATAATTATCATAATAACATCCACATAACCAGTATTAAACATTAAGTAACCATTTAACCAGCTTTTCTGTAAGTTTTTCGGGCCGCTCGTGACCGTGAGCACAGCTGATATATCAGTTTTACACTCTACAGAGGTTGTACACTTTACCCGATGAGTAGTGATTCCTGTTTTCCAGGGATAGCTAGTCCCATATCACACTGCCAAGGTGCATGGATGGGTTCACCGCGAAGCCTTTCAAAGGTTCGTCTAACAAGTTAGGACCGCTAGGTCTTAAGGCAAGGGGATGTAGAGCCCTCCTTCCAGGTGGCACATTAACACACAGCCTATACACACGTGGACAGAAGCCGCACTATACCCGTCTCGTCAAGCGCCTTATGCGCCCTTTCGGGTAACCACTAACAAGCTAGAAAAGGTCCTCATACTGAGCTAAGGTCAGAGCCATATAACTCCCATGGTTGCACTGTAAGTCCCAGCTTTTGCTGACAGATAGGCAAGTTTTAATCATCTTAGCAATAGTCATTAATCATCAATCATTAATCATTAACAGTGATCAGATCATGTCGGTTTAAGTGAGCACTAGCAATATACTACCCAAATGCATGACAACCCACAGGTGACAAGGTATGAGATATCAAGTACTAGGTAATCTTTAATGGCAATCAAATTAGACACATGCAATATGAATTTAGGTGATTAATAAAGTGAATAGATAACAAGGATGGTCCCATGCTATACTTGCCTTGATTACGTGCTCAATCCTCATAGCATCAGTCTTCGGTCATCACCTTCTGATCTTCAGCACTTACAAACGGTCCTCGTCTACTCGTAGCAAACACCACACATAGACCAACATACAAGCACACGAAAAGAGACAACTAAGAACAATACATCATACAAGAGAAAACATCGCGCTAAAGAAAAGCTAGATGCTACGGTCGTAGGAACGCAAGAAACGTCGCTAACGAAACTATCGTTAAAACACACGTCTACCGAGAGTTTTATATTATAAAAGTAACAACTACAAGTTTACTTTGTTTTAATTCAATAAAAAGATATTAATTCAGATTAGATAAAAGTATATTTTAATTTTTGAAAGACCACTAAAGTAATCATATTTTAATTAAAAACATCATTACATAATTTATTAAGCATATTAAACTTTATCTTTGCAAAAGAAAAGAAATATGCGAGAGCATCTAATCAAACTGTATGCAACGTGATATTTAACTAAGTAAATTATAATCTAGTAAATACACATCATTAATCAAGTTAATAGTTAGTTATAAAACATCGGATATTAAACACTAGATTGCTTTTAATTAGAAAAGTAATTAAATAGTTATTAATCAAATTAACATTTAGATTAATAAATCATAATTAAAAGACATGACGAACATTATCACTAACATATAGATCACATCGACGTTAATCTAATGCAACTTGAACAAGATAAAGCGAAATTAAACTTAAATTACTTTTAATTAAAAGCTACTAAATAAACATTAACTAAATTAATTATTTAGATTAAAATTTAAGTATGATGCAAAGCCTATAATTAGAACAGTACACTAATCGCAAGATACATGATAAAGAGTTTTGAAAGTCAATCTACGTCTCACTATGATCACACAGACACAAAGAACACAAAACTATATTCTAAGCAACATTAGAAGATACTAATTACTAGATTAGTTCTAAGTCAAATTTTACTTATGAAAAACAGTATGAACAGTAGTATAATTACATAAATCTTAATGAAACGAATCAAACGTAACTTGAATGAACCGAAACGGGATTAAAACGAATAAACTGCGGCTATTTTAAAACTGTAATTAACCTCATCGTTGTGTCTTCACGTACGTAGCGACGGGGATCTGCTGTAGCCGTCGCACCAGAGGGAGGGGGCAAGGACGACTAGAAGAGGGCCACGTCGGCATGGGGCGCTGCGGTGCCAAGCCATGGCCTGCTCTGGGCCTTGCCCGAGCAGCACCAGCGGTGGCCTGCCTGATCCGTTCGAACGAAGAGAGGGCGTGAGGCGCGGCGCTTGGTCCAAGGCGTCCGTGACGTCGGGACGATAGCGTCCAGATGCTCCGAAGCACGACACTAGGTTTCGGCGGCGTTGCTCTTGATGACGACGACACGACGACAAAAAGCAGAATTTCATGGGATTGGTGCGGATATATTAGAAGAAAAACCACTTACCTCTACATCAACTAGCGATATGATACTAATTGATGTTGCAACTCTCATTTTACTAATGGGCTTTTATATTTATTTAGGCTCATTAGTAAATAAAGACATGGATATTTGGAGTTTATAATAGAATTATTGCACATGGGCTTTGTGGGAGGGAGGAAAAATCCAGACTTTAATATTTTCGTAATTAAATAATTTCTGGATAAAAATAATTATAAAAAAGTCTAGAATTGATATTTAAGCCAGAAAAAATACTCTGATGTTTCCAAAAATTCAGGGAAAATTTTCAGAGATATTTGGAGACATGAGGAGCCCAAATAAAATATTTGGAGATCATGAAAAGATATTTCAGGATGGACGGACTAACTATGAAGGGGAAGTTACCAAAAGTGAAGACATCCCATTAAAGGAAATGAAGGACGATGAAGTAAATGAGACAAGTCCACCAGTCAAACGAGTGTGGAAGAAGAAAGAGAGTTCTACTGACGTGCAATCATCGAGGTCCTCCTCAGGATCTGCTGATGCACCCAAGGAAGAATAAAGAGCATACAAAGAGTCTTGTTCGATAGGCTATAAACGTCGAATCCTCGCCGAAAGGTAACTCAGTAGTTATCCATAATCATTAGCATTAAATTCATCATTGCATAATTAGTAGATTTAGCATGATCATTTTACTATTAATATCATATTTACTTCCTAGCAATTATATCTGCATTAGAAAACAAAATAAAAATATGAAAACTCTAAAGCCCCATGAGAGTAGAAACTTTCTGTGGAGGCATAAAATAAAAATAAATATATATTTGCATATTTACTTCTGCATTGCATACATCTATAAAAACAAAAATCTAAAAAGAGATACTATGAAACACTGCTGATACTCTGCTTAGTGGAAAGGAAGAACATAAATAATCTTAAGAGCTTTAAGACAACTAGACAAATGGAGGAATATTTATCACTAACGCTTAACCAAGTTCCACTAGTTGTGTTGTCTATCTTTGAATTCAGCAGGAGGAGAAGAAGAGAAGGACTCAAGAAACCACTAACAGTCTACTCGTCTTCTGGAGAAAAAGACCTCGTCAAGATCCAGCTTGGGGGAGAGCACCCTCAGTTATCACGATAAGTATCACGGCTTTTTATCTATTACTATTAGTTCGGTTTAGTTAGATCAGGTTAATAAATGTAGAAACCCCTAAAAAGATGAATAACTATTACAAAACCAAATAAAGATATTATATAATGAATAAATGTCTAGGTGGATATAAACTTAATTTTGCTCATGATGAAAATGATGAACAATTGCTCTGTCGTAATCCCTTTTAAGTACCTACCGTTCAAACTTAAATTTTCTTGAGTTTTTGACAAAGTTGTTCTGAATAAACTCTGAACCTGAAGCCTGTGGATTGCAAACTTAATTTTGCTCGGTTTGATCCAAGGGCCACGGTTCATCTCCCAGGGCTATATAAACAGCCCCAGACCCCCCTCTCCAGGCATCAGATCAGGGTTTGATCATTAGACATCATCAATCAGAGCATCAGGCATTCATCAGAAGGAGATCAATCGGAAGCCCTAGAACTACATCCACCTAGAATAGTAGATAGAATAGGATTAGAGGAGGCAAGCTTCGCTTGGATTCCTAATCTAGTCACGAGAAGGCTCGGTAAACCCAAGATCTTCTCTCTTGTATTAACATTATGGATCTATTTCATAATTGCTCTTCTAGTTCATCTTTGTTCTTCATTGTTTATGTTCTAGTTCATTGTCTAGTTCATGTTCATCGTCTAGTTCATCTTCTAGTTCATAATCCTGTTCTAGTTCATGATCTAGTTCGTACTTTAGTTCTTCTCGATGATCTAATTCACCTTATTGTTCATCTTTGTGTTCTAGATAGCAATACAATTGATATGATTAAGACATCAACTATTATATTCTTAATTATATTGCTTATAGTCTGCTTTGATTATATATTTGGCATAGATAGTTTATCTTTATGTTTATACTCATGTTCGTATAGCGCTCATCTTAAAGTACAACGGGTGGGTGATAGATGCTGTGTAGGCATGGTGCCTATACACTATTTATCTGCGAATGTGTCCTATGTTCCGGATAGAGTGGTAGATCATGGGTGTGACATTCCTGTTGAGTCCTTTGTATTCCACCTCCCGAATATAGTGTTTAGTATGGCTCAATTAACTCATGGTCTAGGGGTTACTCTGTTTGACACCTTTACTATGGAGTTGCCTCTTGATTATAAATATGATATGACCTAGCCAATGATTGCCAAATATGTTTGCACTAATCAATGTATGCTATGACTTGTAATTAGAATAACTTAGGAATGTTTCTTAGTAATACCTGTTCTAATCATCACTTGCTAGGCAATACTGTTCTAGGATTATCCTTGATTGATCTGATCTCTATTATCATTTATCATTATCATTTACTCTGTAACCTGATCCCTGCTTGGAGTAATTAGTGTGTTATCAGTCTTATTATAAGTGTGTGCCATAATGAATGTTGTTGAGTCCTCATTAGTATAATACCATCATACCTTGAATTGAATAGTCTCTAGGCTAAATATAAATAACGATACCTGACACTAGCTTGGGTGAAATGCTTCTACAACGGGTATGTTTATCTGTGCGCTTGTGGGTAAATATCTATCTTTCAATCCAGTGCCCTGATATAATTACTCTGCTAGCTTCATGTTGGGGACGACAACTTGACGTTAAGTGGAGTTAGTAGTGTCCCGTACACTCTTTAGTGCCTTCACTAGTTTATTATTTTATGTGGTTCATTCTTAGAGTGATTCCATTAAGGAGTGTCAACAGTGCCAGTTTAAACCAGAACTTAAAGCCACCTTCTTGGATTATTTCTAACTTTCCTTTTGATGAGTTTAATCAAAGTCCATGGATGTCTCCCATAACCACTCTTGCTTGATCAGAAACCAAACGCTTAAGCAATGAGCCTTCGACGGTCCTTTGATAGAGCTATTGTTATGCAGTGCATATTTAAATGCACTCCGTCGAACACTGTCATCAACTTTAGTGCTTGGATCACAAAAATACTTCAACAAGGGAGTTCTTGAACCCTCCAAATTAGCCACATCTTCAATGAAAATCAAACTTGGCCGATTTAGGAGTTTATTGGACAAATTGACCAAACCGGTCACAGAGGATCCAACTGAGTCAGTTCTGGAATAGGCTAAGCTGGCTCTAGAGAAGGCTAAGCCTGTCTCTGTTGTACCTGCATACAAAAATTAAATTCTTCTTGCATCGAATTTTCATTGATGTGAGAATTACGCCCACCGATGTCATAGCCAGATGCTTGTTAGGCTAACATGTTGACCTTAAAATCTTCATGCCTTGTAATATGCCAAATTCGAAATTGGGCAAAAGTATTAATGATGTCAAGACACTCGTGAGTATATGCATTATGTGATCCTTTAAAACACCAAAACATACCAGTGACTTGCTATACCATTAGTAAAGAATCACCACAGGCTTCAACATGTCATACTCCATGAAACACAATATGGCCAATTCAAATAAGAAAAGTTCACATTCGGCTTGAACCTGGGTGCAAATGCAGTCCTAATCAGCTTGATGTCTCACATAGCACCATTGTGAGAAATAATGATCATGCCAACACTTTGGCCCCTTTTGTAAGCCAGTTAACCATATTGTAACACCCATGAAGAAGAAATACATATATCATGCCCCCCGGGCCTTAAAGCCATCAAAGCAACTCTATGGGGCTTTCGAAATAGCACGATGATCACAAGCATTCATCGGCTGTAATCTTATGCTAAGGGTGATAGCAAAGCATCAGCCATATGAATCATCTAGGTGAGTATGTATAGCCAAAATAAAGTATTTCGGCTCTAGATCATTGGTAACCAAAATAATTTGGCAACCCTACATAATACAAATATTTATACCAAGGATCAAAATAAGGGGCTAAGGGGTAACCATGCATACCTTGGGATGAATTCCACATAGACATAGGCAGAGAATATAGATGATACCAAAACCATTGATTTTGATGATTTGGTGCAAATCTCTAGCTTGGCAAATGCTTTTTGAATCTTCTTCTCTCCTTTTCCTTTGTTGCACTACTTGCTTGAGCATCATCTTTCTGAACTTGGATACTTCCTTTAGAAACCCACACCAAGCCTTTTTGTTTCAACTTCTCTACACTAAGCTTTTGCAACTTCTTTTCTTACCACTTTGGTAAACCGATTGAGCATATCGGTTTTATTTTGTTTTGGACAATGGCAAATCTTTCTTGATTTTAGGCACTCTCACCTTCTTTTCCTTAGATTTGGCACCTAGAATATCAACAGATGATTCTCCTACTTCTATGCCATCAATAGCTAGATTTTTCAGCACTGGAATCGGCTTTTCAATAGTTGAATTCAGATCTAAACTTTTATCTTTGCGGCCATCATATTTCACACGTTAAACTTGTTTTACCACTGTCTTCTTATGCTGGGCTCCAGACCGATTTAGATCAAAACTGTCTTTATAAGATGATGACCTCTCTAAGTGTCTAGGACCTGCATATTGTGGCCAAGAACATGGTGGGATGTGTGCCTCTTGATCAAACCAGCCCCAAGATGAATAAGGATGAAAATATATATGTGGGTTGTAGTCCATATGATATGGGAATTGGCTGCTCAATAGGAGAATATATTGTTAGTGATTGAGATTTACTCCCTTGCCAATTCCAATCTTGAGATTTGTGCTTTGGAGGCAATCTTGGTGTTCAGACCTTCTTTGGTCGATTGGTGACATTGGATTTTGCTATGTTCTCATACTTAGCTAGAAGCTCCTCAAAGCTAACCTTTGGTCTTCCACTCTTTTGCTTGTCACGGCCTTTACCTCCAAAAGCTTTATGAGCATCCTCCTTCTTTTCTCTATCTTGATAGATATGCTCCAAAGGAGGGTCCTTAGCCGATTTCTCTTGCTTAACGAAATCAATCGACATTTGCTTTAGCTAGAGAGATTTCACCTGCCACCCAGTGTCTTCTAGAATTATGATAACTTTGTTGTCCTCTGGAATATCTTCAATTTGCAATTCATGGACAACAACCTTGTCTTCACTTGAGGGCTCCATATCTCTCTCTTGGGTATTCGAGCCTTGAGCTTTGAGTGAATCGACTAATGCAAGCTGATTTTAATCTTGCTTGCCATCAAGACCAATTGAATCCAATTTGTCCATTTGTTGAGCTTCAAAAAGTCTCAATCGTCCTTTATTAATGGCCGATTGGATCACTCGACGAAACACATTGCAATCAGAAGTATTATGATCAAAAGAATTGTGCCACTTGCAATATGTAAACTCTTCTAAGTTTTGAATAGATGGCAAAGCATTGTGATCAATGATTCTAATAAAATTATTCTTCAACAAGATATCAAAGACATGATCACAAAAAGTAAAGTCAAAGGTGTACTTTGATTTCTTCAGCCGATTCTTTTGTGGAGTCGGCTTTAAAGCTAGGCAAACGAAGGGATCAGATTTAATATCAATCCATTCGACCACACCTTTGTAACTATTTTTGGGAAGCTTTATCTCTGATAAACTACCACTATTGGCCTTTCCATATAGCACAATGTGTTGGCCGATAGAATCTGAATTTGTTTTATCATCACCAAATAAAATGCTATCCTCAATCAGTCTTTTACAACCACTAGCAAGGATATCTCTAATAGATGCAGAAAGTGAAATAGTATGACCAGATTGGAATTTAAGAAAAACATTGGTATTTTGTACCTTGTTGATCATGTCAAAGAAGCGTATGTCCTTGATTTGAATGACATTGTTCTTCATCTCTAGAGAATGATCAACAATAATGTGTTCTATAGGAAACTTCTCAGAATCTACAAAGACAACATCACCAAAAACAGGGGCCGAATCATCTAGAGATGCATCGGCAGCTGCTAGAACTGAGGAAACCAGCTTAGCCGACTCCAAGTCGGCTAGGCCGGTTTGCATAGTGGCTAGAGGGGTGGACGGGGAAGTCGGCTTAGCCAACTTGTAGTCGGATTGGCCGGCTTGTGTAGCAACAATGAGAGTTGGCTTAGCCGACTCTGGGCAGACAGTGAGTCCTCCTCTCTTGTTCATAGGGATTTGATCTTCATCAATGATGTAGTAATCACTAGATAAGTGTATAACCCCTTTAGCTCCTGAAAAATCAAGTCTAGCCATTTTCTGGCATTTTTCATGCTTTTCTGTAGCAAGACTTGCCTTTTGAATTATGTTTGATTCAGAAAGGATATTGTGTTGTTAGGCTTTGAAAGCTGAACTTTTGCTTATATTGGAATCTATTCTCCCTTTACTCACTGTATCAATGGGCAAGGTTTCTTTTTTCATACTCATGGCCGATGATTGAGATGTGATCGGCCTTTTGCTAATACTCTCAACAAAATTTTCTTTATCTCCTCAAGTCCTCTTCTACAATCCAACATCATCTTTTCGAACTCAATGTCTGTTTGAGAATGTCTTGTTGAGTTTTTATTGACTTGACTTGAGTTAGTAGCAATATTTGGAGTGGAATCATGAGTATGAATATTTACCCATCTTTCGTTGATTCAGCTCAAGTTAGGAGCAATACATGAAGCTGAATCATGAGTATTACCATTAGCACACCTTGCTGAATTTTTATTAATCCGGCTTGAGTTGAAAGTAACATACGAAGTTGAATCATGAATATGAGCATTGACATGTGGTGCTGAATTTTGAGAGCAATTGGCTAAATAATTATCATAGTTATAACCAATTCACTCATTCATCAGCACGTCTTGTGATGGAACCACATATTGTGAACTTATAGCCGATGAATAAGAATTTACATGTCGCATGTTGCTAGTAGCATCAAGACTCAAAGAATTTATAGTTGACATCGGCTCTTGACCATAATATGTATGATTATGATGTGTATGATGAGGATCATTAGAAAAAGTATTAACTAATGCATCATATCTAGTATCATTATGACTAGCAACACCAACTTGAGAGTTCATAGAACTTGCGAAATAATTATTATAACCATAAGATGTATTCGCAAGTTGTACCTCAGGGTAATTGTAGTAGCTAGTAGTTTTATGATGTGACACCTTGGTACTCCATGATTTAGAGCTTGAGTGTCTTGCTGAATTTTCTAATATGTAGCACGTCGTGTTGCAAAATAGCAAACGAGATCACAAGAGGTCAAAACCAAATGTGATCGGCCTTTTGGGCCGAATGCAATGGTAATGGCGAGCACAAGAAGATAGATCAATGAAGGATAGGGCTAGGGCAAGAAGATTCGGCTGCAAAGTTGAGCCGAAGCAAATTCTTCCCTAGCGGAGTCGCCAAAAAGTGTGTTGATGCCGAAACGGTTCTGGATCACACACCAGCTAGGGCTTTGGACACCCGGGTCACCACTGACCGAAGAACACAACGAGGAGATCACACTTACATGGTGAAGAACGGCTAGGTTTACAAGCAAACTAGCAAAGGATAGCTATCGCACTTACGTGGCAAAGAACGACTAGTTTTCGGGCAAACTAGCAAAGGAACCGTCAAAGCTCTCGCCCGGGAAAAGGACGTCGCCGGGTTGCCCTAGGTCGATCGATGAGCCTAGGGCACCTGTCGACGAAATATGGTCGGCAGTCTACCGATGGGTATGCCCAAGGTAGTAGATTAAGCGGTGGAGGCGTGCGAGACGTCTGCAAAGCGTGGACACATGGACGAGAAACGGCAATTTAGACAAGTTCGGGCCGGCAAGTTGCCGTAATACCGTACGTCCTGTGTTCTGGTGGCTGGTTTGTATTGCTTATTAGGTGATCCGATGGGATCTGAGGTGTTTTGAGAGGGGGTCCCTGCTCGCCTTATATAGCCGGGGAGCAGGGTTACAACTTGCCGAATCCTAACAGATTACAATCGGTTCCTTTTGGTAAGGAATCTGGGTCTATCTATCTGGATATTCCTTATAGAGCAAGTCATCGGGAGAATCCTTGGCGGCTGCGACAGCCTGGTCGCGGACCGCAAGGCCTCCTAGTTGGGCCGTATCTGCAGAACAGCCCAAGTAGTGCCATGGGGGTATACGGGTGTAATATCCCCACAGCTAGTCCCCGAGCACTTTGCATCCGTTGTGCAGGGTGCCGCGAAGTCTTCTGAGCAGGTCGAGTCTGGTCGCATGTCGGTGAAGGCGTCTTCCGACCAGGTCGCCTGGTCGCGGGTGCTCCTGTAGTAGACTTCCGACCAGGTTGATCTGGTCGCGGATGTCGCGGTTGTAGTTGTGGCCGAAGTGCATCCGCGTGAAGTATTCCGCGTCGTCCTGCAAGTAGGATGCAAGGTGCTGCAAGAAAAATTGGAAGATCTTTTCATCTGGTGAAGTGTATCCACTTGGGACGCGGCTGGACTGTAGGAACCGACGATGTTCCAATAGAAGTCCGCGCTAGTCCACACCAAGCTGCGACGGAAAAGAAAAAACAACACATTCACCGCGAGGTGAAGTGTATCTACTTAGTCCCCGAGCTTGGGAGTAGGTGCTGTAGGCACGTGGTGCCAAGCTTGCGAAATTTCTGCAATAAAACAGAGTCATTTTACGAAAGAAAAATGACGTGTGTACACGTAGTCCCCGGGCCTGCTGTAAGAAGCAGTATGGTTCTTGTAGCAGGGCCAAATAAAATGTATTGATACGGGTACTTAGCGATAAGGGGGAAGTTTCCGAGGGTGAAGTTGAAGATCTGCAGTCCCCGAGAGTAACTGTAGCGCCGACCAGTAACTATAGAGTTTACTGTTTCCCTGAAATGGTTATCACAACTAGCAGGTGGGGTCAGCCCCCGTGCATTAGCACCACATTTACTAGCAGAGAGTAAATAAAATCGAGAAAATGGTGTAGGCGAACAGACATGCCGTTTTGCAAATCGATGGCCCAGCGGCCCATTAAGGCATACGTGGCGTGGGTGAGCGCGTGCGGTTGCCGCAGGCGACGTGGCGATCGTGGGGGTAATGGGCATGGGTTCCCAAGAACCCTGGAGCCGAAGGGTCGGGCCGCGCCATACAAAAAAGCGAGGCGGATGGCGGCAGGTCCCCACTTGCTCATTCGCTCACTCCTCGTTGCCCTCGTCTGCTCCGTTTCCTTCTTGCGCACGAGCGATTCCGAGCGCAAAATCATTGTAGCCCCAGATCTAGATCCGAATCCCAACCTCGTCGCTGTCGATGGCGGGCAGCAGGCGCACCCGTGGAGCTATGGCTAAGAAGAAGAAGGCGACGAAGACGAAGTTCGACGACCGCATCGAGGTGCCGAGCTGGGCGCGCGGGTGGACTCGGAGTGTTCTCCACCGGGAGAATCTGGAGGAGCTCATCTTCGCCGGCCTGCTCCTAGACAACGTCACCGGCGGTTGGAGAGACGCTTACCTGGAGGACTTCCTGACTCCGAATACCACCGAGCTCGTCGTCTTCGAGGCATTCTTCAGGTGCGGCTTCGGCATCCCGGTCCACCCCTTTCTCCACGGGCTGCTGGAGTACTACCAGGTCGCATTGTGCAACTTGACGCCGAATACAATGTTGCATATTGCGGTCTTCATCCACTATTGTGAGGCGTTTCTGGGCATCGAGCCCCATTTTGACCTCTTTCGCCACTTCTTCCGGTTGAAGATCAACGGTACCGGGTCGTCGAACATCATCGGGTCGGTGTACCTCCAGCTATGGGACGAAATGGCGGACAAGTACATCGCGATGCCGCTGCCTGCGAAGGCGATGGAGTACAAGCCGAAATGGTTCTACATCCATCAGAAGGCGCCAAGACCGCCGTGCGACCCGGCCTTTGAGCTGAAGGTGCTCCCGTCATGGTCGGAGCGTCCCGGTACGGCGGCGATGGAGCAGGTGGAGGAGCTTCTTAAGCTGGTCGACATGCGATGCGTCGACGGGGTGGCAGTGGCGACGAACTTCATCAAGCGGCGCTGCCAGCCCTGCAAGGAGAGGGCGCACCCGGCGTACGAATACGCCGAAGACAAGGATGAGCAGACGCGGGAGGCGCCGGAGCCCCTGCATCCGCAGGAAGTGTTCCTGCAGGTTCACGCGTTGTTCGACCTGCAGAAGAGAAAAAAGCTGGAGTGCTTGCAGAGGTCGTACTGTCTGGAGTACCCTCCGCCAAAGGTGAGTATCTTTGCCCTGCATGTGTTCGTTAGAATGCGTGAGCGATTGCTGAATATTATGAGATTGTGATGCAGGGTCGTGAAGCGTTCGTGTCGCAAGCCTCGTTGAAGGCGATGCCAAAGGGCGTTGATCCGCGGCGGGAAGACGTCGGCGGCAGCGGTCACGGCGCGGACGACGAGGCGGAGGTCGACAAGGAGGAGATCGAAACCAGCGGGGGGGAGGGGAGCCGAGTCCCCGAGCCCCGTTCGAGTAGGCGGCGGGCGCGCGATGATCTGAAGGGAAAGCGCCAGGCCGCCCCTGCTAAGAAGAAGAAGGTGTCGCTGGAGGCCGGCGGCGCCTTCAATATTGATGAAGAAGCGGCGAAGCATCGCCGGGTGGTCCTCGACTGGTCGGATGACGAGTCTGACAGTGAGGACAAAGTCCCGCTGAGTGCTCGTTTCGGGCAGGGGTCCTTGGCGGGGCGCGGCGGTGGAGCGGCGAAGGCGAAGCTGAAGCCGGAGGTGGCGCGGACGCCGGAGCGGGCGTCGGAGAACCATGAGTTGTCTGGCGGGGCGGGGGGGGGGGGGGGGGGGGTGAGCCCAGGCCGCAGGAGGGATCCACGGGAGGTGGAGCGCATCCGCGTTCTCATCGCTTCTCGCGGGAGAAGAAGGTGTCGGGCCTGTAAGTGTCCCCTTTTCATCTTGTAGCTTTTACTCTAGTCGGATTGGAGTGTTGATGACGCGTCTGTGCCCTTTGCAGGTCGGCAGATGCCGAGGAGGTGCCGGACACCGAGGGCGGAGGTCGGAGGGGAGCAAGCCCTCCGGTGGATGCTGATGTCGGCGGTTCGGCGACGTCGGCCGCGCTGGAGGAGGCGTCGAAGGCGGCGGAGGTTGTCGAGGCATCCGGAGTCCCCGAGCCTCGGGAGGCGGAGCAGCCGGAGGTGTCCGAAATCCTCGAGCCTCGAAAGGCGGAGCGGGCGGTATCCCCAACGCCTAGGGCCAGTTCTGGGGGAGGCGGAGCGGCGGGAGGTGCCGCGGCGCCAGTGGCTGGGTCCTTGGGCTGTCGTGCCCGTGGGACGAAGAGGAAGGCGGTGGCGCCTGCCTCGTCGGAGATCGAGGAGGTCGAGCGTCCTAAGGCTGACCCGAGCCGGCGTCCTGTCCGTCATTTTCGCGTCGAGGGCGACGTAGTCGTCGACGTTGACGATGAGGCGGCGAGCGTGGCGATGGACGCCGTCATTGGTGATGCGTCGAAGTTGCTGGAGAGGATCTAGATGAGTACGTTCACCTCTTCATGTTTACTTCTAGATGGCTCTTGTTTATGCTGGTTGTCGTTTCCCTGCAGCACCTGTTGAAGGTCGGGGAGGAGCGTAAGCTCTCCATTGACCGGATGGCGCCGATGGCCGAAGAGAACGAGCGGCTCCGGGCGGAGGTAAGGCGCGTCGAGGGCCAGTTCGCTGGCTTAGAGGCGCGGCTGGAAGATGCCCATGCGCGTTCCCGGGAGCTTGAGGAGATCATCCAGCAGTAGGGGCAGGAGAGTTTCCAGCTTCAGCCGCGGGCCGACAAGGTCGACGAGTTTTCCACGCGTAAGTTGGCAATGCTGTATTACGTTTTGTTTAGCGCGCCATCTGGTCGGAGGCTTGAATCATGTAGGTGGTCTTGTAGAGGCAACGCAGGCAGGCAAAGAGAAACGTCTCCTAGCCGAGGAGAAAGCGAAGTCCGACGAGGAGGTGCGCAAGTGGCAGACCATGCATGCCGGTAAGTCTTCTTGGTGGAGCGTGGTCGGAGGTGGTCGTCTTCTTACCCCTTGCTTTGCCGTTTGCAGCTTACCGGGAAAACATAAAAATACAATTTGCAGATCTGCAGCGACGTATCGAGGGTTACCATGACTGCTTCTGGTCATTGGCGGAGGAAGTGGCCCCGTTGGTGCAGTGCATCGATGAGGAGCCTTCCTTCCCGACTGAGAAGGAGCGGAGGATCGGCGACCACGTCGTGCAGAAGGCGCGGGGCCTATGGGGGCGCTTCCAGGCGTACACGAAGGCGGCGACGCAGAGTGTGGCAGCTCATGGCCTCGCCGTTGTTCGTTCGCATTATCCGCGGATGGAGATGTCGAGGCTGGGCACTGGCTTTGCGGCGAACACATCGAAGGCCGAGATGGAGCGCTTGGAGGAAGAGGCCGAGCCTACCGCCGAAGCCCTCGTCGGAGGTGTAGATTTATTTGGTGCCGGGCACTAGTAGTCTGTATGTTAGGAGATAGTCTGTAGAAAGACTCTTGGGCGAACGAAATCAAAACTTGAAGCGAGTCGGCGTGTTCTGTTCGTTCCCCGAATGCCGCAGACCCAATAGTCGTGAGCCGTAGCGATGAACTATTTGGCCTTGGGTTGTCCCGGGATCCGTAGCATAGAGAGCGGAGCTCGTTTGCGTGTAGGAGTCGAGGGCGTCGCCCAAGGAACCTCTGCTGGCATCCCATAGCGCAGAGAGCAGGTGCTCGTGCACGCGTAGGGAGGTACCACGGTCAGGGTCTTTTCCGAGAGGCTCGATCGTGGCGTGACATGGGCGAATGGAGACCGTTGTCGAGCGCGTGGGTGGCGCAGATGCGAGGCACTGAGCATATAGCTTCAGAATTCTCAGCCCAAGTTAGCCTTTCCTTCATAGCGCAGAGGGCGGACACTCATGCACGCGTAGAGAGGTTGGGACATCCCTTGGGGGAGCTGTTGGCCACCATAGCGCAGAGGGCGGGCGCTCATGCATGCGTCCGAAAGGTGACAACAGCCCCGACTCTGAGTTTTCCTCAACGTCAGTCAGGCTGCTTGGAGACCGAATGGAGAACGTGCACATAAATGGCGCATACAGGCACTGGAACGTATAGCCTCTGGAGGTCTCAGCCCAAGCTTAGCCTTCCCTTCGTAGCGCAGAGGGCAGACACTCATGCACGCGTAGAGAGGTCAGGACGTCAAGGACTACTGGCCGCCATAGCGCAGAGGGCGGGCGCTCATGCACGCGTCTGGCGGTGGCAGTAGACCCTGCTCTGAGACTCCTTCAGCGTCAGCCTGGCTGTTTGGAGAGGTCGGCGAGCCATCCGGAGACAGGTTGGAGAGGTCGGAGAGCCGTCCGGAGACGGGTTGGATAGGTCGGAAAATCGCCGAGTCGTTATTCATCATCGAAAGTGGGCAGTACAGGCCGATTAAGCGTAGAACTTCCTAAGGTGCTCAATACTCCAGGAGTTAGGTACGTTGATGCCTTCGAGGTCGGTTAGACGATATGCGCCTGGTCAGGTGACTTCCTTCACCATGTAGGGGCCATCCCAGTGTGAAGATAATTTGTGTAGCCCGTCGGTCTTGAGTTTCCGCTTGAGGACGAGGTCGCCGACGACGAAGGATCGATCTTTTATGTTGCAGTTGTAGTAGCGCCGAACTCCTTCGAGGTACTTGGCGGTGCGGAGGCAAGAGGCCAACCATTCTTCTTCGAGGCGGTCGAGATCATCGCAGCGAGCCTGGTCAGAGCCCTCCTCATCGTAGTTCTTGATGCGTGGGGAGCGGAAGACGACATCGGTGGGGATGACAGCTTCGGAGCCGAAGACCATGAAGTATGGTGAAACACTGGTGTTACGGCTGGGTTGAGTCCGGAGACCCCAGAGTACGGACGGGAGCTCGCGCATCCAGCGACCAGGGTGCTTCTCGTCCTTCTGGTAGAGGCGCTTCTTCAGGGCGTCGAGGATCATGCCGTTGGCGCACTCGGCCTGACCATTGGCTCGGGGATGGGCGATGGAGACGTACTTGACGAGGACGCCACGCCCTTCACAGAAATCCCAAAAAACGTTGCCGGTGAAGTTGGAGCCGAGGTCGGTGATGATGGAGTTCGGGAGGCCAAAGCGGTGGATGATCTCGTCGATGAAGGAAACGGCGTTCTCGGCAGTCGCCTTGGTTATTGGTTTTGCTTCGATCCATTTGGAGAATTTGTCGACGGCGACGTAGATCCACTTGAAGCTTCTCGGAGTCGGTCGGAATGGGGCCGATAATGTCGAGTCCCCAGCAGGCGAAGGGCCACGAGGCTGGTATTGCTTGGAGTTGCTGCGCGGGGACGTGGGTCTGTTTAGTGAAGAATTGGCACCCCTCGCAAGTGCGTACGAGCTTCTCAGCATCGGTGACCGCTGATGGCCAGTAGAATCCTGCATGGAAAGCCTTTCGTACCAATGTTTTTGCAGCCGCATGGTTTCCGCATTCGCCGGAATGGATGTCGGTTAGGATCTCGAGGCCGTCTTCCCTGGAGACGCATTTTTGGAGCACTTCATTTCTGGAGTTTTTACGCATGAGCGCATCGTCGACTAGGACATAGTTGTTGACGCGGCGAACAAGGCGCTCGGCTTCGGTCTTGTCGATGGGGACGAGGTTCTCGGAGAAATACTTGAGGAAGTCCTCCCGCCAGTCGGATGGTGTTGAGGGGATGACGCCAACCAACTGTCCTGTCGGCAGGAGTGGAGTCATGGAGTCTGTCGATGTAGTGGAACTTGCGTGGTCGGCGATGGAAGGCTCGAGCAAGTCGTGTACAAATACGCCGATGGGGACTGGAGATCTTGTTGACGCCAGCTTGGATAGCTCATTGGCCGCCTGGTTCCGGTCGTGTGGGAGGTGGTCATATTCAACACCAAAAAATTTGTCTTCAAGCTTCCGGATGGCGGCGCAGTAGGCGTTCATCTTATCGTTGGAGCAATTCCAGTCCTTGTTGAGCTGGTTGATGACGAGAGCGGAGTTGCCATACACCATGAAGCGCTTGACGCCTAGCTCGCTGGCGATGCGGAGACCGTGGAAAGCGGCTTCGTATTCGGCGGCATTGTTGGATGCTGGGAAAAGTAACCGCAGAGCGTAGCGCAGCTTTTCACCGGAGGGAGACGTGAAGAGGAGACCAGCGCCGGCGCCATTCAAAGTGAGGGAGCCGTCGAAGAAGAGGGTCCAATGCTCTAGCACTTCCGGCGGTACTAGAGTCTGGATGTCCGTCCATTCCACGATGAAGTCAGCCAACGCCTGGGACTTGACGGTCTGGCGACCCTGGAAGGTGATGTCGTAAGAGCCGAGCTCAATGGCCCACTTGATGATACGCCCCGTAGCGTCCTTGTTGCGGAGGATGTCCCCGAGGGGGAATTCGGTGACGACGGTGACCCGTTCGGAGCTTTGGAAATAGTGGCGTAGTTTGCGTGCAGTGATAAGGACTGCAAAAAGAAGCTTCTGTACCTGGGAGTACCGTGCCTTGGAGTCGTTCAACACTTCGCTGACGAAGTAGCAGGGTCGCTGGACGGGGTAGGAGTGGGCGACTTCCTCGCGCTCGACGACGATGACAGAGCTGACGACTTGGTTGGTAGCGGCGATGTAGAGCAGCAAAGGCTCCTTCTCCTTAGGTGCGGCGAGCACAGGAGGCTGGGTGAGGTACTTTTTCAGGTCGGAGAAAGCGCGGTCGGCTTCAGCGTCCCAGACGAACTTTTCGCTAGCTTTGAGGAGCTTGAAGAAGGGTAGCCCCTTTTCGCCGAGCCTGGAGATGAAACGGCTGAGGGACGCCATGCACCCAGTAAGCTTCTGGATGTCCTTCACGTTGGAGGGAGCTCGCATGCGGAGGACGACCGAAGTCTTGTCGGGGTTTGGGCGGATGTCGTCGCGGCTGATGATGTTGCCGAGGAGGTTTCCGGATGATACGCCGAAGATGCACTTGTTGGGGTTGAGCTTCCACTTGAACCTGTTGAGGGCCTTAAAGGTTACCTCGAGATCAGCGATGAGCGTATCAGCGGTGCAAGTTTTGACGACGACGTCATCCACGTAAGCTTCGACCTTCTCTGGGATGAGGTCCTTCAAGCATTCCTGGATCGCGCGCTGGTACGTAGCTCCAGCGTGCTTCAGACCGAACGACATGGTCGTGTAGCAGTATGCGCCGAAGGGTGTGATGAACGCCGTCTTGATTTGGTCTTCTACCTTCAAGGCAATTTGATGGTAACCAGAATAGCAATCGAGGAAAGAGAGAAGTTCACACCCGGCGGTAGAGTCGACGACCTCATCGATGCGAGGGAGGAGGAAAGGGTCTTTAGGGCAATGCTTATTGAGGTCGGCGTAGTCAACGCACATACGCCATTCTTTATTCTTTTTGAGTACAAGGACCGGATTGGCCAACCAATCCAGATGATACACCTCTTTGATGAAACTGGCCGCTAGGAGCCAGGTGAGCTCTACCCTAATTGCCTCCTTCCTGTCTGGCGCGAAGCGACGAAGATTTTGACGAGCCGGCTTCGCGGTCGCGGAGACGTTCAGGGAGTGCTCGACGAACTGCCGTGGAACTCCGGGCATGTCCGCTGGCTTCCAGGCGAACACATCGACGTTGCTCCGTAGGAAGCTGACGAGCGCATCTTCCTATTTGGGGTCGAGGTTGGTGCCGATGACGGCAGTCTTCTCCGAAGCTCCATCCACCAAAGCCACCTGCTTCATGTCCTTCGACTTCTTGTTGGAGCGCTGGTCGGAGGTCTTCGGGATCTCGAGATCGTCGGGGCAGAGCTTGGCGGCGTTGGTGATGTAGTCTTGGACGCCCTGGATCTGTTGGTGTGTTTCGGCGGGGTTGATGGTTTCTTGCTCACACTTGTACGCCACCTGGAGGTTTGCCCGGAGGCTTCGTCGGAAGCTTGAGCACGAGGTAGGCGTAATGTGGAACAACCATGAGCTTGGAGAGCGTCGTGCGACTGAAGGATCGAGAATGCAATAGCAAGGCGACCAGAGGGGGGTGAATGGGAGCACAAAAATTTCTCTCGAAACTTTGGCCTTTGTTCCCAAAATCAACCCCCAAAAGCTTTAACCAAAACCGTGATGCCCACGACCCTTGGAAGAGGGTGGATGATTGTTGACACTTCTTAATGCAATTGCTTTTAATAAACTTTGATGAACTGATTCTAGCAAGAGCCTTCAAAAATGTATAGGACACTCCTAGCATCACTTAAAGTCAAGTTGTCATCCCTAACATGATACTAGAAATGTAAATTATATGTGACACTAGCTCAGAAGATATAAACAAATATTTATCCTCAAGCGCACAGATAAATATACCTGTTGTAGCAGCATTTCACCCAGGTTATCTAGGTATCGTTATTTATATTTTACCACAGATAGAAATGAAGCTGGGAACTAGCAGAGATTATCATTCATTCATCACTCACATGTCTAAGCAAGGGTAAGACAAGGTAAAGATAATAATTGATAAAAACGGGAATATTAATTACATGAGGCCAATTTTATGATGCAGTAATGATGTAAATAAATTTTAATTTTATTTTTCTATGAATTGCAAAAGTAAATGCTGATAATTACCGAGTTACCTCCGGCGAAGGTTCGGGGTTTAAAGTCCACCGAATTGGACTCTCCAGTCTTCTTCATTCTCCTTGATGGATCTCCGCTACCGGAGATAGTAGTTTTGTCTCTTGAGCTTTATGGTCTACTAGAGTTGAGCATTGTTCGGGTCGTGGTTTGAATGAGAACTTTTCTTCCTTCCCATTTATAGTGAATTTGATTTCTCCAACTCCGACATCAATGTGGGCCTTGGCGGTGCTCAAAAATGGTCTTCCGAGAATGAGTGACACTTTTGAATCCGGATGCATTTCTAGTACCACGAAGTCTACTGGTACGAAGAACTCTCTAATCTTGACTGGGATGTTCTCAGCAATTTCTATAGGGTATCTGAGTGATTGATCAGCTAGCTGAAGACACATTGGTGTTGACACAAGTGCTGAATGGTTGAGCTTATAGTAGACTGATGCGGGCATCACACTAACACTAGCTCCAAGATCGCACAGTGCATTGCTAAACCGTTGATTTCCAATTGAGCATTCAATAGTGGGGCATCCTGGGTCCTTCTTCTTTTCTGGTATTTGATTGAGGATAGTCGCACTACATTCTTCTGTCAGCTCGATTACTTCAATAGTTGGCAGTGGTCGTTTGTTGTTAAGTATATCCCTCACATACTTGGCATAGGTAGGTACTTGTAATGCATCTAGCAGAGGAATATTGATATATAGTTTCTGAATTACTTCAACAAACTTACTGAACTGCGCATCTAGCTTGGTGTTCCGATTTCTGCGTGGGAATGGTAGAACGTTGGTGTCTTGAAAATCTATCGGTCTTTCTTCATTTTGTACTTGAGTTTCTTGAACTTCATCATCTCTTTCTTCTGCCCTTGGAAGGGTTACTGGTGCAGCCTGTCTTCTTTGTGCTCCTTTTGGGTATGGTGGATCTCGAGTGGTCCTCCCATGTCTAGTGGTGATCCCCTTAATCTGCTCATGGTTAGTGGTAACAGGCAAAACAACAACCAATTGTGATATTTGGGTTTCTATTCTTTTATTATAATTGAGTTGATCTTTAATGGTAGAAGAAAAATCATCCATCTTAGCATTGATGTTTTCAAGAGTCTTATCATTTAAAGCAAGTCTTTTAGTAATGCTATCATTTATCCTGGCTTGTTCTAAAATTAAATCTCTTAAAGTAGGTTGCTTAGAATCGGAGGAACTGAATTTACCGGTGTACTTATCTAGTTTGGAAGGTTGTTGTTGACGCAATCCTTGCTTGTGTAGAGTGGTGGAGTTGTTGATGATGTTAGCTTCTTCTTGATCTTCGGGAAATTCTATTCCTAAATATTCTCCACTTCTATTCTGAGCATCAAATGCGTCTTGAATAGCTTGACGTTCTTCCTTGTAGTTGGCTCTCTGAATAAGTCGATCCATAAGTACATCCATCTTAGTTGACAGTGCACACACTTCTTCTGGAAATTCTTCAATTTGGTGACAGCGTTGAGTAGTAACTTGTTTCCAGCTTTGATTTTCAGCTATCTTGTCCATTAGACATTCTGCTTTTCCGAAAGTGAGTGACAT
This sequence comes from Coix lacryma-jobi var. lacryma-jobi, assembly GCA_009763385.1. NCBI lineage: Eukaryota > Viridiplantae > Streptophyta > Magnoliopsida > Poales > Poaceae > Coix > Coix lacryma-jobi. The sequence goes on from CM019829.1 coordinate 96,183,753, forward strand.
AAATGATCCTTCAGCAGCGGCATCAACTTGCTCTCTTGCTCTTGGTAATAATCCGTGATAAAACAGTTGCATGAGCAATTCGTTCCTTATTCCATGATGTGGGCATCTTAAGATTTGTTCCTGAAAACGCTCCCAAGTTTCTAGAATGGTTTCTCCTTTTTGTTGCTGAAAGTTGTATATCTTTTTCCTTAAGATATTGACTTTGCTAATTGGGAAAAATCTTGATAGAAAGGTCTCTGAACACTTCTCCCATGTCTTGATGTTATCCATGTTTGAATAGAACCACTGCTTCGCTTTTCCTTTCAGTGAGAAGGGAAAAAGACGAAGAAGTATAATGTCCTGGGGAACGTCCTTGATGATGATGGTGCTTCCAATCTCCAAGAAATCTTGTAGATGAGCGGTTGCATCTTCTTCTTCCTTTCCACCAAATGTAGTAGCTTGCACCATGTTGATAAGACTTGGCTTGAGTTCGAACTCAAGGTTGTTCGTCTGGAGTGTAGGTCCGGTGCGAATGTTCTTGACACTTGGAGTAGAGAACTCCAGCAGAGTCTTGTTGGCCATGGCTTGACTACTAATGTAGATCTTCCACATGATCAAGTTGATTTCTGATTTGAAAGTGATGGATTACAACTGAACCTGTGTTACCCTGTATATGATATAAACAAAGAAAAACAAGGGTAAGCCTGCCAAGACAGAGGTACAAGTGAATGAATGAATAATCTCCTTTGTTAAATTCCTAATAAGTTTTGTTTAGTTCCCGGTGGCTTCCGTTACTTAGATAAATTGTCCCCGGCAACAGTGCCAGAAATGCTTGTTGACACTTCTTAATGCAATTGCTTTTAATAAACTTTGATGAACTGATTCTAGCAAGAGCCTTCAGAAATGTACAGGACACTCCTAGCATCACTTAAAGTCAAGTTGTCATCCCTAACATGATACTAGAAATGTAAATTATATGTGACACTAGCTCAGAAGATATAAACAAATATTTATCCGCAAGCGCACAGATAAATATACCTGTTGTAGCAGCATTTCACCCAGGTTATCTAGGTATCGTTATTTATATTTTACCGAAGATAGAAATGAAGCTGGGAACTAGCAGAAATTATCATTCATTCATCACTCACATGTCTAAGCAGGGGTAAGACAAGGTAAAGATAATAATTGATAAAAACGGGAATTCTTAGAGATAGAGCGAATTACATAGATCAAGCAGAGAGTCAGGAGATTAATTAAGAGATTCGGATCCTAAGTTACTTCGCATTTACTAAGCCTAGTGATTACTCTAGTTAATATACAATCATCTACAGCTAATTAATCTATCATCCATGATCAAGGGACATTACTAAATTAGAATCAAGAACAGAGTAATGAATTCTAACTTGCAATCGCGTCCTACTAAGATCTACACTCGGGGGGAGGACTACAAAGGACTCCACAGGACTGTCACTCCTGCGATCTACCTCTCGACCCGGAGCATAGGATGTATTCACAGGTAAACTTAGCCCAAACACCATGTTTACACCAGTTTGACCACTTAACTCTATCCGGAATAAAGCTAAGTACTTTACGAACATGATCATAAACTCTATCATAATCAGATCTATATTAAATATATAACTAGAATAAACTCCAAAACTGAATAAACTGAAATATATTAAAGTAGCATAAAGTCGAATAAAGATACAAATTACCGAGTCTTCGACAATGATCCGGAGACTTAGACGAAGCTTCTAGCCGGATATGCCGACGAAGTTGCCTGCCTCTACTTGAATCTAACTAGACTAAACTCTAATCTTGATGTAGAGCTCTAACTCTCTCTCTCTAGAAACCCTAATTTCCGTCTTGTCTTCTGATCTTGATCTGATGATGATCTGGAGGGGGGGTCAGGGGTCTGGTTATATAGCCCTGGGCGAGGAATCACGATCGTTGGATCAAACTGACTCGAGGTACGGTCGAGATGCATCCTAGAGGTCGGTGGAAGTAGCTTGCAGAAGACGGAGGCGTGGCGGCTCTATGGCCGACCGACCGGTGGGCCCTATGGGACCGGTCGGTCCCACAGGTAAGCCTCCTGTGGTGCCCCGTCTCGTGGTGTCTTGTGGAGTCCTCTGGAGTCTTCTAGAAGTATCCCGACGTGGCGGTGAAGAAATCTGCGTCAGGTTCCTTCTTGGGGAAGCAATGTGGTTGGTTTTCCTGCTTTAATCCCTGGAGAATGTAGAATCACCAAAACTCATGGAATTTGTTAGTTTAAACCTCCTATTTCTAAGTTGGCAATCCTTTTTGACATTTATTCAAGTCTTGTTGATAGTAAATAATGATAGTTAATAAACGTCAACAATGATCCCTAGGATCACAGCGAGGCACCACCAAGCGATAGCAAATCAAAACACCAAAAGCACCGGCACAGGTTTGACCTCTAACACCTAGTCCTGAACGTAGATTGAAGCCTACGTTGAGAAATCCCTAAATACGAATGCTAACAAGTAACAAAGATACCTAGAGAGGTTCCTAGGTGAACTATAGGGCCAAACGTGATGTCCGGAAACCAAGCGAAGAAGCCGGGAGAGCAATCACACTAAAACTCAAGCTTCAACAGGATCCCGGACTATCTGACGTTCCTGTCCCGGACTGTCCGGCTCAACCGCGGACTGTCCGCGATGGGATGGCGGATTGTTCGCCGGCAAAATCCTCAAAATTGCACTGCTGCTGAAGTCCTCTGGACACTTCCCGGACTGTCCGTGGATTCCTACTACGGACTGTCCACCGGTTAATCCGAGTCAACACAGCTGAGCCGCGCGACCACTGCCTCGGTCGGAGCCCGACACGCGGACTATCCACGCCCCCAACGGCGGACTGTCCGTGAGTACCCAGTGAAGGCGATTTCGGTCGCCCTCAACTCAAATCTCCCCAAATCTGATTCAATTCAAAATCCCTAGTTCTCAAACTTGGAGAAGATGATCACTAGGTAGTTAGGAGACTATCCCCAAGAAATAATCCGCTCAAAACAATCCAATCAACGGGAATTCGAAAGGGAAGAAGTATGAACGAAAAAGCACCACGAAAACAAAATCAACCCGATCTACCTGTTCGTGAGGAGTTAGATGAATTCCTTCGGTGGAAATGATCTCCTCACTATAAAGAACAAGTTGATTCAAACGGATTTCGAAAAGACGCAGTAGAGAGGGAGATCGAGTAACGAGAAAATCATGGAGAAACGAAGAACACGAAGAACACAAACAAAACGCGAATCAACACATCGATCTGCAACTGTGTGGCTACCACACGCTACAACAGTGAGAAGAAGGTCCCAGGCTGTCAACCACCACAGCTGATCCTCAGGCCACCGGTCCCTCAGTCCAAGCCTCACGTCCGCCCTTCACCGCTCTCGGCCCATCGGCACGGCACGTCTCTACTTGACCTTCACCTTGCCTTCGATCACTGTATCCGTGCTCGACACCTGCACAACACAAGCCAAAGAACATGCGCATTATCCCAGTTGACAATCACTCATCACTTGAGACTCGGCATACACCCATGTATCTGCAATCTCCCCCTTGATGAGTGCATTGTCAACTACCAACACAAATCATAATGAAATAGAAGAAGTAAGAAGAAGGAGAAGTAGAGAACTCATCCAAATGACCCAAAAGCATATCAAAGCCAGAAGAAGGTCAAGTGCAAGAGCAAAACAACTTGGTTCCCAAAGACATGGGCAATGGCTCGATGCAACCAAGCAAAGCAAAGCTAGCCCTCAAGAAGAGGTAGAACAGGCTCAACACCACTAGCGAGAAAACTCGATACCAATTGAAATTCAAGCAAAAATAGAGCTAGCCCTCAAGAAGAGGCAGAACGGGCTCAACACCGCTAGCGAGAAAGCTTGATATCAACTCAAATCACTAAAATCCAACTGAATAGCACAATCAGCTGAACACTCATCGAAAGACACAACTGCTAGTCCCTCAAGACAGAGGCACAGAGGCTCAACACAACTAGCAGAAAAAGCTCCGAATCAATTGGAAAATCCAAAATCCAAAAAATTCGAGCCAGCTCAAACTCCCCCTCCAATAGTGCACACAACCAAGATAAGATTTCCCCCTTATGATTTGGCAAATTTCTCCCCCTTAGTTGAAAATGCACTATCAAGAATCTCCCTTCCAAATGCATATGAGTTAAAATGCAGGTTAGCAGCTTCAGGAATATAGTCCATAGAATGAGAAGATGCTCGATAAAATGCTGATCTGATGACTCAACAATGTGTACAGAATGCTAGCAAATGCTCAAACTGATCACAAAATACGAAATCTGAACATCTGAGCAAAATGAGCAGTTTTCAGCCAAAAAGGTATTCACCATCAAAATAGCACTAAGCATGTATAGACAGGAAGTCAAACAAGTGCTAAACATGTATACAAGGTGAACTACCCCTAGCAACGTTCAATCATCATGCTATAGAATGAAACATAGACTTGTGTATTCAAATTTTATCGGAGTTGCAGTGGTTAAATTACACAAGTTCAAATTTCAGCATGTGATTGCAAGAGGTTGAAAACTTGTCATTGCCTAACTTTTCAACTGTGCGAAGCCTATGCAAAAGCAATCAGAAGCTTAAAGCAACAGTTTCGGTCATACACTACACGGCTCAAGTTTAACTCAATGTGCAATGAGAAATAGTCTTGATGCCGTGATGTGTTGACAAGCAATCCCATCTTGATCTTTCCAATTCACTTAACTTGGTTCAATTTTAAAGCAGAATATGAGCATACCAAGCAAGTGAATGACTCAGAACTAGAGACATAGCAACCTAGCATAGATGAAGAGCACAAGTGATTTCAACACATTCTACACATGCTAGTTGCTAATCTCAATGGTGAACAATTTCAAGTTTTATGTTCATTAAGCAAATTCACCATTCATAAAATAGCTCAGCTCACACATGTATCAGTGATCAGAAAGAGCATAAGCTACAATCATCATTATATAGCATCGGAGCATACACTAACCAGAGCACAGTCACATTCTAAAGATTATATACATGAAGCTCTGAATGTAAATATGCATGATGAAATTCAAAGACTAACTCATCAGAAAAGAGATCAAAACGAAAAGAAAAGGAGTCAGTCTATAATACACAAGAGCCAAAATGTTTCCCCCAACTAAAAGGGGAAACACACACCAAGCTCACCTCTCAACCTAGCAAAAGTTGATTGGTCCAAAGGCTTGGTAAAAATATCTGCCAACTGATGATGAGTATCGACATGGCGAAGGTCGATATCACCCTTCTCATAGTGGTCTCGCAAGAAATGAAAGCGCACATCAATGTGTTTGGTCTTAGAATGCAGCACGAGGTTCTTAGCAATGCTAATAGCACTCGTGTTGTCACAAAGCAAAGGAACATGAGAAAAGCTCAGACCAAAATCACGCAAAGTGGCCATCATCTAAAGTAATTGAGAACAGCAGCTAGCCGCAGCAACATACTCAGCCTCTGTGGTAGACTGGGCGACACTAGACTGCTTGCGAGAAGACCAAGATACAAGAGAAGAACCAATAAACGGACAAGTCCTAGAAGTGGACTTGCGCTCAAGTCGGCAACCAGCAAAATCGGCATCAGAATAACCGCAAGGGGAGAGGGTGGAGGAAGTAGAATACCAAATCCCAAACTCTGGAGTGAAGCATAAGTACCTCATAATGCGCTTGACTGCCTGACGGTGAGAGGTGCGCGACGACGACTGAAATCGCGCGCAAAGACACACTACGAACTGAATGTCCGGGCGTGTCGCCGTCAGGTACAGCAGCGACCCGATCATACTCCGATACTCCTTCTGGTCCACTGCTTCTCCATCCTTGTCCGCATCTAGGGCCGTCGTGGTTGACATGGGTGTTGGAAGAGGCTTGGCCTCACCCATATCGAATTTCTTTAGGATATCCTTGGTATACTTACCCTGGTGCACAAACGTTCCCTCTCGAGATTGCTTGATTTGCAACCCAAGGAAAAACGTCAACTCGCCCATCATGCTCATCTCAAACTCCCTGCTCATAGTGTCTGCAAACTTGGCAACCAAAGCGTGAGAAGAACCACCGAAAATGATATCATCCACGTAAATCTGGACCAAGAGAGTGTCATTGCCTTGCTTGAGGAGAAAAGCGTTTTATCCACACATCCCATTTTAAAACCCTTAGCAAGCAAAAAGGTTTTCAACCTATCATACCAGGCTCTAGGGGATTGTTTCAAACCATACACAACTTTGTGAAGTTTAAAAACATGGTTTGGAAACTTGGGATTTTCAAAACCGGGGGGTTGTTTCACATACACCTCCTCTTCTATTTAGCCATTTAAGAAGGCACTCTTGACATCCATTTGAAACAGTTTAAACCCTTTGGATGCAGCAAAAGCCAAGTGTATCCTAATCGCCTCCAAATGAGCTACAGGAGCAAAAGTCTCCTCATAGTCTATCCCCTCCTTCTGACTATACCCTTGGGCTGGCCTTGTTTCTCACAACATGGCCATCTTCTCCTTGTTTGTTTTTGAAAACCCATTTTGTCCCAATAGGGTGACACTCAGGAGGAAGAGGAACAAGAACCCAAACCCAATTTCTCTCAAAGTTTTCAAGCTCCTCATGCATGGCATTGACCCAATCCGGATCAGATAAAGTGTGTCCAACATCTCGGGGTTCAAAATCAGCAACAAATGCAGAATGAGCAAAGTGAGAGATTTGTTGTGACCTAGACCGAGTGACACGTTCGCCAATGCTGCCGATCATCTATTGAGGCGGGTGTTGGCGCTGAATGTGTCGTGGCACCTCCTGAGCTGAAAAAATGTCCACCTCAACAGCAGCTGGCGCCTCCTCAGGTACAAAAGGTACCGCTCGAGGTGGCGGGTCCCACGACCCCCAAGTAGTCGAACAAGGCTCGGGGCCGTGAGTGGAAGTAGAGGCCGCTCTTTGCGGCACAGCAGGTGGAGGTGGTGTTGGGTCATCCATCCCTTCAGCAGCCTCGTTCTCATCATCAAAAAGAGGCTCACCAACCTCATGATCACCTGCACGCTCAAAACGAGAAGAAGGACAAACCATGGTCTCGTCGAAGGTGACATCGAATGTCTCCATGACTCGGTTAGTATCGAGGTTAAGTACACGATATGCGCGAGTATGAGTGCCATAACCCAAAAATACACCGTCAGAAGAACGAGACTCAGAACCATTGTCACTACGAATAGCTCGCATTGAGTTCTTAGGGAACTTGTTCTGAAGACGCAAAATCAGATTGCGAGCAAAAGAGAAAGTCTTAGTTTTCTCAACTAAAAAGAAAACCGACGAATATCTCAAAAAGTCGTCAACAACAACAAGCACAAACCACTTCCCCCCAACCGAGCTCACCCGAGCCGGACCAACAAGGTCCATATGCAAAAGCTCTCCAGGGCGCTTGGTCATGACCTGAGTCACTGGATGGTGGGGAGCAGCAACCATCTTCCCATGTCTACAAGAATGGCAAACAAGATCCTTCTCCATGCACAACTTGGGCAATCGTCGGATTAGGCCAAGTGAACTAAGCCTTGCAAGCAAGTCGAAGCTCAAATGTCCTAGTCTCCTATGCCACTTCCAAACATTAGAGGAGGAAGGTCCAGCCAAAAGACAACGAGAAACTCCAAATGACTCTGAGAAATTCGCACGAAAGACTTTCCCAAAGGGCGAAATCAAACAAACAAGATTGCCCTGAGGATCCAAAATACGACTGAGATTCGGCTTAAAACGAATCTCATAGTCATCATCGAAAAGTTGCGAAACAGAAAGAAGGTTAAAATGCAAGTTAGAAACAAGAGCAACATCGCGCAACACAAAGTGCTCATTAACTCGCACCGACCCACGAGACAACACTTTACCTTTTCTATTGTCGCCGAAGGTGATAAACTCCTTTCCAGCGACCGGACTAAGACTGGAGAACCACTTAGCGTTTCCGGTCATGTGCCTCGAACAACTGGAATCCACCAACCAAACGTTCTCCAATCGTTTTACCTACATCAATAAAAAGACATAGGGTGAGCATACGGTCCAACACTGGGGTGAGTGAAATGGGAATTATACCAGTGTTGGGCCGGCTGCTCAAAAGAACGGTTAATAGCAAAACCATTCCAAGCGCGCCTACGGGAAGAGCGATCACCACGTAGAGGAAAACGTGGTCCGCTAAGGGAGGAGCGTCCATCGCGATACTCAAAGCGCGATGAGGGATAATGCTCAACTACAAAGCCACCGCCACGCGGTCCATAGCCCACAACTGCAGGCTCTCGCCGGGCACGTCTTCTTCGCATCTTAGGCCTAGGAACTTGAGGTTTTGGACCTCTAGGCCTAGCAGCACGCCTCTGAACATTTGACACATGTATATCATGGAAAGTATGGTACATGTCCGTGTTGTTCATCTCTTTTGCACGGCGCACCTCTCTCTTGTGCCGAAAGCAAAACTCACTCAAATGTCCATCTCTCCCACAGTGCTCACAGTGGTACCTCACCGCTCTCATAGGGGGTTGTTGGTACTCACGGTAGTGGGTGTGGATCACTTTGCCCTTCTGTAGCATAAGCTCCTCTTGGATAGGTGGCATGGTGTCAAGCTTGTTTTTCAGGTGGTTGGGCTTAGGCGACCATGTATGTTTCTTTGGTGGAGCTCTTGGAGGTTCCACAAACACTCCATCCCTGGTGTTAGGTTTGAGAGGCTCTTTGGGTGGAGTCTTGGTCAGCTTGGGAGTACTGGTGGAGTTGGGCTTCTCACTCGGATTAAGGCCACTCGACTCTCCAATCTTACCAAACGATGAAGCGCACTCAACACCCTGAGCAAAATCAACACCGGGACCTCCAGCAGCATGCTTGAATTGGGAGATCATCATCCCAAGCTGCGGCTCACCACTAGACACCCATGACAAGATGGTCTGAAGGTATGTGTATTCCTCCTTGGTTTGCATCTTGTCATGCTTCACGTTGGCTATCTCCATCTCTAAGCCCTCACACAAAGCACACCTAGGCACACAAGTGCTAACCGAGCTGGCCTTCTCAAGAGACACAATCTTGGCATTCTTCTCTGCCAACTCGGATTGCAAGCCCGCACAGGACTTGCACGCACCCAACAGCGAGGATCTAGCCTTAAGCTCATCCACCTCTCCTACCAAAATAGCATACTTACTTCTCAAAGTGAGAAGGTCAGTCATGTGTGTGGAGCACATCTCACACTCCTCCTCCTCGGTGACAACAACGGTGGACTTGACAGATTCAAGTTCCTTCACTGTATCCTCCCACTTCTGCCTAAACTCCTTCCACTCTCTAGCAGCACACCTAAGCAACTTATCTTGACTAAGAAGGGCGGCGGTAAGTTTCTCGACCTCATCAAAAAGCTCATCGGGGGTCTAAGATACCTGGGAGGTGTCATCGTCGTCGTCGTCGTCCCGAGGGATTTCCTCCAGCTCGCCGTCGACCTCCTTGCCGAGGGCCATGGTGCAAAAGCCCTCGTTGTCGACGAAGAAGCAAAGGCCGTTCAGCTTGTCCTCGATCTTCTTCTTCTTCTTGGACTCGTCGTCGCTTGAGGAAGCAGAGTCATCATCCGAGTTGTCGACGTCGCTGAGCGTGGCGAAGAATGCACGCTGCTCGGCCTGGGCCTTCTCCAAGTACTTCTCCTTGATGTACTCCTTGTTGAAGCCGCCCCTCCGCTTGCGCTTGGCGGGGACGTACTTCTCCTTGCGCTTGCCGGTGTCGTACTTGTGCCCGTGATCCGCCTTGCCGAAGACTTGCTTGTTCTTCTTTGGGCAATTGGCGATGAAGTGGTCCGAGCCTCCGCACTCGTAGCAGCCACCACGTCCTCCTCCGCGGCGACAGTTCATGCGGTTATTGTGGAACCGCGAGAACCGGTTGGCAAGCAAGGCCAACTCGTCGTCCGCCATGAACTCAAGCTGCTCCTCTGTGACAGTAAGAAGAGATGACAACGCAAAACCTCTAGAGGGGTTAGCAGAAGAGCCAGAAACCAAAGCCATCGATGGGTCAGAAGGATTTTCATAAGAATCCCTCGCCATGGCATCAATCTCACTGGACTTGAGCTTACTAAAGAGCTCATCGCATGTGAGGGTCTCATAGTTAGGTGATTCGATGATCGCCTGAACCTTTGAGTCCCACACCGACCGATCGAGAGTGTGCAAAAGCTTCAAAGCTCTCTCATGATCGTCGAAAGGCAACAACTCCTTGTTAGCCCAAATCCTATTGACAATCACCTGAAAGCGAGCGAATAAACTTTCTATGCTCTCGCCAGGCATGTGTCAAAAGTTCTCATACTCTCGCTTGTGCGACTCGTAGAAACGGGTTTTGACTTGAGTGGTTCCCTCATGGAAACGCATGAGGGTAGCCCAAATCTCCCGAGTCGTAGCGAGGTGAGAAACGCGATCAAACTCCGTCATGCTCAAGCATGAGAAAAAGAGCATTACGGGCTCGGCTATTGGCATCGTGCTCATCGATCTGATGCTGAGTAGCATGAGCAGCCAAGACCACGTAATCGGCAGAGTTGCAAATATCCCAGATGGAAGCACCCAAACTCTGCAGATAGGCCGACATGCGTATCTTCCGATATGCATAGTTCGTCCCATCGAAAAACGACGGTTTGCCCACACTGCGATCCATGTCGCCTTCGGTGGATCTAGAACCGGCTAAGGTGGAAGATCCTTAACCTGCTCCGATACCAATTGAAGGATCGAGAATGCAATAGCAAGGCGACCAGAGGGGGGTGAATGGGAGCACAAAAATTTCTCTCAAAACTTTGGCCTTTGTTCCCAAAATCAACCCCCAAAAGCTTTGACCAAAACCGTGATGCCCACGTCCCATGGAAGAGGGTGGATGATCCCTAGGATCACAGCGAGGCACCACCAAGCGATAGCAAATCAAAACGCCAAAAGCACCGACACAGGTTTAACCTCTAACACCTAGTCCCGAACGTAGATTGAAGCCTACATTGAGAAATCCCTAAATACCAATGCTAACAAGTAGCAAAGATACCTAGGGAGGTTCCTAGGTGAACTATAGGGCCAAACGTGAAGTCCGGAAACCAAGCGAAGAAGCCGGGAGAGCAAACGCACTAAAACTCAAGCTTCAGCAGGATCCCAGACTGTCCGGCGTTCCTGTCCCGGACTGTCCGGCTCAACCGCGGACTGTCCGCGAGGGAATGGTGGACTGTCCACTGGCAAAATCCCCGAAACAGCACTACTGCTGAAGTCCCCTGGACACTTCCTGGACTGTCCGCGGATTCCTATTGCGGACTGTCCGTCGGTCAATCCGAGTCAACACAGCCGAGCCGCGCGACCACTGCCTCGGTCGAAGCCCGACGCGCGGACTGTCCGCGCCCCCAACGGCGGACTGTCCGCGAGTGCCCAGTGAGGGCGATTTCGGACGCCCTCAACTCAAATCTCCCCAAATCCGATTCAACTCAAAATCCCTAGGAGAGCAAACGCACTAAACCGCAACACACAGCCAAATCCCGGACTATCCGGACTCTAGGTCCCGGACTGTCCGCGCCAGGGGCGGACTGTTCGCCGATCAAAAGTGCGAAACATCACAGTTGCTGAAAGTCCTCTGCTCGGGCCCGAACTGTCCGCGCCTGTCAACGGCAGACTATCCGCCGGTCACCCGAGGCAAACACAGCCGAGCCCCGCGAACATTGCTCGGTCGGAGCCCGACGCGCGGACTGTCCGCCGGTCAAACCGCGGACTGTCCGCGATCACCCAGTGAGGGCGATTTCAGTCGCCCTTCACACTCAACCTCTCAAATCTGAATCAAAGCACAACCCCATGTTCCGAAACTTGGAGAAGATGATCACGAGGTAGTTAGGAGACTATCCCCAAGAAATCATCCGCTCAAAACAATCCAATCAACGGGAATTCGAAAGGGAAGAAGTATGAACGAAAAAGCGCCATGAAAACGAAATCAACCCAATCTACTTGTTTGTGAGGAGTTAGATGAATTCCTTCGGTGGAAATGATCTCCTCACTATAAAGAACAAGTTGATTCAAACGAATTTCAAAAAGACGCAGTAGAGAGGGAGATCGAGTGACGAGAAAATCGCGGAGAAACGAAGAACGCGAAGAACACGAACAAAACGCGAATCAACACATCGATCTGCAACCGTGTGGCTACCACACGCTACAACAGTGAGATTACGGTCTCACTTCCTCAAAATCTCCAGTACACAGAGGTATGGTTCTCTGCGGATCTCAGTTGCTACGGCAGGGGATTGGGAGAGCAGGAAAACCTAGAAGGCAAAGAGCAAATGACTGAGATGAGATGGGAGGTGGGTGTCTCCCTCTACTTATCCTAATTCTAGTTCCCACTCTACCCCTAACTAATTACAGAGCGAACCAGCTAAACCCTAAGGTTATTCTGGACCAACTCATGGTAGTTGGTGATCCGACGGCCACGCCCGCACAACTGGTAGCGTTGCCTCGACGCAACCTCGCCGATTGCCGCCACGTGCCGCCACCGCTCTGCTCGTCCTTTTCCTGGACCTTGCCCCTGGCTTTGAGGCCCAAACTGGGAAACCAGCCTTCACGACCAACCCCCGGTTTTGAGGCCCAAATCGGGAAACCAGCCGTCCATCGCCTGAGTTTTGTGGCCCAAACTCAGAAACCCGCAGCGCCCAGGTTTTGAGGCCCAAACCTGAAAACCGTCCTCAGCCCGAGTTTTGTGGCCCAAACTCGGAAACCATCAGCGCCTAGGTTTTGAGGCCCAAACCTGGAAACCGTCCACTCGGTGGTTTTTCTATGGCTCAACAACCAAACCGAGCCGTAGAGGGGATGCACCGCCCGTGCACCCCGTCCACCGACATGTGTCCCCAGGTCCTCGACCCAAGCAACACTGTGCCCCGCAAGTCTCTACTCGTCGCTGTCCCAGGCTGTCAGCCACCACAGCTGATCCTTAGGCCACCGGTCTCCTAGTCCAAGCCTCACGTCCGCCCTTCGCCGCTCTCGGTCCATCGGCACGACACGTCTCTACTTGACCTTCACCTTGCCTTCAATCACTGTATCCGTGCTCAACACCTGCACAACACAAGCCAAAGAACATGCGCATTATCCTAGTTGACAATCACTCATCACTTGAGACTCGACATACACCCATGTATCCGTAGCGACCAAGGATGGCGTGGTAGGCGGTGTTGAAGTCAGCGACGATGAAGGTGATGTACTCCTCGTGGAAGTGGTCGGGCGTGCCAAACTGCACTGGGAGGGTGATCTACCCGATGGGCATGGAAGGCTTCCCTGGTACGATGCCCCAGAAAGGAAAGTTCGCTAGGAACAGGTCGCGCTTGGAGTAGTCGAGCTCGCTGAAGGCCGATGCGAAGATGATGTTGAGAGCGCTCCCACCATCTACGAGGACCTTCTGGTAGCGGCAGCTGGAGATCACCGGTTCGATGACGAGGGGGAAATGCCCAGGGTACTTGTCGTCCGACCACTGGTCTTCCCCGCAGAAGGTGATGCGGCATTCCGACCAGTCGAGGTAGCGGACGTTGGTGGGGTCGTCGGTGATGGCCGCCACGGAGGCGATGTCACGTCGTACTTGGCGCCGCTTCTGCTCGGTCTCGATGGCGACGTTGCCATCGAAGATGGAGAGTGTCCTCGCCGGTGCTCTGAAAGTCGGCTCATGGGCGTCAGCGTCCTTGTCCTTATCGTTGTCGTTTCGCGGCCGCTTCTCATCCTACCGCGTACGTTACGGGCGATGATGTCGCACTCGCGTATGGAGTGTCTAGAGCTCTTCTGGAGAGGACAAGGGCCGTTAAGGAGCTTCTCATATTCATTTTCGTAGGTGCGCTTCGGTCGAGTGTTGGTGTTGGCGATGTAGCGACGGTCGTGCCGACGGTGATCCATCTTCTGACGGGAACATTCCGGGTGATCATGACGGCGGTCCCGATCATCACAGCAGTCACGTTGTCCGGAGCGGTGGTCGCAGCTATTGCGGAACCGTCCAAATTATAAGAGCTCAAGTACCGTCTTAGCCAAATTCGACTGACGTCGACTCATACTTGAACCCATATAACTCCGGTAGTCCGGAAATCTCGAAGGATTTCAAACATTGTACAACATACACGATCGCATCGTTCAAGTACCATATTTGTAAGGATATAACAATTGATAAACGGAATCTAAATTAACATCAAAGTGCGAAATCTTAAAAGTGTTATTACAATACGGAGTTTAAATAGTGCGGAAGCTTAAACAAGTTTGAAACACGACCACCACATATGTGGTCCAAATAAAACATTGTTTTTGATAACTCACTCCTCCTTTTTTAAATAATGTGCCACCAACAGTCTCAGTCCAGCAAAAGCAAATGAGAAGCTTCTAGATGACCCTGCCCTGGGCCTACTCCTCATCACCCTCCATGGGGTAGAGACAGTGCTTACAATAGTCGAAGTAGACCTGGCCATCTGCAACAAACGGGATAAACCCTGAGTACGGGAATGTACTCAGCTAGACTTACTCGTCCAACTAAAAATAAAAGGCACCAAGGGTATGCAAGGCTTTTTGGTGGAGCTGAGATCTTTAGTTGCGAAAAGCTCAAATTAAGGGGAGTGATATTTAATGATGTCAGTGAGCAGTCAGGTTTTAGACCTATTTCTTGATCTAGGTTTTGCACCTGAACTATTACATACACTTGAGTTCTAACAATCAAAAGTATAACCATATCCAGTTGACTTATCCATATTTTAGTTGAACCTTAAACATCACATGGAGTTGTATCGTGGTGAAGCTCGACATAGTTTCCCACTAACCGGGAGAGACGGCGACTCGAATCGAATTACAAACCAGCTGGCGACAAACTTTTCTTGCAAACCAACAAAACCAACTTGTTGAACAACTTTTGACATTGAGAAAGGCACTTACTGACTACATTAAATAAAACCATTAACTCAACTAATTTCTATTGATTATTTCAAATAAACGTAGATTTGAACAACAAGTATATTTTTCTAAATTCAGAAAAATACACAAAAATTACAGTAGGTAATTTACACCCACTGGACTCCACTGTACAAATTTCAGCAAGAGATAATTTACCGAACAGCAGATATAAAAAGATGAAATAAACTGCCAAAAAGGTACTTTGAACTAACTTCCCTTTTGAAAAGTGTCAAACAACATATTTCATATTTTTCCTAACTTCATCTACCTATAACCACTTCACTGCAGAAAACTTACTGCTAAAGCACCTATGAATCTACACAAAATAAACATGTTTATTTCAAAATAAACCCTTTGAACTGTAACCCTACTGGAAAAGGGTGCAATCCTCATTTTTATATTTTCCCAGATTCTACTCCATATTTCCTATTTATCAAGAAAGTTCTATGAACAGAAACATCATATCTTTTTCTGCATGAAATTTCTAAGAAAAACACAGAAAAGCACACTTGTATTACAACTTCTTATTTTTTCATACAACAACCTATACTTATCATTTTTTCAGCTTAAACAGAACACACAGAGACTGTATAAATTTTGTCATATTTTATTTCTACACATATTTCTCTCAACAATTATTTTAAGAAAACAACTAAAAAGAAATTTAAATCTAAACAGATAATTTTTCTAAAAAAAACAGGCCCTCATAAATTTTTCACAGACACATAACTTGATAAGAAGCATACACAAATTTTGCCTTGAATTAATTCAACCAAAAAACATATAAACTTGTTTATTTAGCATAGAGCACATAAACTGAAATAAATAAGAACAGTACGATAAATTTTCACCAAAAATACATTTACATTTTTCCCTGCTAGATGTACTCATGAACAAGTTTACAAAACTAAAAGCACCTCATTTGGATCATTAAAACGTGCTACACAAAATAAACAAGCTTTTCTGGAAAATAAAAGGAAAAGAAAAACATTTGAAAACTCCCGACACAACTTGCGTAGACTCGGCCCATGGACCAAGAGTGGCTGACGTGCGGGGTCGGGTGGGTCAACGGGCCCACCTGTCGGTGAAAACCGAGCAGGGGAAAGGTTTGACTGACGATTACTCGTCGTCGGCGAGGTCGCTGGCGGTGAGGTTGGGCTTGGTGAGTTCGCCTCGACGAGGCAGATCGAGTAGTGGTGTTGGTTTGGCCAGCGCACGACCGTAGCTCGCCGGCAACGAGCAATGGTGGACGGTGGTGGCGGTGGTGTTCGGCTATGCTGTCTCCGGCGGTCGCTGGCCAAAATTGGCGGGTGCGAAAGCTCGAGTGAACCCTAGGGTGGCTACTAGAAGGGTTGGTTCGGCCGGTGAAGGTCCGTAGGAGCTTGGCCACATGCGAGGGTCATGGCGGTGCCCATGGCGCTCGGCCGGGAAGAAGAGGGAGTTAGGGGGCGGTAGAGACCTAGCAGTAGGGTGTTCTCACCTTGCCTTTGCTTGGTGAGGCTTGCCGGCGAAGGAGGGAGGCGATGGAGCTTTGGGCGAGGCGGAATAGGCTCGAGCTCCGGGTGGCGCCGACGGCGACCGCGGCGGGGCACCTCGGGTTCCGGTGTGATGAGGACATCGCCACGCTGGACACACCGACGCCATCGCCTTCCCCAAGTTGCAATCCATCTCCAACTCATCTTCCACGTCACCCTCGGAATTCATGAGCAGTCCCGGGTAAAATCAACGCCCCGGACGCATACGGACACCGTTTTCGACGAACCAGATATGCTTGGAAAGATAATTTGATAAGCTAACCAATGGCTTTGGAATCACATCAAAATACGTCCGGAGTCAACGGGAATCGTCGAAACAAGTCAGCGTCCAGAATCTGCCAGGGTGCTGCGTCACTGTCTTTTGGTTCGTTGGGCCGTGTATCGTCTTAGCGCCCATTAGGGGGTGCGTCCAGCGTAGATGACGTCCTAAACCCTATAATTAGCCGCCGACGTCGTCGTTAGGTCTTGGGTTTTGTTTAGAGTTTAGTTTTCCATCGAGAAACTGAATCGTTCATTGTAACTGTCGTGTCGAATCCTTTTACAGTGATCCAGGGCTCCCGTTCTTGATCTCCTGCACTGTGTCGAATAGTCCTTTGGAACCGAGTTCTTGAACCCTCCATATAAATTCGTGAGATTCATATTTGCAATTTTAGATTGCGTGTTTTTACCTTCTTGCTTGTGTTCTTCGATTCGCTTGCAGGATTAGCCTTCTTGGCGAGGTCAATCAAGTTGTGCTTGGTTGATAACCAACGGAGCAGTGGTGTAACGGTTGCTGGGTTCGAATCGTGTCTGATTTGAAGCCGGAACGCCAACATCGAGTTCTCCACCAATCGAACGTATCGCTACCTCTCGGAAGATCGGGCCGTCCCTCATCAATTGGTATCGGATATTTCATGTTTCCCGCGAGGTATAATCTCGTTTGCCCTTAGATTCATATTTGTTCATTACCTATAGTCCACAAAAAGCCTAAAAAAAATATTTCAATTTTCGCTGTCCCATCGCCCTTTGTGCCTTTGCAATTTCGTTTCAGATTCGCATTGTTGAGTTTGTGTCCGTGGTCGAGTCGTTTTGCTGGTTTAGGTTGTGTTCATCGTCGTAGTTCAACGTGCCCGTTGTTGTTTCTTTGTTTTCTGCCACTATCCCATCCACCGTTCCTAAACAACAAGTCGAAGCCACCACATTACTCGACTTGCCCCGCTAGCTGCCTTGTGTAAATTCTCGCCGCCGCGCAAACCCTAGATAGGTTGCCAACCGCTCTAATTTTTTGCCTGCATCGCAGCCCTCCTTACATCATCTGGCATCTACCTTCTGCCTGTTAGTCACAAGGACGCTTGCTCTTGTGATCGTTGTTGGAGTTTAGGGTCGCTTCACCCTAACTGCTGCTGCCGAGTTGCCCTAACTGTCGTTTTCGTGTTGTGCCGTTCCAAAACCATAACTTGAGGTACCTTCAGTAAAACAGGCATAACTTCGCCCTGTTTGGTCCCCTCAAAATTGCCAAAAAAATTCAAGAAAATAAATAAAAAAAATTGACAAGGTTTCAGCACGCTTTTCAGAGAACTTGCTGATTTTCTATAGACCACATCCCACCTCAGTTGCAGGTGCCAATTTTTGTGGTTGCATCTTGTGTGATCCTTGTTCAGAGAAAAATATAAAAAAAATAGTGAAAAAATAAAAAAGTTTGATTCCTACTAGTATCTTTTTGGAAAATCAAGGGAAAATTCAGGAAAAAAGGAAAAATCAGTGCTCTTTGCTTGTTCTGAGTTCTTTCCATCGTTCTTTGTTTCATCTTGTTGCGCTACGTCTACACACGTCTTAGCCAGCAATTGTGACTTGTGCTCTGGATACTTATTGAACTTTGCTAATCTGTATTCGTTAATTGCTAATCCTTGCTGTCATATTGTGCCTACCTATAGCTCCACATATACTTCTGTCAGCACAGGTTCATCTTGCAACTGTTACCCATGCTCAACAACAGATTGCTTCGTCACTTTGGTTGGATCTTGTTTGGCGTTGGTAAGAATACAGGCAAGACGGTGGTAAGCCGCTTGTGATTTTGCTTTCCACTTTACCACCACCACTTGGTTCCTTTTAGTTGATAGGGATAATACTTTGTTGTTGTCTTTTTCTATCTTCTAACAATGGCAGGAATCCCGGCGGACTTCAATGAGTGCGTGTCCAAAGGCGAGCTTACAACATTCATGAATGAACAACGCAACCTCATGACCGAGCTGACGCGCAACGTGAACAATCTGGTCAACCTCATTGAACAGCTTAAACATCGCCCTCAACCTCATCGTGATGACGAAGATGCGGATGCTTTTGGTGATGACGATGCGGATGCTGATGCTGGTCCCCGTCGCCGCCTCAACTTCAATCGTCGCGGTATGAGAGGTAATAATCATAATAATGATCCTTTTGCTAAAATTAAATTTAGACTACCTTCCTTTGCTGATAATATGGATCCAGAGACATATTTAGATTGGGAACTTGCTGTTCAACAAAAATTTGATTCTTATAATATTCCTGCTGAGCATAGAGTTAGACTTGCTACTAGTGAGTTTACTAATTTTGCTTTATTCTGGTGGAGTGATCTTTGCAATGCTAATAATGCTGCTGTTGTGCCTCAAACTTGGAATGCTTCAAAGCAACGCATGAAATCTCGTTTTGTTCCTCCTTATTACCAACGTGATCTACGTTTGAAACTGCAAACTTTAAAACAAGGTGATAAAGGAGTAGAGGCATATTATCAAGAATTGCTTATTGGTTTAGCACGTTGTGGTATACATGAAGATGATGATGATGATGCTAGTGCTAGATTCTTTGGTGGTTTAAATCGTGATATCCAGGATATTCTTGATTACAAAGATTGGACTAGGTTCAGCCAATTATATCATCTTGCTCTTAAAGCTGAATGAGAAGTACAGGGACGCAAACAACACCAACCTTTCAGGTATAACAATGAGAGGCCTTTTCAGCAACGTACCGAGCCGGAGACGCCCACGCTTCCTGCAGCACCACAACCATCTACACCTTCAGGGGTATGTAAATTGTCTAATGTGCAGATTTCACAATTCAAGAAAGGTGCTACTTCAGGTGCTTCTACTAGATCTTTCTCGTCCAGCTCTACAATCATTTGCCACCGATGCAAAGGTATGGGACATGTCATGAAGGATTGCCCCAGTTGTCGTGCTTTCATTGCTACCGAGGATGGATATGTAAGTACTAGTGATGTTGAAGATGATTTAGCTCTTGCTGCTACCATTGCTGCAGATTCCACCGAGGACGATCACGACAAGGAGACCATCACCATTGACTCTGTGGCTACTGCTGCGGACTATCCTAGTCTTCTTGTGCAGCGAGTGTTGAGTACACGTGTGGGACATGAAGAAGGAGAGATGAATATCCAACGCCACAATTTGTTCCACGTGTATCTCATTGTGCAGGGTTATCGTGTTATCACCATCATTGATAGCGGGAGTTGCAACAACTTGGTGAGTTCGGATTTGGTTGAGAAGCTTGGCTTGACCACACGACAACATTCATATCAGTATAAACTTCAATGGTTCAATAATAATGGTATGACTAAGGTAACTAAATCAGCACGCATTAGCTTTTTCACAGGTTCTTATCATGATACTGCTGTTGGGGGAAAGGACCCTCGGCAGAGGCGCCGCCCGAACTGGTGGTCGAAATCAGCCCTCGCGCAACGATCTGGTGCGCTTGCGAGGTCCCTCTCCTATTGGAGACCGTCACCCTGACCCCCGGATGCGGGGACAACCCTCGTCGCTTTGTTGTACTTTTGTGCAGGTCTGAGGCGACGGTCGCACCGCAGGAAACCTTCGCTGACTCACGACGCCACCTTCGCTAGGAGCGAAGGTCCAGGCAAGCAGCGAAGGTACAGGCAGGCAGCGAGTGTGCGCTGCACCAAAGGCAAGCGAGACCGAAGGTCCGGCGAGCACGGCCGAAGGCTAAAACCTTCGTCCTTCTCCCGGGAGGCAAGTGAAGCCGGAAGTCCGGCAGATGACGGAGGTGTGCAGGCCCAAGGGCGAGCGCAGCCGAAGGTCAGGGCCGCCGCACCTCTCCCCGAAGGTGAACAAGGGCCAGGTGGCAGCGCGCTGGAGTGTGACCGACTAAGGTTTCCGCTTCAGCTATGTATTTACATTTTTGCCCTTCCTCCCTGCGCGGAGGCGAAGAATCTTTGCTGTACCCTTTTGTAATTTGGCCCGTGCCCCTTGGCATTCCCTATAAATACCAGGGGGATGAACAGTGTAAGGGGGACCTGGGGGGGGAATTCGAGTACTTTCCATTTCCGTTTCACCTTCGCTATTGCATCCGACGCTTGGCCACCTTCGCTCTCTCCCCTGCACAAGTGCGGAGGTTGGGCAAGTGTGTTCCCAACAGTTTGGCGCCGTCCGTGGGGAACGGCGAAGTCTGAAATGGCGGGAAACAGGAGGGCACCTTCGGCGAGGGACCAGCGCGTTGCTAGAGAGGCGGCAGCGGTGGTCCCGCCTGCTGAGGAAATTGCACAACCCTCGGGAGGAGAAAATGTCACCCCGGAACCCCAATCCCTGGGCCCCCAGGCCCGAGTGGCGACACAGCCGCACCCACACACTTCGGGAGAAGGAGAAGGGGAAGAAGAAGAGGTGGGCCTCGAGGCCCTTGAAAGGCTCGAGGCTGAGCTGCAAGAGAAGAAGAGGCGCCTGGAACAGCTTGAGAGGCACAACCGACTGCGCTCAATCAGACAGAGGGCAGACGAGGCCAGGGAGCAGCTTCGCCGCATGGAGGAGTCCCTCGCCGCGGCAGAGGCCGAAGCCGAGGGCTGGAACAATGAGGAGATACCCCCGTTGCGAGAGGGGAATGAGGAGCCAAACCAAGACAACCTTCGTCACCACCCGCCACCCCCACCACCACCAGTACACCCAGAGCCATATCTTGTGAGACACCCAAACCTCCGCCAACTCTACCCAGATGAGAGAGAGCAAAACCTTCGCATTCAGCGAAGGCATCAACAACACCAAATGCCATACGATCCAAAGTCACCACTCTCCCAAACACTCCAAACCCAGCCCTGGCCACCTTGCTATAATCCACAAAACCTACCTCGCTATGATGGACTTTCCGACCCTCGCCAGTTCATCATGAGCTATGAAGCAGCGGTTGCCGCAGCAGGCGGTGACGAATCAACAATGGCCAAATCCTTTGTCATCATTCTGCGAGACATCGCACAAACTTGGTACAGCAACCTTCGCCCCGGAACTGTGGATTCCTGGGCCTGCCTCAGAGACAAGCTGTGTACAAACTTCAAGGGCATCACTCCAGCCCCGTTAAACCCCATCGAGCTATTCAACTGCAAGCAAGAGGAACGCGAGCCGCTCCAAGATTACTGGCGAAGGTTCATTCAAATCAGAGCGAGGACCCCTGGGATATCTGACGAGGCTGTCATCCTCGCTGCAGTCAGTGGTTTGCGCCCAGGACCATGCTCCTCAAAATTTGCCAGAAAACCGGCAAACTCGATCGAGGAGTTGCATGAAACAATGGAAAGATACTGTAGAGCTGATATGGATTTCAGAGCAAAGTCCGACGCTCGCAGGTCTCAGCAGAGGCCACAGCCGAGGCCTCAACCGAGAGAAAGCAACCCTCGCCAAGAGCAAAGCAACGTTGGTGCGATCAACAAAGCAACAAGCTACGAACATCAAACACGGGACGCTCATCACCCGAGCAGCCAAGCCCCGCAGGCTTTGCCACCTCCGCCGAACCAGCGCTACCAGCAGCGAGATCCTGCCAAAATGTATTGCCACTTCTGCGGAATGGGAAAGGGGCACACAACAAAGCAATGCGAATGCTTCGCCAAAGGAAAAGAATTCCAGGAATCCGGGAAACCTGCCATGTCAGACCCCCGAACCATAAACCACACAAGGAAACCAAGCTTCCACCCACCAAACCCAACATACCACTATACCCCCATAAACTACGGCCTACCTTCGCAACAACCCCCCTACAACCACCACCCACTCTACAACCAAACCCATTATCAGCCAACCACCACCCCACAACGCCAAAACCCACCTTACACAGTCACATACCCAGCTACCCCGCAAAACCAAATTCCAACAACCCACCAAGCCACCAGCGCTCTGCCACCACCACCGCCGATCCCCGCGTTACCAGCACCACAACCTGTGAAAGCCGAAGGCTCGAACCAAACAACCATCAACAATCCAACATCGACCTTCGGTGTCATTCTAGCCTATCACCGGAGGCTCAAACGAAGACCATGGCAACAAACGGCAGAGGAAGGAACATGCCAGACGCGTTCACCACGTGGCCGTCGAAGGACCACATAAATTCGGTCGCTGGTCTCACATCCCCATAACCTTCGATTCCAGTGACATGAAGCTAAGAGATTACCCTCACACAGATGCCATGGTGATCGAAACCAACCTCGCTGGGTGGACCGTCACCAAAATACTGGTCGATACTGGAAGCTCCGCTGACATCTTGTTCGCTTCAACCTTCGACAGCATGAAGCTTGACAGAAATCTTCTGCAACCGGCCGACAACCCCCTATACGGTTTCGGTGGTCAACAAGTAAGAGCCGTCGGGAAAATTCCTCTGCCCGTAACCTTCGGCGACCAAATCAACTGCAGGACGGAACACATAACATTCGATGTCGTCGACATGTTCTACCCATACAATGCCATTTTTGGCCGAGGGGTCACAAACGCGTTCAATGCGGTCATCCATCCCGCCTACCTATGCATGAAACTTCCCGCGCCGAAGGGTGTCGTCGCGGTATTCGGGGACCAGGACATTGCAAGGACAGCTGAAGGGAACGTCGCTCCGGGGCAACGCAATGTACATAATTTGTCAAAACCTCAAACCCCCGGTATCAGCGTCGAAGGCGAGGCCTGCAATGACAGAGTGAAGGCGGCGCCAAAGGACGAAACCAAACAAGTCCAACTCTTCGAGGGTAATGGAGAAAGAAAGGTGATCATCTCAGCCAATCTAGACCCTCGATCAGAAGGCAACCTCGTCACCTTCCTCAGAGAAAATTCCGACACCTTCGCTTGGTCCGCCGAAGACCTAAAAGGAGTCAACAGATCAATGATCGAGCATAGCCTGAACATCAAGACAGGTTATCGCCCAATCAAACAAAAGCTTCGCAAGATGTCAGAAGAAAGAAAGGAGGCAGCGAAGGCTGAGGTAAAAAGGCTTCTGGACGCAGGCGTCATTCGCCCAGTCAAATACCCAACTTGGCTCTCAAATGTGGTCCTAGTCCAAAAGAAGAATAAAAAATGGCGAATGTGCGTCGATTTCACTTGCTTGAACAAAGCCTGTCCGAAGGATGACTTCCCCCTCCCAAACATAAGCACCCTGGTCGACAGAGCGGCAGGCTGCCAAATGCTATCCCTCCTCGATTGCTTCTCAGGCTATCACCAAATCTGGATGAACGAAGAAGACGAAGAAAAAACAAGCTTTATCACACCCTCGGGCACTTTTTGCTTCCGAAGAATGGCAGAAGGTTTGAAAAATGCAGGCTCAACCTTCGCTCGCATGACCTCCGAAGTTTTCAAGGATGAGCATGCAGTCTCCGCCTATGTCGACGACCTAGTCGTTCAAAGCGAACTAAAAGAGAACCACATTCCAGACCTATCGAGGGTATTCAGCAACCTCCGGTACGCCGGACTGAAACTAAACCCAGAAAAATGTGTTTTCGGGGTAAGCGAAGGCAAGTTGCTAGGTTGCATCGTCTCAGCCAGAGGAATCGAGGCCAACCCTGAGAAGATTGATGCCATCATGAACATGGAACCTCCGACGACCAAGAAAGCAGCTCAGCGTCTGACTGGTCGTTTGGCAGCACTTAGCAGATTCATCTCAAGATCCGCAGAGCGAGGGTTACCATTTTTCGAAACACTCAGAAGCAATGCTCCTTTCCACTGGGGCCCCCAGCAACAAAAGGCCTTCGAGGAGTTAAAAAAGTATCTGACCAGCTTGACTGCATTAACCAGCCCAAGCAAGGGAGATTTATTGTTACTTTACGTCGCAGCCTCGCCTCACGCTGCAAGCGCGGTTCTCATCAAGGAGCTTCGCGCAAACGACAAGACCAGACAAGCCCCAATCTATTATGTTTCAGAAACCCTCGAGGGACCAAAGAGAAATTATTCGGAGCTTGAGAAAATAGCATACGCAGTCGTCATGGCATCAAGAAAGCTCAAACACTATTTCCAGGCTTACGAGATCCAAGTACCTTCGTCATACCCTCTCGAGAACATTTTCAAAAACAGCGAAGCAGTGGGGAGAATAGCAAAATGGGCAGTGGAGCTTAACAGTTATGCTATAACCTTCGTTGGTAGAACAGCGATCAAATCGCAGGTGCTGGCTGATTTCATAGCAGAATGGACACCCGACCCTCGCACCGGTGAGCTGCAGCAGGACCAGCTTTGGACCGTCTACGTCGACGGGGCCTGGGGTGCAACCGGAGCCGGTGCCTCGGCCATCTTAATCTCGCCCTCCGGGTCGAAGCTGAGATACGCACGAAGGCTGGACTTCAAGTGCACAAACAACTCCGCTGAATATGAGGCTGTGATTCTGGCACTTTCAAGGTTGCGATCGTTATCAGTCCGAAGGGCGTTCATCAACACAGACTCTCAAGTCATTGCGGGGCACATTGAAAAGAACTACAAAGCAAAAGATCCAGAGCTTCAAAAGTACTTTCAGTATGTGCGAAGGTTAGAATCCTTTTTCCTCGGCATAACAGTAAAAGCGATATCGAGGACTGAGAACAATGAAGCAGATTGCTTAGCCAAAGCCGCCGCACAGCAGCTACAGCTCCCTCCGGACGTATTCTACGAGGTTTCCACTCGGTCAGCTTTCGAAGCTTCTGAAATCAGCACCAAGCTTATCAGCACAATCCAGTGCGAGGATTGGAGGGCACCTATCATGGCCTACATCAAAGGACTGCACGAGCCCAGCTCCAAAGAAGAAGAGAACAGACTAAAGCAAAGAGTGCGAGGGTACAAGATTATGGATAACACCTTGTTCAAAGCTTCAGTAACCTCACCTTGGCTCAAGTGCGTGTCACAGTCCGAAGGTAACGACATCCTCAAACTCATCCACGAAGGTATATGTGGTTCACACAATGGCCCGAGGGCACTAGTAGGAAAGGCTTTCCGGCAAGGTTTCTACTGGCCAACCGCGCTGAGAGACGCTGAAACCATCGTCAAGAAGTGCGAAGGTTGTCAACTGACAGCAAAACACCAAAACACCCCAGGGGCTCCCACAACCCTCATACGCCCAACCTGGCCCCTACAAAGGTGGGCAATGGACCTCGTGGGCCCATTACCGACGGCTCC
Source organism: Coix lacryma-jobi var. lacryma-jobi (assembly GCA_009763385.1). NCBI lineage: Eukaryota > Viridiplantae > Streptophyta > Magnoliopsida > Poales > Poaceae > Coix > Coix lacryma-jobi. The sequence goes on from CM019829.1 coordinate 96,209,546, forward strand.
GGGGAACCTTCGCTACGCGGTGGTAGCCGTGGAATATTTCACCAAATGGACCGAAACAAGACCGCTGTCCTCCATAACATCCCTCGCAGTAAAAAGGTTTTTCTGGCAGCAGATAGTTTGTCGCTTCGGAGTCCCCCAACATCTAACCGTCGACAACGGCACCCAGTTTGACAGCGAGGTTTTCAAAGAATTCTGTGCACAAATCGGAACAATCCTATGCTTCGCCTCAGTCCGACACCCGCAGTCCAACGGCCTAGTCGAAAGGGCCAACGCAACAATCTTCCAATCCATATCCAAAAAATTGCAAGGCAGACCCAAAGGCAAATGGGCAGACGAGCTAACTGCAGTCACCTGGTCTCACAATACCTCCGAATGCAGAGCAACCAAGTTCACACCCTTCAAACTTTTGTTCGGCGAAGAAGCCGTGTTACCAGAGGAGCTAAGATTCATCTCACCAAGAACAACCCTCGCAAGTGATGAGCCAGCCATACTAACCGACAAGGACTTGCTAGAAGAAACAAGATGCAGCGCAGTTCACAACCTGCGCAAATATCAGGAAGAGACCAAGAAGTGGAGAGATAAAAAGGTCAGAATCAAGAACCTGCAGAAGGGTGACCTCGTCCTCATCCGAAAACAAAACGCCAGCATGGCCGGAAAGTTCCAGCCTAAGTGGACAGGCCCGTTCCTGATCGCAGAATGCAATCGCCCAGGCTCTTTCCACCTCTCCGACAGCGAAGGTAATATCCTACCACACACCTGGAACATCGACGACCTTCGCAAATTCTACCCATAGCGGAGCCTTAGCGACCCCTCGCGCTATGTAATTTTTGTCACTTTCTATGTTACCTACTCTCATGTACTTAACAAAAACAGGAGCTGCACTCTTTTTCCTTACGAAGGGGCGTAAGGTTTTTTAACGAGGCAGTGTCCAAAGCACAAATACAGGCTAGAACCCCCAAAAAAGCAAAGTCTCCAGCTTTCCACTTCCAAGCATCGAAAAAGCGGATCTCTTTCAAGAGCGCTACATTCGATGAAAACCCGCTAAGATTGCTTTGCAAAACGTTCCTGTTCTTTTCAAAGCAAACTTCACCTCCGCCTAAAAAGGGGAGGAAAGTCGAGCACCCTGGCACAAACGACAGGGGCTCGCAAAAGCAATTTCCACCTCCGCCTAAGACAAGGGGAGGTCGAAAAAGTCGAGCACCCTGGCACAAACGACAGGGGCTCGCAAAAGCAATTTCCACCTCCGCCTAAGACAAGGGGAGGTCGAAAAAGTCGAGCACCCTGGCACAAACGACAGGGGCTCGCAAAACCAATTTCCACCTCCGCCTAAGACAAGGGGAGGTCGAAAAAGTCGAGCACCCTGGCACAAACGACAGGGGCTCGCAAAAGCAATTTCCACCTCCGCCTAAGACAAGGGGAGGTCGAAAAAGTCGAGCACCCTGGCACAAACGACAGGGGCTCGCAAAACCAATTTCCACCTCCGCCTAAGACAAGGGGAGGTCGAAAAAGTCGAGCACCCTGGCACAAACGACAGGGGCTCGCAAAAGCAAACTCACCTCCGCCTAAGATAAGGGGAGGAAAGTCGAGCACCCTGGCACAAATGACAGGGGCTCGCAAAAAAGCAAACTTCACCTCCGCCAGAAATAAGGGAGGGCGCGAAGTCCAAAAAGTCAAGCTTTCTCGCTCAAGCAAACCAGGCATCGGCGCGGGCCCCACTTTCTCCGCCCCGCCCGAGCCCTCCAAGCCAGGCCTCGGCGCGGGGCCACATCAACGCGATCAAAAAGAAACGCGCGAGCCCCGCTAAAAGAAAAAGGGGGCGTCGCTGTTTTTTCAAAACAAGCTCACGAGAGCAAACGCGCGAGCCTCGCTAAAGAAAAAGGGGGCGTCGCTGTTTTTTCAAAACAAGCTCACGAGAGCAAACGCGCGAGCCTCGCTAAAGAAAAAGGGGGCGTCGCTGTTTTTTCAAAACAAGCTCACGAGAGCAAACGCGCGAGCCTCGCTAAAGAAAAAGGGGGCGTCGCTGTTTTTTCAAAACAAGCTCACGAGAGCAAACGCGCGAGCCCCGCTAAAAGAAAAAGGGGGCGTCGCTGTTTTTTCAAAACAAGCTCACGAGAGCAAACGCGCGAGCCTCGCTAAAGAAAAAGGGGGCGTCGCTGTTTTTTCAAAACAAGCTCACGAGAGCAAACGCGCGAGCCTCGCTAAAGAAAAAGGGGGCGTCGCTGTTTTTTCAAAACAAGCTCACGAGAGCAAACGCGCGAGCCTCGCTAAAGAAAAAGGGGGCGTCGCTGTTTTTTCAAAACAAGCTCACGAGAGCAAACGCGCGAGCCTCGCTAAAGAAAAAGGGGGCGTCGCTGTTTTTTCAAAACAAGCTCACGAGAGCAAACGCGCGAGCCTCGCTAAAGAAAAAGGGGGCGTCGCTGTTTTTTCAAAACAAGCTCACGAGAGCAAACGCGCGAGCCTCGCTAAAGAAAAAGGGGGCGTCGCTGTTTTTTCAAAACAAGCTCACGAGAGCAAACGCGCGAGCCTCGCTAAAGAAAAAGGGGGCGTCGCTGTTTTTTCAAAACAAGCTCACGAGAGCAAACGCGCGAGCCTCGCTAAAGAAAAAGGGGGCGTCGCTGTTTTTTCAAAACAAGCTCACAGGAGTAAACGCGCGAGCCTCGCTAAGATTCAAGCAGGGCGTCACCGTTAAAACAACTTAACAAACGTCAAAATAGCACAGCAAATATGGCACACAACCCATACGCTTCTCATACCGTTACAAAACAATGTTACAACAACAAACATATCCCAAAATAAAAAATCCTTACAAGGGACCACCGCTCCCCTCTTTTAACTCCAAATCATCCAAACCTTCGGCCTCCACCTCAAACCCCCCCTCCACTGGAACCAGGGGTCCCCACAACAAAGGAACTGCAGGGACAATTGGCAGCTCCCCGGGCAAAACCCTCGCCCTATACATGTACCTATGCCTCGTCTCAACTTCCGAAGGTTCCTCCTTCGGGATCAAAAGCGCCCCATCCGAACCAACTTCAAGCTCCTTTCGACCAAACAAATATTCCAAAGCCGTGTTCTCGTCAATATCATCATCACCGACAGCTTGCGAAGTCGACGAAGACCCAAACAAATAACGATCGGCTTGGCGGTCTGTATAGTCTGCCTCGCGCCAAAATCGACTCGACCTACTATTCTTTAAATCATATCTCCGCACCTTCGACCACCAAAAACGTTCAAAGGAAAGCGAAGGATACTTAAATCTAGCGCGAGCCCATGATTCACCAGTTATAAAAACATCTTGGTAGTTCAACATCAGCGGGGTCACGTCGAACACGTCTAGCACGGTTCCGTCAGGAACCTGCATGTTACACAAAAATACGAGATGTCTCAGCCTCGCCAAGTTTTTACAAACAACCATAGTATCTACAAAAATGCCTCCCTCGCCCCAACAAACCCAGGCATCACACCTGCCCAGCTTCCCCCCGATTGATGTCCGCACCCTCGCCAGCGGTGGCAGTCGAGGTCCCAGCTGACGCCTCCTCCGCCGTGTTCTCCTTCGCGGCATCTCCTTCCACGATCGGCCCGCTCCCGGTCAACGCCTCGATCTCGGCGAGCGTAACCCCCCCACAGCTTGGCTCAGGAGCGGCTTCGGGGTCACCCCTCGCTGCATCTTCCGTGGTCGGCGAGGGCATCGCATCTCGTCGAGCCTACAAGAAAAATAAAGGACAAACCTCGCCAAAATCAACAAGCAACCCCTCTAAAACAAAAGCAACACAGACCACAAAACTTAAACAAAGGTGCGAACCTGGCGCGTAGCCTCGGCAGCTTCTTCGAAGGCGAGAGCCCGGCCACCTCCGGAGATCCAAAACTTGCGAAGCAAACGCATCGCACAGTTCCGGACATCTGCGTCATCAACCTTCATCTGGCGAACCTCTTCAACCGTCGGAAAGACATGGCTCGGCTTTTTGACCTTGCGAAGATGATCACAATCCGCCAGTCGAAGCGTGCTTGCCATTGCCAAGGCCCCGGCGTAGCCACCAAAATCGGCTGCATTGGAGACTAGCGAGCTAAACACATCAAGCTCGTTGCCCAGCCAGCCCTCGAAGGCCTCTGCATCAACCGCAGGCAACGGCTCTCCGGCCGAACCCCCAGCCTCGGTCAGACAACAATCAAGTTTACGCTTGACGTTCTCCATACTCGCCCGCCAAGAATTCTTCAAATCAACTAGCCGACCCTCGGCCTCGGCTAAAGCCTTGTCTTTCTCCTTTCCCGCGGCGATCAGATCAGCATTACGCTTCGCCAGCTCAACCGCCTCCTCTCGAGCCTCCGCGGCCTTCTCCGAAGCAATTCTCATTTCACTTTCTCTGTTCACCAGGCTCCGCGCCAGCTTGCTGTTCTCCTTCTCAAGTTCAGTCATATGATTCCTCATAAACTCCATGTCGGCGCTAACCTTCCGCCTCGCTGAGCGGTTCAAGAGCATCAGCTCCGCCAATTTGACGTCAACATCATCCAAGGTGTCGCCAACCGCTTGACCCGCAAGAAGGACCTCCGCCTCCGGCACACAAATGCGGCCGAAGATCCGGCCCAGAAAACGCCTTTCCTCCGGGCTACACTGCAGGTGGCAACCCCGAAGGTCCGGACTGGTGAACAGTGCAGTGGCCGGATCAGAAATCCCAAGCTCCCTGGCGTATTCTGGAAGGCTCGACCGGCTAGCCTCGCCAAACGGCCTTTTTCCCCGCGACCGCGCAGAGTCAAGTTCCCCATCAAACTCTGCCCCCTCCACCCAGAGGTGTGAGCCCGCGAAGCTGGGAACCGCACCTCGTCGAGGGCCACCCGGCTCAATATCTCGTGAAAGCTCATCTGCGCCCCGGGTAGCCATCCCACCAACAACCGGCGAGGCTCCGCCTCCAATCGACACCTCCTCATCCGTGTCATGCCCTCCAGAAGAACCCTCGCTACCATCTTCAGACGAACCCTCGCCCGTCCCCCCCTCCTTCGCGTCCTTCTCCACCTCATCATCAGATTCATCCTCGTCGCCCGAAAGTTGGACCAAAGCACCGATCCCTCCAACGCGAGGCACGCGTGCCCCGACCGAACTGGCACCCCGGCCGCTCCGAGCCGCGGCCAAAGAAGCGCCCGCACCAACAGAGCCAGTAGCGACCCTCGTCGCAAGCACCTTCGCTCGTCCGCCAGCCCCTCCACGGCCTCGACCACGGCCCCGCTTCGGCCGAGACACGATCTCCGCTTCTCCCGAAGCCTTCCGCTTCCTTTTCTTCGGCGCGTCGTCGCTCGAAGGAGCAGGCCAGTCGGCGTACCGAATACCAAGAATATCAAACATTCTGTTCACGCGACCTTCGCCGCCCACCAAGCTATGGATAGTTTTCACTTCCAGTGGGGAAAGCTTCCCCACGAGCTCGTCCGTCCACTGTTGAACTCGTTTAAAAACAGCTTCGTTCCCATCCTCGCGCCTCGGAAATTTTTTAAGAGTTCTTTCCCACACCTTCTCTAGATCCAAACTAGGCTTCTTCAAGCCCCTACCTTCGTACCTCGGGTCATCCTCCACAACGAACCAAGTTTGCCTCCGGCCAAGAGGCCAAATCTTGGCACAGCAATATTCCTCCACCAAATCACGGGCGCACTGGGAACGCGCAACAACCCTCAGGCAATCAACAGCAGCATGGGCCTCGATGCTCATCTTAGCCTCGGCACCCACATCTCCAAGCACCGGAAGCTCGCCGCAAAGCTCGGAGCTGTCACTAAGTTTGTAATAGAACCAGAACTCCTGCCATCCGCTGCTCCACTTGTTCCTCTGTGCTTGCACCGGCAGCTCCGCGCCGGCGCGATGGCAAAAAGTGTACACCGCAAATTGCCCAAGGCTGGTCTTGCCCTCGCTGTCCGTAATCTTGCGAGGCTGCATGTGAACGCGATGAGTACGAACAAAACCCTCGACATGCGGGACAACCCCCTGAGACCTGCAGGCCCAGACGTAGACCGACATCTTTGTGAAGCAAGAAGGCGTAAGCTGATGAAACCGCAGGTTGAACCTTCGCAAGACCGAAGTCACGAAGGAGTCAGCTGGGAAGCGAAGGCCAGCCGAAAAGAACTCTTCAAACACCACAACCTCGTCTGCATCCGGCTTCGGCACGGTCTCCCCACTGCTGGCCCTCGCTCTGCCTTCCTCAATCCAGCCCCACCGCACGTAAGATGCAACCTCACTTGCACAAACCCGGCTCAAACCAAACTCAAAGCTAATCCCCTCATCCGCGGCTGCGGGAGAAACAGCGCGAGCAGTTTGCTTCAACCTAGCCATCTGTTCAACTGCAAACACTACCGAACAACGAACGCCTACCTCAACCCTCGCAGACAAGCTCAAACAAACCTTCGCTACAAGCAAATTGCAACAGCAAGATGGCTATAGCAACAGAGAGCACAATCGAAACTCCACACCTACTCGTGCTTTTTATAGGCCGGGAAAACAAGCCCCTCACCCGACGAAGTCGGCACGACAACCAAAGAACGCGGCGCAAAAAACGAAACAGGCCTCAACAGTATAAAACAACAACGCAACGGCCCAGCCCAAAGCAGCCGCGGGCGTCGCTGCCGAGGGCCCCTTTCTGTCCCCATTAAAAGGCGCTGCTTGGGCCTAAACACGGTTTTTAGATCCAAGACAACGAGGGGCTACTGTTGGGGGAAAGGACCCTCGGCAGAGGCGCCGCCCGAACTGGTGGTCGAAATCAGCCCTCGCGCAACGATCTGGTGCGCTTGCGAGGTCCCTCTCCTATTGGAGACCGTCACCCTGACCCCCGGATGCGGGGACAACCCTCGTCGCTTTGTTGTACTTTTGTGCAGGTCTGAGGCGACGGTCGCACCGCAGGAAACCTTCGCTGACTCACGACGCCACCTTCGCTAGGAGCGAAGGTCCAGGCAAGCAGCGAAGGTACAGGCAGGCAGCGAGTGTGCGCTGCACCAAAGGCAAGCGAGACCGAAGGTCCGGCGAGCACGGCCGAAGGCTAAAACCTTCGTCCTTCTCCCGGGAGGCAAGTGAAGCCGGAAGTCCGGCAGATGACGGAGGTGTGCAGGCCCAAGGGCGAGCGCAGCCGAAGGTCAGGGCCGCCGCACCTCTCCCCGAAGGTGAACAAGGGCCAGGTGGCAGCGCGCTGGAGTGTGACCGACTAAGGTTTCCGCTTCAGCTGTGTATTTACATTTTTGCCCTTCCTCCCTGCGCGGAGGCGAAGAATCTTTGCTGTACCCTTTTGTAATTTGGCCCGTGCCCCTTGGCATTCCCTATAAATACCAGGGGGATGAACAGTGTAAGGGGGACCTGGGGGGGGAATTCGAGTACTTTCCATTTCCGTTTCACCTTCGCTATTGCATCCGACGCTTGGCCACCTTCGCTCTCTCCCCTGCACAAGTGCGGAGGTTGGGCAAGTGTGTTCCCAACAACTGCTGATTTTGATGTTGTCCCTATGCAAGCTTGTTCCATTTTGTTAGGTCGCCCATGGGAATTTGATAATGCTGCTTTACACCATGGTAGAACTAATACATACACTATCATACATAAGAACAAGAAAATTACTTTGCTACCTTTGTCTCCTACGGATATTATTAAACATGCTAAGGAGATTAAAAATAAAAATAAACCTCCAACAGACATTGCTAACAATAATGAGATAAAGTTAAAAGGAGGTGCTTTTCTTGCTACAACTTCTTCTACTGCTGCGTTATGTGATAATAATGATGCTCCTTGTTATACTATGCTTTGTCGACATGTTAGTATTGCTGCACATAATCCTATACCTTGTGTTTCGCATTGTGCGGTCACTAACCTTTTGCAGGAGCTTGGAGATGACATGGAGTCGCGGACGACTCCAATTCTAGTAGGAGGGGATGATGAGGACAACGCCAAGATGGAGTCGAGGACGACTCCAATTCAAGAAGGGGAGGATGATGAGGACATCGCCATACTGGACACACCGACGCCATCGCCTTCCCCAAGTTGCAATCCGTCTCCAACTCATCTTCCACGTCACCCTCGGAATTCAGGAGTAGTTCCGGGTAAAATCAACGCCCCGGATGCATACGAACTCCATTTTCGACAAACCAGATATGCTTGGAAAGATAATTTGATAAGCTAACCAATGGCTTTGGAATCATGTCAAAATATATCCGGAGTCAACAGGAATCGTTGAAACAAGTCAGCATCCAGAATCTGCAAGGGTGCTGCGTCACCGTCTTTTGGTCCGTTGGGCCATGTATCGTCTTAGAGCCCATTAGGGGGTGCGTCCAGCGTAGATGATGTCCTAAACCCTATAATTAGCCGCCGTCGTCGTCGTTAGGTCTTGGGTTTTGTTTAGAGTTTAGTTTTCCATCGAGAAACTGAATCGTTCATTGTAACTGTCGTGTCGAATCCTTTTACAGTGATCCAGGGCCCCTGTTCTTGATCTCCTCCACTGTGTCGAATAGTTCTTTGGAACCGAGTTCTTGAACCCTCCATATAAATTCATGAGATTCATATTTGCAATTTCAAATTGCGTGTTTTTACCTTCTTGCTTGTGTTCTTCGATTCGCTTGCAGGATTAGCCTTCTTGGCGAGGTCAATCAAGTTGTGCTTGGTTGATAACCAACAGAGCAGTGGTGTAACGGTTGCAGGGTTCGAATCGTGTCTGATTTGAAGTCGGATCGCCAACATCGAGTTCACCAATCGAACGTATCGCTACCTCTCGGAAGATCGGGTCGTCCCTCATCACGGTGTTGACGAGGCTCGGCTATGGGTGCGGGCGTGAGCACCGTGTGTTCGAGATGAAGGCGGGGTGGTGTGCGCGAGGGATTGAGCCGAGGGGCTCCGGTGAGGCCGGAACGGCGAAGGGGACACTTGCGGTGGTGCTCACGGGCGCTCGTGCTCGTGTTCGTGTGTGTGCGGAGTGAGAGGAAGAGAGCGGGCAGGCGAGCGTGTGAGCGGGAGAGTGACGAGTGCGCGAGGGAGTGGGGAGTGTGGTGCTCGGGTTTTGTTCGGGGCTCGGCCGGACGGGCGGTCGTGGCGAGGGCCACGGTCGGCGTGCGGCAGAGCAACAGGCGGTGGCGTGGGCGCGGTGGCCAAGGCGAGCGGTGAGTGGCCGGGCGAGATCGCTTGCGTGATCGGTTGGGAGAGGATCGCGCGAGGAGTGGGCGAAGCGGATTTGCGGCAGAGGTTGGCGGCCACGCGGCGGTCGGCTGGCGTACGGCGCGGCCGCGGTCGGCGCACGCGGCGCGCGGCGTGGGCGAGCGCGCGGGAGTGGGCGCGGGTGAGCGCGCGCGGGCCTAGGCCAAAAGGCCAAGCGGGTCGAAAGGGAGACGCGGGAGAAAAACAATTTCCTTTTTCTTTTTCAAATCTAATTCCAAACTTTGACCAAATCAAAATAGTTTCAAAAACTCAAAACTAGACTTTGAACCAAAAATAAAAGTTGCTCCAAATAATTTTCTCTATAACTTTTATATAAGACACTCTTTCTGAAAATCACTTTTCTAGCCTACACATGAATAAAGCCAATTTTTGAGCCATAAATCATTTTTGTTCCCACATTTTTAATTATTAAACTATAGTGAACTAGGTCAAGGTGTCAACATATAAAGTGTTATACTCAATATTACCTATTTTATAAAATTATTGGTCAAGGCAGAAATCTATTTAAGCAACCAAGTCCTATTGAAACTAAAATTCAAATAAACAAACAAAAGCCAAAAACACTTCCATGCATATGAAATGATGCAATGCATTGCTTATGGAAATTTAGTAGCTAATGTGGTTCCTAATGCAGTGCTTGACACTAGGGTGTCACAACCCTTCCCCCTTAAAGAAATCTCATCCCGAGATTTTTGTTTTACTTACTGCTTATTGTAAAAATAAAGATAGTTCACGCGTAGGTATTCCTCGGTCTCCCAGGTTGCATCATTGGGTCCATGATTACTCCAGAGAATCTTGTAAGTCCTTACTTCACGGTTGCGAGTTACTATGGTTTTGGTGTCCATTATCTCCTGAGGTTGTTCATAGTATTCCAAATCTGACCGGATAGCAACATCTGGGATTCAAACTTCTTCATATTCGGGTACTCGAAGACATTTCTTTAGCTGCGATATATGGAACACTGGAAAGATCGCACTCATCTCCAGGGGTAACTACACTTCGTAGGCTACTTCTCCCTTCCTTGCTATGATCTGATATGGTCCCACATATCAGGGTGCTAACTTTTTCTTAACTCCAAAACGTTGGACCTTTCTCATGGGCGAGACCTTAAGATAAACGTAATCTCCCACTTGGAATTCCAAAGGTCTTCTTCATGTATCCGCATAACTTTTCTGTCGAGACTGCGCTGCCTTGATATGTTGCTGCACAGTTTGCACAATCTCTTCAGCTTCCTTTACATAATCTGACCCATAAAATCCTCGATCTCCTGATTCGACCCAATTTACCGGGGTTCTGCATCTTCGTCCGTACAAAACTTCAAACGGTGTCATCTTTATACTTTCTTGATAGTTGTTGTTATATGAGAACTCGGCTAGAGGCAACCATTTCTCCCATGATTCTCCCGAGGAAAGTACACATGCTCTGAGGATATCTTCCAAGATTCGATTCACTCTTTCCGTTTGCCCAACGATTTAAGGGTGGTAAGCGGAACTCCGTACCAACTTGGTTCCTAGCTCCTTGTGCAACTGTTCCCAAAAATGCACTATGAACCGGGGTCCTCTGTCAGAGACAATTCTTTTGGGAATACCATGTAACCTTAAGATGTTCTGAATGTATAGATCCGCATATTGGTGAGGTCGATATGTAGTCTTGACTGGTATGAAGTGAGCCACTTTGGATAGCCGATCCACGATAACCCAAATAGAATCGTGTCCCTTTTGGGTAGTGGGAAGACATGTGATGAAGTCCATACTAATCTCTTCCCATTTCTATTCTGGGATTGATAGCGGTAGTAACAATCCAGCGGGTTTCAAGTGTATAGCCTTAATCCTGCAACAAGTATCGCACTTCACGACATAAGCTGCAACCTCTTTCTTCATCCTGGACCACCAATACCTCGTTCTCAGATCTTCGTACATCTTACTACTTCCTGGATGGATAGACAACTTTGAATTGTGAGCTTCATTCAAAATTCTGTCTCTCAGTTCTGCGTCCTTAGGAACTACTAACCTTTGGTTATACCATAAAATCCTCTGTTCATCCATTCTGAAGTTCAACGAACTATTAGTTTCCAGTCTCTTCTTGATCTGACAGATTTCTTCATCGATCTTTTGTCCTTCAATGATATCACTTTCCAGGGTACATTGTATGGTGATATTATTCAGCATAACGGGATGCATAAGGTTGAATCCATCTTCCAACAAAGGTTGTAGGGAGTTGCAATGAGTTTTGCGACTCAAGGCATCTGCTACAACATTCGCTTTTCCGGGGTGGTAATGCACTTCTAGGTTATAATCCTTGATCAACTCTAACCATCTTCTCTGCCTCATATTCAGCTCTGGCTGAGTGAAAATATATTTCAAACTTTTGTGATCTGTATACACGTGACAAAGGTTGCCCATAAGATAATGCCTCCAAATCTTGAGTGCATGAACTACTGCTGCCAATTCCAAATCATGAGTCGGGTAATTCTCTTCCTGTGGTCGTAACTGACGTGAAGCATAGGCTATGACTCTTCCATTCTGCATAAGCACACATCCAAGTCCAATTTTGGACACGTCACAAAATACATCAAAAGGTTCCTCCAGATTTGGTTGAGCTAAAACTGGTGCAGAAGTCAACAAAGTTCGCAGAGTGCGAAATGCTACTTCACACTCTGGAGTCCATTCAAACTTCTTGTTTTTCTGAGTTAAACGGGTCATAGGCTTTGCTATCCTTGAAAAGTTCGGAATGAACCGGCGGTAATATCTGGCCAATCCCAAAAAGCTACGGACCTCATGTATAGTAGTGGGTGCTTGCCAATCCATAACTTCCTGTACTTTCGTGGGATCCATAGAGATTCCTTCTTCCGAAAGGACATGTCCGAGAAAAGGTACTTTCTTTAACCAAAATTCGCACTTACTAAACTTGGCATACAACTTGTGCTCTCGAAGTCGGGTTAAGACGACTCGTAAGTGCTTAGCATGGTCGTGCTCATTCTCAGAGTATACGAAGATGTCATCAATAAACACCACCACAAACTTGTCCAATTCAGGCATAAAGACAGAATTCATCAGATACATGAAATGTGTCAGGGCATTTGTTAGTCCGAAAGACATAACTAGATACTAATAGAGTCCATATCTGGTGGAAAAAGCTATCTTTGGTATATCCTCTCTTCTGATCTTGATCTGATGATAACCTGACCTTAAGTCAATCTTGGAGAACACTTTTGCCTTTGATAACTGATCAAACAAGACGTCGATTCGGGGTAAGGGATACTTGTTCTTTATAGTTACTGCATTTAGAGGTCTATAATCCACACACATTCTCAAAGTTTTGTCCTTCTTCACGAAGATGGCGGGACATCCACAAGGTGACGAACTAGGACGTATCAAACCTTTATCCAAAAGCTCTTGCAACTGGGTTTTGAGTTCTACTAGCTCGTTAGCTGGCATTCTATATGGCCTCCGGGAAATAGGTGTCGTTCCAGGAATCAACTCTATAGCAAACTCCACATCCCTATCTGGTGGTAGTCCTGGCAACTCATCAGGGAAAAAACATCTAGGAACTCACATACTACCGGGATCTCGGCTATCTGCTTTGTCGTGATGTTGAACAACACTCCTATCTCATGAGGGTTTCGAGGTAACTTGAACCGGATAGAAGACTCATTCCGGGGGCTTACTAGGGAAACTACTTGTTCTGCGATATCCAAATTAACCTTCTAGCGTCTCATCCACCCCATTCCCAAGATCACATCCAGACCTAACCCAGGGATTACTATGAGATCCACGGATACCTTTTTATCCCCAAAGGTGATCTCCATTTCCTTAGCCATGATGCGGGCAGAAAGAACAAGCCCTGCTGAACTTATCTGATAACCCCTATCCAATTCTACCAACTTAGGGTTATTTCTCATAACAAAATTCTCACTTATGAAAGAATGCGATGCTCCAGAATCAAACAACACGACTATGGGGTATTGGTTAACAAGAAACGTACCAGCGGTGACAGCCTTCTGGCACTTCCTCAACGGTGGTGTAATGCACATTGCCCGTGCGAGGTCGAGGCTGGGTGTACTGCTTCTTTGGCTGGGGGCACTGACGTGACAGGTGTCTGGTCTGACCACAGTTGTAGCATGGCCCGATCACATAAGGGGTCTTGGAACCTCCTGAACCTCCTGCCTTTGCCTTGTTCTGCATCAGGGGAGCAGTGTAGGGCTTCTGGAAACTTGGACGAGAGCGGTTGGTAGTTATCTTCCTCTGTGGGGGACGGAACCTTGCTCCTGCAACTAGCGGGGGATACGGGGTGCGTGCTCCGAAAGGGGTCCTCTGCTGAGACGAACCTCATTCGTTTGCACGACGACGGGTCTCTGTCGCCAGCCTACTGTCATTGGCCTCCTGGTTCAAGCAGTCACTGACAAAGTCACTGAAGGTGGTGCGGTGACTGTTTCCCATCTTAGAGAGCATGGTGGCACTCATGCCATGTTTGAAGCTAGCAATCTTCCTGGCCTCTGTGTTCACGAAGTCTGGGGCATAACGAGACAGGTTGTTGAAGCTATGGAGATATTCCGACATGGACCTGGTTCCCTAGGATAGCCTCATGAACTTTGTGACCTTCATTTCCATCAAAACACTAGGAATGTAGTGGTGCGCATAGCAGTGGAGAACTGATCCCAAGTGACAGGTGCATTGGCTGGCAGGAATGCACGGTGCTGGGACCACCATAAGCCTGCGGGTCCCTCCAACATGTGGGCGGCATACTCCGCCTTGAGCTCTTCAGTCAAACGAAGGAGATGGAATTTCTGGGTGATGGAGTTCAGCCACTCGTCTGCCTCGAGTGGTTCAGTAACTTCCTTGAACACTAGGGGACGAGTGTCCAAGAAGTCACGGTAGGAGCTGAATTGATTGGGCTCAGGCCCCTGGCGCTGCTGATGTTGTTGCGCAGTGTTGTTGGCAATATTACGGAGGGTGGCCTCCATATGCCTCTGCATCTCCTCCATGTTCCGTTGGCTGCCCAAAAACTGCCCGAAGAACGCTTCCGGCGTCATCGGCGGCGGTGGGGGTGGTGGCAGATTCTCCTCCTGCCCTGACCCTTGTCCACGCTGGCTGCGAGTGTGTGCCGGCATCTACCCATCCCATTAATGAGCAACAATTAGGTGATGTCACATTGATCATGAATAAATACTGTGTTGTACATAATTCAAAAATTTAGCACACGACCAAGTATAAATACTCATTTCCATACAACATCACAAAATAATTGCTCGAAAATAAGAAATGCAAACGACGGATTTCCATAAAAAGGTGCCAGTTCGAAGTCTAGACTTTGTCCAAAGGCCGTACATGCCATCATACAACTTAAAACATAAAACCAACACATGTCTGGGTTACATCAAAAGCGAGCTTGCTCAAGCTATACAAAAGAAAGAGACTCCTAACGAAACCAGCGCTCAAGCATCTCCGGCGGCGGATGCGGCATCCTCCTCATCGGCGTCCATCATCGGCTCATCAGCATGGTCCTCGTCGTCTGAAGAAGGCTCTAGACCAAGCACTACCCCGTCCTGGGGCTCCAGGGCCTCATCTGCAGGGGGCTCGTCAGCTGCTAGGGCGGCGGCCTCCTGTGCCTGATGGTGCATCTAGTGGATCGCGTCATGGTGAAGGACTGAGAATGCAATAGCAAGACGACCAGAGGGGGGGGGGTGAATGGGAGCTCAAAAATTTCTCTCGAAACTTTGGCTTTTTGTCCCCAAAATCAACCCCAACAGCTTCGATCGAAAACTGTGATGCCCACGACCCTTGGAAGAGGGTGGATGATCCCTAGGATCACAGCGAGGCACCACAAAGCGATAGCAAGCCAAACACCAAAAGCATCGACCTAAGTTAGACCCCTAAAAACCGAGTCCCAAACGTAGATTGAAGGCTACGTTGGGAAATCCCCAAATATCTATGCTAACAAGTAGCAAAGATACTTAGAGAGGTTCCTAGGTGAACTAAAAGACCAATCGAGAAGTCCGGAAACAAAGCGAAGAAGCCGGGAGAGCAAACGCACTAAAACTCAAGCTTCAGCAGGATCCCGGACTGTCCGACGTTTCTGTCCCGAACTGTCCGCGCCTACTGCGGACTGTCCGCAAGCCTGGGGCAGACTGTCCGCTAGCCAGATGGACAAAACAGCAAGGTTGCTGAACCCTTTTGCTCGACTTCCGGACTGTCCACGGCCTGCAACTGCGGACTGTCCGCCGTTCAAGCCGAAGCACCACAGTCGAAGAACACAGCCACCGATCCGGCTTGCCCCCGACGCGCAGACTGTCCGCCGGTGGAACCGCGGACTATCCGCGACCACCCAGTGAGGGCGATTTCGGTCGCCCCTCACACAACACCTCCCAAATCTGAATCAAACCACAATCCCACGTTCCCAAACTTGAAGAAGATGATCATGAGGTAGTTAGGAGACTATCCCCAAGAAATCATCCGCTCAAAACAACTCAATCACCGGTAATCGAAGAAGAGGGAATATGAACCGAAAAAAGCCACGAAAATGAAATCAACCCGATCTACTTGTTTGTGAGGAGTTAGATGAATTCCTTCGGTGGAAATGATCTCCTCACTGTAAAGAACAAATTGATTCAAACGGATTTCGAAAAGACGCAGTAGAGAGGGAGATCGAGTGACGGGAAAATCGCGGAGAAACGAAGAACACGAAGAACACGAACAAAACGCGAATCAACACATCGATCTGCAACCGTGTGGCTACCACACGCTACAACAGTGAGATTACGGTCTCACTTCCTCAAAATCTTCAGTACACAGAGGTATGGTTCTCTGCGGATCTCAGTTGCTACAGCAGGGGATTGGGAGAGCAGGAAAACCTAGAAGGCAAAGAGCAAATGGCTGAGATAGGATGGGAGGTGGGTGTCTCCCTCTACTTATCCTAATTCTAATTCCCACTCTACCCCTAACTAATTACAGAGCGAACCAGCTAAACCCTAGGGTTATTCTGGACCAACTCATGGTAGGTGGTGATTCGACGGCCACGCCCGCACAACTGGTAGCGTTGCCTCGACGCAACCTCACCGATTGCCGCCACGTGCCGCCACCGCTCTGCTCGTCCTTTTCCCGGACTTTGCCCCCGATTTTGTGGCCCAAACCGGGAAACCAGCCTTCACAGCCAACCCCCGGTTTTGAGACCCAAACCAGGAAACCAGCCGTCCATCGCCTGAGTTTTTTGGCCCAAACTCAGAAACCCGCAGCGCCCAGGTTTTGAGGCCCAAACCTCAAAACCGTCCTCAACCCGAGTTTTGTGGCCCAAACTTGGAAACCATCAGCACCCAGGTTTTGAGGCCCAAACCTGGAAACCGTCCACTCGGTGGTTTTTCTGTGGCTCAACCACCAAACCGAGCCGTAGAGGGGATGCACCGCCCGTGCACCCCATCCACCCGCAAGTCTTCGCTCGTCGATGTCCCAGGCTGTCAGCTACCACAGCTGATCCTCCGGCCACCGGTCCCTCAGTCCAAGCCTCACGTCCGCCCTTCGCCACTCTCGGTCCATCGGCACGGCACGTCTCTACTTGACCTTCACCTTGCCTTCGATCACTGTATCCGTGCTCGACACCTGCACAACACAAGCCAAAGAACATGCGCATTATCCCAGTTGACAATCACTCATCACTCAGAGACTCGGCATACACCCATGTATCCGCAATCTCCCCCTTGATGAGTGCATTGTCAACTACCAACACAAATCATAATGGAATAGAGGAAGGAAGGAAGGAAGAAGGAGAGAGAACTCGACCAAATGACCCAAAAGCATAGCAAAGCCGAAGAAGGTCAAGTGGAAAGAGCAAAACAACTTGGTTCCCAAAGACATGGGCAACGGCTCGACGCAACCAAGCAAAGCAAAGCTAGCCCTCAAGAAGAGGTAGAACAGGCTCGACACCGCTAGCGAGAAAGCTCGATACCAATGGAACAAAGCTTGATACCAACTGAAGAGCATAAAAGCAAAGGTGCTAGTTCCTCAAGAAAGAGGCAAAGGCTCAACACAACTAGCTACCAAAAATGCTCCGAACCAACTATTACCAGCTCAGAAACTCAGCAACGAGCAAACTCCCCCTCAAATAGTGTACACAACCAGGAAATCTCCCCTTAAGTTCAACTCGGAAAGCAAAGATTTGAAGATATTTTCTCTCCCTTAGTCGAACACAGAGAGCACACATGATTTGTCAATATTTTCTCCCCTTAGTTGAAAATGCACCATCAAGCAAATATGCACAAGCACTCAAATTTCTCCCCCTTCAAGAATGCATATGAGTTAAAATGCAAGTTAGGAGCTTCAGGAATATAGTCAAGAGAGTGCAAAGATGCTCTACAGAGTGTTGATCCGATGACTCATAAAATGCATAGAATGCTAGCAAAGGCTGAAACAGATCACCAAATACGAAATATGAACATGAGAGCAAAAAGAGCAGTTTTTAGCCAAAAAGGTATTCACCATCAAAATAGCACGAAGCATGTATAGACAGGAAATCAAACAAGTGCTAAACATGTATACAAGGTGAACTACCCCTAGCACAGTTCAACCATCATGCTATAGAATGAAACATAGACTTGTGTATCCAAATTTTATTGGAGTTGCCGCGGTTAAAAATTACACAAGTTCAAATGGCAGCATGTGATTGCGAGAGGTTGAAAGCTTGTCATCGCCTAACTTTTCAACTGTGCGAAGCCTATGCAAAAGCAATCAGAAGCTTAAAGCGACAGTTTCGGTCATACACTACACAACTCAAGTTTAACTCAAAGTGCAATGAGAAACAGTCTCGAAACTGTGATGTGCTGACAAGCAATCCCATCTCGATCTTTCCAATTCACTTAACTTGGTTCAAAGTTTAAAACAGAATATGAACATACCAAGCAAGTGAATGACTCAACACTAGAGACATAACAACCTAGCATATATGAAAAGCACAAGTGATTTCAACACATTCTACACATGCTAGTTGTCTATCTCAATGGTGAACATTTTCAAGTTTTATGTTCATTAAGCAAATTCACCATTCATAAAATAGCTCCGCTCATAACATGTATCAGTGATCAGAAAGAGCATAAGCTACAAGCATCATCATAAAGCATCGGAGCAAATACTATACAGAGCATAGTCACATTCTAAAGATTATATACATGAAGCTCTGAATGTAAATATGCAAGATGAAATGCAAAAGATGCATGATGAAACCAATTGAAAAACACAAAGTCAGTTAATAATACAAGAGTCAAAATGTTTCCCCCATCTAAAAGGGGAAACACACACCCCCATCTAAAAGGGGAAACACACACCAAGCTCACTTCTCAACCTAGCAAAAGTTGATTTGTCCAAAGGCTTGGTGAAAATATCAGCCAACTGATGATGAGTATCGACATGGCAAAGGTCGATATCACCCTTCTCATAGTGGTCTCGCAGAAAATGAAAGCGCACATCAATGTGTTTGGTCTTAGAGTGCAGCACGGGGTTCTTAGCAACGCTGATAGCACTCGTGTTGTCACAAAGCAAAGGAACGCGAGAAAAGCTCAGACCAAAATCACGCAAAGTGGCCATCATCCAAAGCAACTGGGAACAGCAGCTAGCCGCAGCAACATACTCAGCCTCCATGGTAGACTGGGCGACACTAGACTGCTTGCGAGAAGACCATGATACAAGAGAAGAACCAATAAACTGACAAGTCCCAGAAGTGGACTTGCGCTCAATGCGGCAACCAGCAAAATCGGGATCAGAATAACCACAAAGGGAGAGGGTGGAGGAAGCAGAATACCAAATCCCAAACTCAGGAGTGAAGCATAAGTACCTCATAATGCGCTTGACCGCCTGACAGTGAGAGGTGTGCGGCGACGACTGAAATCGCGCGCAAAGACACACCGCGAACTGAATGTCCGGGCGTGTCGCCGTCAGGTACAACAGCGACCCGATCATACTCCGGTACTCCTTCTGGTCCACAGCTTCTCCTTCCTTGTCCGCATCCAGGGCCGTCGTGGTCGACATGGGTGTTGGAAGAGGCTTGGCCTCACCCATATCGAACTTCTTCAAAACATCCTTGGTGTACTTGCCCTGGTGCACGAACGTTCCCTCTCGGGATTGCTTGATTTGCAATCCAAGGAAAAACATCAACTCGCCCATCATGCTCATCTCAAATTCCTTGCTCATAGTATCTGCAAACTTGGCAACCAAAGCGTGAGAAGAACCACCGAAAATGATATCATCCACGTAAATCTGGACCAAGAGAGTATCATTGCCTTGCTTGAGGAGAAAGAGTGTTTTATCCACACATCCCATTTTAAAACCCTTAGCAAACAAAAAGGTTTTCAACCTATCGTACCAGGCTCTAGGGGCTTGTTTCAAACCATACAAAGCTTTGTGAAGTTTAAAAACATGGTTTGGAAACTTGGGATTTTCGAAACCGGGGGGTTGTTTCACATACACCTCCTCTTCTATGTAGCCGTTTAAGAAGGCACTCTTGACATCCATTTGAAAAAGTTTAAATCCTTTGGATGCAGCAAAAGCCAAGAGTATCTAATTGCCTCCAAACGAGCTACAGGAGCAAAAGTCTCCTCATAGTCTATCCCCTCCTTCTGACTATACCCCTGGGCCACAAGTCTGGCCTTGTTTCTCACAACATGGCCATCTTCTCCTTGTTTGTTTTTGAAAACTCATTTTGTCTCAATAGGGTGACACTCAGGAGGAAGAGGAACAAGAACCCAAACCTGATTTCTCTCAAAGTTCTCAAGCTCCTCATGCATGGCATTGACCCAATCCGGATCCGTCAAAGTGTGTCCAACATCTCGGGGTTCAAAATCAGCAACAAATGCAGAATGAGCAAAGTGAGAGATTTGTTGTGACCTTGACCGAGTGACACGTTCGCCGATGCTACCGATCATCTGTTGAGGCGAGTGTTGGTGCTGAATGTGTCGTGGAGCCTCCCGAACAGAAGTGACCTCCCCCTCAACAGCAGCTGGTGCCTCCTCGGGTACAAAAGGTACCGCTCGAGGTAGCGGATCCCACGGCCCCCAAGTAGTCGAAGAGGAAGGGTCGGGGCCATGAGTGGTGGTAGAGGCCACTCTTTGCGGCACAGCAGGTGGAGGAGGCGTCGGGTCATCCATCCCTTCAACACCCTCTTCCTCATCATCAAAAAGAGGCTCGCCAACCTCATGATCACCTGCACGCTCAAAACGAGAAGAAGGACAAACCATGGTCTCGTCGAAGGTGACATCGGATGTCTCCATGACTCGGTTAGTATCAAGGTTAAGTACACGATAAGCTCGAGTGTGAGTGCCATAACCCAAAAATACACCATCAGAAGAACGAGACTCAAATTTGTCCAGGTTGCCTTTCTTAAGTATAAAACAGTGGCAACCGAAAACTCTAAAATAACTTACTTTGGGCTGTTTTCCAAAACGCAACTCATAAGAAGTCTTTTTCAAGAAAGCTCGGAGAAAAATGCGATTGGAAATGTAGCATGCAGTGCTCATAGCTTCGGCCTAATATCGCCTAGGAGTCCTATGCTCATCGAGCATCGTCCTGGCCATCTCTAAAAGGGTCCGATTCTTCCTTTCTACAACACCATTCTGTGGCGGTGTGTAGGGAGAAGAAAACTGATGCTCTAAACCCAAAGAGTCACAAAACTTCTCAAAATCTGAGTTTTTGAACTCGGAACCGTTATCACTTCTAATAGCTCGCATTGAGTCATCAACAACAACAAGCACATACCACTTTCCCCCAACCGAGCTCACCCGAGTCGGACCAACAAGGTCCATATGCAAAAGCTCTCCAGGGCGCTTGGTCATGACCTGAGTCACTGGATGGTGGGGAGCGGCAACCATCTTCCCATGTCTAGAAGAATGGCAAACAAGATCCTTCTCCATGCACAACTTGGGCAATCCTCGGATTAGGCCAAGTGAACTAAGCCTTGCAAGCAAGTCGAAGCTCAAATGTCCTAGTCTCCTATGCCACTTCCAAAGATCAGAGGAGGAATGTCCAGCCAAAAGACAACGAGAAACACCAAACGACTCCGAGAAATTCGCACGAAAGACTTTCCCAAAGGGCAAAATCACACAAACAAGATTGCCCTGAGGATCCAAAATGCGACTGAGATTCGGCTTAAAACGAATCTCATAGTCATCATCGAAAAGTTGCGAAACAGAAAGAAGGTTAAAATGCAAGTTAGAAACAAGAGCAACATCGTGCAACAGAAAGTGCTCATTAACTCGCACCGACCCATGAGACAACACTTTACCTTTACTATTGTCGCCGAAGGTGATAAACTCCTTTCCGGCGACCGGACTAAGACTGGAGAACCACTTGGCGTTTCCGGTCATGTGCCTCGAACAACCGGAATCCACCAACCAAACGTTCTCCAATCGCTTTACCTACATCAATAAAAAGACATAGGGTGAGCATACGGTCCAACACTGGGGTTAGTGAAGTAGGGAGAATACCAGTGTTGGGCCGGCTGCTCAAAAGAACGGTTAGCAGAAAAACCATTCCTAGCACACCTACGGGAAGAGCGATCACCACGTAGAGGAAAACGTGGTCCGCTGAGGGAGGAGCGTCCATCGCGATACTCAAAACGCAATGGGGGAAAACGCTCAACTACAAAGCCACCGCCACGGGGTCCATAGCCCACAACTGCAGGCTCCCGCCGGGCACATTCTCTTCGCGGCCTAGGCCTAGGAACTTGAGGTTTTGGACCTCTAGGCCTAGCAGCACGCCTCTGAACATTCGGCATATGTACATCATGGAAAGGATGGTACATGTCCGTGTTGTTCATCTCCTTTGCACGGCGCGCCTCTCTCTTGCGCCGAAAGCAAAACTCACTCAAGTGTTCATCTCTCCCACAGAGCTCACAATGGTACCTCACCGCTCTCATAGGGGGTTGTTGGTACTCACGGTAGTGGGTGTGGATCACTTTGCCCTTCTGTGGCATAAACTCTTCTTGGATGGGTGGCATGGTGTCTAGCTTGTTCTTGAGGTGGTTTGGTTTTGGAGCCCATGATTATTTCTTGGGTGGAGCTCTTGGAGGTTCCACAAATACACCATCCTTGGTGTTAGGCTTTAGAGGCTCTTTGGGTGGAATCTTGGTAAGCTTGGGAGTAGTGGTGGAGTTGGGCTTCTCACACGGGTTCAGACCACTCGACTCTCCAATCTTCCCAAAAGATGAAGCACACTCAACACCTTGAGCAAAGCCTACACCTGGACCTCCAGCAGCACGCTTGAACTGGGAGATCATCATCCCAAGCTGCGGCTCACCACTCGACACCCATGACAAGATGGTCCGAAGGTATGTGTTTTCCTCCTCAGTTTGCATCTTGTCATGCTTCACATTTGCAATCTCCATGTCCAAACCCTCACACAGAACGCACCTAGTCACACACGTGCTATCCGAGCTGACCTTCTCAAGAGACACAATCTTGGCATTCTTCTCTGCCAACTCGGATTGCAAGCCCGCACAGGACTTGCACGCACCCAACAGCGAGGATCTAGCCTTCAGCTCATCCACCTCTCCTACCAACACAGCATACTTACTTCTCAAAGTGAGAAGGTCAGTCATGTGTGTGGAGCACATCTCACACTCCTCCTCGGTGACAACAACGGTGGACTTGACAGATTCAAGTTCCTTCACCGTATCCTCCCACTTCTGCCTAAACTCCTTCCTCTCTCTAGCAGCGCGCCTAAGCAGCTTGTCTTGACTAAGGAGAGCGGCAGTAAGTTTCTCGACCTCAACAGAAAGCTCAACAGGGGTCTGAGATACCTGGGAGGTGTCGTCGTCGTCATCGTCGTTCTGAGGGATGTCCTCCAGCTCGCTGTCGACCTCCTTGCCAAGGGCCATGGTGCAGAAGCCCTCGTCGTCGGCGAAGAAGCAGAGGCCGTTTAGCTTGTCCTCGATCCTCTTCTTCTTCTCGGACTCGTCGTCGCTTGAGGAAGCAGAGTCGTCATCCGAGTCGTCGACGTCGCTGAGCGTGGCGAAGAATGCACGCTGCTCAGCCTGGGCCTTCTCCAAGTACTTCGTCTTGATGTACTCCTTGTTGAAGCCACCCTTCTGCTTGTGCTTCACGGGGACGTACTTCTCCTTGCGCTTGCTGGAGTTGTACTTGTGCCCATGATCCGCCTTGCCGAAGACTTGATTGTTCTTCTTCGGGCAATTGGCGATGAAGTGGTTGGGGTCGCCGCACTCGAAACATCCCGAGCGTCCTCCTCCGCGGCGACGGTTCATGCGGTTGTTGTGGAACCGCGAGAACCGGTTGGCGAGCAAAGCCAACTCGTCATCCCCCATGAACTCCAGCTGCTCCTCTGTGACAGAAAGTAGAGAAGAAAGTGCAAAGCCTCTAGAGGGGTTAGCAGAAGAACCAGAAACCAGAGCCATCGACGGGCCAGAGGGATTTTCATAAGAAGCCCTCGCCATGGCGTCAATCTCACTGGACTTGAGCTTACTAAAGAGCTCGTCGCATGTGAGGGTCTCATAGTTAGGTGATTCGATGATCGCCTGAACCTTTGAGTCCCACACCGATTGATCAAGAGTATGCAAAAGCTTCAAAGCTCTCTCATGATCGTCGAAAGGCAACAACGAGTGAATCACCTGAAAGCGAGCGAATAAACTCTCTATGCTCTCACCAGGCATATGTCGAAAGTTCTCATACTCTCGCTTGTGCGACTCGTAGAGACGGATTTTGACTTGAGTGGTTCCCTCATGGAAACGCATGAGGGTAGCCCAAATCTCCCGGGCCGTAGCGAGGTGAGAAACGCGATCAAACTCCATCATGCTCAAGCATGAGAAAAGAGCATTACGGGCTCGGCTATTGGCATCGTGCTCATCGATCTGATGCTGAGTCACACGAGCAGCCAAGACCACGTAATCAGCAGAGTTGCAAATATCCCAAATGGAAGCACCAATACTCTGCAGATAGGCCGATATGCGTATCTTCCAATACACATAGTTCGTCCCATTGAAAAACGGCGGTTTGCCCACGCTGCGATCCATGTCGCCTTTTGTGGATCTGGAACCGGCTAAGGTGGAAGATCCTTAACCCGCTCCGATACCAATTGAAGGACCGAGAATGCAATAGCAAGGCGACCAGAGGGGGGTGAATGGGAGCTCAAAAATTTCTCTCGAAACTTTGGCCTTTTGTCCCCAAAATCAACCCCAACAGCTTCGATCGAAAACTGTGATGCCCATGACCCTTGGAAGAGGGTGGATGATCCCTAGGATCACAGCGAGGCACCACAAAGCGATAGCAAGCCAAACACCAAAAGCATCGGCCCAAGTTCGACCCCTAAAAACCGAGTCCCAAACGTAGATTGAAGGCTACGTTGGGAAATCCCCAAATATCTATGCTAACAAGTAGCAAAGATACTTAGAGAGGTTCCTAGGTGAACTAAAGGACCAATCGAGAAGTCCGGAAACAAAGCGAAGAAGCCAGGAGAGCAAACGCACTAAAACTCAAGCTTCAGCAGGATCCCGGACTGTCCGGCGTTTCTGTCCCGAACTGTCCGCGCCTACTGCAGACTGTCCGCAAGCCTGGGGTGGACTGTCCGCTGGCCAGATGGACAAAACAGCAAGGTTGTTGAACCCTTCTGCTCGACTTCCAGACTGTCCACAGCCTGCAACTGCGGACTGTTCGCCGTTCAAGCCGAAGCACCACAGTCGAAGAACACAGCCACCGATCCGGCTTGCCCCCGACGCGCGGACTGTCCGCCGGTGGAACCGCGGACTGTCCGCGACCACCCAGTGAGGGCGATTTCGGTCGCCCCTCACACAACACCTCTCAAATCTGAATCGAACCACAATCCCACGTTCCCAAACTTGAAGAAGATGATCACGAGGTAGTTAGGAGACTATCCCCAAGAAATCATCCGCTCAAAACAACTCAATCACCGGGAATCGAAGAAGAGGGAATATGAACCGAAAAAATGCCACGAAAATGAAATCAACCCGATCTACTTGTTCGTGAGGAGTTAGATGAATTCCTTCGGTGGAAATGATCTCCTCACTGTAAAGAACAAGTTGATTCAAACGGATTTCGAAAAGACGCAGTAGAGAGGGAGATCGAGTGATGGGAAAATCGCGGAGAAATGAAGAACACGAACAAAACGCGAATCAACACATCGATCTACAACCGTGTGGCTACCACACGCTACAACAGTGAGATTATGGTCTCACTTCCTCAAAATCTTCAGTACACAGAGGTATGGTTCTCTGCGGATCTCAGATGCTACAGCAGGGGATTGGGAGAGCAGGAAAACCTAGAAGGCAAAGAGCAAATGGCTGAGATAGGATGGGAGGTGGGTGTCTCCCTCTACTTATCCTAATTCTAATTCCCACTCTACCCCTAACTAATTACAGAGCGAACCAGCTAAACCCTAGGGTTATTCTGGACCAACTCATGGTAGGTGGTGATCCGACGGCCACGCCCGCACAACTGGTAGCGTTGCCTCGACGCAACCTCACTGATTGCCGCCACGTGCCGCCACCGCTCTGCTCGTCCTTTTCCCGGACTTCGCCCCCGGTTTTGTGGCCCAAACCGGGAAACCAGCCTTCATAGCCAACTCCTAGTTTTGAGGCCCAAACCGGGAAACCAGTCGTCCATCGCCTGAGTTTTGTGACCCAAACTCAGAAACCCGCAGCGCCCAGGTTTTGAGGCCCAAACCTGAAACTGTCCTCAGCCCGAGTTTTGTGGCCCAAACTCAGAAACCATCAGCACCCAGGTTTTGAGGCCCAAACCTGGATACCGTCCACTCGGTGGTTTTTTTGTGGCTCAACCACCAAACCGAGCCGTAGAGGGGATGCACCGCCCGTGCACCCCATCCACCCGCAAGTCTTCGCTCGTCGATGTCCCAGGCTGTCAGCCACCACAGCTGATCCTCCGGCCACCGGTCCCTCAGTCCAAGCCTCACGTCTGCCCTTCGCCACTCTCGGTCCATCGGCACGGCACGTCTCTACTTGACCTTCACCTTGCCTTCGATCACTGTATCCATGCTCGACACCTACACAACACAAGCCAAAGAACATGCGCATTATCCCAATTGACAATCACTCATCACTCAGAGACTCGGCATACACCCATGTATCCGCACATGGAGCTGGTCGATGTAAGCCTGCTGGTCGTGCACCTGCTGTATCAGGTGATGGGCACCCTCTCTGAGCTGGTCAAGCGCTGTGCGGGCTTCATCCCGCTGAAAGGCTGTCGTCGGGTACATCTGCTCAGCTACGGTCCTGGTGGTGGTCTCGGCTCCTGCTGTGGCACGTGCATCATCACGCTCTAGAGTGACCTAGTGCAACCTCTCCTGCAGTCGGGCTACCTCAGCGTCAAACTCCTCCTGTAGCTTCCTCTTGCTCTGGTAGGTGGCGGTCAGGGTGAAGGACACGCTCTCCAGACTGCGCTCCAAACTATCACATACACCCACCAAGGCTCCGGTGGCACTCATCGCAGACGTCTCACAGAAGAACCTCTCCTCTGCACCTCCTGTCAGAATCGACTCCAAAGTCTGCCTCCAGCGCAATGGAAAAGGTGATCCACGAGGGAACACTCCTGCCATAGCACTAGCAAGGTCAGCGGGGAAGCGGGCGATGATGTCCTTCAACACCAAATACGCTACCCTGTTGGCTCCATCCTTGGCACAACTGCCTCTGGTGATCTCTGTCCATCCTGACCAGTGGGGTTTGCTAGCCAAGGTCTTGACCTTGATCTGTACCATGACCAACGAGTCCTGCCCATAAATATCCTTCTGCCAAGAATACCGGGGCTCCTGCCCTTCCTCATACCCCACTGCCTGCAGAATCCTCCAAAGGATCGTTGGCAACCCAAAGTAGGACAAGAAAGTGTTCTTGGTCAACTTTGTGGCCAAGCGGTGACGCGGAACTCCTCTGCCTCCGGTGGCCTTACGAGCTGTCAACTTAGTCCAGGCCATCTGTAGAAACAAAAGGGTTTTGAACTCTGGTGAGACGTTTATTTAAGTTGGCAAATTTTATAAGGAAAAGGAACAACTTTTAATTAAGGGGAGGTAATGCAAGTGCAAGAATATAAACATGATGCATGATCGTACTTACATTCTCACTCACTAACAATGACTCGTAAGTCCTAACGTTCTAGTCGGTGGCAAGAACGATCTCTCATGCGTTATCTACTCGTTCTACTCGGTCACGTAGTTAGTGTACCTACAGAAGATTCATTTCAGCCCAAGCAAAAGCCCGATGATAAAATAATGGAGTATTGGCTCATACATACGAAAATACATAGAAACCAATACTAAACACCATGCACCAATCCAGAAACATACCCAACATTTGATACCCTCATATATGTTTGCGTAGAGCTCGCACATACTTGGTATAACAACTCACCCTAGACCGACGATTGGACGGTCATGCTCTCATATCTCACCAAATCATTTTATGCATGTTTTCGCGATCGACGCATTCTCTTTTCCCTCGAGAATGGACCAACAAATAAAAGATCCAGCATGCAGCAATTCCCTGAACCCTGTTAGCAGTTAAACCACCTGAATCCTAGTATAGGGCTTAAGGACAAGACTGGGCACACTTAGAATTTTAAAGTAGTTTTGAAAATAGCTTTAAAATACCCATTTTAGTTCAAAAATAGCTCCTTACGGATGCAATAACTTGAACCATGCTCTGGTACCAGCTGTCGTGGAACCATCCAAATTATAAGAGCTCAAGTACCGTCTTAGCCAAATTCGACTGACGTCGACTTATACTTGAACCCATATAACTCCGGTAGTCCGGAAATCTCGAAGGATTTCAAACATCGTACAACATACAGGATCGCATCATTCAAGTACCACATTCGTAAGGATATAACAGTTGATAAACGGAATCGAAATTAACATCAGAGTGCGAAATCTTAAAAGTGTTATTACAATACGGAGTTTAAATAGTGCGAAAGCTTAAACAAGTCTGAAACACGACCACCACATATGTGGTCCAAATAAAACATTGTTTTTGATAACTCACTCCTCCTTTTTCAAATAACGTGCCACCAACAGTCTCAGTCCAGCAAAAGCAAAGGAGAAACTTCTAGATGACCCTGCCCTGGGCCTACTCCTCATCACCCTCCACGGGGTAGAGACAGTGCTTACAATAGCCGAAGTAGACCTGGCCATCTGCAACAAACGGGATAAACCCTGAGTATGGGAATGTACTCCGCTAGACTTACCCGTCCAACTGAAAATAAAAGGCACCAAGGGTATGCAAGGCTTTTTGGTGGAGCTGGGATCTTTAGTTGCGAAAAGCTCAAATTAAGGGGAGTGATATTTAATGATGTCAGTGAGCAGTCAGGTTTTAGACCTATTTCTTGATCAAGGTTTTGCACCTGAACTATTACATACACTTGAGTTCTAACAATCAAAAGTATAACCATATCCAGTTGACTTATCCATATTTTAGTTGAACCTTAAACATCACATGGAGTTGTATCGTGGTGAAGCTCGACATAGTTTCCCACTAACCGTGGGAGACGGCGACTTGAATCGAATTACAAACCAGCTGGCGAGAAACCTTTAATACAAACCCACACTTTCCCCGTCGGGTCCATGCATTGGGTCACCGCTCGATACTGTTCGTGGTGGTAATCGTCGCGGTTCAAGCACGGACTGCCCAATTGGGACCTGGCGATGGCCATTCCGAGGCAGATCGCATTTCCATACTAGAGGGCACGACTCGGGTTGATTCCGACCCGAACAACGTCTAACCGGCTTCGGGGTCGGGAATACATCACCGGCACCTTAAGTAAAAGGGCGCTTTCAAAAATGAACGAGGGCCAACATCGATACAAACCTACACGATCCAACGGACGAGCTGCCCCCAAGTTTCCGAACTTGGTGCCTTGTCTTCCAGTTGACCGTATTTCATTACTACTCAGGTTCTTTTCCACAATAGCAAATATAGCCAACCGTGATCCGGTAATTACCCACTAGGGGTATTACGGGAACATCCTTTCTTTACTACTTTATTAAGCAGGCTAAGCAATTCTACTTATGAATAAGTAACAGGATAACAAGGCAGGCATAAACAATACTTGAGGAATGGTAATGCAGCAAGTAGGATTCAATCAACTCCTATACCTAATGCATCACAATATAAAATACTCAATTAAATTAATTGTAAAACTGAGAGACTTAAGATGCTCCGGGGCTTGCCTTGGGAGAAGACCGATGCCTCGTGGGAAGGGCACTCGGACAGGTTAGTTTCTGAAGCAGGGTCGGCCTCCTCGCTCCGCGGCACCTCCTGGATCTCCGGCTTGACGTTTACCTCTGGTTCTTGGTAGGGCTCCGGGGCTATCGATCCTATTGCAATGCGGTGGATAAATAAATAATGCGTGGTGCAGATATGATGGTATGTAAAGTAAACTTTTCTTGCAAACCAACAAAACCAACTTGTTGAACAACTTTTGACATTGAGAAAGGCACTTACTGACTGCATTAAATAAAACCATTAACTCAACTAATTTCTATTGATTATTTCAAAGAAACCTAGATTTGAACAGCAAGTACAATTTTCTGAATTCAGAAAAATCCACAAAAATTACAGTAGGTAATTTACACCCACTGGACTCCACTGTACAATTTTCAGTAAGAGATAATTTACCAAACATCAGATATAAAAAGATGAAATAAACTGCCAAAAAGGTACTTTGAACTAACTTCCCTTTTGAAAAGCGTCAAATAGTAGATTTCATATTTTTTCTAACTTTATCTACCTATAATCACTTCACTGCAGAAAACTTACTGCTAAAGCATGAACCTATGAATCTACACAAAATAAACAAGTTTATTTCAAAATAAACCCTTTGAACTGCAACCCTACTGGAAAAGGGTGCAATCCTCATTTTTATATTTTTCCCAGATTTTACTCCATATTTTCTATTTATCCAGAAAGTTTCATGAACAGAAATATCATATCTTTTTCTGCATGAATTTTCTAAGAAAAACACACAAAAGCACACTTGTATTACAACTTCTTATTTTTCCATAAAATAACCTATACTTTGACATTTTTTCAGTTTAAACAGAACACACAGGGACTATATAAATTTTCCCATATTTTATTTCTACACATATTTCTCTCAACAATACAACTAAAAAGGAATTTAAATCTAAACAGATAATTTTTCCACAGAAACAGGCCCTCAAAAATTTTTACAGACACATAACTTGATAAGAAGCATACACAAATTTTGCCATGAATTAATTCAACCAGAAAACATATAAACCTATTTATTTAGCATAGAGCACATAAACTAAAATAAATAAGAACAGTACGATAAATTTTCACCAAAAATACATTTACATTTTTCCCTGCTAGATCTACTCATGAACAAGTTTACAGAACTGAAAGCACCTCATTTGGATTATTAAAACGTGCTACGCAAAATAAACAAGCTTTTCTGGAAAATAAAAGGAAAAGAAAAACATTTGAAAACTCCCGGCCCAACTTGCGTCGACTCGGCCCATGGACCAAGAGTGGCTGACGTGCGGGGTCGGCCGGGTCAACGGGCCCACCTGTTGGTGAAAGCCGAGCAGGGGAAAGGTTTGACTGACGATTACTTGTCGTCAGCGAGGTCGCCGGCGGTGGGGTTTGCTTGGTGAGTTCGCCTCGACGAGGCGGATCGAGTGGTGGTGTTGGTTTGGCCAGCGCACGACCGTAGCTTGCCGGCGACGAGCAATGGCGGACGGTGGCGGCGGTGGTGTTCGGCTATGCCGTCTCCGGCGGTCGCCGGCCAAAATTGGCGGGTGCGAAAGCTTGAGTGAACCCTAGGGTGGCTACTAGAAGGGTTGGTTCGGCCTGTGAAGCTCCGTAGGAGCTTGGCCATGTGCGAGGGCCATGGCTGCGCACATGGCGCTCGGCCGGGAAGAAGACGGAGTTAGGGGGCGGTACAGACCTAGCAGTAGGGTGTTCTCACCTTGCCTTTGCTTGGTGAGGCTTGCCGGCGAAGGAGGGAAGCGGTGGAGCTTTGGGCGAGGCGGAACAGGCTTGAGCTCCGGGTGGCACCGATGGCGACCGCGGTGGGGCTCCTCGGGGTCCGGTGTTGACGAGGCTCGGTTGTGGGTGCGGGCGTGAGCACCGTGTGTTCGAGATGAAGGCGGGGTGGTGTGCGCGAGGGATTGAGCTGAGGGGCTCCGGTAAGGCCGGAACGGCGAAGGGGACACTTGCGGTGGTGTTCGTGTGTGTGCGGAGTGAGAGGAAGAGAGCGGGCAGGCGAGCGTGTGAGCGGGAGAGTGACGAGTGCGCGAGGGAGTGGGGAGTGTGGTACTCGGGTTTTGTTCGGGGCTCGGCCGGACGGGCGGTCGTGGCGGGGGCCACGGTGGGTGTGCGGCAGAGCAGCAGGCGGTGGCGTGGGCGCGGTGGCCGGGGCGAGCGGTGAGTGGTCGGACGAGATCGCTTGCGTGATCGGGTGGGAGAGGATCGCGCGAGGAGTGGGCGAAGCGGATTTGCGGCAGAGGTTGGCGGCCACGCAGCGATCGGCCGGCGTACGGCACGGCCGCGGTGGGCGTGCGCGGCGCGCGTTGCAGGCGAGCGCGCGGGAGCGCGCGCGGGTGAGCGCGCGCGGGCCTGGGCCAGAAGGCCAAGTGGGCCGAAAGGGAGACGCGGGAGAAAAACAATTTCCTTTTTCTTTTTCAAATCTAATTCCAAACGTTGACCAAATCAAAACAGTTTCAAAAACTCAAAACTAGACTTTCACCCAAAAATAAAAGTTGCTCCAAATAATTTTCTCTACAACTTTCATATAAGACACTTTTTCTGAAAATCACTTTTCTAGCCTACACATGAATAAAGCCAATTTTTGAGCCATAAATCATTTTTGTTCCCACATTTTTAATTATTAAACTATACTGAACTAGGTCAAGGTGTCAACATATAAAGTGTTATAGTCAATATTACCTATTTTATAAAATTATTGGTCAAGGCAGAAATCTATTTAAACAACCAAGTCCTATTGAAACCAAAATTCAAATAAACAAACAAAAGCCAAAAACACTTCCATGCATATAAAATGATGCAATGCATTGCTTATAGAAATTTAGTAGCTAATGTGGTTCCTAATGTAGTACTTGACACTAGGGTGTCACAGCGGCCTTCATTGCGCTGGTCATCGCGGCGGTCATCGTCACGACGGTGCTCCTGGGATCGTGATCGGCGACGCGGGCGTTCGTGGTGGCGATGGGCGTCGTCGGCGTCGGTGTAGGAATTGGCGATCGTCATTAGTTTGGTGACCGTGGCTACCTTCTTTCAGATGATCTTGTCACGGAGCTCCTTGTGGCGCAGGCCGTTGGAGAACGTGGAGATGGCTTCAGCGTCAGCGATCTCCGGAATCGTCAGGCGCATGTTGGAGAAACGGCGAATGTAGCTCCAAAGGCTTTCATTTTGCTGTTGGTGGACGTTTTGGAGGTCGTAGTGTGTTCCTGGCTGGACGCAGGTAGCGCTATTCGTCTTGATGAAGACTTCCTTCAACTGCTCCCAGGTGTCGATGGAGTTCTCGGCAAGCTTGTGGAGCCAGCTATTGGCTGAAGATGACAGCATGACGGGGAGGTACTTAGCCATTACGTCGGGTCCACCTCCGGCTGCTTGGATTGCGATCTCGTATGTTGTTAGCCACTGCTCCGGGTTGGCCTTCCCATCGTACTTGTCCACCGTGTTGACCTTGAAGCCCTGAGGCCATCTAACGGCTCGGAGCCAGGAGGTGAAAGGGCGTGGCCCTGTCGAGGCGTCGAGAGCCGGAGCTTGATCGTGGGCGTGGTTGCCTTGGGAGACTTCCTGGTCACGACGCGGTGGAGATTGCCTCATGCGAGAGGGATGCGGACTCGGCGGTGTCCTGCTGTATGACGATCCGGAGGGGGAAGGATGGCGCCCTTTCTCGTTGCACTGCACCGCGGCAGCCTTGGCGTGGGCGACAGCATTCCGTAGCTCCGAAGTGACGGGAAGCTTGGATAGTTCGTTGATGATGACGGCAAGGTTGGCACTGGGAGTTGGGTAGACAGGCTGACCATCAAGCTTGTCGAACTCGTACATCAGGTCGCGGCCTCCAACATTGTCGCGATCTCGGCGTCGTTCGTCGTCGCGGTGCTCCTGGTCGCGGCGCTCCTGGTCGCGTCGCTCGTCGTCACGTCGGCGCTGTCGGTCGATGTTGCGTTGCTCCCGATTGGCGCGTTCGCCTTCCGTCTTGTTTGGAGGTGGTGGACTGTCGGCGGAGACATTGAAGAGGATGCCACCGTGGTACGGTGGGAAGTTGGCCCCGGACTCGGTGGAGATGATGGTCGTAGACTGCGCGGAGGTGGAGCCGTTCGTCGTGGTGGATCCAGACGCCGAAGTTGCGGAGACGGTGTCACCAGAGATCTCATGGAGAGCCACCATGCCGACGAGTGGAGATGGAGTCGTTCGGTCGCGCGCGCTGGTCGGAGCCATCTGGTCGGAGCCAAAAGACTGGAGCTGGTCGGAGAGTCGTCGCTGCGCTTGGTGCTGGTACGTAGAAGCCGTGCCGCGGAGACCGTAGGGCATGGAGCTTGTTGACGAAGTGTGACGATGAGCTGGAAGCAGATCTGATCTAGGGCGGCGGGCGGGTTGAGCGCTGGAGACTCCCGATGGTGTACCTGAAAATTGTTGGAGACGAGGGCGGCCGGAGAGTTGCATGCGAGCTACCTCGATGGCGTCGATGCATTCCGCGATCCCTTGGTTTGCCTGGTCGATGGCTTCGATCAGGTCGTCGCAGGGGACGATCCTTGGCGGGCGACGTGCCGGCTTGGTGACGCGGCGGGTGGACGGCGGAGCATCCAGCGCAGGAAGCTACGCAGATTCCACGATTTCCGGGGCAGGAACATGGTCGCCCACAGTCCAGATCATAGATCTGATCTGAAAAATGGTGCCAGCCTCCGGAAGAACCATGGAGCGAGGGAAAGTGATCGCTTAGCAGATCATGGTGTCATAGCACACACTCCCAACCTGGCGCGCCAACTGTCGACGAAATATGGTCGGCAGTCTACTGAGGGGTATGCCCAAGGTAGTAGATTAAGCGGTGGAGGCGTGCGAGACATCTGCAAAGCGTGGACACAGGGACGAGAGACGGCGATTTAGACAGGTTCGGGCCGGCAAGTCGCCGTAATACCCTATGTTCTGTGTTTTGGTGACTAGTTTGTATTGCTGATTGGGTGATCCAATGGGATCTGAGGTGTTTTGAGAGGGGGTCCCTGCTCGCCTTATATAGCCGGGGAGCAGGGTTATAACTTGCCGAATCCTAACAGATTACAATCGGTTCCTTTTGGCAAGGAATCCAGGTCTATCTTTCTGGATATTCCTTGTAGAGCAAGTCATCGGGAGAATCCTTGGCGGCTGCGACAGCCTGGTCGAGGACCGCAAGGCCTCCTGGTTGGGTCGTATCTACAAAGCAGCCCAAGTAGTGCCATGGGGGTATACGGGTGTAATATCCCCTCAGCGCCATCCTTGGTCGTTGGATCAAGAGATGAACAACATAAGGTTGGAAAAGAGGATAAAAGGGTTGTAGTAGATTGATTTTGACGATTGGATAGATGGGATCTCAATCGGCCATGATCCTAATAGGAAACCTTTCCAAACCTTATTTTCCAAGTTTCCCTCGAGTTTGGAACAGTTCGGATCGGAATTCAAAAGGCCAAATCCGAAAAGTTGTTTAAAACAGGCTTCCCGGAAGTTCCGACCCGAGTCGGAACTTCTGGGGGCGGAACTTCCGCCCTGGGGGCGGAACTTCTGCCCTGGGGTCGGAACTTCCAACTCGGGCCATAACTCTTCCATCCGGACTCCAAATTGGGCGTTCCATATATGTTTTCTGATCAACTCAACGAGAGGAGCGCAATGGTGAAGTCCATTCTTGCATTTGAGGAAGTTGGTAAAACCAACTTAGTTGGTTTGTGGACCCGGCTAAGCCGACTCTGGCTGGTTCAGCACCCGCAAAAACCGTTTTCTTCGCCTTGGCTCCAAATACGATGATTCAAGTATACTTTCTAGCCATCTTGACGATATAAACTTGATGATGAAGTCCATTATATGCTTGAGGCACTTTTGAATGTCAACAGAATGTCTGCTCTATTAAAAAACTTATGGAGATTTTTTAACACGAGGGCCTCATTGTGTGTTTGCAAATCCTATTGTTATCATCTGCTCATCTCCACAAGCAGTGCCTTCTAAATTTGTCCACTTGCTCTCTAACAGTGACATGAACAAGAAAGTTGGGAGGGAGGTATACACTGAATTGGTGATCCGGAGTTTCCCTATCTGAGACAAAAAGAGAGAAGTACTAACCAGCCTTCTCTCACATCTTGAAATTAGAAGCAAAAAATCATTAATCCTTGGCTTAGTGAGTCCCAAAGGTAACCCCAGGTATGTGAAGGAGAGACTGCCAGTTGCACAACCAAAGATGACAGCCAAATTGTTGACGCAAAACGTGACACCTCGCGTCAAGCACACAGCAAGCCGAAAAGCTGGCTTCAATCGGGTGCCCGAAATGTGCTGAATCCGGAGACGTGCCAGTCGGTTTGACCTGAAAACCAACAAAGGAGAAAACTATGAGAATACCTTTGGAACATGCCGGATAAAACCAGACAGTTCCATATGTACGGCTTTGAAAGCCAATCACGACGGCACACAGCTATAGAAGCTGTCTGTCAGAGCAAGTTTACAAAGTCATTCGGCTAGTATGGGAACAGAGTATGTAAAGCATATTAACTGCCGAATGCATATGTAAAGAAAGACATGCTTGAACAAATTAAAGATATTATAAGCAGGTAACTCGCAAATATAGATCTATTCAAACAACACATGCATAGGCTAATCCAACTAATCTGCCGCACGTTTAGTCTTCATAAACCGGTCAGGTATAAACTCAAGCAAAGCTAATCCACCGCATGATACCACTTGCTGTAAGTCTACACCACTTCTTATAATTAGATTAATCCACCGTATGATACAATCTAATTATAACAAGCTAAAAGCATGCATATATTTGAACAGATCTATAAAGGCTCATTACTCATGTAGGCTTGACCAAAATCGGCAAACCAGCCGAATTGGGGTCCATGAAGAAGGAACAAGCAAGCAAGCACGATTAAACTAATCTAAAACCTACATCTGCCGCACGACACCTAGTTTCATCAAAGCCTAACCATGATTGACATGCATGAACCCACAACATGTGACAATCTAGATTGAAAGTTAATTCGGCCATCATAATCTTATGATTAAAATAGAGCACAAGCAAACTCATGCGACAAGGCCGAACGAAGATCAATCTAGATTGGGCAAAAGAGTGTTACAAGAATTACATAAATAAAACATATAACACATGATAACTTAATGAATCTATTAGATCTGCCAAATCTAATAGAGCCGATAACTATTTTTACTCATGACTTAATCCGCCGCACGATACAAGGCATAAGCAAAAACTTCCTGTCATAAGCTTAAATCCGTCGCACGATACTAAGCTTAACATACGAGACTACTTGCATCATATCTAAATCCACCGCATGATACTAGACATGATAGCAAGGTTGCCGGTACTTACGGAGGTCGACGGATCGATGATTCCTCTCGAAGAACTCGACGACACGACTAGGGACTCGAAGGTGGCACGGGGCTGATTTGTATTGATATGGTTGTGAACCATTTTACAATGGTCGAGGGCTTATATTTATACCCTGGACGAAACACGAGTCCTAGACGATTACGATTTTTCATAAAAAATATGGAAAGGTACAAATCCTATTCTTAATCTCTTCGGTGTCCTCCATTGTCACATGTCCTCTCGTGCAAGCCGGCTTTACTTGCCATATCCATCTTCCGAATGGGGCCACCGCTTTGCAAAATAGCCGACCGCATAAGTATTCACCGAAACTCTGAGGACCAAACAGCTGCCTGATTACTTGCCGAATCCTTTCCTCTCTGCTGGCTGGGCCCACTTGTCATCTCCTCGTGCGTGCGAAAATCTGGTGTTAACACATGCCCCCTAATTTTGGGATAAATATTTATTCCAAAATTCCTTTTTCCTTGTGCTCTGACGTGGAACCTCCGGAAGCATCCATCTTCACACGCCATAATTGTTGTACTTGCCGATTCATCTCCCGATGCGCCTCTGGGATTCTTTAAAGTCCCCCTTTCACTCTTATTTCGGCTCGTGCTTTCCGAACTCCCCTACTTCGTTTCCAAACCAGAAAACCCTCTTTTCTCCTATTACCCCCAATCAACTAGAAGATGTCTTCTGAAGCGAGCCGCCATAGCTCCGAGTTCGGAACTTCCAGCACCTCTAAGAGGAGGTTTGTCCTTCATCGTTTTCGTCCCGAAAATGAAGCAGTCGCCCTCACACTGTTGCTCTTGCTCTTAGGAGGACCGGTGACGATCTTCCCGAGGACCTGTCCCAGAAGATTGTAGATCTTCAGTTTGATTTGGAAAGGAAGGATCGGGAAATTACCCGAATTTCAAAAGAGCGTAATATCGCTCGGGAACGGGCCGTTGGTAAGCATTCTTTCACTATTCCCTTCCTCACTTTCTCCTTCTATTTCTACCGATTCTTCCCCCTTTTCAGCTCTGGAGGCCAAGCTTCATTCTCTCGAAGCTGCTATTGCTGATCTCGCCTTTATGGCCAATGCACCGGGCACGACGGCCCTGAGGTGGGTGAACGAAGTCACCCGAATCATCCCTGAAATCTCCAGAGCTGGTATGGGATACAGCGCGGCGCTTGCCTTCAATGCTGTACGGATCCATTCCGGTGCCGACTATCGTAATTTTGATGTCTGTGAGCGAGGACTAGAGTACAGGGTAGCACATTCCGTAGATGATATGAAGGAAGCTGGAACAGATCTGGCTGATTCCTTCGACCATGACCTCCCGATCAGACAGAGGATAGGATGGACGAACTGATTTCTATTGTAAACTTGAACCCTCCTTCTGTAAAAAAGAAGTTCCTTTCGTTCGTCCTGTTTTGAAATCAATCTGCGATTGATCCTTCGAGATCAATGTGTGCTCCATTTTGTGCACCAGCCACTGATTTTCTTTTTACTTCAACGGAGATGTATATTACATCGGCAATCATTGATAATCATGCTGATTGTCTTTGTCTTGCAATCAATTGCTGTAATTGATTATTTAGGAGACGAAGTTCCCAGACTTCTCTCAATTTTCCAAACCATGGTAGCACCGGGACAGCATCTCAGAAGACCCTTTCGTTTTCTACTTCCCTTCTTCGGTGTTAATCGGTAATATGAGTTCCCAAATAATCAGCTAAAATCGAACACCTCACGTAGCAACCATCTTCAGCCGAATTTTATCGGCTTCATGAGTTCCCCAAGTTGGCAAAGACTTGGTCTGGCCCAATAACGGCCCATAAACTGTGAAAACCCTACTCCGATGTTTGGTCCTTCAGTATGCAAACCATGGTCCTATAAATATGCCCCTACACAAGCCGCCACTCTTGACTTCAGCCAAACAGCTTGACTCGCAGAAAACTTCCACCCCTCAGCTTCGGCTCAAAATAGAGAGAAAATCTTCCGCTTGTGTTTCCATCAATGGCAGGCAATGGCGATCACGACAGTCATTACGTTGGAGACGAAATAGGAGGAAGCCAAGCACCGACTCACCAGCGACATGGGTAAAAACGAACTCCCTGCCCCCTTGCGGTAACTTTCTTGCTTGTCTATCTTTGATCGACTGTCCGTCTCCTCTCCAGAGCGGGATCCTCTCCCAATTGAGCTTGGGTTCTTCCTCCAGAAACGGTAGCTCCAACGATTTCTTTCAACCTTTTCCCAAGCCACCAGATTCTAAGTTTGATGATTCACTCCAGCAGACCTATTTGGACACTCCTTGGTGCGAGGAAGAGGATAAAGTCCAGAAGGAACTGGAAGATGTATTCAAAAAGCATGGCATCGAGGAAGTTGAATGGGCAGACCAACAGAAACATTTCTGCAGTATCATTACAGGTTAGCAGAATCTCGGTTCTCCTCCTTCTTCCGATTCTGCTTCCACCTAATATGCTCTTTTTTTCTCGTCAGCCTTGTCTGCAGAGAATGACCGCTTGAAAGCTGCAGCAAACAGAGTTGCCCTTAAGGTGAATGCTTGTGGAGATTCAGCTGAAGCTCGTCTTGACGCCGTGGATGGCCGCATAGATCAGGCCATCATCCAATGTGTGCACGCTAGGTTTTCCCTTGGGCTATCAGCAATGAGTTCTTGGACCAAAGAAGATTACTCCTTCCTACCAGTTGGCTTCGCAAGCGGGGATCCGGATGAATTTGAAGACCTTGAAATCTATGATAATCATGCCGCTGCTATTGCCGAGATTACTGACTCGCAATCCATTGTGAACAAATTATTTCATGGGTAGTTTGTATTAGGATAAATCTGTGAGTGAAGCTTGTAACACATGAGACTTGTTCCCCTCTGAATAATGTCTATCTGCATCTTCGACTATCTCAGTGATTGCAACATTTCTTCAGAGAAAATATTTCCCGAATGCATGACGTCATCTTAGCCGACTAGATCTCATTTCTGATGCGTCACGTCACTCGGCATCTTATTTACTGCACTTCACCTTTCTCTTCCCCCAATAAACCTACCACTCGAAAAACGCTAGGATTACCAGGTCATGAACACTCTTACACTAAAGGCGATATAAATAATATCGGCTATAACTTAAACTTCTTGGAACATTTTTTCTGCTAAAGGTGATGTTCTTTCACATCGGCTGTATATAAGTATCCTTGAATCCGCTCCAGATACAATTTCCACGCATTCGACTGTTAACAAATAGTGCCGAAGCTTTAGTCCACGAGTGACGCATATATGAACAAAATTTCTCTACAGCCGAATACCCTTCTCCGGGTTTAACATTTTCGGCTAAAGCTAGCTGCTACTTATCTTTTCCCTTTAAACTTAAAATAAGGGCCGATCCTGCTGTAAGGCTATCTGCCGCCACGTACAACTTGAAACGATCACCAAGTTGAGGAAATGCCTGCATATACTTTTCAATTTCACCAAGACTCTTCGTTGTACGTCACTTCGCGTAAACTCTCGACCTTCTTTGAGCTTCAGTAATGGAGAAATAAACAGAACTTCTAAATGCTCGAGACCCAAACTTGGTATACATCGGTCCTATCTCGGCTTCATCATCAATACTTTATTCCTTGTCAGCCGACATGAAACTTGGTCTCAACTCTTCTCCATTACCATCAGCCGGACTATTTAAAAATTACTCTGAGAGTCGATCGTTTGAATCGGTTGTTGGTCCTTGTCGAAAATGTTCACAGGACCTACTTCCCAAGCTCTCCTGGAGAAGCACTCGACGCCATCATATTCCCAGTAGATGGGCTCTGTGTTAGCAATACTCACCGAATCATCAGCATGGACAATCTCGATGTCATCTCCAACCCATTGGATGAGGAACTGATGCATGGTCGATGGTACACAGCAATTTGCATGTGTCCAATCTCTCCCCAATAGTAAATTGTATGCCCCCTTGCCGTCAATGACGAAGAAGGTAGTGATCAAGGTTTTAGTCCCGATCGTCAACTCAACATGAACTGCTCCCCGAGTATCAGAGGAATTACCAGCAAAGTCTCTTAGCACCATGTCAGTCTTCAATAAGTCTTCACTTGCCATCCCATGTTTTCTGAAGGTGGTATACGGCATGATGTTTATAGCAGCCCCCCCATCAATGAACATCTTGGTCAATGGCTTGCCATTAACATAGCCTCTCATATACAATGGCTTCAAGTGTCGATGCTTAGCTGGTTTATCGAATACTGCTCGTTGAGCCAAAACAAGATGAGCCAACAACTCCTGGAATTCATCTTCATCAAAGTCTGAATACACCTCATCTCGGACATCCTGATCTTCGGGAGCTATAAATTCCGATGGCAGAGAGAAAGCCATGCATGCAACAGTCGAACGATCACCTCCATCTGGCTTTTCTCTAGGTCGCCAAACTCGCTTTATCTTGGCGCTTGCTTGCTCTAACTCTCTGTTTCTTAGGCGCTGCACCCTCCTTTTCTGGCTTCTCCTCAATCCTGGTGGACACCATTGTCCTCTCTGCCAGACATACTCGCGGTATTCCTCTTCTCCAGTGCGAGCCCAATTTCGACCGACAAATCCTCTTTCCTGCCGATCTTCGGAATTATTTATTTTTAAGCGCCGATCGTCCTCAGGGATTCGTGCCCCAAGCCTTTCATGGACAGAACGGCGGTTGACTCGAGACTGCCTATACTCGGAGTACTGATCACTGCACTCAGGGCAGTTGTTCTTAACAGGCAGCTTCAAGCCTTCGTTCCAACAATACTGGAAGAACGAGCACTCCTAATGAGATTGTTCTTGCTCCCTCATATCTTCTCGTTCTTGTTGGTACATCTCTTCTTCGTACCTTCGTTGTCTCTCTAGGAACTTCTGTTCTTCATAAAGTCTCTGCTTCTGGTACCGTTCCTGTTCCCGACGCCACTTATTCAACAGAATACGCGTCGTGACCCTGGGTCTGGAAGTTTCACCCGTCTCAGCTCGGCTATTTTCGAACCGAACCCTCTGCTGAAGCTCTTTATTTGTAATCTGCCGATCATGGTCAACAGCACCAGCTTCCCTCGCTCTGTTAGAGGTTAACACTTTCATTTTGCTCTTGCCCCTGGGATCAGCTGCATTGACCATACTAACAGAGAAGGACACAATGTTCTGTCCAAAAGGGCTATCATCAACCTTCATCTTCCCATCGAACCTCAGATGCCTGTCATGGATAGCTTTCTGAATACACACTCTGAACACTCGGCAATCATTTATGGAGTGGGATCTAGTGTTATGGAAACCGCAATACTTCTTGTCCTTGACCCCTTCAGGATGCAACATAGGATGACCGTCCGGCAACTTGATGCGTCCTTCCTTCACCAAATACTCAAATAATTTATCTGACTTGGAAACACCAAAGTCATAAGTACCTTTTTGTTGCCTCAGCCATCGCTGGTTGACTTGAGTCGGCTCTTTAGCCTAGACTATTTTGGCTGCAACTATTTCATCTTCATTATCGTATTCAGTTGCCTCTTCCAGAAAAGCCTGATACATCTCAGCAGCCACATCACTCTTCTGGAATTGATTATTCCTCTTGAATCCCTGGGCTTGACTGCTC
Source organism: Coix lacryma-jobi var. lacryma-jobi (assembly GCA_009763385.1). Taxonomy (NCBI): domain Eukaryota; kingdom Viridiplantae; phylum Streptophyta; class Magnoliopsida; order Poales; family Poaceae; genus Coix; species Coix lacryma-jobi. The sequence continues at coordinate 96,251,851 of CM019829.1, forward strand.
ATCGTTGCCAACCTCTGTGATAATTGCCCGAGGTCATCAAACTCCTTGCCGAATAGTTTCTCTTTGATACTCGGCAACATACCAGCTATGGCTATCCCCGGCAATTGGTCGTCCGACAGATTCAGAGAATAGCAAAGATTTTTGGTTTCCCTGAATCGGCGTAGATATTCTTGTGGCGTCTCGCTAGGTTTCATCCTCAGGCTCATGAGATCGACCAACTTCTTTTTGCTGGTACCCGTAAAGAAATATGAGTGGAATTTCTATTCTAGCTCTGCCTAGGTATTGATAGAATTTGCTGGCAGAGAAGCAAACCACGAGAAGGCTGGTCCTGTCAATGACAATGGGAAGTACCGAATCCTCCAAGCTTCATCCGTAGATGCTTCCCCAAGTTGCATCAAATAGCGGCCGATGTGTTCTATCATACTGGTGTCATCCTGGCCTGAGAACTTGGCAAAATCAGTGGGAGGCTTCACCCTTGGAGGAAGTGCTACCCGATTGTACCATTCCGGATAAGGGGACTTGTAAGCATATGACTGACTCTTTGGTTTTAGGCCGAATTGATTTTGCATCATATCAGCCATCCTATGCATAATGAGGTCAATATTTGAATCAGGAGTTGCTTGTGCTTGCCCCCCAGGATGTAGTCCTGCTGAACTCTCGTAGCCTGGATTTGGAAGAGCATTAATTGAGCTATAATCGATGAACTCTTGATATCCATCTGCAAACATATTCCTCTGTATCCTGTTTGCTGCAGGAGAAACTTTAGAAGCAGATTGTGGGACGTTCCCCGTCGTGCCGAACGTGACCTGGCCATAAGTCTGGGAAGGTTGTTGCGTCTCATGAGGAACAATCCCACTTGTGCTTGGGCCAGCTCCACCTCCTTCTGCGATCTTTCGGCGTTGAGGTACCGGGAACAATAGTGGTCCTTGCATTGGGCCGGCAGCTTCTTCAAAGCGTTTATCCGCTGCTGGACCGAAAATGCTAACCATGACAGCACGAAAAGTATTCAAGAAAGCTGCCTGATGATTGGTCATGGCTTCCGATACAGCTTTGTGTACTAATTCAGTCATCTTCCGAACAACTTCCTCTTCATCGTTGCTAGACGGCTCGGATTGGTGATGAGGGATGATTTTTGGGAATTCTTGCTTCTGGAAAACTTTGCCGCTCTTGTTCTTGGAGAAAGACGCCAAGCATTTGCGCTGGAATTCATCACAGGCCTGCTGTACTAAACTTTTCAACTCTGGCGGCAAGTCATCCATGACCACATCCAGAATTTGATCATCGCTGATCTCAGGCATCTTGAAACGAAGTGGTCCCACCGGGCGTGCCAAAAAGTGTGTTGACGCAAGACGTGACACCTCGCGCCAAGCACACAGCAAGCCGAAAAGCTGGCTTCAATCGGGTGCCCGGAATGTGCTGAATCCGGAGACGTGTCAGTCGGTTTGACCTGAAAACCAACAAAGGAGAAAACTATGAGAATACCTTTGGAACATGCCGGATAAAACCAGACAGTTCCATATGTACGGCTTTGAAAGCCAATCACGACGGCACACAGCTATAGAAGCTGTCTGTCAAAGCAAGTTTACAAAGTCATTCGGCTAGTATGGGAACAGAGTATGTAAAGCGTATTAACTGTCGAATGCATATGTAAAGAAAGACATGTTTGAACAAATTAAAGATATTATAAACAGGTAACTCGCAAATATAGATCTATTCAAACAACACATGCATAGGCTAACCCAACTAATCTGTCGCACGTTTAGTCTTCATAAACCAGTCAGGTATAAACTCAAGCAAAGCTAATCCACCGCATGATACCACTTGCTGTAAGTCTACACCACTTCTTATAATTAGATTAATCCACCGCATGATACAATCTAATTATAACAAGCTAAAAGCATGCATATATTTGAACAGATCTATAAAGACTCATTACTCATGTAGGCTTAACCAAAATCGACAAACCAGCCGAATTGGGGTCCATGAAGAAGGAACAAGCAAGCAAGCATGATTAAACTAATCTAAAACCTGCATCTGCCGCACGACACCTAGTTTCATCAAAGCCTAACCATGATTGACATGCATGAACCCACAACATGTGACAATCTAGATTGAAAGTTAATTCGGCCATCATAATCTTATGATTAAAAGAGAGCACAAGCAAACTCGTGCGACAAGGTCGAACGAAGATCAATCTAGATTGGGCAAAAGAGTGTTACAAGAATTAAATAAATAAAACATATAACACATGATAACTTAATAAATCTATTAGATCTGCCAAATCTAATAGAGCCGATAACTATTTTTACTCATGACTTAATCCGCCGCACGATACAAGGCATAAGCAAAAACTTCTCATCATAAGCTTAAATCCGCCGCACGATACTAAGCTTAACATACGAGACTACTTGCATCATATCTAAATCCACCGCATGATACTAGACATGATAGCAAGGTTGCCGGTACTTACGGAGGTCGACGGATCGATGATTCCTCTCGAAGAACTCGACGACACGACTAGGGACTCGAAGGTGGCACGGGGCCGATTTGTATTGATATGGTTGTGAACCATTTTACAATGGTCGAGGGCTTATATTTATACCCTCGACGAAACACGAGTCCTAGACGATTACGATTTTTCATAAAAAAAATATGGAAAGGTACAAATCTTATTCTTAATCTCTTCGGCGTCCTCCATTGTCACGTGTCTTCTCGTGCAAGCCGGCTTTACTTGCCATATCCATCTTCTGAATGGGGCCACCGCTTTGCAAAATAGCCGACCGCATAAGTATTCACCGAAACTCTGAGGACCAGACAGCGGCCTGATTACTTGCCGAATCCTTTCCTCTCTGCTGGCTGGACCCACTTGTCATCTCCTCGTGTCTGCGAAAATCTGGTGTTAACACAAATGTTGCAACTTTTCTGGGGATAAATTGGCAGGGACAATCATGGACTTAGAAAAAATTACTTTTAGTCCATTGGATGAAGCAAAGGTGTTGAGGAGGGCCTTTAAGATGAATAGTTGTTTTGCACAACCAACCATGATAATCAAAGTGTCATCGGCCGGAGTCAACGTTGCACCATTCATCGCCGGCGGGATCGACGGTCTTCCGGCCGTCGCCAGCGGCGAAGTCGTCGTCGCCAACGGATCCGCGCCCGCGGCCGAGTTTACCGGGGAAGATGAGAGCTGGGTCGCTGCCCAGCTCACCGGATGTTTTGTGGCTGCTCTCTCGGCGGCGGAGGCATCCACCTTGCCGCGATGGGCCGACGGAGAAGTTGTGGTCGTCATCGGCTGCTCTGCGTCCAATCTATCCAGCTGCGATGGCGTGCCTGGAGGCGAGCTTAATCGCATCGCCTGTTGTTCTCGTGAGTTTCTCATCTCCGTTACCTTCAGCGAGTTCATCGATCCAGGATCGTGGTGGGGCCAGTGTGCTGCAGAGCGGGACCCACAGCTGCTACGTGCACTGCATGCATGAGTTCGTGCGGGGCGCCTGCAAGCCATCCATCCACGTCTACAGACTGGAATCCATATCAGGATAGCCACGAATCTTCGTCTTCCTTTTATTTCCTTTTTTGTTTTTATTTTCTTTTATTTCCTAATTCAGCTCTGCACTCTCCACGGCGCCGACGACGTGGCCCAACAAGGGCCTTTCCTTCTGAGTGGTGGTGCTGCTGGCTTCGGCACATCTCATGTGCCTAGGGGCTCACCTGCTATACGGGTCCAGCGTGGATCCCACGGAGCTCCAAGTGATAAACAGATATGCAGCAAAGATCGACATCCGTGCTTCAACTTCGCTACTTTTCAGAGACTTCTATCCCATATAAGAGTGGAATCCATAATACATGCTTTGATGAACTATCTGCATCGACGTTCCGCCAAAGGTGTTCTTCTGAGCCCGGTGTCGCTTCTTCTGTATCTACGGCTCAATTTTCAACCTCTAGAGCTAGTGTGCTTGGGAGGCCCTCGATGGTCCGTGTTTCCAATAACCGGTGTTGAGCTCACCGTGTTCCTTTTGGGACACGTTAAAGACTCATCGCCACTTTTGGGAGAATCGTGTGCAGAAATCTTATTTAAAATTCCTTGTACCGTTTCTGCTCCTGGGCTAGAATCTCTAGACGTAGACTTTGCTTTCATGGCGCTACGTGGTGTCTTTGGTGTTATTGGGTATTTCATACCCAATCTCATATTCTCCAATGCTTAATATAATATTTGAGGTTCTTGTAAAAAAAAAAACTGTTTGGGTCCTTTACTCCTTGGCTTCCCATGCGTACAGAGAATTGGCTAGCGACGCTTTGTTTTCACCTGTTGCAAAGCATGTTCTTGCGTCGCTGCTAGGTCTAGGCTATGCATGCTTCTACGGCACGTGAGATGCCGGCAGTCCAGCACTGTGCCATCGCCTACCATGGTACGCAGATTACAGTCATCTCAATTGTATATTGTTGCATCTTAGATAGCAGATTAATCAATTAGATTAGATATTTTGAAAATCACATTATAATCAGAGAATTAATTAAAGAGAATATTTTTTATTTCATTGATCTTCATTATGTCTTCTACAAATAGGAGGTTTGATTCTGGCCATGAAGTGAAGTTGTAGCTCAAACTCAAAGGGGTGCTATAAAGATATGTTGTGAAAGAATCTCAGTTTGCTTCTTAAATTCTAGGGCCACCTCAGCGTTTTGTTCAGGGTCCTCTAAATCATAGGTACGGTTCTGTTAGTGTAGTTAGTCTAGCTAGCTTGATTTCTTGTTGTAGATTAGCAACATAGCTTTTGATTATGACATAAAGATCATAAATACTAGAATATTGTGGATACGAGGCTTACAATTTTGTAGAGCTAGTGCAAAACTTGCTTATGCCATTTACTTGGCTAACCTTTTGTTTAAGTGTTGTTATAGAAATTTTTATAGGCTATTCACCTTCCTCTAGCCATTTAAGACTTTGTAGTTGGTAACTAAAGAGACATTCCAAAGTCTTGTGAAGCGCTCCCCAACCCCTCTTTTCATTGAGAGGTTAAGAGTTAAAGAGCAATTGATAATAAAGCCAAACCTTGACCATCACTCATCGCGGCATTGTCATACTCCATGAAGCATTTATTACTCTTCGACGGAAAGCTTCCTAGATAGCTAGGTATCCAGCCGGTGAGCTCCCAAAAACTTTGTGGTTCACTTGAGAAGAGATACGAGTTGGAATTGACTCCAAGCCTTTGTGGCTCCCTGAATAATGAAGATGTAGGCAAGCCTTGGTGGCTCCATTGAACCTTGGAGTAAATCTTGTGTCTTTCCTCTTGTTGTGACTTGAGCTCACCTCTTTTTTGAATTGCTATATTTGCTTTCCATTTGATCTACTTGGTGTGTTTGAGTGTAGGTACTTGGTGGACTTGGTACTGGATATCTCCAAACACACCTACATGTTTGGGTTGAGCTAGAACTCTAGGCGTATTTGTTAATTGAGCTTCTATGTTTTGTTTGGAGGTTTCGCATCTTTATTGTGCGTCGCCAAAGTGGAAGTTCACATATTTGCATGGAAGTTCCTCACTTTGCTAATCTGTTATGAAGTTTTATTTGTTGTTAAATTTCAAAAATGCCTATTCATCGCCCCTCTACGTGACATCAACACCTCTAGAACCACGCTCGCATTTGTGACACCTGCTCAAGTGTGTCGGGCAATTAGGTTTTCAAGGAGCAACGTGACTGCTAGCTGTCGATGTGTACCTTTTTTCTAGTGGACGTTCACGGGACTGCATTGTAAACATGTTCCTGCATCGTCTATGATCTGTGTGACTTCGAGCAACATACTATGCCGACTTGTACCCATGAAGCTATCAGAGCCTTGAGCTCTTTTGCCGGCCTCCACGAGATGTATTTATATTTTTGTGTTCAGTAGGATCTTTGCATTGCTTACGATCAGTATATATATTCGTCATAGTTGGCATTATATCGATTAGTTGTAGTTTACACATGCTCATATATTGTCACAAGTTTACTATTATTTTCTGAATTAAATAAATTATAAACAAACATAAAAAATAGCTAAATTTCTATCCCTTTGTCTGGTTTTCTGATCGAGCGGCCGGCCGCATGTCAAGTGGGAGACGACTATTCTTTTTCGCATGCGCAAACAGGGGATCAAAAGGTGCCCATCCAGCTAGGCGGCCCAAAGCCCTCGAGTTGACGGCCGCATGCCGTCATGATGGGCTGTGTCGCGGGCTCGCCACCCCAGTATGTTGGAGGCCGGCGAGAGCCTGCGTGTGTTCATTTTTTTCAGAATGGAAAGAACAAAGGCTGGACAAAGGCGGCTTCAAAACGGAGGTGGTCCATCGAAAAGGGTGGGAATTGAATAAAAAAAAGGTGGGAATTATTATTGTGAATGCAGCCTTACAACAGGTGTATTGATGGCCATGTATTGATGGCTTCCTAGAGGGATGCAGACCCTTTATAGGTACTGAGAATGAGGACAACTGGACATGGTTCATACAGCAGCTGTATAGAGTCATTGGTGATGTTCCAGATCTTGTTATTTGTACAGATGCTAGTAAAGGTTTGGAGAAGGCAGTAGGAGTTGTATTCCCAAATTCTGAAAATAGGGAATGCATGAGACACCTGTACCAGAATTTCATGAAGCACTACACAGGTGATGTTTTCACTGATCACCTATACCCAGCAGCTAGGAACTACACAACAGGAATGTTCCAATGGCATATGAAGAAAATTTTTGAGTTTGCACCTGAAATAATTGAGTATCTTGAGAAGCACCATAGTAGAATATGGTACAGGTGTGCTTTTTCTGACAACAGCAAGTGTGATGCCTTGACTAATAATGTGTTAGAGGTTGCATGGAGAAAAGGGCTACCAAGAAAAAAGTGAAATGCAAAAGATGTGGGGGACTTGGCCACTTTCAAAAAACTTGCAAAGATGTAGAGGTTGGGGAAGATGGTGAAAGAGGTCCATGCACGAACAAAAGGTGAGAATTTTGACGTACTGCTACTAGCCTAAAATGAAAACCAACTCATATCCACTTACTCATTTTTTTTAAAACCATGCTTGCAGAAAGAAGACCACAGAAGATGATGCTGGTCCCTCACAGGTGAAGAAACAGAAGAAAAAGAAAAAGACAACCACAACCAAAAAGAAGAAGACACCTGTGAAGAAGAAGCTGAAAAAGGCACTGGCAAACCCACCTCCCACTGTTGTGACTAGTATCAGAAAGCTTGTCTTTCAAGACAAGTCTACTTGACAGAGCTCACAATTGTAATGGTCTCTGATGCTTTTGGCAAAAAAAACTTGTAATGTCATGTGATGCTTTTGGGCACAAAAACTACTCTGTCTCTGATTGACAGACCCCAATTGTAATGGTCTCTGATGCTTTTGGGCACATGAACATGTAATGGTAGTCTATGTTGCTAATGGCCTCAAAACACTATGTAGTGAGTGTTGATGGCCTAGGTAATATTTCTGTGAGACGCACTATGGCATCAAAAACTTATGTAAAATATTTGTGTGAACTGGTCTATCATGGCCTGGGAACAAGTATGTTAAGTTATATATTATTTCTGTGAAATTCTCTGAGAACTTGTTTTTGGACAGTTGACATGCTGCTCAATTTTTTTTTGGACAGTTGACATGCTGCTCAATATTATTTCTGGAAACAAGCATGCTGCAGAAACTTGTTCAGATATTGCAAACAACCATTACATGAAACTTGTCAAATTACAGACCAAGTGCTAACATTACTCATCATTTATCACATGAGAGTGCACAAAAGCTACCCATAATCTAAGTGGTACACTGTCTAACATAGCTACACTAGCTACATTACATGGAAGTTCATTTCGTCCACACAATAGCCATCAGGACAGCAACAAAGATTGCCAAGAACACAAGAGCAGTTGCACTGTCCAAGACAATTGGACTCTTTCCCCTCCTAACTTCATCTTTCAGTTCTTTCACTTCAGTCTTCGGGTTGCCAATCTCCTGTCTGATGTCACCAAGCTGCATCTTCAAATCCACACTTGCCTGCTGGAACCAATGAATAGTAGCAGCAGGCTGCTGGACGACTTCAACAGCACCAATTGCATTATGCCTAGAACCAAAAGAACTCTCCAACAGATTGGCATGATTATTGCGCAAATAGAGCCCATAAGCATCCTCAAACCACCGTTTACCACACCTATTTGAGCACCTGTAGTAGACGTTGTTGTTCTTGCTCCTGCACTTGACGATGGGCACCAAGCATTGGGGGCAGTCGACGAGAGGGAGAGTCATCCGTGGCCGTGAAGAGCTTGAAGCTGTGGTGGCCATGGACAAGCGGCCGCAGCAGCTGGGCACAACGGAGCTGGGAGCTGCGGCAGCTGGGCACAACAGAGCTGGGAGCTGCGGCACCTAACCCTAGCAGACGGAAAGGGGGCACGGCGAGGAGGACGAAAGGGAGCACGGTGAGGAAAGACAGCGCCGGTGCCTAGTGGGTCTTATCCAATTGACCCAAGGGCATGAGCGTCCATACAAAAATACAGAGGCATCGTATACGCCTGTAGCTGGGCCCAAGACGTTCCCGTGCATACTCCATGGCGTTCATCCGAGGTTCACAGAGTTGTAATGGTATGGTTCAAAATAGACGAATTGTAATCGTATTTCTCCAAAGACCGAAAATTGTAATGGTACCAATCCAAAAAACCCAAGATTCATATGATGCTCAAGGTGACGTAAGGACTTTTCTCTGTTCTATCTATAGCTGTCTTCCTGTCTTCATTCTGGAAAGAAATTTTGGTTCGTCATATGTACTAGCTAAAACAGTACTAATTTTGTTGGCAGTGCAAGGGTTAGAAACTATTTGCTTTTAGTGCTCCTTTCTACTATATAGATATCATGGAAACAAATCTATATGGATGATTCAGGCCTTGATGTTTCATTGAATTGGTCCGATCCCCAAGACAAAAATAGGATATCATCGTTCATATATAATAGTTCAGCATTTTTTTGATAAATAATGAAAGCTTTATTAATTTCAAGATCGTTACATCGAGCTGATATATTACCGACAGTGAAATGGACACACAATAATCACTCCATTTATTCGCATATATATAACAGTAATAATAAGGTGACACACAAAACTCGACAATGCAAGCGACGTCGTCGTCGGTGCATGCATGGGATTATGGGAATAGGCCTCTACCGTACCGTACCCGTACCATACATACTACATACACCGTTGAATATTTTACTTTAATAATTTTACTTCCCACACCATACATATATACGTATATAATTATAATATATATAGTAAGCCAGTTTTGCTGCTGCAGTGCTTTAATTAAGCTGACGGAATGATCTTGATATCTTTGTTTTTGGCAGCTCGGTTGAATTTCTTGAACCATTTGGCTGAACGCTTCATGTGGCGCTTGCAGCCGTTGTCACGGTCCACGTAGACGATGCCGTAGCGTTCCGTGTAGCCGGCGGACCACTCGAAGTTGTCCAGCAGAGACCACGTGAAGTATCCGCGCACGTCCACTCCCAGGCTGCATGCATCCAATAATAATAATCACGTACGACATATATGATCGATGATCAATTAATTGATTCATTATTAATTATAGTGCATGCATCATCAAATCGATCAACATGATATTGATCATCAATTATATATATATATATATATATATATATATATATATATATATATATATATATATATATATATATATATATAGTGCATGCAAGTGTATATATGTAACGAACGTGGAGACAAATATATAAACTAATGCATGCAATTGATGCATACTCTATTGACTCTTTAACAGCTGAGATGTGGCGCTGCAGGTAATCTAGCCTTGTGTAGTCATTCAACGCATCCTTCATCGGCAGAGGTTTGTCCTTGGTGTCAACATCCCCGATTCCTGCACAAACAAAAATCGAATCTATGATGACAAGTCCGACCGCCATCTCGATCATCTGGCACAAACGACCACCTCAATGTTCATGATGAGCTAGATGTTTTTTTTTCTTTTTTTACATATCATCAACACGTACTGCCCAACATGAATGCCCACCGGCCGGGTCCATTCAGCTTGCGGCCCCAGCTAGCTTGCGTACATTTTTATATGCTGCGTTTCACGCGTGGATCATGAGAAGTTTATTAGTCACTTTTATTTATTACACTTGATGTTATATGTTTAACATGCATTTCCCCTTAATTAATTAACAAGTGCCAAACAAAAAACCTTTGTTTACAAAAGTGCAGTGAGGAGAAACAAAAACATATAATGTTTTGTAGTCAGCTAAAGTTCGGCACAACCTTTGTTTGAGATTGTTGTTATAAACTGCAAAAATATACTACACTTATTACCATTCTCAGTGATGTAGACAGGTGGGTTTCCATATTTGTTCTTCATGACCATAAGGGTATCCTTTAGGCCTTTAGGGTACATGTAGATCCACGGATTCCCCATCTGCATATTCAAGTAAAAATAAAGTTCCATTAGTTACCAAAATACCTATTATTACAAAAAGAAATACATATTTGTTCCACTTTGTTTTGAACAACACAAAACGTTTGCGTGTCTAAGCAAGTTCCCTTTTGTCCGTGTAAAAGTTTAACCATGTGTATCTGTATGATAATTTTTTTGGCCGATCTTTTTACATGCATTATTGCCACTTTAATTTCAGCATAAAATACTGTTAATAAAAAACTGATAGTACGTGTTAGGAAGATACGTACAGATGGACCAATAGTATTCCCATCAGGCCCTTTCGCTGGTGGAACATAATAAGAGTAAAAAAATGCATGATTAGTATGAAAACGTCATATTTGTTTAATGGAACTGTGAAGCAGTATGGTTATTAGCTAGTACTCAAACTATATATAATTTATTACTTTCTTGGGTGGCATAGGCATCGTCGGTGTTGAGCACCGGGGAGTATTCTTTTGAGATGTCAATATGCTTGGAGAACCTTGAGGTGTAGTAGTTTATCCCCATTATGTCATAGGAACCCACTAGCTTCTTTTGGTCGCTCTCAGAGAAGTAGGGTAACCGATCCTTTACTAGTGATCTCATGGAGAAGGGGTAGTCACCACGAACCACTGGCTCCATGAACCATCCTAGGTTGTAGTCGATGGATCTTTCTTGGGCTTGTTCATCGAGAAACATATTTCCATATGGCACACGACCCATCACGTCAAACGCAATCCCTATGTGTCCGTCCTTATTGTTACCTTGCTGTATATTGATCCATCAACATATATATGAGTATATATATATATATATGTGGTACTATTACCTATTAATTAAGTTACCAAAGTGTGTGTGTTTGGATATATGTACTCTGTAGTGCTTGTTGTACTGATCAACAGTCTCAGCATGAGCTCGGAGGAGATTGTGACCAACAATGTATGGCTCGGTGAGTGAGTTCCCAATTGGGTCAGCACACTTCTGTCCAGGTGAGCATCGCCCTGGGGCAAAGATCCCGGTTCCGTAGGAAAAAGAAGAAAATGTTTGTGGCTCATTAAAGGTAAACCAGTTCTTCACGACGTCACCAAAGTGCACAAAGCACACCTTAGCGAAGTCTGTGTAATCTTGTCTGGAAAAGTTTCAAAATCCAAATGATGTTAATTAGTTCACCAATATATAATTTTGCTATACTTAATTAATTGACACTTCATTGAATGACACTACAACATTGTTTGTGACCTAAAGAAACAAACTGTTTTAATCTTTGACATTGATCTTTCTCTAATACTTATATGATCCTTGAAATTAAATCATATTTTGATGAAGTTATTGTAAAAAAAATGGATATAACAATATTTTAGTTCATAGTTTTCATAAATATATTGTAAATGGAGATACTGATGGCAACTTATTATAGTTATTCCTAGCCTAGCTTCCGAAGGTATTCTTTTATATTTGTTTGTTGGAAGGAGTGACCTACACTACACAAAGCAACTTAGATACGGAGCATATCATTTGAACAGTATACTTACATAATCCTCTCGTCTAAGAAGCCACCGTACTTTTCTACCAGTGCTTGAGGTGTGTCCCAATGGAAAAGTGTTACATATGGTTCTATTCCTGAGATGTAACGAATAAATAATAGCTTGTGAGAAGAACTTTCAGCATTGCATTATGTTATGGTTTTCCTTAATAAAGCAGCTAATATATATAATTGAACTAATAGGAACAAAAATGGATTCTAATATAACCGTTCTCTTTCAACAAGTTGATCAGCCTTTTGTAGTACTTGATCCCTTCATGATTAATGCCTCCCTCGAGCGTCCCCTCTGAAAGCCGTAAGCAGCATGCATATGGTGAAATAATTAGCACCATACCGAAACAATCCAACAACTTGTAGACAACATATTTGCTTTTCGATTACTTACTTGGCAGTATTCTGGGCCAAGAGATGGAGAACCTATAGGCGTCCATGCCCATTTCCTTCAGCAATCTGACATCCTCCTGCCAGTGAAAAAAAAAATATGCTGACATAAATATAATAATGATGACAATAATATACATTAATATTGTAACAGGCTAACAACTATATTTATAGTCACAAATGCATCTTCACAATTGTTTTTCCCAGAAAAAATTCTGCACGATTCAAAATATTTCGGATCAAAATCATATTTATTACATGATTAACAGAGCTAATAATTGCACAAATATAACCATCATACATCAGCTGGTTAACCAAAAATTCATGTGGTTCCAATTTTGACGACATTAGCATATGTAGGATTAGAAAACAGTTGCTCCTAATTAATCTCCTGGGTAAAGAAACAGTCATGACACACACATCCAATGCGCACTCACACTTGCACGATTCCTTTTGTATTTTGCAACTTCTATAAATATAAATATTCTAAATTGAAATAAAAGTTGTTTAAAATATTTGTGTTCCACAAGTGTCAGGATATTGAGATGCACTGCATTTAACAAGTTTTATTTGCTACATATTCATTTTGGGAATTTATATATATAGCTTGCTAATGGCACCTCATCAGTTACTTACTCTGTACAGATAGTAGGAGTTGGCTCCAACATCCCCACTGCTCCCGTCCGCTATCCAGTCTATTCATATATATATATATATATATATATATATATATATATATATATATATATATATATATATACACACACACACACACACACATGAAAAGAAAAGAAAGCATAAAATAAATTAAAGGACAACACATGATGATGCCTATTTTATACCGAAAAGGACATCTCAATAATCTTGGTACATATACATACAAATGCTTGTTGCTTATATACACAAAAAAAAATTCGAGTTAAGAGGCTCTCTGCAGCGAGAGTTACCCGGATGATTGTGGCAGAAGTAGTCCCAAGTGCTTGGCCCCTTGCCACCTTCCTTCCAAGCACCTTCAATCTATATATATACGCAGATATACAACATACATTTGTGCAAGTTATCAAACAGACCATTAATTAAAATGCATTCTGACATCATATTGTCTATTGCCATATTAATTTTTTTTTTTGCGAGGCCCATATTAATTAGTTATCATTGTGATTACTAACAGTTAACACTATATACATATATTTCCCTTCCGATCAACAAATGAAGACATATTCCCTTCGTCCCTAAATAATTGTCATTTTCTCACTTCCCGAAAAACATCTTTGATTAAATATATATTAAAAATATTAAAGTTTATTGTACATAATTGGTATCATTGGAAAGATCTTTGAATCTAGTTTTTTAATAAATTTATTTGGAGATATAAATGTTGCATGTATTTTCTGTAAATCGAGTCAAACTTGCGGTACGCACACCAACAACGATAAAACATTTGTGCTAGAAGAGAAGTTAATACTTGGTATGCTGAAGTGGCAGCACCAAAGATGAAGCTAGGGGGGAACAACTCCCTTCTGGGGATTTGCCAGGGGCTCAGCTTCTCGCTCACAACCTCACCGCCAGCTGATGTCTTCTCAGCTCGTGGCCTCAAGCTAATAAGGTTACACCTTCGCTTATTATTACAGCTATTTCTTCCAGACAACGACGAAGGAGAAGCTAATAATTGGTGCCACGAGAAATTCTCGTTATTATTGGGTCCTAATCCTACACGGCTTGTAAGGCCAGGACGGGCAGTGTGAGACGTAGCAAGAAGTGGAGCCATTTCTTGCTTGCTTTTGCTTGCTAGCTAGTGTTGGCAGCTAAAGTGTCTGAGCTAGCGCTGCTTGAGTACTGAGTGTTTGTTGCTCTTCGTCTTCGATCAGGTAGGTTCGTCCATGCAGCTATTTATAGACGACCACCTGGTGGCACACACGGTAAATGGGTCGGGTGTGGTGTGTGGTGGATCGAATACCTGCCCATATACTATATCATAATACCCGCAATATTATATATACAAATGTCTCCTCCTTGTGTGCATGGTGCGGTAACGAACCAAACAGCAACATAGATCCACCACACATAAGTAGCTTGTGTATGGTGGATCTATATGACACGCACCCGCACCAAAACGGCAACATATTTACATCTCTATTGCTTTGGCAAGGTACACAAATTCTACCCCAAGGGGCCAGGACTCTCTCCATCCGGCCCATAGATCCACGGTGTCTAACCATTTGACTAGTGTCATATATAATCTTGGTTTATAAATAACTAAAGGGTTAGATAACGTTTAAATAAAAGATGAGATAGCCTTGCACGATCTAACATCACATACATAACCCTTTGTAACACACACGCAGCCTTGGGATGACGCGCTCGTCTCTAAGGTCCCCATTAACAGAGGTGATGGCCAATTTAAGTGTCTAGGTTCAACTTCCAATGGGAGCAAATTTCATCAGTCTAAGATCAAATATACTAAGCGGCTCTACTCCATGGTCTTTCTTTAAAAATATATATTTCTCAAAATAGTTGTATCAAAAAAAAAAATTCATATGAAGTCGAATAAAACAAACTCTATATCCAAATTGTAGGCCTTAACGCGATCTGCATCTTTGTGGTTGAGAAGTTTTTTTATATTTAAAACCGGTAGTTGTATTTATAGTCCTAAAGTATTTTGTTTGATTTCATAAATTTTGAAATTTAATTTAAAGTATTCAAAAAAAAACTTGGATGTTGACATGGTCAATGCCAAATCTGTAGTTCTCGATACAATCTATAAATTTGTAATTGGAAGGATTCTTATTTGAAATTATTATAGTCTCAAATATTGTTTGAAGTTTATAGATTTTAAAATTTAAAATTTAGAATTTCTAAATGGCATTAAATGTCCAAATAATTAATAACAAAGTTGTAGTAACCGGCTTGATCTACATGTTCTGTGTTGATAAGTTTTTCATCTGGAGTTGCTTAGTGATTCAAATATTTGTTTTCAATTCACATATTTTGTGATTCCAAATTTTAAAATTTTCGGACAATCTCGGATAGAGACAAATCCTATATAAAGTTATAGTGCTTTACAAGATTTAAAAGTTTGCAGTTGAAATTTTTCTCATTTGTGTTCATTTAGTAACTAATTTTTTTAATACAAGATTACATAATGTTGATAAAAAATATAGCATCATAAATATAGCATTCATAATTTATTTTTCAAAATAATTTATGGTGTCTACTATCATATCATAAAATTTGTAATTAAACTTAAATTATACATAGAGAAATAAATAGGACAAATCTTATTAAGGGACAAATTGAACCAACGAAATAGTTAAGAGGAGTAAACTGAACCAAATATTAGTTTAAGGGGTTATTTGGACATAAGCAATACTTTGATGTAGTAATTTGTACTTTTTCCTTATATTAAATTGATATACTATAAAAACATATTTTATGATAAATCTAGTAATAGTACTTATTTGGTACTCCCTCTGGCTCTGAAAAAATTAATTCCTAGAATTCTTATCAGTCAATTTTTTAAAAAAATTGACTAACTTTATATAAAAAAGTAATAACATTTATAACATAAAATAGACACATTATGAAAATATATTCTATGGTATATCTAAATATACAAATTTGATATCATTAATCTTGATATGTTATTCTAGAAATTCATTCAGAATTTAAAAAGTGAGGGAGTATTATATAAAATTTGGTGACTTCTCACATAAACTTTGTACATCAAAGTTGAGATGATTTCATTTAAGTTAAGAAAGCTAAAATATAATGTTATACTCCTCGGAGGTAGAACGTAGGAAGTTAGTTGTCCTGTTCGTTTGACATATAAGCCGGTTCGGCTGATCCGGACAAGTAATTTTTTATGAGATGAAAAAACTGTTTATGGTTGATTTGTACAAATTAAAGTCAGCAAGAGCACCTCAAGCAAACTGTTTTTTTTAGTGTTGGACGCACAAAATGAAATTAATTAAAGGGGTCGTGGACTCGTGGGACCACCTAGTGCTAGCAGCTTTTCTTTATAAGGATTCCTAAACTGGTAAGGACGTTAACTTGTGACACAAGGAAGGAAGGAAGGATATGGATCCTCGCTTGCGACAGTAGCTAGTAGATTCTCCCTATAGATCTTTAGCTTTGCTTTAAACGTTTTCCTTCAAATTGAGAGATATGTGTAGTCCATCAAGCCCAAATATTCTTTATGGAAAGAAAAAACAAAAATAATGGATAAAAAGCAAAAGACAGAGTAAAGCGAATATCCTTGCTTCATCTTTAGCTTGTCCTCCGATCCGTATGGTAAGTAGGCCCTATCCAATTTATCTTTTTCCATGTTCAGGGCTCAATATCCCAATGCTCAGTAGCGCGGAAATTCATGGGAGTGTACCCCTACGAACTTCTAGTAGGTTCTTCTTCGTTATTTATTGCAATACATATATTAACCATCTATCTATACCTTATTATATAATAATAAAGAGGCAAAATTTCTGCCCTTTTTTCGTCTGGCCTTTTTCGTTTGGCTACTTCTAGAGATGGTACAGATCGTATAAAGCATTGCTTCGAACGCAACATGAACAGAAATAGTCGGAAACAAAATTCATATACAACTCATACAGGCACACGCACAAAAAAAAACAAGGAAAGAGAAACCGATAAGTCAAATAAAAGAAGAATTACAAATCGAATAGAAATCGAAAAAGGAGCACTCGAAATTCCTTTGGATTAGTCTATGTTGCCTTTGTTTCCAATATATAATAACAAGTCCTCCCTGCTTAGTAGTTCCTGAATCGGCCTCCAGATCCAATAGAAATCAAATTGAAGATTGCAAAAATCAAGCCAAATAGTAGCAACCAACAAGACAAAGCCGGTTAGTATGATCTGGGCAACCGTCGGCCACGGCGCTGTATGGGGAGAGAGCATCCTGGGCGAGGCAAGGTGACGAAAGACGATGACCAGCGCGACTGCGAGAGCGAGGCCGGCGTAGACGAGGCTATCACGGAGGTGCACGGAGGCACTGAAGCAGGGCAGCAGCGTCATACGGGAAGAGGCAATGCCGCCGTATCTGTGGCCGACGCGCTTGACCACAGGGCCACCGTACCCGACTTCTATGGCCCAAGGCGTACCGGCGCTGGCATGCTCAACGCCGCAGCAAGCACGCTCGCAGCTTCTTGAAAACATAGAGGAGAGAGAGAGTAGGAAAGGAACAGGTCTTCCATGGTTTGCGGCGCGTACTCACTTGTGCAAGAAAGTGAACTAGGGTTCCAGGATGGGAACGCCCTGATCTTAACCGTCCAATAATCTGATCAGACGGCACAACGATGTTTAGATGTGGCAGCATCATTCGTTTGGGCCATGGGCCAAATATCATCAACACAGTCCGTTGGTCCCAAAGTTCCAGAGTTTGATTCGTTTTGAAGTCTTTTGCTAATGATTTAGATATTATCACTAATGATTTAGATCCTCCTAAATTAAAAAACCATATAACCTTAAATTTGAAAATTTTGTTATCTAAATTAATAAATATTTCTTCAAGCTATCTTCACTTTCCAGTGCAAGTCTCTAAGTTGTCTGCATAAACAGTATAACTCTCGATAAAGCAGATATGTACAATTCGAGACACAATGATGATTAACTTCTTGTTGACTTTAATAGGATATTAAAATTATATAATTTATAGATCCTTAAAAGAAGCCGATATCTAATTCTAATAAAAAAAATAAAAAATATCTAACATTGCAACTGTATAAATTAAGTCATCGCGTCCATTGCAACTGTGCAACAATCTGGAGCAAATGATCAAATTTTTCATTTTTTCCGTTACAACGCACGGGCATTTTTTAAATAAAGAGGTCAAATTTCCGCCTCTTTTTTATATCATTTTATTGGTACGGCCTTATACAACTAACTCCGTGAATGTAAATGTAAAGATAACTAGAAGTCCTAATCTGTTTACAATATCTTTGTTATTGTATTAGGTAAAGGCTGTCGAAAAAATATTGATCTAAATACACCCTCTCATCTTGAGTAACCTGAATAGAATAGGAATCCTAATATAAATAAAAAAATTATTTTCAGTTTCCTTTTTTAATAAAAAAGGAAAAATTTCTACTCTTTTTTCAGTTTCGTCTGGTATATCACCGATTAATCGACTCTATGCAACAATTGACATGAACACGGATGCCTACAAATCCATCAAGACTGACATGAACACGTGTAAAAAATCGTTTTAAATTTCCTTCTTTTCTATATTTATATCTATATCTATATCTATACATTTATACCTCTCCCTAATACTAAAGGTAAATTTTCTATGTTTTTTTCTTCTTCCACATTTTATTTTTGGTTTATTTCTCTTTTTCCTTCTTTCCTTCGTTCGTTTCTAGGTTTTATTTCTCCACAAGTTTTCTTTTCTGCTTTTTCTGGTTTTAATCTCTCCTCGCGTTTCAGTTTCTATTTAGGACATCATGATATTATTATCAACATATGTTATGGATGTTATGGGCATCATAAAATAAATTAACTAGATCCAAAATTTTATACAAAGGAATACAAATATATATGCATTATTTTCCATTGTTGTTTTCATTAAGTTTGATATTGTTTCTCCCATTGCAACGGGCATAGAAAATTTTATATAAATGATAAAATACAAATATATATGCATTATTTTTTATTGTTGTTTTCATTAAATTTGATTTTTTTTCTCCCATTGCAACGCACGGGCATGTTTTGCTAGTATAACTCTTATAAAGCAAAACTTCACTAGTTATTTCTCTCAACATGTGCAAGCTATCCACTTCATCAATCTATTATCGGATGCATTTATAGTCACACTAGTTATTTCTCTTAACATGTAAGTTATGCACCTCATCAGTCCATTATCAAATACATTTATGACGAACTAGCATTCACAATTATGATTTACAAGTAAGCGATACACATCATTCACTAACATGTATTTAGTTATCCATGTTAGCATATCATATCATCCACTAACATTAACTTATAATTATTTATTTCAAATCATCAGTAATTTCCGTGACAATGTGTGTGACATTTCTTTAGTTCTAATTAAACTTCATATCTGAAAAAAGTGTGTCAACTATCTTTCACGAGCATTAGTGCATAAATTATAAATGTGATATTGGCTACAATTTTTTTAAAAAAATCCCTAGAAGTTAAAACATAGTTGAAATTTCACTTGTCCACTCTAAAATTTCAACACTAGTACAAAAATAACTTTTGTAAATGTAAAAAACATGTAAACTTTGGTAAAGTTACAATACAAATTTACATGAGGATGGTTAAATAACTTTTGTAATAATTTTCAGCAACCCTTTGGACAAATGTAACATCCCAAAAATTGCATCATTTTGAAAATAGGCAATATGATTTAATTGTTGCATTTTATGTGTTGCATAAAACCTAGTTAATAAATTATTTGCAAAAGCTAAAATAAATCCTAGACCAAAGACCATGATGATGCATACATTCTGGTGCATATTTTATTTTTGTGATGATTGGTTTTACTCAAAACTGGTTTGAATTCAAATGGACTTCAAATTTGCTTTTGAAATCAACTTCTGAAAAATGGAAAACCATTTTCCTTCTCTTCTCCTCTCCCTTTCCCCTTTTCGGCCCAAGCCAGCCCAGCCGGCCTGTTCTTTCTTTCCCCGTCGGCCCGCTTCTCTCCTCTCGCCGGCCTGCCTCCATTCTCTCTTCTTCGCCCGCGTGGGCCGCCGCCCCGGCCCAGCTTGGCACCTGTGCGCAGCGCCGCTCCGCCGGCCCAGCCGTCCGCTTGCCAGCCCGCACGCGCCTCTCTCGCTCTCTCTCGCTGACGGCCAGGTCCCGCTCGTCAGCCTCACCGCTCCCGTGCTCTCTCCTTCTCCTTTCACCGACAGCACGACCCCACTGGTCAGGGCCGTCGTCCCCAGCTCTTGTTCGCATCGGACTCGAGCCCGAGCTCGATTCCATCCTCCCCACGTTTCCTCCCTGCCTTATCGGTCAAGCAGATCCCCCCCTATAAAACCCCGAGCACCCGCCGCCTCTCCGCCTGCAAAAACCTCTCGCTCCTGTGCCCTAGAACGCTCTAGCGCCAAGCTCCGCCGCCGCCGAGATCTCGCCGTCCGCCTCACCGTCAAATTCATCGTCTCAGAGCCATCCCCGACGCCGTCAACCCCTCTGGTGAGTTCGCCTTGAGCTTCTTGTTCGATTGAACCCGCTCCCGAGGTCTCTACTGCACCGTAGCCCTAACCCGAGCAAGCGCCGCCGCGAGCTGCTTCCCTCCTCCGCGCCGGCATAACAGCGCCGCCGGTGTCCTGCCAGATCTAATCTGGAGCGTCCTTCTCAGAGCAGATGGTCAGAAACGCTCGATACCCCTTCGCCGGTCGTTTTGCAAAAAGGCCATTACAATTTCTTGGACCTCAACCCGCTGTCCTTTTGAGCACTGTGCTCTGAGTCTGTGAAAACTTGCCTTGAAGTCCCTGCGTTTCTTCCAAATTGAGGCGCAGTCCAATCTAATCTGATATTCGATTTAAATCAGTTAAATTCAAAATTCAATTTCAATTTATTTACAGTTTTGACACCAGTTTCAAATGCTTATAACTTCTACGTTTTTAGTCCGTTTTAGTTCGTTCAAGTTGCGATAGATTCATTTCGAAAAGATCTATCTATATGTACGAAAATATATACTGTTTTTAGTAATTAAAATTTGAGTTAGGTTTAATCTACTAATTAAGGTTTTGTAACTTGTTTAGCTCATAACTTTCGCGTTATAATTCTGTTTTTCGTGATCTTCGCGTTTATACGATCGTGGTAGACCGTAGTTTCTGTTTTCAAACTTTTTATATTATTTTCTTGCTGTTGGTGTAATGTTCTAATAATAGCTTGTTTGCTTTGCATGATTGTTGTCCCGATGATTGTGTGTTGATGTGGTAATCGAGTATAGACGGTGAGACATACGCTGGTGATCAGGAACCCTTCTACAACAACCAAGAGCAACCAGAGTTCGCTGAATCAGGCAAGTATAGCATGGGATCCTCCTTGATGTCCTAATAACCATAAATCACTATAAACATCATATGCATGTGTCTACCTTGATGCCTATTTAGACATATCCTAGTTGTTGATCTTGTGCCTTGTTAAACTTGGTATGCATTGGGTAGAACTATGCTAGTGCTCAAATTAAACTCTGATCATGTGAATCTGAATTTAATGGTATATGCAACTTGGTAAAATTGGCTTTTATAGCAACATGGTTTAGGAGCTACTATAAGGGATCACCCGGGACAACAGTGCAACCATGGGAGTTATATGGCTCTGACCTGAGCTCAGTATAAGGACCTTTTCTAGCTTGTTAGAGGACACCTGTATAGGCACGTTGGGTCTTGCCGAGCTGGATTTAGGGCGGCTACTTGCACTTTGCCTGCGTGCCGCAAGGTTGAGAGACCCTTCTTCCCCTTGCCTTAAGACCTAGCGGTCCTAACTTGTTAGACGAACCTTTGAAAGGCTTTGCGTGTATCCTGCCCGCTCACCTCGGAAGTGTTATGTGAGTAATTAACCCGGGCATCTGGATATCACGACTCATCAAGTAAAGTGTACAACCTCTGTAGAGTATAAAACTGATATATCAGCCGTGCTCACGGTTACGAGCGACCTGGAATT
The DNA here is from genome assembly GCA_009763385.1 of Coix lacryma-jobi var. lacryma-jobi. NCBI lineage: Eukaryota > Viridiplantae > Streptophyta > Magnoliopsida > Poales > Poaceae > Coix > Coix lacryma-jobi. The sequence goes on from CM019829.1 coordinate 96,273,877, forward strand.
CTTATGGTATAGTTGTTGCTTTAATAATGTTTTAATGTGATATTGTTATCTTGTTCAATGGTTTCATGTTCACATTGATCACATGTTTAATTGGGATGGTTATTATTGATGCTATCTAATGCTAAAATTGTGCCAACTAAAAGCTACTGCAGTTTAACCAGTGTCAGCCTTATTTGAGCCCCATGAACCCCATGTTACACTTGTTAAGTACGAGATGTACTTATGCTTGTTTATTTCTTTCTCCTTGGATAAAAAAAATCCCGGATGGGTAACAGATTACTATGGTAATGATGACTTCCCTGAAGAGTTCTATTCTTGCTGTCAACCAGTCATCTTCCCTGTGATGGAGCTACCGCGAGAGATACTTCATTTATCCGCTGCTATGTAAAGACTTTGAATAATATTCGTTATGTAATAAACATATGTGATGGTACTTCCTAAATTTGTGGCTTATGTGTGTGATTGATCTTTGGGCACACATGAGTTATTGCATTCAATTTTGTTCTTAAAATTGGGTGTGACAAATTGGTATCAGAGCTATGTTGACTGTAGGACGCAAGCCTAGTTAGTTATGGTCGTTTAGTGGTCTTTGCTTCTCAATTCTTGCTATTTGTCTTAGCCTTGTTAATTTATCAAAACTATATGCTTCTCTTTACTTGCTCTATTACACAAATATATTGATTCTATTGTATCTGTCTCTTGGTCTACTCCATAGATGGCTCGTCGTACCGCCCGCAAGACCGTCGGTGGACGCATGAGGTCAGGCCTGAGGGCAGCCAACCCCGTTCCGCAAGCACCCCAAGCACCCCAGGAGCCAGAACAGCAAGAGGTAGCACCACAAGGGCCAGCACCGCCAGTGCCTGTACCACAAGCTCCAGCCCCACAAGCTCCAGTACCTCCCGCGCCAGTGCCCCCAGAAGTACTGGAGATCGAAGACGATGAAGAGCTTCCGATGGGTTGGGACGTGGACTCCGGGTATCTCGTCGGAGTGCCCACAGCTGCCCAGAGTCCCACACATCATAGGTTGATGGGACTTTTTGATGCCTACTACCCCGACAAGAACATCATCGTACAGTATACCCACTGGAGGTACAGCCATCCCCTGGAAAGGACCTACTGGAAGGCAAGGATAACTGTCGCCGTCCAAGAACCGGAGAGTGGCCTATACCTGCATGAGATGGTGATTGGCCACAGAGCTCGTCGGTCCTCTCTAGCTTCAGCCTTGGAAGCCGTGGCAGTTGAAGCCTACAAAGCATTCTGTGGTCGTCGCATTGAAGACATGAGGGATGATGCATACCGCTACCTGCCTTATTGGAACCATGAGAATAGGGAGGCTATGGTAGAAGACCCTCACGCAACTCCAACCGTGAAGGCCACATGAGACTTTCTTCTTGACACGGAAAGGTCCAACGCAGATTTGGAGAAGGAGGTGATATCCCTGGGAAAGGACCTCAAAAGATGCTATAGCACCATAGATGGGCTCTTGGAACTGCTCAATCAACCCCCGATGTACAAGAGGCTCCACGAACCGCTCTACAAATAGGCATAAGACACCCTTTATGTAATAAGACGATAGTAGCAAGCGTTTGTCGAGTCTAGTTAAATCTTGTGCTAGCGTGTTTCTTTGTGTGTGAGTTGAATTATTATGCTTATGTGTGATTTGGTTCTTTGTAATGAGTGTTGAGATATTGTAGGCTTGTCTACAAATCTCATAGTTATACATAACGTTTATGAGTAATAAGAGGGTTAGTTATATCTTGTCCTATGCTGTTTTCTGGAGCAACCTGTGATCTTTTGGTTATATCTCAAGTTCTGTTCGTACAACATGGCTGAAAATTTTATGGTGGAAAATAGACTTCTGTATCTAACCAATGCCTCTGGAATCACTTCAATAGCTGTTATGGTTTGTGAGATATGGCTGTTTCAAGTTAGTGTTTCTGCGCAGTTCTGAAATCTGGACAGATTCGCTTCTTCTCTGTTTTTGACTAATTTAACGACAGAATCTGGGAAAGTCACTTAAATAAAAGTTGTAGATAATTTCGTTATCTTTCCAACCGTGTATCACACGCCCTGTTTGGATTTCTGGAACTCCGAATATGACTGTTTTTCTGTACTGCTGTTACTGGATCTCGCCCAGAAATTTTCAGATCTCCTGTTTCCTCTCATATAAGTGATCTTTTCTTAAAAAGTTCACTAACCTTGATCCCTGTTTGGAAACACAGATGGCCGCCAGAGGAGGTGGAGTTGGAGGTGGACGTGGACGTGGCCGTGGTCGTGGAGCACCTGTTAACCCACCACCACCACCACCACCCCCAGTTGACATTCAGCAGTTGATGGGCATCCAAGCCCAATTTATGCAAACCATGATGCAACATATACAGAATCAGCCAGTTGGAGGAGCACCACCGGTGCAAGTGAGGGACAAGAGGGGTGAGTTTCTGAAGGGTCACCCGCCAGTGTTCTCTCATGCCGTTGATCCCCTGGAGGCTGATGACTGGCTTCGTGCTATTGAACGTCAGCTTACCATCGCGCAATGCAATGACCAGGAGAAGGTGCTCTATGCTTTTGGTCAGTTGCAAGGAGCTGCTCTGGACTGGTGGGAATCATTTCAGTTCGGTCAAGCCAACAATGCCCCACCTGTTACCTTTGAGGAATTCAAGACCAACTTCAAAGCATACCATATCCCTGCTGGTCTGATTGAGTTAAAGCAGGAAGAGTTCAGATCTCTGCGCCAAGGAGCCATGACCATTGCTGAGTACCGTGACAAGTTTGCTCAATTGTCACGCTATGCCCCCGCTGATATTGCTCAGGATGTCGACAAGCAGCGTCGCTTCCTCAAGGGTCTGAATGATGGACTGACACTGCAGCTTATGTCCAATGAGTATGCCAGCTACCAGACCTTAGTCAACCGTGCTATTGTGGTTGACAACAAATGCAAGGAGATGGAGGCTAGGAAGAGGAAACTACAAGGACAGTCTTCTGGTAGTAACAACCGCCTTCGTCCTAACTTTGCACCAGGCAACCAGCAGAGGTATCAGGGACCTACTACTCAGTGGAACCGCAACCAGGGACAACAACGTCCTTCATACCCGCAACAACAGCAGAACAATAATCAAGCTCAGCGCCAAGGCACTCCCAACAATGCTCCCATGAAGAGTAGTGCACCCAACACTCCCGTCAAGAATGGAACACCCAATGCCTGTTTCCGTTGTGGTGATCCCGGTCACTTTGCCAATCGTTGTCCGAAGAGGCAAGATCAGCTCCCACCTCAGAATAATGGGCAGAAGGGAAGGCAGCAAGCAACCCCTAATGCGGGCAAGGTGAATCACGTGTCCGCAGAGACCGTGCAGGAAGCGCCAGAAATTATGCTTGGTACGTTCAACATCAGTTCCATCCCTGCTACAGTTCTTTTTGATTCTGGTGCATCACATACTTTCATATCACATACATTTGTTAGAATGCATAACCTACTTGTTAGTCTCATGAAAACCCCTATAATGGTTACCTCACCGGGTGGAGGTTTGCAAGCTACGCTTCAGTGTATGCCTATAGATGTGTCCTTAGGGGAAGTAGATTTCTCAGTATCCCCAATTGTGCTGAGAACAGCTGGCATTGATTTAATACTGGGTATGGACTGGATGAAGAGGTGCAAGACAGTTATACAGTGTCAAGATAAAGTTGTGGCAGTTACCACAGCTAAGGGAGACAGAATCAGTGTGAAGGTAGTGCTACAACCAACACCAACTGCAACCGTGAACCAGATGAATGAAGAGGTTTTCCAGGAAGATCTAGTGGTGGATGAGTTTCCGGATGTGTTCCCCGATGACTTGCTAGGTATGCCACCTGATCGCGACATTGAATTTATTATTGAACTTTTACTTGGAACTGCACCCATAGCTAAAAGACCATATAGAATGGTGAATTAGAAGAACTTAAGAAACAAATTAGGGAGTTACAAGAAAAAGGGTTTATTCGTCCTAGTTCATCACCTTGGGGAGCTCCTGTTATCTTTGTTGACAAGAAGGATGGTGGTCAACGGATGTGTGTTGACTATAGATCGCTTAATGAAGTTATCATCAAGAACAAGTACCCGTTGCCGAGGATTGATGATCTGTTCGACCAGCTTAAGGGTGCATGTGTGTTCTCTAAGATTGATCTGTGTTCTGGTTACCATCAGTTGAAGATTCGAGCATCTGACATTCCAAAGACAGCTTTCACTACCAAGTATGGGTTGTATGAGTATACAGTCATGTCCTTTGGATTGACCAATGCTCCTGCCTACTTTATGTATTTGATGAACAAGGTGTTCATGGAATATCTCGACAAGTTCGTAGTTGTGTTTATTGATGATATTCTGGTATACTCTAAGAACAAGGAAGATCATGCTGAGCATCTGAGGTTAGTACTACAGAAACTCAGAGAGCACAAGTTGTATGCCAAGTGCAGCAAGTGTGAGTTCTGGTTGAAGGAAGTTTCTTTCCTTGGACATGTTATCTCTAATGGAGGCATCTCAGTTGATCCAGGCAAGGTCGAAGATGTGTTGAATTGGAAGCCACCAACGGATGTGTCAGAAATTCGCAGTTTCCTTGGATTGGCTGGTTACTATAGAAGGTTCATTGAAGGATTCTCCAAGCTTGCTAAGCCGATGACAGCTTTGCTAGAGAAGAATGCTAAGTTTGTCTGGACCGATAAATGTCAGGCTAACTTTGAGGAGTTGAAGAAACATCTGACCACAGCTCCGGTGTTGATACTGCCAGATCTAAGTAAGGATTTCTCTATTTATTGTGATGCATCTCGTCAAGGTTTGGGTTGTGTTCTTATGCAAGAAGGCAGAGTTGTAGCATATGCATCAAGGCAGTTGAGAAAGCATGAGCTGAACTATCCCACACATGATCTTGAGTTGGCAGCTGTTGTCCATGCACTGAAAATTTGGAGACACTATCTAGTGGGTCACAAGACAGACATCTACACCGACCATAAGAGCTTGAAGTACATATTCACTCAGTCTGATCTGAACCTGAGACAGCGCAGATGGTTGGAATTGATTAAGGATTATGATTTGGAAATACACTACCATCCCGGTAAGGCTAATGTAGTAGCAGATGCCTAAGTAGGAAGAGTCATGCTAATGGAATCCGAATTGCTCCTATGTCAGAAGAACTGTGTGCTGAGTTTGCACGTCTGAATCTGGGAATTGTGATCAACAGAATGGAATTGGTACTTGAACCGGTATTGATGCAAGAGATACGTAAGGGTCAAATGGCAGATGAGAAGTTAAAGCAGTTAGCCGATAATATTGTTCTTGGCAAAGCACCAGGTTTTCGATTAGATGACGATGGTACGATATGGCATGGGAAGAGGTTATGTGTGCCTGAAATCAAGGAGATACGTGAGACTATACTGCGAGAAGTGCATGAGTCAGCTTACTCCATTCATCCTGGAAGCACTAAGATGTACCTTGATCTGAAGAAAAAGTATTGGTGGGATGGACTGAAGCGAGATGTAGCCGAGTATGTCGCTCTGTGTGATACATGTTAGAGGGTGAAGGCAGAACATCAGAGACCCGCTGGTTTGTTGCAGCCGATGAAGATACCTGAATGGAAGTGGGAAGAAGTCGGTATGGATTTTATAGTTGGTTTGCCTCGTACTCAGAGAGGATACGACTCCATATGGGTAATAGTTGATCGATTGACCAAAGTTGCTCACTTTATACCCGTCAAGACTACTTACGATGGGGCAAAGTTAGCAGAATTATACATGGAAAGAGTAGTCTGTCTACATGGAGTTCCAAGAAAGATCGTGTCCGATAGAGGATCGCAATTTACGTCACATTTCTGGAAGGGTATACATGAAGCTTTGGGTACAAGATTGAACTTCAGTACTGCTTATCATCCGCAGACTGATGGACAGACAGAAAGAACAAATCAAATTCTAGAAGACATGTTGAGAGCTTGTGCATTGCAGTATGGCACCAGTTGGGACAAGAATTTGTGTTATGCAGAGTTCTCGTACAACAACAGCTATCAGGAGAGTCTTAAGATGGCACCGTTCGAAGCTTTGTATGGGAGATTGTGCAGGACACCGTTGTTCTAGGATCAGACAGGTGAAAGTCAAGTGTTTGGAACTGATGTGTTGAGGAATGCCGAGGAACATGTCAGAATAATCAGAGATAACCTAAGAGCTGCTCAGTCCCGACAGAAGAGTTATGCAAATAACCGTCGTCGAGATCTATCTTTTGCAGTAGGTGATTATGTCTACCTAAAGGTGTCACCAATGAGAGGTGTGAAAAGGTTCAATAAGAAAGGAAAGTTAGCACCAAGGTATGTTGGACCGTTCAAAATTCTTGAAAGACGTGGTGAAGTGGCGTATCAGTTAGAATTGCCTGAAAGCTTGTCAGGAGTGCATAATGTGTTTCATGTTTCCCAGTTGAAGAAGTGCCTATGAGTGCCCGAAGAGCAGATACCGTTGGAAGAGCTCACAGTTAAGGAAGATCTGACATATGATGAGTACCCAACAAGAATTTTAGAAACCGCTGAAAGAGTTACCAGGAGCAGAGTAATAAAGATGTGCAAGGTTCAATGGAACCGGTACTCAGAAGCAGAGGCAACTTGTAACACCTATGGTGTTTAAAAATGTAATTAACCTGACATGTCATCATCATTAGTCATTAATCATTCTTGCCTTGCATTTATGTTTGCGTAGTATTGGTGTAGCAATCTCTTTTCAAAACCTTAGAAGCCCTAACCTTCCTATAAGGGCAAAATGGTAATTTCACCTCTGTGCCTAGCTTTGTGTAATTCTTGTTCAAGTTTGGTGCCTTGAAGTCTTGTTTTGTTAATCAAAGTTCAAAAATCAAAAACAAAATTTAAATTCCTTTTGAAAAACCCTGATTTCCAAACCTTGGTTTTTACCCCTCTTTTATTAATTTAAAAACTATTCAAAATTTGAAGTTGGTCCTTTTAGCAAAGTTGTAGATCTTGTCAAGAGTAACAACTTTGGTGTTTACGGATTTTCAAGTTTCAATATAAAATCAGAAGTAATTTCAGATTTCTGCAAAACTCATTTTTGTCCCTTTTTCGGTTTTCAAAATTATCTCAAAAACTTTTGAGTTTCAGAAAAAGTTTATATTGGCAAAGTTGTAGATCTCAAAATTTTAAGCAACTTTGGTGTTTTGAGTTTTCCTTGTGTAGTTCAAGTTTTGGGAGTAATTTCAAGTTTTCAGAAAGGGGAAGTTTTGCTTTAAATATCGTCACTGTGCACGAGTTTTAAAGCCAGGGGGCCCCGGTCTCCGGCAAGGCCGCCCGCCGCGCGCGAGCCTCGCCGCCATGCCGAGCCCGGCTGACCCGCGCCCGTGCCGCGCGCGGCCAAGCGCTGGCGCTCGTTTCCTCTCCGGTCCCCTACCTATCGCCGCTTCGCCCATCCCCTACCCTCCTCCTCTTTTCCCTCGGCCGCGGACAGCGCGCAGTTGCCGGCCGCCGGCAAGCCGCCCCGCCGCGCGCGCGTTCCCGCCCGCACCGAGCCGCCCTACCATGTTCCCTACCTCCTTTAATGTCGCGCGAGCGCTCTCACCCCTCGCCCGGACCCCTTCCCAGCTCCGCCCGCGACTATAAGAAGCCGCCGAGTCCGCCATTACCGCCACCACGGCGCCCCGCACCACCGGACCACCCCAGCGCCCGCCGAAGCCTCCACCGCCTTCGCCTTGAGCTGCTCCACCTTCCGGAGCGACCAATTTCACCCCTCCGCCTTCCTATCGCCGGCGCAGGAGCTTCGTCTCCGACTCCGGCAAGCGGCCGCGCTTCGGCCAAGAGAGAAATTCGCCGCCGTGAGTGTTCCTCCCGTCCCTCCGACCCCTGCCCTCTCTTCCTCACCTCCGTGCGCTCCTAATCGCACCTCGGTAATCCTTTTTGGTGGACAGAGCCACCGGACGTCGTTCGCCGCCAGAGAGCTCCGCCGGAGTACCTCCACCGTCGAGCTCCCTCCTCCGACCCTGCACCGCCTCGCCGAGTCTCTCTCCCGACTCACGGTGAGCCCGCAAATCCCTCCCCACACTCGGTTTTCCCAGCGCAAGTCCCGAACGGCCGGTCCGCCGTGCGACTCGCCCGAGCCCTGCTGTCCGTCTCGCCCGAGCCTCCTAGCCAGGCCTCGGACGAAACGATTGTTCTCCGTCTCGCCCGAGCCTCCCGGCCAGGCCTCGGACGGACGATCGTTTCCGTCTCGCCCGAGCCTCTGAGCCAGGCCTCGGACGAAGCAAACGTTCTCGTTTCACCCGAACCCGCTTCGCTCGAGCCAAGTCTCGGCGGACACATGCCTTCCGTCTCGCCCGAGCCAGGCCTCGGCGAACACATGTCTTCCGATTCGCCCGAGCCTTCCGTTCCGCCCGAGCCTCGCGAGGAAAGAGCACAGTGCTCTTTTCCTTTTCGGAAGGATATGAATAGTGTTCCTTTTTCATCTTTTTGTGTGATTTTCTGTGTTGCTCCAAAAATTCTGAAAATTTTATGGTAGACTCTTTATACCATGTAGTATTTTAGAAAAATATGAAACTTGGACTTTGTGCAAAAATTTGAAAATTAAAAATCTCCCTTTTTATTAATAAATGGATGATTTTAGATTTTTAGAAAATCATGTGTAGCTCCAAAAATCATGAGATGAATTTTTATGTGCTAGTTGTGTCATGTTTAGTCTCTGGAGAAATTTTGAGGCCTTTGGGAGCAAGTTGATTTTTTTGGGTTTTTATTTAAATTGTTAAATAGCGCCTTTTGTAATTAAATGTTTGATTTTTGTTAAGCACCTTAATGACCTCCAAAAATTATGAAATTTGTTTTAACATCTATTTATACCATAATGAACCTATGAGATTAATTGGGTAAATTTTGGAGCAACTGCATAAAATGACCTTTTTAAATAATTAGGAAAAATAGAAAATCAAGTAGAGTTCATGTTGTATGCCCTGTCGTGTGACTTTTGGGATTGTTTGCTGTTTATAGACCCCCACTCCTTTGGTCTATAATGTTTGTGATGCCATGCTTGTTTTGTGTTTAGGTCGGATAAATGATGCTTAATAGGTTGATTAATTTTGCTTAGAGATCAAAATAAGTAACTTTGTGTCTGTTCTAGAAGTTAATTACACGATAGAAAGTTGTGCTCTAGAATCAGTAGAATTGTCCTATTGTTCATGTCAGCATCCTCTTAAGCATACATCATTGCATCCGTATAGTGACCGAAGGAGAAGGCATCAAGGTCGAGGCAGCCGCCGACGAACCTACTCCCGAAGCGACCCCGAGCTCCAACACCTGCACTACCGACCCCGAGCCTGTCTTCCTTGCTCTTCAAGGCAAGCCCCGGTGCATTTAACCCCTTTCCTTGAATTTATAAAATGATTTCCTTAAATGCTTTTGAGTTAAATTATTGCATTAGGTTTATAGGAGTTGTGTGCTATCCTAATTGATGCACTGTCCACCTTGACCACTGATACACCCGATGCCTGCTTTTCAAAAGTATTTGAAAAATGCTTAGCAAAGCTTATTGAATTAGACTTTGCAATAAAAATGCCAATTTCAAAAGTATGATCACTGAAAGAATCTTTATGGGAATTTGGCTTTACTTCCCGATCGATGACTGCTTGCCTAGCTAGCATGTGGTCATTGTCGAGAAGAGGTTGTCCGCGCGTACGGTGCCGTCATGTTGTAGTCCGGGACTCAACAGTTGACACCGACCGGGACAGGGTTGAAAAACCGACAGGACCTGTACTCTTGGGTTAGAGTCCCGAGGTGCTTGTCGCTGGCGGAAAAATGTAGGGACCATCCGTATGGGGGCCTGCTGGTCAAGACTTGTAACTATTCACATACTACGGAAAGCTCTGGCTCCGAGAAATCCTTTATTGGACCGACAACCGCGCACTGGGAGTGGAGAGATGGCGGAAGCAGCATGTACCCACGTGGTCGTCGTACCTGGATAGGAGTGGTATACTGTACTTCCGGGTGGCGTAGGACCGGGCCCAATCTTGGAGGAATCGTGGTAGACGAGTTGGCATATGCAAGCTTGGGTGCTACATATGCAGTGTGGATAGGGATCCTCAGCTGAGTATTATTTATCCGGATTAACGTTGCTCCTCGGTTATGGAGACTTGGTCCACTGACTGTCAACGGAGAGTGGTTCTCAACTAGGAATGTTTTGAAATGTAAAATGAATCATGAACGATGAAGAATTGAGGAATACTGAATCTTTCCAAAATAAAATAAGGTTTACAAAAAAATGCTTTTTCTGCAAAATACTTGATCTTGCTTAAGCCTTACCTTGACTACCCTAAGCCTCTCATTCCTGAGTCTTCTCTTTTTTTTTCTTAGTCGGGTAAGTCTTGTTGAGTACCCCATTACTCAGGGTTTGTTACCCATGCTGCAGGTATGACAGAACCCCCGATGTGTCTTGCACCCTGCTGCGTGACCATCGTCCATGAAGAGGCCGATGAGGCCGAAGAATAGTTGTACACCCTCGGGCTGGGTGATTATAAGTATCTTTGCTGTTCTCCACTATGTTGCCTATGTCTATCTCTATTATCAGAACTTGGTTTGTAATAACTGCACCTTAATTTCTATTTGGAACCCTGCTTTGTAAAACTATTGTTATTTAAGTCTTCCGCTCTTTATTCCGATGTTATTTGTAAAAGTATGCAATGTTGTAACCGAATTGTGAGATGATCCTGCGGACATTGGGCACTGATGTAGCCCAGTGGCGAACAGGTCTTAATCACATGGAACATGGGTTCGGCTGTCAGAGGTTGACACGGACACGTGGGCCATGGGATTAGGGTCGTTCCGTCACACAACTTGGGAAAGAGAAGAGGATCTGAGGAAGTTTTACCCACAGTTGTTTGAGTAAGCATCGCTGGAATCTCGAGGACGAGATTCTTTAAGGGGGGTAGAATTGTAACATCCCAAAAATTGCATCATTTTGAAAATAGGCAATATGATTTAATTGTTGCATTTTATGTGTTGCATAAAACCTAGTTAATAAATTATTTGCAAAAGCTAAAATAAATCCTAGGCCAAAGACTATGATGATGCATACATGCTGGTGCATATTTTATTTTTGTGATGATTGGTTTTACTCAAAACTGGTTTGAATTCAAATGGACTTCAAATTTGCTTTTGAAATCAACTTCTGAAAAATGGAAAACCATTTTCCTTCTCTTCTCCTCTCCCTTTCCCCTTTTCGGCCCAAGCCAGCCCGGCCGGCCTGTTCTTTCTTTCCCCGTCGGCCCGCTTCTCTCCTCTCGCTGGCCTGCCTCCATTCTCTCTTCTTCGCCCGTGTGGGCCGCCGCCCCGGCCCAGCTTGGCACCTGTGCGCAGCGCCGCTCCGCCGGCCCAGCCGTCCGCTTGCCAGCCCGCACGCGCCTCTCTCGCTCTCTCTCGCTGACGGCCAGGTCCCGCTCGTCAGCCTCACCGCTCCCGTGCTCTCTCCTTCTCCTTTCACCGACAGCACGACCCCACTGGTCAGGGCCGTCGTCCCCAGCTCTTGTTCGCATCGGACTCGAGCCCGAGCTCGATTCCATCCTCCCCACGTTTCCTCCCTGCCTTATCGGTCAAGCAGACCCCCCCCCTATAAAACCCCGAGCACCCGCCGCCTCTCCGCCTGCAAAAACCTCTCGCTCCTGTGCCCTAGAACGCTCTAGCGCCAAGCTCCGCCGCCGCCGAGATCTCGCCGTCCGCCTCACCGTCAAATTCATCGCCTCAGAGCCATCCCCGACGCCGTCAACCCCTCTGGTGAGTTCGCCTTGAGCTTCTTGTTCGATTGAACCCGCTCCCGAGGTCTCTACTGCACCGTAGCCCTAACCCGAGCAAGCGCCGCCGCCTACCGGCCATGGCGCCACCGCGAGCTGCTTCCCTCCTCCGCGCCGGCATAACAGCGCCGCCGGTGTCCTCCCAGATCTAATCTGGAGCGTCCATCTCAGAGCGGATGGTCAGAAACGCTCGATACCCCTTCGCCGGTCGTTTTGCAAAAAGGCCATTACAATTTCTTGGACCTCAACCCGCCGTCCTTTTCAGCACTGTGCTCTGAGTCTGTGAAAACTTGCCTTGAAGTCCCTGCGTTTCTTCCAAATTGAGGCGCAGTCCAATCTAATCTGATATTCGATTTAAATCAGTTAAATTCAAAATTCAATTTCAATTTATTTACAGTTTTGACACCAGTTTCAAATGCTTATAACTTCTACGTTTTTAGTCCGTTTTAGTCCGTTCAAGTTGCGATAGATTCGTTTCGAAAAGATCTATCTATATGTACGAAAATATATACTGTTTTTAGTAATTAAAATTTGAGTTAGGTTTAATCTACTAATTAAGGTTTTGTAACTTGTTTAGCTCATAACTTTCGCGTTATAATTCCGTTTTTCGTGATCTTCGCGTTTATACGATCGTGGTAGACCGTAGTTTCTGTTTTCAAACTTTTTATATTATTTTCTTGCTGTTGGTGTAATGTTCTAATAATAGCTTGTTTGCTTTGCATGATTGTTGTCCCGATGATTGTGTGTTGATGTGGTAATCGAGTATAGACGGTGAGACATACGCTGGTGATCAGGAACCCTTCTACAACAACCAAGAGCAACCAGAGTTCGCTGAATCAGGCAAGTATAGCATGGGATCCTCCTTGATGTCCTAATAACCATAAATCACTATAAACATCATATGCATGTGTCTACCTTGATGTCTATTTAGACATATCCTAGTTGTTGATCTTGTGCCTTGTTAAACTTGGTATGCATTGGGTAGAACTATGCTAGTGCTCAAATTAAACTCTGATCATGTGAATCTGAATTTAATGGTATATGCAACTTGGTAAAATTGGCTTTTATAGCAACATGGTTTAGGAGCTACTATAAGGGATCACCCGGGACAACAGTGCAACCATGGGAGTTATATGGCTCTGACCTTAGCTCAGTATAAGGACCTTTTCTAGCTTGTTAGAGGACACCTGTATAGGCGCGTTAGGTCTTGCCGAGCTGGATTTAGGGCGGCTACTTTCACTTTGCCTGCGTGCCGCAAGGTTGAGAGACTCTTCTTCCCCTTGCCTTAAGACCTAGCGACCCTAACTTGTTAGACGAACCTTTGAAAGGCTTTGCGTGTATCCTGCCCGCTCACCTCGGAAGTGTTATGGGAGTAATTAACCCGGACATCTGGATATCACGACTCATCGGGTAAAGTGTACAACCTCTGCAGAGTGTAAAACTGATATATCAGCCGTGCTCACGGTTACGAGCGACCTGGAATTCTTATGGTATAGTTGTTGCTTTAATAATGTTTTAATGTGATATTGTTATCTTGTTCAATGGTTTCATGTTCACATTGATCACATGTTTAATTGGGATGGTTATTATTGATGCTATCTAATGCTAAAATTGTGCCAACTAAAAGCTACTGCAGTTTAACCAGTGTCAGCCTTATTTGAGCCTCATGAACCCCATGTTACACTTGTTAAGTACGAGATGTACTTATGCTTGTTTATTTCTTTCTCCTTGGATAAAAAAAATCTCGGATGGGTAACAGATTGCTATGGTAATGATGACTTCCCTGAAGAGTTCTAGTCTTGCTGTCAACCAGTCATCTTCCCTGTGATGGAGCTACCGCGAGAGATACTTCATTTATCCGCTGCTATGTAAAGACTTTGAATAATATTCGTTATGTAATAAACATATGTGATGGTACTTCCTAAATTTGTGGCTTATGTGTGTGATTGATCTTTGGGCACACATGAGTTATTGCATTCAATTTTGTTCTTAAAATTGGGTGTGACAACAAAGGCAGCTCAAAGTAGTCGGTAAACCAAGCCACCTCTAAATATGTATTTGTGGACGCAGCTCCAAAACTAGTCGTGCACACCTCTGTAAATGCATCTTCATAGGCGGCTAGAATTAGCATTGCCTCTAAAAATGATGGGATTGCATAGTTCTCAAGGCGTCGCCTTCCTTGGGAATGGAGAGACCTAGAGGAAGAACAACCTACCGAGACTACTAGTGAAGTGGTTCGGGAGTTAGGAGTTACCAGATTCAATTAGTTGGCACTTAAAGATTCTAGTTGTAGCCACAAACGCCCTGTAGTTATGAAGGCTTCACGCAATAGTTCTCCCTATTATCTCATTTTCTTAAAAGGGGAAAATAGATGATAGAAGAACACTAGGAGATAGTTGTTCAGGCACCTGCCAGGACTCAAGTCCTTTCAGTGGACAATCTAGGTGTCTATGCGCCCCCTCCCCCGTCGCCTTGCAAAATGGTCGTCTAGGCATCTAGGTGGTGGTACATTGCCCTGCCTCGTCTTTACGCATTAAGAACTATGAGGATTTATAGAGACAACTAGTAAAGATCTATTTGTAGATTCGATTGGATAAAGAACTATCTTAAAATATCCCGAGAGCCCAATCACTCACTGCTGCCTCCGCTCGAAGGCCAGAGCAGAGCACCCCACCCCCCTGCTGCCCAGAATCGCGAAAAGTAGAAAGAGAATTTATTTTCCCTCCCTCAATCAACAAACAAGCCTAAAAGACTCAATTTTACAAGTTTACAACAATGTACTTGAGTAGATAACGTCTCTCATAGTGCACAAAGGGCCAACTTTGGAAAAAAAAACTCACTGGTTCGCATGGAACCATGAGGTTCGCCGATTCCATATAAAAAAAATCAGCCAGTTTAACCAGCTTTAAGAGGTTAGATTACACAGATGATCTTTTAAGTGAACCGGACCAGTTTAGAGTTTGATTCGGTCTTTTAACGGTTTGACCACCAGTGCGGTCCGGCCTTAATAACTACATACGTTTGTCAGCTTATTCAATACTCTCTCGATTTTAAATTGTAAGTCATTTTGGATTCTCTAAATTAGTTTTACTATGTATCTATACAAATTGTATATCTAAATGCATAGACAAGCCAAAACCAACTTACAATTTAGAATGAGGGAAGTATTAAAGTATGACTTTGAGAAATTGTCAATAGCTAATAGCATTAGGGTACATCTGTCTTTATACCCGATATAGATATTAAAGGAACAAAGATAAGGATAGAAAGTATCCGTGTAATGTACAGAATTTTTTTAGGGATATAATGTTAAAGAATGGTAGGGATACAGCTCTATTTAACTAAGGTTCATGAATCAATCCTCAAACAAAATATTGCATAAAAGAACTTATTATCTATGCATGCATCTAGATCATTGTTGACATCGGATATCAATTAGTTATTATTTCTTTTAAGAAATTTTGTGGTTCGTGATTGTTAGATGTGCACCTGTGGAGTAACGGCAGAGAAGATAATCTTTTAAACATCAGTATGTGCTGGTCGATTGTAACTTTAGTTTGGGTCGAAGTTCCAACTTTAGGCAAGGAAAAATGTCCTGAAACAATGACGCTTGTTCAGCCTGTGAAGCAACCTCTTCAGTTCAGATCTACTAACACAAGGACGCTTGTTCAGCATTGCACATACTTCCTGATACTTTTTGTTCTGTAAATAAGGAATGTCTACTAATGCACCTGGTGGCTTCGACGTTGGAATAGCTAATGTCTGTATCCAGGTGGAATCTTGTTTTTAAAAAGTTTTTTTTTTTAAAAAAAAATCTTACAGTGCCAATGTTCCTCGTCTCCACTACAGTCTGCCCTGACCACATCTAAGGTCCACCATCTATACCACCAATAAATGTATTTGGAACTTTTAACAAGGCGAACAACATTGGCTGAAATCTTATTGCCGCACAAAGAAATCTACAGCTAATTTTGAGCCGATGATCCAAAACAACTAATGGATTGGAGCAGATGTGGTGGCAAAGCTCACAGCAGGTCACAATTGTAACAAAATGATGCTGATGAACTGATGATCCTTTGAATCCCAGTATTTAGCCATTTTAACAAAAATATATTCACAGTCTAAACCTCTAAAGCAACAAAGAAGCCAGCCTTGACTGGACTGGAACTAGATGTATTTGCCAAGTAACTAATATAAATGGTCACTGTTCTTTTGTATAATCCTCCTTTTGCATACAAGAAACAACTCTCCGTTTGCACAGATTAGCTGAGGGAAGCTATTGCAAATACAGTACTTACTATGACATCCACACTTATCGTACCAGCACGGTAAAAAAAGATGCCGGCCCTGTGTAACGCGTGTTAAAGGAAACTCGAGCTGAAGTACTTTAGAAGCTGAACTAGGACATCAAGACAACAGAAAAGTGTCTAACTGGTGTAGTTTGCAATAAGGAACTTGCTTTTGCTGGCTTGATCCTCGTGCAACTCTACCACATCTTTCACCTTCTCAACTAGCTCGTCCAGACCAGTGACTCCCAAGCTCTCATAGTCAATGATCTTCTTGTACCGTTGCTCATATAAACTCTCGAAATTACCAAGCGGAACAGGGCAGGAGTAGCAAACAAGAAGCTCCTGAATCTCCCTTCTGAAACTGTCTAGATGGTCATTGAACACATATGCTCCATCTATATCCGGGTTGATATTTGGTTCATCCTCTGACAAATCATCTGATGAGCTGCCCAACTGCTGACATGCTCCTATCGTGCTTTCTTCAATAGCAGAACTTCCTGTGTTTTTCTTCTTCAAAATGATTGGCGTACTTGAATAGTTCTTCAGATTCCTATCACCAGAATTACAGAGGCAGATCATCTTCCTATGACCCTTCCCTATGACAACAAAAGAGTCAGCCAGCTTCTCGAAAAGATGAACAAGTTTAACAGCTCCATATTCTGATACATATAGGTGTCTGCCAAAGAGTTTTAGATACTCTGAGGGAATACGAACAAGTGGGACACATCCTCCAGATAATTCAAATAGGCGTATTAGTTGACCCTTCAATCCTTGAAGATCACCAGGACGAACCCACCATGACTGCTCATCTGTCAAAACTTGGTCTGTGTCAGGATTTTCACTCTGACCACATGATAAATTATGAGGCCTTGATGATGTACCACAGTTCCCATCTTCAACAGTATACAAAGCTTTGTTTGGTTCTCTAGTTGTCTGGAATGTGTTATAGCAATACATTTGGTTGACGGGAGGTCTGCCACCATATTCATTCCTAGATGTTCCAGTATACACAATGGCCTCGTCTTCATTCTGATTGTCAGGGAACTGTCCCATATTCCCACTGTTGACATAACAAGGATAATCAGCCAGACGGCGCACCAAGGACCTAGGGGTCACAATACCTTCACCACGGGCAAGGCTAGGCCAGTCCCACACGAAGCTCCCAGCACTGCTCAGAGCTGATGAGACGGTAACTGAAGACGGAATAGCAATGACAATGGTGTATCCACGCTGGCCAAGTATATGCAATGCCGGAGCGAAGTCCACATCACCAGATATGAGCATAATGGATGATGGTGGGTGATTGTCAAGTGCAAAGAGGAACATATCAACCAGTATAGCCTTATCAGCAGCATCTTTCCGTCCATTAGGAACATCAACAAGTTTGACTCCAGTTCTCTGGCATCCCTCCCTGAGTCTCCTTGGGAAAGCATTGAAATCTCCATAAGCAGACAGCACTGTCACAGCACCCCTAACAACAGGATGCATGCGCAAAGCCATCCTAACATTGCCAGCAACATCTTCTGGCCGTACATCACTTGGAACAGGACAGTTCTCAATGTCCCAAAAGATAGCCACAGGACCAAGAACAGCATTTGCCTGGCCATTTGTTTGTGAATACTCCATATTTGATCTAAGCATCATCATCCTGTTGGGATCTGGTTCCGACACCATAGCTTTTGGTGAGACTGAAGTGACACAACTAGCCATTGCTTTATCTTCAGAAGACATTATGGTACCTGCATACCAAAACAAAAGATAAAAGGTTCAGAGCATGAAGCAAATAAATGCAATCGTGAAGCATGCAGTGACATCGGCAGCAAGTATTATGCAACAGGAATCAGTGGCGGAACCAGAACTTTTGGTTAAAGGGAGCCGGACAATACGATTTCACCTCTTAAATATAATAAATATATATATCACAATAGATTTTCAATATATATATATATATATTTAATATTCATAAGAAAAAACACAAAATTATCATTAAAAATAGTGAAATTATAATTTTTTACCTATATAATTGAATTTTTTTTATATATACTAAATATTTTTTACTGTTCATAGGAGGGCAGGGCCCCTGCTGGCCCCCCTGGTTCCGCCACTGACAGGAATGTCACAGTTGAGATATCATTTCCTACACAACATCCACCAAACGTTGTTTCAGCCATCCAACAAACTAAATACTATAATCATAATCATGTGGGGTTTGTCATGTGGGGCGGCTGCAAGCCTGCAACTAGCTGCAAGGCAGCCCCAAGGCCACGCATGGGCAGGAGAAGCCCGAGGAGGCTCAGGCAGTTGTAGTCAATGGTGCTTAGGAGTTTGTTGAGGGATTAGTAGTAATGGGCTGCAGTAGTTATGGTTGCATGCAGCTGCCAGGGCAGTATCCCAGGGGGTGCCAGCTATAATCAATGGCAATTAGAGTCTAGGGAAGAGAATAGAGTTAATGAGAGTTAATTAAGGGGAGAGAAACAGGGAGCCAGAGGCTGGGCGCATAGGGGCTGGGCTCCTCTATTTATACCCCCCTGTAACCAGTTGATATTGAATCAAGCAATATACAACAAACAATCCAAAACCCCCAAATGTTCTGGTCTACCCCCACGCCGACTTTGCCCAGCCTTCCTTTCGGCAATGGTTATCCCTCATATCCCCTTATGAACTAAGGTTCATAACATCTGGTATCAGCTTCCAAACGATCCTCTTACACCACACCATCCCTTCTAGCACACCATCTTCCGCCAAACCCAGCAGCCACCACGCCAAATCCAGCAGCCACCACGCCATCCGCCCCAGCCTCGCCGACGCCTCGATGGATTTTCCTCACTTTGATGGGAAATCTGATCCCCCGCCCTTCATCAACCAATGTGAGTCCTACTTCCTTCAGGAACACATCATGGAGGAAGAAAAGGTATGGATGGCCTCCCGTAATTTGAAAGATCATGCCCGGATTTGGTTCCGCCAAGTCCAGCAGGATGAGGGCACCCCGGCGTGGCCCCGCTTCACCGAGCTGCTGCTCCTGCGCTTCAGATCGCCCCCACTCTGCAACCTGCTCCATGATGTGTCCACAACACTGGATCACATAATGGTGCTGCTCGAGGCGAAGGTGGCACGTGAACTACAAGCAGCAGTGCGGCTACAGGCAGCAGCACGTGGACTCGTGGCACGCCGACAGGTACAGTCTCTCCGTGAGGAGCAGCATCTGGCTGTTATCACCAAAGCCATCACGTGGCCATCATAAGAGGAGCGGGCAGCAGTGCGCCTGCAAGCAGCATGGCGAGGTTTTCTTGTCCGGCGGAGGGTGTGGAAGATGCACATGCTGCTCAGCCCGTCGCTGCCGCAAATTGCAGCCTGCACGTTCAACCACTCGAGCTCGCCTATACATCATGCGGCTCCAACCAAAGTAGAGATCCGGGTCTGCAGTCTCCGGGTGCGGCGAACGACCAGCACAACTCAGCATCAAGCACTGATGGCAGTGGCCGTCCCTTTTGTTCAGGCACCTGCCTTGGTGCAGGACAGGTCCAGCGTACTTGTGGGCTGGTATCTCCTCCACTCTTCATCCCACTTGAAGCCAGCGGTTGAGCTTCTTCCATGGGATCCAGGAGGACGTCGACAGCTTCATCCACAGCTATCCAAGCTTTCAGCTCGAGGACGAGCCGCTCCTCAAGGGGTGGGGAGATGCTATGTGGGGCGGCTGCAAGCCTGCACCGCGCAGCCCGCTCGCGCCGCGCGCACGCGCCCCGACCGCGCGGCCGCGCCGTACGCCGGCCGGAGCGCCACGTGGCCGCCCTTCTCTACCGCAAATCTTCGTCGGCCACTCACCGCCCGATCTTCCTCCACCCGATCACGCACGGCCTCTCACCGCTCGCCCCGCTCACCGCGCCCACGCCACCGCCTCGCTCGCCGCACCGCCGTGGCCCCCGCCACGACCGTCAGCCGGCTGACCCACGAACAAAACCGAGCACCGCTCGCACTCCTCTCCTCTCCCTCACTCACTTGTTCGCACTCGCTTTCGCCTCCCTCTCTTCTTCCGCACGCCAGAGCAAGCGCACACTCATGCCACCGCACGCCACCACCAAAACGCCACCGGCGTTCCAGCCTCGACCACGCCACCGCCGGCCGATTGCCGCCGGCAAACGCTCCGCCTTCGTCCCGCACACCCGGTGCGCACGCCCGCATCACCAACCGAGCCCTATGGACGCCGGAACACGCCGTGCCCCTCTTCAGCCGTCATCGACACCGGAGAGTGCCCGCCGCCGTTCCTCGTCAACCAAGCCTCCGCCGAGTCCCTACTTCCCCGTCGAGCTCCGTCACGCCAAGGCAAGGTGAGAACACCTTCCCGCCTCAACGCTACCGCTCCCTACCTCTCTCTCTGACCCGGCCGAGCGCCATGGGCGCCGCCGTGACCTCCGCTCGAGGCCAAGCTCCATCGGAGCTCCACTGACCAAACCAAGCCCTCTAGTAGCCTCCCTAGGGTTTACTGGTTCTCCCCCTTCCGTCAATTCCACCGGCGACCGCCGGAGACGGCGTAGACAAGCACCACCGCCGCCACCGTCCGCCACGGCTCGCCGCCGGCAATCTACGGCGAGAAACCCCCGGTCAACGCTCGCCCCTGTTCCGCTCTCACTGACAAGTGGGTCCATTGACTGCGTAGGCCCCACGCGTCAGCCTCACCCGGTCCATGAGCCGAGTCTATGCAAGCTGGGCCGGGAATTTCAAATGTTTTTCCTTTTTGTTTATTTCCAGGGAAAGCTTGTTTATTTTGTGTAGCATGTTTCAATGATCCAAATGAGGTGTTTCCAGTTTTGATAGCTTGCTTGTGAGTAGATCTGTCATGGAAAAATATGAAAGTAATTTTGGTGGAAGTATATTATACTGTTTTATTTAATCCAGTCTATGTGCTTTTGTTTAGATAAATGAGTTTATATGTTTTCTGGTTGAATTAATTCATGGCAAAATTTGTGTAGGTTTCTTGTCAAGCTATGCATCTGTGAAAAATTTATGAGGCACTGTTTCTGTAGAAAAAGTATCTGTTTAGGTTTAATTTCCGTTTGAGCTGTTTTCTTAAAATAATGGTTAAAATGATTTATATGTGAAAATAAAATATGGGAAAATTTATGTAGTCTCTGTATGTTATGTTTAAGCTGAGAAAAATTCTAAATATAGGTTGTTGTATAGAAAAATAAGGAGTTGTTGTACAAGTGTGCTTTTCTGTGTTTTTCTTAGAAAATTCATGTAGAAAAGAATGTAATGTTTCTAATCATGGAACTTTCTTGACAAATATGAAATATGGAAGGGAATCTGAGAAAAATAAAAAAATGAGGATGTCACCCTTTTCTTGTAGGTTGTAGGGTTGTAGTTCAAAGGGTTTGTTTTGAAATAAACTTGTTTATTTTGTGTAGATTCATGTGTTCATGCTCTAGCAGTAAATTTCCTGCAGTAGAGTGTTTATGAGTAGATGAGGCTAGAAAAAATATGAAATCTGCTGTTTGACACTTTTCATAAGAAAAGTTAGTACAAAGCGCCATTTTGACAGTTTTCTTCACCTTTTTGCATCTGCTGTTCAGTAATTTATATCATGGTGAAATTTGTACACTAGGGTTCAGTTAGTGTCAATTACCTTCTGGAATTTTTGTGGATTGTTCTGAGTTCAGAAAAATATACTTGTTGTTCAAACCTAGTCTCCTTTTGAATTAGTAAATAGGAAATGATTAAAAATAATGACTTTGTTTTACAAGGTAAATAAATGTTTTTCCTCAATGTCAAAAGTTGTTCAACAAGTTGGTTTTGTTGGTTTGCAAGAAATGTTTACACTTCATACCATCATTTCGCACCGCTCATTATTTATTATCCTTCGCATTGCAATAGGATCAATAGTCCCGGAGCCCGACCAGGAGCCGGAAGCAAACGGCGAGCAGGAGATTCCAGAGCTGCCCAAGAACCGAGGAGGCCGACCCCGCGCCGGAATCTAACCTGCCCGAGTGCCCCTCTCACGAGGCCTCGGTCTTCTCTCAAGGCAAGCCCCGGAGCATTCTAAGCCTCCATGTTTTTATAATTAATTTACTTGAGTATTTTATATTGTGATGCATTAGGTATAGGAGTTGATTGAATCCTAATTGCTGCATTACCCTTCCTTGATTATTGTTGTACCTGCCTTGTTATCCTGTTATCTATTTATACTGTAGTATTGCTTAGTCTGCTTAATAAAAAGTAGTAGTTAAGGATGTTCCCGTAATACCCCTGGTGGGTATTTACCGGATCACGGTTGGCTATATTTGCTATCGTGGAAAAGAACCTGAGTAGTAATGAAATACGGTCAACTGGAAAGGTAAGGCAAAAGTTTGGAAACTTGGGGCAGTCCGTCCGTTGCATCGTGTAGGTTTGTATCGACGTTGGCCCTCGTTCATTTTTGAACGCGCCCTTTTACTTAGGGATACGTCGGTGTCGTAATCATCGACCCCAAAGCCGGTTAGACGCTGTTCGGGCCGGTCTCAACCCGTGTCGCACCCTCTAGTATGGAAACACGATCTGCCGCGGAATGGCCATCGTATAGTTCCAATTGGGTGGTCCGTGCTGTGAGCCGCGACGATTACCACCACGAACAAGCATCGAGCGGTTACCCAATGCATGGACCCGACGGGGAAAGTGTGGGTTGATATTAAAGGTCTTTCACCAGCTGGTTTGGAATTCGATTCGAGTCGCCGTCTCCCCCGGTTAGTGGGAAACTATGGCGAGCTTCACCACGGTACAACTCCATGTGATGTTTAAAGGTTCAACTAAAATGTGGATAAGTCAACTGGATATGGTTATATTATTGATTGATTAGACTCAAGTGTTTGTAATAGTTCAGGTGCAAATCTAGACTAAGAGGTAGGTCTAAAACTTGACTGCTCACGGATGTCATTAAATATTCCTTCTCTTAATTTAAGCTTTTCGCAACGGAAAGATCCCAGCTCCACCAAAAGAGCCTTGCATACCCTTGGTGTCTTTATTTTCAGTTGGACGGGTAAGTCTAGTTGAGTACATTCCCGTACTCAGGGTTTATCTGCAAGGCAGCCCCAAGGCCACGCATGGGCAGGAGAAGCCCAAGGAGGCTCAGGCAGTTGTAGTCAATGGTGCTTAGGAGTTTGTTGAGGGATTAGTAGTAATGGGCTGCAGTGTACTTTTTCCCAAAAAATTCGGTGTACTTTTCAAATATGGAGGCATTGAAGTGCAACGAATACAAAATGCTTGTCCTTGAAAGGATAGTTCTCCATCAAATCCATGTCAAAGAGACTCAAAAAGTTGAACAAATAGTGCAATATGAATAAGTCGACAAATCTACACCCCTAGACAGGAATAGAACATATAAACATATAATATCTCATACCATCTACTCCCCACATCTCCCGGAGATAATAGCCAAGCTTAATGCAATACATGGCATTTACAGAAAACATTCTATATTTGATTTTATATGCTAAATATATTGCTTCACAACCAATTGTATTCAATTTGGTGGTGAGAGGAAGGGGCTAAACAACATAAATAAAGGAGAAAATGACAAACTGATGTTATCGGCCAATCAGAAATGACAAAACAGGGAACTAATACAAAACTCAAAGCGTCATCTAATTCCTGAGAATGTTTACCTGCAATCAACTTAGTAGCATATATTTGCTCATTTGAATTTGGTTAGTGATAGGAAGACAATTCGCACAACGACAAGAAACTAGATGGGCAGTTGCACTACATGCAAAAGCTTTGAGGAGAACTGAACTTGGTTAGTAGAAAAATCCGTCCATGTTTTGGGATCAATTTCAGGTAGGCACAGACTGTACATAGAAAGTAAATCAGCTAACAATCAATGGCAGTAACCTAGTGGCTGGACATGAAAGAATTAATATGTCCACATTAAAGGACCCGCTAATTTTGCTTCCTCCAAAGCTTTGGACACAAACTCCAAAGCTCTATGCAATAGTAGATAACTAGATACCATGCTTCGAAACTACATCTGCAAGTGTGTATATCACAAATCATGCCAAAAACTGACCGCACTGCAAGATTCATCAGGCGCAGACACAGACCTTAACGTAAACAGAACCACGACATCATCCTAATGAGTAATGACCTAAGTTGTCGTTTGGATGACTGGATATGAGGGGAAATTGGGAGCGCAGGGAAACGGAAATACGGACCTCTATCCCACGGATTCTGTCCCGTCGGGAGCGAGCTCCGCACGCCGCCGCAGGTTACTGCCTGGAGCCGCTCTCGCCTTCCACACGTCGGACTGCCGGAGCCGCCAACCCCTCGCTCGCGCGCGTCAGGACGTCGGAGGCCGCGCTCCTTCCACGCGTAGAGCCACCGGAGCCGCGCTCCTCGCACGTTGCAGCACGAGCTAGGACTCGGAGCTGTCGCCTCCCACTCGGTGAAGAGGGGCTGGGAGGTGGACGAGGGAGATGACGCAGGGCCACTGAGGCTAAACACAAGAAAACAGGAGGCGATGGGGAAATCCCCCTGCTCAAATCGCAACGAAAATTAGGTCGGATACTCAGATTAAGGGGCGTGCAAATCAAACCGATTCTTACCAACAGAAGGAACGCTACTCCGTGCGGGCGTACGGATCTCCAGCAGAGGCACGAATAGGAGATGCCGGAAGCACTCCCGCCGACGGGGTTCCGGGGCCAGAGAAATCGAGGTGTAGGGGCGGTGGAGGAGGGGGCAGGCTGCGAGGCTTTTCTGCGGTGGCGGCGGTGACAGGAACGTACGTCTCAGCTGCCTATTAGAGGGAGGGGTGGGTCTATCGGCCACCCGATCGGTGGATCGCCGGTGGTCGCCGGCGGGAGGAGGTCGATTTGTCGACGGAATAGACAAAAGCTGGCGGCGCTTGCGCATCAGCTCGTGGCCGATGGATGAGATTACGGGGAAAGGATCCGTGTCGGTTCTGCGCAGTGGGTCCTGTTGCAAGGTGGTCCGCACGGATATTTTACGCCTCGTCGAGTTTCACGTTTTCTTCCCACGACGACATACGGTATGTTTTTTCTCGGATCAGTTAGACGCAAACACTTTGGGCCTGTTTGGTTCACGCAGCAGTAGAGACAGTTTCGTATCTCATAGCCAGGCTCATTTGGGACAGGCTAAATCCATACAATGCAGTTGTGTTTGGTTGACTGTATCTACCCAGCCTGGTTAAGAAAAGATGTTGTTTGGTTGCCTGCATAAGGTATGTTGCATGAGATAAAAATATTGTAAAATAATTATTATGATTTTTATTTTTTTGCAAATATGCTCTAAAAATTCTTGTTTTATTTAATTATGTCTTAAATATCTTTAAAACGCATTAATATCACTTAATATCTACTAATCATACATTAATACATCATTATCTGGGCTAACCCCTGCAGCCAGCGAGCCAGGCCCGGCAGGAACGGCCGATTCTGGCGTTCCTGCGGAGCCTGGCCACGGCCTCCTCCCTGCATGGCCAGCGCCTGGCCCAGAGGCGTGAGCAGCCAACCAAACAAGGCTGCCCTGCATCCGGCCAGCCTGGCTCAGCCGGATGCGGGGAACCAAACAACCCCTTTAAAAACGAGCGCATATTTATTACTGTATATCCGTATTATGAATGAACACACAAGCACACTCTATTTTTATGAGCATCTCTGAAAAACCACCAAGTTAGATTGACGAAGTCACTAAATATATCTCGTTATCGACGGATAACGTCATCTATCACTAAAAAAATAGCATCGTTAAATTCTACAATAAATCCAAAAAAATGTAAAAATTTTATACTCATTCATATTAAATAGGTTGACATATAGGTATTACTAGGAAAACATGCCCGTGCGTTGCAACGGGATATTCAACTTATTATTATAATTTGGTTAACTTAACAATTGTGACTTAGATATATTTTTTAACAATCACAGCATCTGGTCCACTACGTCTTTTTGTTTTTGCGAAATGGTCCACTACGTCTTGGAATTAGACTTTATACCATTTAGCAAATGTGCATATATGTATTGGAACATGGCAATACACCTTGTTTTTTGATTATCTATATAATTTGTGCATCAGAAGATTTATTTAACAATTACAAATTTAAGAAAAAACATGTAAAATAAATGTTTGAACTTCAATTTTGTTGGAGCCATAAAAAATATATAATAAAAAACCAGTGTTTGAAATTTAAGAATTGGACTTTTCTTCTCTAGAAACATTCTTAGTCTTGCATGTGGACACATGGTTCATGGACTCAACTCATCTAGTGCAAGGAAAAAAGTCATCCTTATCTTCTAGTATTGTACTCCATGTAGTACCATTGTCACTGTCTTATCCTCTCATGCCAAATGACTGCTCTCACAAAAGCTCTGTGCGGGTGGAGAGGGTCAAGACTCAATAGCTCAACTTGGTAGCGCCGGTAGTTACGCCCAGCCGTGTCGCAGTTTTCCTAATTGTATGTCCGTTCGTGTTGTGGCGTTCTCGATGTTCGATCGCTCCTGCAGCTCCACGGGGGTCGTGGCCACGCCTTAGCGTCGTCTAGACCCAGTAGCTCCGGCGGCCTCATCCCGAGTCCTTGTTTTATACCTGCTCCGGTAGCTCCGCGCCCCGGCGTGTTGTGCCTCGCCCCCTCTCTTGGGTTAGTTTTTTTAAGCTATTTTCATAGGTGGTTCACAGTTTACCGGTTGAGAACATGGCCTGATTTGTTTTTATCTTGGATCCTTTCTCCCTCAGCTTCTATTGTTTTCAGAGCTACTGTTGGTTCACGTTCTTGGTTTGCCTTTGATCATTTGAAAACACATACATCTCAATCAGATTCACAAATCTTCGATTCAATAGCGCATATGAATTGTAGGCCCGACCCACAGTCACAAAAGTTCCCGGTACGCGGAACAGAGAATATGGTATGTGGATCGACAATTTATGTTCCCGGTTCGTAGGGTATACCTCTTCAGAACGTTTGGTATGATGATGGAATCATGATCCTCAGATAATCGGGACGACGTACCCAAAACATACATAGCTAGCTATGTAACACGGATCTTGATCCTGGAAATTTATATTGATACAAGTCTGAATTTGACATTCATAAAGACATAATTATATGGTAATTATAGAGGTCCATTTACATTAGATTGGTGTCATGGTTTCACTCATGGGCTGGCCGCCCATTTACATTGGATAGACGGTGGAGTTTTCTTCTCTTCACCAGTCTTACCATCGTTCCACTCACACACACACAAAAAAGCAATCGCATCTATCCGCCTCTCCGAGCTCCCAGGTCGCACCGGCCAGCGTCGCCGTCGTTTCACACTGCTCGACCCCAGCACAGTCACTGCCATCCGACGCGGAGAGGAATCGCCCTCGCCGTCCAACGTAGGGTGGCCACACCGCTCAACCCCAACACCCCCGTTGCCGTTCGAGATCTGACACGGAGAAGACTCACCGCCAGCCGCCGCCGCTTAACGTGGAGTGGTCGGCTGGGCGCACGGCTCGACCCCAGCGCCCTCGCCGCTGTCCGATGTGGCCACGTGGGGTGGCTACACGGCTCGATCCCAGTGCCTCGCCGTTGTCTGACGTTGGGAAGCCACGCCGTCGCCGCCGTCTGACATTGTTCCTTGTACGTCGTCTCTATCGCTTCTTCTCTCGATTCGGTTCGTGGTACGTCGTCCCCACTTATTGATCTAATCTGTTGTGCCTTTGATTTGATGAGTTCCGACAATGATTGCGCCTTGATGGATTGACAGCAGCCTCGTGACTCCGCCCTACAGCACAGCTCTGCGCCTTCGTCCGGTCAACAGTTTAGTGACTCCGAGCCGTGACCACCGTCGGCGGCCCCGCAACCTGTGCCTCAATGACGCTGCTCCGCTTTGGACTTGCCTCAACCATGACGGTGGTTCCACGACTTCATGCTGCATGGCTGGCAGCCCTACGACCCTGTGCACCTCGATGGCGCTGCTTTGCTTCAGAGTCGCGATGCTCTCGTCAGTGCTTTTTTTATTTGATTTTTTGTTGGTGCATCACACCATTTTATAGTGGTTATTCTCGATTTCTATCAATTCTAGTTCTATTTGGATTCCTGTACGAGTCCTAGTCCAGTTCTAATCCTTTTGGTATCTGAAGAGGAGTCGAACAACAAATAAAAGCACGGAGCGACGGTTGCTTTATTAGTCCGAACTCAGTAGGACCGGACGAAAAAAGTGTGACCAAAAAAGAGGCAGAAATTTTGCCTCTTTATTATTATTATTATTATTATTATATATATATAGGTATAGATATAGATTTGACATGACAGTGTATTTGAAAAGAGAGAACAAATTAATTTTAAAGGGATAAAACTCAACTGACACAATTCCTAACTCTCTGTGACTCGTAAAATTAAATATCTACGAAACTATAAAATGTTTTATCAAAGTTTTATTTTATTCAATATGACATGATAGACTTAAAAACAACGCAATGTTTCTCTTGAGACTGGCCTTAGGCACAATCTTAAGGCTAAAGCTTACTCCTTATCATATTGGATGTTGCAGTCCTAACTTAGTCTATTAAAAAAATTAATTATAAAATTAATTTGTCAGTTGAAGGCTAATTTACGAGACGAATCCATTAAGACTAATATTGGTGTGAAAATCCACAGACAAGCACGCTTCAGTCGGAGACCGAAGCAGAGTGGTTCTTCAATCGTGTGACTTCTTCAGCTAGCCGGTTCTGACTTAATTGGTCTTAAATGTGCCAAGAGACAAAGTCGATCAGTAATTTAAGACGGAACATGTCGGTGTCGCTCCAGACAGTTCCAAATGTGCGACCTGAACAACCAAAGGACATGGACTAGACAATCGATAACCTGTACAATCAGATAAATCTCAAAGAATTGACAGTTTCTGATATGCACGGTAGTTCAGTTAAAATAACCGATCAGAGTGTATAAAGGACAAATCATGATATAAGAGTGTAATCGAGATGAAAACAAGTACAATTACATCAAGATCTTGTGAAGAATAAAGATTACAGTATATGTAAATTCAACCATCTAAATCATTTATGCAGATCACAGATATCACATGGCTCTCCACAATAAACATACTGTTAATCAATGACATTACGACATCTGAATCTAAGTAACTCTAACCGTGGGGATCGAACAGGGTCATTGCAGCCATAATAAAGCTCACAAAAGAGATTAACAAGTCTATTTACACTACAAATCATATGTTACGTGCAATATGCATGATGAATAAATCTAAAGGTATCATAAACATGTGTTGTATTTGTCAGCACGGGTGATTGGCAATTTAGCCGATGCTGACATGACAAACGAACAGAGTATACGCCTATCATCATAGTCAGAGTTTGTCAACCGATGACGTCTGAATCTAGATAATCCTAATAGTGGAGATCGGATGAAACCGTTACATCTATAATAGGACTTCTAAAAGAGATTGAAATACTCTAAGCATAAATCTAGCCGTACCTATAAACGCATACCACGTAAAGCGTAAATTTGAAGTAAAACAGTCAATCTATCGGGCTTAATCATCATGTACAACCATAGACATGAGATAGCTTAAATTGAATAAGCAAAAGGGTTTAAGACCGATCTACTTTAAACTTAGCCAGGAGATAATGTGATAATTAATCAACATTAATTATAACAAAATCGATAACTAAACCTACCCAGGACAACTAAGCAAGCTTTGTCATTTTGGACAGATTTGATAACTATTGACAATACATTAAGGAAAAGATTATTTAACGCGCGATCAATGATAACTAACTCATGCTTGAGCATTATAAGAGATCGGACGAGACCGTTGCAGCCTTACAGAGCTAAACATAAGTCATAACGGAACTTACAGCAAGCTAGAGATCGGACGAAGCCTTTGTAACCTAACTCGATGAAAGAACTCGTCGAATCTACGTTACTCCTACTCCTAGGGTTGATGTGAAGTCGGTTGTATTTGATGATCGGATCTTCTTTACAACCTGATGTGACCGCTTATATTTATAGGGTTGCTGGACTTCGCGTGTAAGAATAGGACTCTTTTACACGTATACAAAAGCATATCATGTAGCCTCCAAACTAAATTGAATATAATATTGCTATTCCTATTCTAAATGCTTGATGTATCTTTTATCTTTCCATGTAAGTACATACACCAGCAAAGCTAAGGAAAATAACATGATATACATGAGGACATGAGGCTCGATTCGATTGTCTTCTTTTAATTTTCTTTATGTGTACCTACAAGCCAACTCCTGATCCCAGCTAGTGTAGCTAGTTCTTCTTAGCTTATGTTGTGTAGATCTCTAGTTTGTGTGACGTAGAACTATTAGGATAGAATTATGTGGATAGGTGGCTTGTAACCCTCGTAGAACTAGACACAAAGATTCGTCTTATTATTTGCTAACAAGGTTGCTTAGTGTTTTTTTGTAGATTTTAATTCGGCTATTCACCCCCTCTAGCCATCTAGGACCTTTCAAGCACTCGATACCACCCCCATCGGATGCGTCCAATGGTGCCAGCACCTCTCTAAATGCCCATCGAGCGCGCCAAACATCCGACACCTAACCCTAATGCACAGTGGCACCTACACGTCCAACACCGCTCCCTGGTGTGTACGATGTAACAGAGTGGACTCACTGTGCATCACCAACTACACTCATCGGACGCGTCCGATGCTGCAGAAAGCACCTCGTTCACTTCTGAATTGCTACACTAAGTGAACGACTTTTGTTCCACTAGTGCTAAGTTTGACAGGTGTGCACCACACCTAACACATTGGACTCACCTATGTCAAGATACTAGTTCATACCCTCTTTATATTATGGCCAGATGAAAAAAAGCTCTAACGCTAATCTAATTGACTCCCAACACCAAAAGACATTTATAACTAGACTGCCTTAGCCTTGTCGTCAATCCTTTGAAAATCGAAAATGAATTCCATCATAGGGGCATGAATACCATCGATTGCCCAATCAATTGCCATTATCATGACCCAACTCAATTATTTCTGCAAAACACATATTAGTTATAATAATCTTATATTATCATTAATCACCGAAACACACTAGGGCCTAGATACTTTCAACATGGTAGCTGCAATAGTCATCTTTTGCTTGATCATTGGATAGCTTGGCATCTTGAGAAGAATTTTCCATTTCATCTTTCATACTCCAAAAACACGCTCGACAACATTACGAAGACTTGAATGTAAATGGTTGAAAACCTCTTGATCATTGTGAGGCATCAATCCTCTTCTCCATTTGGAGACATGGTACCTGTGACCCTTAAATGGTGCTAAGTACCCACGTCTATTCAGGTATCCCGCATCAACCACATAATATTTTCCTGACATACAGTTAGACAAGCGAGCAAAGAAGTTTTCTATGAAAGAAGAATAAACTCTAGGAGATTAAATTACCAATAGGAGGGTGCGGGAATATTTCTTGATCATCTTTGAGAGCATGATACATAATGGTAGTGTCATGCATGGAGCCTGGTTGACCTATAGATGCATATGTGAAACACGTGTCAAAATCAACAACTACCAACACATTCTGCATTGCTTTACCATTTGTCCCTAAAAACCTTAGAAAGACATTTGTATGTGGTGTTGCACTAATATGTGTCCCAGCAATGGCTATAACACAATCTTTAAAATGTAGCCACATCCTCCTAACAGTAGTAATTCTAGAGTGCATAGTGTCAAAGTTTGGATCCTTTGGTCTGATGTAATGCTTTGACATGCCAACAACACAATTAAGAACATCAAAAAAAATTCTACTAATTGTCATGTCATGAACTGTTGGGGATATGCCCTAGAGGTAATCATAGAGATGATGATATTTCTGTTGTATCCATGATTTATTATATGTTCATTGCATATCCATTAAAGACAACTTGTATTGATTGACGATTATGTGAATTGTCTGTGAAACTCTTTTAATTGTATGGTTATTCGATAGTTGTCCCTGATTGGAGTTCATGTGAGGACACACATGATTATTAGATTAGCACATGTATTAGTTGATGATTATGTTTCACAAGTCATAGACATGGAGATGTCAAACTGATGATAATATGGGCACATGTATGACATGGGGCTGGACTGACCCAACATGACATGTTCTTATCATCTCTTTACACATCATGTACGTTATGTCCTTCGACCTGAGATTGTGGTATGTACTCAAGATGTGAATTGACTTACTTAGGGACTGTCAAACACTACTTCATAACAGGGTAGTCATAAAGATAGTCTTTCGGGTTTGTCAAGACATATGCTTGACGGACCAGAATGTCAGAGACATCATCAGAAGATGATTACTCGGACCAGCTCTGGATGTCGCGAGAAGATTCGAAGACATGCTACGAAGTAGACATGGATTAGGACTCTCATTGTAACTTAGTCGAGTTCTAAAGGAAGTCTTGTAATTAGAATAGGACTCCTCTGTTGTAACCGACTAGGACTCGGTTAGTGCTAAGCTTCACCCGATTATATAAGGGTAAGCGGGCCCCGACCCCTATCATTGAATCTTGAATCATAACACAAGGCACACGTCGCCACTGGACGTAAGGTATTACACTATTAAGCGGCCTGAACCAGTATAAATCGTTGTCCCTGTGTACTCGCCAAGTTCTACGAACGTTGATCCCCACCGAACAAATCGTCTGGGAATCCCCAAGACGAGTTGCCGGTTAACAAACACCGACAGCTGGCGCGCCAGGTAGGGGCTCTCGGCGATTCCGCGATCAAGAGCTCGACGAACCACTTTAACATATTCTTGGCAGGATCAATTTTTGTTTTTGGCTCGTGGACTTGTATCGCGGATGATCAAGGAAAGCTGCATCGACAGCTTCAAACCGACTCAGAAGCGCAAGCCACGTCAAAGACAGATCATCTCGCCCGAGACCTAGCAAACCTCACAATCCAAGAGTCGCAAGAATCTGGGGACCAGGCAGAATCATCTGACTCCTACTCGGATACGAATTCTCGATCCAGGAAGGACTCGGATTCCATACACCGTATCCCCTTTGGACTGCGCAACTCAGCTGAAAGCTTTCAAGAGTTCATTGGATCAAAATTCAAAAAGCTTCAACAGACCCCTTTGACTGGAGCCCAAGAGGGACTCGTTTTCAGCTCAACCGAGGAAGGTAACATCATCTATTGGCCAATACAACCAGCTCCAGCTAGGTTGGTTGGCACAATCGACCAACAACTCCCTTACCAATATGGACATCAGCTCCCCTTTGAGGAGCTCGACACCTCAACAGAGCTAATCTCCAGTGCTTCTACCCTGGAATCGGTTACATCGGGATCAATAAACCAAGGCTACACTCGCAAAGTCTTCATGGCAGGACACCAGTCATTATCTCTACGACCTCTGACTCCTCCAGATGTTTTCCGAGATGACGAGACCTTGAGTATAATATCTGATGATGATCTAAAAGGACCCGGTGAAACTGAGACTTTAAAAGTAGAAAGACTAAGGAGGAATTTGGCAAAAGACGCGCGTAGAAGGCGAGCAACTCATCGTAAAGAGGCTATGGAGCGCTACCATGTACGGCTTGAAGAATATAATAATCGAAGACGTTTGGAAGAGGAAGCTGAGCGTCAAATTTGTCAACAGCGGGATCAGGAAATTCAGTCTCACGACGATCGCAATCGACGACGAGTCGACTGCTCGCGCAACCTCAAACCTGAATTCATGAATGTAGCCGGTCACAAAGTGTATCAAACACCCTACCAAAACATCATGGCCCTAGCCACAGAGATAGGAGCTAAAGACAACCGCTCACCTGATGACGAACGACGACTGATCATGCTTCGGACTACGGCACTACAACTCAAAGGTAGAAACCTGGAATCTCTAGCTAACGATCAAGACTCATCTCATCCAAGCCAGAGGCGGCCTGTTCATGAACGACTCGGCCAAGTCCTAGCCAGGAGTCGCCTGGGCAACCGAGTCCCTAACCAAGCTGAAGGAGGAACTGAATCATCATATCGAGGAGTCGACATCTTAGCACCGATGTAGTCGATCACTTCCCCTACTTTTCCCAGAGGCTCCGAGCAGTCCCATTCCCATGAAAGTTCAAACCCGGGAACTACTCAAAGTACGACGGGAAGACAAAACCTAAACGGTGGCTCAGGCTGTATGCTCAAGCAGTCGAGTTAGCTGGAGGAAGCAATGATGTCAAAGCATTATTTCTCTCCATGGCTCTAGAGACAATGCCTCTTGCCTGGTTTAACAGACTTAAGCCCGGGTCCATTGACTCCTGGGAACAACTTCACCGCATTTTCATAGAGAACTTTGCAGGCGTCCTTGAGAGATCAGACCCCCAGACTAAACTTAGAACCTGCAAGCAGCAGAAAAATGAGACCATGCGAGAGTACTAGAGACGCTTCTCCGAGATCCGCTCCACAGTCTCAGACATAATGGACAGAGAAGTAATCGACCTTTTCGGCAATGGAATTTGCGAAAGGTACAATTACAAGGATTTCATCAAGAATGACCCGACCACCGCCGACGAGTTCCATCGGACAATAAACTCCATGATGGCAACAGAAGAACACACACAGGAGCGCTTCCTCGAGAGGAACATGCAGGGTGATCGAGGAAATAACCAAAGAGGAATCCAGTCTTCTCAGCAAACACCCGCAAAAGAACCGGGGACAACACTGTTGCAGCCATGGAACCTCAGAAGAAAGGGAACAAACCTTCAAGCTTCGATGACCTCCTAGACGGCCCATGACCTTTCCATCCAAAAGGAGGACACCAGGCTAGGCATTGTCAACAGCTTAAAGAGCGAGGTTTGAATTCCGACTTCAACAAAAACAGAAAAGATAAGGGGAAGAAAGCAGCGCAAGACCCTCAGCAGGACATCGGCGGTTTCCAACACCCCAAAGGCACCATCAATGTTATATTCGGGGGAGTAACCACCAGCGACAGCAAGCGTCTCCAGAAGCTTTCTCTACGGGAGATTATGTCTACTGAACCAGCGACTCCCAGATACCTTGATTGGTCTGAGCACCCGATTAGTTTCTCTCGAGTGGACCAATGGACTAGCGTCTCCAACGCAGGGCACTACCCGCTAGTCCTAGATCCTACGGTCGCCGGATTCAAATTGGGATGAGTACTTATAGATGGAGGAGCAGGACTCAACGTCATCTTTGCAAGCACCCTACGAAAGATGAACTTGGACCTAGCAACTCAGCTCACACCATCAAGCGCCCCCTTTTACGGCAGAGTACCCGGAAAGGCGGCCATACCACTCTAAAGAATAATACTACCCGTCACTTTTGGAACTCAGGTCAACTATCGCACAAAGTACATCAGTTTTGAGGTAGCCGACTTCGAATCATCATATCATGCCATATTTGGACGACCAACTATCGCCAAATTCATGGCAGTGCCACACTATCCATACCTTCTGCTGAAAATGCCGGGTCCTAAAGGTATTATAACTTTCAAGGGCGACTTAAAGCGATCCTTCGAATGCGACACAGAAGCTGTCCAAATCGCCAAAAAGGCTCAACTCACCCTGGAAGTACAGGAACTCGCCCAGATGGTACATGACGCCAAGCCTGGCGATTCAGAAATCCCAACCAAGAAGGCGAGTACTATCCAACCACCAGCAGAAGTCTCTACAAAAGCTATTGATCTGGAAATCGGCGATCCTTCAAAGATGGCGGTTATCAGCGCTCACCTATCTGAAGAACAGAAACTCGCGCTCACCAAGTTCCTCAGAGCAAACAAAAATATATTTGCTTGGAAGCCAACAGACATTCCAGGTGTTCCAAGGAACTTGGCTGAGCACAGATTGGAATTAAAAGAGGGTTCCATACCCATCAAGCAAAGGCTACGATGGTTCTCGCCAGAGAAAAAAGAGGCAATCAAGAAGGAAATAGCCAAACTACTAGCAGTTGGGTTCATCAGAGAAATTCTCCACCCTGAGTGGCTAGCTAACCCAGTACTAGTCAAAAAGAACTCCGCAAAATGGCGCATGTGTGTCGATTACACAGACCTCAACAAGCATTGTCCAAAGGATCCTTTTGGATTACCAAGGATAGATCAAATAGTTGATGCCACCGCAGGTTCCGCTCTATTATCCTTCCTAGACTGTTACTCAGGCTACCATCAAATTGCTCTCAAGGAAGAAGATCAACCAAAGACATCATTTATAACTCCCTTCGGGGCCTATTGTTACAAAACCATATCTTTTAGATTGAAGGATGCGGGCTCCACTTATCAACGAGCTATCCAAGATTGCCTAGGCGACCAAATCGGCCGTAATGCGGAAGCTTATGTTGATGACGTGGTCATAAAAAACAAAGGATCTGACTACACTTATAACAAACCTAGAGGAAACCTTCACTCGACTACACAGCTATAAGTGGAGGCTCAATCCCACAAAATGTGTATTCGGAGTACCCTCAGGCCAGTTACTCGGGTTCTTAGTTAGCCATCGAGGCATCGAAGCTAGCCAAAAGCAGATCAAGGCTATCACCTGAAGGACCGAGAATGCAATAGCAAGGCGACCAGAGGGGGGGGGGGGGTGAATGGGAGCTCAAAAATTTCTCTCAAAACTTTGGCCTTTTGTTCCCAAAATCAACTCCCGAAAGCTTCGACCGAAACCGTGATGCCCACGACCCTTGCAAGAGGGTGGATGATCCCTAGGATCACAACGAGGCACCACAAAGCGATAGCAAACCAAATGCCAAAAGAACCGACACAAGTTCGACCCTCGAAAATCAAGCCCCAAACGTAGATAGATGGCTACGTTGAGAAACTCCTAAATACCTATGCTAACAAGTAGCAAAGATACCTAGAGAGGTTCCTTGATCAACTCTAGGGCCAAACGGGAAGTCCGGAAACCAAGCGAACAAGTCGGGAGAGCAAACGCACTAAACCGGAGGCTTCAGCCAAATCCCGGACTGTCCGGCAGTACGGTCGCGGACTGTCTGCCCAGTGGCGGACTGTCCGGGCTCAGGTCGCGGACTGTCCGCCGGCCAAAAGAGCAAAACCGCAATGCTGCTGAAGTCTCCCTGGACAGTCCCGGACTGTCCGCGGATGACAACGGCGGATTGTCCGCCGGTCAAACCGAAACAACACAGCCGAGCCGCGCGACCACTGACTCGGTCGAGGCCCGACGCGCGGACTGTCCGCGACTCCAGCGGCGGACTGTCCGCGGATGAACAGAAAGGGCGATTTTGGTCGCCCTCAACTCAAATCTTCTCCAAATCGATTCAAACCAAAATCCCACATTCCCAAACTTGGAGAGGATGATCACGGAGTAGTTAGGAGACTATCCCCACGAAATCATCCGCTCAAATCAACTCAAACACGGGGAAATCGAAAGGGGAGGAGTATGAACCGAAAAAGCGCCACGAAAACGAAATCGACCCGATCTACTTGTTCGTGAGGAGTTAGATGAATTCCTTTGGTCGAAATGACCTCCTCACTATAAAGAACAAGATGATTCAAGTGGATTTCGAAAAGATGCAGTATAGAGAGAGATCGAGTGACGGGAAAATCATGGAGAAATGAAGAACGCGAAGAACACGAACCAAAACGTGAATCAACACATCGATCTGCAACCGTGTGGCTACCACTCGCTACAACAGTGAGGTTACGACCTCACTTCCTCAAAATCTCCAGTACACAGAGGTATGGTTCTCTGCGGATCTCAGCTAGCTACAGTAGGGATTGGGAGAGCAGAAAACCCTAGAAGCAAAGAGCAAATGACTAAGATAGCTGGGGAGGTGGGTGTCTCCCCCTACTTATCCTAATTCTAACTATTCCTAATTCCCACTCTACCCCTAACTACTTACAGAGCGAACCAGCTAAATCCTGGGGTTATTCTGGACCAACTCGATGGTAGGTGGATCCGACGGCCACGCCCGCACAACTGGTAGTGTTGCCTCGACGCAACCTCACCGATTGCCGCCACGTGCCGCCACCGCTCCGCTAGTCCTTTTCACGGACCTCGCCCCCGGTTTTGTGGCCGAAACCGGGAAACCAGGCCTTCACGTCCAACCCCGGTTTTGAGGCCCAAACCGGGAAACCAGCCTCCAAGTCCATCCCCTGGTTTTGAGGCCGAAACCAGGAAACCCGCCAGCGCCCAGGTTTTGAGGCCCAAACCTGGAAACCGTCCTCAGCCCGAGTTTTGTGGCCCAAAACTCGGCAAACCCGCAGCACCCAGGTTTTGAGGCCCAAACCTGAAAACCGTCCACCCGATGGTTTTTCTCTGGCTCTACCACCAAACCGAAGTTGTAGAAGAGATGCACCGCCCGTGCACCCCGTCCACCGACACGTGTCCCCAGGTCCTCGACCCGAGCAACACCATGTCTCGCAAGTCTTCGCTCGTCGCTGTCCCAGGCTGCTAGCCACCACAGCTGATCCTCAGGCCACCGGTCCCTCAGTCCAAGCCTCACGTCCGCCCTTCACCGCTCCCGGTCCGTCGGCACGACACGTCTCTACTTGACCTTCACCTTGCCCTCGATCACTGTCTCTGTGCTCGACACCTGCACAACACAAGCCAAAGAACATGCGATCAAACCCGTTGACAATCACTCATCACTCGAGACTCGGCATACACCCATGTATCCACAATCTCCCCCTTGATGAGTGCATTGTCAACTACACACACAAATCATAATGGAAATAGAAGGAGGAAGAAGGAGAAGATAGAACTCGACCAAATGACCCAAAAGCATAGCAAAGCCAAAGAAGGTCAAGTGGAAAGAGCAAGACAACTTGGTCCCCAAAGACATGGGCACCGGCTCGACGCAACCAAGCAAAGCAAAGCCAGCCCTCAAGAAGAGGTAGAATAGGCTCAACACCGCTAGCAAATACCAATTAAAAAATCAAAGCAAAATGCTAGTCCCTCAAGACAGAGGCACAAAGGCTCAACACGACTAGCAGAAAGCTCGACACCAACTGAAGCCAACTGAAGCAAAGATGCTACTGCTAGTCCCTCAAGATAGAGGCAGGGGCTCAACACAACTAGCAAAGCGCTCCAAACCAATTGGAAATTTCAAAAATTTATCACGAGCCAAAACTCCCTCTTGCATGGTGCACACAACCGAATCCTCTCCCCTTAGTTGAACATGGGAGGCATGATTTGTCCAAATTCCCCCCCCCCCTTAGTTGAAAATGCACCATCAAGCCAAAGGAACCGAAAGCAATTTTCTCCCCCTTAGAAAATGCACTTAGGAGAAAGTATACTACATCAGCGACCAGTATACTACATCAGCGAGGTACTTTCCGACTCAAAGGTCAGGTACCCGCAAGTTCAAAAGTTGCTCTATGCTTTACTCATATCGTCAAGGAAGCTACGACACTACTTCGAATCCCACGAAATCACAGTTGTCGCGGATTTTCCCTTAGGAGAAATCCTTCACAACCGTGATGCTACAGGAAGAATTTCCAAATGGGCAGTTGAGTTGGGAGGACTCAATATTAAGTTCACTCCAAGGAAGGCAATCAAGTCGCAAGCCCTGGCTGATTTCATCGTCGAGTGGACAGAATTTCAGCAGGATCAAGACACAGCTATTCCAGAACATTGGAAGATGTACTTCGATGCGTCCCTAAAACTCGGAGGTGCAGGTGCTGGAGTTTTACTTGTATCTCCCACAGGAGAGCAACTCAAGTACGTCCTGCAAATCATGTGGCCAGCCACCAATAATGAAGCAGAGTATGAAGCGCTACTACACGGGCTAAGACTAGCAGTAACATTGGGAATCAAACG
Organism: Coix lacryma-jobi var. lacryma-jobi; assembly: GCA_009763385.1. Classification (NCBI taxonomy): domain Eukaryota; kingdom Viridiplantae; phylum Streptophyta; class Magnoliopsida; order Poales; family Poaceae; genus Coix; species Coix lacryma-jobi. The sequence goes on from CM019829.1 coordinate 96,313,676, forward strand.
ACTACTAGTCTATGGAGACTCTTCCGTGGTGATTCAACAAGTCAACAAAGACTGGGACTACACCAAGGAAATAATGGACGCCTACTGCGCTGAAGTCTGCAAGCTAGAGAAAAATTTCTCAGGATTGGAACTCATTCATATTACCTAAGATCTCAACGTTGCTGCTGATGTTCTAGCAAAATTGGGATCCGACAGAGCCTCTGTTCCTAGCGGCATCTTCATACATGAGTTATCTAAACCCTCTATTCATCAAAAGGAAGAACCCGACCTAACACCCTCCGCGCAAATCTTAACAATATCACCCGACTGGACTAAAGTTTTCATTGACTACTTCAAGGAGCACAAATTGCCAAGTGACAAAACTGCAGTAGAGCAAGTCACCAGACGTAGCAAAAACTACGTTCTAGTCAGGGACAAGTTATATCGAGGTGGGGCCTCATCGGGAGTCCTCCTCAAGTGCATTTCATCAGAAGAAGGCAAAGAAATACTGAATGAAGTTCATTCTGGGTGTTGTGGCAACCACGCAGCATCAAGGACATTAGTCGGAAAAATCTTCAGATCCGGGTACTATTGGCCCTCTGCCTTGAAAGATGCAGAAGACTTAGTCTACCGCTGTCAATCATGTTAGTTCTTCGCTAAGCAACAACATGTCCCAGCTCACGAGTTGATTTGCATCCCACCATCGTGGCCCTTCTCATATTGGGGACTCAACATGGTGGGCCCTCTCAAGCGTGCTCCGGGTGGATTCGAGTATGTTTACGTGGTGATCGACAAATTCACCAAATGGATTGAGTACATGCCCTTGGTCAAATTCAACGCATCAAAATCAGTACAATTCATGCAGAGAATCTTCCACCGCTTTGGGATGCCTCACAGAATTATCACTGATCTTGGTTCTCCCTTCACGGCAATTGAGTTCAAGACATGGGCCAGCGACTGCGTAATAAAGATAGACTACGCGTCAGTGGCTCATCCGCAGTCAAACGACCAAGTTGAAAGAGCAAACTCCCTCATCCTAGCCGGCCTAAAACCAAGATTATTTTATCTTCTAAGGGACCATGGCGGCAAACGGGTAGAAGAATTACCTAAAGTAGTCTGGGGGCTAAGGACATAGCGAAGCAGAGCAACAAGACAGACTCCCTTCTTCCTGGTCTACGGTACAGAAGCAATCCTCCCGGCAGACTTAATTTGGAATTCTCCACGAACAGAACAATATAGTGAAGGAGAGGCTGATGATACAAGGCGATTAGAAGTCGACAGCCTCGAAGAGTCCCGAATAAATGCACTTTTTCAATTAGCAAGATATCTCCAAGGGATGAGGCGCTACTATGACAAGAACGTCCATCACCGCACCTTCCAAGTAGGCGACGTGGTCCTAAAGAAGATTCAGAATATGAGTCCATGGGAAGGACCCTACATAGTATCTAAAGTAACAAGACCCGGGTCATTTGAGCTAGTCACTGAGGATGGTTCTCCATTGCCAAATTCATGGAATATTGAGCATCTGAAGAAATTCCATACCTAAGGATTATGCTACAGTCTCGACTCAGGGCAAATGTATCTATTTCCTAGATGTTAATAATGTGGATACATGGGTGTATGCCAAGTCTCGAGTGATGAGTGATTGTCAACTGGGATAATGCGCATGTTCTTTGGCTTGTGTTGTGCAGGTGTCGAGCATGGATACAGTGATCGAAGGCAAGGTGAAGGTCAAGTAGAGACGTGCCGTGCCGACGGATCGAGAGCGGTGAAGGGCGGACGTGAGGCTTGGACTGAGGGACCGGTGGCCTGAGGATCAGCTGTGGTGGCTGACAGCCTGGGACAGCGGCAAGTCTTCGCTGGAGACGTGCCAGTCGGTTTGACCTGAAAACCAACGAAGGATAAAACTGTGAAAATACCACTGGAACATGCCGGGTGAGACCAGACAGTTCCATACCACTGGAGACGTGCAAGTCTTCGCTCGTCGCTGTCCCAGGCTGCCAGCCACCACAGCTGATCCTCGGGCCTCTGGTCCCTCAGTCCAAGCCTCACGTCCGCCCTTCGCCACTCTCGGTCCATCGGCACGGCACGTCTCTACTTGACCTTCACCTCGCCTTTGATCACTGCATCCGTGCTCGACACCTGCACAACACAAGCCAAAGAACATGCGCATCATCCCAGTTGACAATCACTCATCACTCAGAGACCCGGCATACACCCATGTATCTGCAATCTCCCCCTCGATGAGTGCATTGTCAACTACCAACACAAATCATAGTAGAAAGAGAAGAAGGAAGAAGGAGAAGAGAGAACTCGACCAAATGACCCAAAAGCATAGCAAAGCCGAAGAAGGTCAAGTGGAAAGAGCAAGACAACTTGGTCCCCAAAGACATGGGCAACGGCTCGACGCAACCAAGCAAAGCAAAGCTAGCCCTCAAGAAGAGGTAGAACAGGCTCAACACCGCTAGCAAATCCCAATCGAAAATATCGAAGCAAAATGCTAGTCCCTCAAGATAGAGGCACAGAGGCTCAACACAACTAGCAAAGAAAGCTTGATACCGATGCCTTTCGGCCAACAAGAGACAACAAAGCTCAAGCTCCCCCTTAGTTGATCATCCAGGAGACATGCAAACTCTCCCCCTGGAAACTCCCCCTCAAATGAACACTCAGGAAGCACAAATGATTTGCAAATTCTCCCCCTTTGTTGAAAATGCACGAATCAAGTAAAAGGCTCTCCCCATCAGAAAGGGCACCAACAAAAGTGCTAACTAGGGAGGGTCTCCCCCTTCCATCATGCATATGAGTCAAAATGCAAGTTAACAGCTTCAGGAATATATTCAGGAGAATGCAAGGATGCTCTAAACAGTATAACTCTAATGACTCATCAACAGCATACAAGCTCAGCAAAGGCTCAAACTGATCACCAGATATGAAGTATGAACATATGAGCAGAAAGGAGTAGTTTTGAGTCAAAAGGTATTCACCATTAAAATAGCACTAGCAATGTATAAACAGGAGTCTGAACAAGTGCTAAACATGTATACAAGGTGAACTACCCCTAGCAAAGTTCAATCATCATGCTTAAGAATGTAACATACACTTGTGAATTCAAATTCAGATCGGAGTTGCAGCGGTGAAATTACACAAGTTCAATTGTTAGCATGTGATTGCGAGAGGTTGAAAGCTTGTCTTTGCCTAACTTTGCAACCGAGCGAAGCCTATGCCGAAGCAATCAGAAGCTTAAAGCTACAGTTTCGGTCATACACTACACGGCTCAAGTTTAACTCAAAGTGCAATGAGAAACCGTCTCGATACCGTGATGTGTTGACAAGTAATCCCATCTCGATCTTTTCAATTCACTAAAACTTGGTACAAATTTTAAACATGATATGAACAAACCAAGCAAGTGAATGACTCAGAACTAGAGACATAGCAACCTAGCATATATGAAAAGCACGAGTAAACTCAACACATCCTACACATGCTAGTTGCATATCTCAATGGTGAACATTTTCAGATTTGAAATTATTAAGCAAATTCACCATTTCAAAAATAGCTCAGCTCACAACATGTACTAGTGATCAGAAAGAGCATAAGCTACAAGCATCAACATAAGCATCGAAGCATACTACATGGAGCATAGTTACATTCTAGTGATTATAGACATGAAGCTCAGAATGTAAATGCGTATGCTAAAATGCAAAAGAAAAGAAAGACAAAAGAGTCAGTCAAATATACAAGATCCAAAATGTTTCCCTCAACTAAAAGGGGAAACACACACCAAGCTCACCCCTCAACCGATTAAAGGTTGATTCGTCTAAAGGCTTGGTGAAAATATCAGCCAGTTGATGATGAGTATCGACATGGCGAAGGTCGATATCACCCTTCTCCTGGTGGTCTCGCAAGAAATGAAAGCGCACATCAATGTGTTTGGTCTTCGAGTGAAGCACGGGGTTCTTAGCAACGCTAATGGCACTCGTGCTGTCACAAAGCAAAGGCACGCGAGAAAAGCTCAGACCAAAATCACGCAAAGTGGCCATCATCCAGAGCAACTGGGAACAGCAGCTAGCCGCAGCAACATATTCAGCCTCTGTGGTGGACTGAGCGACACTAGACTGCTTGCGAGAAGACCACGAAACAAGAGAAGAACCAATAAACTGGCAAGTCCCAGAAGTGGACTTGCGCTCAATACGGCAACCAGCAAAATCGGCATCCGAATAACCGCAAAGGGAGAGGGTGGAGGAAGCAGAATACCAAATCCCAAACTCAGGTGTGAAACGAAGGTACCTGAATATGCACTTCACTGCCTGACGGTGAGAAGTGCACGGCGACGCCTGAAAGCGTGCGCACAGACACACCGCGAACTGGATGTCCGGGTGTGTCGCCGTCAGGTAGAGCAGCGACCCAATCATGCTTCGGTACTCCTTCTGGTCCACTGCTTCTCCATCCACATCCGCATCCAGGGCAGTCGTCGTCGACATGGGTGTTGGAAGAGGCTTGGCCTCACCCATATCGAACCGCTTCAGCAAGTCCTTGGTGTACTTGCCCTGGTGCACAAACGTCCCCTCTCGGGATTGCTTGATTTGCAACCCGAGAAAGAAAGTTAGCTCGCCCATCATGCTCATCTCGAACCCCCTGCTCATAATATCTGCAAACTTGACAACCAAAGCGTGAGAAGAACCACCGAAAATGATATCATCCACGTAAATCTGGACCAAGAGAGTGTCTTTGCCTTGCTTGAGGAGAAAGAGCGTTTTATCTACACATCCCATTTTAAAACCATTAGCAAGCAAAAAGGTTTTCAGTTTATCATACCAGGCTCTAGGGGCTTGTTTCAAACCATATAAAGCTTTGTGAAGTTTAAAAACATGGTTTGGAAACTTGGGATTTTCAAAACCGGGGGGTTGCTCAACATACACTTTCTCTTCTATGTAGCCGTTTAAGAAGGCACTCTTGACATCCATTTGAAAGAGTTTAAAACCTTTGGATGCAGCAAAAGCCAAGAGTATCCTAATAGCCTCCAAATGAGCTACAGGAGCAAAAGTCTCCTCAAAGTCTATCCCCTCCTTCTGACTATAACCCTTGGCCACAAGACGCGCTTTGTTCCTCACAATGTGGCCATCCTCTCCTTGTTTGTTTTTGAAAACCCATTTTGTCCCAATAGGATTACAGTTAGGAGGGGGAGGAACTAGAACCCAAACCCGATTTCTCTCAAAATTTTCTAACTCCTCATGCATGGCATTGACCCAATCCGGATCCGTCAAAGCGTGTCCAACATCTCGGGGCTCAAAATTAGCAACAAAAGCAGAATGAGCGAAGTGAGAGATGTGCTGTGACCTGGACCGAGTAACCCGTTCGTCGATGCTGCCGATCATCTGCTGAGGCGGGTGCTGGCGCTGGATGTGTCGTGGCGCCTCCCGAGCTGAAGTAGCCTCCCCCTCAACAGCAGCTGGTGCCTCCCCGGGTACAAAAAGTACCGCTCGGGGTGGCGGATCCCACGGCCCCCAGGAAGAAGATGTGTCGGGGCCGTGAGTCGTCGTAGAAGCCGCTCTTTGCGGCACAGCAGGTGGAGGCAATGCTGGGTCATCTATGCCTTCAGCATCCTCGTCCTCATCATCGAAAAGAGGCTCACCAACCTCATGATTACCTGCTCGCTTAAAACGAGAAGAAGGACAAACGAGAGTCTCGTCGAAGGTGACATCTGATGTCTCCATGACTCGGTTAGTATCAAGGTTAAGTACACGATATGCGCGAGTGTGAGTGCCATAACCCAAAAATACACCGTCAGAAGAACGAGACTCAAACTTGTCCAGGTTGCCTTTCTTCAAAATAAAACAATGGCAACCGAAGACTCTAAAATAACTCACCTTGGGCTGTCTACCAAAACGCAGCTCATAAGAAGTCTTTTTCAAGAACGCTCTTAGAAAAATGCGATTGGAAATATAGCACACAGTGTTCATAGCTTCGGCCCAATAACGCCTAGGAGTCCTATGCTCATCGAGCATCGTCCTGACCATCTCAACAAGGGTCCGATTCTTCCTTTCTACAACACCATTCTGGGGCGGTGTGTAGGGGGAAGAAAACTGATGCTCCAAACCCAAGCGGCCACAAAACTTCTCAAAATCCGAATTCTTGAATTCAGAACCATTATCACTCCGAATTGCTCGCATCGAGTTCAAAGGGAACTCGTTTTGAAGATGCAAAATTAGATTACGAGCAAAGGAGAAAGTCTCGATCTTCTCAGCTAAAAAGAAGACCCACGAATATCTCGAAAAGTCATCAACAACAACAAGCACATACCACTTCCCCCCAACCGAGCTCACCCGAGCCGGACCAACAAGGTCCATGTGCATAAGCTCTCCAGGGCGCTTGGTCATGACTTGAGTCACCGGATGGTGGGGAGCGGCAACCATCTTCCCGTGTCTACAAGAGTGGCAAACAAGATCCTTCTCCATATGCAACTTGGGCAATCCTCGGATTAGGCCAAGTGAACTAAGCCTTGCAAGCTAGTCGAAGCTCAAATGTCCAAGTCTCCTATGCCACTTCCAAAGATCAGAGGAGGAAGGTCCAGCCACAAGACAACGAGAAGTGCCAAAAGACTCCGAGAAATTCACACGAAAGACTTTTCCAAAGGGCGAAATCAAACACACAAGATTGCCCTGAGGATCCAAAATACGGCTGAGATTTGGTTTAAAACGAATCTCATAGTCGTCGTCAAAGAGTTGCGAAACAGAAAGAAGGTTGAAATGCAAGTTAGAAACAAGAGCAACATCGCGCAACACAAAGTGCTCATTAACCCGCATAGACCCGCGAGACAATACCTTACCTTTGCTATTGTTGCCGAAAGTTATGTACTCCTTTCCGGCAACAGGGCTAAGGTTGGAGAACCACTTGGCGTTTCCGGTCATGTGCCTCGAGCAACCGGAATCCACTTCAACCAAATGTCCTCCAACCGTTTTACCTACATCAATAAAAAGACATAGGGTGAGCATACGGTCCAACACTGGGGTTAGTGAAGTAAGGGGAATACTAGTGTTAGGCCGGCTGCTCAAAAGAACGGTTAGCAGAAAAACCATTCCTAGCACGTCTACGAGAGGAGCGATCACCACATAGAGGAAAACATGGTCCGCTAAGAGAGGAGCGTCCATCGCGATACTCAAAACGCGGTGGGGGAAATGCTCAACTACAAAGCCTCCGCCACAGGGTCCATAGCCTACAACTGCAGGCTCCCGCCGGGCACGCTCTCTATGAGGCCTAGGCCTAGCAACTTGAGGCACTGCACCTCTAGGCCTAGCATCTCTCCTCGGAGCTCTCTGCTGCCTAGGCCTGGGAACTTGAGGTTCTGGACCTCTGGGCCTAGCAGCATGTCTCGGTGCTCTCCTCTGAACATTTGGCACATGTACATCATGGAAAGGATGGTACATGTCCGGGTTGTTCATCTCCCTAGCATGGCGCGCCTCTATCTTGCGCCTAAAGCAGAACTCGCTCAAGTGTCCATCTCTCCCACAGAGGTCACAATGATACCTCACCACACGCAAAGGGGGTTGTTGGTACTCATGGCTGTGGGTGTGGATCACTTTGCCCTTCTATGGCAAACACTCCTCCTAGATGGGTGGCATTGTGTCCAGCTTGTTTCTGAGGTGATTGGGTTTGGGATGCCATACTTGGTTCTTGGGTGGAGCTCTCGGGGGTTCCTCAAACACCCCATCCTTGGTGGTAGGCTTGACGGGCTCTTTGGGTGGAAGCTTGGTCAGTTTGGGAGTAGTGGTGGAGTTGGGCTTCTCACATGGATTCAGACCACTCGACTCTCCAACCTTCCCAAACGCAGAAAGATCAACACCCGGGGCAAAACCTACACCAGGACTTCCAGCAGCTCGCTTAAATTGGGAGATCATCATCCCGAGATGCGGCTCACTACAAGAGACCCATGACAAGATGGTCCGAAGGTATGTGTTTTCTTCCTCGGTTTGCATCTTGTCATGCTTCACATTGGCTATCTCCATCTCCAAGCCCTCACACAAAGCACACTTAGCCACACAAGTGCTACCTGAGTTGGCCTCCTCAAGAGACACAATCTTGGCATTCTTCTCTGCCAACTCAGATTGCAAGACAGGACAAGTCTTGCACGCACCCAACAGAGAAGGTCTAGCCTTCAGCTCATCCACCTCTCCTACCAACGCAGCATACTTACCTCTCAAAGTGAGAAGGTCAGTCATGTGCGTGGTGCACATTTCACACTCAACCTCCTCTGACACGACCACGGTGGACTTGGCAAACTCAAGCTCTCTCACTGTGTCCTCCCACTTCTGCCTAAACTCCTTGCGCTCTCTAGCGGCACGCCTAAGCAGCTTATCCTGACTAAGCAAGGCGGCAGTAAGCTTCTCATTCTCTGCAAAGAGCTCATCGTGGGTCATGGATACCTGGGAGGTGTCGTTGTCGTCGTTCAGAGGGGAGTTCACCAGCTCGCCGTCGACCTCCTTGCTGAGGGCCATGGTGCAGAGGCCGTCGTCGTCGGCGAAGAAGCAGAGACCGTTCAGCTTGTCCTCGATCCTCTTCTTCTTCTCGGACTCGTCGTCACTTGAGCAAGCGGAGTCGTCATCTGAGCCGTCGACGTCGCTGAGCGTGGCGAAGAACGCACGCTGCTCAGCCTGGGCCTTCTCCAAGTACTTCTTCTTGATGTACTCCTTGTCGAAGCCGTCCCTCCGCTTGTGCCTTGCGGGGACGTACTTCTCCTTGCGCTTGCCGGAGTCGTACTTGTGCCCATGATCGCCCTTCCCAGACGAATGCTTCTTCTTGGGACAGTTGGCGATGAAGTGGTCGGGGTCGCCGCACTCAAAGCATCCTGAGCGTCCTCCACCGCGGCGACGGTTCATGCGGTTGTTGTGGAACCGCGTGAACCGGTTGGCGAGCATTGCCAACTCGTCATCCCTCAACGACTCAAGCTGGTCCTCCGTGACAGAAAAGAGAGACGAAAGAGCAAAACCTCCAGAGGGGTTAGAAGAGCCAGAAACCAAAGCCATAGTCGGGCCAGAAGGATTCTCATAGGAAGCCCTCGACATGGCGTCAATCTCACTAGACTTGAGCTTACTAAAGAGCTCGTCGCAAGTGAGGGTCTCATAGTTAGATGATTCGATGATCGCCTGGACCTTTGAGTCCCACACCGACCGATCAAGAGTGTGCAAAAGCTTCAAAGCCCTCTCATGATCGTCAAAAGGCAACAACTCCTTGTTCGCTCTCATCTTGTTGACAATGACCTGAAAGCGAGTGAATAAACTCTCTATGCTCTCGCCAGGCATATGTCGAAAGTTCTCATACTCCCGCTTGTGCGTCTCATAGAGGTGGGATTTGACCTGAGTGGTTCCCTCATGGAAGCGCATGAGGGTCACCCAAATCTCGCGAGCCGTGGGGAGGTGAGAAACACGATCAAACTCAGACATGCTCAAACAGGAGAACAAGGCGTTACGTGCCCGGCTATTGGCCTCGTGCTCATCGATCTAGAGCTGAGTGACACGAGCAGCCAAGACAACGTAATCGGCCTTGTTGCAAATCTCCCAAACAAAAGAGCCCATGCTATGGAGATAGGCCGACATGCGTATCTTCCAATACGCATAGTTCGTCCCATCAAAGAACGGCGGTTTGCCCACGCCGCGATCCATGTCGCCTTCTGTGGATCTGGAACCGGCTAAGGTGGAAGATCCTTAACCTGCTCCGATACCAATTGAAGGACCGAGAAGCAACCAGAAAGCGACCAGAGGGGGGTGAATGGGAGCTTCAAAATTTCCTTTCGGAAACTAGTAGCCACTGTCCCGAGAATCACCCCAAAAGACAAACCCTAGAGCTTGCTAATGTCCACAACCCTAGATGTAGGGTGGATGCTTCCAAGAAACACAGCGGGACACTACACAACTCTAGAAAGCCAACGCAAAAGACGGAAACCAAATCCGACAACGAACGAACAGCCGGCGAATGAAAACACGCAAGGTAGTCTTGACCGGACTCTGGGCAGCGTCCGGTCGTCAGAAAACCAGTTTCGGACCTTACTGTTCGTGACCGGACTCTGGTGTACGGTGCGTCCGGTCAGGATAGTAGCATCCGGTCACAAGGACAAAAACAAGTGAACAGTACGCGCTGTGCGTCCGGTCAGTGAGCTCCACAAGCGTCCGGTCAACCAGTAGGAAATCGTAGTGAACGTTCAACGACCGGACTCACCTAGCCAGCGTCCGGTCGTCCCGACCCCTGCATCCGGTCACCCCGTGACAGCACAGTTCATCCACCGATTTGAATCAAACTCTCCCAAAACGAAACCTCTAGGGTTCAAACTTGGAGAGATGAGTCACAAGGAGTATAGTGAGCTATCTCTAAGAGATCATGGCTCGAACCTATCTCCAAATCGATGAATTGAAGACTTTTGGGGGAAGGGAGAAAACTTGATCTGAAACAAAAAATCGATCGATCTCCTAGACCGTGAGGTTAGAGATTAATTCCTTCGGAGGAAAGAAGTGCCTCACGATCTAGAACAACTTGGTTCAAGCGGATTTGCAAAAGATGAACCGAACAAAGAGATCAAGCGACGGGAAGAACATGGAGAGAAAGGATTCCGCGAAGAACACGAACAAAACGTGAATCACACCCACGAATCTGCAACCGTGTGGCTACCACACGCTACAACAGTGAGGATACGACCTCACTTCCTCAAAATCAACAGTACACAGAGGGAAGTCTCTCTGCGGATCTCAGCTAGCTACAGTAGGGGATGGGAGAGCAGGAAACCCTAAGTGCGAAAGAGCAAATGACTGAGATGCCAAGGGAGGAGGGAGTCTCCCGACTACTTATCCTACTACTAGCCTAAGTCTAATTCCTACTCTACCCCTCTCTATTCTAATTACAGAGCGAACCAGCTAAACCCTAGGGTTATTCTGGACCAACTCGGTGGTAGGTGTATCCGACGGCCACGCCCGCACAATTCGAAGCGTTGCCTCGACGCAACCTCCAGATTGCCGCTACGTGCCGCCACCGCTCTGCACCCCCGGTTTTGTGGCCCAAACCGGGAAACCAGCCTTTTCCAGCCATCCCCCGGTTTTGAGGCCCAAACCGGGAAACCAGCCCACCAGCTTCTGAGTTTTGAGGCCAAACTCAGCAATCCCTCAGCGCCCAGGTTTTGAGGCCCAAACCTGGAAACCGTCCTCAGCCCGAGTTTTGTGGCCAAACTCGGAAACCATCCGCACCCAGGTTTTGAGGCCCAAACCTGAAAACCGTCCACCCGATGGTTTTTCCCTGGCTCTACCACCAAACCGACGTCGTAGAGGGGATGCACCGCCCGTGCACCCCGTCCACCGACACGTGTCCCCAAGTCTACGACTTAGGCAACACATGACCGCAAGTCTTCGCTCGTCGCTGTCCCAGGCTGCCAGCCACCACAGCTGATCCTCGGGCCTCTGGTCCCTCAGTCCAAGCCTCACGTGCGCCCTTCGCCACTCTCGGTCCATCGGCACGGCACGTCTCTACTTGACCTTCACCTCGCCTTTGATCACTGCATCCGTGCTCGACACCTGCACAACACAAGCCAAAGAACATGCGCATCATCCCAGTTGACAATCACTCATCACTCAGAGACCCGACATACACCCATGTATCCGCACTTTCATCTTCGACAATGGTATGATGACTATCACCCTGGCTGATGTCTTTATGATGACTGGTCTGAATGTAACACTACCAGTGTATCCTTACAAATACAAGAATAAAAGCAACCAAAGAGCCGTCAGTTCTGGATGTGGATGGGTCAAATACATTCAGACCTATATGGAGTCATCTAGTATTGTCTCTGATAAAGAGCTGAAAGCCTTTATGAATATGTGGCTATGTAGATTTATCTTCTGTGGAAAATCCAATGAACCCACTCTGAATCATATGGTGATGGCCGAAGACCTATCTGCAGGCACTAAGATCCCATTAGGTAAATACCTCTTGGGGTCTGTATATCACATGATGCATCAGATCACTCTCCAGATGTATACGGGCAGAGAAATCTCTTGTGTGAGTGGTCCCTGGTGGCTGGTCCAGATGTGGTTCCAACTATATATGCACCAGATTGTTTCTGTGAGCATCCTCAACCTGAGTTTCCCTTCGATTAATTATGCTGAAGGCAGCGCAGCAAGGGTCAAAGCCTGTCAGACTTATGGGGAAGCAGCATCATCTATCAGCATTGACATGGACATCGGTCATCTCTTCAAATTGTTCTTCAAAGGCTTTGACAACGTACTTTGGCTTCCTTACAGAGAGAATGAAAACCTGACCCTTCCTTGTAAGTTTAACTATGAATCCGGCTGTGCAGACAAAACATCCATCGATATCTTCAACTCTTTCATCAAACCTTGTATTTTGCCAGCCGAATTTCATCATGGAAGATTAGTGCAATCCACCTATGAGTTCTATTATCCAAACATGGTAGCTGGACAATTAGGGTGCGGCCAGTTGCCCCCAAGACCTTTCTTTTCAACAACAATAAGGTCCAGAGAAGTAATCATAGAGGGGATAATGGCCAAAAAAAATCTTTGAACTAGGATGGGAGCTGCCAACATATGAACCATCCCCATTTGGGATAATAGACATTGCTCATCCTTACTTCATTTCCTGGTGGAAAGAATGGTACGCTCATCTCTTCAATGCACCAGTTCATCCCTTATGTCAAAACTTGCAACCTGACTTCGCTTCTGACAGTGAGGTAACCTTATTACACTTATCGTTCTCCACTCTTGAATTCACACTTTTCTTTAACATTCGGCTATACATAGGATCCTGAGCCTACACCCCCTGTCAAGGTGATCCAATATTACTTGGCTGGACCCAATCCTGTCCTGGGTTTTAATGCTCCAAGCTTGAGTACTTTCATGAGGATCCCTGCGACTGCACCTTCAGGAGGAGAGAGCAAAAGAAAGGCACTTGAGAATGCCTCTTTATCCAAGAAGCCAAGGACTAAAAGGGTTAAGTAGCTTTATTTATCAATAAATCTGACCAATTCCATACTCCATCACTTTTTGTAGCCACAAGTCAAAATTCCAAAGTTAGGCAGCACTTCAGCCACTGCAAAACCATCTTGGCAACGCGCAATTTATTCTTCTTTATATTCTCTAACACTTTAAGACGAACCAAGTGCAAGTCCTCTAATTCGTCCATCATCAAATTTTTATAATCTTCCTTCTTTAGATCATTCTGCAGTGTAACTCGTCTTGAACCCGACTGCAACTCCCATGGCAACACAGCACAATGTCCATAAACCAACTCGTAGGGAGATACTTGAGTAGACCCATGACATGCCATTCGGTAAGCCCATAATGCCTCATTAAGAACCGAATGCCATTTCTTCGGGTTCTCATCAATCTTCTTCTGGATAATCTTAATCATAATTTTATTTGATGCTTCGGCTTGACCATTGGCTTGCGCATAATAAGGAGAGGAATTACACAACTTGATCCCCATCTCTTCAGCGAAATCACAAAATTCGGATGATGTAAATTGGGTCCCTTGATCCGTTGTTATAGTTTGAGGGATCCCGAATCGGTGAACTATATGCTCCTTGACAAAATTGACCATGTTTTCTGATGTAACATTCTTCAAAGGCACAACCTCAACCCATTTGGTAAAGTAATCTGTAGCCAATAGTATGAATTTGTGTCCTTTGCTGGAAGGAGGATGAATTTGACCAATTAAATCTATAGCCCATCCTCTAAACGGCCATGGCTTGATAATTGGATTCAAAGCCGATGCTGGAACTCTCTGAACATTTCTGAATCTTTGACAATCTTGACATCCTTTATAATATTCAAAACAATCCTCAAGCATAGTCGGCCAAAAGTAACCGGTCCTTCTTATTATCCATTTCATTCGGTAGGCCGATTGATGTGCGCCACATAATCCTTCATGCACTTCATACATCAGCTTCCTGTCTTCTTCTTGACTCAGACATTTTAGTAGCACCCCATCTATAGATTTATAGTACAATCGATCGTCAAGAAGTGTAAACTTGATAGCTTTATACCTGAGCTTTCGGGAAACCTTTTGTGATGGATTTTCTAAGTAGTCGGTAATTTCTCTTCTCCAATCATCAACCATACAACCTTCATCCAAAGCAAAAACTTCTTGATCTTCCCGATATCCCGAAGCTGCCTGAGCTAACTTATTTGCTTCTTCATTATGCCCCCTAGGGATATGATGCAAAGTTGTTATCTTGAAATATTTCAAAAGCCCCTGACATTCTTCATAATACTCTCTCAATACATCACTTTTGCATTCATATTGACCAGTTAATTGGTTGATAACTAACTCAGAGTCCCCGAAGATCTCGACAGCAGCGGCTTTTATTTCCACAAGAAGCCGAAGCCCCCTGAGTAAGGCTTCATACTCTGCTTGGTTGTTGGTAACAATAAACTCAATGGGGATAACATACTTGAAAGTAAATCCTCATGGAGAAATCAAGAAAATACCGACACCGCCACCTTTACTACAAGATGAGCCATCGAAGAACAATGTCCAAGGTGCAATATTTACTATACTGGCAGAAGGATCACGATGATGAGTAACAAAATCGGCAATAATTTGACCTTTCACTGCCTTTGCCGATTCGTATCTTAAATCAAATTCTGACAATGCTAAAATCCACTTGCCGATTCTTCCGTTTAGAATGGGCATTGACAGTATATGCTTTATTACATCAAATTCAGAAACTATTACGCATTCGGCATTTAACAAGTAATGCCAAAACTTGGTGCACGAGTAATACACACATAAACAAAGTTTCTCCGTAGCCGAATACCTCGTCTCTAGCTCTAACAGTTTTCAGCCAAGATAAGCTATTACTCTTTCCTTCTCTTCAAATTCTTGCATAAGGGCCGATCCTATTGTTAGTCCATCGGCCGCCACGTACAATTTGAAAGGTTTACCAAACTGAGGAGGTATTAATACTGGTGGTGCCTTCATATATTCTTTAATTTCATCAAAAGCTTTCTGCTGTACGTCACCCCATATGAATTTTTGATCTTTTTTAAGCTTCAGCAACGGAGAAAAAGGCAAAACTCTTTCCGATAAGCCAGATATGAACCTCCTCACAAAATTAATCTTGCCAAGTAACGATTGCAATTCTATGAGGTTGGTTGGAGGGACAACTTTGTCTATTGCTTCCATGCTTTTCTTTCCGACTTCAATTCCTCCTTTATGGATCAGAAACCCCAAAAACTCTCCTGCCGAAACTCCAAAAGCACATTTGTTTGGATTCATCCTCAAACCATGCTTCCTTGTGCATTCCAAAATCTTCCTCAAATCAGCCAGATGTTCTTCATAATTCCCAGATTTTACGACCACATCATCAATATAGATTTCTACAATCTTGCCGATTAATTCATGGAAGATATAATTCATAGCTCTTTGATAAGTTGCGCTGATATTTTTTAATCCGAATGTCATAACAACCCATTCAAACAAACCAATATGGCCAGGACACCTAAAGGCTGTCTTTGAGATATCTTTCACTGCCATAAAGATCTGATTATATCCAGCATTACCATCCATAAAGCTGATGACTTCGTAACCAGCTGTTGCGTCAACAAGCAATTCGGCAACCGGCATCGGATAACTGTCCATTGGAGTAGCTTTATTGAGATCTTTAAAATCAATGCAGACCCTCATCTTTCCATTCTTTTTATATACTGGAACTATATTTGAAATCCAATCTGCATATCTACATGGCTGAATGAAATTTGCTCTTAATAATCTCTCAGCCTCCTTTTTTACGTCGGCTAGTACTTCTTCCTTAAAAATCTTCCGAGGAGGTTGCTTGTAAGGGCGATACCCAGGTTTGATCGGCAGTCGATGTTCAACAATGGAACGATCTAGTCCGGGCATCTCTGTGTAATCCCATGCAAAACAATCTTTGAACTCCTTTGAAAGATTTATTAATTTTAGCCTATACTCTGGATCCAAATTTGTACTGACATATATTGGTCTTGCCTTAGCTTCATTACCAATATCTACTTCTTCTAACTTATCAGCCGACATGAAGCCTTGTCCCAACTTCCCTTCGTTTCCATCAATTGGGTTACCCATCCAAGAATTACTTTGAGAGTCAACTACTTGGATCGGCTATTCTGTCCCACCGGGCATGCCAAAAAGTGTGTTGACGCAAAAAGTGACGCGCCGCGCCTCACACATAGCAAGTCGAAAAGCTAGCTTCAATCGGGTGCCCGGACGATTTGGAATCCGAAGACGTGCCAGTCGGTTTGACCTGAAAACCAACGAAGGATAAAACTGTGAAAATACCACTGGAACATGCCGGGTGAGACCAGACAGTTCCATATGTACGGCTTTGAAAGCCAATCACGACGGCACACAGCTATAGAAGCTGTCTGTCAGAGCATGTTTATAAAGTCATTCAGCTAATATGAGAAACAGAACATGTAAAGCATATTAACTGCCGAATGCATATGTAAAGAAATACATGCTTGAACAAATGAAAGCTAGTATTAAAACATTATAAACAGGTAACTTGCAAATATAAAACTATTCAAATAACACAGGCATAGGCTAATCCAACTAATCTGCCGCACGTTTAGTCTTCATAAACCTGTCAAGCATAAACTCAAGCAAAGCTAATCCACTGCATGATACCACTTGCCATAAGTCTACACCACTTCTTATAATTAGATTAATCCACCGCATGATACAATCTAATTATAACAAGCTAAAAGCATGCATGTATCTGAACAGATCTACAAAAGCTCATTACTCACGTAAGCTTAACCAAGATCGACAAACTAGCCGAGTTGGGGTCCATGAGGAAGGAACATACAAGCAAGCACGATCAAACCAATCTAAAACCTGCATCTGCCTCACGATACCTTGTCTTATCAAAGTCTAACCGTGATTGACATGCATGAACCCACAATATGTGACAATCTAGATTAAAAGTTGATCCGGCCATCATGATCTTATGATTAACAAAACACAAAGCAAGCTTGTGAAAAGGGGCCAAACAAAGATCAATCAAGATTGGGCAAAAGAGTGTTACAAGAATTACATAATAAAACACATAACACATGATAACTTAATGAATCCATCAGATTTGCCAGATCTAACAGAGCTGATAACTATTTTTACCCATGACTTAATCCGCCGCACGATACAAGGCACAAGCAAAAACCTCCCGTCATAAGCTTAAATCCGCCGCACGATACTAAGCTTAACAAACGAGACTACTTGCATCATATCTAAATCCACCACATGATACTAGACATGATAACAAGGTTGTCGGGACTTACGGAGGTCGACGGATCGATGATTCCTCTTGAAGAACTCGACGACACGACTAAGGACTCGAAGGTGGCACAGGGCCGGTTTGTATTGATATGGTTGTGAACAGTTTTACAATGGTCGAGGGCTTATATTTATACCCCGGACAAAAATATGAGTCCTAGACGATTACGACTTATACAATGAAATTTGGAAAGATACAAATCTTATTCCTATTTCTTTCTCTTGGTGTCCTCTAATGTCTTGCACCCTCTCGTGCGAGCCGATTCACTCTTTGAACGATGTCACCATTTCGCAGGATACCCGATTGTACGGGCACTTGCCGAAATCTTGAGGACTAGCCGACCGCTTAGATAGCTGCTGAATGCTTTCCCCATTGTCAACTGGGCCCTCTTGGCATCCTCTTACGCGTGCGAAATTCTAGTGTTAACACCTGCTGTAGCAACTGAGATCCGCAGAGAACCATACCTCTATGTACTGGAGATTTTGAGGAAGTGAGACCGTAATCTCACTGTTGTAGCGTGTGGTAGCCACACGGTTGCAGATCGATGTGTTGATTCACGTTTTGTTCGTGTTCTTCGCGTTCTTCGTTTCTCCGCGATTTTCCCGTCACTCGATCTCCCTCTCTACTGCGTCTTTTCAAAATCCGTTTGAATCAACTTGTTCTTTATAGTGAGGAGATCATTTCCACTGAAGGAATTCATCTAACTCCTCACGAACAAGTAGATCGGGTTGATTTCGTTTTCGTGGC
The DNA here is from genome assembly GCA_009763385.1 of Coix lacryma-jobi var. lacryma-jobi. NCBI lineage: Eukaryota > Viridiplantae > Streptophyta > Magnoliopsida > Poales > Poaceae > Coix > Coix lacryma-jobi. The sequence goes on from CM019829.1 coordinate 96,331,707, forward strand.
GCTTTTTCGGTTCATATTCCCTCTTCTTCGATTCCCAGTGATTGAGTTGTTTTGAGCGGCTGATTTCTTGGGGATAGTCTCCTAAGTACCTCGTGATCATCTTCTCCAAGTTTGGGAACTAGGGATTTTGAGTTGAATTGGATTTGGAGAGATTTGGGAGAGAGGCGTTCAAAATTGCCCTCTCTGGTCGGTCGCGGACAGTCCGCCACCTAACCGGCGGACAGTCCGTGCGTCGGGGTCGGCCTGACCAGTGGCCTGACTCCGCGCTGTTGGTGCTGACTCAGAACACCCGCGGACAGTCCGCAGTACTGAGTCGCGGACAGTCCGGGAAGCATCCAAGGGCTGTTCAGCAACATTGCTGTTTCGCTCTCTTGGCCGGCGGACAGTCCGCCACCTGAGCCCGGACAGTCCGCCGTTGGGCAGACAGTCCGTGGTCTGTAACCCCGACAGTCCGCGAGTTGGCTGCTTGTTGAGTTTTAGTGCGTTTGCTCTCCCGGCTTCTTCGCTTGGTTTCCGGACTTCTCGGTTGGTCCTTTAGTTCACCTAGGAACCTCTCTAAGTATCTTTGCTACTTGTTAGCATCGATATTTGGGGATTTACCAACGTAGCCTTTAATCTACACTCGGGACTCAGTTTTTAGGGGTCGAACTTGTGCCGGTGCTTTTGACGTTGACTTGCTATCGCTTTGTGGTGCCTCGCTGTGATCCTAGGGATCATCCACCCTCTTCCAAGGGTCGTGGGCATCACGGTTTCGATCGAAGCTTTTGGGGTTGATTTCTGGGACAAAGGCCGAAGTTTTGAGAGAAATTTTTGAGCTCCCATTCACCCCCCCTCTGGTCGCCTTGCTTTTGCATTCTCGTTCCTTCAATTGGTATTGGAGCGGGTTAAGGATCTTCCACCTTAGCCGGTTCCAGATCCACCGAAGGCAACATGGATCGCGGCGTGGGCAAACCGCCGTTTTTCGATGGGACGAACTATGCGTATTGGAAGATACGCATGTCGGCCTATCTGCAGAGTTTGGGTGCTTCCATCTGGGATATTTGAAACTTTGCCAATTACGTGGTCTTGGCTGCTCGTGTTACTCAGCATCAGATCGATGAGCACGATGCCAATAGCCGAGCCCATAATGCTCTTTTCTCATGCTTGAGCATGACGAAGTTTGATCGCGTTTCTCACCTCGCTACGGCTCGGGAGATTTGGGCTACCCTCATGCGCTTCCATGAGGGAACCACTCAAGTCAAAACCTGTCTCTATGAGTCATTCAAGTGAGAGTATGAGAACTTTCGACATATGCCTGGTGAGAGCATAGAAAGTTTATTCGCTCGCTTTTAGGTGATTGTCAACAGGATGAGGGCTAACAAGGAGCTATTGCCTTTCGACGATCATGAGAGAGCTTTGAAGCTTTTGCACACTCTTGATCGGTCGGTGTGGGACTCAAAGGTTCAGGCGATCATTGAATCACTTAACTATGAGACCCTCACATGCGACGAGCTCTTCAGTAAGCTCAAGTCCAGTGAGATTGATGCCATGGCGAGGGCTTCTTATGAAAATCCTTCTGGCCCGTCGATGGCTTTGCTTTTTGGCTCTTCTGCTAACCCTTCTGGAGGATTTGCACTCTCTTCTCTTGTTTCTGTCACAGAGGAGCAGCTGGAGTTCATGGGGGATGACGAGTTGGCTTTGCTCGCCAACCGGTTCTCGCGGTTCCACAACAACCGCATGAACCATCGCCGTAGAGGAGGACGCTCGGGCTGTTTCGAGTGCGGCGACCCCAACCACTTCATCGCCAATTGCCCAAAGAAGAACAAGCAAGTCTTCGGCAAGGCGGATCATGGGCACAAGTACGACTCCGACAAGCGCAAGGAGAAGTACGTCCCCGCGAAGCACAAGTGGAAGGGCGGCTTCAACAAGGAGTACATCAAGACGAAGTACTTGGAGAAGGCCTAGGCTGAGCAGTGTGCCTTCTTCGCCACGCTCAGCGATGTCGATGACTTGGATGACAACTCCGCTTCCTCAAGCGATGACGAGTCCGAGAAGAAGAAGAGGATCGAGGACAAGCTGAACAACCTCTGTTTCTTCGCCGACAACGAGGGCTTCTGCACCATGGCCATCGGCAAGGAGGTCGACGGCGAGCTAGAGGAGATCCCTTGGAACGACGATGACGACGATGACACCTCCCAGGTATCTCAGACCCCCGATAAGCTTTCTGCTGAGGTCAAGAAACTTACTGCCGCCCTTCTTAGTCAAAACAAGCTGCTTAGGCGTGCTGCTAGAGAGCGGAAGAAGTTTACGCAGAAGTGGGAGGATGCGGTGAAGGAGCTTGACTCTATCAAGTCCACCGTTGTTGTGACCGAGGAGGATGAGTGTGAGATGTGCTCCACACACACATGACTGACCTTCTCACTTTAAGAAGTAAGTATGCTGTGTTGGTAGGAGAGGTGGATGAGCTTAAGGCTAGATCATCGCTGTTGGGTGCGTGCAAGTCCTGTGCAGGCTTGCAATCCGAGTTGGCAGAGAAGAATGCCAAGATTGTGTCTCTTGAGAAGGCCAGCTCGGGTAGCACCTGTGTGTCAAGATGCGCTTTGTTTGAGGGTTTGGAGATGGAGATTGCGAATGTGCAGCATGACAAGATGCAAACCGAGGAGAAAAACACATACCTTCGGACCATCTTGTCATGGGTGTCTAGTGGTGAGCCGCAGCTTGGGATGATGATCTCCTAATTCAAGCGTGCTGCTGGAGGTCCAGGTATAGGCTTTGCTCAGGGTGTTGAGTGTGCTTCATCTTTTGGCAAGGTTGGAGAGTTTAGTGGTCTTAACCCGAGTGAGAAGCCCAACTCCACCACTACTCCCAAGCTTACCAAAATTCCACCCAAAGAGCCTCTTAAGCCTAACACCAAGGATGGTGTGTTTGTTGGACCTCCGAGAGCTCCACCCAAGAAACAATCATGGGCTCCAAAACCAAACCACCTCAAGAACAAGCTAGAGACAATGCCACCCATCCAGGAGGAGCTAATGCCACAAAAGGGCAAAGTGATCCACACCCACTACCGTGAGTACAAACAACCCTCTATGAGAGCGTTGAGGTACCATTGTGAGCACTATGGGAGAGATGGACACTTGAGTGAGTTTTGCTTTCGGCGCAAGAGAGAGGCGCGCTGTGCAAAGGAGATGAACAACACTACCATCCTTTCCATGATGTACATGTGCCGAATGTTCAGAGGCGTGCTGCTAGGCCTAGAGGTCCAAAACCTCAAGTTCCTAGGCCTAGGGCGCGAAGAGATCATGCCCGGCGGGAGCCTGCAGTTGTGGGCTATGGACCCCGTGGCGGTGGCTTTGTAGTTGAGCGCTTTCCCCCATCGCGTTTTGAGTATCGCGATGGACGCTCTTCCCTTAGCGGACCACGTTTTCCTCTACGTGGTGATCCCTCTTCCCGTAGGCGTGCTAGGAATGGTTTTTCTGCTAACCGTTCTTTTGAGCAGCCGGCCCAACACTGGTATAATTCCCATTTCACTCACCCCAATGTTGGACCGTATGCTCACCCTATGTCTTTTTGTTGATGTAGGTAAAACGATTGGAGAACGTTTGGTTGGTGGATTCCGGTTGTTCGAGGCACATGACCGGAAACGCCAAGTGGTTCTCCAGTCTTAGTCCGGTCGCCAGAAAGGAGTTTATCACCTATGGCGACAATAGCAAAGGTAAAGTGTTGTCTCGTGGGTCGGTTCGAGTTAATGAGCACTTTGTGTTGCGTGATGTTGCTCTTGTTTCTAACTTGCATTTTAACCTTCTTTCTGTTTCACAATTTTTCGATGATGATTATGAGATTCGTTTTAAGCCGAATCTCAGTCGTATTTTGGATCCTCAAGGCAATCATGTTTGTCTGATTTCGCCCTTTGGGAAAGTTTCATGCGAATTTCTTGGAGTCATTTGGAGTTTCTCGTTGTCTTTTGGCTGGACCTTCCTCCTCTGATCTTTGGAAGTGGCATAGGAGACTAGGACATTTGAGCTTCGACTTGCTTGCAAGGCTTAGTTCACTTGGCCTAATCCGAGGATTGCCCAAGTTGTGCATGGAGAAGGATCTTGTTTGCCATTCTTGTAGACATGGGAAGATGGTTGCCGCTCCCCACCATCCAGTGACTCAGGTCATGACTAAGCGCCCTGGAGAGCTTTTGCACATGGACCTTGTTGGTCCGGCTCGGGTGAGCTCGGTTGGGGGGAAGTGGTATGTGCTTGTTGTTGTCGACGATTTTTCAAGATCTTCGTGGGTCTTCTTTTTGACTGAGAAGACTGAGACTTTCTCTTTTGCTCGCAATCTGATTTTGCGTCTTCAGAATGAGTTCCCTTTGAACTCAATGCGAGCTATCCGTAGTGATAATGGTTCCGAGTTTAAGAACTCGGATTTTGAGAAGTTTTGTAACTCTTTGGGTTTAGAGCATCAGTTTTCTTCCCCCTACACACCGCCACAGAATGGTGTTGTAGAGAGGAAGAATCAGACCCTTGTTGAGATGGCCAGGATGATGCTCGATGAGCGTAGGACTCCTAGGCGATATTGGGCCGAGGCTATGAGCACTGCATGCTATATTTCCAATCGCATTTTTCTCAGAGCTTTCTTGAAAAAGACTTCTTATGAGTTGTGTTTTGGAAAACAACCCAAGGTGAGTTATTTTAGAGTTTTCGGTTGCCATTGTTTTATACTCAAAAAGGGCAACTTGGACAAGTTTGAGTCTCGTTCTTCTGACGGTGTATTTTTGGGTTATGGCACTCATACTCGCGCATATCGTGTACTTAACCTTGATACTAACCGAGTCATGGAGACATCCGATGTCACCTTCAACAAGACCATGGTTTGTCCTTCTTCTCGTTTTGAGCGTGCAGGTGATCATGAGGTTGGTGAGCCTCTTTTTGATGATGAGGACGTGGGTGCTGAAGGGATGGATGACCCAGCACCATCTCCACCTGCTGTGCCGCAAAGAGCGGCCTATACTACCACTCACGGCCCCGACCCTTCTTCTTCGACTACTTGGGGGCCGTGGGAACCGCCACTTCGGGCTCTACCGTTTGTACCCGGGGAGGCACCAGCTGCTGTTGAGGGGGAGGTTTCTTTAGCTCGGGAGGCGCCATGACACATTCAGTGCCAACACCCGTCTCAACAGATGATCGGCAGCATCGACAAACGTGTCACTCGGTCTAGGTCTCAACAAATCTCTCACTTTGCTCATTCTGCATTTGTTGCTGATTTTGAACCTCGAGATGTTGGACACGCTTTATCTGATCCGGATTGGGTCAATGCCATGCATGAGGAGCTTGAAAACTTTGAGAGAAATCGGGTTTGGGTTCTTGTTCCTCTTCCTCCTGAGTGTCATCCTATTGGGACAAAATGGGTTTTAAAAAACAAACAAGGAGAGGATGGCCATGTTGTGAGAAACAAGGCCAGATTTGTAGCCCAGGGGTATAGTCAGAAGGAGGGGATAAACTATAAGGAGACTTTTGCTCCTGTAGCCCGTTTGGAGGCAATTAGGGTTTAAACTTTTTCAAATGGATGTCAAGAGTGCCTTCCTAAACGGCTACATAGAAGAGGAGGTGTATGTGAAACAACCCCCCGGTTTCGAAAATCCCAAGTTTCCAAACCATGTTTTTAAACTTCACAAAGCTTTGTATGGTTTGAAACAAGCCCCTAGAGCCTGGTATGATAGGTTGAACACCTTTTTGCTTGCTAAGGGTTTTAAAATGGGATGTGTGGATAAAACGCTCTTTCTCCTCAAGCAAGGCAATGACACTCTCTTGGTTCAGATTTACGTGGATGATATCATTTTTGGTGGTTCTTCTCATGCTTTGGTTGCCAAGTTTGCAGATACTATGATCAGGGAGTTTGAGATGAGCATGATGGGCGAGTTGATGTTTTTCCTCGGGTTGCAAATCAAGCAATCCCGAGAGGGGACGTTCGTGCACCAGGGCAAGTATACCAAGGACGTATTAAAGAAGTTCGATATGGGTGAGGCCAAGCCTCTTCCAACACCCATGTTGACCACGACGGCCCTAGATGCAGACAAGGATGGAGAAGCTGTGGACCAGAAGGAGTACCGGAGTATGATCGGGTCGCTGCTGTACCTGACGGCGACATGCCCGGACATCCAGTTCGCGGTGTGTCTTTGCGCGCGATTTCAGTCATCACCGCGCACCTCTCACCGTCAGGCGGTCAAGCGCATTATGAGGTACTTATGCTTCACACCTGAGTTTGGGATTTGGTATTCTGCTTCCTCCACCCTCTCCCTTTGCGGTTATTCTGATGCCGATTTTGCTGGTTGCCGAATTGAGCGCAAGTCCACTTCTGGGACTTGTCATTTTATTGGTTCTTCTCTTGTATCTTGGTCTTCTCACAAGCAGTCTAGTGTCGCCCAGTCTACCACAGAGGCTGAGTATGTTGCTGCGGCTAGCTGCTGTTCCCAGTTGCTTTGGATGATGGCCACTTTGCATGATTTTGGTCTGAGCTTTTCTCGCGTTCCTTTGTTTTGTGACAGCACGAGTGCTATTAGTGTTGCTAAGAACCCCGTGTTGCATTCTAAGACCAAACACATTGATGTGCGTTTTCATTTTCTGCGAGACCACTATGAGAAGGGTGATATCGACCTTCGCCATGTCGATACTCATCATCAGTTGGCTGATATTTTCACCAAGCCTTTGGACCAATCAACTTTTGCTAGGTTAAGAGGCGAGCTTGGTGTGTGTTTCCCCTTTTAGATGGGGGAAACATTTTTGGTTCTTGTATTATAGACTGACTTTTTTTCTTTCAATTGGTTTCATCATGCATCTTTGCATTTCATCTTGCATATTTACATTCAGAGCTTCATGTATATAATCTTTAGAATGTGACTATGCTCTGTATAGTGTATGCTCCGATGCTTTATGATGATGCTTGTAGCTTATGCTCTTTCTGATCACTGATACATGTTGTGAGCTGAGCTATTTTATGAACGGTGAACTTGCTTAATGAACATAAAAACTTGAAATTGTTCACCATTGAGATATGCAACTAGCATGTGTAGAATGTGTTGAATTCACTTGTGCTTTTCATATATGCTAGGTTGCTATGTCTCTTGTTCTGAATCATTCACTTGCTTGGTATGTTCATATTCTGCTTTAAAATTCAAACCAAGACTAAGTGAATTGGAAAGATCGAGATGGGATTGCTTGTCAACACATCACGGTATCAAGACTGTTTCTCATTGCACATTGAGTTAAACTTGAGCCGTGTAGTGTATGACCGAAACTGTTGCTTTAAGCTTCTGATTGCTTCTGCATAGGCTTCGCACAGTTGAAAAGTTAGGCAATGACAAGCTCTGAACCTCTCGCAATCACATGCTGAAATTTGAACTTGTGTAATTTAACCGTTGCAACTCCGATAAAATTTGGATACACAAGTCTATGTTTCATTCTATAGCATGATGATTGAACCTTGCTAGGGGTAGTTCACCTTGTATACATGTTTAGCACTTGTTTGACTTCCTGTCTATACATGTTTAGTGCTATTTTGATGGTGAATACCTTTTTGGCTGAAAACTACTCATTTTGCTCCAATGTTCAGATTTCGTATTTGGTGATCAGTTTGGGCCTTTGCTAGCATTATGTGCATATTGTTGAAACATCAGATTAGCATTTTGTCAAGCATCTTCTCATTCTATCGACTATATTCCTGAAGCTGCTAACTTGCATTTTAATTCATATGCATTTTGGAGGGGAGATACTTGATAGTGCATTTTCAACTAAGGGGGAGAAATTTGCCAAATCATAAGGGAGAAATCTTATCTTGGTTGTGTGCACTATTGGAGGGGGAGTTTGCGCTGGCTCGGATTTTGGATTTTCCAATTGATTCAGAGCTTTTTCTGCTAGTTGTGTTGAGCCTTTGTGCCTCTTTCTTGAGGGACTAGCGACTTTGCCTTTATGCTCTTCAGTTGGTATCGAGCTTTCTCGCTAGCGGTGTTGAGCCCGTTCTGCCTCTTCTTGAGGGCTAGCTCTATTCTGCTTGAATTTCAATTGGTATTTCAATTGGTGTCGAGCTTTCTCGCTAGCGGTGTTGAGCCTGTTCTACCTCTTCTTGAGGGCTAGCTTTGCTTTGCTTGGTTGCGTCGAGCCGTTGCCCATGTCTTTGGGGACCAAGTTGTTTTGCTCTTTCACTTGACCTTCTTCTGGCTTTGATATGCTTTTGGGTCATTTGGATGAGTTCTCTTCTTATTCTTCTTCTTCTTCTTCCTTCTTCTACTTCATTATGATTTGTGTTGGTAGTTGACAATGCACTCATCAAGGGGGAGATTGTGGATACATGGGTGTATGCTGAGTCTCGAGTGATGAGTGATTGTCAACTGGGATAATGCGCATGTTCTTTGGCTTGTGTTGTGCAGGTGTTGAGCACGGATACAGTGATCGAAGGCAAGGTGAAGGTCAAGTAGAGACATGCCGTGTCGACGGACCGAGAGCGGTGAAGGGCGGACGTGAGGCTTGGACTGCGGGACCGGTGGCCTGAGGATCAGCTGTGGTGGCTGATAGCCTGGGACAGCGACGAGCGAAGACTTGCGGGGCACGGTGTTGCTTGGGTCGAGGACCTGGAGACACGTGTTGGTGGATGGGGTGCACGGGCGGTGCATCCCATCTACGGCTCGGTTTGGTGGTTGAGCCACAGAAAAACCATCGAGTGGATGGTTTCCAGGTTTGGGCCTCAAAACCTGGGCGCTGATGGTTTCCGAGTTTGGCCACAAAACTCGAGCTGAGGACGGTTTCCAGGTTTGGGCCTCAAAACCTGGGTGCTGCGGGTTTCTGAGTTTGGGCCACAAAACTCAGGCGTTGGATGGCTGGTTTCCTAGTTTGGGCCTCAAAACCGGGGGTTGGTCTTGAGGGCTGGTTTCTCAATTTGGGCCACAAAACCGGGGGCGAAGTCCGGGAAAAGGACAAGCAGAGCGGTGGCGGCACGTGGCGGCAATCGGTGAGGTTGCGTCGAGGCAACACTACCAGTTGCGCGGGCGTGGCCGTCGGATCACCACCTACCACGAGTTGGTCCAGAATAACCCTAGGGTTTAGCTGGTTCGCTCTGTAATTAGTTAGGGGTAGAGTGGGAATTAGAATTAGGATAAGTAGAGGGAGACACCCACCTCCCATCCTATCTCAGCCATTTGCTCTTTGCCTTCTAGGTTTTCCTGCTCTCCCAATCCCCTGCTGTAGCAACTGAGATCCGCAGAGAACCATACTTCTGTGTACTGAAGATTTTGAGGAAGTGAGACCGTAATCTCACTGTTGTAGCGTGTGGTAGCCACACGGTTGCAGATCGATGTGTTGATTCGCGTTTTGTTCGTGTTCTTCGTGTTCTTCGTTTCTCCGCGATTTTCCCGTCACTCGATCTCCCTCTCTACTGCGTCTTTTCGAAATCCGTTTGAATCAACTTGTTCTTTACAGTGAGGAGATCATTTCCACCGAAGGAATTCATCTAACTCCTCACAAACAAGTAGATCGGGTTGATTTCATTTTCGTGGCTTTTTTCGGTTCATATTCCCTCTTCTTCGATTACCGGTGATTGAGTTGTTTTGAGCGGATGATTTCTTGGGGATAGTCTCCTAACTACCTCATGGCTCAGAGCATCGGCCACAACATTTGCCTTGCCTGGATGATAGTGAATTTGAAGATTATAATCCTTAATCAATTCCAGCCATCTTCTTTGCCTCATATTCAATTCTGCTTGCGTGAAAATATATTTAAGACTCTTGTGGTCGGTGTACATATTGCAGACATTCCCAAGCAGATAGTGTCTCCAAATTTTCAAAGCATGTACAACGGCAGCTAATTCCAAATCATGGGTCGGGTAATTCACTTCATGCTTTCGCAATTGCCGCGAAGCATAAGCAATCACTCTGCCATCTTGCATGAGAACGCAACCTAAACCAACTTTCGATGCATCGCAGAAGACATCAAACGGTTTCTCGATATCTGGTTGAGCTAAAACAGGAGCAGTGGTCAACAGTTTCCGCAAGGTACGGAAAGCAGTTTCGCACTCTTCTGTCCATTCAAACTTCTGATTCTTTTGCAACAAACTGGTCATTGGCTTTGCAATCTTTGAGAAATCTGGAATAAAACGGCGGTAATATCCCGCTAAACCAAGAAAACTTCGAATCTCACCAACTGAAGTAGGAGCTTCCCAGTCCATGACTTCTTGTACTTTACTCGGGTCTACTGAGATTCCTTCTTCTGACAGAATATGACCAAGAAATTGTACCTTCTTCAACCAAAATTCACATTTGCTAAACTTGGCATAAAGTTTATGTTCTCGTAGCCTTGTCAAAACAATCCTCAAATGTTCTGCGTGATCATCCGGGTTCTCAGAATACACCAAAATGTCATCAATGAACACCACTACAAACTTATCTAGTTCCGGCATGAATACCGAGTTCATCAAACTCATAAAGTAAGCCGGAGCATTTGTCAATCCAAAGGACATAACAAGATACTCATATAACCCGTATCTAGTTGAGAAAGCGGTCTTTGGAATATCCTGTGGTCTGATTCGAATCTGATGATACCCTGACCTTAGATCAATCTTAGAAAACACCTTGGCCCTCGATAACTGATCAAAAAGGATGTCTATCCTAGGTAACGGATACTTATTCTTAACAGTCACGGCATTGAGTGGACGATAATCCACACACATGCGCAAGGACTTATCCTTCTTTTTAACAAACAGAGCTGGGCAACCCCATTCTGACACACTAGGTTGAATGAATCCTTTATCCAAGAGTTCCTTGATTTGGGTCTTGAGTTCTGCCAGCTCATTGGGCGGCATTCGATACGGTCTCCTAGAGATTGGTGCAGTTCCTGGTAACAACTCTATCACGAACTCCACTGCTCTCTTCGGTGGTAACCCTGGTAACTCATCTGGAAAAACGTCCGGAAAATCCCTAACAACTGGAATTTTGGAGAGGTCTTCTATAGTAAAAGTACAAGATAAGTCAACAAGATCGGCACCTCGAGGAAGAGATACGCGAAGCTTGTTACCTGTCCGACTATCAGATAAGGTAAGAGTCCTGCTTGCAGTGTCTAACACCGCACTCCACATGGTCATCCAACTCATTCCTAAGACTACATCCATACTTAGTCCCGGCAAAACCACTAAGTTGGCTCCAAATTTATGCCCTCCAATATCGATGGTCACATTACACACCATCTGTCTAGATAACACGCTACTCCCTACGGAGCTCACGCGAAACCCATAATCCATTTCAGAGATTTCTTGATTATGCTTTAGTGCAAATGCCTTGCTCATGAAAGAATGGGATGATCCAGTATCAAACAAAACGACTGCAGGATGATGATTAACAAGGCACATACCAGCAGTCACGGGCTCTCCTGCACGAGCTTCTTCAGCAGTCATGTTATGCAGACGTGCTGGGTAATTAGCCTGCTGCTTCTTTGGGTAGGGACAATATCTTGCGAAGTGCCCCTCTTGGTTGCAGTTGTAGCATGGTCCCCGAACTATAGGTTTATTTCCTGAAGAACTGCCTTGACCTCCACGAGCCTGAGCGGCAGCTATCTTGTATGGCTTCTGATTGCGCTGAGCTTGTGGCTGACTCCTCTTCTGCGGCGGCCTAAAACGTGCCCCCGGCGCTGGTGGTCGATACTGATTTCGCTGAGCTGGTGGTCCTCTGGGTTGTGATGATCCTGATTCAAAGGTTCTCTTCCGGGCCTTGCTAGCAGCATGCTTGTTGTTATGATTCTCTTGAATCAGACAGTCACTTAAGAAGTCGTTGAAATTGGTACGAGAAGACGTACCCACTGACTTTCCCATCTTAGTGTTCAAGCCTCTCTTGAAACTAGCAATCTTCTTGGCATCTGTGTCAACGAAGTCTGGGATATAGCGAGCCAACGAGTTGAACAGATGATGATACTCTGTGATAGACCGAGTTCCTTGAGTCAGATTCATGAACTCTGCCACTTTCATCTGGGTCAAGCCCGGCGGAATGAAATGACCTCGAACAGCAGCAGTAAACACTCTCCAAGTGATAGGAACATTGGCAGGATAGGTGGTACGATGATGTCCCCACCAAATCCCGGCTGGTCCCTGCAACTGGTGTGCGGCATATTCTGCTTTAAGCTCTTCTGTGAGCCTAAGCAAACGGAACTTCTGCTCCAGAGTATGCAGCCATTCTTCTGCCTCCAACGGTTCTATAGCTTCCTTGAAGATAGGTGGTTTAGTATCCAAGAAATCCTTGAAAGAACTATATTGGTTCGGCTCAGGGCGTTGATGTCCCTGCGCCAAGTTCTCCCTCAGCAAAGCTTCGATGTTGCGCTGGCTTCCAAGAAATTGAGCAAAAAGTTGCTCAGCCGTTGGTGGTGGAGGAGGTGGTGGATTGCGGTTCTCTCTGCTATCATCATTACCACCACTACCACCCGCTCCACTGCGAGTCATCGTCATCTGCATGTAGCGATAGCAATAATCATTAAACGACGTTGCCAAAATTGCGGAGAACAGTAAACCATGCCACAGGAATTATTCGGAAAACGAATTCACCAACAATTACAGAGGCATAATAAATTTTGATCCACAACGCATCATCACATAATAAAAGTGCTCATCACATAACATACAAAAGTCAACATAACATCCATAGGTGCCCATACATATGGGACTTTTTAAGGTCTTGCGCCATACGCACATAGGTCCAGCACACATCCTTACATCCACATGTTACCCAAAAGATCAAGCGCTACGATATGAGATAAGACCACTACGCGCTAACACTAACTAGTCTACTCCCTACTGGCACCATCGTCATCATCGTCATTGTCATCATCTTCACTCGAGATGTTCGAAGAACCACTGGACGAAGCATGAGAATCCGGGTCCTCCTGAGGAAGGATAGGGTTCCTCTCATTCTCACGGCGATGAATCTCCTCGTGCAGATTGTCGTTGTAGTCCTGCAGGTGATGAAGTTGCAGCTCCAAATCTCCCACCTGTCGCCTAAGAAGCCTGTTCTCTTCTGAAGCACGAATGCCCTCGAGACAAACATTACGTAGCGACTCCTCAGTCTCGGCCATGATGGTGGATAAGAAGGTCGTCATACCCTGCTGGTCACTAAGCTGCTGTGCCGTCTCCTGCTCCCTCTGACGAGCCTGGTCTCTCTCAACGGTCAAGTGAGCTAGCTGAGTGGTAAGAAGGTCGACCTCTGTAACATGCGCCTCCTGACCCTGGTGATGTGCAGCTATCTCCTCACTGAGGATGTGGTCCAGGTGGTCGTAGCTACGTGATAGACACCCGTAGGTAGCCATGAGTGCAGCCATCGCACTCCCAGCTGGCCCTGCGCAGTGCTCACGCTCTGAAGAACTAGCCTCCAACACTGTAGCACCCGGCTGACGCCACACAGACTGGTACGGATCTGCTGTAGGGAAGACACCGGCTGTGGTCTGGGCAACTACCTCTGGATGATCCTCCATGATATCCCGAAGAACAGTGTACGCAACTTGGTTGGCTCCATCCCAAGGAGTCCTACCCTGGAGAGCAAACACTCTGCGGCACCACACATGATCCTGCGGATCACGGCTGGGCACGTCCACCTCAACTGTGTACATGTAGCGATCCTCTGAGAACTGAACTCGATGCCACTCATACTGCGGCTCCTGGACCTCCTGGTATCCGACTAAGTGCAACACCCTCCACAAAAGAGTAGGCATGCCGAACTCTTCTAGAAAATCCTCGGATCCCTCCTCGGTCCAAGGACCCAGCATGTAATTGGGCCTCCTGCCTCCAGTCGACTTGCGGGCGGTACGCTTAGTGCGGGCCATCTGAAAGAAGTGTATCCACATAGTTTTTAATTAGTTGGGAACAACTTTTATTTAAGATCGGGACGGATAACATAAGGAAGGAAGTAAATTAATGCAAGATTATATGATCATGATGCATGAGCGTAACATACGTCCTCACTGCCTAACAATCTAACGGTTAGACGGTGGCATACAACATTCACTCATAGCGTTAACTAGCGTACTACACGTTCGCAAGTTAGTGTACCTGCAGAAAATTCATTTCAGCCCTGCCCACAGTATGAATATCATGCATTGCTAAAAATTAAATCTAATACTAGCTTAGGTGCACACCCAGTATACACGTAAGCAGTATATGCACCCATCAAAAACGTATTACTCCCACCATTAATACTTTCACATATACTTGTGTGCAACAGGTATACATGTCAGCATCATTCAAGCACTCCCCTAGATTGGCGGTTGTCCAATCATGCTCTCACAACTCACTTATTACCTTGGCGTAGAGGCAATTGATCCATACATTACTATTCCGAAGAATAGCATCCATACAATTTCACCCTTGCCGTATGGACGACAGAAATGACAGAATTTAAATATGATGCACAAACCCCCAAGTTAGTACTTAAATAGCCACCTAAATTTCTATTGGGCATAAGGACTTGGTCACTGGCACACCTTAGCTTTAATCCTTGAGATTTTCCAAATCCTAATATAACTATAAGTTGGCAAATACAGCTTTATCCTTTATAAAATATTGTTTTTAAATACACCCATGAACAGTAACGCAGAACTTGCTCCGATGCCAGCTGTAACAGAACCGACCAATTTGCACCAGATTAAACACTGACAACCTCCGCTCTCGCAGAAATCATCGAGTACTTAAGCTCGTACAAACCCGGTAGTCCGGAAATCTCGAAGGATTTCAAATCATTCAACGACATCCAGCCAAGATCGTACTTGTTCCACGAACATGCTCACGGGTTACAACACAGTTGCACATAGTTCAAATTACATCGGAGTACGAAATAATATTACAAACCATAATTTGTAGTAGTAGCGGAAGCAACATAGTCTTTAAAACATAAATTTGGATTGTTCATAAATACGGTGCCATCAGTTGACCGGGTCCATAAAAGCAACAGATGAGATAAGTGTTGACCATGCCCTTGGTCTAGTCATCACCCGTTACCGGGTACAAGCAGTTCTCGCAGTAACCATAAAAGCACTGGCCATCTGCAACAACAAGGGAAATAAACCCTGAGTACAAGAAGGTACTCAGCTAGGCTTACCCGACAGAACCAAAAATAATGAGACTCCAAGGAACATTGCAGGCTATATAAGTGGGGTTGGCTGTACATACTCTTTTGCATGAAAGCTTTAGTAATAAAACTCAGTTTCAAATGTTGGCAATTGCTTTTAGTCATTAACTCTACCTTACTAGATTTGCACCTGTACTAAACAAGCACTTGCTACTTAATCAATCAAGAGCGACTATTTCATCAATAGCCTTTCAGATTCCATAACCATTTTAGTTCCATAAGTTCTACGGGAGATGATCTAGAGTCAACTGCTCACTGTCCAGGAGCGGTGGCGATTATAATCGATTCCTACCCAGCTGGGGATAAAATGTCTCACACTCGCCCGGCACGTCCGGCTACGGCAGTCGTAAGCTGCCAGTCAGGAGATTCGAGAACACAAAGCGCGGGACGGCCATGGGCCCTTCTACACCGGGGGTTATCTCAGTGCCAGGTCGCTCAACCTATAACTGCCCACGGTCATGCCAGGTCGATCAGGCCCTGCCTGCCCTCGGACCATGCCAGGTCGATCAGAATAGTTGCCCACGGTACATCTGAGGCCCTGGGTGTTAGGCGTCAACATCTCCATCACCGGCTCGAATAACCTTACTCGGCTTCACGGGAGGTACTCAGACCAACTCCGTTAAGTGATCGACGCGTTCAATTTGACTGAAGGGACATTCCCGAACGGGTCCTATGCGACACAGACGGGAGCCTACTAGCACACAGAACCCATGTCCTGTTGCTCTTACATCCCGCCTCCGTCTCAGATTAATTATCACATGGTTATCTCATGATAGCACAGGCTAAACATGATCAGTATCCACCTATTGCGGGAGACAGGAAATCACCCGACTTTTACCGGTCTAAGCAGGCTAAGCATAAACGAGCCTAGACTTATCAGGGATAACAAGGTAATATTTGCAGGTGGACAAGAATAAGTAATAATGCATCAACGGTAGCAATCAATTCCTATAACCTAATGCAACATCCATCATCAGGTTAAATTAGAAAACATTTGCAAACCGTAGGAGTTAGAATGCTCCGGGGCTTGCCTTTCTCAAAGTCCGACGGACGGTGATCGCGGCACTCGGGCAACTCGTCGGCGTCGGTCCCTCCGACTTCTTCTGTCAGGATCTCCTCCGGACTGGGCTCTTCTAGTAACGACTGGGTCTGGATCTCCTCCGCTGATCCTGTATGATGCATAAAGTGCATGAATAGGATGAATGCACATAGAATGCATATGTGATGCACATGATCAACAGCAATCAGGGGATAAGCACATGTCATCTATTGCATTCTATTCAACAAGGTAGTCAACATCATCCCAACCATTTAACCTAACATAGTCAATTGATTAAGCTATGTTGTCACCACCTCAAAGTTTACTTAATGAGTTCATTACCCTCTAATTACTTGCTGAAATAAATCTATTTACACATGCTTAAACAACAACCTAACCTAGACAGCTTCAGAAAAATCTACAAAAATTACTGGGAGTTAACAACACCTAATCTAGCTCCCTGTCCAAATTTCATCTCATTTGGACTTAAAATTCATTCTCTATGAAAAAGACAAATTCTATCATGGACAGGTGCTTTGAACTACACACCCTAGCAAAAAGTGTCAAACAACAGATTTCTTATTTTTCTACTGAGCTACCTAGTACAAGAGCAATGTGCTTAAATTCTCAGGTTCATATTCCTCATATTTTAATTACTACAAAATAAACAAGGAAACGACATTTAACCATTTTAAAAGCTACTGTCAAATTAATTCACAGAACAACCTCATATTATATTTTTCTCTGAAACTACACATTCATACAAACCTAACAAAACTGGAATTACATTTTCCTGACTTATACATAATTAGTTATGCATTTTCCAAGTTATCAGCACTTTTCTAATTTAAATAAATCTACACATAAAAGTATTACCAACAATGCAATTAACATCCTTCACAGGTAGATCTAATCATGCTGAACTCCACAAAATTTGTTTCACAGGATTTGGACTTAAAATGAGCCTTGTATGAATTTTTGAAGCCTTTACACAATTCTGCAAAAAGAAACTAAAAAGGAAAACTCAATCCTACGCACGGACTTCGGCCGAGGCACAGGACAAACGCTCGGCACACTTGGCTGACTCGGCCGAGGCTCAAGATACGGCTTCGGCACACTTGGCGCGACTCATCCGAGGCTTCGAGGCAAGGCTTCGGCACGTTCAGCGCGATTCGGCTGAGGCCCGAGGCTCAGACACATTTTTCCGATTCGCCCGAGGCACACGGGTAGTCGAGGCTAACGTATTCAGTCGAGGCTTACTGATTCAACCGAGACTAGCTGACTCAACCGAGCACTTGACTTGGCTCGACTCGACCGAGGCTTACACAACTGACCCGATCGAGGCTCGAGGCGAAGGCTCGATGCATCCGACTTACCGAGGCCTACGACACCCAAGCTCTTCCCTTTCTCTCTTCCTTACTGCCAGTCGGGGCCCAGTGGTCAGGGTGACCAAGCTTCCGAGGCCAGGCTCGGCACGTTACCGCGCGAGGCCAGGCTCGGCGGTCAACGACGGAGTTTTGCGCCGTGGTCATTGACCGGCCCTAGCTCGTCGACGGCGACGCTTCCGGCGATACTGAGACCATCCCTGGGTGCGGGTTTTCGAGACGAACACGACGAACTGACTCGCTGAGCCAGAGGGATACCGGAGCAAGCTCGACGGCGGCCATGGCGGAGCGGCGGCTCTGCGACTCGGCGGCGGAACTCTTCCCGGCGGCTTGCGACTCGGCGAGGTTAGCACTAGCCCAAGCAAGACCTAAGCGACCTATTGGAGCAACTCTCGGGCTTCGGCATCCGCGGCATTGCCCGACGTGATGCACGGCGGCGGTCCATGGCGGACACAGCGCGACTGGCCCGCGGTCCGGCGAACTCAGGACACGAGAGAGGTCTCCATCTAACTCTAAGCTACTACGACGGTAGAGAAGACTAGAACATGGCTCAGCTCAGGGTAGCATGGCCGGAGATGACCGGTCCACGTGAAGGTCACGGTGGCGGCCATGGCGGAAACTTGCGGACGGCATCCGCTGTTCCGGCAGCTGGAGAGGGAGAGAGGGGAAACCAACCCTTACCGGAGAAGGAGGAGGTTAGGGCGGAGAAGCTGGCGGGAGGAATCGAACGGCGGTGCGGCGATTAGCGAGCAATCGCTCGCCGGAGTTCGGCGGCAATGGCGGTTTGGGCGAACTGGAGAAGATAGTGGAGTGGCTGGCGCGCTGGTGAGCTCAAGGCGGACAAAGACAAAGGAACAAGTGGCTGGGTGCATTGCAACTGGCCAGTTCCCGTCGGGGAACTCCCGACCGGACGCGGCGGCGTCAGGCGTCGAGCTCCACGCGGCGAGCATGCACCGAGCTCCGGGGCGTCGTGGCGAGCTTGCAGCGAGCGAGGGGGCGACGTGGCGCATGCAGCGCTAAACCATGGGCGGCGATGCCGGTGGTTTTGCTGGCGGGCGAGGCGGTCTCGCGGCGGCGGCAGGCTCGGTCGGCGCGGAGGGAGCGGCGTCCGCGAAGGAGAAGAAGGAGAGACTGACAGGTCGGGTCCACTGGGGTTAAACTAATGAAGTTTGATTGCAAACTTTGATGCTCTATAACTCCTAAACTAAGCCGAACTAGGAAAGGGTCCTAACAGCAAAGTTGCTTAGAATTTTGTAAGGAACAAATCATCTTAAAGGCTCGAGTCCAAATTCTGCTGAGACAGAGAAATTTAGTGCTAAACCATTTTTCTAATGCAAGAAATCACAATTTAAAAGCTTTTTCTGAGAAAGTGCTTTAAAGCAAAGTTGTTCCTTTTATCAAGATCTACAACTTTGTAAAAAGGCACTTGGTCAGAAACAGAAAGCATAACAAGGTTATACTAGACATTTAACACAAGGACTTAAGCATTCAACAAGCATATGCACAAGAATGATGAGATGCTATGCTTATGCGGTGTCAAATTATGCATTTAGGGAATGCTTAACACCGGGGGTGTTACACTCACTACGAGCTGATTCTTCGCCACTCCGGCCCGGTGAATCGCTCGCTACGGGTCACAACTTGGCTTGGGTCATCTACAATGCCTTCGGATGATCACCAAGCTCTCCGATCGCCACCAAGCCATCTAGGTGATGCCGATCACCAAGAGTAACAAGCAAGAACTCTCACTTGACCAACGCAAGGCTAATGAGCTAGGTGGATGCACACTTGGTACTCTCTTATTCACTAATGAGGTGTTTGATCACTCAATTATCAAATCTCTCAACCTCACTAGGCCTCTTGCACTCACTTGGAATCACAATGTGTTTGGCAACCTTTCAAATGAGCAAGAGTAACAGCATGAATGAGGCGGAGTCATATTTATACCCCCCAACTCGAAACATGCACGAAGGGGTAAGTCCAGCCAGTTACACACTGACCGGACGCACCTGTCGGGGTGACCGGACGCGTCCGGTCAGTGTCTAACGGCTACGTGACGTTAGCCCTGACACTAGTACAATACACTGACCGGACGCACCCATGCGTCCGATCACCACTGACCGGACGTGTCCGGTCATCAATTTCCCTCTCTGGAACCTCTCTGGATGCGACCGGACTCACCCCCTTGTGCGTCCGGTCGAATACTGAAGAGCGTCCGGTCGCAGCCAAGCCTGCTCCTCAGCCAAACCTACTGACCGAACGCACGCCCCAGCGTCCGGTCATTAGGGTTGGAGCGTCCGGTCACATTTTGAAGTCTGAAACGACTTCGGTTTGCGACGCTCCCTTCATGAACTTTCTTCCTTATGATCTTAGGGACCTTTCTAAGCTACCTAGGGCTTTGGTTAACAAGTGTGCACCACACCTAACTCAAAAGTCTCACCTAGGTCAAGCTACTCATTCAAACCCCTCTTTATAGTACGGCCAAAGATAAAACAAAGACCTATGCTACTCTAAGTGTCCTTCAACACCAAATGACACTTAGCTCTAGCCTATCACCATCTTCGTCGTCCATCCTTTGAAAACCGAACGAATTCCATCGCTAAGGGGGCATGAATACCATAGTGCCCTCATGATCATCATTACCATGACTTAACTCAACTGTTTCTGCAAAACACACGTTAGTCATAGTAATTTACCATTGTCATCCAATCACCGAAACCCACTGGGGGCCTAGATGCTCACAATCTCCCCCTTTTTGGTGATTGATGACAACCTCAAGTATGTTTGAAAGAGAGGTGAGGTTTTCAACAACTTGGTTTATATAAGCATGTGACAATAAGATCAAAAGGGGTTAGGCATGCTTATACGAACCAAGTCCACATAAGTACTCAACATATAAGAATTAACACAAGTACTTATGAACAAGCTCATTTATCGGAGTATAAGTGCGGAAGCAAAGTAAATGAGCATAAGCAAGTGACATGTATAAGATAACGAGTGAAGCATGACATGTCACAACTGAGCATAAATGAGTGACATGAGTATATAACAAGTGTAGCATCACATGTCACAACCAAAAGACATACACATATCGTACGGGTGCCAAAAGATAAACATGTATGCATATGAGTGCAAGATCAAACAAAAGAACCGAAACCCTCTCACAGGCTCCCCCTACGTCTAACATACGCTCTCTCCCCCTTTGGCATCAAAGACCAAAACCTAAGGGTCGGAAGGCGGGAGTGGAGCAGACGAGCCGGGCGACGAGGTGCGCGGAAGAGTCTCGAACTGAGCCAGGTAGGTCTCCTCGTCGGACGACGTACTGTGAGCTGACTGACCCTCTGATACTGGACGTGAAGGAGAAGCGGTCTGGGTCTGCTCAACTGTCTCTGGAGCGTCCTCTGGAAGAGGGTCCACGGTCTCAGTCGCGACCACTGACACTGTCAACGAAGTCTCAGGAGCTGAGCTGACAGGAAGAGTCTGACTCTGAGAGGTCGGCGGCTCGGACGACGCTACTAAGGAAGGTAGTGTCTCTGTGGTACCAGTAGCTGGAGCAGGAGCTGGAGCTGAGGTCACCGGCAACTGAAACTCGGGCGGTGTAGGCAGGCCGGTGAGCTCGCTGAAAGAGGCCTCCAGGCTCCTCGGTGTCACTAGGACCGACTCCGTCTGAGTAGGAGTGAAGCCTGATCGGAGCGGTGTGAACCCTGGTAGCTGCCCTGGCTGAGGTGAGGTAAACCACTGCGGGTACTGAGGGAAGGGCGAGACCGTCGACGGAGTCACTGACGTGAAGAAAGAGGTCGACGGTCCTGGCTGCTGCAGCTGAAACTGTGACGGCTGAGGTAACGGTGGAAGAGCCGCCATCCTCTCCATGAAGGCAAGAGTCTGTGTCTGGAGCTGAATCATCTGCCTCTGGAGAGCGTCCTGGCGCTCCTGTGCCTGAGCTACTGCCACTGCCTGTGCCTCTGCCAGGCGAGCCTGCTCCTGTGCCTGTCGTCGCTGCTCCTCAGCCTGACGCTGAACCTCCTCAGAAAGCCGAGACTGCTGCTGCTCCATCCGAGAAAGTATAGCTAGAAGAGCTGGATCGGAGCCGGCCATACGCGAGGAGGAGGCCTCTGAGTCGTGAGCACCCTATGGACGCATCCTCGGAAGAGGAGCGTAGTTGTCGTCGGTGCTGTCAGACGGAAACTCATCGTCGGGGTCCTCTCCCTCTGCCTCAAGAGCGGCGAGCTCAGCCTCTGCCAACTGATTGACAATCTCATCCTGCTGTGCCTCTGTCTCAGTGGCAATCGGCCTCTGGCGCTGACCTCTGGGACGAGTGTCTGGACGGTCCCCTGCTATCTATCGAGTGTCGTACACGGGGAACTCCGTCGGAGACTAGAGAAGCTCTGGAAGCAAACCCGGAATAATCCGCCTCAAAAGGTAACAGATGATGTGAGCATAGGGAAGCTGGCGGTGCCCCTTGAATCCCTCGGCAAGAGTGTCCTCCATCTCAGAAATAATGACATCCCAAATGTCAAACTCTAGCTGAGAAACCAAGTGGTGAACTAACCAGATCTGAATACGTGTGAGCCCCTCTCTGTAGCCTGTCCTGGGTAGGAGAGTGAGCCTCATGACCTCGATCACGAGACGAGCCGTTAGCGTCAAGTCACGAGGACGCCGGCTGGACCCCTCGCCGAACGGCTCCTGGAAGCAGGCACGCACCAAGTCTGCGGGTGGGATCTCTCCTGCGTGTGGGCGCCTGGGTGGCTCTGTCTCACCATAGCAAACCGTGTGCACCCTGGTCGGATACGCTGTCAACCCGAGGTACTCTCTAGCACGGGCACTGTAGAGCCTGTAGGACCTCCCCCTGAAGGCAAAGTGAAGGAAGCGATGATCTGGGGAGATCCACAGGGACGCGTAGAACTGCCGAACCCAATCCTCAATGTACAGACCACCTCGTCCAAGCAGATCTGCTAATCCAGGTAGATAGGAAAGCATCGGATGGATGGCCTCACCAGCAACTGCAACGATCGTCTCCAGCGGGCAAACTCGATGTGGACGGATGTGGATGCCGTTGTTGACATAGGCTCGGTAGAAATCCTCCTGTATAACTGTGTAGAACCCCTCTGCTGCCTGAGGGTGCCAGGCTGCTGGGAACCACTCCTCGTATGGAATCAGTCGTAGGGCCTGAACCTGACGTGCTGTCGCCGCCCGCAGGTCCAAGTGCTCCACAGGTGGGGGACCCTGTGGCCTCGGAGGGGGTCGTCCACCCCGCCTCTGCCCCTCAGGTCTAGGAGACACCTGAGTGCGAGAACGGGTGGACCTGCGGAGTGGCTGCTGAGCTGGCTACTCCTCGGTCTGACCCTCTGCCTAGGTCTCTGTAGCTGAGCTGGGCTCTGGAGCTGAACCGCTGGCTGTAGCCGCTGCAAGAGCTGAAGCGGCCTCGGACGGGAACTGGAAGTGTGAAGGGAGGAGCTTAGCTGGGTCGTCGAGAGAGTACTCGTGATCCTGAATCCGGACGACGCCGCCCTCAGTCCGAAGCAAGGCCTATACCTGCTGCTCTGTGAGTAAGTCGCGAATGCGCGGACCGGTCTGCTGACCACTGCCCTGACTGGCCGGCTCTGTAGACTGGTCGAGAATCCGGAGACCGCCTGTCAAACCCCCCTGCTCGGCTCTCTCGGCTGCTCGAGCTGCTGCAAGCGCGATCTCTGAATCCCGATCGAGGCGCTTGCGCTTCTTGGACACCATCCTCTGCGGCCTCTTCCCCTTGTCACCAGAAGGAGGACGAGGAGGAGGAGGGTCTGCCCCGGGACCTCCGCCGACGTTCTTGCAGCGAGCCATCGCGACAAGAACAGAACAACTGCCACTGAGAGGAGAAACTTGACTGAACCTCAGAGGCTTGGCCTCGTTCCGTATCCGCGAGCTTGGCCCCGGATTTTGCTGTCACTGCCACACGACTCACTGTCACGATCCCGACGCGCTGACGAGACGCGACGAACGGACCAAGCAGGGGTAAGAAATCGACACGTTCGGGCACCGCGATGACTCGCCGGAAGGTTCTGCGCGAGAGAATGGGCGAGAACACGGTGAGTTCGGCATGAAACTTGATTGAGACAATAAGCCAAACACCTGGTGGGCAGGATAAAAAGGAGAGGGATGGGAAGCTCACGGAGTAGGGGCTGCCGGCCGGAGAGAGAGCGGGGAAGGAGTCGCCGACGAGGTAGATGTGCACGAAGGAGCCCCGGCGATCTTGCAAACTCCGGCGAGGGGAGCGCTGACGGGGGAGGTGGTTCTTCGGCGCGCGACGCTAGAGCAGGGAGGAGGCGGCGCGAGTGGGGAGCAACAGCGGCGGGGGCACGGAGCAGCGGCGGCGCGGGGGCGAGGAGGAAACAGCGGCGAGCTAGGGAACGGCGGGTACAGTCGGGCTCGGGCGAGGGTTCCGACGAGAGTGAGGATGAAGACAAGGGGGACCCACGTGTCGGTTGAAGAGCAAGACGCGTCGTTTAAGTGGCGACCGGAAGCACTCGCGAAACGACCGGACGCACGGGATCGAGCGTCCGATCGCGAACAGAGAGGTCCAGAAACGCCAAAACGCCGACCGGACGCGTCCTGTTGCACTGGACCGGACGCACCGAGCGTCCGATCATCCGCCTGAAAATGACCGGACGCACGAGCACATTCTTGACCGGACGCGCCGAAGGAGCTGGTCACTTGCGCGCGCTCTGCACTGACCGGATGCACCGTGTGAGTCCGGTCGCAGCGTCCGGTCACAGGGAAAACCCTGTTTTGACTCGATTTTTCGCGCCGACTTCTCCCAACCAAGTTCCAACTCAAATAAGATGCAGATAAACACTAGTTGGAACCTAGAGGAATGACCTCTCTCAAACCCTCAAATTTTTCAAATATTTTGCCATAGGCTAAAGTAGTTTTCTAGATAAAATAGGCAATAAAACTCGAGGAGACAACATGTGGCCACCAAAACTAGGGGTCATAACCAATTAGAGCCTCAAATGCTCCCCCTAGCGGTGGACGAACACAGCGGTTGCTCAAGGCATAACCGAAAAGAAACGACAAAGCAACAACCATGCAAATGCAATGCATTACCGAAATTGAATCTAGGGTGCTTGTCAAGTTTGCTCATGGGTAAGCTTCTTCACACGCTTTTTAGGGCGGTTATCTTAACCACGTCTGACAAGCCTATGTTCATAGCATAATTTAAACATGGCATATTATACAATGCAATGCAAAGACAACCCCCCTTTCACCTTTTGACAAAGTTATTAAGATCAAGCACATTAAGCTCACTTCGCAATCTACAAAGGGTGTTCTCATCTAGGGGTTTTGTGAAGATATCCGCCAATTGATCTTCGGTTCTAACTCCCTCTAAGGATATGTCTTTCTTGGAAACATGGTCTCTAAGAAAGTGATGGCGAATATCTATGTGCTTTGTGCGAGAGTGTTGAACCGGGTTGTTAGCAAGCTTAACCGCGCTCTCATTGTCACACAACAAAGGTACCCTTTCTAGGACTACACCATAGTCTAAAAGGGTTTGTTTCATGTAAAGGATTTGTGCACAACAAGCACCCGCGGCTATGTATTCTGCCTTGACGGTAGACAAGGCCACACTATTTTGCTTCTTCGAACTCCAAGACACTAGTGATCTCCCAAGCAAATGGCACCCTCCGGATGTGCTCTTTCTATCAATTTTGCAACCCGCGTAATCCGAATCGGAATACCCAATGAGTTGAAAGTTAGCTCCTTTGGGATACCAAAGGCCAATGCTTGGGGTGTGCTTTAGGTACCTAAGGATTCTCTTCACCGCTATGAGATGTGATTCCCTAGGATCGGCTTTAAAGCGAGCACACATGCACACACTAAACATGATGTCGGGCCTAGATGCGGTCAAATATAACAAGCTACCAATCATAGAACGGTAGAGAGTTTGATTCACCAGGTTACCTCCCACATCTAGTTCGAGATGTCCGTTGGTTGGCATTGGAGTCTTGATAGGCTTGCAATCATCCATGTTGAAGCGCTTGAGGAGGTCTTTTGTGTACTTCTCTTGAGATATAAAAGTCCCCTCCTTCAATTGCTTGACTTGAAAGCCTAGGAAGAATGTGAGCTCGCCAATCATCGACATCTCGAACTCCTTCGACATTAAGTCACCAAATTCCTTGCAATAGGCTTCATTTGTTGATCCGAAGATGATATCATCAACGTAAACTTGACAAATGAAGATCTCTCCATCAAGCTTCTTGGTGAATAGTGTGGTGTCGACCTTCCCAATGGTGAAGCCCTTCTCAATTAGGAAGTCCTGGAGGCGCTCGTACCACGCTCTAGGGGCTTGCTTGAGCCCATATAGCGCCTTGGACAACCTATAAACATGATTAGGATATCTAGAGTCTTCAAACCCGGGAGGTTGATCAACATAGACTAGTTCATTTATGAAGCCATTTAAAAATGCACTTTTCACAACCATTTGATATAATTTAATGTCATGATGTGATGCATATACAAGGAGGATACGAATGGCTTCGAGTCTTGCAACCGGTGCAAAGGTCTCTCCAAAATCCAAGCCTTCAACTTGAGAGAACCCCTTTGCCACTAGCCTTGCCTTGTTTCTAACAACCTTGCCTTGATCATCTTGCTTGTTCCTAAACACCCATTTTGTTCCAATGACTCTTGCGCCTTTTGGTCGCTCTTCAAGTGTCCAAACTTGGTTGCGGGTGAAGTTGTTTAGTTCTTCATGAATGGCATTCACCTAATCCGGATCACCTAGAGCTTCATCTACAATGGTAGGCTCAACAAGAGAAACAAAGGAGTGATGTTCCATAAATAAAGCAAGTTTTTGAGAGCGAGTCATTACACCCCTTGTCGGACTCCCTATGATGAGATCTTGAGGATGAGCTTGTAGTAGAGGAGTAGTCCTTCGATCAACCACTTGAGGGGCCGCTTGTGGAGCACCAACATCTTGAGCTTGTACCACTATTTGATCATGGGAGACATGAGTATCTTCATTTGGATCCCTCCCATCTTTGTCATCATCAAGTGGTACATTGGATGAGGATGGCTTGTCAATGACTTGCACATCATCATCATCATCTTTAGGCTTGATGGCTCCAACCGGCATGTTTTTCATTGCCTCCCTCAATGGTTCATCACCTACATCATCAAGATTTTCATGCTCTCCTTGAGAGCCATTAGATTCATCGAATTCAACATCATATGTTTCTTCTACCATCCTGGTGGCATGGTTGAATACTCGATATGCTTTGGACTTCAATGAGTAACCAACAAGAAAACCAATATCACATCGGCGTTGAAACTTCCCAAGGTGTTGGCGCTTCTTGTAGATGTAGCATTTGCACCCAAACACTCTAAAGAAGGATACATCCGGCTTCTTGTTGTTGAGTAGCTCATAGGGGGTCTTGCCAAGTAGACGATGGGGGAACAATCGGTTTGATGCATAGCAAGCGGTGTTGATTGCTTCCGCCCAAAATCTCTCCGGTGTAGAGTACTCGTCTAGCATTGTCCTTGCTAGGGTGATTAGGGTCCGATTCTTCCTCTCAACTACCCCATTTTGTTGTGGTGTGTAGGTTGCGGACACTTCATGCTTGATCCCAACTTCATCACAATATTCCTCAATATGGGTGTTGTCAAACTCCTTTCCGTTGTCACTTCTAATCTTCTTGATCTTCACATCAAATTCATTTTGAGCTCTCTTGGCAAACTTCTTGAAGGAAGGGGTTGCTTCGGATTTATCATGAAGAAAGAATACCCAAGTGTACCGAGAGTAGTCATCAACAATCACTAGGCAATAGAGGTTTCCTCGCAAACTTGCATATGTTGTTGGCCCAAATAGATCCATATGAAGAAGTTCTAACTCTCTTGATGTTGATACAAAAGCTTTGGTTGGATGAGTGTTTGCTACTTGCTTGCCGGCTTGACATGCACTACACAATTTGTCCTTTTCAAATTTGATATCCTTCAAGCCCCTAACCAAATCTTTCTTCAATAGCTTGTTGAGAGTGTTCATTCCCACATGTGCCAACCTTCTATGCCATAGCCAACCAAGAGATTGCTTAGTGAACAAACATGTCTTCAAGTTGGCTTCTTTGGAGGAGAAATCCACTAAGTAGAGATTGTTGTATCTAAATCCTTTGAAGATCACTTGTGCATCATCTTTCTTGGTCACAACCACTTCTTTGTCGGTGAACAAACATTGAAAGCCAAGATCACAAAGTTGCCCAACGGATAGCAGGTTGAAGCTCAAAGATGCAACAAGAAGCACATTGGAGATGGTATGGTCATTTGATATAGCCACTTTGCCCAATCCTTTGACATTGTTCTTGGAGTTGTCACCAAAAGTTATCTTTTCTTGGTCATCGACATTCTCTTCTAGTGAGGTGAACATCCGGGGATCGCCGGTCATATGTTGAGTGCAACCACTATCAATTACCCAATGTGATCCACCGGTCTTGTAGTTCACTTACACACACAAGAAATCAAGCTTGAGCTTTCGGGACCCAAACTTGTTGCGGTCCCTTAACCTTCTCAACTAGTGACTTAGCAACCCAAATTTGCCTTGGCCTATTCTTGTTAGGTGGCCCCATAAACATAACCTTCACTTTGCCACTAGAATCTTGTCTAAGCATGTAGTGAGCATTGAAAGCAAAGGGCCTAGCATGCTTGGGCAAGGGTGTGGGCTTTGGCTCCTCACAAGCATGAGCAAAGTGTCCTTCCTTTCCACACTCATAGCATCTCCCAATCTTCTTCTTCTTTGGCTTGATGATGCTCTTGCGTTGCTTCATCTTCTCTTCAAGAAAGCCAATGCCATTTCTATTGGTCTTCATGACGGTGTTCATGAGAAGCTCACTTTGAAGACATTGACCCTTGGTGAAGTTCCTCAAACCGGTGGTGAGGTGCTCTTTCTCTTTCTTGAGCTTGTCATTCTCTTGTTGGAGTTCCAATCGATATGGTGTCATTTTATAGTCCCTCTCCATCTTCAATCTCTTGTTCTCTTCTTTTAGCATGTCTAGCTCAAGTGTCATGCTATAGTCATCATCATGAGATTGAATGATAACTTGCTTGGTGGTTGAAAGCTTCTCTAGATCAACCTTGAGCTTTGCATTCTCATTCTTGATTTTGACATAGTCATCATAGTGATCGGCCTCAACCACTTTCTTGCCCTTGCCACTAGCACTTTGCTCAACATGCTCACTAACTAAGTCCTCACAAGATGTTGCTATATCACACTTAACAACAAGGTTAGGAGCATTATGTGTCTCATGTGAAAGCATATCATAAGCAATGGTGAGAGTATCATAATCTACTTTCACTTGAGTATATTGTTCCTTAAGCAAAGTATGACTAGTGGAAAGATCACTATACATCTTATCAAGTTTTTCATTTTTAGCTTTGAGCTCTTTGTTAGAGGACTTGAGCTCCTTGATGGAAGATGACATAGTAGCAAGTTCATTTTTCAACTCATCACTAGCATGTATAGCATTGTCATATTTTTCAACAAGAGCATCATTATCACGAGCAAGCCTATCATTCTTAGCTCTAGTCTTTCTTATGATTTTAGTGTAGTCATTTAGCAATTCAACAAGTTCATCATAAGAAGGAGCTTTGAACCCTCCATCACTATCATCATCACTAGAGTCATCATCACTTTGTACCTTCCGGTCACCATTTGCCATAAGGCATAGGTGTGTAGAGGATGATGGCGGTGGTTGTGGTGGTGGTGTAGAGGTCCCAATAACTAGAGCGACCACCTTCTCCTTCTCATCATCACTATCTTCACATTGATGAGCAAGATGGCCAAGATCACCGCAATTGTAGCAATCCATTACGGAGATTGGCCTTCTCTTGCTACTTGTGAAGAACTTCTTCTTTCTTGAGTCAAAGTTGACTCCATTCTTGTGAAGCTTCTTCAACATCTTGGTGGTCTTCCTCACCATGAGAGCAATGTTGGAATCATCTTCATCATCACTTGTGCTCTCATAATGCACCTCAATAGCTTTGGACTTGCCTTTCTTGTCATGACTTGCTTTGAAGGCCAAGTCCTTCTTCTTGTCGGTGGAAGAGCCACCACTTGGTGTGATGTGCATGTACATCTCATGAGCATTGATCTTCCCCAAGACTTGTGTTGGTGTGGATGTGGAAAGATCACCTTGATGTAGCACCGTCACAATGTGTCCATACTTGTCAATGGGAAGGACACATAGAATCTTCCTCACAACATCGGATGGTTGCATTTGTGTGAGGCCAAGACCATTGAGCTCCTGTACAAGAACATTCAAGCGTGAGTACATTTCATTTGCATTTTCATGAGCAAGCATTTCAAACGAGTTCATCTTTTGCATAACCAAATGATAACGCTCCTCACGCTCACTCTTGGTTCCCTCATGGAGCGCACAAATGTTTTCCCATAGATCATGGGCATTTTTGTGGTTCCGAACACGATTGAACACATCCTTGCAAATGCCTCTAAAAAGGATGTTTTTAGCTTTAGCATTCCATTTCTCATTTTCCTCCTCATTAGGAGTAAGGCTTGTGCCTTCCTTGGGCTTGGCAAAGCCGGTGATAGCGGCATCGCGGCATTTAACATCAACCGCTTCTAGGTACGACTCCATACGGATTTTCCAATATGGAAAGTCGTCTCCCTCGAACATAGGCGGTGGTCCATCATCCCCGGACATCTTAACTCTAGGCGGTTAAGCCTAAATCGAGAGCACAAGGCTCCGATACCAATTGAAAGGATCAAGATGCCCAAGAGGGGGGGGGGGGGTGAATTGGGCTTTTCTAAAACTTCTTGCGATAATAAAACCTATCAGGCCCCAATTAAACCCCTAGTGCCTAGAAGTGTGTTTGACAAGAATCAATTGCACAAAAGACTATCGCTAAACCATTTCTACTCTAGCATGGCAATTCAACTTATGAAAGAACAACAAGTAAATGCGGAATTGAATTGCTCAAAGGTAAATGCGTAGAGAAGGGAGTAGAGATGACACGACGATCTTTTTGCCGAGGTATCGAGGTGTCGGCACACCCCCCTAGTCCTCATTGGAGCACCCGCGCGAGGGTATCGCTCCCCCTTCATCCGCGCAAGGATCAAGTGCTCACTACGAGCTGATTCTTCGCCACTCCGGCCCGGTGAATCGCTCGCTACCGGTCACAACTTGGCTTGGGTCATCCACAATGCCTCCGGATGATCACCAAGCTCTCCGATCACCACCAAGTCGTCTAGGTGATGCCGACCACCAAGAGTAACAAGCAAGAACTCTCACTTGACCAACGCAAGGCTAATGAGCTGGGTGGATGCACACTTGCTACTCTCTTATTCACTAATGAGGTGTTTGATCACTCAATTATCAAATCTCTCAACCTCACTAGGCCTCTTGCACTCACTTGGAATCACAATGTGTTTGGCAACCTTTCAAATGAGCAAGAGTAACAGCATGAATGAGGGGGAGTCATATTTATACCCCCCAACTCGAAACATGCATGAAGGGGTAAGTCCAGCCAGTTACACACTGACCGGACGCACCTGTCGGGGTGACCGGACGCGTTCGGTCAGTGTCTAACGGCTACGTGACGTTAGCCCTGACACCAGTACGATACACTGACCGGACGCACCCATGCGTCCGATCACCACTGACCGGACGCGTCCGGTCATCAATTTCCCTCTCTGGAACCTCTCTGGACACGACAGGACTCACCCCCTGGTGCGTCCGGTCGAATACTGAAGAGCGTCCGGTCGCAGCCAAGCCTGCTCCTCAGCCAAACCTACTGACCAGACGCACGCCCCAGCATCCGGTCATTAGGGTTGGAGCGTCCGGTCACATTTTGAAGTCCGAAACGACTTCGGTTTGCGACGCTCCCTTCACAAACTTTCTTCCTTATGATCTTAGGGACCTTTCTAAGCTACCTAGGGCTTTGGTTAACAAGTGTTCACCACACCTAACTCAAAAGTCTCACCTAGGTCAAGCTACTCATTCAAACCCCTCTTTATAGTACGGCCAAAGATAAAACAAAGACCTATGCTACTCTAAGTGTCCTTCAACACCAAATGACACTTAGCACTAGCCTATCACCGTCTTCATCGTCCATCCTTTGAAAACCGAACGAATTCCATCGCTAAGGGGGCATGAATACCATAGTGCCCTCACGATCATCATTACCATGACTTAACTCAACTGTTTCTGCAAAACACACGTTAGTCATAGTAATTTACCGTTGTCATCCAATCACCAAAACCCACTGGGGGCCTAGATGCTCACAGGGTCGATTTCGTGTTCGTTCTTCGTTCTTTCCCCTTTTACGGTGATCCACGAATTTCTCTTGATTGACTTGGTTTGGTGCGATGATTTCTTAGGATTAGCACCCCAATACATAGAGGATCACCTGGGAGGAGTTTGATCGAAGTTCCTCTCAATTTGGTTGAGATCGATTCGAACTTGGCTTTGAACCCGAGCAGTTTTGTGCTTTCTGGGTGTTGGCGGACAGTCCGCGCCTTTGACGGTGGACAGTCCGCGCATCGGGTCTCGGCCAGGTCAGTCAGGCGCAGTCCCCTGACTGTTCACCGTCGAGTGAACGACGGACAGTCCGCGGTACAAACCCACGGATAGTCCAGGACCTATCCAGCAGACTTGCAGCACTGTTTGGTTTCTGCGTTTTGGCCGGTGGATAGTCCGGCACTCAGTCGCGGACAGTTCGGGATTCAACGGCGGACAGTCCGGGACTCTGACCCCGGACAGTCCGCGAATCTGCAGACTTTGCTGTTTTGCTCTAGGGCTTTGGCAGTTGGTTTTGGTGTTTCTCCGGGGGTTCCGCTGTACCACTAGGACATCTCCTAGGGTATCCACCTACTCGTAGGTCGTGAACTCTCCGATCGTCTCGAGTCCTTGTTTTTGGGGTGATTCTCTGGGACAAGGGCCATTCTATTCACAAGTTGAATTTGAGGCTCCCATTCACCCCCCTCTGGTCGCTAATCCGGTCCTTCAATTGGTATCGGAGCCGGTTAAGGATCTTCTTTACCTTAATCGGTTTCGGATCCTAAGGGCGACATGGATCGAGGGAACGACAAGGCTCCCTATTTCGATGGGACGAACTATCCCTATTGGAAGATTCAGATGCGTGCTTATCTCGACAGCATCAGATCTTCTGTCTGGGAAATATGCGAGAATGCTGAGTACGTAGTCCTTGCGGCTCGTGTGGGTCAGATCCGGATTGACCAGCACGAGGCCAACTCCAAGGCTCGTAATGCTCTTTTGGCCAGCATCTCCCTTCCTGAGTTCGAGCGTGTCTCTGAGCTTGAGACGACACGAGAGATCTGGGTGAAGCTTCAGAGCTATCACGAGGGGACCGCTCAGGTCAAGACCAGACTCTTCGATACCTACAAGCGAGAGTACGAGAAATTTGTTCAGTTGGAGGGAGAAACGATTGACGCCATGTTCGCTCGTTTCCAAACGATTGTGAACAAGATGCGTGCAAATCGGGCTAACCTACCCTATGACGATCATGAGAGGGCTCTCAAGTTGCTATACGCCCTGGATCGGAGGGTATGGGAGGTGAAGGTGTCGACCATCATAGAGTCTCCATCCTATGATACCCTCACCGTGGACGAGCTGTTCAGCAAGCTCAAGTCCACCGAGATCGATCACCTGACTCAGGCCAAGCTGAAGAACCCATCTTCACATTCCATGGCTTTGGTCTAAGGCACAGGTGGATCGACCTTCTCTGCTGACGCTTCACCTCCTTTGTTTTCTTTGTCTTCTTTGCTTACAGTCACGGAGGAGCAGTTGGAGGCGTTTGGAGACGATGAGCTCGCCCTCGTCATCACCCGGTTCTCGCGGTTTCACAACAACCGCCTGAATCGCCGGCGTGGTGGCGCACGCGAGGGCTGCTACAAGTGTGGTGATCTAGACCACTTCATGGCGAACTGTCCCAAGAACGACAAGAGCTTCCCCGGCAAGAACCGCAACTCCAGGCGCAAGGGCAAGCCAGAGAACAAGGCCGGGAAGAAGAAGGGAAGCTATCGCCGGGAGGACATGGAAAAGGCTTTCGACGCCGGTCGGCGTGCCTTCCTTGCCACCATCAGCGACGGCGACTCCAGCGATGATGGGTCCGAGCACAAGATAGAAGAATGCTTCAACGGACTCTGCTTCTTCGGCCACTCCTCCAAGGGCCTCTGCACCATGGCCTTGGACGAAGTGGACCTCAAGCGCCAAGCAAAGGACGCCGACACCGACGACGACGACGATGATGCTTCCGAGGTATCAGCCTCTTCTCTTATCGATCGTCTTACCGGTGAGCGCGATTCTCTTGTCGACATAGTTCTCGGTCAGGACAAGCAACTCAAGCGAGCTATCCGTGAGCGCAACGAGTTTAAGGCTAAGATGAATGAGGCGCTTAAGGAGCTTGAGGTTGCTAGGTCCGAGGTGAAGGTGACCGACGTGGAGGAGTGTGAGGAGTGCACGATGCATATGACAAACTTTGCCACCTTGCAAACCAAGTATGCCTCTTTGATTGAGGTGTATGATGAGCTGAAGAGTAGGCTTGACTTGGTGGGTGATTGCAAAGAGTGTCCCTCCCTGAAGAAGGAGCTGGAGGAAGTGAAGGCAAGACCTTCTTTGCTGGGTGCGTGCAAGTCCTGTCCGGGCTTGCAAACTGAGTTGGCAGAAATTAGTGCCAAGCTTGCTAAAGTCATGAAGGCCAGCTCAGTTAGCACCTTGTCCGCTCCATATGAGCGATATGTGGGGATGGAGCTTGAGATTGCCAACTGTTGGCATGACAGGATGCAAACCGAGGAGGAAAACACATACCTTCGGTCCATCCTGAGTTGGGTGTCATGCAATGAGCCGCAGTTGGGCATGATGATCAGTCAGTTCAAGAGGGGAACTGATTGCTCGGGAGTAGGCTTTGCTTCAGGTGGGAAGGGCGCTAGTATCTTTGGCAAGATCGGTGAGTTTAGCGGAGTGAACCCGAGTGAGAAGCCATCCACTATCCTTAAGCTTACCAAGATCACACCACCTGAGCCTCCCAAGCCTATCACCAAGGATGGTATCCTTGATGAACCTCCCAAGGCTCCACCTCCCAAGCAAGTGTGGGTACCTAAACCTAACTATCTTAGGAACACACTTGACACCCTTCCTGACGTCTCTAGTGATCCCCTTTCGAGAGGCAAGCAGCTAGCCAGAGTGAACAACCCTCACAACTTTAGGAACCAACAACCCAAGAGAGTGGTGAGGTTCGAGTGTGAGTACTGTCACCGTGATGGTCACCTAGCTGAGTTTTGCTTTCAGAGGAAGAGAAACGCTAGGAAGGAGTTGGAGCTGAACAACCAGGCCAGGCACCACCCCTCCATGGTGTGCAAGGTCGGGGAGTTCAGAGGCAGAGCGCTAGGCCTGGAGGTGCACCCCCTCAAGTAGCTAGGCCCCAGGCAGCTAGACCACGGGGTGGTGGTCGTGCCCGTCGCGGTTTCGGTCGTCCTCAATACGATCGTGAGCCGAGTGTAAGAGGTTTTGCTGCTCAGTCCCATAGCGGACCACCTTTTCAGTATGGTGGTGATCGCTTTGCTCAAATGTGACAAGTAGGTCAGTTTGGAGGTTTTCCATTCCATAGCGGACCACCCTTTCAGGTTGGTGGTGATCGCTATCCACCCACGGGACGAGGACAGCTTGGTGTTGCTACTAACACTTTTTCTAGGCCTATGACATAGCACTGGTATCCTTCTCAGTATACTAACCCCAATGTTGTGCCATATGCTCACTTCTTGCCTTTCTATTGATGCAGGAACTTCGGTTGGAGAACATGTGGCTCATGGATTCCGGGTGTTCGCGCCACATGACCGGAAAGAAGGAATGGTTCTCCAGCCTTAGCCCCGTGATGCACAAGGAGTACATCACTTTCAGGGATAATAGTAGAGGTAAGGTTGTTTCAAATGGAGCTATTCGGCTCAATGAGAACTTTGTTCTCAAGGATGTTGCTTTGGTTTCGAACTTGCATTACAATTTGCTTTCTGGTTTGCAACTCCTTGAAGACAATTGTGAAGTGCGCTTTAAGAAGGGTTTGAGTCGTGTTTTAGACCCTCGGGGAGATCTTGTTTGTCGGATCGTCCCTTTTGGTCGTGTTTTCAGAGCCGACTTTTCTCGTTCTTTCGGCTCTGCTAGATGTTTGATGGCTGGTCCTTCTTCTGATTTGTGGAAGTGGCATAGGAGGCTCGGTCACTTGAGTTTTGACTTGCTTGCAAGACTTAGCTCACTTGGCTTAATCCAGGGATTTCCCAAGCTTAAGTTTCAGAAGGACCTTGTTTGCCATCCTTGTCGTCACGGGAAGATGGTTGCTGCTTCCCACCCACCTGTTAATCAGGTGATGACCAAGCGACCCGGTGAGCTTTTGCACGTGGACACAGTTGGTCCAGCTCGGGTTTGCTCAGTGGGTGGGAAGTGGTACGTTCTAGTGATCGTGGACAACTTTTCGAGGTACTCTTGGGTGTTTTTCATGGAGGGTAAGGATGAAGTTTTTTCTTTTGCTCGTGATTTGATCTTGAGGTTGAAAACTGAGTTCCCCCCTGATACCATTAGAGCTATTCGTAGTGATAATGGTACTGAGTTCGATAACTCACAATTTGCCTCTTTCTGTTTTTCTAATGGAATCGAGCATCAGTTTTCTTCTCCTTATGTCCCTCAGCAGAACGGTGTTGTTGAGCGCAAGAACCGGACCCTTGTTGTAACACCCCAGGTGTTAAGCATTAATTAAAATTCTAATTAAGTTGTTTAGTATGCATAATCATTTGGCATCATGGCATAAAGCATTTCATGTTTAAAGCATAGTTGTGATTCTTTACATACTTGAATATAAGTGTTGCATAAATCTTGTGTAATGCTTTCATAACGTGATGTGGTTAGGTGTCACATGATATGATAAGTATGAGCAAAAACTCTTGTTTTAATAGCTCTTTTTATTCCCTTTTTAATAAGTCAAAAAGTAAGTCAAATTTCAAAGTGATTTCAAAAGAAAAGTTGTAGCTCTTGTTGGGATGTACAACTTTGGTATTCAAAGTTTTCAAAGTTTCTCTACAAAAGTTTGAAAAGATTTGAAATCTTTCAAATCATAAATTTGACCCCTAAACTAGATTTCAAAAACTAAAAGGAATTAGACTTTGGTCCTTTAAGCAAAGTGGTAGAGAAGATCAAAAGAAACATCTTTTATTAAGGTAGATTTTTATGTTCTTAAAGAAAATCCAAAGTAATTTGGAAAACCAGTTTGATTTAGTTTCAAATTGAAGATCAATTTCCAAAATCAGTTTTATCCCCTTTTCCTATAATTTGAAAAGTAAGCATAATTTTGATATATGACCAAAAACAAAGTTGTAGATAATTTTATAAGGAACAACTTTTATATTGGTAAAATTTGATGTTGTTCAGAAAATTCAAAAGTAATTTTGAATCAAAGTTTGAATGCTTTTAAATTCAAAATGTGATTTTGATTTCTAGCTAGAATTTGAGTGTGGTCCTTAAACGAAAGTTGTAGACCATAATTTTTAGAACAACTTTCATGTTGGGAGTTTTGTTTGTTGCATAGTGTTTTTGGGAGAAATAGAACAGAGAAAATAAAAAAACGTTTCAGTTCTAACTGAACTTGGCAGGGGAGGGAAACGGAGGTGCAGAGCACCTAGCGCCGCCGCCGCACTGCCGTGCTCCTTCGGCCGAACTCGCGCGTGCGGGCGCGTCAAGAGCCGCGTGGTTCGTCCCTCTGCGACGTGGCCTGCTCCAGTTCGACCTCTCATCGTTTCCGTCGTGCCGTGGCACTCTTTCTCTTCTCCTCTGTTCTCGCCGCCATCTGGGGCAGAGCTCCACCGCCGGCGTCTCCTGATACCCTCGCTCTCCCTCTGATTGTTTGCTCGCGTAACCGACTCCGTCACAATCTTGAGAAGCTTTCTAAACCGCTTGCTCTGTCTCTGTTCGGCAGAAATGGTCGTGTCATTCGTTCTTCCCTGTGTCCGGCTGGAGCACCGCCGTGCACCTGCTTGCGTGGCCAGCCATGGTAAAGTATCTTCCCACCTCCCTGCGCCTTTCTCGAGCTTCATCAAGCTCCTGCGAAGCTCCCATGCCTGCTAGTATGGTTGTTACCACCTGGTGAGCACCGGAACCAACTCACCGTCTCTGTTCGCGCCGCCGCCTCCACCCTCAACATCGGCGGACTTCTCTGTCTCGTCGCTGACCCAACCGAGCCTCAATACAAGTCAAGGTGAGGATCCTGAGCACGTTTTGAGTCATAGCTAGGCTAGTTAGGGTCATCAACGGCGAGTTCGTCATCGCCGTGCCAGTCTCTGTTCCGCCATCCGCCATGGCCGTGGTGGAGCGTGCTCTGGTGTTCTAGGCGCCGAGCTTGTCCTTTGGGGTGATGTGTAGGGTTGTCCGGAAGGCTTTGATGCCCTCGCCCTCGCCGGAGAGACCATCGGCAGCGAGGTAGCCGCCGTACCCGCCGGCGGGTGGCTAGTCAAGCCACTCGGGCCGAGCTTGACCAGGGCCCTCCCGTCAGTGAGAAGAAGTAGAGAGGGGGTGAGTAATACAAGTCTTTTCGCGTTTTAATCTTTCCTAGAAATGTTTAAATGTGTTGATCCTTGGGAAATGCATAACTAATCATTCTGTGATGATACAATTGTGAAATAAATTTTGTCATGTTCCTTGTGATATGTTCTATCAGAGAAAAATATAAAACCTGAAAAATAGATAGTTTTTGAAAGTGATTTAAATATGTCTTTTAATTAATAAATGGGACTTTAATGATTTTTGTAGGCTTATTTATATGTCCAAAAAATCATGAAACTAATTTTTCTACTGTTTGTATCATGTAACTAATCTTCACAAAAATTTTGAAGTCTTTTGGACAAAATAATTTTCATGCTAGTTTTATGCTTTGTTTATTAATTAAATAATGCATGAAACTTAAATAATTTGTATAGGCTAAAATAAGGATCCAAAATTTATGAAATTTGTTTTGCAACTATTATTCACCATAACCAATCATCCCTAAAGGCTTGAGCTTAGTTTGGCAAAGTTTTGGTTAAACCCTAGATTCCATAATTAATTAATAAAGTATAGTAATGAAGTTTGTTTAAGTAGTTAATTAACAAAAATGATTAGAAAGGATTAGGACTAACCTTTGTTACCTTAATGACCTTTTGTTGATATGTTGTATTTCATGATTTTGAATTGTCATGTATACCTTTGAAATGAATCAAGTGGTGCATTTGATCTTGTATGCATGAAAGGCTGAGGTTGCTAGATCAGTTCTCGTTCAGAGACTGTTTTCATGATTGTGATTCTGTTATCTGTGTATGAGTTGTATAGAGAAGTCATAGCCAACTTCTATATCTAGCGTGTCCTAAAATTTCATGATTTTAGGCCTTCTAGATTAGGAGTTATGGTTTTTATAAGTCAGTAGGTTAGATCTGTCCTATTTTCTGGACAGATCTGTGTAATGTAGTTGTTTGAGCTAATTAAGTTGTGAATCACCTGATGGCCATAATAGGAAAGATGTAGTAAACTTTATAAGCTTTCTATATTGTTAAGGATCACCATTTTTGGTGACCCATAGCTCCAGTTATGGTTGTTGGAAGTTGGATCAGCAAATCTGTCCTAGTTTTGGACAGAAATGTTTATTCAAGTTAGTTGACTTAGTTGCCTATAGAACCAACCCTAGGTGATATTAGGAAATTTGTAGGCAATTTGATAAGCTTTTCAAATTGTCTAGGATCACCCCGTTTGAATGATGGTAGCTCTGGTTATGGTTAATAAACCATTAAGTTTAAGTTTACATCTTGTGTGACTTTTGGTTATTGTTTGAAGACCATGGGACACCTCTCATCTTGTGCTCCTATGGCTTGAGTGATGTTTTAATGAACCTTAGCCATCCTTAGTTGTCTTCCTAAAGGTGCTTGGTGGAAGTTGTATGTATAGCTAGGAATCTTAGTTGGTAAGTTGCAAGTTGGTTTTGTTGGTTTGCAACTTTACCGCGAAGGAAAGTTGTACTCGACTTTCCTTATCTTGTGCTTAGCTTCCGTTATACTTTTGAATTGTCCTGCACCTTAGCATACATCCCATAGCATCATACTAAGCATACATCATTTATCTACGTGTAGTATTCGAGAGTGTTGGAGTCGTGTTGATCAAGCTTTGGTGATCACCCTTGTCGAACAAGCCTCGGAAGGAGATTCTTGTTGGACAAGCTTCATCGAAAAGACTTAACTTCTAGATGAAGGAACCAACCTTTGTGGATCATTCTTGGATCCTATCTTCCCTGCAACGAAGGCAAGCCCCGGTTCATTCAACCATTTCCTTGGATTTACAATCACACTTACTTTCGATAACCTGATGCATTAGATGTTTATCAAATAAATGCTTTAAACCTGTGGATGCATGATCAACCTTGTTATCGATATATCATTCCTTGATACCTGCTTTATGCAAATGATAGAAATGCTTAGCCTTGCTTTATGAAGCTTTTGATAAATGTTTTTGATACTTATCGTTTTGGAATGATAATGAGAAAGAATGATGGTTAAAACCAGACGGGCACATGCATCGAACCTTGGGTTGGTGCAGGATGACTCGGATGTGTCGGATTAGGATTAACCATTGTTGGCCTGCTAGATTGAGAAACTGTGAAGTACCGATCATATGCTACGGTAAGCTCTACCTTGGTGGTTCTTAAATGAGAACGGCTAATCGCGCACTGGGAGTGGAGAGATGGCGGGAGTACTAGCTACCCTCGTGGGTTAAAGTCCCGGATTGGAGGTGTACAAGTACTCTCGGGTGGCGCGGACCTGGTCTTGTTTGGAGGATCCGAGGTTGGGGTTGATATATGTGTGATCGAGGGTCTACATATGTCGTATGATCGTGGAAAACTCCCAGATCTGGTTGAATCGGTTCGAATCGTCGTGCTCCTCGGTTAAGGAGACTCAATCTTCCGACCCGCACCGTAGAATAAAATGGAACTGGTTGAAGAAAGAATGACAATGATCTTTCACTAGTGTTCACCTTCAATTCTTACCAAATACTGAAATGATTAAGAAAAATTTGGATCTAGGATTACTTTAGTAAGCTTTTATGCAAATGAAAAATACTGTTGAGCCTACCCAAGCCAGCATACCTGTTCCTTCTCTTCTCTTGTCGGGTAAGTCTTGTTGAGTACCCTTGTACTCAGGGTTTGTTAATCCCCTGTTGCAGGTTTCTAATAGGTGATGTTGATCATGAACATGTCAGTGGGCTTGACGTGATCTGGTTCTTCTTCTTCTCTAACTTAGGTGCTCCACCTAAGTGTGGTTCTGTAATACTATTCTGCTTCCGCAATACCGGTTATATTTATGTAAAAAGTAACTTATTCATGATTTTGTAAAGTCTGTCTCTCTTGCTTCCGCACTCCGACGTATTTTGTATCAATTGTTGTAATGTTGTAATTATTCCACCCGAAGACAAGACGATCCTGTAACTCGTGGATGATTCGGGGTTCTCTCAGGGACACCCGACAGTTCTTTCCAGTGATGTGTTTCATTTGCACTATCATTGGAGTCCTTACGACGATGACGTGTGCGGGTGAGCCACATTAATGGGAGGTTCTGCCACACTTGTTTGAGATGGCCAGGACGATGCTCAATGAGCATAGGAC
Source organism: Coix lacryma-jobi var. lacryma-jobi (assembly GCA_009763385.1). Classification (NCBI taxonomy): domain Eukaryota; kingdom Viridiplantae; phylum Streptophyta; class Magnoliopsida; order Poales; family Poaceae; genus Coix; species Coix lacryma-jobi. Next base: position 96,372,898 of record CM019829.1, read on the forward strand.
TCCTAGGCGTTTTTGGGCCGAGGCAATCAACACCGCTTGCCATGTTTCAAATCGCATCTTTCTTCGTGCTTTCATGAAAAAGACTTCTTATGAGTTGCGTTTTGCATGGGTACCCAAGGTGTCTCATTTTCGGGTGTATGGGTGTAAGTGCTTTATTCTGAAGCAAGGCAATTTGGACAAATTTGAATCTCGCTCTGCTGATGGTGTCTTTCTTGGTTATGCTTCTTATTCACGTGCTTATCGAGTTCTTAACCTTGAGACTAACCGGATAGTGGAGACCTGCGAGGTCACATTCGACGAAACTATGCCTTGTGTTTCTTCTGCTTTTGATGTTGCAGGAGAACAGGAGCTGGGAGAGACCATCTTTGTGGAGGAGGAGCAGGAGAATGCCGATTGGGGTGATCCCGAGCCAACTCCACTGGCTGCCCCCGTCGACCCTGCGATGACTACTTCAGCTCGAGGACCCGATCCCACGACGTCTTCTTCTTGGGGTCCTCTAGAGCCACCTCTCCAGTGAGCACCCGCTGCACCTGAGGGAGCGACCGCATCTGGCGAGGGGGAGGTGACATCGGCGAGGCAAGCGCCCCGGAGCGTTCAGCAAGTTCACCCTCCGCGTCAGATGATCGGCGGCATCGACCAGCGAGTCACGTGGTCGCGAGCGTATGAAATCTCTCACTTTGCTCATTCTGCATTCGTTGCTTCTTTTGAGCCCAAAGATGTTGGACACGCACTTTCTGATCCTAATTGGGTCAATGCCATGCATGAGGAGCTAGAAAACTTTGAGCGAAACCAAGTTTGGACCCTAGTTCCACCTCCACCAGAATGCCACCCTATAGGTACCAAATGGGTTTTCAAAAACAAAGAGGGTGAGGATGGGATGGTAGTGAGGAACAAGGCTAGACTAGTAGCCCAGGGTTTCTGCCAGAAAGAGGGAATAGACTATGAGAAAACCTTTGCCCCTGTAGCCCGTTTAGAAGCCATTAGAATCCTTCTAGCCTTTGCTGCTTCGAAGGGTTTTAAGCTTTACCAAATGGATGTCAAGAGCGCCTTCTTGAATGGGTATATAGAGAAAGAGGTTTATGTTAGGCATCCCCTGGTTTCGAGGATCCCAAGTTTCCAAACCATGTTTATAAACTTTCAAAAGCTTTGTATGGTTTGAAACAAGCCCCGAGAGCGTGGTATGATCGGTTGAAAACCTTTTTACTCTCCAAGGGTTTTAAAATGGGACGGGTCGATAGAACTTTGTTTCTCCTCAAGCAAGGCAATGATACCCTGTTAGTCTAGATATACGTGGATGATATCATCATTGGTGGCTCCTCTCACGCGCTTGTTGCCAAGTTTTCAGATACTATGAGCAGGGAGTTTGAGATGAGTATGATGGGCGAGTTGACTTTCTTCCTCGGGTTGCAAATTAAGCAAACCCGAGATGGGACGTTCGTGCATCAAGGAAAATACACAAAGGACATCCTAAAGAAATTCGACATGGGCGAGGCCAAGCCTCTTACGACACCCATGCCGATGACTGCTACGATGGATGCGGACCAGGACGGAGAGCCGGTTGACCAGAAGGAGTACAGGAGCATGATCGGCTCGCTCCTATACCTGACGGCGACGAGGCCGGATATACAGTTTTCTGTGTGTCTGTGCGCTCGTTTTCAGGCGTCCCCTCGGACTTCCCACAAGCAAGCGGTCAAGCGCATCATGAGGTACCTCCGATACACTCCTAAGTTTGGACTTTGGTACTCTTCTTCTTCGACCCTCTCTCTTTGTGGTTATTCCGATGTGGATTTTGCCGGCTGTCGGCTTGAGCGCAAGTCTACTTCTGGGACTTGTCAGTTTCTTCGCTCTTCTTTGGTTTCGTGGTCTTCTCGCAAACAGTCGAATGTAGCCTAGTCTACTACTGAAGCCGAGTATGTTTCCGCTGCTTCTTGTGCTTCGCGACTTTTATGGATGGTTGCTACTTTGCGTGACTTTGGTATAGATTTCAGTCGGGTCCCTTTGCTTTGCGACAGCACTTCTGCCATTAGTGTAGCAAAGAACCCTGTTCTTCACTCCAAGACCAAACACATCGATGTTCGCTTTCACTTTCTTCGTGATCACTATGAGAAAGGCGACATTGATCTTAGGCATGTAGACACCCATAACCAGGTTGCGGATATTTTCACCAAGCCTTTGGATCTCTCAACTTTTGCTAGGTTGAGAGGTGAGCTTGGTGTGTGTTTCCCCTTTTAGATGGGGGAAGCATTTTGTTTGTTGTACAATAGACTGACTTTCTGATCCTTTTTGTCTTTGGGTCTTGAGTCTTTCTAGTTTTGTTTTGGCTCCGATTCTGACTTCATCATGCATACATCTTGCATTTTCAAGATTCATGTCTATATTCCTTAGAATGAATTTATGCTCTGTTTAGTGTGTGCTTCGATGATATATGATGATGCTAGTAGCTTAGGCTCTCCTTGATCACTGCTACATTTTGTGAGCTAAGCTAATTTTTTAGAACGTTGAACATGCTTAATGAACTTAAAATTTGATACATGTTCACCAATGAGATTGGCAACTAGCATGTGTAGGATGTGTTGAGGCCACTTGAGCTATTTCATATATGCTAGGTTGCTATGTCTCTAGTTCTGAGTCTTTCACTTGCTTGGATTGTTCATATTCTGTTTAAAATGAACCAAGTTTTAGTGAATTGAAATGATTGAGATGGGTTTGCTCTATCAACACATCACGGTATCGAGACTGTTTCTCATAGCACTTTGAGTTGAACTTGAGCCGTGTAGTGTAAGACCGAAACCGATGCTTTAAGCTTCCGATTGCATATGCATAGGCTTAGCACGGTTGAAAAGTTAGGCAATGACAAGCATTCAACCTCTCGCAATCACATGCTGATTTTAAACTTGTGTTAATAACAGCTGCAAATTCTCCGATAAAATTTGAAAACACAAGTCAATGTTTCATTCTATAGCATGATGATTGAACTGTGCTAGGGGTAGTTCACCTTGTATACATGTTTAGCACTTGTTTGACTTCCTGTCTATACATGTTTAGTGCTATTTTGATGGTGAAACTACTTTCTGAACGGCTTAAAATAGCTCATTTGGCTTATGCATTCATATCTTGTATTTGATGATCAGTTTGAGCCTTTGCTAGCACTTTTGCATGTTGCTTTGTAGTCGGATCAGCACTCTTTAGAGCATTCTTTCACTCTTTCAAGTATATACCTGAAGCTGCTAACTTGCACTTTTAACTCATATGCACTTGCTTGACTCCGATAGGCATGACCTAGCTCCGTTTCACTTACCTGAGTTCTTTTCCCCTCTCTTTTGATTGCAATTTGCCCCCAAGGGGGAGAATGTTTCCAATGATGAGATTTTTTAGACTTTGATTTTTTAGACCTTCTGTGGTGACAATTTGCAATTTATGCTTCACTTGCTGAGGGGGAGTTCTTTGAGTGAGGGGGAGTTTTCTGCCTACTCCGAGTTGGCTTTTATTTGATATCGATCTTTTAGCTATCTTCACCATGTTTTGATGGTTCTTGATTGGTATCGGGCTTACTACTGGTTGTGTTGAGCCTCTGTGCCTCTATCTTGAGGGACTAGCAGTAGCTGCTTCTTATGCAGTCTTCGTTTGGTATCGAGCTTTCAACTAGTGGTGTTGAGCCCCTTTCTGCCTCTTCTTGAGGATACATGGGTGTATGCCGAGTCTCTGAGTGATGAGTGATTGTCAACTGGGATGATGCGCATGTTCTTTGGCTTGTGTTGTGCAGGTGTTGAGCACGGATGCAGTTATCAGAGGCAAGGTGAAGGTCAAGTAGAGACGTGTCGTGCCGATGGACAGAGAGTGGCGAAGGGCGGACGTGAGGCTTGGACTGAGGGATCGGTGGCCCGAGGATCAGCTGTGGTGGCTGACAGCCTGGGACAGCGACGAGCGAAGACTTGCGGTCATGTGTTGCCTAAGTCGTGGACTTGGGGACATGTGTCGGTGGACGGGGTGCACGGGCAGTGCATACCCTCTATAGCTTCGGTTTGGTGGTAGAGTCAGAGAAAAACCATCGGGTGGACGGTTTCCAAGTTTGGGCCTCAAAACCTGGGCGCGGATGGTTTCCGAGTTTGGCCACAAAACTCAGGCTGAGGACGGTTTCCAGGTTTGGGCCTCAAAACCTGGGTGCTTTGGGTTTGCTGAGTTTGGGCCACAAAACTCAGGCGCTGGTGGGCTGGTTTCCCGGTTTGGGCCTCAAAACCGGGGGTTGGTCGTGAAGGCTGGTTTCCCGGTTTGGGCCTCAAATCCGGGGGCGGAGTCCGTGAAAAGGACGCAGAGCGGTGGCGGCACGTGGCGGCAATCGGTGCGGTTGCGTCGAGGCAACGCTACCAGTTGTGCGGGCGTGGCCGTCGGATCCACCTACCATCGATTTGCTCCAGAATAACCTTAGGGTTTAGCTGGTTCGCTCTGTAAGTAGTTAGGGGTAGAGTGGGAATTAGGAATAGTTAGAATTAGGATAAGTAGGGGGAGACACCCACCTCCCCCATTTATCTCAGTCATTTGCTCTTTGCACTTAGGGTTTCCTGCTCTCCCAATCCCCTGCTGTAGCTAGCTGAGATCCGCAGAGAACCATACCTCTGTGTACTGGAGATTTTGAGGAAGTGAGGCTGTAACCTCACTGTTGTAGCATGTGGTAGCCACACGGTTGCAAATTCGTGGTTGTGATTCGCGTTTTGTTCTTGTTCTTCGCGGTTGCTTTTCTCCACGTTTTTCCCGTCGATCGATCTCTTTGTTCGTTGTGTCTTTTGCAATTCCGTTTGAACCAAGATGTTCTAGATCGTGAGGCACTTCTTTTCACCGAAGGAATTCACCTCTAACCTCACGAGCTAGTAGATCGATCGATTTTCGTTTCGGGTTAAGTTTTTCTCCCTTCCCCCGAATTTCTTCGATTCATCGATTTGGAGATAGGTTCGAGCCATGATCTCATAGAGATAGCTCACTATCCTCCTTGTGACTCCTCTCACCAAGTTTGAACCCTAGTGGTTTTATTTTGGGTGAGATCGAGTTGATTCGGTGGTCGGACTGACCAGAGTCGGGTTGACCGGACGCTCTCTGATCATCGACCGGACGCTCCTTGTGAGTCCGGTCGTTGAAGGCCGAGCAGAAACACTTTTCGCGTGATCGACCGGACTCTCTATTTCGCTAGGACCGGACGCACTGTGGTTTCTGTTTACTTTCGTTTCGTGATTTGACCGGACGCTGAACACACGACCGGATGCATAACTCTTGTGAGTCCGGTCACAAACAGTAAGGGTCCAGAACCTATTTTCTCAGACCGGACGCGTCCGGTGGCTCGTGACCGGACGCAGGCAGAGTCCGGTCAAGTGGTTTCTACGGAGTTTCATCCGCAGTTTGTTCGTCTGACTTTCGATTTGAGATCTGTTTGTTGCGTCGGATTCCTGACTTCGTGCTCTACAGAAATAGGGCTTCTTGCTTTACAAAATAGCCTGAATCCCCCTCGCGTTTCTCGGGGGAGGTTGAGGTTACCCAAAGTTCATCCTGTCACTAGTTGACCTTCGTGAACTTGGGCGAGGAAATCTTTGTGGTGTCCCGCTGTGTTCCTGGGGAACATCCACCCACTCTCTTGGGTCGTGGACATCACGCGCATCGGTTTTGCTCTTGGGGTTGATTTTCGGGACAGTGGCTTAAAGTTTCCGAAAGGAAAATTTGAAGCTCCCATTCACCCCCCCTCTGGTCGCTTTCTGGTAGCACTTTCAGTCCTTCACTTCTTGAGGACTAGCTTGTTTCTGACTTGGTTGCGTCGAGCCGTTGCCCATGTCTTTGGGAACCAAGTCTTGTGCTCTGATTTTGATCGAGTTTTGCTCCTTGATGAGTTGTTGCTCCGATTACTTGCTTGGTTGTGTCGAACCGTTGCCCATGTCTTTGGGGACCAAGCCTCGCTAATTTCGAGTTGTTCTTCTTCGGCCTTTCCTTTGGCTTTTGGACATCTCAAGTGAGTTTTTCTTCTTCTATCTTATTCTGCTTTCTTTCTATTCCGTTACGGTTACTATGAGTTGACGATGCACTCATCAAGGGGGAGATTGAGAACACAAGGTTGATATGTGCCCTTGTGGTTCCCTTCCTGAGTGATGAGTGATCGATTAACGAGCAACATGTCTCTTGGCTGCGTTGATGTGCAGGTGCGGAGCTCGGGCAGTGGTCGAAGGTGAGGTGAAGGTCAAGTAGGGACATACCGTGCCGACGGACCGAGAGCGGTGAAGGGTGGACGTGGAGCTTGGACCAACGGACCGGGAGACCTGAGGACCAGCTGTGGTAGCTGGCACGTGGCGTTGACAAGCAAGAGCACACGGGGATGTGCGGTGCATCGGCCGAGTCGGGAGGAAGGTGATGGCGTCATGACACTTGGCTGGAGGCCAAGAAGGATGGCGAATGCACTGTGCCCGGCGTGGAGGCTGGACATGCTCCGACATCGGTGCTGGAACTCGGGGTGTGCGAACCACATCCCGTCTACGGCACGGGTTCGGTAGCTGAGCCTCGAAAAGCTACCCTCGACGGTTTCCGAGTTTGGGCCTCAAAACTCGGGGTGGCCGGTTTCCGAGTTTGGGCCTCAAAACTCGGCGCGGACGGTTTCCAGGTTTGGGCCTCAAAACCTGGGTGCACGGGTTTCTGAGTTTGGGCCACAAAACTCAGCCTGAGGACAGGTTTCCCGGTTTCAGCCTCAAAACCGGGGGAAGGCCCAGGTTTCCCGGTTTTGGCCTAAAAACCGAGGCAGGTCCGCAAAAAGGACGGTCGACGCGTGGCGGCGTGGAGAGTCTGGCGCGGAGGTGAGGCTATCCACGAGGTAGGCGCGGCGGTCGACTTGGCGGCACGTGGCGGCATCCTGAGGCCTGCGTCGAGGCGAAGCTAAGGGTGAGGAAGGCGCGTGGCCATCAGATCAGCTATCAGCAGAGTTGGATCGGGATACCCCTAGGGTTGGCCGCTTCGCTCTTGTATCTAGGGGTAGAAAGGGGATTATTGTTTTAGGCTATAAATAAGAGAGGCACCCCTCCTCTCTCCCCATCCTTGCAGCCATTTGGGCCTTGCTTTTGCATTCTCGGTCCTTCAAATAAAGTTTGGATTTCATCAGAAACAAGAAGTTTATGAGTTTTCCTTTTTCAAGCAATTACATTTATCACGACTACTTAGTCGGATAAAAACACACAGCAAGCTCTAGCTATTACATCCCGCCGACTAATATATAATACTACTCGGGTAGATCCTTCTCGGTTCAGAGGCGACCATATTCGAGTTACGAGCTACGAGCTCAATACAACTCATTTGCTAGTACGGCTTAAAACCTGGCTACAAACCTATAGTGAATACGATATCTTATAGAAAAGATATTGGTTCCTATAAGGTACAACAAGGGGAGCATTCCTCACCCTGTTGCTTATTACTCGGATGAAGGATAATCCGACTTCGCACTCAAGCTGCGACTACCAAGAGGATATGATTCGCCCAACAGGAACCGTCGGATCGATCCTCAAGAGGCACTTGATCAAATTTATCCCTTGGAACAGGGTACTAAGAGTAGTACTCGGGCAGACTAAGTTCTCTAATAGGTCGCTCAAGACTATAAGAGAAACGAAGTCACACGACCCTACCTCAAGTGCTAGAGAGCACTCGGATAGACCCGTCTAAGTATGACGCCTGGTCATACATCCACTACAAACAAAACGACACATTGACATGATACTCCTTGCAATGATGAGTCGACAACATACGACATTAACAAGACTCAAAAGTAAATTATACTTTGATTCTTTAACCACGGTGATATTTGTTCATAGGATACACAAAATTCTGGCCAAGGACCAAGAGGGACTGCTACTCTACGAGATCTAGTTTTTTAGAGTACTCCTCCGCCACGGCCTTGACCTCCTCCTGAGTGGCCGCATGGTCTTCATCACCCTTGCCGTCGGGCAGCCTCATGATGGACGTCAAGTCAAAGGATGGCATGTGAAGTCGCAGCGTCGCCAGAAGACCACACACCACCGAAGTCGCCATGTCTTTGATGTATTGTGTCAGCCGCCCGGGTGCAGCTTTGGCTCGATCAATCAAAGATTCTTCGGCTCCTTCAGGGCATGGTATTAAATCTAGAACCGGCTCCACGGCATGCTCTAATGCCTGCAAAGAATCTTGAGAAGTCTTCAAAGACTCTTGAGACTCCTTTAGTTGCGCCTGAACCGCCTCCAGAGCTTCCCGCGACTCCTTCATCGACTTCAAAGCCTGCAACAGGTCTCGGTCAGCACCTTCTCGAATCAGTTTGGCTTCTTGAAGAGTAGTTTGCGCGTTAGCAAATACCTCCTCAAGTTCCGCCTCCTTCCGGTTGAAAGCATTTTGCCATCTGGCGGCTAGCTTCTGCGATTCTGAAGAACAAGAGATGCCAACCGGATGAGAACCATAAATTGACAAGCAATAAAGACTCTGGAAAATACTTCCAACTTGCCATCAAGTTGCTTCTTGGAAGACTTCACAACCTCCTTAAGCTTTTTCTCCGAGGTGGCATGCTTAGCGAGTAGCTCAACCTCCTGGTTATTGGCTGCATCACGCTCGTCAACAACAATCTTGAGATTCTTCTGAAGCTCGTTTATGCGGTTATGAAGCACTTGGGTGGCTACCCGCTGACTAATCTGATCCTGCGCAATATAGTCTCTGAGCTGCTGGTTCTCCTGGGAAAGTTCTTGACGGATCCGAGTGATCTGCTCGGTCACCTTCACGTCAAAACCCTGCGCAAAAATAATACTCTGAGTACCCAGACACGATAACAAAATACAAAGAGGATGTCAAAGAGTTACCTCAACAAATTCTTTGAGCGCCATGGCTGGCGCCATCACATCTTCACTCAGCTCCTTCAGCCGGATAAGATCCGGGTTGTATCCCACAACTTCAAGTTCTGAGCCCTGGAGAGAGGACTCGAGGACACCAACGGACTCATTTCGTGAAGAAACTGAAGCCTCAACTCCTTCTCCAGCACTAATCTCAGCTCGGACCATCTCTAGTGTGGGCTCATCAGGCGGTTGAGTACGGAAAAACCACTCGTTCATCACCCGGTCAAGCTCCAATTGAGCGGGAGAGCGAAAGATCGAATAAGGAACACCAACCTGAGGCAAGGGAGGTGCATTCACTTCAGGAACTGAAGGACCAAAGGTGCAACCAGAAAGCGACCAAAGGGGGGTGAATGGGAGCTTCAAAATTCCTTTCGGAAACTTGTAGCCATTGTCCCGAAACTCAACCCCAAGAGCAAACCCTAGAGCTCGTAAGTGTCCTCGACCCTAGATGTAGGGTGGATGCTTCCACGAAGCACAGCGAGACACTCTACTACTCTAGAAATCCAACGCAAAAGTCGGAAACCAAAACCGACAAAGAATGAGCAAACCGCAGACGAAACAGCACAAAACTTGCACTGACCGGACTCACCTTGCGTCCGGTCACCACACACCGGACGCGTCCGGTCTGGCAAAACACGATTTGGGAGCTTACTGTTCCTGACCGGACTCACTGAGCCTGAGCGTCCGGTCACTAGGGCCAAAACAGGTGAATAGTGGATCCTGCGCATCCGGTCAATCACAAAACTCAGCGTCCGGTCAAGTCAAAGAACACGTGCAAGTGTTCAACCACCGGACGCACTGCCCTAGCATCCGGTCGTCTTGAGCTAGCGTCCGGTCCCCCCGAAACTGCACTGTTTGTTCACCGTTTCGACTCGATCTCACCCAAAACAAATCCTCTATGGATCAAACTTGGTGAGAGAAGTCACAAGGAGAATAGTGAGCTATCTCTAAGAGATCATGGCTCGAACCTATCTCCAAATCGATGAATCGAAGAAAATTAGGGGAAGGAAGAAAACTTGACCCAAAACGAAAATCGAACGATCTACTAGCTCGTGAGGTTAGAGGAGAATTCCTTCGGTGGAAAGAAGTACCTCACGATCTAGAACATCTCTGTTCAAACGGAATTGCAAGAGTCGCAATGAACAAAGAGATCGGACGACGGGAAGAACGTGGAGAAAAACAATCCGCGAAGAACTCGAACAAAATGCGAATCACAACCACGAATTTGCAACCGTGTGGCTACCACATGCTACAATAGTGAGGTTACGGCCTCACTTCCTCAAAATCTTCAGTACACAGAGGTATGGTTCTCTGCGGATCTCAGCTAGCTACAGCAGGGGATTGGGAGAGCAGGAAACCCTAGAAGCAAAGAGCAAATGACTGAGATAAATGGGGAGGTGGGTGTCTCCCCCTACTTATCCTAATTCTAACTATTCCTAATTCCCACTCTACCCCTAACTACTTACAGAGTGAACTAGCTAAACCCTAAGGTTATTCTAGACCAACTCGATGGTAGGTGGATCCGACGGCCACACCCACACAACTCGTAGCGTTGCCTCGACGCAACCTCCCGATTGCCGCCACGTGCCGCCACCGCTCTGCGTCCTCTTCACGGACTCCGCCCCCAGTTTTGTGGCCCAAACCGGGAAACCAGCCTTCACAGCCAACCCCCGGTTTTGAGGCCCAAACCAGGAAACCAGCCCACCAACGCCTGAGTTTTGTGGCCCAAACTCAGCAAACCCGAAGCACCCAGGTTTTGAGGCCCAAACCTGGAAACTGTCCTCAGCCCGAGTTTTGTGGCCAAACTCGGAAACCATCCGTGCCCAGGTTTTGAGGCCCAAACCTGGAAACCGTCCACCCGATGGTTTTTCTCTGGCTCTACCACCAAACCGAAGCTATAGAGGGGATGCACTGCCCGTGCACCCCATCCACCGACACGTGTCCCCAAGTCCACGACTTAGGCAACACATGACCGCAAGTCTTCGCTCGTCGCTGTCCCAGGCTGTCAGCCACCACAGCTGATCCTCGGGCCACCGGTCCCTCAGTCCAAGCCTCACGTCCGCCCTTCGCCACTCTCGGTCCATCGGCACGGCACGTCTCTACTTGACCTTCACCTTGCCTCTGATCACTGCATCCGTGCTCGACACCTGCACAACACAAGCCAAAGAACATGCGCATCATGCCAGTTGACAATCACTCATCACTCAGAGACTCGGCATACACCCATGTATCCGCAGGAACCATGTTGACCTGGGTACCAGATGGAGTTGAGTCTGGCTGGGTATTCACCTGACTACTGATAGGAGGGATGTTCGACTGGCTTTCCTCTTGCGCTTCTGACTCTTCCACCGCCCGGCCCTCAATTGCACCACTTGAGGACGCATCGATCGGCTTCACTTTCCTGCAACGGATGAGTGTTTACATTAATACCAGAAACATGCAAGCATCCTAATGAAGAGTAATACGACTCACTTGGCTACCTTCAACACACGCGGCAGTTTCAAGATCGGCTTCTTTGGTTGCGGGGCCGGTAACGGAGCATCTTCAGGAGCAGCACCACCCGAAGTCTCTTGAGCCTTCTCGGTGTCTATATCAAACAAAGATATAAGACAGGGGTTTACTAAACCCAATAGCAGACAGAAAGTACTTGGGTTTTCCCTTACCAGGAGCACCCGGATTACACTGCTTTTCAGCCAATTCTATTGGTAAAAGAATTTTTCGACAAGCACGACGATTACCAGTGCGAGCCTTCTTTGGGACTGGATCTTCGGCTTCCTGGAATGGACTCGGAGACCGCTTTCGGCTACTCTCAGCTTCGGGATCTAGGAGTAGGACATCAAAGTCAGTTGAATCTGAGTCTAACCAGTCAAGATCACCAGGAGAGCTTGACTCATTTTGAAGATCCTCTCTGCGGATAGGACCTTCAAGAGCGATGCCTCCGCCTTCTTCAGTCGCTGGGGGCAGGGGTGGACAATCATTGTTATTCCGTCCTTGAGTCTTTTAAAAAGAGGAAGAAGACAATGTTCAGCCAAAAGTGATATCTACTAAAAAGATACCAAACAACGGATATTACAAACTTCTTACTTCTAGAGGGGGATTGATGGCGGAGAAAGTCGTCGTCATCTGAACTAGATGTTCATGGCTCTTCAATAGCCAATTCATCCTCCTCAAAATCTCTTGATTGGGCAACTGCTCGGCAGAATGTCGGCTCGGGTCCTTCACACCAAGATATTCGAAGCCAAAGTTGGCTCGTTGTTGCAGCAAATGGACTCGGCGTGCGATGAAGTCTTGGACGACGGTATACCCAGTCAGACCACTCAGCTTCAAAGCCGCTATCATATCGATCAATGGTTGGACGACCTCTACCTCTTCGGAAGAAATCTTGTCCTTCCACTCTCGGGTCTTCTGAGGCGGCCACCCATCATGACGACGAAGGGCCGGCAACGGGTTGGCTATATAAAACCATCTGCTAGCCCATTCCCGGACGGACTCTGACAAGACTACAGAAATATATTGAGAAGCTACTTCTAGCCTAAGCTGGATACTAGCTCCGCCGACTACTTCTACACTCGCATCACTGGGCTAATATTTTACCCAGAAGAAATAGCGAAAGAGGGGCAAATCCCCAGAAAAGCCTCACAAAGATGGGAGAAAATTGCGATATGGAAGCAGGCATTTGGAGTAATGTGATTGAGGGTCAAACCATAGTAATGCAGTAGTCCCCTCAAGAAATCAGATGTCGGAAGTCCTAGCCCGCGCTCGACGAAGGACTTGAACATCACGATCTCCGTCGTGTTGGGGGCTGGAGCGCGATGATCAATGGGCACCCTCCACCCGTCCATCGGCTGCGATCGGAGCAACCCCTGCTGCGCCAAGTAGGCCAACTCCGATTCCCTAGTGTCCGGCGCTTTCCAGGCGAGAACATCTGTGGGAGGGCATGGTCTTCCACCGGTGGTCAATTTCTTCTTCTTCTACAGCTGCGATTGCCTCTTGGGACCCATGTCGCTAACAAGGGTTTTTTCTACGCATCAACTACTGGATTGGCTATGGGATTCCTCGCACCGAAGGCTAGGGCTGGATGGAAGAATGAAGAAATTGTGAGTCCAATGGTGGCTTATTATAGATCTGTTTCGACAACCGTTCATCTTTCTCGAACGGCGTTATGGAACTGTCCGAAACCCTAACAGCTGGGGGACATTTTAGACGGCGTTAGTATTAACGAACAGGCAACCCCAAAACAGACAAGGCCATTCTTTCACAAGATATATTTAGTACTCGGAATCAAAGCCACAGGACTCAGAAAATATTCCAAGTACCCGGATCTCATTAATTATTACTCGGAATTACAACAGAGATATACGGTTACATCTTAAGATACAACAGCTTCCAGTACAAGCACAATCAGGATGTAAAACACTATTCTAGTGTAATCATGGTACAAAGTCTTGATGCGCAGCGCACCAAGGCCTGGGTTCAGTGAGACGCAGTAAAGCAGACACAGAACCTTGGGTAGACACTATCTTTTCAGTGCATCCCAAGGTGGGTTTAAGGCTCTACCCCAGTACATAAGGAACTTGATAGTCAGCCTTAACCCTAATGCCTTTTGACAACCTGTGACCCCGTGGTTGCTCGCGATGCGGGAGTCACAAGAGTTCTTCTAGGCGCACCTCTGTATCCCTCTTCTCGCGACCACTTAGAAACCACCCTGACGGATGATCCCTTCACAAGAGTTCTTCTGGGCACATCAACTATCCTACATAAGGAAGATACCCGGGGGCTCGGACATTTCCACTACAGATACTATAACACTCATGGGAGTAAGAGAAGTCATATACTCAGGAAGGTGTGGCTTCCTTGCTCCCATGGCAGGGTATTTATAGTCGACTGCTCTTGGTCTATGGACTTAGTTCACGGATACAATCAAGCAGAGTTCAATAATTGTACCCTTGTACATACTGTTACACATGTGAAGCCTGGCATCACCAGTGATGGGTTCACTTCACGTGCATACTTCAAGAGTAAACAGACAAAAGTGTTGCAGTTGCACAAAACGACAAGAATCATCAATATGGACAGGTGATACAGTCACTGGTCAATTATTGTTATCCTTGCGATAGTTTTTATTTAGTGGGGGGTGAAAAGGTATGTTTGATGAAAACATTACCACCTGAAGCCGAATATTTATTACTCGAATGGACTAAACAATGGATCAGTGTCATGTTTTCGCCTCTTGCAACCGTTACGCATTACCGGGATGATATATTGAAGACCCCGAGTACCGACTACTCGAGTACACGGAACTCAGGCTCAGGGGCTGCAGGGTATATATCATAAAGGAAATGTTTTTTCTTAACCAAGGATTACTCAGAAAAGGGTTCAAAGATCCTCAAAGTTATTAAAAATAACAAGAGGCTCGGGGGCTACACCCTATGGGTGCACTTTTTTGAAAAAGTGCACACCATGGAGTTCTTTCATCTACAGAGCACTTCAAAATTTCTCAGGACATTACTCGGAGATTCCCGAAGGAAACCAGAAGATAACGTTTTAGAGAAATATTGATGAGCTCGGGGGCTTGACGGACCAGAATGTCAGAGACATCATCAGAAGATGATTACTCGGACCAACTCTGGATGTCGCGAGAAGATTCGAAGAAATGCTACAAAGTTGACATGGATTAGGACTCTCATTGTAACTTAGTCGAGTTCTAAAGGAAGTCTTGTAATTAGAATAGGGCTCCTCTGTTGTAACCTACTAGGACTCAGTTAGTGCTAAGCTTTGTTGATGGTCCTTAAACACTTATTTTACCATCAACATTTTACCTAAAAATTCAACAAAAAGGCATGAAAAGTAGTCAAATAGGTTTCAAACTAACCAAATTCCACATGTCCATAGATTTTTATTTGAATGCAGGATTTGGACCAGATTTGGAGAATGGACCCACCAGGGGCCGAGCCCACTCACCAGGGCCCATTTGGGCCCTAGTGGGGTGGCGCCCGCCACCCCTATGTGGCGCCCGCCACCAAGGAGAGGCCCAAACTCTCCCCTGCCACGTCACTAATCCAAGTGACCACCCCAGGGCCAAATCTTAGCCCTTGGTCACTAGGTCGGTGACATCGGAGGGGTAAGAAGAGATGTCACGTGGATCATGACCAAATTTCCCATGTGACGGTTATTTGGACATGCAACCAACCTGGGAACCGCCTTGGAGGAGTCCCTGGAGACCGTAGGATCAATGACGGTGCATCCAAGGGCTAGGGGGTGGTGGCCGCCACTAGGGTTTGCCCTAGGTCGGTTGGCTGCCCCCTATAAGTACCCCCCTCACTCACTTGGGCTATAAATACCCCCCTGGAGGCGTCACTTCACTTCAAGCAAGGAAAACAAGGAAGAAGCAAAGAGGAAAGCAAGGCTAAAGCTAGAGAGCTAATAGCTTAGGATTTAGCCAAGCTTAGGCAAGTAGGTAGCTAGTAGAGCAAGGCATCCTTGCCTCATTGCCCTCGCGGAAGCGCTGCTCAAGGCTTAGCTCAAGAGTAGAAGCGTGCGAGTAATCGGTCCTGGAGTTGGGAAGAGTCTTCCTTCATATCCGGTTCAGGTTTTGCTCTTGTAACTCAAGCACTTTACAATATTCTAGTTCATCATTTCAAGTATTACTTTATTCTACTTGCCAGTATTGAGTAGTATACTTGATTGATTGCTTGAGTACCTAGCTATCCTACATTTCAATTCACTTAGCCAAAGTAGTTAATCTCTAGTGTGCTTAGTGTTTGATCTTTGCCAATAGGTTGCTTAGTTAGTTTAGTGTTTATCTTATTAAGTCAAGCATTTTCTCTGACGTCCGCAAGGGTGTCTCTATTCTAGGCCAGGATAGAGATAGTTAGAATATAATTAGGCGTGGTGCTTAGTTATAGACTTACCTTCAGATACGGCTAGACCCCCGGATAGCTGTGGTAGCAAGCAGGTGGTGACAGCCCTGTGCGCCTTGAATTCCACCACGTAGTTGGTCTAGTTTAACAGTAAGGCTCGTTGTGCTAGCGTTCAACCTAAGTCAGTGGTAAAGGCTAGTACGCCTCGGTACTTGACAAGATAGGAATAAAACTATACTTAACTTGGTTGCTTATTTGACATTTGCCTATCTTGCTTCGTAGTTATCTAGGAGTAGTTATTAGTTATTAGTTAGTTATATTAGTTATCCTTAGTTATCTTTTCCCATATCTACCTATCCTCCACCTTACCTTAACCATTCATTTCATCCTTACCTATCCACTCATAAATTCTTTCTAGCCTTTCATCTCCTCTCTTCTCTTCTCTCCTTTTCCCTTTCTTATTCTTCGACTCTCGTCCCCTCCTTGACTCGACTCATACACCACCCTAGCCTTCCTTTGGGATCAAATAAATCGACACCTGGTACTCCCAGGCGAAGTGCTACTACGATAGTTCTGTGCGCTTGCAGAATCTCCTCTAGGTAGATTGCAATCTCTCTAGCTAGCTCCTACTAGTGTCAGGATTGACAACCCCATTTGACATTAGTAGATAGTTGCTTTAGCTTCACTCCTTTAGGTATAGTGACTGGACTTGCTACAAGCATTTCTGGCACCGTTGCCAGGGATAGATTCCATAGTCTACTCCTAGTAACGACGTTAGCAAGTGTCAACAAGCATTTCTGGGCCGTTACCGGGAATAGTTGCCTAGCTCTATCTTTAGTGAAGTTAAGAACTACCAACAAGCATTTCTGGCGCCGTTGCCAGGGAAGGCAATCGGTGTATCCTTCGAGTCCTTGTCGAATTTATCTTCGCTTAAGCTCCCGCTTAGCGAATCCCATCTTGCCCCATTCTTTCTTTCCTTAGTCCTTCTTATCTTTTTCCTTCATCTTCTTCAACTTTTCTTTCTTATCTCGTTCTACCTTCACGATGGCCAACAAGACCATTCGTGAGTTTTCTGCTCCATCTGCCGCCAATGTAGCGATAGGACCAGCCGTGATCAATGCCAACCTGAATTTTGAGTTGAAACCGGCTCTGATCACGATGGTCCAAGCTAGCTTGTTCTGTGGCAAAGCTCATGAGGATGCCAATGCTCACCTCCAACAATTTTTGGAGATTTGCGGCACCTTCACCATTAAGGGGATAACCCAAGAAGCCATCCGTCTTCGTCTCTTTCCCATTTCTCTCCTAGGAAAAGCGAAGCAATGGTTCTATACCAATCACAACGTTGTAGACACATGGGACAAGTGTTCCAATGCTTTTCTCGCCAAATTCTTTCCGATGGGCAAGACGAACGCTCTTCGCAACAAAATCTCCAGCTTTACGCAACAAGCCGAGGAATCTATTCCCGAGGCTTGGGAGAGAATGCAAGAGTATGTCACTGCTTGTCCGCACCATGGTATGGAGGACTGGCTATTGATCCAGAACTTCTACCATGGCCTAACCCCACTCTCTAGAAGCCATTTGGATGCCGCCGCCGGTGGTGTATTCTTTTCTCTGAATGTTGCAGATGCTAAGGCTCTCATAGAGAAAATGATGTCGAACCAAGGATGGAATGACGAGAGACTGCAGCCCCGTAAGCGAGGTATGCATTCCCTTAAGGAGGCCGACATGATCGTGGCCAAGATGGACCTGCTGGCCAAGAAGCTGGACAGCTGTGAGAAGATGAACCAACAAGAGAGTGTCCAATCTCTGGAATCCTACATGACTTGTGAAGTCTGTGGAGAAACCAGACATTCTCGGAACCACTGCCCCGAGTTACATGAAGATTTGAACTTCATCAACAACAATAACAACAACAACAATGGTTTCCATCAACAAAATCAAGGATGGAATCAGCACTCCAACTCTCAAGGTAATAATTCATTCCCTCGCTCTAATTTCTAAAGTACTGATAATTTCTCGTTCTTAAAGAATCTAGTCTACTCTCAAGGTAGAACTACTAAATTTTTGAATAAGAAATTAATGTCAAATGATAAAATGCTTGAGAACATAAATGCTAAATTGGAAGATTTCTCATCTGCCCTGAAAAATCAACTTAGCTTTAATAAGATGTTAGAAACCCAATTAGCTCAACTTGCTGTGATCATACCATCTTTTGAAACTGGCAAAATTCTGGCTAAACCTAACATGGAAACTGCAAATATGGTTGAAATAAAATATTTTAACTATTATGAAGATCAAACCATGATTGTTAAAAAGGTTGATCATGGAAGTCCCATAATTAGATGCTCAATCTTTGGTGAAGTCTTTAAAAATGCCATGTGTGATTTAGGATCGAGTGTGAACGTTATATCTAAGGATTTCTATGAAAACTCGTTCTTTCCACCCATGTCATCCACATCAGCCTGTGACACCCTGAAAAATCGCTTTTGAGAAAATAGAATTTAATATGAATTTATTTATTTGTTTTCATGAAACATAGAGCTTAAATAATAATTTTTGGTGAATTAATAAAGTTAGTTGGGGCGTAAAAACATTTTTGCTGCATTCATGCTAGTGCATAGTGTTTGTTTGAGTGTAGGGCTAGAGTTGAGTGGCTTGAATTCAAACTTGGTTTGAATTTGGGCAAAGTTTGCAAAGTTTTAAAAGGAAAAGTCTTTTCTTTTTCTTTCTCTCCCTCTCTTTCTTTCTGGCCCGACCAGCAAAGCCGGCCCGGCCTGCTCCCTCCTTTCCCTCCTCCTTTTCTTTTCTTTTTCTCCCCGCGCCAGCCCAGCCCGCTCTCTTCTCCCGACCTGGCTCGCCTGCGGCCCGCAACCGCGCGGCCCAGCTCGCCTCGCCCGCGCCGGCCTGCTCGCGCAAGCGCTGCGCCCGCGCCCTGCTCTCCCCGCTGACACCCCGGCCCCACCTGTCAGCGCCTCACCCTTTCCCCTTCCTCAAGCCGGTTGCAACGCCGCCGCCGCCCGATCCTCTTCCCGTAACCGGCGTTGAGTGGCCATAATGGCCACTCGGCCATCAAGCCGAGCTCGGTGGAGCACTCCCGGCCGCCTCCGCTTCCATCCGAGCCCTATAAAGCCCGGAGCGACCCCCCCAAGCTCTCCCCTCCCAACCCCGCTCGCACCCCTCGCTCGCCGCCATCGCAGAACCTTCACCGGCCACCTAAGAGCCCTGCCGAGCCCTTCAGGTGATGCCGCGACCGTCCGAGGGCCCCCGAGCCCCTTTTCCTTTGTTGTTTGCGCAAAACCGAACCTCACTGGAGCTTTTTATCCCTTGCAGATCTCGCCGCCGTGGTTCATCGCTGCGGTGAGTCCCTCCGCCGAAGCCGAGCCCGCAGTCGTGTTCGCCGTGGTCCCTGCTCCGATCTGGTGTGTTCCGCGTGGTCAACCAAGCCCTGGAGCGCCGTTCCGGCGACATCTCGAGCCTCTCCCATGGCGCCGCCGCTCGCCGGAGGCCGCGCCGTCGCCCCTGCTGCCGCCGCGCCGCCTCAACCCGTCCGGAGCCGTCTGATCCGTAGTGGATGGCCCCGATTAGAAGTATACCCGAAGGGGTATACACCGGGCCCTATGTACCCGTAGACCCGCAGCCGCGCACGGTCCACCGCCGCGTGGTGGACCGAGCCAACCACACCGCGCCGCGTGGCGCTGAGCTAGCGCCAGCGCCGCTGCAGCCGCCGTTTTTTCGAAAAAGTCCCTGCGCTTTGCGAAAATAAACCCGCAGTCCACCTTAGTTCATATAGTTTCTTTTTAGGTCCAGTTTTCTTACGGTTTTAACCCTGAGCTTTCCAGTTTTTATGCCCGCAGTCCAGAGGACGCGTTTTTGCGTACTAGCCCCCTCTGGCTACGTTTATTCACGGTTTAGTCCTCGGTTTTCGTGAGTTAGCCCTCGGAAAATGATTTTTATTTATAAAAATGCCCCTGAAACTTGTTTTCTTTATAACTTTCTCGTTTTAAATCCGATTAGAGTGATCTTTATGTTCATTTGATCGTATCGACGAGTAGAATAGTTTTATATATGTTTCTCTAACTATTTTTGATGCTTGGTGTACTGTTCTAATAGATATATATTTTGTTTGCATGTAATGACTGTTTGGATGCTATGATTGGTGATTCTATATCGAGTCCAGACGGTGACGTGTTTGAGGAGCAGGCTTCGCAGGAGCAGTACCAGGACCAAGCGTGTGACCAAGGCAAGTACAACCCACGGTTTCCTTGTTACCTATTTAATGCAAGACCTAGTAAATCATTATGCATGTGTCTAATATGATGAACCATAGGATCATACTAGTTTCCTGAAATTGTATACCTTGAACCTATGGGAGGGTTTTGCATAATATGATTAGAAATGCTATGTGCTATATAAATGCTAATTGTTTAATACTGATTAATGACTATGGAACAAATGTTAAAAGAGGCTTTTTAACCACGTTTAGGGCACTGGAGCCTGGTGTTGCTCAGTGACCCACCCCAGGGACTATCTTTTAAAGCGGCCACCCGGGAGATCCCGTGCAACCTTGGGTATTATATGGCTCTGATCTTAGTTGTGTAACTAGACTTTCTCTAGCTTGTAGTAGTTATCGAAAGGCGCTAGAGGGGGGAACTGGGTTAAAGAATGGCTTCCTTGCCTGTCAAGATGTGTACTGGTCGGCTGTCAGGTGTGCCATCTTGAAGGGGGCCTCCATTCGCCTGGAAGCCGAAACCTTGCGGCTACTACTTGTTAGGGTAGCTAGTGAAAGACTACGTAGTGAAACCCTGCCGTACTTCCATAGAGGAGGTAATGTGGGATTGGCTCTCCCTGGCATATGGGAATCACGGCCTAAGGTGAAAGTGTACAACCTCTGCAGAGTGTAAACCTGATATATCAGCCGTGCTCACGGATACGAGCGGCTCGGATCCTTTATAAGTGGTTCATGGTGGGGTATATTGGTGGTTTGTGGCTTACCTCTTGTTAACATAATTATGATCATACCATGTGGGACAACAGGGATCACATACTTAGTAATGAAAGGATAGTATAAAAATATGATTAAGATAAAATGCTAATCGCAGTCAACCCGGTCAACCTTTTGAGCCTTGCATTACCCGTAGTTGTACTTGCTGAGCATGGTGAGCTGACGCTTGTCGTTGGTTCACATAAAAATCCCGGATGGCTACCAGATGAAGGAGAGTACGAGGAGTATCCAGAAGATGTGCCAGACTTCTGAGGATGGCGTACCACCAGTCGGTGTCCCTGTGGAGTGAAGTCTACGTCTACGCTACCGTTGTAATAATGGGCCGTTGGCCGATGTGATGAACAATCTCGTGTGATGTAATAAGTTATTAAACGTTGTTCGTGCTGTAATGATATACATTTTGTGGTATATGTGGATTTGGGACCCCCTGGGCCCACATATGCTTTACCTCGGTTTTATTCGTAAATCCGGGTGTTACACTGCCTATGTCGTGCTAGCTGATCAATCAACATGCTATGAAGAAGGAATAGTCACTGATTTACCTGTTCATATTAGAGGTTCATATGTTCCTGCTGATTTCATAATACTAGATATGGGAAATAGGAAAGATGTGCCTCTAATCTTAGGTAGACCTTTCTTGAACACTATTGATGCTTGCATATATGTGGGGAGTGGTAAAATGCAAATGACATTAGGAGGGAGGAAAGAAATATTCTCCTTTTCCCGTGGTCCCGCATATGCCGCTAACATGCAAGAAGCAAAACCCATTCGTACCAAGAAGAGGCGCCCAAGAACAAGGTGGAACAGAAAGAAAGAACCACCTTCTCCTGAGTTGTGTAATTCACATAAGAAAGGAGATGTGCCAAAAGAAGAAGAACCTGATGAAGTACTTAAAGAAGAAGCACCCAAGGAAGAAGATCCACCCAATAAGGATGAAATTCCATGGATCTAAGGTGTGGATTTACTTTTAAATTTCCCTTCAAATTTCCCTTTTTCAAATAAATAACATATGTCATGCCTGTAACTAAAAAAAAGAGAAAAAAATCAGTTATCATTAGTTATATGCATAAGTATATGTTAACTTAGCTAGAATAATAAAATATCATAATAGGACAGTTTCCCTTTTTCACAACATTAGATAGTTTCCTTTTTAATAAAATAAGAACAAGAGCTCCGACCGAGAAAGATGAAGACCCTTCACCAAGCAAGAAGCCAGCTTGGGGGAGATCCTCGCGCCAATAAGGTATGTTTCAACCATACTCTTTATGTTCGGTTCTTAAATTCTATATCTTTTGAAATTTTTTGAATGTTATATACTTGCCTAAGTAATTATCCCATGAGTAAAAATGATAAAATCTGCTTAAAAATGTTGCAACCTGAATAAGAAATAAAATATGTCATGCAAATGTTATTGTTATAGTTAGAATAACTAGTTTTATCTAAGTTGTAGCTTTTGTGGGTTGCACATGTTTTAACTAAAATCATGCTTAGTGGATAAAGTTAGTTAGAAATGGAGTAATTCTTTAAACTTGCTAAGGTGAAATTAGGACCTAATCTGGAGGATTTCTTTTAAAAATCATGAAAACCTTGCTAAAAGTTCCTCCTAGATTTTATCCCATCCCACCACTAGCCAAATATTTGTTACTCAAAACCACAAAGAGCTTTGTTTGTGTTGAGCTTTGTTAGACCTCATAGATCTTAGTAGAGAAGCTTATCATTTCTTTTGATCAAGATACACACACCCACCATAAATTGCTTACTTTCCACTTTGGAAGTTTGCAACCACCAAATAAATTGTTCATTCTCTACACTGGAGATATGCAATACCTTGCCAAACGTTCCATTGCTAGCCTTATGCTATTCCTACACTAGGAATAAGAATTTCTCTCTCTTCTCCCTTTTCATTTCTAAAATCCTTTCCTATAGACAATCTGGGGAAATATGTGACAGAACCGTCCAATTTATAAGAGCACAAGTGCGAAATTCTCCACCGAAGCAGTAAATTTGCCCACTTGAGCCCATATAAATCTGGTAGTCCGTGAAATCTCGAAGGATTTCAAACTTTTCCAACATCAACAACGTAGGCTCGTAATCGTTCAGCGTCAGCCATCACATGACAGAAAATTATATGAGTCCATTGGAGTAGCAAACTTAGTTATTACAAACCGAGTTCCCAATTTAAGTAGCGGAAGTTCAACCTTAAAACATAGTTTTGAAATCACACACACATAGTCTGATACAGTGTCATTCAGTAGTCATCCTTGACAAAGCAAAAGGTATGAGTAGAACTGGTCGTTGCCCTTGAGCTAGTTATCTCCCAAAGCGGGGCAGAGACAGTTGATGCAATAACCATTGAAGGTCTGGCCATCTGCAACAACAAAGGGAACAAAGCCCTGAGTACGAGAAGGTACTCACCTAGACTTACCCGCCATAAACCAGAAATAAAAGACACCAAGGAGTATGCAAGGCCAGTGTATACTGGAGCTGGTATGAGACCACATTTTTGCGCAAAAGCATAAGTAGTTACATAACTGGTTCTCCTGCTTACTAGCTGCAATTTAATAGTAATTAACCTATTTAGCTAGGTTAGCTCCTGCACTATAACAACCATAGTAGTGATCCAACAATCACCATAAAGTAACAAACAGACGGAGTAACCATTGCCACAAGTATAATGATAATTGTCACGTGTTCCACAATTTCAGTATCAAGGTCGATCAGCGTTCAAGTCAAGTGCTCACTATCCAGGAGCGATGGCGATTATAATCGATTCCTAACCAGCTGGTGATTTTATTTCCCACACAAACCACACTCACCCGTCGGTGAGCTACAGATAACCACAACACCGTTCCAGGAAGCCGCGGATTCGACTGCCACCAACTTACCCGGGGGCAAGCCCGACTGCCAAGGAGTTGGACTTAACCACCATCACCCGGGTCTTACTTTTCGCGCCCCTGCGTCCCAATACCCCCTTCGTGGCTTCGGCAAATGCGTGGGGTTCGAAAGACCGGCCTGGAACAATGAGCGGCTTCGCGGTCGGAACGAGTTATCCTTCCAGCTAAATGTGGGACATGCGTTCAACATGACAAGAAGTCCATCTTAACAAGATACTGATTCCCATAAAACACGGCTAGAGATACTGTAGCACAATGCTACAGGAATCTGCCGATCTCCATTTTTCACAACACTCAGTCATTCCACTTACTGGCAATATCCTGTTACTGGTCGAGTAACCACCTATTACTCGCGGGTAACATGAAAGTCGCCCGACTTCTACCGGTCTAAGCAAGACTAAGCATAGACTCGAACCTACCTCTAATTAGGTAGCAAGGATAGTATTTCAATGATAGCAAGATAAGGAAGATAATGCATCAACCATATCAAACAACTCCTAAACTTAATGCAACAAGCATAACCATTAGAGAGTTAATTGCAAAGCATAGGTAGTTAGAAATGCTCCGGGGCTTGCCTTTCTCGAACGTGCTGGGCAAATGGTTCGGGCACTCCGGAAGCTCCTCTTCCACCATAACAGATCCCGCAAAATTCGGAAAGCTGCTTCACACTCTTATGTCGATACAAACTTCACATCCTTCTGCAACAAAGAGGTCATCGGTTTTGCGATCTTGGAGAAATCCGGGATGAAGCGATGATAGTAACCAGCCAAACCTAGAAAACTTCTAACTTCGGTGACTGAGGTTGGCGCCTTCCAGTCCATTCCCTCCTGTACTTTTCCTGGGTCCACTGAGATCCCATCTTCTGATAGCACATGACCTATAAAGTGAACTTTCTTCAACCAAAACTCACATTTACTGAACTTAGCATATAACTTATGCTCTCGAAGCCTTGTCAAAACTATCCTTAAGTGATCCGCATGATCTTCTTCGTTCTCTGAATATACCAAGATGTCATCCAAATAGACTACCACAAAGTGATCTAACTCAGGCATAAACACATAATTCATTAGGTACATGAAATATGCGGGAGCATTTGTCAAACCAAAAGACATGACAAAATACTCATACAACTCGTACCTAGTAGAAAAAGCCATTTTGGGTACATCCTTTGGCCTGATCTTGATCTGATGATAACCCGATCTCAAATCCAACTTAGAGAACACTCTGGCTCTTGTTAACTGATCAAAAAGAATATCGATCTGGGGCAGAGGATACTTATTTTTGATCGTTACTGCATTCAAAGGCCTATAGTCCACACACATACGCAAAGCTTTGTCTTTCTTCTTTTTAATAAACAGAGCTGGGCATCCCCACTCAGACGAACTAGGTTGAATCAATCCCTTGTCCAAAAGATCCTTTAACTAAATCTTCAGCTCTGCTAACTCATTGGGAGGCATACGGTACGGTCTTCTGGATATAGGTGTTGTTCCTGGCATCAGTTCTATTGCAAACTCCACATCTCAATCCGGAGGTAGACCAGGTAACTCATCCGGAAACACATCAGGAAACTCACATACCACCGGGATTTCCTGAAGGATTGATACTTGAACTGCACAACTTGCCGAACTGAAGTTAAGATTATTAGGAAGAAACAACTGGTGAAACTGCTGCTTTACCGGATCTCAAAGAGATATCAGCCTTTTCCCCGTATCTATCACCACTTCCCACTCTTTCATCCAGTCCATCCCCAAGATAACATCCAACGACAACCCTGGCATAACTACTAGGCTTACTCTGTACTGCCTACCTTCCAAACCAAGAGTCACCCCTTGTACTACTTGGTTAGATAACACACTTGCACTAGCTGAAGTGATATGGAATCCAAAATCCATTATTACCATTTCCTAATTATGCTTAAGTGCAAATGCTTGACTTATGAAAGAATGCGATGAACCGAAATCAAACAAAACAACTGCGGAGATATCGTTGATAGAAAACATACCAGCAGTTACGGGTTCTCCCTTAGAGATGCCTTCCAGAGAAGTATGATGCACACAGGCTTGCACTTGATTGGTCTTCTTTCTCGGGCTAGGACATGTCCTGGACAGATGTCCTTCCTTGCCACAGTTATAACATGGTCCCTTGACATAGCTGCCTGCATAGTTCTGAGTTCCGGGCCCCATCTTATACTGCGATGTCTGGCCCTTTGCCACCTTCTGAGTCTTGGCCTGCTGTTGATTCCCGAGAAAACGACGCTGAGGAGGCTTGAAACGTGCCCCCGGCACTACTGAATGAAAAGGAGGGCAGTTGGCCACCTGATTTCTGCCCTGTTGTGCCCCTGCTTCCACAGCTCTCTTGCGTGACTTGGATGCACTGTAGATGTTGTTATTGTTCTCTTGGGTCAAACAGTCACTGACGAAGTCATTGAACTGCGTCCTGGAAGCGTTTCCCATTGACTTCAGGAGCTTGGGGCTCAATCCCCTCTTCATACAAGCAATCTTCTTAGCCTCTGTGTTGACATATTCTAGCGCATAACGAGCAAGATTATTGAAAGCATGCATTTATTCTGCCATGGTCTTGGTACCCTGAGTCAAGCTCAAAAACTGCGTTACCTTCATAGCCATTAAACCAGGAGGAATATAATGGTCTCGAAAAGCTACTGTAAACTGCTCCCAAACTATCGGTTGATTTGCCAGAAAAGTGGTACGATGGTGTGCCCACCATATACCAGCTGGTCCCTGCAACTAGTGAGCGGCGTACTCCACTTTTAGAGATTCTGTCAGACGTAGCAACCTGAACTTCTGCTCGATGGTATTAATCCATTCATCTGCTTCCAAGGGTTCAGCTGCTTCCTTGAAGATCGGAGGCCTAGTGTCCAAGAAGTCCTTGAAAGTACTATACTAGTTCACATCTTGACCCCCGTGACCTGCAGCCCTGCGCGTGTTTTCGGCGATGTTCCTGAAATTGGCTTCCATATTTCTTTGCATAGCTTCCATGTTTCGCTGACTTCCTAGAAACTGTGCAAAGAACTGCTCTGCCGTGTATGGGGGAGGAGGAGGAGGATTGGCTTCCTCGCCCTGTCCATCACCACCAACACCGCTAGCACTGCCGGCTCCACGACGAGTATTCACCATCTGCATAGCCAGTCAATAATCAATGAGTGATGCCATATATACAGATCAAATTGATTAATGATTGCGGTACTGTACTTGAACATAGTCCATACAATAAGGCACATTCACAAATCGTTCCACATAAATAACATCACAAACGGATTATATGAAAAGCGCTTAATACTCGCATGGATACGCACAGATAAAACGCAACGAAGGTCTGATACTTAAAATGATTCCTACGGTAGCAACAAGGTTCTCAAAGCTCACAACACACACATAACTAGTTCGGTACATCACAAACACAATGATAGACAACGGGGCCTAAACTCTAATCGCTCTCAGCATCGGACACGTGACTCTCGGCGTCGTCGGCTCCATCGTCTTCTTCTTCTTCTTCCTCATCAGCTTGGTCGGCGAAGAGCATTCCACCATCTTCAGCCCCATCGTCAGCAAAGACGATGCCCATCTCCACCTCCATCTCGGCCGCACCTGGAGGATGGTATGGATGAAGCTGGTTGTGGAGGCGATGCACTTCCTCATGAAGGTTGTTGTTGTATGCTTCTGTCGCTGCTAGCTGCTGCTCAAAGGTCATGATGTGAGTCCTCAAGTCAAACTCTTCTTCCCACGCCCGGTTCTGTTGCTCAAGAAGCTTTACCATCTGGTTTTCTGCACTTTGGTTACCGTGTTTGGCACGCCCTAGCTGTTCCTACAACCTGATGATCTCCTGAGCCACAACCACGTTCCACCGAACTGTCTGATCCTTCTTTATAGTCATCTGCTTCAGCTCTTCTTGCATCTTGTCCATCTCTTCATCAAACTCCCGCTGAGCTTGTCTCTTCTCATTTTTGACATGATGACAAGATTCAGTCATACTGCACAAACTGTGCTGCATGACCGCGTATCCCTTCATCACTGCATACATAGCACTTGCTGCTGGGCCATCACATGCCTGAAGCTCACTGGGACTGCCATCTAAAGCTTCCTTCTTGGTCTGCACCCAAACATCTCTAAACGGATTAGCTCTTGGAAACACTCCTGCAAGAGCCCGACTGAGATCTTCTGGGAACCGCTCCATAATGTCCCTGAAGATAAGGAACGCTGCTGACTGCGCACCTTCCCAAGGGTTCCTTCCCTTGCTCTCAAACATCCATCCGGACCACACAGAACCTTCTTCCCTGGGCTTCACCACAGCTATCACATACACCAAAGTGGTGTCTCCCAAAGGCTCCTTTGACCAAAAGTAGTGAGGCTCTCTACCATCTGGGTACCCCACCGAACGTAGAACCCTCCAAAGCAACGTCGGTGTCCCAAACACATCCAGGAACTTGTCCTTGCACCGCTCGGTCCTAGTTGCTAACTGGTGCCTGGGAACCCTGCCACCTGTAGATTTACGTGCAGTCTCCTTGGTACGTCCCATCTGTAGCAAGTTCATCATTTTAACATAAGCATAGGTTTCAAAACCGAGAGAAATTCCAATAATTAGGGAGGAAGTAATGCAAAAGGAAAGAAAGCAAGCATGCCATGATATATGTATGAAACGTTCTGTACGTCCTTTCCACTACATACGGACTATCCGCACCCGTGTGTTGACGTGCACAGGTTCCAGTACCAACTAACTCTTCCCTAGGCCGACGGTTGTTCGACCATGCTCTCACAACTCACCTTACCTTGGCGTAGAGGCAAATTGATCCATACATTACCATTCCAAAGAATAGCACCCATACAATTTCACCCTTGCCGTATGGACGACAGAATAAACGAAAATCAAGTATGATGCAAGAACCTTTCCCAAGTTAGTACTTAAATAAGCCACCTGAGATCCTATGGGCATAAAGGATATGACTACTGGCACACTCTAATTTTTTTGCAAGGCACTTTTTACACCAAATTTGTGAACTTTATCAAATAATTTTTATACCCAATTTCTTTTTACTTCTAAAATGTAGTCATGTGAACAGTATCCACTGAACTATGCTCCGATGCCAGCTGTGACAGAACCGTCCAATTTATAAGAGCACAAGTGCGAAATTCTCCGCCGAAGCAGTAAATTTGCCCACTTGAGCCCATATAAATCCGTTAGTCCATGAAATCTCGAAGGATTTCAAACTTTTCCAACATCAACAACGTAGGATCGTAATCGTTCAGCGTCAGCCATCACATGACAGAAAATTACATGAGTCCATCGGAGTAGCAAACTTAGTTATTACAAACTGAGTTCCCAATTTAAGTAGAGGAAGTTCAACCTTAAAACATAGTTTTGAAATCACGCACACATAGTCTGATACAGTGCCATTCAGTAGTCATCCTTGACAAAACAAAAGGTACGAGTAGAACTGGTCGTTGCCCTTGACCTAGTTATCTCCCAAAGCGGGGCAGAGACAGTTGATGCAATAACCATAGAAGGTCTGGCCATCTACAACAACAAAGGGAACAAAGCCCTGAGTACGAGAAGGTACTCAGCTAGACTTACCCGCCATAAACCAGAAATAAAAGACACCAAGGAGTATGCAAGGCAAGTGTATAGTGGAGCTGGTATGAGACCACATTTTTGCGCAAAAGCATAAGTAGTTACATAACTGGTTCTCCTGCTTACTAGCTGCAATTTAATAGTAATTAACCTATTTAGCTAGGTTAGCTCCTGCACTATAACAATCATTGTAGTGATCCAACAATCACCATAAAGTAACAAACAGATCCAGTAACCATTGCCACAAGTATAATGATAACTGTCACGTGTTCCACAATTTCAGTATCAAGGTCGATCAGCGTTCAAGTCAAGTGCTCACTATCCAGGAGCGATGACGATTATAATCGATTCCTAACTAGCTGGTGATTTTATTTCCCACACAAACCACACTCACCCGTTGGTGAGCTACAGATAACCACAACACCGTTCCAGGAAGCCACGGATTCGACTGCCACCAACTTACCCGGGGGCAAGCACGACTGCCAAGGAGTTGGACTTAACCACCATCACCCGGGTCTTACTTTTCGCACCCCTGCGTCCCAATACCCCCTTCGTGGCTTCGGCAGATGCGTGGGGTTCGAAAGACCGGCCTGGAACAATGAGCGGCTTCGCGGTCGGAACGAGTTATCCTTCCAGCTAAATGTGGGACATGCGTTCAACATGACAAGAAGTCCATCTTAACAAGATACTGATTCCCATAAAACACGGCTAGAGATACTGTAGCACAATGCTACAGGAATCTGCCGATCTCCATTTTCCACAACACTCAGTCATTCCACTTACTGGCAATATCCTGTTACTGGTCGAGTAACCACCTATTACTCGCGGATAACATGAAAGTCGCCCGACTTCTACCGGTCTAAGCAAGACTAAGTATAGACTCGAACCTACCTCTAATTAGGTAGCAAGGATAGTATATCAATGATAGCAAGATAAGGAATATAATGCATGAACGGTATCAAACAACTCCTAAACTTAATGCAACAAGCATAACCATTAGAGAGTTAATTGCAAAGCATAGGTAGTTAGAAATGCTCTGGGGCTTGCCTTACTCGAACGTGCTGGGCAAATGGTTCGGGCACTCCAGAAGCTCCTCTTCAGGTTCTTCTCCGGCAGCTCCCTGCTCCTGCTCCTGGGGCTGCAGCTCCTCGGTTTCCTCCGCGGCGGTTGGCTCCTCTACCGAACCTGTCATGATGCATATGCGCAAATGAACAAGTGCCAACAGTGCATAGGAAGGATGCATTTTAATTGAATTTGACCGAATACGTGCATATCTCTTCTCCGGTAGAGTGTAACACCCTACTCAGAGAGTAGCTATACTCTTCATGCCAAGTGCAGCTAACATGCATGCACGGAAAAGACCATTTCACCCCCGCTGGTCCCACATAAAAGAGATGCACAAGCTTAACTTAATTAAACAAATTAACCCATTAAAACAAGCCCATAACAGCAACTCATAGCTAATATTTTTAGAAAAATCTACAAAAATTATTGTAGGTTCACATCTAAGAATAAAGCATACTATACAAATTTCAGGTCATTTGGACTTAAGTATTATTCAGTATAAAAAAGACAAATAACAGGGTGAAAAAACACTTTGAACTACACCTCATCTTGAAAAGTGTCAAACAACAGATTTCTAATTTTTATTCAGAACTTCTTAAGACAAGAGCAGTCTATAAAATTTATCAGACTCATATCCCATATATTCTAATTACTAAAAATCATATAAGAAAACAGCATATAATCAATTTTAAATGCTAACTTCAGATTTTACCACAGTGAAAAAGCATTCACCATTTTTTCTGTGATTCTACATCACTTAGCAGATCTAACAAAATAGAAATCACATTTTTCCGAGCAATACATAATTTACTATGCATTAAAAAAGATATCAGCCAAAACACAATTTAATTATTACTGCACATCAAACTATCACAAACTGGACATTTTATATTTTTCATGCATAGAACTCATCAAGACAACTTAACAAAATTTATTTCACATTTACTGGATCACCAAAACTCAAGTTATGAATTAAACAAACTATATCAGCATTTCTGAAAACTATTTAAACAAAAACCTGAAAACCTTTCGGCCTAAACTGTTATGCACACCCAGCTTGACTTCACCCGAGCCAATGCACGCTGGACCCCGCGGTCAAACTGGGCCCACGTGTCATACACACAGAACAGGGGTCATCTTTGACCACGGCGGGGCTCGCCGTCGGCGGCTCCTCCGGCGAAACGGACACCACCGGCGGACTTCCCTCTTCCTTCCGCACCCGAAGGTACCACACTCTAGCCTAGCGACACGGCGGATCGAGCTCGCCGTCGCTAATGGCGGCCACGGCGGCGCGGACTCACTACGCCGGTCGTCTCCGACCACGACGAGCCAAACCAACTCCTTCTCCCCACTCCTCTGGCTCACCCAACCCTAACACGAAGCAAGGAGCGAAGGATTCGCGGATGATACGGCGGAAACACGAGCATGCCATCGCCGGCGCGCATGGCGGGCGGCGGACGGCAGCGTACCGAGGCACTCAAACCCTAATCGGCCAAACGGACTCCACTACCTTCTTCCTGGACCCTCACAGACTCACGAACGCTAGCTAAGACATCACGAAACCCACGGAAAGGAAGCCGACCATGGCGGACCGAGCTCGGCGGTCATGGCGGCCATGGCGGGAGCTCATCCCGCGGCTTACCTAGGCGTCTGCGGCGAGAACTGGCTAAGGCAAACGATGGGGGAGGTCGAGGCGAGGCTAGCGGTGCAGTTTGCGGGGCAAAGGCACGGCGAATGGCGGCGGCAACAGCTTTTTCCCCTTTCACCCGCTCGGTCGCCGGCGAGAGCAAACGGAGCGAGGCAGAGAGGGAGGAGGTGCGTCTGGGCTGGTTAGTGGCGTGCGCGAGCGTCTTCAACTTGCCACGTCGCGCACGATTCCTGCCCTAGCCGGCCAGCGTGAGCCACGCGGCGCGTGAGCTCTGGCGCGGTCGGCCACTGAAGCCGGCCGATTCAAACCGAATCGGTCGATTCAGCTAACTAATGGCCAACTGACGGCCCATTTCCCATCGCGATTAACTTCTTAACCACTCCATCAAACGCTAAACCAACTGCACCATAGGTTAGAGCTACATACCAGCTACAACTTTGGTTAAAATATCACACGCTGGTTCGGCTTGGTTTAGGCTCGGGAAGATGCTAAACATGGCTAGGCCGAACTGAAACCTGGTTTTTGGACTTAGGAAAATTTCTAAGTCAAAACCCATCCAATTCTGCCTTGTGGGCCCTAAAACACCTTATTAGACCCATTTTCATGAGTTGACCTTAAAACAACTTTTGTACTACTCTAAATTCTACACACTTTTGTTTAAGGGCGCTCAGCCATGCAAAGCTTCTATCAAGGAGGTTTTAGTTAGTCAAACAAAAGGACTCTTTAGGCTCTATAGGGTTGACTAAGGTTTAGCAACTTGGTTAGCCAAAATGACCAATATAAACATGGCCTCATTCTGACTCCTCAACAAAGTTAGATGGTTAGAAAAACCAAACCACTCCAAGACAAGCCAAACAACAACACATTATTGCAGGTTCATATGCATACCAACACATGAAATGACATTTTATGTGAGAAGGAAATAAACATATGAATGCTCCATGCTCATGAGATGATTATGCATGATGAGATGATGATGTTATGCTAGCTTAACACCAGAGGTGTTACAAAATCTAGAGCTAAAAAAGAGAGATATGAAAAAAAGTGAGCAAAGTAGCTCAAGAGAGGACTATGTCCTAAGAAAATGTGAGGACACATTTTTGTCTACTCACTATGTATCAAAAAAAAGAGAGAGTTATCATTAGCTCTAGACCCCAGAAATTAACTAGGAAGGATTATGAAATATCTCTCTATACACTTCTACATAACTACACATGCACATCTTGATCAATTTTTATGATTTGTTGCTCCTTATGATCTGAGTGTCTAGCTTAGCAATAAACATTATGCAATTTGCTCATGATTCTTAGCCTACCTATAACTCCACATATCATTCTTTAGAAATAGGAGAGGCTACATTTTGGCCTAAGTGAGGATTTAAACACCATTGAGTGATTGAGTGAATCTTGGAGGACTTAAGCAAGTTTTTATCCTTTGAAAACCTTAAAAAAAACCTCCAGACAGAATCCTAGTCAAACCTAAGCAAGATAAAAGTTTCCTATCTACTGCTTTATTTCACTCTTGCATGTTTGAAGTGAAAAGCTATAAGCCCCACATTGCTATGATTAATGATATACACTAAGTTATTTCTCACTATACAATATGCACTTGTATACATCTTAAGTTGCTATCTATTCCATACTCAATGCTTAAACCGCATTGTTGCTCGAGGACGAGCAACAGGTTAGCTTGGGGGAGCTTGTTGATGGTCCTTAAACACTTATTTTACCATCAACATATTACCCAAAAATTCAACAAAAAGGCATGAAAAGTAGTCAAATAGGTTTCAAACTAACCAAATTCTACATGTCCATAGATTTTTATTTCAATGCAGGATTTGGACCAAATTTGGAGAATGGACCTACCAGGGGCCGAGCCCACTCACCAGGGCCCATTTGGGCCCTAGTGGGGTGGCGCTCGCCACCTCTAGGTGGCGCCCGCCACCAAGGAGAGGCCCAAACTCACCCCTGCCACGTCACTGATCCGTGTGACCACCCCAGGGCCAAATCTTAGCCCTTGGTCACTAGGTCGGTGGCATCAGAGGGCTAAGAAGAGATGTCACGTGGATCATGACCTAATTGCTCATGTGACTGTTATTTGGACATGCAACTACTAGGAAACTGCTTATCCATGACGTTTCACTTTCGTCACGGAAGACTCCAAAATCGTCACAAAAGTCAATCTGTGACGAATTTGTGATGAAAAAAATTTCGTTGGGGATCGAGCGTCATAGATTAACCTGTGACGAATTGGAAATTTTTCGTCACAGATGTGATTTCATTCTATGACAAAAATACCATCGTCACAGAATGGTTTTCATTCAATGACAAACCATTTTCGTCATCGATGTGGGTGCGTTTTCGTCATAGCTTGCCGGCCCGTCAGTCAGCCAAACGGCGTTTGCCACGCTGGCAGCTGACGTGGCAGGCCCACGTGGCGCGCCACGTGTCAGCTGACGTGGACGTACACGTGGCAGCAGACGTGGTCTGACACGTGGCAGCTGACGTGTCGTCGCGTGGCAGCTGACGTGGAGCCACGTGTCAGCTGACGTGGAGCCGCATGGCAGTCTACGTGGCTCGCCACGTGGCAGCTAACGTGGCGTACCATGTGGCTGCTGACCTGGTGCGCCACGTGGCTGCTGATGTGTGCACCTCGTGGTAGCTGACGTGTCTTGTACACGTGCGTTATTTTAAATGGTCCACGTGGCGGGTTGCGGTTGGTCCACGTGGCAGGTTCCAGCAACATAAGTGCATACTCAGTAGACCATAACTTAAGTGCATAAACTTAGTTCACCACCAACACTACTAAACTAGGTTCAACTACCAGCAACATAAGTTTTTGCCTACTAGGTCATTGCATAAAACAAAATGAACAGCAGCAGCTACAATCTTTTGGGAAATTCCTACACAATTTTTTGCCAAGCATCAGCAACAAAATCACCAGCACAACTTCCTTGCTCAATGTACCAGCAGGTACGAGCAGCTCTCATGTGGAAGAAATGTTGCTGAGGTTCAACAGACGCCTGAGCATGATAGTGTTCTCCTGCATCTCCTTGTTGGTCATCTCCGCTTGCTTCTTCATCTCCTCCATCTCCCTTTGTTGCCTCTCAAGCTTTTCATCAGCTTCTTCACTTCTCTTCTTGAGAGCGTCGAGTTCACCTTGCACAACCGCCCTAGCTTCAGCTGCTAGTTGTTCCCGAAGCTCGCTTTCATTTGGTGCTGCTAATGTGGAGGATCCCACTGGTTTGATGCCAAGACTCTTGAGGAAAACTTTTGAGCTGTTCTTGGTGAGCACCTGGGACACAATCTGCACACTCGATACTCCTACCTCACCTTCAGCAAGTGGTTCTACCCTTAGAGCTTCCATGTTAGACTGAAACACAAATGAACCACCATTAGTTGATAGTTAAAAAATATAAACAACAAGCTATGTACTGGAGAGGTAGAAGTAATATAGACAGGCTGTAGCAAATTACAACAATAGAATATATAAACAGAATATATAAACTGAAATGGACAGCCATCCTTATATTAGTGCTATAATGGACAGACTAGTATATATTTGTCAAATTATTAAATAAACAGCAAGATACATGTTACTACCACAAAAGTCAGTTATTCAGTAGCTACATGGTTAACATAAAAGGTGTTATTGTCCAGCCACCACCAACAATCGAATGGCATCTCCACATATGCACAACCAGGTATTTATGTGATCACAGTAACATCACAATTTAATCATTTGGTCAAACTAAAAGTAAGTATACTAAACTTTTCTTCTAACACACTTCATTCAGCTACTCTGATTTTTGTGTCGAGAGAATTGGTATAAAAAGTGTCCAGCACACTTTTAAAAATAGTAAACTGTGGTTTAGCAAACAATTGGTATGAGCCCTTTCAAGTGCATGCATAATTTTCCTGCAGTTGTTAAGTCTCAACTGAAGAGGAAAATTAGGTACAACCTTTCATTGTTGTGTATTCAGCTTTGTACGCAATCTATGTTGTTTGGCTCCTCTCAAGGAGTTTAATGACAAAGCTAATTCTAGGACAAGCTTGAAGATTGAGTTCAGCAATATATCTCTTTCAAATTGAAGAAAAGTAACTGCCACCTTATGCCCCCCAAAAACATCTACAAACATATATGGTTTAGCAAGATTAAGTTTGAAACAGTTATTCCTAATAACCAATAGTACAGAAACTCATAAACAAATCTAGGCATTTTCAGTTCAAGTGTATTTCTAACATTTCAACCACAAACTCCAATATATTTCGAGTAATAGCAGGGGACTCCTGAGTCCTCACTGTCCCTTTGCACATATTATTATTCTTGTCCACACCGAGTCGGACAGAAGATTCTTGCTTATGAAAGGAGATGAATGTACTATCTCAATGATGGCCCAAATTGGTTATTATTGTTGCTATAAAATGTGAGGATGAGCAACAAAACATGTGGTGTTCACTTTCCTCAAGTTATGAATATTTTGGCATGTCTTTTGTACACAGCATAATAGCACATGCATCTCCAAGCTAATTCAAGTCCATGCTTCTGCTTCGAAAAATGCAGGGAGTCACTAAGTCATAGTTTTACGGATTGAGTGATTCAACAAACCAATAATGCACCATTGTATAAGCTTTTGCTGACTCTGGAAGTCTGGATATCAAAAAGAATCGAACGTGACTGCTGACTTAGAACAGTCAGAGCACAAAAAGGATTAAACAAAATGCATTTGCTTGTTCAGACCTGACCAAAGAAATACTATAACTTCCAGGAAAGAAATATTATAACTTCCAGCAAGGCAGTAACAAGCTTAGCATCAAGCACAGATGGACTTCTACTTGTCTCTGGATCTAAGGATGGAAATAATCATTTCTACAAGCAAACATTATTTTAGCACCTATTCATCAAGAGAGGACTATATCACAGCAAGCAAATATCACACCTATGCATCAAAAGAGGACTATATCAGATTATTTTTGCACCCAGAACTTGTTGCCTACTAGTGTTCCTTCCCTACAGCTACCAACATTTATTTCAGCAGATATTCCACAAATGTAATGCACACGAGAATAATTAAAAGCATGGGCTTTATAGAGTTGGCTGCAGTTAGGTTGCTTCCATTTTCATGTGACTAGAGAAAGGTACAAGCAAACCAAGAAAAAAGGATAGTGAGAACAGAAGTGGGGACTCACCACTGCTTCTCTTGCTGGTTCACTCAGACCTTTTTTGGAGCTGGTATGGCAGGTCTTGAAGGCCTCCACGACATCAAGTTCTTCATCTTGCTGTGTGCTGGGTTCTGCATTGTTCCTGTTCTTCTTCTGTTTCATAGATAATCAATTACAACAAAGATCAAAATTGTCTCAATGTTAAATAAGTTCTATGTACAAGATACTCTTTACTTACAAATTCATGCAAGTGTGCCACATAGCTGCGAGAGCCGGTGATCTGATGATACTTGACTTTACCACGATTAGTCTTGTTCTTTTGACATGTTTCCTAGCACAGAAAGCACATGTGAGATGAGACTAAAATGGGAAGATCCTTTGGAAATTGAATGAGAAAGAATACCCATACCATGTTCTTAGGATTAGTCCACTTTGCAGTCAATGCCTGCCACTGTGCATCAGTCATGCATGGAACTGGAGAAGCTGTCGGAATCTCATTTGCAGGTTTACCATCAAAGAACTTCTTCAGTCGATAGCGCATTTGTCGCGTCCCAGTGCGCAACATATCGGCGCAAGCTTCCTTTGTTGGCTCGTTGTCTTTGTTAATGGCGATGCGCCCCTAGTCATATGACAATTCCACAATTAGTTAGTCAATTGAGGTTACGAAGATATACAAGTCAGCCATATGAAAACAGTAAGGCACTTACAGCTAGCTTTCCCTCGTAGTCATTGTAATGTTTCTTGTTTTTCTTGTAATCCTTCCAATGAGGTAGGATGGGAATGCTGTCCCGAATGATGATACCAGACTCAGATGCAAACTTGGCTGCTTGAACAGGGTCATGAGGCCTTATTTTCCCTTCAGCAACAGCTATGGGCAGTCTTTGACCCATAGATTTTGTCAACTTGTTTAGATGTGCTCCCTTGGTGGGTGGCCTTGGCTGCCTTGGGGCTCTCTCTACATGAGCTACAAAACAGAAAATGCATTTAAATGGTTTAATTAAAAACAAATCAGCCAAAGAGACGACATAATAGAATGACAAAGAATCTTTAACTTGCCTTGAGTGTCATCCCCTGCAGCTACATTGTCTTCATCAACACCAGCTCCACCGTCTTGAGCATCAGCTCCCCTGACTTCCTCTATGGCTGCAATGTCTTGAGCACCAGCTGCATTGGCTTGCTCTGCACCAGCTCCACTGCCTTGTTGTGCACCAGCTCCATTGCCTTCCTCTTCAATCTGCCCATCTCTTGCTGCTAGCTGTAGCCTTTTTGATGCTCTTAATTGGGGCGTAGGAGTTTGCAGCTGTGAACCTGGAGTTGCCCTCACTCTCTTACTAGACCGAATTCCTGGCGGCATGTTGGCACCTCCCTTCTTTATCTTTGAACAGAGGAGTTTCTGCCTAAACCCTTGAGGAGACTTTGGGAAAAAAATCAAGTCAGTCATGTGCATTAATAAGCAAGAGCATATGTTAAGGAACATCTATGAAAGAAAGAATATGTATGTAAAAGGCAAATGCATATATTAAATAACAGAGTGAAAAGCAAGAGCATATATTAAGGAACAACCTTAGTGGGTTGTGGCTGCGCTTGAGATTCGGTTTCATCATCATCACTATCTCCTTGATCCTCATTTTCAAGGAGATACTCCGATGTATCCGAATCTTCACTACTTGTTTTCTTGTTTGCTGATTTTCCCCCCTTGCCATTTGCAGATTGTGGTAAAGAGTTATCAAATTCAGCAGCTAATGTTTTCAATCGGAGCGCTGCCAACATTGCCTCATTCTTCGCCACGCGTGCATCTCGCGTCCTCTCATAATCAGTTACTGGAGGTTCTTCTAAGAGCAAAAAAATTGTATCTATTAGATGGCCGAACCAGCTCCTTTTCTTACTAGAGACTAGAGATATGAACTACTCTACTGTTGTTTTCTAACTGTTGGGCCAATTTTTTTCATTAAGTTACATATATCAGGCTATCAACAAAGTACAAAATAGCATAACATTGAGCCTATTGCAAAACATCCCACAAGTAATGGAATCAGGTGCTACTACTCTGATTTGATCCCTATGCACAGTTGCACATGTTATTAGCTATTATCAGTGTGCAGTGGGATACTGCTACTGCAAATATACATGACACGTCATGCTATCTAAAATCCAAAAACTCAAAAATGTAATCATGGCAACACCACCAGACTATCAACTAATACACACATGAAAAGGCTCTAGGCAAGTATACAAGAGCAATTGATAAAGAATATTAGGCTCAACGTTAGGGTTGAGATACAATCAGTAAAAAAAGCAAATAAAACGGTGCCTATCTTAGACATGCCCTGGAGTCTATCAGAGGATGTGCACACCTAAGAGGGGAATATATACATTCTGCAGCAGTGAACAAGGACCAAAAGCAACCATAACACCATGGAAGAAATTTCATCATCCGAAGAAGTTATCAATTAGCATCAATGACAATTAAAATATTAAGAATGTGTGGAATTCTAATGGAAGAATTTGCAGATGTGATCTAGGAAACATACAAAGTACTAACATCATACGGCCATCATTAGTGGATGTAGTCAACTTAGAACCTAAAGTGTATAAATGTTGTCATAACCCTAAGCCGAATTATTTTGTTTGTTTTTCAAAGAACAGCTGAAACTAAGCCTATCTGCAGTTTTAACCAAAAATAAGTGGCACAGAAGTTCCATGCAAACTGCCCGACGAAAGAAACAAGCATGATTTGCACTGATACGTTATCAATATCTTGAATAACAGTAATGCCACCAAGTTGTATTCAGTGTATATAAGATGGCCTATGTTGTGTAGACACATACTGGCAGGAAAAAAATATACGTGATATTTAACATCTACAATAAAAGAAGCAATCCAAGTTCTCTTTCATTTGCCAATGCCATAGATAGAAGTTTATAGCGCAGGAGCACACCTAAATGGTGGTACAATCAAGTCCTACAGCAAGCCGATTCCTACCTACAACCAGACAGTATGTATGTAAGCTATTATGGCAATGATTTAGTAGAATATGTAGCAGCATCTGTTGAGCAGAGTTCCCTCTATACCAGATTTCTTTTTGGGCTACATCTACATCACATAAATCGTTTCTATTTCTGACTTGAAACTTTCCCTCCATTTCTCAATCTCGTTGCAGGGACAACTGTGTGAGATAAATTCTTTTCTGATAAGGATCCTGGTTGCATAACAATTACAGATCCCGCCGGCCTATCTGACACCATAACTGCGAGCATTTTGAGATTCGGGAAGACTTGCAGGGAGCGATGAAATTGGTCAGAATTCCACACGTTTCTACTTATGACTGATGTAGTTAAACCCAAATCCATATATATAAACAACAGAAGACAGAAAATTTGACCAACAATACGACTTCAAGCATGGGTCTCCAAACACTGTAAGCTGACCCGACAAGAGAAAACAAATCCGGAGGTCCTGGTGGAGCAGAAGCATCATCTCACCGGAGCTTACCTTGTTCTTGTTCTTGTTCTGCAGTTCTCTTCCTACCCCTTGTTGCCACCATCGAACTTGTGGCGCACTTGTGGACGGGGAAGCAGATCCAGACCGCCGAGGAGCCCCACTCTGGCGGTGCTCTGGCAACGACCCCCACTCTGGCGGTGGTTAGGGTTAGGTTGGGGCGTCGAAGAGGTGGATGGGGCGAGGGGAAATGGGGCGGAGAGGACGAGTGGCCGAGGGGGTGAGGAGGGACTGGGGGATGTCGGCGGCGAAGGAGTTCCTGGGATGCGACGGAGCTTGGCGACGGCGGTGTTCTCGGTGGCGGGTAGGGTTTGGAGGGGGTTGGAGAAATGTGGGGGAATAGGCCGAGGGGTGACGAGGGAGTGGGGGAAATGGGAAAAGCAGCGGTCATTTTGACGCGTTTTTTTTAGGATTGTTTTTTTGGCGCTCCCTCCTATCGTTTATCTAAAATGGCGCACTGGACCTAATGACAACACTTGACTAGCGTATTGGTAAGGCACTTCGACTATATGTTTAATTTTTTTTGCCATATTTTGAATCTCTACTATAATTGAACAAACCGAATTAAGCAAAGTCCACCCAAACAATTGTCCCCCGCTGAGAGTCTCCACCTTTGCGTACCCAGAAAAACATACACAGGAATCCGTCTCCATCAAAATCAAGGGTTCCAATCTACTACCTTACACATCCAACGGCCCACGAGAAAAGTTTGAAGCATACCGCCTCACCCGATCCCCCGCCCATCGCCTCCCGCTGCCTCGACCTCTCCGCGTCCCCATCTCCTTCAACATCATGTGCCTGTACGACACCAACTCGACGACGCAGATCTTCGCGGGGCACATCGGCAACCGCGAGCTGTCGGCGGTGGCGATCGGGCTGTCCGTGGTGTCCAACTTCTCGTTCGGCTTCCTCCTCGGGATGGGCAGCGCGCTGGAGACGCTGTGCGGGCAGGCGTTCGGGGCGGGGCAGGTGGCCATGCTGGGCGTGTACATGCAGTGGTCGTGGATCATCCTGACGGCGTCCGCCGCGCTGCTGACGCCGCTGTACGTGTACGCGGCGCCCGTGCTGCGGCTGCTGGGGCAGGATGCGGGCATGGCCGCCGCCGCGGGGACCTTCGCGCGCGGCATCATTCCGCAGATGTTCGCGCTCACCGTCAACTTCCCCGCGCAGAAGTTTCTGCAGGCGCAGAGCAAGGTGGGCGTGCTGGCGTGGATTGGGTTCGCCGCGCTGCTCGCGCACACGTGGCGCTCCTCGCCCTCTTCGTGTCGGCGCTTGGGTGGGGCGTCCCCGGGGCCGCGCTCGCCTACGACGTGTCGTCGTGGCTGACGTCGCTGGTGCAGGTGGCCTACGTCCTGGGGTGGTGCCGGGACGGGTGGACGGGGCTGTCCATGGCCGCCTTCACCGACCTCTGGGCCTTCGTCAAGCTCTCGCTCGCGTCTGCCGTCATGCTCTGCCTGGAGATGTGGTACATGATGCTGCTCGTGGTGCTCACCGGACACCTCGACGACGCCGAGATCACCGTCGACTCCATAGCCATCTGGTTGGTGGGTGGGTTGGTTGGCTGGCTGGCTGGCTTCCAATCTCAATCAATCAATATTCAATTTGGTAGTCTCTACTAAAAAAACTAACTGGTGATACGTATACGTAGCATGAAGATCAACGGGTAGGAGGGGATGCTGTTCATCGGGCTGAGCGCGGCCATCAGCGTCCGCGTATCCAACGAGCTCGGGTCCGGGCGTCCCCGTGCGAGCATGTACGCGGTGATGGTGGTGCTGGCGCAGTCGCTGGCGCTGGGGCTGCTGGCCATGGTGCTCGTGGTGGCGACGCGGGAGCAGTTCCTGGCCATCTTCACGGGCG
Organism: Coix lacryma-jobi var. lacryma-jobi; assembly: GCA_009763385.1. Taxonomy (NCBI): domain Eukaryota; kingdom Viridiplantae; phylum Streptophyta; class Magnoliopsida; order Poales; family Poaceae; genus Coix; species Coix lacryma-jobi. The sequence goes on from CM019829.1 coordinate 96,415,334, forward strand.
ACAGGCACCTGCAGAAGGCCGTGTCCAGCATCGCCTACCTGCTGGCCGTCACCATGGTGCTCAACAGCATGCAGCCGGTCATCTCGGGCGTCGCCGTGGGCGGCGGCTGGCAGGCTGTCGTCGCTTACATCAACCTCGGCTGCTACTACGCCTTCGGCCTCCCGCTCAGCTTCATCTTGGGCTACCTCTTCAGATTCGGGGTCAAGGTTCGTATGTCACTTTGTACTTGCCGAATTGAGATTGAGTTCGACCATCGACGGCATTGCAGGGCATCTGGGCGGGCATGCTGTGCGGGACAGCGCTGCAGACAGCCATCCTGAGCTACATAGTCTGGACAACCGACTGGAACGCAGAGGTATGTAATCTGTTTGTGAATGAATGAAGAATAAGAAGAACAAGTATGATCAGTGGGTGTGTTGGTTTCAGGCGTCGCTGGCGTTGGAGAGAGTCAGAATATGGGGTGGCCACGGCCACCACCACCATGAAAAGCTCCCTAGCTCTGATTCTGAACATGAACAGGAGGAGGAGGACGCGGTGATCTGACCAAGATCCGGCAACATGATGATGCCTCGCGGAGGAGGGAGACACCGCAAGATACTCAACGCGCCCTAACTGACGTCACTAACTTCATAGGTATGGTGTGCCAGCTAAATAATCAAACTTTTAGGTCTACTTATTTACCTAAAACTTCTTATTTACCTAAAACGACTATTTGAAAAAGATGTTAGGACGGGAACCAATTTACCTAAAAATGTATTGTTTATTTTTATCTGTATCCCCAAAATAAAGCCGTAGCGTTAGCACGGGTATTATACTAGTTAATTAATAGTATATCATTGTTCAACGATTTACATCATAGATTTTGAAACATGTCATGACATTAAAATTTCAAATGTTTTTTACAAGGTGGTATTATGCACCTTGTACAAGCATGAACAACACTTAGTTATTAGGATATATGTTAGACGTGTATGCTTTTTTGTGAGGATATTCATGACCACTTTCTCCAAATTAGATGAAACTTTTTTGTCAACATTATACACTAGAGCGAAGTGTCCATGCAAGTTTTTAGAATTTTTTAAGTACCTTAGGGTATTTTAACATTTTTCCTTGTGTGGAAATTAAAATGAATGAGGTTAATAAACATTAATCTATATTTCTTTGTGTGGAAATTAAAAGTATAAGTTCTATAATATGTAAAAACCTAACAAATAAATAAAAATGAATGAGGTTAATAAACATTAATCTATATTTCTTTGTGTGGAAATTAAAACAATAATAAACAAAAAAAAATGTTGGGAAAACAAAAAATGTGACTCCCGCTAGGTTCGAACCTGGGAGCTCGGGGTCAAATTGGACGAGCATTACCATTGCGCTATTAAAGTGTGATCATCAAAATTTAGCCATAGCGACCCTTATTACTTAGTCCACTGAAGATTGAGGACCCCCCGCTCCTCCTGCTATTAATCTTCCTCCTCTTACCGCCGGCGGCCATCCCCGTTCCTTGTACACTCGCTGCACGCCATGGAGAAGGCCGATGTGAGCGAGATCCCGCCCCTCCGCCGTCTCCTCACCACTACGCCGTGGAGAAGCCCCAACCCGGCGCGTCCGCCCCCTCTGATTCGCCACCGCGCCGGATCCCCGCCGTGCTCCACCTACCCATCCCACTGCCGCCGCACCAGCGCCACCTACCATTCCCAGCGCCGCCTCCTACGCCGCCGTCAACCCCAGAGGCAGGAAGATGGAGGGCGCTTGGCGTCCTCACTGATCTGGTGGCCACGCTCTCCATCATGGGCAGACTGCATCGAGCATCCGGGAGATCCCAGCTGCTCCGGCATTGGTGACTCATGACCATCAGGATTACTTATATCCTCTTCGCCTCCAAGTTGTTTCTTAGCTGTAGGATTTACTCTGTCAGGGCCTGTGAGCATTGTGTTACCTTAGCTGATACTTGGAGCACACCAAGACAAAAAGGAACAAACTGAAGCAGAATAATATCCCGCTCAGCTTTGGATGCTTACTGCTAGAGGGAATCGAAGGAGCAGACCAACAGATAAATACCAAAGATGCGCCCGACTGCAGAATCATGGTGGAGGCTATGTCAGCTGGATGCTGATGATCTGGATGGCGCGCCCAGCTGCAGAATCAGCTAGCTTTTGTTGCCAGCCATTGTTGGTTGTGTATGTTGTCATGTAAATAAATTTGCTTTTTTCTAAGTGATACGTTTAGAGTTGAGTCACTTGACAAGATGTCTCTGTTCTAAAGTGATTCAAAGGGTATTGGTAACAGAATCTGTACCCTTTTTCACTTGAGCTGGAATACATGTAATCTATACCTTTTGTCACTTGTGAAATCTGAACCTGTTGTCATTTGCAAAATCTGGAAAATATGTGTGGAAAGCATGTGTGGATTCCATGTCCATGGTTTCTAAATTGTATGGTTGTATGGCCTGACTACATGCATGTTCTAGCAGAACACAGGATTGTCATGTTAATGCTGATAGAACAAATAAATAGAACTATAAACACAAAGCTCTTTGTACAAGAATTTCCACCAATTGAGAAATGTCTTTATAGAGGAACAAATAAAAAGCACAAGAACAAACAAAAAGAAATATATTTGTTAATCCTTACAATCTTTCTCTGTGAATAGAACTTGAAAAATGGAATATGCAAGCACATTTGAATGCCATCACAGGCATGTCTAGATAATTATAAAAATGTTGGGAAAAACAAAACATGACTGCTCTGCTGATTCAATCAGAATCTTCATCTTCATCGTCCAGGGACATGTAACCATTGTTCGCATTGCCACCATCACTACAGTACTGCTCTTATGTCTCATCTTCCTCCTCATCCTCACTATCTGCATAAACAACAGGTTGCTTCTTGCTATTTATAAGGCGTTGTAAATTTCCTTCAATTATAGTAGCTTCTCCATCTTGAATATTCTGAATGACCTCATTTTCATCACCTGCTTCCACTACATGTTCAGCATCAGACCCATAATCACCCTGATGCATAACATGACTAGGCTCCTCTTTTTCAGACACATCATAAATACTCCTATGTTCAAATTTCTGCACAACTCGCCAATCTTTACCTAAAGCTGTGTCTTGCAGGTAGAATACCTTTTTCGACTGAGTCGCTAGGATGAAAGGATGAGTCTTGTACCATAATGACTGCACATTGATGGATTTGAAATGTCCGTCATCTCGAAGGCCTCTTGTCTTGCCTACTAGGTTGTACCAATCGCATCGAAATAGAACCACCGTCCGACGGAATTGCAGATTCGAGTTATATTGCAACTCAATTACCTCTCTAAGGACTCCATAAAAATCTACGTCTGCCCCATTATGTGAACCTTCAGTCACTACACCACTATTTTGTGTCAGAAGGAACTTCTCACGATCCACGGTGCTATACCGCACTCCATTGACCTTGCAAGCTGCACAAGTCCGAACTCGCAGATCTGGGCCACATGACAATGCCCACAGTCCTTCGCTAACCGATTGTGGATTCTCCTCGATTTTGTCCGCAATCTGTTGCAACAAAAGTAATCATTTTACCAGTTACATATGGGTACTAGTGCATTTACTCCCAGAAACAAAATGTGTAGTGACTTACGTGGGACTTAAACCACTTTGCAAATCCCTTCTCAACCATTATATCAACATCACGCACACCTTGGTCCTGTAGGTTGGCCCTGTACAAGCTGCAAGGCAAAGTTTAGTCATAACAATAATTTTAAAATTAAAAATACAAAAACTTAAACTCGAACATCTAAACGATACTTACTCCACATATTCCTCAACTTCTTCACAGTTATTTAGCACATACCAAACTAACTTATTGAAGACATCATCATCAATGTACTGGCTCCTATCAGATCCAACCAGAGTAACACGATGCTTAAAAATAGTGACATCATTAGGCAATGGCACCTCTCCATCACTACCATCATCACGGTTAAATCTAGTGTCAACATCCTCCATATACCTAGAACAAAAAGTCAAGGTGTCACTTGCCATATATGCATTAGAAATTGATCCTTCCGGCCTACCCCTGTTGCTTACAAAATTCTTCAAAGTGCCTAGCCGCCTTTCAATTGGGTACATCCATCCGTACTGAACAGGTCCTCTAAGCAGTGCCTCATCAGGGAGATGGATGGCCAAGTGCACCATGACATCAAAGAAGGCAGGTGGAAAGATCTTCTCAAGCTTGCATAGGATCAATGGAATTTCTTCTTTCAGCCGTTTCACGACATCAATCCGTAGATTTCTACTGCATAGTTCCCTGAAGAAGGCCCCGAGCTCTGCAATTGCCTCATATACATCCTTCCTCACCAGTCCTCTTAGGCCAGCAGGTATGATTCTTTGCAGGAGTATGTGGCAAGAGTGTGTTTTTAGCTTTCCCTGGATCCTCGAGCCATCTTCACTTATGTATCTTGCTAGGTTAGCCGCATATCCATCTGGAAACTTGATACCTTTGAGAAACTTGCAGAACGCGATTTTTTGCTCCTTCCCCAAGACATAGGGAGCAGGTGGAGCAACGACTGAGTTGCCGTTCTGCTGCAAGTGCAATTCATGCCTTATGCCCATATCAAACAAATCCAGCCTAGCATTGGTTGTGTCCTTGGTCTTGCCCGGTACATTGAGTAATGTGCCAAGAATGTTTTCACATATGTTTTTCTCTATGTGCATCACATCGAGATTATGTGGAAGCTTCAAATGTTCCCAGTATGGCAATTTCCACAACCCAGATTTGCGGCTATATATCTTTGGACCCTCATTGCGCTTCCTTTTATTTCCAGTAATGTCAGGATGCTGCCCTGGCCTGACATCTTTCACCTTCTCTAGCTCTAGTCGGATCTCCTCCAAAGTGAACTTGCCTGGCTCGGCTCTATTCTCACGCTTACCATCGAAAGCCAAGCTTCTCCGCCATGCATGTCCCTGAAAAAGGTAACGGTGATGTCCAATGTAACATATCTTATTCCTTATTGCCCGAGACAACGGATCCTTGTCGCAATGAATACATGCAAAATACCCTTTTGTTGTTCTCCCTGATAAAGTGCTCAACGCTGGATAATCATGTATACACCATAGCACGGCAGCACGAAGGTCAAACTTCTTACCAGTACATGCATCCAAGGTGCTAACACCCTTCCATAGCTTGATCAGGTCTTCAATTAGGGGCTCAAGGAACACATCAAAATCCTTTCCTAGAGATTTTGGACCTGGGATGAGTAATGCCATAAAGCAGTTTGGTGGATTCACGCATTCCCATGGCGGGAGATTCAGCGGCGTCAGAAGCACTGGCCACATACTGTACTGGGTACTCATGTTGCCAAATGGATTGAATCCATCGGTAGCTATGGCAAGCCTCAGGTTCCTCGGATCGGCTGCAAAGGATGGTTCCTGAATGTCGAAGTCCTTCCATGCTTCCCCATCGGCTGGATGGCTCATTACATTGTTGACCGGTGTCCTCTTTTTCTTGTGCCATTGTGTTTCCTCAGAAGTTCGCTTTGATGCAAAAATTCTTTTCAGCCTAGGCAAAAGTGGAAAATACCTCAGTACCTTCACTGGAACCCGCTTGGTCCCAGTTTCATCTTCCCATCTAGACGACTGGCATACTGGGCACACATTGTCTATTTCATACTTATCCCGAAACAACACACAATTCTTCGGGCACACATGGATGTTTTCACATGCAAGGCCCAATTCTTTAAGATATTTCTTGGCCTCGTCGTATGATTTTGGCAACTGACTCTGAGGGTACCCTTCTGACATCAACTTTATCATCGCGGAAAATGCTGTATTGGCAATTCGATAACGAGACTTGAGATACAACATCCTCACCAGAAAAGAGAATTTTGAGTGGCTAGATCCTGGGCTAAGTTGCTTCTTGGCATCTTCAATGACTTTCTCAAACCTTGGCGGTTCTCCGCCATCTGCCTCTGCCGCAGCAAACAGCTCTCCTATCATCTCTGGTACTCCGTGATCCTCATCATAGTCATCATCGGCCACATCCTCATGTATCCCAAAGTCATGATCCCTTCCTTCGAACTGCTGCTCCAAATTCTCAATTATTTCAGTATCCGCCGACTCCCTATGACGAATCCACCTGGTGTACGTAGGTGACATTCCTTTAATGTGTATATGGTCACTTACATTAGGCAAATACATCATTTTTTGGTTGACACATTCGCTGCACGGGCAAAGTATCTTGCTGCCTTTGGGGTATCTTTCACGAACAAACTTCATGAACTCTTCAACTCCTTCCACATATCGAGGTGTGAACGGTGTCCCAAAAATCCAGCTTCTGTCCATCTGTAAACAGAATAATAGGACAATCATCTAAGTTTAAGAGCATAGGATTAAATTTAATGAGAATACCAAATCGACATGTCTTCGTGACCACGTGGTGATAGTGCAAACTGTACATATAGCAGGGCAGAGCGAGGCATTCACCTACACTGATCGACGGGCACTCGGCGTCAGCGTTAGGACGGCGGCGTGTTGTGTCCCAAGCTCGCCGCCGCTCTGCTCGCCCCGCACAACGCTGATCAGCCGCCGGGAACGCACCCTCGACGGCGGGTTTAGGGTCACGAACAACCTCCCTGGCGGCCGATCGCGGTCTATGCGATCATGAATAAGGTACGGCCCATTAACTCGATCTATTTTAAAAACAAAATATCATGGTTTAGTACAAATAGAGAAACTTGTATGTTATCACCACAAAAGCAGCGGCGTCCTACTGGTAAGTCAGCTACCTATTAATCCTCAGGTGGTTGGTTTGATTCCAACAGCCTGCGCTATTTTTATTTTTTGGCAATAAAATATAGGACGTGAGGGGCTGCGGGTTGGAGCTGGTGCACCTGGCCCATGGGCCGTATTGCCATACGTGAGGGGCTGCGGGTTGGAGCTGGTGGACCTGGCCCGTGGGCCCGTACTGCCACATGTTCGCAGCCACGTCCCACTGGTGGGACTACATTGCCATGTCATCGCAACATTATTTACAAATAAAAAAACATGTATCTTAAAAACACAAAAGTGCTTGTGTTCTGTTGGTAAGGCTACTCTTTGTTCACCGATAGGTCTTGGAATCGAACTCCTGCAAGAGCAAATTTTTTTGCAAAAAAAAATGGAGTGCGCAGGCATCTGGTCGACTTCAACCGTGGGCCCGTGGTGACACGGCCACGAAGTGGGACCCTCTAGTGGGACCATAGCGCCATGTCCTCGAGGTGAAACAATAACCTAACAATCAATGACGATTTGGTTTTGTTATTGTATGACGATTCTTTAGTTTTCGTCACTATTCTTCTTGTCAAAGCTCCGTCACTTGTGAAGCATGACGATATATCAAATTTCGTCATAGAATGCTATCATTCTGTGACGCATTTGGTAATCGTCACCAGTGAATCGTCGTGGATTACCACATTTCTAGTAGTCAACCGACCTTGGAACCGCCTTGGAGGAGTCCCTGGAGACCATAGGATCAATGACGGTGCATCCAAGGGCCAGGGGGGTGGCGGCCGCCACCTAGGGCTGGCGCCAGCCACTAGGGTTTGCCCTAGGTCGGTTGGCTGCCCCCTATAAGTACCCCCTCACTCACTTGGGCTATAAATACCCCCCTGGAGGCGTCACTTCACTTCAAGCAAGGAAAGCAAGGAAGAAGCAAAGAGGAAAGCAAGGCTAAAGCTAGAGAGCTAATAGCTTAGGATTTAGCCAAGCTTAGGCAAGTAGGTAGCTAGTAGAGCAAGGCATCCTTGCCTCATTGCCCTCGCGGAAGCGCTGCTCAAGGCTTAGCTCAAGAGTAGAAGCGTGTGAGTAATCGGTCCTGGAGTTGGGAAGAGTCTTCCTTCATATCCGGTTCAAGTTTTGCTCTTGTTACTCAAGCACTTTACTATATTCTAGTTCATCATTTCAAGTATTACTTTATTCTACTTGCCAGTATTGAGTAGTATACTTGATTGATTGCTTGAGTACTTAGCTATCCTACATTTCAATTCACTTAGCCATAGTAGTTAATCTCTAGTGTGCTTAGTATTTGATCTTTGCTAATAGGTTGCTTAGTTAGTTTAGTGTTTATCTTATTAAGTCAAGTATTTGCTTTGACGTCCGCAAGGGTGTCTCTATTCTAGGCCAGGATAGAGATAGTTAGAATATAATTAGGCGTGGTGCTTAGTTATAGACTTACCTTCAGATACGGCTAGACCCCCGGATAGCTGTGGTAGCAAGCAGGTGGTGACAACCCTGTGCACCTTGAATTCTACCACGTAGTTGGTCTAGTTTAACAGTAAGGCTCGTTGTGCTAGCGTTCAACCTAAGTCAGTGGTAAATGCTAGTACGCCTCGGTACTTGACAAGATAGGAATAAAACTATACTTAACTTGGTTGCTTATTTGGCATTTGCCTATCTTGCTTCGTAGTTATCTAGGAGTAGTTATTAGTTATTAGTTAGTTATCCTTAGTTATCTTTTCCCCTATCTACCTATCCATCCACCTTACCTTAACCATTCATTTCATCCTTACCTATCCACTCATAAATTCTTTCTAGCCTTTCATCTCCTCTCCTCTCTTCTCTCCTTTTCCCTTTCTTATTCTTCGACTCTCATCCCCTCCTTGACTCGACTCATACACCACCCTAGCCTTCCTTTGGGATCAAATAAATCGACACCTGGTACTCCCAGGTGAAGTGCTACTACAATAGTTCTGTGCGCTTGCAGAATCTCCTCTAGGTAGATTGCAATCTCTCTAGCTAGCTCCTACTAGTGTCGGGATTGACAACCCCATTTGACATTAGTAGATACCTGCTTTAGCTTCACTCCTTTAGGTATAGTGACTGGACTTGCTACAAACATTTCTGGCGCCGTTGCCAGGGATAAATTCCATAGTCTACTCCTAGTAACGATGTTAGCAAGTGTCAACAAGCATTTCTAGGCCGTTACCGGGGATAGTTGCCTAGCTCTATCTTTAGTGAAGTTAAGAACTACCAACAAGCTTCACCCGATTATATAAGGGGAAGCGGGCACCGACCCCTATCATTGAATCTTGAATCATAACACAAGGCACACGCCACCACTGGATGTAAGGTATTACGCTATTAAGCGGCCTGAACCAGTATAAATCACTGTCTCTGTGTACTCGCCGAGTTCTACGAACGCCGATCCCCACCGAACAAATCGTCTGGGAATCCCCAAGACGAGTTGCCGGTTAACAAACACCGACAATGTTGTGAGACATAGACGATCAAGATGGGATTTGCCCCTCTCCATGCGAGAGAGATATCACTGGACCACTCAAATGATTGGATCATAAAATACATGGTCGTGCTTAGGTTAAGCGTTAACCTATGAGTTGGACCAAATATTATGAGGCAAGAGAATTATGTGTATGTGATTGTGGAGGTTCGTTTGATATAATCTTTGTGCATACATAGGAGTTGACATGTCTTGCTAGAGGCCGCTGTCAACTATCGGGCGAGTAGGAGTACTCGGGTCATGTCTATGTGTGTGCGAACCCATAGGGTCGCACGCTTAAGGGGCTGGAAGCCTGATTCGAGTTGGGATCGAGTCAGACCGAGATTAGGGTTTGCTAATGGGCCTCCAAGTTAGCAGGCTCATTAGGGACGCCTATAAATAGAGGGGTGGGGCGACCGAGGTTTTTTGAGAGGTCATTAGACAACCGTCGCCCAACCCCACGCCCACGCCTATTGCTCCTTGCGGACCTAGCAGTTCGGGGGTGTGACGCTTCCTCCCTGTACGTGTGGGATACCTCAGAGGTGCTACATCTGGAGCACAAGGACGAACTGCACGTGGAGACGTGTTGACACTTACTACCGTCGCTACCAAGAGCTACTTTGACAACGACACTAGAAAGGCTTAGGTATGTAATCAGAACACAAGAGATAAATCTGCAAGCGCACAGATTAGATACCCGCACTTCACCGGATGTAGAACCAGTTTTATATTGAACCCAAAGGAACAACGTGATAGTCTTAAGTCTATTGCTTAAACCCTGAGCACTAGCAAAAGTGAGAACATAAAAGATAAAGGGGATAACTAGGGTTTCCAGCTCTAATCTCAGGAAGCTATGCGATTATTATTCAACTGTGGATTATGTTGGGAGACCACATCCAGAGTATGGTTGTTCCCAAGTAATAAACTCCTGCCCGTCCTATAGATGGGAGGTGGACTATGGAAGATTCAACAAGGTTATATGAGTCACCCTCGCGAGCTACCACCGGTCCGGAATATAGGATACACTATGTAAGTAATCGAGTCTAAGCACCACGCTTACACGACGACGACTCCTCTAATTCTAGAGCGACTAGATTAGAGTACTCTAATTAGAGTTGCAAGCCAAAAGAATAATAAGAACAAGAACGCTTACTGATAATTAGAAGTTGAAGACCGAAGAATATCCTGATCCAAGCTCTTGACGAACTTGAATCCGCAGGTACAAGCTGAAGAAGTAGATCCCACAGGCCGGAGCTCCTTCTAATCCTCCTCTAATACCTCTCTCTCTTCTAATTCTAGTCTTGGGATAACTCTCTACAACTAGATGAACTAGAACTAGAACTAGAAGTAGAACTAGAACTAGAACTAGATCTAAATCAACTAGAGGGATCTCTATTTCTACTTGAAAACCTAGGGTTTGATATATAGATAAATAATGAAGACGAAGATGGATATGCCTCCCCAGGGGGGTTTGGGTCTTGTTTTATAGCCCGGTGGGATGAACCGCAGCCCTCAGATCAAACCGACTTCAATCAGTGGTCGAGATACGTAGTAGAGTTGTATTGGAATACGTCACACGAATGAGGAGAGACTTCCAAGTGAGCCCAGGTAGGCCGGCCTAGGGGTGGGGCCGGCCGGCCCCACCTGGTAGTGAAGGACCGAATTGGCTACCAGAGGGGGGGGGGTGAATGGGAGCCTCAAATTTCTTCTCGAGAAATGATGGCCCTTGTCCCAAAAAATCACCCCAAAAGCGAAGACTCAAACAACCGGTGAGTTCACGACCTACAAATAGGTGGATACCCTAGGAGTTATCCTAGAGGTACAGCAGAACTACCGAAGAACCCCCAAAACCAAGCGCCAAAGCAACGGGGCAAAACTGCACAAGCAAGCTCCTAGAACAATCGAACCTCCGATAACGGAACACCCCACTCCTATGGAGAAGAGGAAAGTGTTCGGCCAAAACTACTTAGGCCAACTAGTGGCAAAAGCACCTTGGAAATATCCTTATGAAGTTAGGAAACTAACGCAATAGACGGATCTCAAATCGGAGTTCAAACGCAAAAGATACGATCGCTAGAACTAACGAAACTCCGAAAGCAGAACACTTAACTCCTATGGAGAAGAAGGAAGTGTCCGACCATAAATAATTTGACCAATGATGCCAAAAGTACTTTGGAATGATCCTTAATAAGTTAGGAAACCAACGCAACAAACGGATCACAAATCCGAGCTCGTACGCAAAAGATACAGACGAAATCAGCAAAACTGTGCAGTTCCGGACTGTCCGCTAGTGAACCGCGCACTGTCCGCTATTGAACCCCGGACAGTCCGGGAATGAGTCCCGGATAGTCCGCCGTTCAAAAATAAAAACAGCGACCTCGCTGCCCGTGAACAACCCCGACCCTCGGACAGTCCGGGGATGAGTCCCGGACAGTCCGCCACTGTCCAGAAAGCCCAAAAACAGCTCGGGACAAAACCAAAATCGATTGGATCTTCACCAAATCGAACGGGGCTGCAACCAAATTTCTCCCAAGTGTTCTTCTACGTGTTGGGAAGCTAATCCTAGGATATCATCGCTCCAAACCAACTAATCCATGAGAAATTAAAAGAACACCAGAAAAGGGGGAAGAACGAAGAACGAACGCGATTTCGACCCGATCTATGTGCTTGTGAGGTTAGAGAGGAAATCCTTCAGTGGAAAGAAGGAGCTCATGACATAGAACAAATTGATTCAAACGGAATCACAAATCGTCGCTCAGAGAGGGAGAACGAGACAAATCTCCGGGAGAGGAAAAAACGAAACGCGAAGAACAAAAACGCGAATTCGATCCAAAATCGTAGCCAACAAGAGGAGGACGATTTTGATCCTTGGATTTGGGAAGATGATGATTTGTATTATCACTCGGTGTCGGGTTACAAGCCACTCCTCGCAATACAAAACGCGGATGGCGAAAAGCTCAAGAACAAGAGCCGGTCTCTCCTCTCACCCTAGCCTCCTCTCACCTAAACAAAATGAGAGTGACACCTCCAAGGATGGCAGCCCTAGCAGCCCCTTCACATATATATAGGCGCACGTCCGAAGACCAAAACGCCCGCACATGAAGCACTCAACCCAAATACCCCCCAGGGGTAAAACTGTCCAACCCTAGCAGTTTTCATCCGACGGCCACGCCCGCACATCCGGTAGCTTCGCCTCGACGCGACCTCCCTGATGCCGCCACGTGCCGTCATGTCGACCACCGCGCCTTCCTCGTGGATAGCTTCACCGCCGCACCAGCCTCTCCATGCCGCCATGTGTCGACCGTCCTTTTGGACCTTCCCCCGGTTTTGAGGCCCAAACCGGGAAACCTGCCAGCCTAGGTTTTGAGGCCCAAACCTGGAAACCGTCCATCCTGAGTTTTGAGGCCCAAACTCGGAAACCGGCAACCCAGGTTTTGAGGCCCAAACCTGGAAACCGTCCACCCGAGTTTGGAGGCCCAAACTCGGAAACCGTGGAGGTAGCTTTTTGAGGCTTAGCTACCGAACCCGCACCGTAGACGAGATGTGGTTCACACACACCGACCACCGGCACCAATGCCAATGCATGTCCAGCCTCCACGCCGGGCACAACGGCTTCGCCATCCTTCCTGACTCGGCTGACGGCACTTGCGCCGCATGCAAGCCCGTGTCCGACCTCCCGCCATGTGCCACGACGACATCGTCTTCGTCCCGACTCGGCCGATGCACCGCACATCCCCATGTGCTCTCGCTCGCCGATGCCACGTGCCAGCTACCACAGCTGGTCCTCTGGCCCTGTGGTCCGTCGGTCCAAGCCTCACGTCCGCCCTTCACCGCTCTGGGTACATCGGCATGGCACGTCCACCGCACGGCACGCCCATCCTTCACCGCTTCCGGTCCGTCGGCACGACACATCTCTACTTGACCTTCACCTCGCAATCGACCACTGTATCCGAGCTCAACACCTGCACATCAACACAACTAAGAGACACATGTTGCACACGCACACCAACACAGAAACACCACAACTCAACGCCACCGGTTAGTCATAAACATTAAGCGCATAGTGAATAATGACTCAACCAGAAAAAGCCTCAAACCTTCCTCATCAAAGTCAATCATTCATCATATATGTTCTCAATCTCCCCCTTGATGAATGTATTGACTAAAAATGAAACCACAAAGGAAGGGTTTGAAGGCAAGCCTCATTCAAGTGCCCAAAAGCCAAGCAAAAGCAAACACAAGGCCACTTGAGATGAGGAAGGATCATGAAAACTCCAAATTAAAACTCTCGGTCCTGAAAGAAACGGGAAAAGCGGGCAAAGCCTCCACACAACTGAAGAGTCAAGAGAAACAAGAGTTTCATGAAATCCCAAAAGGTACTCGAAAACCAGTCTCAAATAAATTGTCAAACAATCATCACAAACGAAACCAAGGTACTTATCCACTTGGGTTTCCAAATTTCTCCCCCTTGATGATTGAATTGACAAAGACTAAACACAAAGAGATGGTTTGAGATACCAAAACAGAAAACTTGGTCCCCAAAGATATGGGCAACGGCTCAACGCAACCAAGCAAAGGATCGGAGCAACAACTCATAAAAGAGCAAAACTCGATCAAACAGAGCGAAAGACTTGGTTCCCAAAGACATGGGCAACGGCTCAACGCAACCAAGTCAAACATGATCTAGCCCTCAAGAAAAGGCAGAAAATGGCTCAACACCACTAGCTCAAGGCTCGATACCAATTAAGGCTGAATCAACGCATAAGAATGCAAAACTGCTAGTCCCTCAAGATAGAGGCACATAGGCTCAACACAACTAGCAGAAAACTCGATACCAATCACAAATAGCCAAAAATTGGTGAAAACAGCTAGTTCCTCAAGACAGAGGCACATAGGCTCGATGTAACTAGCTGAAGGTTCCATATCAATCAAAAATACCAAGCAAAAACTGCTAGTCTCTCAAGAGAGAGGCAACAACGGCCCAACACGACTAGCAGGCTCGATACCGATTGAGAAAAACACAAAGAGAAGCTCAACACTAAATGGAGCACAAACACTCGGAGCACGCGGAGAAGTAGCAAGACAAAAGCGACTCCCCCTGAAAGCAAGCCTACACAAAAAGGCTATGCACCAACACTCACTATGAAGGATACCAATTGAAACACATAAAAGAGCTATACCAATTGAAGAAGAACATAAAAAGGCTAAACTCCCCCTTGCTCAAAGCTCTCTCCAAAATGCATGACTCTCCCCTTTGTGCCAACACTCAAGCTCCCCCTTGCAAACAACTTCTCCCCCTTGACAAAAGGAAACATGTTGAGGGGTTTTGACATTTCTCCACAAAGTTGACACAAACACAAGACAAGTCATCAGCCAAAAGCATATGGGGTGATCACAAGATGTATCGGAGCTGGGGGTATGTACACTAAGCTAAAAATGAATGATATGCATAATGCAACAGCTTCAAGTGTGTAACAATCAGAATGAAAAGATGCTCAAAAGGGTGCTGCCCTGAAAGTGTAGCAACCAATACAAATGCTAGCAAAGGCTCAAACTGATCAAGTGAATGCAAAATATGAACAATTTAGCATATGAGCAGTTTTAAACCATTTGAAAAGGAGTTCACCACTAAAATAGCACTTAGCATGAATAGATAGGAAATCGAGCAAGTGCTAACTCAAGTATAAAAGGTGAACTACCCCTAGCAAAGTTCAATCATCATGCCATAGAATGAAGCATAGACTTGTGTCATTATCAAATTTTATCAGAATTTGTAGCGGTATTAACACAAGTTCAAATTAAAAGCATGTGATTGCAAGAGGTTGGAAGCATGGTCATTGCCTAACTTTTCAACCGGGCTAAGCCTATGCAATAAAAGCAATCGGAAGCTTAAAGCACCGGTTTCGGCCTTATACTACACGGCTCAAGTTTAACTCAATTGTGCAATGAGGAACAGTCTCGATACCGTGAGGTGCTGACACATGCAATCCCATCTCGATCTTTTCATTTCACTTAGACTTGGATCAAAATTTTAAGCACAAGGTAAATATGCAAGTGAATGACTCAGTGCAAGAGACATAGCAACCTAGCATACAAAAGATAGCACAAGTGATCTCAACACATCCTACCCATGCTAGTTGCCACTCTCAATGGTGAACAAATTAAAGGTTTCATAGTTGATTAATCAAGTTCACCATTTGCAAAAATAGCTTAGCTCATAACATGTATCAAGTGATCAAAAAGAGCCTAGGCTACAAGCATCATCATGAATAAACAGGGCATACCAAAAAGAGCATAATCTCATTCTCATTGCTCTAAACATGAAGCTCTAAAATGCACTAGAATACATGATGAAATGCATGCAAAAGCTAGTCTATCAAAGACAAAGCAAAATTAGCCTAAAAAGAAAAACCCAAAACAAAAGGGTATCAGAGAAGTCCAACTAAGATACAACAAGCAAAATGCTTCCCCAACTAAAAGGGAAACACACACCAAACTCACAAATAAAGAGCCAAGAAATGCTCAAGCGACGGCCAGCAAAAATCCACATCGAAAAGACCACACAGCAAAAAGACTTCAAGGAAGAGGAGTACCAAAACCCAAACTCAGAAGTGTGTCGGACGTACCTCATGAAGCGCATGACCGCCTGCTGGTGTGATACCCGAGGGGATGCCTAAATCTGCTGAACTCCGGGGCGCCTGCCTCGCCGAAGTCGTCTCCCCCTCGCCTGATGCTGTCGCTCCCACAGGTGCAGCTAGTGCTCACTGGAGAGCTGCTCGAACGGAACCCCAAGTCGTGGCAGAAGTGGGATCGGGTCCGTGAGCCGAAATCCTCTCTCCAGGCTCCTGTTCTCCTGCACACTCAAAGGCAGAAGAAACACAAGGCGTTGTCTCGTCCAGTGTGACCTCAAGGTCTCCACGAAAATGGTTAGTCACATAATAAGCATAAGGTGAACTCTCAACAAAAGGAGATCTACCTATGAATGATACCGCAAGGAGATCTGAACTCAAACTAGTCAAGACTACCATGCAACAGGATAAAGCACTGTATAGCAAAATGCAGCCTAAAGAAATGATCAACCCAAACAGAGCCTAAGCCTCAACACATGCTACAATGCAAGATAATGATAGCAATAATCCAAAAGCATGTAACATGATAAAATCGTGGAAAGGCTAGTGCTCAACCTAAACATATTGTTAACTCCAGATTTTCGCACACACGAGGATATGGCAAGTGGGCCTAGCCAGCAGAGAAGAAAGGATTCGGCAAGCAATCGGGCGACTATTTGGTCCTCAGGGTTTCGGTGAATGCCTGTGCGGTCGGCTATTCTACAAGGCGGTGGCTCCATTCGGGAGATGGATGTTGCAAGCAAAGCCAGCTTGCACGAGAAGATGCGTGACAATGAAGGACGCCAAAAAGATTAGGAATAAGATTTATATCTTTCCATATTTTATTGCGTAAATCGTAATCGTCTAGGACTCATATTTCGTCCAGGGTATAAATATAAGCCCTCGACCATTGTAAAATTGTTCACAACCATATCAATACAAACCGGCCCCGTGCCACCTTCGAGTCCTTAGTCGTGTCGTTGAGTTCTTCGAGAGGAATCATCGATCCGTCGACCTCCGTAAGTCCCGACAACCTTGTTATCATGTCTAGTATCATGCGGTGGATTTAGATATGATGCAAGTAGTCTCGTTTGTTAAGCTTAGTATCGTGCGGCGGATTTAAGCTTATGACGGGAGGTTTTTGCTTGTGCCTTGTATCGTGCGGCGGATTAAGTCATGGGTAAAAATAGTTATCGGCTCTGTTAGATCTGGCAAATCTGATGGATTCATTAGGTTATCATGTGTTATGTGTTTTATTATTTAATTCTTGTAACACTCTTTTGCCCAATCTAGGTTGATCTTTGTTCGACCCCTTTTCACAAGCTTGCTTTGTGTTTTGTTAATCATAAGATCATGACGGCCGGATCAACTTTCAATCTAGATTGTCACATGTTGTGGGTTCATGCATGTCAATCACGGTTAGACTTTGATAAGACTAGGTATCGTGCGGCAGATACAGGTTTTAGATTGGTTTGATCGTGCTTGTTTGTATGTTCCTTCCTCATGGACCCCAACTCGGCTAGTTTACCGATCTTGGTTAAGCTTACGTGAGTAATGAGCTTTTGTAGATCTGTTCAGATACATGCATGCTTTTAGCTTGTTATAATTAGATTGTATCATGCGGTGGATTAATCTAATTATAAGAAGTGGTGTAGACTTATGGCAAGTGGTATCATGCGGTGGATTAGCTTTGCTTGAGTTTATGCTTGACGGGTTTATGAAGACTAAACGTGCGGCAGATTAGTTGGATTAGCCTATGCGTGTGTTATTTGAATAGATTTATATTTACAAGTTACCTGTTTACAATGTTTTAATACTATCTTTCATTTGTTCAAGCATGTCTTTCTTTACATATGCATTCGGCAGTTAATATGCTTTACATGCTCTGTTTCTCATATTAGCTGAATGACTTTATAAACATGCTCTGACATACAACTTCTATAGCTGTGTGCCGTCGTGATTGGCTTTCAAAGCTGTACATATGGAATTGTCTGGTCTCACCCGACATGTTCCAGTGGTATTTTCACAGTTTTATCCTTCGTTGGTTTTCAGGTCAAACCGACTAGCACGTCTCCTGATTCCAAACCGTCCGGGCACCCGATTGAAGCTAGCTTTTCGGCTTGCTGTGTGTGAGGCACGGCGCGTCACGTTTTGAGTCAACACACTTTTTGGCATGCCCGGTGGGACCGCTCTGTTTCAAGGTGCCTGAGATCGACGACGATCAGATTCTAGATGTGACCATGGATGACTTGCCGCCAGATTTGAAAAGTTTAGTACAACAGACTTGTGATGAACTTCAGCGCAAGTGTCTGATGACTTTTTCCAAGAATAAGAGCGACAAGGTCTTCCAGAAGCAACCGTTCCCAAGGATTCTTCCTCACCACCAACCCGAGCCATCCTACGACACTGAAGAGGAAGCTATTCAGAAGATGACCGGAATAATGTACAAAGCTATATCGGAAGCTATGACCAATCATCAGTCAACTTTCTTGAATACCATTCGTGCTGTTATGGTCGGTATGTTTGGTCCAGCAGTGGATAAACGCTTTGAGGAGGCCGCTGGTCCAATGCAAGGACCACTGTTGTTCCCAGTTCCTCAACGTCGAAAGATTGCCGAAGATGGTGGAGCTAGTACAAATGCAGGTAGGATAGTCCCTCATGAAACACAACAACCTCCCGCAACTTATGGCCAGCTCACGTTCGGCACAACAGGGAATGTCCCGCAATCTGCTTTCAGTGTGTCTCCTGCAGCAAACAGGATACAAAGGAATATATATGGAGATGGGTATCAGGAGTTCGTTGATTATAACACGATTAATGCTTTTCCAAATCCAGGCTACAAGAGTTCAGCAGGGGCACGTCATGGAGATCAAACACAAGCAGCCTTGGGTTCGAGTGTTGACCTTATCATGCACAGAATGGCTGATATGATGCAAAATCAATTCGGCCTAAAGCCAAAGAATCAGTCATACGCTTACAAGTCTCCTTACCCAGAGTGGTACAACCGAGTGGCGCTTCCTCCAAGGGTGAAGCCTCCTATAGATCTTACCAAGTTTTTGGGCCAAGATGATACTAGTACTGTGGAACACATCAGCCATTATTTGATGCAGCTTGGAGAGGCATCTGCAGACGAAGCTTGGAGGATCCGGTACTTCCCAATGTCATTAATATGACCAGCTTTCTCGTGGTTCACCTCTCTGCCAGCAAACTCTATTAATACATGGGCAGAGCTAGAACAAAAGTTCCATGCATTCTTCTTTACAGGCACTAGTGAGAAGAAGTTGGTCGACCTCATGAGTCTGAGGATGAAACTTGGCGAGACACCGCAAGAATATTTGCGTAGGTTCAGGGAGACCAAAAACCTTTGCTATTCCTTGAATATACCAGATGATCAATTGCCGGGAATAGCCATAGCTGGCATGTTGCCGAATATCAAGGAGAAGCTATTCGGCATGGAATTTGACAACCTCGGGCAGTTATCACAACGGTTGGCAATGATGAGTAGTCAAGCCCAAGGGTTTAGAAGGAATAATCAATTCCAGAAGGGAGATGTGGCTGCCAAAATGTATCAGGTTTTCTTAGAGGAAGCAACTGAGTATGATGATGAAGATGAGGTAGCTGCAGCCGAGATAGTCTGGGCTAAAGAGCCGACTCAGGTCAACCAGCGGTGGCTGAGGCAACAAAAAGGTACTTATGACTTTGATGTTTCCAAGTTAGATAAATTGTTTGAGTACTTGTTGAAGGAAGGACGCATCAAGTTGCCAGAAGGTCATCCTATGCTGCACCCTGAAGGGGTCAAGGACAAGAAGTATTGCGGCTTCCATAATACCAGATCCCACTCTATAAACGATTGCCGAGTGTTCAGAGTGCGGGTCCAGAAAGCTATCCAGGATGGGCATCTGAGGTTTGGTGGAAAGATGAAAGTTGATGGTAGCCCTTTTGGACAGAATACCGTGTCCTTCTCTGTTAATATGGTTAATGCAGCTGACCCTAGGGGTAAAAGCAAGATGAAAGTATTAACCTCTGATAGAGCAAGAGAAGTTGGTGCTGTTGACCCTAATCGGCAAATTACAAATGAAGAAATTCGGCAGCGAGTTCATTTTCAGAATAGTCAAACTGAGAGGGGTCAAGCTTCCAGGCCCAGGGTCACGACACGCATTTTGTTGAATAAATGGCGTCGGGAACAAGAGCGGTACCAAAAATAGAGGTTTTATGAAGAACAGAAGTTCCTAGAGAAACAACAGAGATATGAGGAAGAAATATACCGAGAGGAGCAAGAACATATGAGAGAACAAGAGCAATCACATTGGGGATGCTCATTTTTCAAGTATTGTTGGAACGAAGGCTTGAAGCTGCATGCTAAGAACAATTGCCCTGAATGCAGTGACCAGTATTCTGAATATAGGCAGTCTCGAGTCAACCACCGTTCTGTCCATGAAAGACTTGGGGCACAAATCCCTGAGGATGATCGACGCTTAAAAATAAATAATTCCGAGGATCGACAGGGAAGAGGATTTGCCGATCAGAGTTGGGCTCGCACTGGAGAGGAAGAATACCGCGAGTATGTCTGGCAGAGAGGACAGTGGTGTCCACCAGGATTGAGGAAAAGCCAGAAAAGGAGAGTACAACACCTAAGGAATAGGGAATTGGCACAAGCAGGCGTCAAGACAAAGCGAGTTTGGCATCCTAAAGAGAAGCCTAATGACGATGATCATTCGGCTGACGCATACATGGCATTCTTTCTTCCATCAGAATTCATAGCTCTCGAAGATCAAGATGTTCGGGAGGAAGTGTACTCAGATTTCGACGAAGATGAATTCCAAGATCTGTTAGCTCATCTTGTTTTGGCTCAACGGGCGGTATTTGACAAACTAGCTAAGCATCGACACTTGAAGCCACTTTATATGAGGGGGTATGTTAATGGCAAGCCATTGACCAAAATGTTCATTGATGGAGGAGCTGCTATAAATATTATGCCATATACCACCTTCAGAAAGCTTGGGATGACGAGTGAGGAACTATTGAAAACCGACATGGTGTTAAGAGACTTTGCTGATAATTCTTCTGATACTCGAGGAGCAGTTCATGTTGAGTTAACAATCGGCTCGAAGACTTTGATTACCACTTTCTTCGTCATTGATGGCAAGGGGGCATACAGTTTGCTCTTAGGAAGGGATTGGATACATGCAAACTGCTGTGTACAGTCAACTATGCACCAATTCCTCATCCAGTGGATTGGAGATGACATCGAAATTGTCCATGCTG
Organism: Coix lacryma-jobi var. lacryma-jobi; assembly: GCA_009763385.1. Classification (NCBI taxonomy): domain Eukaryota; kingdom Viridiplantae; phylum Streptophyta; class Magnoliopsida; order Poales; family Poaceae; genus Coix; species Coix lacryma-jobi. Next base: position 96,436,446 of record CM019829.1, read on the forward strand.
ATGATTCGGTGAGTGTTGCTAATGCAAAACCCATCTACTGGGAATATGATGGTGTCGAGTGCTTCTCTGGAAGAGCTTGGGAAGCAGGTCTTGTGAACGTCTTTGACAAGGACCAACAGCCGATTCGAATGATCGGCTCTCAGAGTAATTTTTAAACAAGCAATCAGATTAGTGGTAATGGAGGAGAGTTAAGACCAGATTTTGTATCGGTTGACAAGGAATAAAGTATCAGTGATGAAGCCGAAACAAGACCAGTGTGTGCAAGTTTGGATCTCGAGCGTGTTTTGATGCTGACGAACTTTTGGAAAGGATTATGTTTATTTCTCCATTACCAGAGCTCAGGAAGGACCAGAGGGGATTTGTATAAGGTGACGTACAACAGAAGCTTTTGGTGAAATTGAAGAATATATGAAGGCACTTCCACAACTTGGTGACCATTTCAAGTTGTACGTGGCGGCCGATAGCCTTATAGTAGGATCGGCCCTTATGCAAAGTTTAAAGGAAAAAAGATGAGTAATAGCTTGCCTTAGCCGAAGTGTTAGACCCAGGGACGGGTATTCGGCTATGAAGAAATTTTTTGTCTTTTGTGTTGCTTATGAGCTGAAGCTTCGGCACTACTTGTTAAAAGCCGAACGCATGGAGATTGTGTAACTTGAGAAATATTTGTGTACAAAAACAGCCGATGTAAAAACATCGCCTTTAGCAGAAAAATGTTCCAAGAGTTTAAGTTATAGCCGATATTATTCCTATCGCCTTTAGTACAAGAATATTGATGACCTTGGTGGCCCTAGCATTTTTCAAGTTGGCAGGTTTATCGAGAGGAGAGAAAGGTGAAGCGCAGTAAGTAAGATGCCGAGCGACATGACACGTCAAAACGAGATCTAGTCGGCTAAAATGACGTCATGCATTCGGGAAACATTTTCTCTGAAGAGATATTGCAATCAGAGGAAAATCACTGAGGTGATTGAGGGTGCAAGTAGAGTTATTCAGAGAAGAACAAGATCATTTGTTACAAACTTCATTCACAGTTCTGTCCTAATACAAACTACCCTCGAATAATTTGTTTAGAACAGACTGTGGATCAATAGTTTCAGCAATGGCAGCGGCATGATCATCGTAATCTTTGATACCTTCCATTTCATCCAGGTATCCATCTGCGAAGCCCACTGGTAGAAAGGAGTAGTCTTCTTTGGTCCAAGAACTCATTGCCGCTAGCCCAAGGGAAACCCCAACATGCACACCTTGGATGACGGCCTGATCTATACGGCTGTCCACAGCATCAAGACGAGCCTCGGCTGAATTCCCATGAGCGTTCACTTTGAGAGCGATTCTGTTCACTGCCATTTTTAGACGGTCGTTCTCTGCAGAAAGGGCTAGCAAGAAGAAGGGATGCGTCAGGCAGGACAAGCTCAGCCAGAGGGAGAGGCCGAGACTTTGCTAACCTGTAACGATGCTGCAGAGCTGTTTCCGTTGGTCTGCCCATTCAGTTTCCTCAATGCCATGCTTCTTGAATACATCTTTCAGTTCCTTCTGGGTTTTATCCCTTTCCTCGCGGTACCGAAGAGCGTCCAAATGGGTCTACGGGGGTGAATCATAAAACTTGGAATCTGGTGGCTTAGGGAAAAGATTAAAAGGAGCTATTGGATCTACCTTTTTAGAGGAGGAACCCAAACTTGACTAGAGGGAGACCTCACTCTGAAAGGGAAGTGGATAATGAATCAGAGATATACAGGGCAAGAAAAGCTATCGCAAGGGGGCAAGAAGATCAGTTTTTACCCATAACGCCGGCGAGTTGATACTCGGCTTTCTCCTGCTTCATCTCCAATGGGGTGCCTGCTGTGATTGCTGTTACCTGCCATTGATGGAAACGCAAGCAAGGGATTTTCTCTCTGGCTTGAGCTAGAAGCCGAGAAGTGGAAATTTTGCGAGTCAAACTATTTGACTAGGGATAAGAGTGACAACTTGTGTAGGGTCATATTTATAGAACCATGGCTTGCATACTGGAGGACCAAGCATCGAAGTAGGGTTTTCACGGCTTATGGGCCGTTATTGGGCCAGGCCAGATTTTTGATGATTGGAAGAGGTCATGATACCGGAATCAGAAAGCCGATAGGATTCGGCTAAGGGTTGTTTAGTTTTAACTGGTTGTTTGAGAACTCACGTTATCGATTGACACTAAGAGCAGAGAGCTGAAGACAAGAAAGTCCCTTAAGAGGTACTATCTTGGTGTCATCATAAATCAGAAAATTGAGGGATTGGAAGACTTTGGATTTAAAATGATCAGTTACAGCAATTACTTGCTAATATGGGGACAATTAACATGATTATCAGCAATAGACGATGTAGTAAACATCGCCGCTATGGTGAAGATAAAATTAATGGCTGGTGCACAAAGCAGAACACGCATTGATCTCGAAGGATCAATCACAGATTGGTTTCGAAGGAGCGAACAAAAGGACTTCTTATTTACAAAAGATAGGATGCAAGATTACAGTAAGGAGGATCAGGTCGTCCACTCCATCCTAAGCTTAATCGGAAGAAACTGATCAAAAGTGTCGGCCAGATCTGTTCCAGCTTCCTTCATGTCATCCACAGAATGTTCTACTCTATCTTCGAGTTCTCGCTCGCAGACATCGAATCTGCGGTAATCGGCACCAGAGTGGATCCTCACGGCGTTGAGAGCGAGCATCGCGCCATACCCCATGTCGGCCCTAGAGATGACAGGGAGGATTCGGTTAACCTCATTCACCCGCTTCAGGGGCGTCGTACCCGTCACATCAGCCGTGATGGCGAGCCTGGTGACGGCGGCTTCAAGGGCATGGAGTTTGGCTGCCAGAGCTAAAAAGAAGAAGAATGAATAGAGACATAAAGAGAGAGTAAGGGAGGAAGTGATGAAAGACATTTATCGGTGGCCCAATTCCGAGCGGCGTCTCGCTCCCGAGAGATTCGGGTAATCTCCCGATCCTTCCTCTCTAAGTCAGATTGAAGGTCGATAACCTTCTGGGTCAAGTCCTCGGGGGCGTTGTCAATGGTCCTCCTAAACAAGAGAAACAATGTGAGAACATCTGTTTCGTTTTCGGGACAAAAACGATAAGAACAACCTCCTCTTAGAGGTGCTGGAAGCTCTGAACTCAGAGCAATGGCGGCTCGCCTCGGAAGACATCTTCTAGTTGATTAGGAAATAACGGGAGAAAAGAGGGTGTTCTGGTTTTGAGAATGGAGTAGAGGAGTTCGGAAGGCACAAGCCAAAACGGAGTGAAAGGGGACTTTAAAGAATCCCAAAGGTGCATCGGGAGATGGATCGGCAAGTGCCGCAATTATGGCGTGTGAAGGTGGATGCTTCCGGAGACTCCACGTCAATATGCAAGGAAAAGAAATTTTGGAATAAATATTTATCCCAAAATTAGGGGGCATATGTTAACACCAGATTTTCGCACGCACGAGGATATGGCAAGTGGGCCCAGCCAGCAGAGAAGAAAGGATTCAGCAAGCAATCGTGCGACTATTTGGTCCTCAGGGTTTCGGTGAATGCCTGTGCGGTCGGTTATTCTCCGAGTCGGTGGCTCCATTTGCGAGATGGATGTTGCAAGCAAAGCCGGCTTGCACGAGAAGACGCGTGACAATGAAGGACGCCAAAAAGATTAGGAATAAGATTTGTATCTTTCCATATTTTATTGCGTAAATCGTAATCGTCTAGGACTCATATTTCATCCAGGGTATAAATATAAGCCCTTGACCATTGTAAAATTGTTCACAACCATATCAATACAAACCGGCCCCGTGCCACCTTGGAGTCCTTAGTCGTGTCGTCGAGTTCTTCGAGAGGAATCATCGATCCGTCGACCTCCGTAAGTCCCGACAACCTTGTTATCATGTCTAGTATCATGCGGTGGATTTAGATATGATGCAAGTAGTCTCGTTTGTTAAGCTTAGTATCGTGCGGCGGATTTAAGCTTATGATGGGAGTTTTTGCTTGTGCCTTGTATCGTGCGGCGGATTAAGTCATGGGTAAAAATAGTTATCGGCTCTGTTAGATCTGGCAAATCTGATGGATTCATTAAGTTATCATGTGTTATGTGTTTTATTATTTAATTCTTGTAACACTCTTTTGCCCAATCTAGATTGATCTTTGTTCGGCCCCTTTTCACAAGCTTGCTTTGTGTTTTGTTAATCATAAGATCATGACGGCTGGATCTGTGGTGAAACCGTCCTGATTATAAGAGCTCAAGTACCGTCTTAGTCAAATCCGTCTGACATCGACTTATACTTGAACCCATATAACCCCGGTAGTCCGGAAATCTCGAAGGATTTCTATCATCATACAACATACAAGATCGCATTGTTCAAGAATTACATTCGTAAGGATACATCACAGACAGCCGAAACCGGATTTAAAACATCAGAGTGCAAATTTAAGACAGAGTTATTACAAACCCGAATTTAAAGTGCGGAAGCTTAAATAAGTTTTGAAACACGACCACCACACATGTGGTCCAAATAAAACATTGTTTGATAACTTAACTCAACACAACTCACTCCTCCTTTTTCATGTAATGTGCCACTAGAACTCTCAGACCAGCAAAAGAAAAGGGAAAGCTTCTGGACGACCCTGCCCTGGGCCTACTCCTCATCACCTTCCACTGGGTAGAGGCAGTGCTTACAATAGCCATAGTACACCTGGCCATCTGCAACAAACGGGATAAACCCTGAGTACGGGAATGTACTCAGCTAGACTTACCCGTCCAACTGAAAATAAAGACACCAAGGGTATGCAAGGCCTTTTTGGTGGAGCTAGGATTTTTATTTGCCAAAAGCTCAAAATTAAGATAAGGAGTATTAATGACATAGATGAGCTGTCAGTTTTTTAGTCCTATCTCTTATTCTAGGTTTTGCACCTGAACTATTACACACACTTGAGTCTAATAAGCAATAATATGACCATATCCAGTTGACTTATCCACATTTTAGTTGAACCTTTAAGCATCACATGAAGTTGTATCGTGGTGAAGCTCACCATTGTTTCCCACTAACCGGGGGAGACAGCGACTCGAATCGAATTTCAAACCAGCTGGTGAAAGACCTTTAATACCAGCCCACACTTTCCCCGTCGGGTCCATGCATTGGACAACCGCTCAATGCTTGTTCGTGGTGGTAATCGTCGCGATTGAAGCACGGACCGCCCAATTGGAACCTGGTGATGGCCTCTCGCGGTAGATCACATTTCCATACTAGAGGGTGATACGAACCCGCTAGGGTTTTTGCCCGATCTTTCGATGAGAAGCGGGGGATAACTTCGATTTGGACTGAAATGACGTTCACGACCCGACTACAACCATCCAAGGATGCTGCGCCTTAGCAATCGATACACCAATTCCAGCGGTTGCTCGCGATCTTGTGGATGCACGACCAACCAAACCACTAGGGTTATTCCTGCAAGCAATCGAAGAACAAGCAAGAACAAGTAGAACAAGCACTCTATTGCAAAATAAGAGATGAAGGTTCAAATCTGATACACATGAAGGTGGGGTTCCGAAATCAAGTAGAACGGATGGTCTAGTCGACACAAACGTCTACCAGGAAGTAGCAATAGCTAAACTTACATCTAAACAAAACCCAATCTGTTTGTGGCGGCTATGGGGAGGTATTAGAGGAGGAGAGGACGACCAGGAGGGTGTTGGGGTCGTCCTCCAACCCTAGGACGTGTCCTTAATGGACCCAACTTGATACATGGGCCAATAGCCCAAGATATGGTGACGCAGCACCCTGGACAGCAAGATCTCTCGGTAATATTTGGATAATTGTCGCCGCTGTGTAGAAGATACGGACATGGGGCTGGATCCAAATGAAAGTAGACTTGTTAAGCTTTCCATCAAGTCCTGAACCATCCAAATCCGAGTCCGTTTGAAGTCGTGGTGACCGTAACAAGTTGGGACTTTTCTGCAGTCCGAATTCAACTTCCAAAACGTGTTGGACTTGGACTCTTTCCTTTCTTTTGCCAAAACTGACGTGGTGACTTTGTGGAGAACATTAAGAACACTTGGACTTGGTCCCCAATCAACTTCATTGATCTTCCAAACTTTCCTTATGCAATCAAACCTTCCCTTCATCCATGCAAGTAATTCTGAAAAAGACAATATACACATTTTATGGTGCAGCACCAATTCATCAAATGTATCAATAATAAGTCTCATATAGAATGGTTGCACCTTTGGTTTAGAAGTGGATAAGATGGTCATATTTGAACCGGTGATGCCCTCATCATTCTCCCCTTCTTGTCTGCAAGTCGTCCTCGACTTGCTCCAATGGCATACAAATGTGCTTACTTTGATATCGGAATACCGAAGGACGACCATATTGCATGGCCACAACAAACAATACTCCCCTTCTTTAGGATGGCCCTGTTGCATATAAGAAAAACTAGGGATACTTTGTTGGACATTATTAGTGTTAGTGCATCCCTTGATTTGATCATGGTATTGTAGCTCCAAAGTAGATTTCATATTAGAGCAAATATAAACTTTATGCACCAAATAATTTCCTTTGCTATCATATTTGCCAATTGCATAAAGTGAACATTGAATAAAGCTTGGCAAAACAGATTTCATAGATGTATCATTCTCCAAACTATTCAGGTCACAAAGAAAATCAAATTCGATATAACCTAAGCAATTTAAAGATGATATGATATTCAGCTCCTCTTTCTCACTAGCAATGCGACAAACTCTCCTTACTTTAGCATGCATGTCGTTAAGAATAGAATTATCATGTCCAAGCACTAGTCGTGTTGTAGATATAAGTGAAGCATGGTCATACTCACATGGAGTGATTGCAGCATCATATGTGTTGCTTTTCTCGCTCTCCTCTGACATGGTGGGTGTTGCACAAAAAGTCTTTTCCAACTTTTATAGTGGGTGTAGCTGCTCAAATGGCTCAATCCATTCAATAGTATTGCTCTCATCCTCCTGCAAAATGTTATGGACAGCAAGGGGAAAAAGAGGGTGCTCTATCTCTAGTCGTGGTGATGAAGTTAGAGAAGAAGTATCACACAACTCTTCTTTGTCACAAGGTACAACAAGCAAATCATGTTGTGACAAAGGCATATCATCAACAAGTTCCACTATATTTTGCTCCCTTTCAACATTTAATGTAGATAATTGCTGGCTATAATGTGTCATACCATTCTTGCAAGTATTCAAAGATGAAAGAATCTGATTTTCAACTTTACAAGCAAGACAAAACAAGCAAGATATATGATTATATGTTTCACTGATGAGCAAAGTTTGAATTTCGGAATTGAGCCCTTTCATGAACCTACTCATAATATCTTCCATGCATTCATCCAGGCCACCAAACAGGATACAAATTTTAAAATCATGATAGTATTGTCTCACGGTCCTACTACCCTGTTTTAATTCCTCTAGTTTGGTAAGCAAGTAATCAGCATAATATGCAGGAACATATACACCTCTAAAATGCATTTTGAAGTCTTTCCATGTTTGCGGAACAATGTCATGCCTACAAAGATATTTCCATTCATACAAAGCATCCTTAGTTAAAGCATTAGAGGCAGCAAAAACCATTTGTTTCTCTGACAAATCATACTCAACAAATTCCTTATCTACAGCTAGCTCCCATTCAATATATGCATGAGGATCGTAGTTTCCTTCAAAGTAAGGTATTGCAGATTTTATTGTATCAAGTAAAACATTGCAAACCTCATGAGTGCCAAGCTTGTTACCATCCATTTGTTGAGCAAATTGCGAATACACAACCTGAGTAAGGCCATGCTTATTTTCCACGTGAATCCCTGCCATGATTAGAAGAAAACCAAAAACATCCACAATAATATCTATGCTGCAATCAACTACTAGGATGTGGTTGTTGTAAATATAATTCTCTCACTCTCAACCTGTTCAAACGAGCTCTTACCAATTCTTACCAAGCCAAACAAGAGGTGGCAGCAACCAACAAGTTGGAAACCCTGGAAAAAGTGTATCGGTGCCACAGCAACAATTCCTTTCAAGTTGTAGTTGGATATGTGGAGCTGTAGGAAGGCTGAAATTAATGTGCAAGGAAGTACTAGCACCACATTAGTCACAAAGCAAGTTGAGAAATCGTTCAACGGTGGTACCGTGCTGGTCCTAGGCTAGACCGTGCTAGAGACGCGAGCCTAGACACAAACAAAGTCACGGTACAAAAGGAAACAAAAAAGAACAAGAACAGCAAGTTATCACTCCCTTTTTCTCTTCCTCCTCACTTTTTTTGCCTCTTTCTCTTTCTTTTTTCTTTTCTTTTCTTTCTGATTTTTCTTCTTCTTTTCTTTTACTTTGCACAACTAGAACAAATCTGAATTTTGACAAATCAGATTTTAAAAGAAACGACTTACAATCTATTTCTCTTTCTTTTCAGGTAGTAACAAGAATAGAGCTAGCAACTCAGATTTTTAAATGTGCCCAAAACAGATTTGCTAGTGTTAAAAAAAAGCAGGGATAGATATGTGCAGCAAAGATGGTGATTACAACGGAGATGTATATGCTGTAGTGGATATTAATATGGTGGTGGTGATGGCAGCGGAGATGGGTATGATTGACAATGACCGAAATGTGACGAGAACTCGAAACTCTAAAAGTCTAACCCTAAGACCAGCAACTTGACTCAACCGATGTAAACCAAACTCAATAAGCCCTAACTAAGAAGTACCAGCAAAGGCTCAAAAAGATTTATAGGATTATGGAAAAACTAATCTACTATTTTTTGGCTTTTTTGGACTATAGGAAAAATAAAACAGCGAAGGATTGGAAATCTCTCACCGATAAACCTTGCTCTGAATACCAACTGATACGAACCCGCTAGGGTTTTTGCCCGATCTTTCGATGAGAAGCGGGGGATAACTTCGATTTGGACTGAAATGACGTTCACGACCCGACTACAACCATCCAAGGATGCTGCGCCTTAGCAATCGATACACCAATTCCAGCGGTTGCTCGCGATCTTGTGGATGCACGACCAACCAAACCACTAGGGTTATTCCTGCAAGCAATCGAAGAACAAGCAAGAACAAGTAGAACAAGCACTCTATTGCAAAATAAGAGATGATGGATAAGATGGTCATATTTGAACCGGTGATGCCCTCATCAGAGGGCGCGACACGGGTCGAAACCGGCCCGAACAGCTTCTAACCGGCTTCGGGGTCGATGATTACAGCACCGACATATCCCTAAGTAAAAGGGCGCGTTAAAAAATGAACGAGGGCCAACATCGATACAAACCTACACGATCCAACGGACGGACTGCCCCCAAGTTCCAACTTGGTGCCTTGCCTTCTAGTTGACCGTATTTCATTACTTACTCAGGTTCTTTTCCACGATAGCAAATATAGCCAACCGTGATCTGGTAACTACCCATCAGGGTATTACGGAAACATCCTTAACTACTACTTTTATTAACCAGGCTAAGCAATTCTACATTGTAAATAAATAACAGGATAACAAGGTAGATATTAATCAATAACCAAGGAATGGTAATGCAGCAAGTAGGATTCAATCAACTCCTATACCTAATGCATCACAATATAAAATACTCAAGTAAATTAATTATAAGAACTGGGCGACTTAAGGATGCTCCGGGGCTTGCCTTGAGCGAAGACCGAGGCCTCGTGGGAGGGGCACTCGGGCAAGTTAGTTTCCTGTCCGGGGTCGACCTCCTCGGCTTGATGAAGTTCCGGGATCTCTTGATCGGCGCTTACTTCCTGCTCCGGGGTTGGTTCTGAGTCTGTCGATCCTATTTGCAATGTGCTACATAATTAAATAATGCAAGGTGCAAGATGGTGGTATGAAAAGTAACATTTCTTGCAAACCAACAAAACCAACTTGTTGAACCACTTTTGACATTGAGGTAAATACTTATTTACCGCGTAAAACAAAAATCATTATTTCAACTATATTCCCATTTAGAAATTCAAAAGAAACTCAAGTTTGAACTGCAAGTGTATTTTTTGAACTCAGAAAAATCCACAAAAATTCCAGAAGATAACTGACACTAACTGGACTTCACTGACAATTTTCAGCAAGAGATAAAATACAGAACAACGGCTACAAAAAGATGAAATACACTACTCAAAAAGTACTTTGAACTAACTTTTCACACAAAAAGTGTCAAACAACAGATTTCATAATTTTCCTGGCTTTATCTACTCATAAACATTCTACTGTAGAAAATTTACTATCAGAGCATAAATACATAAACCTACACAAAATAAACAAACCTAATCCAAAATAACCTAATTGAACTACAACCCTACAGGAAAAGGGTGCTAAACTCAGTTTCATATTTTTCCCAGATTCTACTCCACATTTTATATTTATCAAGGAAGTTCCATGAACAGAAACATTATATTATTTCCTACATGAATTTCCAAAGAAACATACAGAAAAGTACATTTATACGGTAACTTCATATTTTTCCATACAACAGCCTATGCTTAAAATTTTTCTTAGCTTGAACATCACATACAGAGACTGCACAATTTTTCCACATTTTATTTTGACACATAAAACACCTTAACACTTATTCCAAGAAATCAGCCAAAAAGGACTTTAACTCATAACAGAAAACTTTTCTACATAAATAGTGCCTCATACATTTTTCACAGATACACATCATGAAGAGAAACCTACACAAATTTTTCCATGAATTAACTTGACCAGAAAACATATATAACCATTTATCTCAACAAAAGCATATAAACTGAAATAAATAAAAACAGTAATAAAAATTTCTACCAAAAATACTTTCATATTTTTCCAAGATAGATCTACTCATAAACAAGCTAACAAAACTGAGAGCACATCATTTGGACTTTTAAAACATGCTACACAAAAATAACAACCCTTTCTAGAAATTAAAAACAAAAAGGAAAAACATTTGAATCTCCGGTCCAACTCGCATAGACCCGGTCCATGGACCGTGAGCGACTGACGCATGGGACCTGCTGGTCAACGGGACCCAGCGGTCAGTGACAGCCGAACAGGGGAGCGGCTTTGACCGCCGATTTCTCGCCGACGGTGAGGTCGCCGGCGGTGAGGGCTGGCTCGGTGAGATCACCTCGACTAAGCGCATCGGATGGTGGGGTTGGTTTGGCTAGCGCATGGCCATAGCTTGCCGGCGGCGAGCAATGGCAGGTGACCGCGGCGGTGGTGCACGGCTATGCCGTTTCCGGCGGTCGCCGATGAAATCAACGCGCGCTTCGCGCTTCGCGAACCCTAGGGAGCAAGACTAGCGGGTCGGTGCGGCCGGCGAAGCTCCAGAGAAGCTTGGTCGCGTGCGAGGGCCACGGCGGCGCCCATGGCGCTCGGCCGGGGAGTAGGAGAAGAGAGAGAGAGCGGTAGCGTTGCGGGTGGAGGGTGTTCTCACCCTGCCTTGACGTGACGGGGCTCGATGGAGAAGGAGGGGCTCGGCGGATGTTCGGTTGATGTGGAACGATGACGCGGGCTCCGCGGTGGCGGACGGCAGCCGACGGAGGCACGGCGTGTTCCGGCGTCGGGGATGGTCCGCCGGGGGTGGAAGCGTGCGCACCGTGTGTGCAACGGTGAGGAGAAGGGGGTTGCGGTGGTGGTCTCGGCGGCTTGGTGCTCACCGCGAGCGTTCACGAGAGAGGGAGAGGGAGAGCGAGAGTGAGTGAGGGGGGTGTGTGTGCGCGGTTGAGAGAGGGATCGAAGGGGTGCTCGGGTTTTGCTCGGTCATGGCCGGCCGGGGGTCGTGGCGGGGGCCACGGCCGGCGAGCGGCGCGGCAGGCGAGGCGGAGCGGGAGTGGCCGGGGAAGATTTTGGCATGATCGGGTGGTGCAAGATCGGGCGAGGAGTGGCGGAGGCGGATCCGCGGCAGAGGCAAGCCGCCACGCGGCGCTCCGGCCGGCGTACGGCGCGGCCGCGCGGCGTGCGCGCGGGCGAGCGCAGGTGCGCATGGGCCGGCGTGATTCGGGGCTGGGCCGAAAGGCCAAACGGGCCGGAAGTGGGGCGCAGACGAAAAATTGTTTTCCTTTTTCTTTTTCCAGAAATTTTTCAAACTTTGACCATTCAAAAACAGTTTCAAAAACTCCAAACTAGGTTTTGACCCAAAAATAAAAGTTGCTCAAAATATATTTCTCTACAACTTTCATATACAACGTTTTTGCTAAAAAGCACTTTTAAAACCTCCACAGAAATAAAGCCAATTTTGAAACATAAGCATTTTGTTTTACCTGGTTTTTATTTGCTTAAACCATTTTGAACTAGGTCAAGATGCCAACATAAAAAGTGTTATACTCAATATTCTTTATTTTATAAGCTTGTTTGCCAAGACAGAAATCCACTTAAACCATCAAGTCCAATAGAAATCCAAAATCCAATAAATAAGCAAAAGGCAAAAACACTCTCATGCACATGAAATGATGCCATGCACTGCTTATGCATTTTAGTAGCTAAAAGTAGTTTCTAATACAGTGCTTGACACTAGGGTGTCACAGGATCAACTTTCAATCTAGATTGTCACATGTTGTGGGTTCATGCATGTCAATCACGGTTAGACTTTGATAAGACTAGGTATCGTGCGACAGATGCAGGTTTTAGATTGGTTTGATCGTGCTTGTTTGTATGTTCCTTCCTCATGGACCCCAACTCGGCTAGTTTGCCGATCTTGGTTAAGCTTACGTGAGTAATGAGCTTTTGTAGATTTGTTCAGATACATGCATGCTTTTAGCTTGTTATAATTAGATTGTATCATGCGGTGGATTAATCTAATTATAAGAAGTGGTGTAGACTTATGGCAAGTGGTATCATGCGGTGGATTAGCTTTGCTTGAGTTTATGCTTGACGGGTTTATGAAGACTAAACGTGCGGCAGATTAGTTGGATTAGCCTATGCGTGTGTTATTTGAATAGATTTATATTTGCAAGTTACCTGTTTACAATGTTTTAATACTATCTTTCATTTGTTCAAGCATGTCTTTCTTTACATATGCATTCGGTAGTTAATATGCTTTACATGCTCTGTTTCTCATATTAGCTGAACGACTTTATAAACATGCTCTGACAGACAGCTTCTATAGCTGTGTGCCATCGTGATTGGCTTTCAAAGCCGTACATATGGAACTGTCTGGTCTCACCCGGCATGTTCCAGTGGTATTTTCACAGTTTTATCCTTTGTTGGTTTTCAGGTCAAACTGACTGGCACGTCTCCGGATTCCAAACCGTCCGGGCACCCGATTGAAGCTAGCTTTTCGGCTTGCTGTGTGTGAGGCGCAGCGCGTCACGTTTTGCGTCAACACATATCAACAGGGTACATGTAGCTACACAAAACTAGCACATGAAAAGTGATACCTAATGAACATCATACCACTACAAATCAAGCTCATGGAGAAATATGGTAAAACATGACACAATGTTCATGAGGGTCACAAACTAGCATAAAAAGTGGATATTCCACAAAAGTTATACACAAAGCTAGCATGACATATGATACAGAAGATAGCACATGCTAGACTAAACAAAACATGAGACAAAAGAAAATGTACATGCAAGAACTATACAAGTGAGCACATGAAAGTCCATCTCATACCACAAGAAATAGAACATGGATGTTCAAGGCATGAGTGTGTAAGAAAGCTCACCGAGTAGAAAAAGCCTCTTTGGAGGCAAATCTGAGCGGGGTGTAGAGAACCATCAACTCTTGATCACATCTAAAAGATCAAGCTCCATCAGGCGCATGTTCTCCACCCCGCGTCCTCATATCTACACACAAGAGGACAAAGCAGCCCGAGTCTTGGATCCCGAAGGGTTAGCAAGCATGTACTTGGGAACCCAAGACTTGGTCACAGATCTCAACTTATCTTGTGGGTTAGCATGATGCAAATGTTGGTTCAAATGCAATTGTGAAGCACCCTTGGAAGCATTCCTCAAAAGGACAACTCGAGGAGAAGAACGAGTCGTACCACGGGAAAGGAGGCAAACATCTTCCAAGGTTTTTGTAGAAGAACCAATAGAAGCACCATGAAAAGCATGATGTGGACCAAGAGAAGAAGCACTAAAAGCATGTCCACAACCATGACCTATCCCACTAGAAAAGGAGTCATAAAACCCATCGACAAAGAGGGGCTTCTTACTAGGAGCACAAGCGTTCATGCCATGAGAAGGGCTATGAACCACCATCTTCCTAGAACAGCGAGCTTGGCCAAACGTTTGGCACGCCGATAGCAAAAGCTTTCTTTATGCCCATCTTTCTCACAAAAAGAGCAATGGTACAAAGGCCTATTGGAAGGCACACCATTCTCCGACAAGTGAGAAGTCCCTTGTGACTTAGAACAAGAAGCATCAACAACAGATTTGGTGCCAACACTAGGAGCACACGTGCCATGGGAAAGGCTACGCGGCTTCCTAAAAGCCTTAGCTCGAATACGTTGCTCGTGTTTGACACGGCGGAAACAAAAAATGAATGAATGTCCATCCTTCTTGCAAAAGGTGCAATGGAAAATCGGATTGAGAACACGAGTCCCAAAAATATGAGAAGCACTCTTATGAAGATAAGTCCCTTGAACATCACTCGAAGAAACATCAAGGTTAGGAGTAGCTATGAAAGAGCTATCCAAAACCTTGACACTAGTTCTAACGTCAAAAGACTCACGCGCAACACAAGAACTCAACTCTGGTTGCAAAGATGCAGACTTGGAAACATCAACATCGGAGTTGGAAGAAATGCGTGACTCAACGACTTAGCACAAAGGCTCTTGCATCTTTTGGCCAAAACCTCATTTTCAAACATGAGGCGGTCACAAGTACCACAAGGAGTGTTTCTCAAGTTTTCCATCTCCTTTTCAATGCACTCGGCATATGTGGTACGCAAGAGCTCAATCTCCTTCTCAAGGTTGGCGCTCATATCATTGTGCTCAACCAACTTAGCGCTCATATCATCGCGCAAAACCTTCAAAGCCAAAACTTCTTTTTCTAAATCAATGCAAGATGTGCAAATGAAATCGGTGGAAGAAACATCACCATTCACATCAAGCAAAGAATCATGAATAGCACAAGAAGTAAGGCAAGCATTTTTATTCAAAGAGCATGAGCTACAAGGCTTAGAATTTAATTCAACAATTTTAGCCCTAGCATGCTCAAGTTCATCTACACATGTCCTGTGAATCAAACATAATTCTCTAAGTCTAGCAACAAAAGATTCACAAGAATCACATGGTGACAAAGCATTTGACTTTAGCAAGGCTATTTCAGTTTTAGCACAATCAAGGTCCTTGCCCAAGTCAATGCAAACTAAACATGGTTTGGAAGCATTTGATTTCAACAATTCATTCTCAGATTTTAAGCTAGCAAGAGAAAAGCCTGGCTCATCATTCTTCCTAACCATGTCACTACAAGAGGTGCAAGGCAGAGAGGCACTAGACTTCAACCTAGCAATGGAGAATTTCAAATTTTCAACCTTTCTACGCAAGGTATCACAAAGCTCATCATCCCTAGAGCAAGCCTCATAAAGGTTGTGCAAGGTCACAAGACCACAAGCAAGTGTACCTCTCTTGGCCTTGCCAAGTTGACATAGGAGATCCTCCGATGAAAGCTCATCATGTCGTAGAAGGTTCAGCAGATCGTTCACCTCGCAATCCCTCTCATCAACTGCACTCCTCCTTCTTCCCAAGATGTCGTCCTTGGAAACATTCAAACCAAAAGACAAAGACATACTTGAAGAAGAACTTGGTGCTACTTCCAAAAGCACCGTTAGTGTTAGCCAAACAAAAGCTCAACACCTCGACAAGCAAAGTCGGAAACAAAACCGCTCTCAAAAGGTCGCCTTCGCAGATCCAGAACCGGTTAAGGTAGAGAGATCCTTAACTGGCTCCGATACCAATTGAAGGACCGAATTGGCGACCAGAGGGGGGGGGGGTGAATGGGAGCCTCAAATTTCTTCTCGAGAAATGATGGCCCTTGTCCCAGAAAATCACCCCAAAAGCAAAGAGTCAAACAACCGGTGAGTTCACGACCTACGAATAGGTGGATACCCTAGGATATGTTCTAGAGGTACAGCGGAACTACCGAAGAACCCCCAAAACCAAGCGCCAAAGCAATGGGGCAAAACTGCACAAGCAAGCTCCTAGAACAATCGAACCTCCGATAACGGAACACCCCACTCCTATGGAGAAGAGGAAAGTGTTCGGCCAAAAGTATTTAGGCCAACTAGTGGCAAAAGCACCTTAGAAAGATCCTTATGAAGTTAGGAAACTAACGCAATAGACGGATCTCAAATCGGAGTTCAAACGCAAAAGATACGACCGCTAGAACCAACGAAACTCTGAAAGCAGAACACTTAACTCCTATGGAGAAGAAGGAAGTGTCCGACAAAAAATACTTTGACCAATGATTCCAAAAGTACTTTGGAATGATCCTTAATAAGTTAGGAAACCAACGCAACAAATGGATCACAAATCAGAGCTCGTACGCAAAAGATACGGACGAAATCAGCAAAACTGTGCAGTTCCGGACTGTCCGCTAGTGAACCGCGGACTGTCTGCTAGTGAACCGCGGACTGTCCGCTATTGAACCCCGGACAGTCCGGGAATGAGTCCCGGACAGTCCGCCGTTCAAAAATAAAAACAGCGACCTTGCTGCCCATGAACGGCCCCGACCCCCGGACAGTCCGGGGATGAGTCCCGGACAGTCCGCCACTGTCCAGAAAGCCCAAAAACAGCTCGGGACAAAACCAAAATCGATTGGATCTTCACCAAATCGAACGGGGCTGCAACCAAACCTCTCCCAAGTGTTCTTCTACGTGTTGGGAAGCTAATCCTAGGATATCATCGCTCCAAACCAACTAATCAATGAGAAATCGGAAGAACACCAGAAAAGGGGGAAGAACGAAGAACGAACGCGATTTCAACCCAATCTATGTGCTCGTGAGGTTAGAGAGGAAATCCTTCGGTGGAAAGAAGGAGCTCATGACATAGAACAAATTGATTCAAACGGAATTGCAAATTGTCGCTCGGAGAGAAAGAACGAGACAAATCTCCGGGAGGGGAAAAAACGAAACGCGAAGAACAAAAACGCGAATTCGATCCAAAATCGCAGCCAACAAGAGGAGGACGAATTTGATCCTTGGACTTGGGAAGATGATGATTTGTATTATCACTCGGTGTCGGGTTACAAGCCACTCCTCGCAATACAAAACACGAATGGCGAAAAGCTCAAGAACAAGAGCCGGTCTCTCCTCTCACCCTAGCCTCCTCTCACCTAAACAAAATGAGAGTGACACCTCCAAGGATGGCTGCCCTAGCAGCCCCTTCACATATATATAGGCGCACGTCCGAAGACCAAAACGCCCGCACATGAAGCACTCAACCCAAATACCCCCAGGGGTAAAACTGTCCAACCCTAGCAGTTTTCATCCGACGGCCATGCCCGCACATCCGGTAGCTTCGCCTCGACGTGACCTCCCTGATGCCGCCACGTGCCATCATGTCGACCACTGCGTCTTCCTCGTGGATAGCTTCGCCGCCGCACCAGCCTCTCCACGCCGCCACGCGTCGACCGTACTTTAGGACCTTCCCCCGGTTTTGAGGCCCAAACCGGGAAACCTGCCAGCCCAGGTTTTGAGGCCCAAACCTGGAAACCGTCCATCCTGAGTTTTGAGGCCCAAACTCGGAAACCGGCAACCCAGGTTTTGAGGCCCAAACCTGGAAACCGTCCACCCGAGTTTTGAGGCCCAAACTCGGAAACCGTTGAGGTAGCCTTTTGAGGCTCAGCTACCGAACCCGCACCGTAGACGGGATGTGGTTCGCACACCCCGACCACCGGCACCGATGCCGATGCATGTCCATCCTCCACGCCGGGCACAACGCCTTCGCCATCCTTCTTGACTCGGCCGACGACACTTGCGCCGCACGCAAGCCCGTGTCCGACCTCCCGCCAAGTGCCACGACGCCATCGTCTTCGTCCAGACTCGGCCGATGCACTGCACATCCCCATGTGCTCTCGCTCGCCGATGCCACGTGCCAGCTACCACAGCTGGTCCTCTGGCCCTCTGGTCCGTCGGTCCAAGCCTCACGTCCGCCCTTCACCGCTCTGGGAACATCGGCATGGCACGTTCGCCGCACGGCACGCCCATCCTTCACCGCTCCCGGTCCGTCGGCACGACACGTCTCTACTTGACCTTCACCTCGCCATTGACCACTGTATCCTAGCTCAACACCTGCACATCAACACAGCCAAGAGACACATGTTGCACACGCACACCAACACAGAAACACCACAACTCAACGCCACCAGTTAGTCATAAACATTAAGCGCATAGTGAATAATGACTCAACCGAAAAAAGCCTCAAACCTTCCTCATCAAAGTCAATCATTCATCATATATGTTCTCAGGTAGCCACCCGACACCACCTTCGTTGGGTTGTCTTCTGGAACCTTCCTTGTTGCCATAACGCAACTTTCCATCTGTTTACGCGATTCATCGTGTTGGAGTAAGACTCCACCTCTTTTCATCTGCTGGAAAACTCCCTGGAAATTAGTAATTCACCAAAGCTATGGAATCTATTAGTTTAGTCCCTGAATTATATTGCTTAGTGATCACTCCAGGTTGTTCTAGAAGCTTCCAAGTCGTATCCAACAAGGACTCTCTCGTCGGGACTCGAAATGTAGCAAACCATATGTTTGTTCCGATGGTCTCGATGAGCTCTTCGTAATGGTGTGCTCTGTTTCATCACTTGAGATACTTTTATATAGTGAAATATTGATAACCCTGCAAAACAAGTGAGAACAACACAGCTCGTGGAACTTGTTAGAATCAAACCCTACAACTATGCTTTATGGTTCATTTCATATCATTCTATGCATTAGTTGATGGTATAACATTGACTGTAAGGACCGTCAACAAGTTCCCCCAAGCTTACCCTTTGCTAGTCCCTTAGTGAAAGCCCTAGTTTGATTTTGGTTAACTGATGAAACATATTTGGTCTAATCCTATTGCTAAGCATGTGTGTAGCTTATAAGAAAGGATTGAGACCAAGCCAAGTGGTGGAGCTAGCAAGTTGGCAACCATGGAGGATTGTGATGGCCGTGAAGGACCGAGAATGCTAAAGCAAGGCGACTAGAGGGGGGGGGTGAATGGGAGCCTAAAAATTTCTCTCAAAACTTTGGCCTCTGTCGTGAAAATCAACCCCCAAAGACTTCGATCGAAAACATGGTGCCCACGACCCTTGGAAGACGGTGGATGATCCCTAGGATCACAACAAGGCACCACCAAACAAGAGCAAGCCAAACACCAAATGCTTGGCTCAAGTTTGACCCCCAAAACCGACTCCCGAACGTAGACGAAAGGCTACGTCGAGAAATCTCCAAATACCTACGCTAACAAGTAGCAAAGATACCTAGAGAGGTTCCTTGGTTAACTCTAGGGTCAAACGAGAAGTCCGGAAAACAAGCGGAAAAGCCGGGAGAGCAAAAGCACTAAAACTCAACACTCAGCCAATTCGCAGACTGTCCGAAGTCCCATCCGCGGACTGTGTGCCCAACGGCGGACTGTCCAGGATCAGGTGGCGGATTGTCCCCCGGCCAAAAGAGCGAAACAGCAATGCTATTGAATAGCTCCTGGACAGTCCCGGACTGTCCGCGCTACCCTACGGCGGACTGTCCGCCATTCAAGCTGAGACAACACAGCTGAGACTCGCGGCCACTGACTTGGCCAGAGCCCAACGCGCGGACTGTCCGCGATACCCGGGGCGGACTGTCCGCGACCCTGCAGAGAGGGCGATTTCGGTCGCCCTTCTCCCAAATCTTCCCAAATTCGATCCAACTCAAAATCACTTGTTCCCAAACTTGGAGAAGATGATCACGAGGTAGTTAGGAGACTATCCCCAAGAAATCATCCGCTCAAATCAATTTAATCAACGGGAAATCAAAGGGGAAGGTGTATGAACCGAAAAAGCACCACGAAACTTGAATCGACCCGATCTACTTGTTCCTGAGGAGTTAGATGAATTCCTTCAATGGAAATGGTCTTCTCACATCAAAGAACAAGTTGGTTCAAGTGGATTCGAAAAAGACGTAGCGTAGAGGGAGATCGAGTGACGGGAAAATCATGGAGAAACGAAGAACACGAAGAACAAATTCAAAACTCGAATCAAACCACAAATTTGCAACTGTGTGGCTACCACACGCTACAATAGTGAGATTACAGTCTCACTTCCTCAAAATCTCATGAACACAGAGGTATGATTCCGTCTCTGCGGATCTCAGTAGCTACAGGAGGGAATGGGAGAGAGGAAGCCCTAGAATGAAAATAGCAAATGAATGAGATAGGATGGGAGGTGGGTGTCTCCCTCTACTCATCCTAATTCTAGTTCCCACTCTACCCCTAACTAATTACAGAGCGAACCAACTAAACCCTAGGGTTATTCTGGACCAACTCGAAGTAGATGGTGATCCGACGGCCACGCCCGCACAACAGGTAGCTTTGCCTCGACGCGACCTCACCGATTGCCGCCATGTGTTGCCACCGCTCTGATCATCCTTTTCACGGACCTCGCCCCCGGTTTTAAGGCCGAAACTAGGAAATCAGCCTTCAAGTCCTCCCCCGGTTTTGAGGCCGAAACCGGGAAACCCGACGTCCATTGCCTGAGTTTTGTGGCCCAAAATCAGAAACCCGCCAGTGCCCAGGTTTTGAGGCCCAAACCTAGAAACCGTCCTTAGCCCGAGTTTTGTGGCCCAAACTCAGAAAACCGGCCGCACCGAGGTTTTGAGGCCCAAACCTGGAAACCGTCCACTGGTGGTTTTTCTGTGGCTCAACCACCAAATCGACGCCGTAGAGGGGAGGCACCGCCCGTGCACCCTGTCCACCGACACGTGTCCCCAGGTCCTCGACCCGAGCAACACCGTGCCCCACAAGTCTCCGCTCATCGCTGTCCCAGGCTGTCAGCCACCACAACTGATCCTCAGGCCACCGGTCCCTCAGTCCAAGCCTCACGTCTGCCCTTCACCGCTCTCGGTCCGTCAGCACGACACGTCTCTACTTGACCTTCACCATGCCTTTGATCACTGTATCCGTGCTCGACACCTGCACAACACAAGCCAAAGAACATGTGCATCAAACCAGTTGACAATCACTCATCACTCAAGATCCGGCATACACCCATGTATCCTCAATCTCCCCCTTGATGAGTGCATTGTCAACTACCAACACAAATCATATGAAGGTAGAAGAAGGAAGAAGAAGGAGAAGTAGAGAACTCATCCAAATGACCCAAAAGCATAGCAAAGCTAGAAGAAGGTAAAGTGGAACAACAAAACAACTTGGTTCCCAAAGACATGGGCAACAGCTCAACACAACTAGCGAGAAAGATCGACACCAATTGAAACTTTGAGGAAGCTCAACATCAATTGAAAAGCATATCAGAACACAAAACTGCTAGTCCCTCAAGATAGAGGCACAGAGGCTCAACACAACTAGCAGAATAGCTCCAGAATAGCTCCAAACCACAATTGAAAAATTCGAGCCAATTGAAAAAAGCTCCCAGCAAACTCCCTCTTCAATAATGCATACAACTAAGATATGATTTGACAATTTTCTCCCCCTTAGTTGATAATGCACTATCAAGTAAATTTCTCCCTTCCAAATGCATATGAGTCAGAAATGCACGTTAGCAGCTTCAGGAATATAGTCGATAGAATGAAAAGATGCTCTACAAAGTGCTGATCCGATGGCTCAACAAGGCACACATATTAGCAAAGTGAGCAGTTTTAGCCAAAAAGGTATTCACCATCAAAATAGCACCGAACATGTATAGACAGGAAGTCAAACATGTGCTGAGCATGTATACAAGGTGAACTACCCCTAGCAAAGTTCAATCATCATGCTATAGAATGAAACATAAACTTGTGTATTCAAATTTTATCGGAGTTGCAGCGGTTAAATTACACAAGTTCAAATTTCAGCATGTGATTGCGAGAGGTTGAAAGCTTGTCAATGCCTAACTTTTCAACTGTGCTAAGCCTATGCAAAAGCAATCAGAAGCTTAAAGCAACGGTTTTGGTCGTACACTACATGGCTCAAGTTTAACTCAAAGTGAAGTGAGAAACAGTCTCGATACCGTGATCTGTTGACAAGCAAACCCATCTCGATCTTACCAATTCACTTAACTTGGTTCAATTTTATGACAGAATATGAACATACCAAGCAAGTGAATGACTTAGAACTAGAGACATAGCAACCTAGCATATATGAAAAGCACAAGTGATTTCAACACATTCTACACATGCTAGTTGCCAATCTCAATGGTGAACAAATTTCAAGTTTTATGTTCATTAAGCATGTTCATCATTCATAAAATAGCTCAGCTCACAACATCTATCAGTGATCAGAAAGAGCATAAGCTACAAGCATTATCATATAGCATCAAAGCATACTAGACAGAGCATAGTTACATTCTAAAGAATATAGTCATGAAGCTCAAAAATGCAAGGATGCATGATGCAATGCAAAGACTATTCTACTCAAAAACGAAAAACAAAACAAAGCAAAAAGAGTCGATCTATGATACATGAGACAAAATGTTTACCCCATCTAAAAGGGGAAACACACACCAAGCTCACCTCTCAACCTAGAAAAGGTTGATTGGTCCAAAGGCTTGGTCAAAATATCTGCCAATTGATGATGAGTATCGACATGGCGAAGGTCAATATCACCCTTCTCATAATGGTCTCGCAGAAAATGGAAGCGCACATCAATGTGTTTAGTCTTAGAATGCAGCACGGGGTTCTTAACAACGCTAATAGCACTCGTGCTGTCACAAAGCAAATGAACTCGAGAAAAGCTTAGACCAAAATCACGCAAATTGGCCATCATCCAAAGCAACTGGGAACAACAGCTAGCCGCAGCAACATACTCAACCTCTGTGGTGGATTGGGCGACACTAGACTACTTGCGAGAAGACCAAGATACAAGAGAAGAACCAATAAACTGACAAGTGTCCCAGAAGTGGACTTGCGATCAAGTCGGCAACCAGCAAAATCGGCATCAGAATAATCGCAAAGGGAGAGGGTGGAGGAAGCAAAATACCAAATCCGAAACTCTGGAGTGAAACAAAGGTACCTCATAATGCGCTTGACCGCCTGACGGTGAGAGGTGCGCGGTGATGCCTGAAAGCGCACGCAAAGACACACCGCGAACTGAATATCCGGGCGTGTCGCCGTCAGGTACAGCAGTGACCCAATCATGTTTCGGTACTCCTTCTGGTCCACAGCTTCTCCATCCTCGTCCGCATCCAGGGCCGTCGTGGTCGACATGGGTGTTGGAAGAGGCTTGGCCTCACCCATATCGAACTTCTTCAGGATGTCCTTGGTGTACTTGCCCTGGTGCACAAACGTTCCTTCTCGGGATTGCTTGATTTGCAACCCGAGGAAGAATGTCAACTCGCCCATCATGCTCATCTCAAACTCCCTGCTCATAAGATCTGCAAACTTGGCAACCAAAGCGTTAGAAGAACCACCGAAAATGATATCATCCATGTAAATCTGGACCAAGAGAGTGTCATTGCCTTGCTTGAGGAGAAAAAACGTTTTATCCACACATCCCATTTTAAAACCCTTAGCAAGCAAAAAGGTTTTCAACCTATCATACCAGGCTCTAGGGGCTTGTTTCAAACCATACAAAGCTTTGTGAAGTTTAAAAACATGGTTTGGAAACTTGGGATTTTCAAAACCGGGGGGTTGATCACATACACCTCTTCTTCTATGTAGCCGTTTAGGAAGACACTCTTGACATCCATTTGAAAAAGTTTAAACCCTTTGGATGCAGCAAAAGTCAAGAGTATCCTAATCGCCTCCAAACGAGCTACAGGAGCAAAAGTCTCCTCATAGTCTATCCCCTCCTTCTGACTATATCCCTGGGCTACAAGTCTGGCCTTGTTTCTCACAATGTGGCCATCCTCTCCTTGTTTGTTTTTGAAAACCCATTTTGTACCAATAGGGTGACACTAAGGAGGAGGTGAAACCAAAACCCAAACCTGATTTCTCTCAAAATTTTCTAACTCCTCATGCATGGCATTAAACCAATCTGGATCAGATAAAGCGTGTCCAACATCTCGAGGTTCAAAATCAGCAACAAATGCAAAATGAGCAAAGTGAGAGATTTGTTGTGACCTTGACCGAGTGACACATTCGTTGATGCTGCCGATCATCTGTTGAGGTGGGTGTTGGCGCTGGATGTGTCGTGGCACCTCCCGAGCTGAAGAGACCTCCCCCTCAATAGCAGCTGGTGCCTCCTCGGGTACAAATGGTACAGCCCGAGGTGGCGGATCCCACGGCCCCCAAGTGGTCGACGAAGAGGGGTTGGGGCCGTGAGTCATCGTAGTAGAAGCCGATGCTTGCGGCACAGCAGGTGGAGGTGGTGCTAGATCATCCATCCCTTCAGCACCCTCGTCCTCATCATCAAAAAGAGGTTCGCCAACCTCATGATCACCTGCACGCTCAAATCTAGAAGAAGGACAAACCATGGTCTCGTCGAAGGTGACATCGGATGTCTCCATGACTCGGTTAGTATCAAGGTTAAGTACACAATATGTACGAGTATGAGTGCCATAACCCAAAAATACACCGTCAGAAGAACGAGACTCAAACTTGTCCAAGTTGCCTTTCTTGAGTATAAAATAGTGGCAACCAAAAACTCTAAAATAACTCACTTTGGGTTGTTTTCCAAAACGCAACTCATAAGACGTCTTTTTCAAGAAAGCTCAGAGAAAAATGCGATTGGAAATATAGCATGCAGTGTTCATAGCCTCGGCCCAATACCGCCTAGGAGTCCTATGCTCATCGAGCATCGACATGGCCATCTCAACAAGGGTCCGATTCTTTCTTTCTACAACACCATTTTGTGGCGGTGTGTAGGGGGAAGAAAACTGATGCTCCAAACCCAAAGAGTCACAAAACTTCTCAAAGTCCGAGTTTTTGAACTCGGTACCATTATCACTACGAATAGCTCGCATCGAGTTCTTAGGGAACTCATTCTGAAGACGCAAAATCAGATTGCGAGCAAAAGAGAAAGTCTCAGTTTTCTCAGCTAAAAAGAAAACCCACGAATATCTCGAAAAATCATCGACAACAACAAGCACATACCACTTCCCCCCAACCGAGCTCACCCGAGCCGGACCGACAAGGTCCATGTGTAAAAGCTCTCCAGGGCGCTTAGTCATAACCTGATTCACCGGATGATGGGGAGCAGCTACCATTTTCCCATGTCTACAAGAATGGCAAACAAGATCCTTCTCCATGCACAACTTGGGCAATCCTCGGATTAAGCCAAGTGAACTAAGCCTTGCAAGCAAGTCGAAGCTCAGATGACCTATTCTCCTATGCCACTTCCAAAGATCAGAGGAAGAAGGTACAGCCAAAAGACAACGAGTAATTCCAAACGACTCTGAGAAATTCGCACGAAAGTCTTTCCCTAAGGGCGAAATCAAACATACAAGATTTCCCTGAGGGTACAAAATACGATTGAGATTCGGCTTAAAACGAATCTCATAGTCATCATCAAAAAGTTGCGTGTGGCAGAACCTCCCGGCAAAGTGGCCCACCTACACACATCATCATCTCCCAGAGCTCTGATGACCGTGCACGCGTACCACTTTACTGGAAAGATCCGTCGGGTGTCCCCGAGAGAACCCCGAATTATCCATGAGCTACAGGATCATCCTCACTACGAGTGAAATAACCACAACATTACAACAGTTGATACAAAAATTAACATCGGAGAGCGGAAGCAAGGTAAGATAAAATTTTACAAAGCATGAATAAGTTACATTTCAAATAAACTTTACTTGGATTGCGGGAGAAGAGCAGCACTACAGAGCCTGACTTAGGTAGAGCACCTAAGTCGAAGAGAGAACCACCAGATCATATCGAGCCCACGGACATGATCCAGGTTGACATCACAAGCTAAAACCTGCAACAGGGGATTAACAAACCCTGAGTACATGAGGGTACTCAACAAGACTTACCCGACTAAGAAAAAGACTCCAAGGGCATGCTGGCTTAAGGGATGTAGTGGGGCTAGCAGAAGAGAAGAGCTTTGCAGAAAAGCTTTCTACTAGATCATCCTATTTTCAAGTTTTAGCGGTGCATTAAGTTATTAAGCAGTATCCACTTTGCACCTATCTAAGTCAAACACTTGTTTAAGCATCACATCTCATGGTAAACTTTTCTTGCCATCATCTTCACTTGATTAAACTACGCTGAGGGTGCGAGGACGAGTCTCCTTTTCTCGTGGAGCAAACGACGATTCGAACCGCTTGATCTACCCAGCTGGGGCTTCCTTATCACACGACATATGCGAGACCGAACTCGCATATATCAACCGTCCCGTGGATCCGCTCAAACCGGACCGGAGCCGCGCCACCCGGGAGTACAGTACACCACCGCCCTACAACGGCCTTGCTGAGTCCGTCCAACAGGGGACCGAGCAGGGTGGATACACGCTACTCCCGCCATCTCTCCACTCCCAGTGCGCGGGTGCGCCGTTCCAGTAAGAGCATAGCCACAGTAGGGCTTACCGTAGCATGTGACCAGTACTAACAAATAGTTCTCGATCCAACGGGCCAACAGCGGACGGGTCCTAAGCGACACAGGCGGAAACACTACACCAGGACTCCCTTCCTGTGCAAGTTACCCGCCCGGTCTCAGTTTAAATATTATCATCATAATGGGGTTCTCACGACCCATAGGCAGAGTCGAAGAGAGAACAGGTAAACCTATATCTCGCGAACGATGAAACCATCGATCGACTTCTATCGAAGTCTAAGCATTGCTAAGCATTTGGAATCGTCTTATCGCTACTGATAGGATATTATCAGGGGATTATCTGGAAATCAAGGTATTCATGCAGCAACGGTTTCATTCAACTCCTACTTACTTATTGCACATTTCACAAGACCTACAGTGTAATAAAGTATTTGTAAAACAGAGAGTGGGTGTATGCACCGGGGCTTGCCTGTGTTGCAGAGAAGACTAGGATCACCGAAAGATCCACAGAAGTTAGTTCCTTAGAGACTTGAAGTCGAATCCTCCCGAAGAAGCTTGTCCGACGAAGTTGATCAACTGGACCTTCTCGATCCGAAGCTTGCTCAACACGACCATGGACTCTCTCGTATGAACTACACGTATACAATGATGCATGCTTTAGTATGATGCAATGCATGCTAAGGTGCAGGACAAACAAATGCATAACAAAAGTTAACACAAGATAATAAAGGTCGAGTACAACTTTTCATCGCGGTAGAGTTGCAAACCAACAAAACCAACTTGTAACCTACCAACTAGTGTTCCTAGGGTAGTGTGTCATTTTCATAAAATATCATTAGATGGATAAACTAAAGTGTTTAAAAGTGTATCACAAGCATCATCTACTGCCATAGAACCTCCATGTAGGGATGTCCCAAGGTTTTCAATCAAGGCTTATCCATACACGGTGCAAAGCAAAACTTAATTGTTTATTAACCATTTTTACAGTTGTTGGAGCAGACTACTCTAGTTCACCTTAAGCAATGATAGGTTATACTAACTTTTCTAAAAGTTCATTAAGTTAGCTATCACTTTATTTTTATCATCTTTAAGTGATTCTAGATTTAACTAAGTCAAACAATACAATCAAACACTGCTGTGCAGATTTTGGACAGATTTACACAATCAACTTTACTTATCCATAACTAGAGCTCCAAACCTCTAAAAATAGTGGTTGAGGACAATTTGGAAAGCTTAACAAATCCTCTACAACTTTGCTATTATACCTAAGAGCTAATTCTAGAATCTCATGGACCAAATAATTGATTTGGTTGAATCTGTCCAGATTCTGGACAGATTCAAACACCACTATTTCACAGACCATAACTGGAGTTCAGAGACATCAACATATGTGATCTAGACCATTCTGGAAATAACATGAAGTCATCTACAACTTTCTTATAATACACCAGATCAGATTCACAAATTAAATACAACAAACAGTTCAGTTTGCACAAACTGTCCAGATTCTGGACAGCAGCACAAACCCAGATTGAACAGAGCATAACTCCCAGTATATTTATCCAACAATTATGAAATTTTTAGGAGCAGCTAGAAATACAAGAGTACTACAACTTGTGATAATATGATAGCAGAAACAAAATTTCAGGATTAACTAAATCAATCAACACCTATTGTTTAATTAAAGGTTTAATTATAAAGGCTTAAAAATTTACTTTCACGAAAGGGGCTCAAATTTTTATCAGAGATATGTTATGTGTTGAAAAGTACTGCAAAATTGGTTTCACAATTTTTGGACCTCAGGAACAGCCTACAGAAATTATTCAAGGTGCATTTGTTAATTATTTGACTATTTTAATACCCTAATAAAACTTGTCCAAATTCAAAGTTTCATATTTTTACAATTTTCTTCACATCTCAGAGAGGCTAAACAAAAATTTTCATGATTTTAGGAGCTATACTAAAAATACAGCAAAAATAACAAGTTGATGCACTATTCACATGCGCAAAATGAAAAACCCTAACGCTAAGCCACTGACAAGCGGGACCGGGACGTCAGGCCGGCCTCGGCCTTGACCAGCGGCGCGGGGTGCGAACTCGAGGCTCAGGCTTGACCTCGAGGGTCTGGCTCGACCTCGAGGGTCAGGCTCGGCCTCGGGCGGGACGCGAATTCGGGGCTTGGCTCGAGGGTCAGGCTCGACCTCGAGGGTCTGGCTCGACCTCGAGGGTCGGAGAGGAAAGGCTTGCCAGCCTCGGGCGAGGCGGAGAAGGAGGGCTGAGGCTGAGGCTCGGGTATCAGCTGCCGAGGGTCGAACTGGGCCAAGCCCAGTAAGAGTTAGAGATGGTTGGCTCGACCTCGACCTTGACCGCGCGCGCGTGCGGGGCGTGACTTCGCAACGGCGGCGTTGACCACCGGCCGTTCTCGCCGGCGGTAAGGCCAGGGACAAAACCGAGACCATCTACGCGCTCCTCATGACCTCACGAACACACAGGGGGGTTGGTTAAGGCTAAAGGGGCTCGGAAACATGACGACCACGGCAATGGCAGCACGGCCGCGCCGTTCCCGGCGGCGCGCCGGCGTTCCGGCCACTACGGCGCGGTAGCGTTGAAACGGAGGCGAGCATAGGCTCCGGGGAGCTCACCTAGGGTCGATGCGTGCGCTAACTCAGTCGGAGATGGTCGGGGAGGTGGAGGTCGACGACGGCGGCGAAGGTGGTGGCGGACCGAGACTCCGTGGCGGTGTTCCGGCTCCTCCGGCGCGGTAGCGACCTGGGTAGCGGGCCGGCCAGAGAGAGGGGGTCAAGGCGAAGCGAATGGCGCAAACGAATTGAATCGGAAAGCTCTGTACCCACCGGACGACGACGAACATGGCCGCGGCGGCACTTCACCGGAGTTGGAGAAGACGAGCTTCGTCCGGGCAATGTGGGTCACTTGCGTTCGATTGAATGGGTCGGGGAGGTGGTCGGGATGATGACGGAGCTGTGGTTAAGCCGGCGACAGCGGAGGAAACTCAACGGCGACGAATTTCGTCGGCGGAGCTCCCTGCCCCGGCCGGCGCGAACAGAGGAAAGAAAGGAGTGGAACACAGCGATGGAGTGGTATATAAAGACGGCGAGGAGCTCAGAGAGTGCGCCAGCAAGTTGCGCATGCAAACGGAGAGAGGGACGCGTGGATGAGGACGTGTTGGCGCCGTAGGGCGCCGCGGCGCGCGGTGGCCGTCGTGGACGCCATGCAAGGCACCATGGACTGTAGCTACAGTGCAGTTTGTCCCCTTTTGAATTGCGACCAGAATTTGAACTAAAGTGCAAAATCTGTAAGAATAAAAGTTGTTTAGAATTTTGTGATCTACAAACTTGCTTAAAGAACCATGTTCCAATTCGGCTTAGTTTTTGAATTCTGGTTTGAATTCAAATTTGCCCTAAACTGAATTCTCAAATTACTTTGGAATTTTCTGAAGAACTTCAAAATCTGTGAATATGAAAGTTGTCACATTTGTCATTCTCTACAACTTTGATTTAAGGACCAAGGTCAGATTCTCAATAGTTTGAAAGTTGTAGTTCAAGGGTAGATTCTGGGGTTTAAACAAATTTGATTTAATTCAAAATCTGTGCAGAATCTTTGTTAACTTTATATACCAAAGTTGTTCCTTTCATTATCATCTACAACTTTGTCTTAAGGGCCATGTCCAGATTCAGCTTGGATCATAGTGTTTATCATAGGGCCACTATAAGGACTTGTGATTTCATGAACCATATAACCCTATTAGTCTATCTTCACTATTGACTAGAGCAATAGTTGACCCAACAAATAGTGCCTTAGTTGCCCAAAGTTTATTTAAGAAAGTTCATTTTAGAATTAACGAGAGTTTTCTTAAGTTTGATTTTTGGTCGTCATTCCATGTGATACACATAAGACATTCATACAACACACATAATCAAACATGGAAATCATCACACATGATGTGCTTATATGCCATGACACTAGATGATTATGCATAATATTCATCGTACTTAGAGTTTTTAATTAATGCTTAACACCAGGGGTGTTACATTGCAAAACAGAAAGAAGGCTAAAATGCAAGTTAGAAACAAGAGCAACATCACGCAACACAAAGTGCTCATTAACTCGCACCGACCCACGAGACAACACTTTACCTTTGCTATTGTCGCCGAAGGTGATGAACTCTTTTCTGGCAACTAGACTAAGACTGGAGAACCACTTGGCATTTCCGGTCATGTGCCTCGAACACCCGGAATCCACCAACCAAATGTCCTCCAATCGTTTTACCTACATCAATAAAAATACATAGGGTGAACAAACGGTCCAACACTGGGGTGAGTAAAATGGGATGAGTACCAGTGTTGGGCCGGTTGCTCAAAAGACCGGTTAGTAGAAAAACCATTCCTAGCATGCTTACGGGGAAAGCGATCACCACGCACAGGAAAACGTGGTCCGCTGAGGGAAGAGCGTCCATCGCGATACTCAAAACGCGGTGGAAGGAAACGCTCAACAAAACCACTGCCACGGGGTCCATATCCTGCAAAGCTAGGATCCTGCCGGGCAAGACCTCCCTGTGGCCTAGGACCTTGAGGCATTGGACCTATAGGCCTAGCTGCTCTCCTCTGAACATTCGGCACATGTACATCATGGAAAGGATGGTACATGTTCGCATTGTTCATCTCCCTTGCACGGCGCTCCTCTCTCTTGCGCCGAAAGCAAAACTCCCTCAGTGTCCATCTCTCCCACAGTGCTCACAATGGTAGCTCACCGCTCTCATATGGGGTTGTTGGTACTCACGGTAGTGGGTGTGGATCACTTGGCTCTTTTGTGGCATGAGCTCCTCTCATTGGTGGCATAGTGTTTAGCTTGTTTCCCTTTCCTGAGGTGGTTTGGTTTGGAGCCCATTATTGTTTTCTGGGTTCTTTCTTCGGTGGAGCTCTTGGAGTTTCACAAAACACCCATCCTTGGTGCTAGGTTTGAGAGGCTCTTTGGGTGAAATCTTAGTAAGTTTGGGAGTAGTGGTGGAGTTGGGCTTCTCACTCGGGTTAAGACCACTAAAATATCCAACCTTGCCAAAAGAAGCAGCACTCTCCGTCCCCTGAACAAAGCCTACACCAGGACCTCCAGCAGCACGCTTGAATTAGGCAATCATCATCCCAAGCTGCGGCTCACCACAAGATACCCATGACAAGATGGTCTGAAGGTATGTGTTTTCTTCCTCGGTTTGCATCTTGTCATGCTGCACATTTGCAATCTCCATCTCCAAACCCTCACACAAAGCGCACCTAGACAAACAAGTGCTACCCAAGCTGGCCTTCTCAAGAGACACAATCTTGGCATTCTTCTCTGACAACTCGGATTGCAAGCCTGCACAAGACTTCCACGCACCAAGCAACACGGGTCTAGCCCGAAGCTCATCCACCTCTCCAACCAAAGCAGCATTCTTACCTCTCAAAGTGAGAAGGTCAGTCATGTGCTTGGAGCACATCTCACACTCACTCTCAAGTTCCTTCACCGTATCCTCCCTCTTCTGCCTAAACTCCTTCCTCTCTCTAGCAGCACGCCTAAGCAGCTTATCTTGACCAAGGAGAGCGGCAGTAAGCTTATCGACCTCAGTAGCAAGTTCATCAGGGGTCTGAGATACCTGGGAGGTGTCGTCGTTGTCGTCGTTCCGAGGGGTCTCCTCTAGCTGACTGTCGACCTCCTTGCCGAGGGCCAGGGTGCAAAAGCCCTCATTGTTGGCGAAGAAGCAGAGGCCGTTCAGCTTGTCCTCGATCTTCTTCTTCTTCTCGGACTCGTCGTCGCTTGAAGCAGCGAAGTCATCATCCGAGTCGTCGACGTCGCTGAGCGTGGCGAAGAAAGCACGCTGCTCGGCCTGGGCTTTCTCCAAGTACTTCTTGATGTACTCCTTGTTGAAGCCGCCCTTCCGCTTGTGCTTGGGAGGAGCGTGCTTCTCCTTGTGCCAGCCGAAGTCGTACTTGTGGCCACAACCGCCCTTGCCCACCGCTTGCTTGTTCTTCTTTGGGCAGTTGGTGATGAAGTGGTCCAGATCGCCACACTCGAAACACCCAGCACGTCCTCCTCCACGACGTTGGTTCATGCGGTTGTTGTGAAACTGCAAGAATCGGTTGGCAAGCAAAGCCAACTCGTCATCTCCCATGAACTCCAGCTGCTCCTCTGTGACAGAAAGAAGAGAGGAAAGTGCAAAGCCTCCAGAGGGGTTAGCAGAAGAGCCAGAAAGCAAAGCCATCGACGGGCCAGAAGGATTTTCATAAGAAGCCCTCGCCATGACATCAATCTCACTGGACTTGAGCTTACTAAAGAGCTCGTCACATGTGAGGGTCTCATAGTTAGGCGATTCGATGATCGCCTGAACCTTCGAGTCCCACATCGATCAATCGAGAGTATGTAAAAGCTTGAGAGCCCTCTCATGATCATCGAAAGGCAACAGCTCCTTGTTAGCCCTCATCCTGTTGACAATCACCTGAAAGCGAGCGAACAAACTTTCTATGCTCTCGCCTGGCATGTGTCGAAAGTTCTCATACTCCTGCTTGTGTGACTCGTAGAGACGGATTTGACTTGAATGGTTCCCTCATAGAAATGCATGAGGGTTGCCCAAATCTCACGAGCCATGGGAAGGTGAGAAACACGATCAAACTCAGACATGCTCAAACAGGAGAAAAGAGCATTACGGGCTCGGCTATTGGCATCGTGCTCATCGATCTACAGCTGAGTCACAACGGCAGCCAAGACCACGTAATCTTCCTTGTTGCAAATCTCCCAGACAGAAGCACCCATGCTCTGAAGATAGGCCGACATGCGTATCTTCCAATACGCATAGTTCGTCCCATCGAAAAACGGCAGTTTGCCCACGCCGTGATCCATGTCGCCTTCTGTGGATCTGGAACCGGCTAAGGTGGAAGATCCTTAACCCGCTATGATACCAATTGAAGGACCGAGAATGCTAAAGCAAGGCGACCAAAGGGTGGTGAATGGGAGCCTAAAAATTTCACTCGAAACTTTGGCCTCTGTCGTGAAAATCAACCCCCAAAGACTTCGATCGAAAATGTGGTGCCCACGACCCTTGGAAGAGGGTGGATGATCCCTAGGATCACAGCGAGGCACTACCAAACAAGAGCAAGCAAAACACCAAAAGGTTCAGCTCAAGTTCGACCCCAAAAACCGACTCCCGAACATAGACGAAAGGCTACATTGAGAAATCTCCAAATACCTGTTGACGGAAGTTATAGCATGTTTTACCTTATCAAAATACCGTCAACAGGCCTCGATTTCAAGGAAGTATAGCATATCATGAGCATATTTATCACTAATAAGTTCCACATGTACTCTTAGCTTGTGAACTTGTAGGAGATGACAAAATGAACAAAATGAGGCCAGGTGGGCCCACCAGGGGGTCGGCCGACCCCACCTTGGGGCCACCTCGGCCAGGGTGACATGGCATGATCCAAGAGAAGCATGTTCAAGCCAATATGAACCCTTGGATCAAACATGTGCTTTTACTCAATGGTGCAAGATGAGAAGCACATGGATTCATGGGTCCACACCGAAACCAAATGCAACCATCATCACAAGACTTTCTCCATGACATGTGGGGTCACCAAGGGAGAGAAGAAGGTGGGCCAGCCCTGTCATAGGGGTGTTGGATGCACTCTTGCCCTACCTCTGCACACGTGCAGGGGAGTGGCGAAGGTGGCCAATCGTCGGAACTGAGAGCGAGGGTAAGAAAGGGAAATTGGAAACAGTAATGCGGTAGCTCTATTCCCAAAAAACCGTCCCTTTACACTGTTCACCTCCCGGTATTTATAGGGGATGCCAGGGGGCGTTGACCAAATTACAAAAGGGTACAAAAAAGATTCCTCCCTGCTGTACAACGGAAGGGCAGAATCGTACAAACACGAGAGGCGCAGGAACTCTAGCCTGCTTTCCATGCACCCGCCGCCGCCCGGCCTGCGCTCACCCTCGCGGGAAGGCGAGGGCCGACTTCCATCTTGCGAAGACACCCGTCCAGCCATGAGGTCCTGGTCCCTTCGCCATCGGTCGGGCCTGAGCCTTTGTGCGAAGGTGTGCGGGATGCGCGAGGGTTGCTTTCAGCGCTCTTCATGACCTTTGCCTGTGGGAACTTGCCAAACATAGCGAAGGTTTTGTCAGTACTCGGGGGCTTGATCGGTGATTTGAGGGACTTAACAAATAAAAGAGGCAAGTTTTGGCGAGGGTGCGCGGGACGCGCGAAGGCCGTTTTGTTGATCCAGCCTGCGTGGTGCCACTGTCGAGGGTCCCTTCCCCAACAAGGGGGGTCGGCCGACCCCCCCTTGGTGGGGCCCATCTGCACTGTTCATCAGGTTGACATCACCACCTTCTAGAAGATGTACCCCGGGCCCACATGTCATAGAGTGGGGTCGGCCGACCCTATGGTGAGCTTCATCCAAGTCGGTGGCAAAGCACATGTTTCACACGTGAACAATATCCTAGCCATTCATCAAGGTTGGTTGCTATGACGGTTTTGATCCAATGGCCAGGGAAGGAGAGCACGCGGATCGCTGACGTGGCACCGAAGTAGCCGCTACTCCACCTCCAAGCTATAAATACCCCCCAGCTCTTCATTTGTATGCACACCAAGGAGAAACTACTCTCTAGTTGTAGTACTATCAATCATAGGGAGAGAGTGAGGAGAGTGCGGAGGAAGTCCCGGGTCTGTCGGGAGTCTCCTCCAAGCTGTGCCTCGGCGGATGCGGCCTTCTTTGTAAGTAAGAACTCGAGATTCTTTTATGGTTTTTGATCCTTAGTTCAAGTAAAGTATTTACTTTTGTTGTTCATTGGTTCACCGCCCTTAACCCGGTACTGTAGTCAATACCATCGGAATTCGGATTAGAGTAGTAAGATATAGTGTAGATGTGGTGTCTAGATTATACGCTTACCTATGTCCGCGGCTTGTTCAACGGTTTGTTTGTGGTAGCTAGTAGGTGGTGACAGCCCTATCTAGCCTTTGATTCCACCATGTGTGGCCAAGTTATTAAAACATAGGTCTTCTTGTGCTAGGTGGTTTAGCACCTTTCTCATCCCTTTCTGTTGCTAAACGGCTTAGTGACCCGAAGTGAACAACCTTTGTATCTACCTTACCTATCTAGTTTCATAACCATAGAGATCCTCTCAACCAAATCTATCTTATACCCTTGTGTCATCATAGGACGAGCTTAGTTCTTTGTTAAGACCACTTCACGTTCCCTGTGGAAAATATGATACCTGGAATACTCCTGGTGAAGGCTACCTTGATAACCGTACGCTTGCGGTTTACCCGTTTGCCACTTTAGGTGTCAACAAGCTTTCTGGCGCCATTGCCGGGGAACGGTAGCTGTTCTTAATATAGAATTGAGTCGCCTATTTATCAATTTCATCAATTTCATTTACCTTTTACATTATGGATCAAACACCTCTCTTTCAATATGGTGCTCCAAAGGGCGCTAGTTTGGAGCCACCTAAATCATCCAAAGCCATCTTGGCTGTTCGCTATGAGCTTCACCCTGGTTTCATAGCGATGGTTTAGGCAAATCCCTTTTCTAGGAGCGAAGATGAGAGTCCATATACTCATCTGCGT
Source organism: Coix lacryma-jobi var. lacryma-jobi (assembly GCA_009763385.1). Lineage (NCBI taxonomy): Eukaryota > Viridiplantae > Streptophyta > Magnoliopsida > Poales > Poaceae > Coix > Coix lacryma-jobi. Next base: position 96,472,595 of record CM019829.1, read on the forward strand.
GAATTTGAGCAATTGTGCTCATGTCTTCATATTCAAGGCATGACACGAGATACCCTGAAATGGAAGCTATTCCTATTTTCTCTGACGGGGATAGCTAAACATTGGTATGCTTGCCACGTAGAGAGTGTACAAGGAGAATGGGAAACCCTTCAAACCAATTTTGTGTAGCCTTCTTCCCCATTTCTCATGTGTTGTCCATCTTCGAACGGAGGTCCTAACCTTTAAGCAAAAAGAGAAGGAGCCTCTAGGTGCATCATGGGTCCGTTTTACAGATCTTGTCTCTTCAGGCCCTGACCTTGCTATACCTGACCCAATGCTTTTACAACATTTTTTATGGGTCTTAGCAAGGACTCTGCACAATTCCTTAATATAGCCTCTGGAGGAGCTTTCCTTCATCTGTCCGCGAGTGAAGCGAGGTCCATTCTTGATAAAATCCTTGAAAACACTCCTTACACGACATTCTTGAGGAGCTTCGAGAGGTAGAAAGGAATCATCTCCCAAGCAAGAAGAAGAGGTCCAAATAGTTGAATCACAACCACCCCAATTCCATGATTTAGCTTTCGCTCCTGAACCAAAACACCACAAGACCTAACTCCTCTAAAGGAAGAAGAAATTCAACCTTTGGAATTCCCTTTTGAAATCGAGGATGATCTTTTCTCTTATTCCGATTATGGAAATACCTCGAATTTCCCCGTGAAAAAGAGATCTTCTGCATCATCTACTCCAAACCTTCATTCTCCAAGCTATCTTAAGGATACGATCAAAGAGCTAACATCCATCATGAGCAATGAGTGGCTTAAGGAGGCTGAAACTTCATCCGAAGTAATTCGGATCATTTCTCCCTCCACAACTATTCGTTGTTTCATGAAAGATGTTGCATTAGACTCTTTTTACAATCCCACCGTCGGAGTGAGCATCATGTCCGATTCTCTAGCATATGCCCTCTTTGCTAGTGATGAACTCTGACTCCGACTGACAAACTCCTCAAAATTCCATCTGGAGAAGTCATAAAGTGTCATGGGATTGCACGCATGGTCCCAATCACAATCAATGAAATCACAATTCTCTTAAACTTCTATATCTTCGAGATTTCTGATTTTCATCTTTTGATTGAGCATCCCCTTGAAAAGCTCCTACAAGAAGGTCAACATTCGGGGAGCCTTCATGTCAACCTCGGGAAAGTGTGAACCTTTCTGTTCCCTTAACACGATCTGCAAATGCAAAAGCAGAGTCAAATCCCGAGCATATTCCAATGGAGGAAGTGATGACAACCTCTCTTCTAGAATCTTTTGAACCAAATCTTGAAGATGATGCTCAACATTTCATCCAAGAAGAGGACAACTTGGATGAACCCATAGATTTGAAGGAGTCCGAACCACCATCAAAACCTCCCATTGAACTCAAACCCCTCCCCTCAGGTCTCAAGTATGTGTTCCTCAATGGTGATCGAGAATCTCCCGTAATCATTAGTGATAAACTTTCTACTACGGAGGAGAACTTTAAACTCTCATCATTGTTTTGGAGAAATATCGATCTGTATTAGGCTACTCTCTTCAAGATCTCAAAGGGATTAGTCCCGCTCTTTGTACGCATCGCATCCCTATCGATCCTGAATCCACACCTTCTAGGGAGCCTCAAAGAAGGTTGAACAATGCGATGAGAGAAGTTGTGAAGAAAGAAGTCTTAAAACTTTTACACGCAGGCATAATCTACCCTGTTCCAAATAGTGAGTGGGTTAGCCCAGTGCAAGTCGTGCCTAAGAAGGGAGGCATGATGGTTGTTCAAAATGATAAAAATGATTTGATCCCTCAACGAACCGTTATGGGTTGGAGGATGTGCATAAAATACCGAAGGCTTAACAAGGCTACAAAGAAAGATCACTTTCTGTTGCCCTTCATTGATGAAATGTTGGAACGGTTAGCAAAACACTCTTTCTTTTGTTTCCTTGATGGTTATTCGGGTTATCATCAAATCCCCATCCATCCCAACGACCAAAGTAAGACCACCTTCAAATGCCCTTATGGGACATATGCATATCGCCGTATGTCTTTTGGTTTATGCAATGCTCCCGCTTCTTTCCAAGGTGCATGATGTCCATCTTCTCTGACATGATCGAGCAAATCATGGAGGTATTCATGGATGATTTCTCTATCTATGGAAAAACCTTTGATGATTGTCTCAAAAATTTGGACAAGGTCTTACAAAGATGTGAGGAAAAGCACTTAGTCCTAAATTGGGAAAAATGTCATTTCATGGTTCGAGGAAGGCATAGTGCTAGGACATAGAGTGTCTGAGCGTGGGATCGAGGTGGATAGAGCTAAGATAGAAGTCATAGAACAACTTCCACCTCCCACGAATGTCAAGGGTGTTAGAAGTTTTCTTGGGCATGCTGGTTTTTATAGGCGCTTTATAAAAGACTTCTCTCAAATTGCTCATCCTTTAACAAACCTGCTTGCTAAAGATGCACCCTTTGATTTTAATGATGAGTGCTTAAATGCTTTTTACATTCTCAAGAAAGCACTTGTCTCTGCGTCAATCATCCAACCCCCTGATTGGATGCTTCCTTTTGAAATAATGTGTGATGCGAGTGATTATGCTGTTGGTGTCGTTCTTGGTCAAACAAAAGATAAAAAGCATCATGCACTCTTATGCTAGCAAAACTTTGGTTGGACCTCAACTTAATTATGCAACAACTGAAAAAGAGCTCTTAGCTGTTGTTTTTGCTATTGATAAGTTTAGATCTTACTTAGTTGGAGCAAAAGTAATTGTTTATACTGATCATGCTGCTTTCAAATACTTGCTCACTAAGAAAGATGCTAAACCACGTTTAATAAGATGGATCTTTCTACTCCAAGAATTTGACTTAGAAATAAAAGATAAAAAAGGAGTAGAAAATTTTTGTTGCCGATCACTTGTCCAGAATGCAATTCCAAGACGCACAGGATCTGCCAATCAATGACTACCTCAGGGACGACACACTTCTCAAGATCACGGACTCCAACCCCTGGTATGCGAATATTGTGAATTTTATGGTTGTAGGACATGTACCACCAGGAGCAAACAAAAAGAAGCTCATACAAGAGAGTCGGGTACATCTTTGGGATGAGCCATACCTTTATAGAGTCTGCAATGATGGTCTTTTGAGAAAATGTGTCCCTAAAGCAGAATCAATCAAGATCATTGAGAGATGTCATGCCGCACCATATGGAGGGCACTATGGAGCATTCAGAACCCATGCAATTTGGAGATCTCATGAACCTGCAAAGACTTGGCAAACTGGCTCATAAATACACAAGATGAACTTCATACAAGAGATGTGATGAGCGACTGCAAAGCATGGGATCATCAATGTGCGAGATGCCATGCCACTAACAAACAACCTCAAGTGGAGCTCTTTGATGCATGGGGCATTGACTACATGGGACCTTTTCCCAAGTCTCGTGGCTGCGAGTACATCCTGGTGGCTGTGGACTATGTGTCCAAATGGGTTGAAGCAATGCCGTGCAAAGCAGCAGATGCCAAGAGCTCAAGAAGGATGTTTGAAGAAACCATATTTCCACGATTTGGAACCCCAAGGTTGGTAATAAGCGATGGGGCTCTCACTTCATTGATGGGAGTTTCCGATGGTTCCTAGAAGAGCAAGGCATCCAACATAATGTTGCAAACTCCATACCATCCCCAAACAAGTGGACAAGCAGAAACATCAAACAAACAGATCAAGAACATCCTGCAAAAGACAGTAAATGAGATGGGGAAAGGATGGAGGGACAAGCTACCTGATGCACTTTGGGCATATAGGACAGCATTCAAGACACCCATTGGCATGTCACCATACCAGATTGTATATGGGAAGACTTGTCACCTCCACAGTCGAGTTGGAATTTCGATCACATTGGGCCATAAAGAAATGGAATATGGACCTACAAGCTGCTGGGAGGCATAGAAAAATGCAAATTTCAGAGTTAGAAGAATGGAGGGAGAAAGCATACCACAGTGCCAAAATCTACAAGGAGAAAACAAAGAGATGGCATGACAAGAGAATAAAGAAAAAGGAGTTCAAGCTAGGAGACAAGGTACTTATGTTCAACTCAAGAGTTAAGCTATTTGGACATGGAAAGCTTCGAAGCAAATGGGAAGGGCCATTTCAAGTCATTGACACTTCATCTCATGGAGCTATCACACTTCAAGATGATGAAGGTAAAATCTTTAAGGTAATGGTCAACGTTTAAAAGTTTTCTTTTTGAACCAGACAAACTAGATGAGGAAATAGACATGATTGAATTCAAACTATTCCATGATCCAACTTAAAAAAACATTCATCATGTTGTTTCTTGTTCACATGCCTATCCTTTCTCTTTAACTTTTTACTTTCCCCTCCATGTTTGTTTTATGCATTGCTCTATTTGAATAAATTTTGACTCTCTGGTGTTTCCCACTAGAAGAGTCCTTTGTATTGTCACCTTTGTTGTCTATGAATAAAAGCCAGGTACAACTTCGATGAAGTGTGGGGGGTCTGTGACCGCAAGTTGCACAAATGCACTGGAGAACACAAAAGTCTTGAGTATTCATGGAAGGACACAGCCACACAAGGATGGAGAGGCGTAGGCCTCCTTGTGAGGTTGGCCGACCCCACCACCATGACCTGGGCCCACCAGCTCACCTCTGCACAGTAAGCTCAACATTGTTGTCTGGTTCGTTTCCCCTCTCTCCTCTCGGTTCAAGCAGTTTCACACTCATTCCATATTCTGAATATAATAAAAGCTACAAGTAACTGGAGTTATGATATGCTAAGAATGTTAATGACATAAAACCATGTTCTTACATATGTTTATACTCATGGGTAAACTAAATTAGGAAACCGTATTGACTAAGTTGTTGTTAAAAGTGAGATAAATCTTGGCTTAAGACTCAAACCTGTTTTTGTTTAAGGTGCTTAGAGATTTGTTTTTTGAAAATATCTCAAAACCATAGTATCATTTACTCCTCTATAGTGAGAAATACCTACCAAAACCATCCATATGCATACATGATCCAAACCTTTTACACACATGCTACTTGTTTTTGTCCTGAGTTTGGTCAAACCTTGTTGACCCTAGTCGAGAATTTTGTCATAACCCCAAGATCAAGATCACGTACACACCATCTATATATGCAACTTCTACACTGGAAGTATGCCTGCACATGCCATTCATTTCCACTCTATAGATGCTCCGTACATTAAAGTTCTACAATATCTCTCTCTCTAACTCTGGTTAGTAAAAGAGACATTAAGGCTAAGCAAAAGAAAAAAAATGTGGACACATGAAGGTCCACTAAAAAAATGGACACATGAAGGTCCACGAAAAAATATGGACACATGAAGGTCCATTGTTGAAAAATGCTAGCCATGTCTCAAGGTAAAATAAGTAGAGAGAGATTATATTAAAGGAGCATTCTAGTCCACATACTCTCCACACACATGCACATCTTGATCTAGGATTATGACATTCTTCTCATTGGATCCTTGTTTTGACTTTACAATATATGCAAAACAAGTATGCTACTTTGTTTATCCCTACCGAGCTCCATATAAGCCTGATAGATTAGGATAACACAAAAATAGGCAATCACATGCTATGCCTTGGTGAGGAACCAAACACTTATAAGAGTGTCTTGAGAGTACTATATGAGGAGTAAGCATGGACTATGTGTTTTCCTTTCAAACTGTCCTAAAAATTCTAAGTACCAAGAACAAGAATTCAGGGAGATGACTTTGCTTTGAGATTTGTTCCTTTTCTCAACATCTAAAAGATATATGATAGACAGTACCACATAACCCATTTGTATAAACTATGTTAGGAATGATGCTTTATGATCATTATCATTTTAAGTATGTAATAATCACTTGTTCACTTTCTCTAACCTTTACTCGAGGACGAGCAAAGATTCAAGTGTGGGGGATCTTGTTGACGGAAGTTATAGCATGTTTTACCTTATCAAAATACCGTCAATAGGCCTCGGTTTCAAGGAAGTATAGCATAACATGAGCATATTTATCACTAATAAGTTCCACTTGTACTCTTAGCTTGTGAACTTGTAGGAGATGGCAAAATGAACAAAATGAGGCCAGGTGGGCCCACCAAGGGGGTCGGTCGACCCCACCTTGGGGCCACCTCGGCCAGGGTGACATGGCATGATCCAAGAGAAGCATGTTCAAGCCAATATGAACCCTTGGATCAAACATGTGCTTTTACTCAATGGTGCAAGATGAGAAGCACATGGATTCATGGGTCCACACCGAAACCAAATGCAACCATCATCACAAGACTGGCTCCATGACATGTGGGGTCACCAAGGGAGAGAAGAAGGTGGGCCAGCTCTGTCATAGGGGGGTCGGCCGACCCCCCCTTCGTGGGGCCCATCTGCACTGTTCATCAGGATGACATCACCACCTTCTAAAAGATGTACCCCGGGCCCACATGTCATAGAGTGGGGTCGGCCGACCCCATGGTGAGCTTCATCCAAGTCGGTGGCAAAGCACATGTTTCACACGTGAACAATATCCTAGCCATTCATCAAGGTCGGTTGCTATGACGATTTTGATCCAATGGCCAAGGAAGGAGAGCACACAGATCGCTGACGTGGCACCGGAGTAGCCGCTACTCCACCTCCAAGCTATAAATACCCTCCTAGAGCTCTTCATTTGTATGCACACCAAGGAGAAACTACTCTCTAGTTGTAGTACTATCAATCATAGGGAGAGAGTGAGGAGAGTGCAGAGGAAGTCCCGGGTCTGTCGGGAGTCTCCTCCAAGCTGTGCCTCGGCGGATGCGGCCTTCTTTGTAAGTAAGCATTCGAGATTCTTTTATGGTTTTTGATCCTTAGTTCAAGTAAAGTATTTACTTTTGTTGTTCATTGGTTCACCACCCTTAACCCGGTACTGTAGTCAATACCATCGGAATTCGGATTAGAGTAGTAAGATATAGTGTGATGTGGTGTCTAGATTATACGCTTACCTATGTCCGCGGCTTGTTCAACGGTTTGTTTGTGGTAGCTAGTAGGTGGTGACAGCCCTATCTAGCCTTTGATTCCACCACGTGTGGCCAAGTTATTAAAACGTAGGTCTTCTTGTGCTAGGTGGTTTAGCACCCTTCTCATCCCATTCTGTTGCTAACGGCTTAGTGACCCGAAGTGAACAACCTTTGTATCTACCTTACCTATCTAGTTTCATAACCATAGAGATCCTCTCAACCAAATCTATCTTATACCCTTGTGTCATCATAGGATGAGCTTAGTTCTTTTAAGACCACTTCACGTTCCCTGTGGAAAATACGATACCTGGAATACTCCTGGTGAAGGCTACCTTGACAACCGTACGCTTGCGGTTTACCCTTTTGCCACTTTAGGTGTCAACAATCCTATGCTAACAAGTAGCAAAGACCTAGAGAGGTTCCTTGGTTAACTCTAGGGCCAAACGAGAAGTCTGGAAACAAGCGAAAAAGTCGGGAGCAAAAGCACTAAAACTCAACACTCGGCCAATTCACGGACTGTCCGGAGTCCCGTCCGCGGACTGTCTGCCCAACGACGGACTGTCCGGGATCAGGTGGCGGACTGTCCCCGGCTAAAAGAGTGAAACAACAACGCTGCTGAATTGCTCCTGATAGTCCCGGACTGTCCGCGCTACCCTATAGCGGACTGTTCGCCGTTCAAGCTGAGACAACACACCGAGACTCGCGCCACTGACTCGGCCGGAGCCCGCGCGCGGACTGTCCGCGGTACTAGGGGCGACTGTCCGCGACCCTGCAGAGAGGCGTATGAAATTCGCTGAGAGGAGTGTATTGACCCTTCTCCCAAATCTTCCCAAATTCGATCCAACTCAAAATCACTTGTTCCCAAACTTGAGAAGATGATCACGTGGTAGTTAGGAGACTATTGTTGATGGTCCTTAAACACCCGTTTTACCATCAACAATTGACCCTAATCTACCAAAAAGGCATGAATGTAGTCAAATAGGTTTCAAACTAACCAAATTCCACATGTCCATAGATTTTTATTTGAATGCAAGAATTTGGACCAAATTTGGACATTTGAACCACCAGAGGCCAAACCCACTCAGCAGGGCCAATTGGGCCTTAGGGGGGTGGTGCCCGCCACAAGGGGTGAGGCCCAACTCTCCCCCTTGCCACGTCACTGATCCGTGTGACCATCCCAAGGCCAAATCTTGGCCCTTGGTCACTAGGTCAGTGGCATCGGACGACTCAGGAGGGAAGTGGCGTGGATCATGACCTAAGTCGGTTGCTAGGACATGCAACGACCTCCAAACCGCCTTGGACAACCACCTGGAGGCCGTAGGATCAGTGATGATGCATCCAACGGCCAGGGGACTGGCGGCCGCCAGTAGGGGGTGGCGCCCGCCACCTGACCTAACCCTAGGTCGGTTGGCTGCCCCTATAAGTACCCTACCCGCTCAATCCTCAAGACTATAAATACCCCCCTGATGGGCATCACTTCATTCACACCCCAGTACACACAAAGAGAAGCAACACACAAGCAGAGAAGCAGAGAGTTAGGTTAGAAGCTCAGAGCTTAAGCAAGTAGATTAGCTAGTAGAGAGAGTATAGCTCTAGTGCCCTCGCTACAGCGCAGCTCTTAGTTTAGCACAATTCAGCCTAAGTTCTTGGTGAAAGGAGAGTAGAGCTTGCTAAGAGAGAAGCGGGTGCGAGCGACTGGCATCGGAGGTCGGTTGATTTCCCGTGTCTCTGGTCTGGTTTGCTCTCTTGTATCTCAGGTACATTTATCTTTATCTCAGTATTACTTTAAGCATTACTTTTCGTATTACTTTATCAAGTACCTTGAGTGTGACCTAGCTATCCTACAGTTCAATTCACTTAGCCATAGTAGTTAATCTCTAGTGTGCTGAGTTTTGATCTTTGCCAATAGGTTGCTTAGTTAGTTTAGTGTTTATCTTATTAAGTCAAGTATTTGCTCTGACGTCCGCAAGGGTGTCTCTATTCAAAGCTAGGGTAGAGATAGTTAGAATATAGTTAAGCGTGGTGCTTAGTTATAGACTTACCTTCAGATACGGCTGGACCCCCGGATAGCTGTGGTAGCAAGCAGGTGGTGACAGCCCTGTGCGCCTTGAATTCCAACACGTAGTTGGCCCAGTTTAACAGTAAGGCTCGTTGTGCTAGCGTTCAACCTAAGTGGTAAAGGCTAGTATGCCTCGATACTTGATAAGATAGGAATAAAACTATACTCAACTTAGTTGCTTTATTGACTTTGCCTGCCTTGCTTCGTAACTATCTTGCTTCGTAGTTATCTTGCTTCGTGGTTATCTAGGATTAGTTATTAGTAGTTAGTTATTAGTTAGTTATCCTTAGTTATCCTAATCCCTCTATCTATCTAGTTATCTACCTTACCTTAGCCATCCATTTCATCCTTACCTATCCACCCATATATTCTTTCTAGCCCTTCATCTCCCTCTTCTCCTCTTTTCTCTTTTCTCTTTCTTTGACTCTCATCCCCTCCTTGACTCGACTCATACACCACCCTAGCCTTCCCTTGGGATCAAATAAATCGACACCTGGTACTCCCAAGCGAAGTGCTACTACGATAGTTCTGTGCGCTTGCAGAATCTCCTCCTGGTAGATTGCATTCTCTCTAGCTAGCTCCTACTAGTGTCGGGATTGACAACCCCGCTTGACATTAGTAGATAGCTGCTTTAGCTCCACTCCTTTAGGTATAGTGACCGGTCTTGCTTCAAGCACTTCTGACGCCGTTGCCGGGGATAGACTCCATAGTCTACTCCTAGTAACAACGTTAGCAAGTGCCAACAAGCATTCCTGGGCCATTACCGGGATAGTTGCCTAGCTCTATCTTTAGTGAAGCTAAGAACTACCAACAAGCATTTCTGGCACCGTTGCCGGGGAAGGCATTGGTGTATCGGTTGAGTCCGTGTCAATTTATCTTCGCTTAAGCTCCCGCTTAGCGAATCCCATCTTACCCCATTCTTTCTTTCCTTAGTCTTTCTTATCTTTTTCCTTCATCTTCTTCAACCTCTTTCTTTCTTATCTTGTTCTATCTTCACGATGGCCAACAAGACCATTTGTGAATTTTCTGCTCCTTCTGCCGCTAATGTAGCGATAAGACCAAACGTGATCGATGCCAACCTCAATTTTGAGTTGAAACTGGCTCTGATCACGATGGTCCAAGCTAGCCCATTCTGTGGCAAAGCCCATGAGGATGTCAATGCTCATCTCCAACAATTCTTGGAGATTTGCAGCACCTTCACCATTAAGGGGATCACCCAAGAAGCCATCCGTCTTCGTCTTTTTCCCTTTTCTCTTCTAGGAAAAGCGAAGCAATGGTTCTATACCGATCGCAACGCTGTAGACACTTGGGACAAATGTTCCAATGCTTTTCTCGCCAAATTCTTTCCTATGGGCAAGACGAATGCTCTGCGCAACAAATCTCCAGCTTTACGCAACAAGCCGAGGAATCTATTCCCAGGCTTGGGAGAGGTTGCAAGAGTATGTCGCTGCTTGTCCGCACCATGGTATGGAGGACTGGCTATTGATCCAGAACTTCTACCATGGCCTAACCCCTCTCTCTAGAAGCCATTTGGATGCCGCCGCCGGCGGTGCATTCTTTTCTCTGAATGTTGCAGATGCTAAGGCTCTCATAGAGAAGATGGTGTCAAACCAGGATGGAATGACGAAACTACAGCCCTATAAGCGAGGTATACATTCCCTTAAGGAGGCCGACATGATCGTGGCCAAGATGGACCTGCTGGCAAAGAAGCTGGACAGCTGTGAGAAGATAAACCAACAAGAGAGTGTCCAATCTCTGGAATCCTACATGACTTGTGAAGTCTGTGGAGAAACCGGACATTCTGGGAGCCACTGCCCTGAGCTACATGAAGATTTGAACTTCATCAACAGCAACAATGGTTTCCGTCAACAGAATCAAGGATGGAATCAGTACTCCAACTCTCAAGGTAATAATTCATTCCCCGCTCTAATTTTCATAATTCTGATGATTTCTCGTTCTTAAAGAATCTAGTCTACTCTCAAGGTAGAACTACTGAATTTTTGAATAAGAAATTAATGTCAAATGATAAAACCCTGAGAATATAAATGCTAAATTGGAAGATTTCTCATCTGCTCTGAAAAATCAATTAAGCTTTAATAAGATGTTAGAAACCCAATTAGCTCAACTTGCTGCTATCATACCATCTTTTGAATCTGGCAAAATTCCTACTAAACCTGACATGGAAACTGCAAATATGGTTGAAATAAACTATTATGAAGATCAAACCATGATTGTTAAAAAGGGTGATCCTGGTAGTCCCATAATTAGATGCTCAATCTTTGGTGAAGTCTTTAAAAATGCCATGTGTGATTTAGGATCGAGTGTGAACATTCTATCTAAAGATTTTTATGAAAACTCGTTCTTTCCACCCATGTCATCCACATCTGCTTAAGTTGTGCTAGCTGATCAATCCACTTGCTATATAGAAGGAATAGTTAATGATTTACCTGTTCATATTAGAGGTTCATATGTTCTGCTGCTGATTTCATAATGCTAGATATGAGAAATAGGAAAGATGTGCCTCTAATCTTAGGTAGACCATTCTTGAACACTGTTGATGCTTGCATATATGTGGGAAGTGGTAAAATGCAAATGACATTAGGAGGGAGGAAGGAAATATTCTCTTTCTCCCCGGCCCCGCATATGCCGCTAACATGCAGGAAGCAAAACCCATTCGTACCAAGAAGAGGCGCCCAAGAACAAGGTGGAGCAGAAAGAAAGAACCACCCCTCCTGAATTGTGTAATTCACATAGCAAAGGAGAGGTGCCAAAAGAAGAAGAACCAGATGGAGTACTAAGAGAAGAAGTGCCCAAGAAAGAAGATCCACCCATAAGGATGAAACTCCATGGACCTAAGGTATGGTTTTACTTTTAATTTTTATCCCCTTTTTTCAAATAAATAACATATGTCATGCATGTAACTAAAAAAAATCAGTTATCATTAGTTATATGCATAGGTATATGTTAACTTAGTTAGAATAATAAAAATCATAATAGGATAGTTTCCCTTTTCACAACATTAGATAGTTTCCCTTTTAATAAACTGAGAACAAGAGCTCCGACCGAGAAAGAAGAAGACCTTCACCAAGCAAGAAGCCAGCTTGGGGGAGACTCCCGCTCCAATAAGGTATGTCTCAAGCCTACACTTTACATTCAGTTCTTAAATTCTATATCTTTTGAATGTCACACATGCTTGCCTAAATAACCATCCCATGAATAAAATTGATGAAATCTGCTTAAACAAGTTGAAACCTGAATAAGATTTGAAATATGTCATGCAAATGCTATTGTTATGGTTTGAATAACTAGTCTTATCTATTGTAGCTTTTGTGGGTGCACATGCTTTAACTGAAATCATGCTTAGTGAATAAAGTTAGTAAGAAATGGAGTAATTCTTTAAACTTGCTAAGGTGAAATTAGGACCTAATCTGGAGGATTTCTTTTAAAAATTATGAAAACCTTGCTAAAGTTCCTCCTAGATTTTTATCCCATCCCACCACCAGCCAAATATTTGTTAGTCATTAGTCAAAACCACAAAGAGCTTTGTTTGTGTTGAGCTTTGTTAGACCTCATAGATCTTAGTAGAGAAGCTTATCATATCTTTTTGAATCGAGATTCACACCCACCCACCATAAATTGCCTACTTTCCACTTTGGAAGTTTGCAACCACCAAATAAATTGCTTATTCTCTACACTGGAGATATGCAATACCCTGCCAAACATCCCATTGCTAGCCTTATGCTATTCCTACACTGGGAATAAGCATTTCTCTCCCTTTCCCTACTCATTTCAAAAATCCTTTCCTATAGATAACCTGGGGAAATCTAGAGCTAAAAGAGAGAGAGAGAGAAAAATGAGCAAAGTAGCTCAAGAAAGGACTATGTCCTGTGAAGAAAAAAAAGTTAGCAAGTAGCTCAAAAGTGGACTATGTCCTAAGAAAATGTGAGGACACACCTTTTGTCTACTCACTATGTATCCAAAAAGAGAGAGAGAGAGAGAGAGAATTATCATTAGCTCTAGACCCCAGATATTAACTAGGAAGGATTATGAAATATCTCTCTATACACTTCCACATACCACACATGCACATCTTGATCTGAGTGTCTAGCTTAGCAATAAACATCAGGCAATTTGCTCATGGTTCTTAGCCTACCTATAACTCCACATATCATTCTTTAGAAATAGGATAGGCTACATTTTTGCCTAAGTGAGGATTTAAACACCATTGAGTGATTGAGTGAATCTTGGAGGACTTAAGCAAGTTGTTATCTTTGAAAACTTTGAAAAACCTCCAGATAGAATCCTAGTTAAATTTAAGCGAGATAAAAGTTTCCTATCTACTACTTTGTTTCACTCTTGCATGTTTGAAGTGAAAAGCTATAAGCCCACATTGCTATCATCAATGGTATATGCTAAGTTATTTCTCACTATACAATATGCACATGCATACATCTTAAGTTGCTATCTTTTTCATGCTCAATGCTTAAACCCGCATTGTTGCTCGAGGACGAGCAACAGGTTAGCTTGGGGGAGCTTGTTGATGGTCCTTAAACACCCGTTTTACCATCAACAATTGACCCTAAAGTCCACCAAAAGGCATGAAGTGTAGTCAAATAGGTTTCAAACTAACCAAATTCCACATGTCCATAGATTTTTATTTGAATGCAGGAATTTGGACCAATTTGGACATTTGAACCTCCAGAGGCCAAACCCACTCAGCAGGGCCCAATTGGGCCTTAGGGGGGTGGCGCCCGCCACCCCTAGGTGGCGCCCGCCACAAGGGTGAGGCCCAACTCTCCCCCTTGCCACGTCACTGATCCGTGTGACCATCCCAAGGCCAAATCTTGGCCCTTGGTCACTAGGTCAGTGGCATCGGACGGCTCAGGAGGGAAGTGGCGTGGATCATGACCTAAGTCGGTTGCTAGGACATGCAACCGACCTCCAAACCGCCTTGGACAACCACCTGGAGGCCGTAAGATCAGTGATGATGCATCCACCAACGGCCAGGGGACTGGTGGCCGCTAGTAGGGGGTGGCGCCGCCCCCTGACCTAACCCTAGGTTGGTTGGCTGCCCCCTATAAGTACCCCCCTCACTCCTCAAGACTATAAATACCCCCCTGAGGCATCACTTCATTCACACCCTAGTACACACAAAGAGAAGCAACACACAAGCAAGAGAATCAGAGAGTTAGGTTAGAAGCTCAGAGAGCTTAGGCAAGTAGGTTAGCTAGTAGAGAGAGTATAGCTCTAGTGCCCTCGCTATAGCGCGACTCTTAGTTTAGCACACACTCAGCCTAAGTTCTTGGTGAAAGGAGCGCAGAGCTTGCTAAGAGAGAAGCGGGTGCGAGCGACTGGCATCGGAGGTCGGTTCATTTCCCAGCGTCTCTGGTCTGGTTTGCTCTCTTGTACCTCAGGTACATTTATCTTTATCTCAGTATTACTTTAAGCATTACTTTCAGTATTACTTTATCAAGTACCTTGAGTGTGACCTAGCTATCCTACAGTTCAATTCACTTAGCCATAGTAGTTAATCTCTAGTGTGCTGAGTGATTGATCTTTGCCAATAGGTTGCTTAGTTAGTTTAGTGTTTATCTTATTAAGTCAAGTATTTGCTCTGACATCCGCAAGAGTGTCTCTATTCAAAGCTAGGGTAGAGATAGTTAGAATATAGTTAAGCGTGGTGCTTAGTTATAGACTTACCTTCAGATACGGCTGGACCCCCGGATAGCTGTGGTAGCAAGCAGGTGGTGACAGCCCTGTGCGCCTTGAATTCCACCACGTAGTTGGCCTAGTTTAACAGTAAGGCTCGTTGTGCTAGCGTTCAACCTAAGTAAGTGGTAAAGGCTAGTACGCTTCGATACTTGATAAGATAGGAATAAAACTATACTCAACTTAGTTGCTTTATTGACTTTGCCTGCCTTGCTTCGTAACTATCTTGCTTCGTAACTATCTTGCTTCGTAGTTATCTTGCTTCGTGGTTATCTAGGATTAGTTATTAGTAGTTAGTAGTTAGTTATCCTAATCCCTCTATCTATCTAGTTATCTATTACCTTACCATCCATTTCATCCTTACCTATCCCACCCATATATTTCTTTCTAGCCCTTCATCTCCTCTCTTCTCCTCTTTCTCTTTTCTCTTTTCTTCGACTCTCATCCCCTCCTTGACTCGACTCATACACCACCCTAGCCTTCCTTTGGGATCAAATAAATCGACACCTACTACTCCAGACGAAGTGCTACTATGATAGTTCTGTGCGCTTGCAGAATCTCCTCCTGGTAGCTTGCATTCTCTCTAGCTAGCTCCTACTAGTGTCGGGATTGACAACCCGCTTGGCATTAGTAGATAGCTGCTTTAGCTCCACTCCTTTAGGTATAGTGACCGGTCTTGCTTCAAGCACTTCTGACGCCGTTGCCGGGGATAGACTCCATAGTCTACTCCTAGTAACAACGTTAGCAAGTGCCAACAAGCATTCCTGGGCCGTTACCGGGGATAGTTGCCTAGCTCTATCTTTAGTGAAGCTAAGAACTACCAACAACTATCCCTAAGTGTGACGGAACGACCCTAATCCCAAGGCCCACGTGTCCCTGTCAACCTCTGACAGCCGACCCATGTTCCATGCGATTAAGACTGTTCGTCACCGGGCTACATTAGCGCCCGATGTCCACAGGATCACTCACCTTTCGGTTACAGCATTTGACATTTTTACAAATAACAGCAGAATAAACAGCGGAAGACTTAAATAACAATAGTTTTACTAACTGAGGTTTCAAATGAGATAAGTAGTGCAATTATTACAGACCAATGTTCGAGTAGTTGAAAATAGACAACGTAGCGGAAGACATACATAAAGATACTTGAAACACCCAGCCCGAGGGTGCACATCTACTCTTCGCCTCGTCGGCCTCTTCCTGGACGATGGTTACGCAGCAGGGTGCGAGACACATCGGCGACTCAGACATACCTGCAGCATGGGTAACAAACCCTGAGTACTGGGGTACTCAACAAGACTTACCCGACTAAAGAAAAAGGGAGAAGACTCAGGAATGAGAGGCTTAGGGTAGTCAAGGTAAGGCTTAAGCAAGATCAAGTATTTTGCAGAAAAGCATTTTGTAAACCTTATTTTATTTTTGAAAGATTCAGTATTCCTCAATTCTTCATCGTTCATGATTCATTTTACATTTCAAAACATTCCTAGTTGAGAACCACTCTCCGTTGACAGTCAGTGACCAAGTCTCCATAACCGAGGAGCAACGTTAATCCGGATAAATAATACTCAGCTGAGGATCCCTATCCACACTGCATATGTAGCACCCAAGCTTGCATATGCCAACTCGTCTACCACGATTCCTCCAAGATTGGGCCCGGTCCTACGCCACCCCGAAGTACAGTACACACACACCATCCAGGACTTTACCCACGTGGGTACATGCTACTTCCGCCATCTCTCCACTCCCAGTGCGCGGTTGTCGGTCCAATAAAGGATTCCTCGGAGCCAGAGCTTTCCGTAGTATGTGAATAGTTGCAAGTCTTGGCCAGCAGGCCCCCATACAGATGGTCCCTACATTTTTCCGCCAGCGACAAGCACCTCGGGACTCTAACCCAAGAGTACAGGTCCTGTCGGTTTTTTCAACCCTGTCCCGGTCGGTGTCAACTGTTGAGTCCCGGACTACAACATGACGGCACCGTACGCGCGGACAACCTCTTCTCGACGATGACCACATGCTAGCTAGGCAAGCAGTCATCGAACGGGAAGTAAAGCCAAATTCCCATAAAGATTCTTTCAGTGATCACACTTTGGAAATGGCATTTTATTGCAAATCTATAGTATAGCATCACTAAGCATTTTGCAAATAGTTTTAAAGCAGGGCTGGTGGATCTTTTGGTGGAGGTAAATAATGCAGGTAATAGTCATCACACAACTCCTATAACCTAATGCAGTAGTTTAACTCAAAAGCATTTAAGGAAAACATTTTATAAATTCAAGGAAGGGTTAAATGCACCGGGGCTTGCCTTGGATGGCAAAAAGAGCAGACTCGGGGTAGGTGTAGGTGTCGAGCTCGGGGTCGCCTCGGGAGTTGGTTCGTCAACAGCGCCTCGACTCTGGTACCTTCTTCGTCAACTATACGGATGTAATGATGAATGCTCATGAGAATGATGATATGGACTTATGGTGCAAGACAATTCCACTGATTCTAGATTACTTTTAAACAAAGCATAATCGAACCTAGTTGAGCATAAAAGGTAACCATTTCTTCCTTAAGCAATATTGATTAAAGCTAGGCCTTATTATGATTATCCTAAGCATCAACCAATCATAGCATCACAACCATCATAGACCAAAGGGTAGGGGTCTATGAACATCAATCAATCCAAAGATCACATCACCAAACACTTATTACCAACCCTAATCCATTTTTTCTATTTTTCTTAATTTATTTAAAAGGTCATTTTATGAAGTTGCTCCAAAATTACCAAATTAATCACATAAGTTCATTATGGTGTAGGTAGATGGCAAAACAAATTTCATAATTTTGGAGGTCATTAAGGTGCTCAAATAAATCTAGACATTTAATTAACAAAAGGCACTATTCAAGAATTAAAATAAAAGCTCAAAAATCAACTTGTTCCAAAAGACTTCAAAATTTCACCAGAGACTAAACATGGCATAGGAAGCTTACAAAATTTATCTCATGATTTTTGGAGTTATAAATAATTTTCTAAAAATCCAAAACTATCCATTTATTAATTAAAAGAGGGATTTTACATTTTCAAATCCTTGCAGAAAAGTCAAGTTTCATATTTTTATAAAATACTACACAGTGCATGGAGCATACCATAATTTTATCAGGATTTAAGGAACAACAGATTATTCACACAAAAAGAAAACAGAGCACTATTCACATTTGTCAGAAAAAGAAAAGAGCACTGTGCTCCTTCTATGCAGGGCTCGGCGAATCGCGCGGGGCTCGGGCGAATCGCGCGGGGCTCGGCGAAACGGGCTCGGTCGAGACGGAAAGCATGTGTTCGCCGAGGCCTGGCTCGGGCGAAGCGGAGAGCATGCGCTCGCCGAGGCTTGGCGCGGGCGAGGCGGACTCGGGCGAGACGGAAGGCTCTCGGGCGAGACGGAAAGTAAGCCTCCGTCCGAGGCCTGACTGGGAGGCTCGGGCGAAACGGAGTGGAAGCAGAGACCGGAGGCTTCGGGTGCTTACCACGGGTCGGAGGCAGGGCTCGAGGGTGTGGCTCGGGGACGTGCTCGAGGGTGAGGCTCGAGGGAGGAGACTCGACACGTGCTCGAGGGTGAGGCTCGACACGTGCTCGAGGGAGGAGACGACCGCGGCGGCGCTCCAGCGATCCGGCGAACCTGCGCAACATACGAGACCGCAAGGGCCTGGTCAGAGTCACACGGAACCAAGGAAGCTGACACAGGGGTCAGGGGAAGGTATCCGTGACCGGAGAGGGAGTATTTGACGAACCCGAGTTCACCGGTGTTCCGTCGGAGTTTGGGAAGATGGGGTTACGCCGGGTGATTGGAGGCGGGGAAGGTGAAATTGAGGGGTGGGAAAGCTTCACGAGCTCAAGGCGGAGCTTTCGGGCTAGGTGGTTGAGCGGCGGAGGGTCTGGAGTGGGTTGGCCATGGTGGCGGAGGTGAGGGAGAGAGGTCGGGCTCCGGCGGCCGTTTTATAGCCGCGGCCAGAGGCCGGTAGAGACCTCGAGGTGGGGTGGATAAGCACGGCGAGCGCGTGCGCACTCGATTGCGCTCTGGCGGAGGTGATGGCGGGCAGCCGGGGCTCGGCGCAGGCAGCGCCGGCAATGGCCACGCGGCGGCGACGAGCAGAGCAGTAGGGGACGGGAGCGGGGTCAAATGTGCGCGTGCGGGTGCGAAATGATGGTGGGCGACAACGGCGGCAGGTTGGTGGCCCGTGGGGAGCAGCCAGACGCGCTGCAGGCGCAGCGCCGGCGCCATGGCCGGGCCCCCCCTGGCCCTAGCTGGAAGAAGAACAGTGTAGGGGCTAGGGTTTGACTTTTGGCTGATATCTGTATTTTTGCAAATTACTCTCAAAATTTGAACTGAGCAGTAAAAACTCAAAACACCAAAGTTGTGCAGAAAAAGGAGATCTACAACTTTGTCAAAAAGAATATTTTCAAAATACAAATAGTTTTTGGACCACATTTGAAAACAGAAAAGGGAAACTTTTGGGATTTGAATAAATTCAAATTACTTTTGATTTACACTGAAAGTTGGAAATCTGCAAATATGACAGTTGTTCCTTTTATCAAAACCTATAACTTTGCTAATATACACTTTTTCTGAAACTCAATAGTTTTGAATAAATTTTTTAAAACTGAAAAGGGGACAAAAACTGGAATTTGAATGAATTTGGATTTACTTCAAACTTTGTACAGAAACTTGAAAATTTGTAAATACCAACGTTGTTTCTCTTGGCCAGATCAACAACTTTGCTTATTGGACCAACCTCAAATTTTGAATATTTTTGAATTACAAAAAGAGATAAAATCCAGGGTTTGGAAATCAGGGTTTTGCAAAGGGATTTGAAATCTGATTTTGATTTTTGAACTTTGCCCAACACAATAAAACTTCAAGACAACCAACTGAACAAGAATTACACAAAGCTAGGCACAGAGGTGAAATTACCATTTTTGCCCTTATAGGAGATTTGGGCTTTTTAGGGTTTTTGAAAAGAGATTGCTACACAAGTACTAAGCAAACATAAATGCAAGGCAAGAATGATTAATGAGAATGATGATGACATGTCAGGTTAATTACAGATAAACACCAGAGGTGTTACACTAAGAAATCATCCGCTCAAATCAACTTAATCAATGGGAAATCAAAGGGGAAGGTGTATGAACCGAAAAAGCGCCACGAAACTTGAATCGACCCGATCTACTGTTCGTGAGGAGTTAGATGAATTCCTTTGGTGGAAATGGTCTCCTCACATCAAAGAACAAGTTGGTTCAAGTGGATTCAAAAAACACGTAGCGTAGAGGGAGATCGAGTGACGGGAAAATCGTGGAGAAACGAAGAACGCGAAGACAAATTCAAAACTCGAATCAAACCATGAATTTGCAACTGTGTGGCTACCACATGCTACAATAGTGAGATTACGGTCTCACTTCCTCAAAATCTCATGAACACAGAGGTATGATTCCGTCTCTGCGGATCTCAGTAGCTACAGTATGGAATGGGAGAGAGGAAGCCCTAGAATGAAAATAGCAAATGACTGAGATAGGATGGGAGTGGGTGTCTCCCTCTACTTATCCTAATTCTAGTTCCCACTCTACCCTAACTAATTACAGAGCGAACCAACTAAACCCTAGGGTTATTCTGGACCAACTCAAAGTAGATGGTGATCCGACGGCCACGTCCGCACAACAGGTAGCTTCGCCTCGACGCGACCTCACCGATTGTCGCCACGTGCCGCCACCGCTCTGCTCGTCCTTTTCACGGACCTCGCCCTCGGTTTTGAGGCCGAAACCAGGAGAAAACCAGCCTCAAGTCCTCCCCCGTTTTGAGGCCGAAACCGGGAAACCCGACGTCCATCGCCTGAGTTTTGTGGCCCAAACTCAGAAACCCGCTAGTGCCCAGGTTTTGAGGCCCAAACCTGGAAACCGTCCTTAGCCTGAGTTTTGTGGCCCAAACCCGGAAAACCAGCCGCACCCAGGTTTGAGGCCCAAACCTGGAAACCGTCCACCGATGTTTTTCTGTGGCTCAACCACCAAACCGACGCCGTAGAGGGGATGCACCGCCCGTGCACCCCGTCCACTGACACGTGTCCCTAGGTCCTAGACTTGAGCAACACCGTGCCCTGCAAGTCTCCGCTCATTGCTGTCCCAGGCTGTCAGCCACCACAGCTAATCCTCAGGCCACCGGTCCCTCAGTCCAAGCCTCACGTCCGCCCTTTACCGCTCTCGGTCCGTCAGCACGACACGTCTCTACTTGACCTTCACCTTGCCTTTGATCACTGTATCCGTGCTCGACACCTGCACAACACAAGCCAAAAACATGCGCATCAAACCAGTTGACAATCACTCATCACTCAAGATCGGACATACACCCATGTATCCGCAAGGCCGCATACAATTCAAGAGATCAAGTGCTCTACCATTGTGAAATGAAGAAGAGAAGAGATGGAGCAAATAGGCCCGAAGGCAAAGGTATAACCTATAGGGCCCTTTGTTTGGTGATCAAGACACTTAGCGAGTGTGATCACATTTAGGATAGATAGTCATACTATTAAGAGGAGATAATTCATGGCTTATGCCGGTGTTCAAGTGCCACTAGGTGTTCTGTAACATATTGATGATATAGACCTAGTGAGTGACTAACAAAACCCTTGGAAAATGCTTTGCAAAATGCTAACACACGTACACAAGTGTTGGAACACTTTGGTATTGGCACATGGAAGCAAGGGTAGAAGTTAGAAAGCGAAAGGTGCTGAGTTATCAGCATCGGACGCTGGAGGCAGCAGCATCGGACGCCGGGCCGAGCGTCCGATGGCTAACCCTAGCTAAAACTGATGATGAAGAAGCATCGGACGCTGGCAACGGACGCTGAGGAAGCAATGTTGCAGAGTCTGATGGAGATGTGTGGCGTGAGCGATCTTGCAGGAGCATCGGGACGCTAGCCTGCGTCCGATGCCAAACCATCGGTCGCGTCCGATGTGTTTGGGAGCATTCTGGAACCTCTCTGCATGGTCATCGGACGCAGTGTTAGCGTCCGATGTGATGGTGCCTGCGTGTCCGATGTAGCGCATAAAAAGAGCTAAATCAAGCAATGTCATCGGAGCATCCCATGCCTGGCATCGGCGCGTCCGATGTCACTTTAACACCATGGCGCGAAGGGATATGGCCGTTGGGATCTGATAGACTGAATCATAGCAGGGGGACACGTTGTTGACACCAGATTTTCGCACGCACGAGAGGATGTCAAGGGCCCAGTCGGCAGTAAGGGGAGCATTCGGTAAACGGACTGAGCGGTCGGCTAATCTTCGAGTTTTCGGCAAACGCCTATGCAGTTGGTTGTTTTACGAAAAAACAGTGACTCCATTCGAGAAGTAAAGATGGCTTGCACGAGAAAATGCGTGACGATGGAGGATGCTGTGGAGAATAGGGATAGTATTTGTATCTTTCCAAAAATTCATTGTATAAGTCGTGATCGTTTGGGACTCGCGTTTCATCCAGGGTATAAATATAAGCCCTCGACCATTGTAAAATTGATCACAACCACATCAATACAAACTGGCCCCATGCCATCTTCGAGTCCCTAATTCGTGTCGTCGAGTTCTTCGAGAGGAAACATCGATCCGTCGACCTTCGTAAGTACCGGCAACCTTGTTATCATGTCTAGTATCATGCGGTGGATTTAGATATGATGCAAGTAGTCTCGTATGTTAAGCTTAGTATCGTGCGGCGGATTTAAGCTTATGACGGGAAGTTTTTGCTTATGCCTTGTATCATGCGGCGGATTAAGACATGAGTAAAAATAGTTATCGGCTCTATTAGATTTGGCAGATCTAGTAGATTCATTAAGTTATCACGTGTTATGTGTTTTATTTATTTAATTCTTGTAACACTCTTTTGCCCAATCTAGATTGATCTCTATTCAGCCTTGTTTTCACAAGTTTGCTTGTGCTTTGCTAATCATAAGATCATGATGGCCGGATCAGCTTTCAATCTAGGTTGTTACATGTTGCGGGTTCATACATGTTAATCATGCTTATGCTTTGATAGAACTAGGTGTCGTGCGGCAGATGTAGGTTTTAGATTAGTTTGATCATGTTTTGCTTGTATGTTCCTTCCTCATGGACCCCAACATGGCTAGTTTGCCGATTTTGGTTATGCTTACATGAGTAATGAGCTTTTATAGATCTATTCAAGTATATGCATGCTTTTAGCTTGTTATAATTAGATTGTATCATGCGGTGGATTAATCTGATTATAACAAGTGGCATAGACTTAAAGCAAGTGGTATCATGCGGTGGATTAGCTTCGCTTAAGTTTATGCTTGACGGGTTCATGAAGACTAAACGTGCGACAGATTAGTTGGATTAGCCTATGCATGTGTTATTTAAATAGATCTATTCTTGCAAGTTGCCTGTTTATAATATCTTTGTTTCGTTCAAGCATGTCTTCCTTTTGCATTCGACAGTTAATATGCTTCATATACTCTGTTATCATACTTGCCGAATGGCTTTGCAAACATGCTCTGACAGACAGCTTCTATAGCTGTGTGCCGTCGTGACTAGCTTCCAAAGCCATACATATGGAACTGTCTGGTTTTACCCAGCATGTTCCAGAGGTATTCTCACGCTTTATCCCTTGTTGGTTTTCAGGACAAACCGACTGGCACGTCACCGGATTCAGCACACTCCAGGTACCCGATTGAAGCTAGCCTCGTTCGGCTTGCTGTGTGCCTTGACGCTAGGTGTCACTTTTTGCATCAACACACTTTTTGGCACGCCCAGTGGGACCACTTCTTTTCAAGATGCCTGAAACTGAGAACAACCCAATTGACGGAAACAAAGGGAAATTGGGACAAGGCTTTATGTCGGCTAATAAATTGTGGCGGAACCGTCCTGATTATAAGAGCTCAAGTATTATCTTAGCTAAATCCGTCTGACTTCAACTGATACTTGAACCCATATAACCCTGGTAGTCCAGAAATCTCGAAGGATTTCTAACACCATACATCATACAGGATCTCATCGTTCAAGGATTACATTCGTAAAGATACATCACAGCGAAAACGAAAATGAATTTAACACCAGAGTGCGGAATTTAAAACGGAGTTATTACAATACTGAATTTTTGAAAGTGCGGAAGCTGAAGTAGTTTGAAACACGACCACTACACATGTGGTCCAAATAAAACATTGTTTGATAAACCAACTCACACAACTCACTCTTCCCTTTTTAGATAATGTGCCACTAGAAGTCTCAGACCAGCAAAAGAAAAAGGGAAGCTTCTGGACGACCCTGCCCTGGGCCTACTCCTCATCACCTTCCACTGGGTAGAGGCAGTGCCTACAATAGCCGAAGTAGACCTGACCATCTGCAACAACGGGATAAACCCTGGGTACGGGAAGGTACTCAGCTAGAATTACCCGTCCAACTGAAAATAAAGACTCCAAGGGTATGCAAGGCTTTTGAGGTGGAGCTGGGATCTTTTAGTTGCGAAAAGCTCAATTTCAGATGAGAGGTAATTGATGATAATGATGAGCTACCATTTTTAGACCTATTCCTTAATTCTAGGTTTTTCACCTGTACTAGAGCACTCACTTGAATCTATCAATCAATAATATAACCATATCCAGTTGACTTATCCACATTTTAATTGAACCTTAAATCATCACATGGAGTTGTATCGTGGTGAACTCGCCATATAGTTTCCCACTAACCGGGGGAGACGGCGACTCGAATCGAATTCCAAACCAGCTGGTGAAAGACCTTTAATACCAGCCCACACTTTCCCCGTCGGGTCCATGCATTGGGCAACCGCTCGATGCTTGTTCGTGGTGGTAATCGTCGTGGCTCACAGCACGGAACGCCAATTGGAACCTGCGATGGCTCACGCGGCAGATCCAATTTCCATACTAGAGGGCACGGCACGGGTTGAGACCGGCCCGAACAGCTTGTAACCGGCTTTGGGGTCGATGATTACGGCACCGACATATCCCTAAGTAAAAGGGCGCGTTCAAAAATGAACGAGGGCCAACATCGATACAAACCTACACGATCCAACGGACGGACTGCCCCAAGTTTCCAAACTTGTGCCTTGCCTTCCAGTTGACCGTATTTCTTTACTACTCAGGTTCTTTTCCACGATAGCAAATATAGCCAACCGTGATCCGGTAAATACCCACCAGGGGTATTACGGAAACATCCTTAACTACTACTTTTATTAAGGAGACTAAGCAATTCTACATTATAAATAAGGAACAGGATAACAAGGCAGGAATTTATAACATTCAAGGAAGGGTAATGCAGCAGGTAGGATTCAATCAACTCCTATACCTAATGCATCACAATATAAAATACCCAAGTAAATTAATTAGAAAACTGGGAGACTTAGAATGCTCCGGGGTTGCCTTGGGTGAAGACCGAGGCCTCGTGGGAGGGGCACTCGGGCAAGTTAGCGTTGCTGGCGGGGTCGACCTCCTCGGCTTGCTGAAGCTCCGGAATCTGCTGCTCGGCGTTTGTCTCTGGCTCCTGGTCGGGCTCCGGAGGGGTCGATCCTATTGCATGCGACGATTAATAAATACTTACAATGCGGGTGCAAGATGTGTGGTATGAAAAGAGCATTCCTTGCAAACCAACAAACCCAACTTGTTGAACCACTTTTGACATTGAGGTAAATACTTATTTAATTCATAAAACAAAATCCATTTATTCAACTTTTTCTTATTTAATAATTCAAAAGAAACTTAGGTTTGAACTGCAAGTGCACTTTTCTGGACTCAGAAAAATCCACGAAAATTCCAGAAGGCAAACAACAGTTGCTGGACTCCACTGAACAAATTTCAGCCACAAAATAAAATACAGAACTGCAGATATAAAAATGACAAGCAAACTGCCAAAAAGGTGCTTTGAACTAGCTCCTCATTCAAAAAGTGTCAAACAGCAGATTTCATAATTTTCCTGGCTTCTTCTACTCATACACATCCTACTGTAGGAATATTGCTGGCAGAGCATAAACATACAAGCCTACACAAAATAAACAAATCCACTACAATATAAACCTCTTGAACTACAACCCTACTGGAAAAGGGTGCAAAACTCTATTTCATATTTTTCCAGATTCTACTTCACATTTTATGCTTATCAAGAAAGTTCCATGAACAGAAACATTATATTATTTCTTACATGAATTTCCAAAGAAAAACACAGAAAGAAAAATTTGTAAAGTAACTTCAGATTTTCTGCACCTAACAGCTCATGCCTACATTTTCTCATCTTGGATATCATAAACAGAGGCTATAAAAATTTTCCCACTTTATTTCGACATATAAAACACCTTAACATTTATTCTAAGAAATCAGCCAAAAAGGACTTTTAATCATAACAGTAACTTTTTCTACATAAACAGTGCATCATATATTTTTCACAGGTGTAAAACAGGTTAATGAACTTACACAAAATTTCCAGGAATTATCTCAACCATAAAACACTTATTTCCATTTATCCCAACAAAAGCATATAAACTGAAATAAATAAAAACAGTAAAATAAACTTCTACCAAAAATACTTTCATATTTTTCCATGAGAGATCTACTCACAAACAAGCTAACAAAACTGAAAGCACTCCATTGGACTAACAAAACAGGATCTACAAAAAAAAACAAGCATTTACTGGAAATAGAAAAAACATTTTGGAAAACGTTTTCTGGAAAACACTCGGCGCACGGGATAGGTGAACACGGTCCATGGACCAGGGAGAGACTGACGCGCGGGGGGCCAGCGGGCAATGGGCCCCACCTGTCAGCGAGGAAAAACAGAGCATGGCTCTGACCGGCGATACCTCGCCGAGGTGATGAGCTCGCCGGCGGTGAGGGTGGTATGGCTGAGCTCGTCTCATCAAGGCGAGTCGGGTGGTGGTGATGGTTTGGCCCGCGCACCACCTGAGCTGCCGGCGGCGAGCCAGAGCGGACGGTGGCGGCGGTGGGTGGCTCGGCTGCGCCATCTCGGCGATCACTGACTTAATTGAAGTGCGCGTGAGGGTCAGTGAACTAAAGGGGAGTTCTAGTGGTGATGGTTTGGTAGGCGGAGCTTCGAGAGAAGCTCGGCCTCGTGGGTGTGCCACGGCGGCGCTAATGGCGTTCGGCCGGGATGGGTAGAGAGCTCGGGACCGGTAGAGACGAAGGCTGGGGTTCTCACCTCTTCTTCGCGCGGTGAGGCTCGTCGGAGAAAGAGAAAGGCAGTGGAGGCTCGGTTGAAGCAGAACGTGGCGGTGCACTCCTTGGGGTGACGGTGGCCGAAGAGGGCACGACGTGCTCCGGCAAAGGCGAAGCTCGGCCGGTGGCGCTAGGGCGAGCACCGGGTGTGCAACGGCGAGGCGGAGCGTGTGCGGAAGGAATCAGAGGGAGGTGGACAGTGATGGTTGGAACGGCGGGGTGTCTTTGCGGTGGCGAGAGTGTTCGGGTGTGGCGTTCGCGTGCAAGAGCGAGGAAGGGAGAGGGAGCTGTGGTGGCGAGTGCAAATGTGAGTGAGTGAGGGAGAGGCGGAGCGGTGCGCGGCGTTTTGCCCTCGGCTCGGCCGGTCGTGGAGCGGACCGGACGGTGCGGCGAGCGAGGCGGGCAGGCAGGTAGCGTGAAAGAGGGCGAGAGGCGGGCGAGCAGTGCGGCAGACGAGGGCACGCGCAGAGAGGGCAAAGCAAGGTGGCTTGCGCTGCGAGGGCGAGAGAGATCAGGCAGCGAGAGGCGGGAGCGGATTTTGCGCAGGATTCGGCGGAAAGAGAGGCGATAGGCGGGGAGGAAGGACGACGGACATGGCGGCTGACGCGAAGCGGCGCGCGGTGAGGGGCGCGGAGCGGCACGCGCGCGTGGGGCCGGCGCGCGGGTGCAGCGCGGGGGAGCGGGCTGGCGCGGCGTGGCTGGGCCGAAAGGCCAAGTGGGCCGGATGGGAAGCGCGGGAAGAAATTTCGTTTCCTTTTTCTTTTTTCCAAAGATTTTCCAAAGTTTGACCACTCAAAAACAGTTTCAAAAACTCCAAACCAGGCTTTGACCCAAATATAAAAGTTGCTCAAAATAATTTTCTCTACAACTTTCATATAAGACACTTTTTCTAAAACCATTTTTAAATCCTCCACATGAATAAAGCCAATTTTGAAATATAAACCATTTTGTTTGACTTATTTTTATTTAACAAACTATTTTGAACTAGGTCAAAACTCCAACATGAAAAGCACTCTACTCAATGTTCTCTATTTTATAAAACTCTTTGCCAAAACAGAAATCCACTTAGATCATCAAGTCCAATAGAAATCCAAATCCAAATAAATAAACAAAAGACAAAAGCACTCTTATGCACATGAAATGATGCAATGCATTGCTTATGCTTTCTTAGTATCTAATTGCAGTGCCTAATGCAGTGCTTGACACTAGGGTGTCACAGCCCTTCCCCCTTAAAGAAATCTCGTCCCGAGATTGAGTTACGTACCGGTCTTTATAAAAGCGGGGTAATTTACGCGTAAGTACTCCTCTGTTTCCCAAGTCGCATCGTTGGGTCCGTGATTGCTCAGAGAATCTTGTAAGTCTTCACCGTTCGGTTACGAGTCTCTCGGTCTTGGTGTCCAAAACCTCCTTGGGCTGCTCGTAGTACTCCAGATCCGATCTGATGGTGACGTCTGGAATCCGAACTTCTTCTTGTTCTGGAACTCGAAGACACTTCTTTAACTGTGATACGTGGAACACTGGGAAAACTGTGCTCATTTCTGGGGGTAACTGTACTTCGTATGCCACTTGTCCCTTCTTTGCTATGATCCGGTAAGGTCCCACATATCGAGGTGCTAGTTTCTTCTTAATTCCAAAACGTTGGACCTTTCTCATAGGTGAGACCTTAAGATACACATAGTCTCCTACTTGAAATTCCAGAGGTCTTCTCCGTGTATCGGCATAACTCTTTTGTCTGGATTGTGCTACCTTAATATGTTGTTGTACTGTTGCACAATCTCTTCAGCATCCTTCACGTAATCTGACCCATAGAATCCTCGATCTCCTGACTCAACCCAATTTACTGGGGTTCTGCATCTTCGTCCATACAAACTTCAAACGGTGCCATCTTTATACTTTCCTGATAGCTGTTGTTATATGAAAACTCGGCAAGGGGTAACCATTTCTCCCACGACTCCTGAAGATAGAACACAAGCTCTTAGGATATCTTCCAAAATCTGATTTACCCTCTCCGTCTGTCCTGCAGTCTGGGGGTGATAGGCGGAACTTCTTACCAATTTAGTTCCTAGTTCCTTGTGCAACTGTTCCCAAAAACGTGCTATGAACTGGGGTCCTCTATCAGAGACAATCCGCTTCGGAATCCCATGTAGCCTCAAGATATTCTGGATATACAAGTCTGCATACTGATGGGGGTGGTGTGTAGTCTTAACGGGTATGAAGTGAGCCACTTTAGATAACCGATCCACGATAACCCAGATAGAATCATTTCCTTTTTGAGTGGTGGGAAGACCTGTGATGAAATCCATACTAATTTCTTCCCATTTCCACTCTGGGATGGATAACGGTTGTAACAATCCGGCAGGTCTCAGGTGTATAGCTTTTATCCTGCAGCAAGTATCACATCTCATCTTGCAACATAAGCTGCAACTTCTTTCTTCATCTTTGACCACCAATACCTCGTTCTCAAATCCTGGTACATCTTACTGCTTCCTGGGATGAGATATTGAACTTTGAATGTGAGCTTCATTCAGAATTCTTTCTTTCAGCTCGGGTGTTTAGGAACAACCAACCTCTGATTATACCATAGAATTCCTGCTCATCTGTGCGGAAGTTCAAAGAACTACTGGTTCCAACCTCTCTTTAATCTGACAGATCTCTTCATCGGTCCTTTGTCTCTCGATGATGTCACTTTCTAAGGTGCACTGAAGAGTGATATTGTTCAGCATAACAGAGTGCATAAGGTTAAATCCATCTTCCAACAGTGGTTGTAGGGAGTTGCAATGAGTCTTGCGACTCAAGGCATCGGCTACAACGTTTGCTTTCTGGGGGTGGTAATGCACTTCAAGGTTGTAATCCTTAATTAGCTCTAACCATCTTCTCTGCCTCATATTCAACTCTGGCTGGGTGAAGATATATTTCAGACTTTTATGATCCGTGTACACATGACATAGGTTCCCATAAGATAATGCCTCCAAATCTTGAGCGCATGCACGACGGCTGCTAGTTCCAAATCATGAGTGGGGTAATTCTCTTCGTGTGGTCTCAACTGACGAGAAGCATAGGCGATAACTCTTCCATTTTGCATGAGTACACACCCAAGTCCAATCTTGGATGCGTCACAAAACACATCAAAAGGTTCCTCCAAGTTTGGCTGAGCCAGAACAGGTGCGGATGTCAACAGCGTTCGCAGAGTGCGAAAAGCTGCTGTTTCACACTCTGGAGTCCATTCGAACTTCTTGTTTTTCTGCGTTAAACGGGTCATAGGCTTGGCTATTCTTGAAAAATCCGGAATAAACCGACGGTAGTATCCTGCCAAACCCAAAAAGCTGAACCTCAAAAACACTCGTGGTGCTTCCCAATCCATAACCTCTTGTACTTTAGAAGGGTCTACAGAGATCCCTTCCTCTGAAAGGACATGACCAAGGAAAGGTACCTTCTTCAACCAAAACTCACACTTGCTGAACTTAGCATACAACTTATGCTCTCTAAGCCGGGTCAAAACAACTCGTAGATGCTCAGCATGGTCCCTCTCATTCTCAGAGTATACCAAGATATCATCGATGAACACTACAACAAACTTATCCAACTCTGGCATGAAGACCGAATTCATCAGGTACATGAAATGTGCTGGTGCATTGGTTAACCCAAAGGACATAACTAGATACTCATAGAGTCCGTATCTGGTAGAGAAAGCTGTCTTTGGTACATCTTCTCTTCTGATCTTAATCTGATGGTATCCTGACCTCAGGTCGATCTTGGAGAATACTTTCGCCTTTGACAACTGATCAAACAAGACATCGATTCGGGGTAAGGGATATTTGTTCTTTATAGTTACGGCATTCAACGGTCTGTAATCCACGCACATCCTTAAAGTTTTATCCTTCTTCTTCACAAAGATAGCGGGACATCCCCAAGGTGACGAACTAGGGCGTATCAACCCTTATCCAAAAGTTCTTGCAACTGAACCTTAAGCTCTGCTAACTCTTTAGCGTGCATTCTATACGGTCTCCGAGATATGGGTGTCGTTCCAGGGATTAACTCTATAGCAAACTCCACATCCCTATCTGGCGGTAGTCCAGGCAACTCATCAGGAAAAACATCTGGAAACTCACACACTACTGAGATCTCAGCTATCTGTTTTGCGGTGATATTGAACAACACTCCGATCTCATGGGGGTTTCGAGGTAACCTGAACCGAAAGGTAGACCCACTACGAGGGCTAACCATGGAAACTACACGCTCTGCGACATCAAGGTTGACTTTCCAGAGTTTCATCCAACCCATTCCAAGATTACATCCAGACCTAGACCAGGAATTACGATAGGATCCACTAGGGCCTTCTTATTCCCAAAGGTCATTTCCACTCCTTTAGCCATTTTACGCGCGGAGAGAACAGCTCCGGTGGAACTTATCTGATATCCCCGGTCTAACTCTATCAACTCAAGATTACTTCTTATAACAAAATTCTCACTTATGAAAGAATGCGATGCTCCAGAATCAAACAGCACGACTGCGGGGCATTATTAACAAGAAACGTACCAGCGGTGACAGGCTCCTTCTGGCACTTCTTCCACGGTGGTGTGATGCACATGACCCGTACGAGGGTGGGGGCTGAGTGTATTGCTTCTTTGGGCGAGGGCACTGACGTGACAGATGTCCAGTCTGACCACAATTATAGCATGGACCAATCACATACGGGGTCTTGGGACCTCCTGCACTCCTTGCTTTGCTCTTGTTCTGCATCATGGGGGGGGTGTAGGGCTTCTGAAAACTGGGACGGGAACGGTTGGTGGTGATCTTCCTCTGTGGGGGACGGTATCTTGCTCCTAACAGGCGGGCGATACGGGGTACGTGCTCCGAAAGGGGTCCTCTGTTGAGACGAACCTCCTTCGTTCGCACGACGGCGCGTCTCTGTGCCAGCCGGATGTCATTGGCCTCTTGATTGAGACAGTCACTGACGAAGTCACTGAAGGTGGTGCGGTGACTGTTGCCCATCTTGGAAAGCATGGCGGCACTCATGCCACGTTTGAAGCTTGCGATCTTCTTGGCCTCAGTATCAACAAAGTCTGGGGCGTAGCGAGCTAGGTTGTTGAAACTGTGGAGGTACTCGGACATAGACCTAGTCCCCTGGGATAACCTCATAAATCTGCAACCTTCATTTCCATCAGACCACTAGGGATGTAGTGGTTGCGCATAGCGGTGGAGAGAAATGATCCCAAGTGACACGTGCATTTGCAGGCAAGGATGCACGGTACTGGGCCACACCAGACCTGCGGGTCCTTCCAACATGTGGGCGGCGTACTCCGCCTTGAGCTCTTCTGTCAGACGAAGCAAACGGAACTTCTGAGTGATGGAGTTGAGCCACTCATCAGCCTCAAGCGGTTCGGTGGCTTCCTTGAACACAAGAGGGCGAGTGTCCAAGAAGTCACGGTAGGAGCTGTACTGGTTGGGCTCCGGGCCTTGACGTTGATGATGCTGCTGTGCAGTGTTGTTAGCGATATTGCGGAGGGTGGCCTCCATGTGCCTCTGCATTTCCTCCATATTCCTTTGGCTGCCCAAGAACTGGCCGAAAAACGCTTCCGGCGTCATCGGCGGCGGTGGGGGAGGTGGCAAGTTCTCCTCCTGTCCTGCCCCCTGTCCGCGTTGGCTGCGAGTGTGTGCCGGCATCTGCATATCGCATTAATAAGCAATCATTAGGTGATGTTACATTGATCATGAATAAATACTGCGCTGTACATAATTCGAAAATTTAGCACACGACCAAGTATAATTACTCATTTCCATACAACATCACAAAACAATCGCTCGAAATTAGACATGCAAACGACGGATTTCCATAAAAGATGCCGGATCGAAGTCCGGACTTTGTCCAAAAGCTTACATGCCATCAACCATTTAAACATAAAACTAGCACATGTGTAGGGTGTTACATCACTTAGCGAGCAAGCTCAAGCTATACAAAAGAAAACGATCTCTAACAGCTAACGCTCAGGGGTCTCCAGCGGCGGATGCAGCGTCCCCTGCGTCGACGTCGATCATCGGCTCGTCAGCGTAATCCTCCTCTGGTGGGGCGTCGGGACCAAGGACCTCTCCGTCCTGGGGATCCTGGGCCTCGGCGGGGGAACCTCGGCAGCGGCTGGGGCGGCGGCCTCCTGTGCGGCGTGATGCATCTGATGGACGGCCTCGTGGAGCTGGTCGATGTAGGCCTGCTGTCCGTGGATCTGCTGTATCAACAGGTGGGCTCCCTCTCTGAGCTGGTCGAGCGCGGTGCGGGCCTCATCCCTCTGAAGAGCGGTAGTCAGGTACATCTGCTCTGCAACTATCCTGGCAGTGGACTATGCTGCTGCTGTGGTGCAGGGCGTCGTCACGCTCCAGAGTGAGCTGCTGAATCCTCTCCTGCAGACGAGCAACCTCAGCGTCGAAGTCCTCCTGAAGCTTCCTCTTGCTCTGGTAGGTAGCTGTGAGGGTGAAGGACACTGCTCCCGAGAGTGTGCTCCAAACTCTCACATACACCCAACAAAGCTCCGGTGGCACTCATCGCAGGCGCCTCACAGTAGAACCTCTCCTCTGGGATCCCTGTCAAGACTGACTCCGAAGTCTGCTTCTAGCGCAATGGGAAAAGTGATCCACGGGGAAACACTCCTGCCATCGCACTTGCCAGGTCGGCGGGGAAGCGGGCGATGATATCCTTCAGCACTAGGTATGCTGCCCTGTTGGCTCCATCCTTGGCACTAGGTGCCTCTGGTGATCTCTGTCCACCCTGTCCAGTGGGGCTTGGCAGGCAAGGCTTTGACCTTGATCTCCACCATGACCAAGGAATCCTGCCCGTAGATCTCCTTCTGCCACGAGTACCTGGGCTCCTGTCCTTCCTCATAGCCCACGGCCTGCAGAATCCTCCAAAGGATAGTCGGCAAGCCGAAGTAGGACAGGAACGTCTTCCGGGTCAGCTTGGTGGCCAAGCGGTGACGCGGAACTCCTCTGCCTCCGGTGGCCTTGCGAGCGGTCAGCTTAGTCCTGGCCATCTGTGGAAACAAAAAGGGGTTTCGAACTCTCGTGAGACGGATATTAAGTTGGCAAATTTTATATAAAGGAGACAACTTTTAATTTAAGGGAAGGTAATGTAAATGCAAGAATTTAAACATGATGCATGATCGTTCTTACGTTCTCACTCACTAATAACAACTCGTAAGTCCTAACGTTCTAGTCGGTGGCAAGAACGATCTCTCATGCGTTATCTACACGTTCTACTCGGTCGCACAGTTAGTGTACCTGCAGAAGATTCATTTCAGCCCAAAGCAATTCCCAATGATAAAACAATTGAGTATTGGCCAATATGCGCAAAATACATAGAAGCCAACACTAAACACCATGCACCAACATAGAAAACACCCTTGAAAACATTGATACCCTCGTATGTGTCCGCGTGGAGCTCGCACATACTTGGTATAAGAACTCTCACCTAGACCGACGGTTGGACGGTCATGCTCTCATATCTCACAAAATCATTTTATGCATGTTTTTGCGATCGACGCATTCTCTTTTCCCCGAGAATGGACCAACAAATAAAGATCCAGCATGAAGCAAAACCCTGAACCCTGTTAGCAGTTAAGCCACCTGAATCCTAGTATAGGGCTTAAGGACGAGACTGGGCACACTTAGTAATTGAAAATAGTTTTGAAAATACTTTTGAAATACCCATTTTAGTTCGAAAATAGCTCTTTGCGGATGCAATAACTTGAACCATGCTCCGATACCAGCTGTGGCGGAACCGTCCTGATTATAAGAGCTCAAGTATTATCTTAGCCAAATCCGTCTGACTTCAACTGATACTTGAACCCATATAACCCCGGTAGTCCGGAAATCTCGAAGAATTTCTAACACCATACATCATACAGGATCTCATCGTTCAAGGATTACATTCGTAAAGATACATCACAGCGAAAACGAAAACGAATTTAACACCAGAGTGCAGAATTTAAAACGGAGTTATTACAATACTGAATTTTTGAAAGTGCGGAAGCTGAAGTAGTTTGAAACACGACCACTACACATGTGGTCCAAATAAAACATTGTTTGATAAACCAACTCACACAACTCACTCTTCCCTTTTTAGATAATGTGCCACTAGAAGTCTCAGACCAACAAAAGAAAAAGGGAAGCTTCTGGATGACCCTGCCCTGGGCCTACTCCTCATCACCTTCCACTGGGTAGAGGCAGTGCTTACAATAGCCGAAGTAGACCTGGCCATCTGCAACAACGGGATAAACCCTGAGTACGGGAAGGTACTCAGCTAGACTTACCCGTCCAACTGAAAA
Source organism: Coix lacryma-jobi var. lacryma-jobi (assembly GCA_009763385.1). NCBI lineage: Eukaryota > Viridiplantae > Streptophyta > Magnoliopsida > Poales > Poaceae > Coix > Coix lacryma-jobi. The sequence goes on from CM019829.1 coordinate 96,507,888, forward strand.
TAAAGACTCCAAGGGTATGCAAGGCTTTTGAGGTGGAGCTGGGATCTTTTAGTTGCGAAAAGCTCAATTTCAGATGAGAGGTAATTGATGATAATGATGAGCTGCCATTTTTAGATCTATTCCTTAATTCTAGGTTTTTCACCTGTACTAGAGCACTCACTTGAATCTATCAATCAATAATATAACCATATCCAGTTGACTTATCCACATTTTAATTGAACCTTAAATCATCACATGGAGTTGTATCGTGGTGAAGCTTGCCATAACTTCCCACTAACCGGGGGAGACGGCGACTCGAATCGAATTCCAAACCAGCTGGTGAAAGACCTTTAATACCAGCCCACACTTTCCCCGTCGGGTCCATGCATTGGGCAACCGCTCAATGCTTGTTCGTGGTGGTAATCGTCGCGGCTCACAGCACGGACCGCCCAATTGGAACCTGGCGATGGCCTCACGCGGCAGATCGCAATTTCCATACTAGAGGGCAGGACACGGGTTGAGACCGGCCCGAACAGCTTCTAACCGGCTTTGGGGTCGATGATTACGACATCGACATATCCCTAAGTAAAAGGGCGCGTTCAAAAATGAACGAGGGCCAACATCGATACAAACCTACACGATCCAACGGACGGACTGCCCCAAGTTTCCAAACTTGTGCCTTGCCTTCCAGTTGACCGTATTTCGTTACTACTCAGGTTCTTTTCCACGATAGCAAATATAGCCAACCGTGATCCGGTAAATACCCACCAGGGGTATTACGGAAACATCCTTAACTACTACTTTATTAAGCAGACTAAGCAATTCTACATTATAAATAAGGAACAGGATAACAAGGCAGGTATTAATAATATTCAAGAAAGGGTAATGCAGTAGGTAGGATTCAATCAACTCCTATACCTAATGCATCACAATATAAAATACCCAATTAAATTAATTAGAAAACTGGGAGACTTAGAATGCTCCGGGGCTTGCCTTGAGTGAAGACCGAGGCCTCGTGGGAGGGGCACTCGGGCAAGTTAGCATTGCTGGCGGGGTCGACCTCCTCGGCTTGCTGAAGCTCCGGAATCTGCTGCTCGGCGTTTGTCTCTGGCTCCTGGTCGGGCTCCGGATGGGTCGATCCTATTGCATGCGACGATTAATAAATACTTACAATGCGGGTGCAAGATGTATGGTATGAAAAGAGCATTCCTTGCAAACCAACAAACCCAACTTGTTGAACTACTTTTGATATTGAGGTAAATACTTATTTATTTCATAAAACAAAATCCATTTATTCAACTTTTTCTTATTTAATAATTCAAAAGAAACTTAGGTTTGAACTGCAAGTGCACTTTTCTGGACTTAGAAAAATCCACGAAAATTTCAGAAGGCAAACAACAGTTGCTGGACTCCACTGAACAAATTTTAGCCAAAAATAAAATACAGAACTGTAGATATAAAAATAACAAGCAAACTGCCCAAAAAGGTGCTTTGAACTAGCTCCTCATTTAAAAAGTGTCAAACAGCAGATTTCGTAATTTTCTTGGCTTCTTCTACTCATACACATCCTACTGTAGGAATATTGCTGGCAGAGCATAAACATACAAGCCTACACAAAATAAACAAATCCACTACAATATAAACCTCTTGAACTACAACCCTACTGGAAAAGGGTGCAAAACTCTATTTCATATTTTTTCCAGATTCTACTTCACATTTTATGCTTATCAAGAAAGTTCCATGAACAGAAACATTATATTATTTCTTACATGAATTTCCAAAGGAAAACACAGAAAAATACCTTTGTAAAGTAACTTCAGATTTCTGCACCTAACAGCTCATGCCTACATTTTTCTCATCTTGGATATCATAAACAGAGGCTATAAAAATTTTCCCACATTTTATTTCGACATATAAAACCCCTTAACATTTATTCTAAGAAATCAACCAAAAAGGACTTTTAATCATAACAGTAACTTTTTCTACATAAATAGTGCATCATAAATTTTTCACAGGTGTAAAATAGGTTAATGAACTTACACAAAATTTTCCAGAAATTATCTCAACCATAAAACACTTATTTCCATTTATCACAACAAAAGCATATAAACTGAAATAAATAAAAACAGTAAAATAAACTTCTACCAAAAAATACTTTCATATTTCTCCATGATAGATCTACTCACAAACAAGCTAACAAAACTAAAAGCACTCCATTTGGACTAACAAAACAGGATCTACAAAATAAACAAGCATTTACTGGAAATAGAAAAACATTTTGGAAAACGTTTTCTGGAAAACACTCGGCGCACGGGATAGGTGAACACGGTCCTTGGACCAGGGAGAGACTGACGCGCGGGGGCCAGCGGGCCAATGGCCCCACCTGTCAGCGAGGGAAAAACAGAGCATGGCTCTGACCGGCGATACCTCGCCGACGGTGAGCTCGCCGGCGGTGAGGGTGGTATGGCTGAGCTCGTCTCATCAAGGCGAGTCGGGTGGTGGTGAAGGTTTGGCCGGCGCACCACCTGAGCTGGCCGGCGGCGAGCCAGAGCGGACGGTGGCGGCGGTGTGGCTCGGCTGCGCCATCTCCGGCGATCACTGACTTAATTGAAGTACGCGTGAGGGTCAGTGAACCTAAAGGGGAGTTCTAGTGGTGATGGTTTGGTAGGCGGAGCTTCGAAGAAGCTCGGCCTCGTGGGTGTGCCACGGCGGCGCTAATGGCGTTCGGCCGGGATGGGTAGAGAGCTCGGGACCGGTAGAGACCGAAAGGGCTGGCGTTCTCACCTCTTCTTCGCGCGGTGAGGCTCGTCGAAGATGGAGAAAGGCAGTGGAGGCTCGGTTGAAGCAGAACATGGCGGTGCACTCCTTGGGCGTGACGGTGGCCGAAGAGGGGCACGACATGCTCTGGCAAAGGCGAAGCTCGGCCGGTGGCGCTAGCGCGAGCACCGGGTGTGCAACGGCGAGGCGGAGCAGTGTGCGGAAGGAATCGGAGGGAGGTGGACGGTAATGGTTGGAACGGCGGGGTGTCTTTGCGGTGGCGAGAGTGTTCGGTGTGGCGTTCGCGTGCAAGAGCGAGGAAGGGAGAGGGAGCTGGTGGTGGCGAGTGCAAATGTGAGTGAGTGAGGGAGAGGCATGCGGTGCGCGGCGTTTTGCCCTCGGCTCGGCCGGTCGTGGCGGGGACCCGGCGGTGCGGCGAGCGAGGCGGCAGGCGGTAGCGTGCACGCGGCGAGCGGGCGAGCAGTGCGACAGACGAGGCGCGCGCGGAGAGGGCAAGCAAGATTGCTTGCGTGCGAGGGCGAGAGAGGATCACGCAGCGAGAGGCGGGAGCGGATTTTGCGCAGGATTTGGCGGCCACGCGGCGATCGGGGCCGGTGTACGGCGCGGCCATGTCGGCCTGACGCGACGCGGCGCGTGGGCGGGGGCGAGCGGCGCACGCGTGGGCCGGCACGGCGGGTGCAGCGCGGGAGCGGGCTGGCGCGGCGCTGGCTGGGCCGAAAGGCCAAGTGGGCCGGATGGGAAGCGCGGGAAGAAATTTCGTTTCCTTTTTCTTTTTCCAAAGATTTTCCAAAGTTTGACCACTCAAAAACAGTTTCAAAAACTCCGAACCAGGCTTTGACCCAAATATAAAAGTTGCTCAAAATAATTTTCTCTACAACTTTCATATAAGGCACTTTTTCTGAAAACCATTTTTAAATCCTCCACATGAATAAAGCCAATTTTGAAATATAAACCATTTTGTTTGACTTATTTTTATTTAACAAACTATTTTGAACTAGGTCAAAACTCCAACATGAAAAGCACTCTACTCAATGTTCTCTATTTTATAAAACTCTTTGCCAAAACAGAAATCCACTTAGATCATCAAGTCCAATAGAAATCCAAATCCAAATAAATAAACAAAAGACAAAAGCACTCTTATGCACATGAAATGATGCAATGCATTGCTTATGCTTTCTTAGTATCTAATTGCAGTGCCTAATGCAGTGCTTGACACTAGGGTGTCACATAAATTAGAAGAAGTAAATATTAGTGATGGAATTGAAGCAAGGCCGATATACATCAGTGCAAATTTGGATCTAGAATATAGACTGGAATTGATAAATCTTTTAAAAGAGTTCAAAGATTGGTTTGCATGGGATTACACAGAGATGCCTGGGTTAGATCGCTCTATTGTTGAGCATCGACTACCGATCAAACCTGGGTATCGTCCTTATAAGCAACCTCCTCGGAAGATTTTCAAGGAAGAAGTACTAACCGATGTAAAGAAAGAGGTCGAGAGATTGTTGAAAGCAAATTTCATTCGGCCGTGTAGGTATGCAGATTGGATCTCAAACATAGTCCCGGTGTACAAGAAGAATGGAAAGATGAGGGTCTGCATTGATTTTAGGAATCTCAATAAAGCTACTCCAATGGATAGTTACCCGATGCCGGTTGTCGAACTGCTTATTGATGCAGCGGCTGGTTACGAAGTCATCAGCTTTATGGACGGTAACGCTGGATACAACCAGATCTTTATGGCGATAGAAGACGTTTCAAAAACAGCTTTTAGATGTCCTGGTCATATCGGTCTGTTTGAATGGGTTGTTATGACATTCGGGTTGAAAAATGCCGGTGCGACTTATCAACGAGCCATGAATTACATTTTTCATGAACTAATCGGCAAGATCATGGAAATTTATATTGATGATGTAGTTGTGAAGTCCAGATATCATGAAGGGCATTTGGCTGATTTAAGGAAAACTTTGGAGTGCACAAGAAAGCATGGTTTGAGAATGAATCCAAACAAATGTGCTTTTTGAGTTTCGGCAGGAGAATTTTTAGGTTTTCTGATCCATAAAGGAGGAATTGAAGTAGGAAAGAAAAGCATGGAGGCAATAGACCAAGTTGTCCCTCCAACCAACCTCACAGAGTTGCAGTCATTGCTTGGCAAGATTAATTTTGTAAGGAGATTCATATCTGGCCGATCCGAGAGAGTTTTGCCTTTTTCTCCATTGCTGAAGCTTAAGAAAGATAAAAAATTCATATGGGGTGACGTGCAACAGAAAGCTTTTGATGAAATTAAAGAATATATGAAAGCACCACCAGTATTAATACCTCCTCAGTTTGGTAAGCCTTTCAAATTGTATGTGGCAGCTGATGGGCTGACAATAGGATCGGCTCTTATGCAAGAATTTGAAGGGGAAGAAAGAGTAATAGCCTACCTTAGCCGAAAACTGTTAGATCCAGAGACGAGATATTCGGCCACGGAAAAGCTTTGTTTGTGTGTGTATTACTCATGCACCAAGTTTCGGCATTACTTGTTGGATGCCGAATGCAAAATAATTTCTGAATTTGACGTAATAAAACATATGCTGTCAATGCCTATCCTAAACGGTAGAATCGGCAAGTGGATTTTAGCATTGTCAGAATTTGATCTGAGATACGAGTCGGCAAAGGCAGTGAAAGGCCAAGTTATTGCCGATTTTGTTACTCATCATCGTGATTCTTCTGCTGGCATAGTAAATATTGCACCCTGGACATTGTTTTTTGATGGCTCATCTTGCAGCAAGGGTGGTGGTGTTGGTATTTTCTTGATTTCTCCACGAGGATCAACGTTCAAGTATGCTATCCCCATTGGGTCTTATGTTACCAACAACCAAGCAGAATATGAAGCTTTACTCAGAGGACTTCAGCTTCTTGTGGAAATAAGAGCTACGACTGTCGAAATCTTTGGGGATTCTGAGTTAGTCATCAACCAGTTGATTGGTCAATATGAATGTAAAAGTGACATATTGAGAGAGTATTATGAAGAATGTCAAGAGCTCTTGAAATGTTTCCGGATAGCGACTTTATATCATATCCCTAGGGGGCATAACGAAGAAGCAAATAAATTGGCCCAAGTTGCTTCAGGATATCGGGAGGATAAGAAGTTCTTGCTTTGGATGGAGGTCATATGGTTGATGATTGGAGGAAAGAGATTATCGAATACTTAAAAAATCCATCACAGAATGTTTCTCGAAAGATCAGATATAAAGCTATCAAGTTTACACTTCTTGATGGTCAGTTGTACTATAGATCCTTAGATGGGGTGCTCCTGAAGTGTTTAAGCCAAGAAGAAGCCAAGAAGTTGATGTATGAGGTACATGAGGGGTTATGTGGCGCACATCAATCGGCTTATCGAATGAAATGGATAATGAGAAGGACCGGTTATTTTTGGCCGACTATGCTCGTGGATTGTTTTGAATATTATAAGGGGTGTCAAGATTGTCAAAGGTTCGGGAATGTTCAGAGAGTTCCAGCATCGGCCATGAATCCAATTATCAAGCCGTGGCCATTTAGAGGATGGGCTATATATTTGATTGGTCAAATTCATCCTCCTTCCAGTAAAGGGCACAAATTCATACTATTGGCTACAAACTACTTTACTAAATGGGTTGAGGCTGTGCCTTTGAAGAATGTTACATCAGAGAACATGATCAATTTTGTCAAAGAACATATAATTCATAGATTTGGGATTCCTCAAACTATAACTACGGATCAAGGGACCCAGTTTACATCATCCGAATTTTGTGATTTTGCTAAAGAAATGGGGATCAAGCTATGTAATTATTCTCCTTATTACGCGCAAGCCAATGGTCAAGCCGAAGCATCAAATAAGATTATGATTAAGATTATCCAGAAGAAGATTGACGAGAAACCAAAAAAATGGCATTCGGTTTTAAGTGAAGCATTGTGGGCTTACCGAATGGCATGTCATGGGTCTACTCAAGTATCTCCCTACGAGTTAGTTTATGGACATTGTGCTGTGTTACCCTGGGAGTTACAATTGAGTTCAAGGCGAGTCATGTTGCAAAATGAGTTGAGAAAAGAAGATTATGAGAGTTTAGTGATGAACGAACTAGAAGATCTGCACCTGGTTCGTCTTAAGGCATTGGAAAGTATAGAGAAGAATAAATTGCGTGTTGCCAGGTATTACAATAAAAAGGTCAAAGAAAAACACTTTGAAGAGGGAGATTTAGTTTGGAAGGTCGTGTTGCCTATCGGAGCGAAGGACAAAGCATTCGGCAAATGGTCTCCAAATTGGGAAGGTCCTTTTCGAGTAATAAGGCATGTGCTTGGCAACGCATATATTTTGAAGACTTTGCTGGGGGAAGAGTTTTCTAGAGCGATTAATGGGAGATTTTTTAAGAAGTTTCACCCCAGCATGGAGATTGGTACATGAGAATCATATGCAGCAAGATAGCCGATGAGGAACATCGCCTTTAGCAGAAAAAATGTGTGAACAGCCGACATGATGTATGTCGCCTTTAGAGCAAAAATATCAGTTTAACCTAATGAAGATGATATCATACGAGGATGTTGCTTTCGATAATTTGAGAGACAGGAGTCACAGACGAGCATTTTACGGATGCAGATGTTTTACAAAAGGCTCCTAAGTATAGACTACTCATCGAATAACCTGTTCAAGACAGATTGAGCGTCAGAAGCCTAGGCGAGCACGGTCGCATGATCTTCATAATTTTCCAGGAGATCTTCGATATCCTCTGGAAGCTCGCCACCATGGAAGCCAGTCAGCATGGCAGAGAAGTCCTCGTGCGTTTGGGTGGACATCGCCGCCAGCCCCAAGGCGACGCCATGGTATACGCCATGAATGGCAACTTGATCGACACGGCCGACCGCATCATCAAGACGCGCCTCCATGGTTTCCCCCTGGGTGTTCACCTTGTCACCCACCCTAGTTCCCATGATCTTCAGGCGCTCAACCTCTGCTGATAATGCTGAACGAAAAGGGAATACATCAGACAAATGAGTCAAATTAGAAAAATAGGGATCAAGCGGAGATTTTTCTAACCTGAGATTGCATCGCAGAATTGTTTCCGCTGATCCTCCCAATCAAGTTGGTCGATGCAATACTGCTTGGAGACCTCGCTCAACTCCTCTCGGGCCTTGTCCCGTTCCTCCTTGAAGCGACAGGCGTCACGCTGGTTCCAACGGTCGGAGTAGTGGGAATCTGAAGAAGAATCTGAAGAGTTGGAGGATTTGGAAGAACCAGATGATGGAGTTCCAGGTTGAGGAAGGAGATGGCTTTGGCTGCTGCAGATGAATCTTATCCTAAAAGTAAGAGGAGAATCGAAATCAAAACAATGGACGAACAGGGGAATAGAGATTGCAAGGGGGCAGGATAGCCGATTCTTACCCATGGCGCTGGCGTTGCAGTGCTTAGCTGCCCTCCGCTTCTCCTTCAGTAGGTCGCTTGCCGCGGTCGTCGCCGCTCGCCATTTCTACAGGATTGGGGTTTTTTCTTTCAAGTTGAGCCCACAAGACGAAGCGAGGAGATGGAGGCGAAGATGAGTAACTGCAGGTACTAGTCAGGGTTGCAGAAGGGGATTCGTTTATAAGCCGGAAAAGGAGCCGTGGCAGAGTCTACGGAGTAGTAGGATAAGGATGCCAAATGACGGAGTAGGGTTTTCATTCGGATGGGCCGTGTTCTGAGTTGGGCCAGGCTCGGTTAAGCCAAATACTACTCGGTTATCTTCTTAGTTCTTTAAATTGGAGTTCGTTTCGGCTGTCGAAAAAATGAGGACAATCGGCTATATCTCATCACAGGAAAACTGAAGAAGAAAAGCTGACTACGTTCTCAGATAAGTAAAGGTTTGGGAACACGAAGAAAGTTTTACAAAAGGCAAAGTACATTACACTTGGTTTGTTGCAGGATCAATGTTTACTCATGCAAAAACTGATTGATTGTCTTTATGGCCTCAGTTCTGATTCGGCTGACAGTATCAAGTACTTTTTTATCTTCATCTTCGGATTTTTGGATTCTGGATAATTTAGCTTTGATTTGTCGATCTTCTTTGAGAGCCGAAGTTATCTTCAACGAGCCTGCTTCTATGTCCCTCGACAGATTAGCCATATGAGCCCTGTGAGATTGGATTTTATTATTCAGGGTGGCCAACTGGGCTTCTAACCTGCTTTTGTCTTCCTCCATGACTTTAGTTCAGACTCCAAAGTTGCCAGGGAATTTTTTGCGATTTGAACATTGGAATGCAAATCTTCAAGCTTCAGTTTCTTTGAAGACCTGTCATTCTGTAGGGCAGCCTTGGATGATGCGTTTCTAGTTGCTCTCCTTACCATTCCGACAAAGTTGTCGAGACAAGCTGCAGATTCCAAGTGGGTCACAAGAGTGGAAGGAATATCTTCGTCAATAAGCTCGAAAATATCTCTTATCTGATCTGCGTCTTGAACTAGACTGACAACGTCCTTGTTTAGCAGAGTAATTATTTCCCTCAAGCAAGCCTGGTTTTCTGTTGATAAAGTACGTTGGGAAGTATTTTCTTCACCTTCTTCGATGACATAATCTTTGGCAGGGAAAGAGTAACTCGTGGTCGGCTCTTCAGTATTTTTCTGAAGGAAGAAAAAGGAGTTAGCCGACTAAGTATGTTTGGTGAAAGCAATGTAATTCGAAGACAAAGCTTTGCCTGCTGGGCTGATTGATCATCAGAAGACACGACGCCTTGGCTTGCTCGAGGACTTTGTTGAATATTCGAAGGAGGCGGGCTTGGAGTGTGATCGGGAGATGGCTCTGCTTTCAGTTCTTTTAGAATTTCATCTGTTTCAAGTAATGGCATGAGCGTATGACGACAGAAAGGAGGATGACCGAACATATTACCTATAGTCCCATCGGTTTCTTCATTCCTTAAACCTTCGGGAGTTTTGGGGTCTTCAGTCTCGTTTTGTGTTTTTTGGGTGGAAACTTTAGGAAATAATTCGGCAGTTGCTGAAGAACTGCTTGATTTTAGGACCTCGACCTGTGACTGCAGCAAGTGACGAAATGTAGATTTGATCAGATTTATTGTCGGATAGAGTTGCTTGGCATTAAACGGGAAATTCGTACCTTGGGGGATGGTTTAGCCCTTTTGGTCCTTGTTTTCTTAGACGAGGAGACGTTCTCAGGTGCCTTTCTTTTATTTTCTACTTTTGAAGACATGATGGTTGAGGTTGCAGGGGTCTTCATGAAGTTGTTCAAGCTTGGGGCATTGAAACCAAGAGCAGGATTGGGTCCAGCCTGGTAATATTGGATTGCTCTGGCAGGAGGTATAGGCTCAGGATCCTGTGTATGGCCGAGTGTTAGACAGGGATTGAATTCAAGAATGGAAAATGACAGGAGTAATGAGATTACCTCACTGTCAGAAGCAAAGTCGGGTTGCAAGTTTTGACATAAAGGGTGAACTGGCATGTTGAAGAGATGAGTACGCCATTCTTCCCACCAGGGATTGAAGAAAGGATGGGTAATATCTATTATCCCGAATGGAGATGGTTCATACGTTGGCAGCTCCCATCCCAATTCAAAGACTTTTTTGGCCACTATCCCCTCTGTAATTATTTCTCTGGGTCTTATTATTGTTGAGAAGAAGAGCCTAGGGGGCAATTGACCGCATCCTAATTGTCTGGCCACCATGTTTGGATAATAGAATTCGTAAGTGGACTGCACTAATCTTCCATGGTGAAATTCGGCTGGCAAAACGCAGGGTTTGATGAAAGAATTGAAGATGTCAGTAGAAGTTTTGTCTGCACAGCCGAATTCATAGTTAAATTTGCAAGGAAAAGTCAGGTCTCCGTTCTCTCTGTAAGGAAGCCAGAGTACATTGCCAAAGCCTTTGAAGAATAGCTTGAAGAGATGACCAATATCCATGTCAATGATGATGGATGATGCCGCTTCTCCATAAGTTTGGCAGGCTTTGACTCTTGCTATTTTACCTTCAGCATAATTAACTGAAGGGAAACTCAAGTTGAGAAGGCTCACAGACACTATCTGATGCATATATAGTTGAAGCCACATCTGAATCAACCACTAGGGACCATTCACACAAGAAATTTCTCTGCCCGTGTGCATCTAGAGAGTGATCTGATGCATCATGTGACAGACAGAACCCAAGAGGTATTTACCTAATGGAATTTGAGCACCTGCAGATAAATCTTCAGCCATCACCATATGGTTCAGGGTGGGTTCATTGGATCTGCCACAGAAGATGAATCTACATAACCACATATTCATGAAGGCTTTCAGTTCTTTGTCAGAGACAGTATTGGACGACTCCATATAAGACTGAATATATTTAGCCCATCCACATCCAGAACTAACGGCTCTCTGATTGCTTTTGTTCTTGTATTTGTGAGGATATACTGGTAGTGTTACATTCAGACCGGTCATCATGAAGACGTCAGCCAAAGTAACAGTCATCATGTCATGGCCAAAGATGAAAACATTGATAGCATTGGACCAGAAATGGGAAGCTGCTACCAGAAGAGGATCGTTTCTGGGTGTTTCTGATAAAGATAATTCTAAACAGTGGCCAATGTCTTGGTTTTCCCAGTGAATGCTGCTTTTTTCAAGCATCCTCCAGTACCAATTTCGCCATCCAACAATTGGGGGGGAAAGGCCAGTTCTTGAAGGTGTTCGGCCAGTGACTTGGTGAAGTAATTCCAGATTTGAAGGGAATTCTCTGAGTTTCCTTCTCGATAATCTCCGTTGGATCGGGATTTCCCATTGGACCAAGGAGATAGGAGTCAGGATTGGCAGCATAAGGAATCAGGATTTGGTCCTTATATTCCTTTAGGAAATAGCAGATAGAGGAAGAGGATGAATCGAAAGAAGGAGCTAGCAAGAGATTACTGAATATGTGAAATTTACCTCTGGGATCTTGTCTTGGGTCTCCATCAAGGGTTCGAAGTGAAATCGGTTGCGCAAAGGTTTGAATTTCTCGAGCGGCGGCTACAGTGCTGAGAAGCGAAAACCTAGGAGAAGGAAGAAGCTTGCAGACAATTTCAGAATAAAAATACTTTTATCCCGAAATTGAGGGGGCATGTGTTGACACCAGATTTTCGGATGCACGAGAGGATGTCAAGGGGGCCCAGTCGGCAGTAAGGGGAGCATTCGGTAAACGACTGAGCGGTCGGCTAATCTTCGAGTTTTCGGCAAACGTCTGTGCAGTTGGTTGTTTTACCAAAAAACAGTGACTCCATTCGAGAATTAAAGATGGCTTGCACGAGAAAATGCACGACGATGGAGGATGCTGAGGAGAATAGGGATAGTATTTGTATCTTTCCAAAAATTCATTGTATAAGTCGTGATCGTTTGGGACTCGCGTTTCGTCCAGGGTATAAATATAAGCCCTCGACCATTGTAAAATTGTTCACAACCACATCAATACAAACTGGCCCCGTGCCATCTTCGAGCCCCTAAGTCGTGTCGTCGAGTTCTTCGAGAGGAAACATCGATCCGTCGACCTCCATAAGTACCGGCAACCTTGTTATCATGTCTAGTATCATGCGGTGGATTTAGATATGATGCAAGTAGTCTCGTATGTTAAGCTTAGTATCGTGCGGCGGATTTAAGCTTATGACGGGAAGTTTTTGCTTATGCCTTGTATCGTGCGGCGGATTAAGACATGAGTAAAAATAGTTATCAGCTCTATTAAATTTGGCAGATCTAGTAGATTCATTAAGTTATCACGTCTTACATGTTTTATTTATTTAATTCTTGTAACACTCTTTTGCCCAATCTAGATTGATCTCTATTCGGCCTTGTTTTCACAAGTTTGCTTGTGCTTTGCTAATCATAAGATCATGATGGCCGGATCAGCTTTCAATCTAGGTTGTCACATGTTGTGGGTTCATACATGTTAATCATGCTTATGCTTTGATAGAACTAGGTGTCGTGCGGCAGATGCAGGTTTTAGATTAGTTTGATCATGTTTTGCTTGTATGTTCCTTCCTCATGGACCCCAACTAGGCTAGTTTGTCGATTTTGGTTATGCTTACATGAGTAACGAGCTTTTATAGATCTATTCAAGTATATGCATGCTTTTAGCTTGTTATAATTAGATTGTATCATGCGGTGGATTAATCTAATTATAACAAGTGGCATAGACTTATAGCAAGTGGTATCATGCGGTGGATTAGCTTCGCTTAAGTTTATGCTTGACGGGTTCATGAAGACTAAACGTGCGGCAGATTAGTTGGATTAGCCTATGCATGTGTTATTTAAATAGATCTATTCTTGCAAGTTGCCTGTTTATAATATCCTTGTTTCGTTCAAGCATGTCTTCCTTTTGCATTCGGTAGTTAATATGCTTCATATACTCTGTTATCATACTTGCCGAATGGCTTTGCAAACATGCTCTGACAGACAGGTTCTATAGCTGTGTGCCATCGTGACTGGCTTCCAAAGCCGTACATATGGAACTGTCTGGTTTTACCCAGCATGTTCCAGAGGTATTCTCACGCTTTATCCCTTGTTGGTTTTCAGGTCAAACCGACTGGCACGTCACCGGATTCAGCACACTCCGGGTACCCGATTGAAGCTAGCCTCGTTCGGCTTGCTGTGTGCCTTGACGCAAGGTGTCACTTTTTGCGTCAACACACGTGGTGCTCATCGGAGTATCGGACACTAGGGGAGCGTCCGATGGCCCCGACACCGGCGCGTTCGATGCTCAGGTTTTCAGCCCAACGGGAAGGCCGACTTATGTGGCCTATTTAAGGGGCTTGGCCGGCTCACTTGGTTTGGTTCTTGCACTTTCTGATTCCTAAGCATTCTAGTGAGCTTTGGAAAGCCTCCCAACTCATCTCCCAAGTTGATTTGATCAAACCAAGTGAGATTGAGTGATCTAGTGTGTGATTTGAAAGAGTTCAATCTAGTGGCACTAGTTTTTCGCATCGGCATTGAGTTTTCTTGTTACTCTTGGCATTTGTCGGTGCCTAGATGGCTTCGAGGCGTTGAGGTGGTTGATTGGCAAGATTGGTGATTGTTCTTGGCCACCACCATTCGTGATTGTGAGAGGCTTTGGAGCCTCACCTCGCTGGAGCGGCAAGAGGCATCCTTAGTGGATTGCTCGTGTCATTGAGCTACCGCACTAGTGGTAGATTCTTGTGATGCTCTTTGTGAGCTTGGCTTTGTGCCGATTAGCCACCGGGTCACCTAGTGTTGGTCGACACAACAGGGAGTAGCGTGCCGGCAAGCACGTTGTGACACCCCAATTTTAAGAACAAAATTGGAGCACAATATATGTATGCCAGGATCAATTTTCATACATATATCCACATCATAGTAAATATCAAAACAATGTTTTTATTAATATCTCGAACATTATTACATAAACGACCCTCGGGTCTAAAAGAAAAGTACAGACTCTCATGACAACTGACTCTAATGAAGACTCTGATGTAGATGCGGAAATCTGGACTCCAACTCCACAGGAAGGTCGACCGGGGGTAGCGCCATACTAGTACAGGTCGTCAGGGTCGTAGCCTCCATCTTCTGGATACTCCTGCTCCTCGTACGTGTAGTCTCCAGCGTCTGGGTGGGGTAGCAGGGGGGACAAAGAGGAAGGGTGAGTACATCGAAATGTACTCCGCAAGTGTAGGAAATATATGCTTATGAGGCTCATAACAAGGGTAGGCTGACTTTGTTTGACTCAAGCGCCTAAAGCGACACACCCTATTAATCCTATGCACCTATTTACTAGGTTATAGACAGACACTGTATAAAAGTAACAACACTCGGAGTCGCACCGAGCAACCACACTCGGAGTCACACCGAGCAACCAACACCTGAAGTCCATCAGGCACCCGCACCTGAAGTCCATCAGATGACCCGAACCCAAAACCAACCAGTAACCAACTAATCTTGAAGAAGTCCAAGCCGCTCGTGACCATGAGCACGGCTGATATATCAGTTTTACACTCTGCAGAGGTTGCACATCGTTACCCATGAGTCGTGCATTACCCGTCACGCTAAACACTGCCGAGGCGCATAGCGGGTTGCACCGCAAGGCCTTTACAAAGCCCCTCCAAGCCTGTGTTACACGTACTCTAAGGTTTCTCCCCTGTCCATAAGTCAACGACCCCAAGGGACCCCTCTTGAGCCACTATACAACCCCCGTGTAGCATAACTTGGAGAAAACTAATTAATTAGCCAGGTCCAGCCCATCCAGGTCTCATGGCTGCGCTGTTAAGCCGGGTTACATGCTCCGAGAACCGGGTCCTAGGGATCCAGGCAGGATATATCTAGCACGAGCCCCGAACCAAAAACCAAAAGCAGCTGCCGAGTCCCACGGCACAAAACCACCAATACGGGTCCATCCTGCCGGATTTACCTAATAACCATGTTACTACAAAATTACCATGTCCACATTCGTTTCATAGTTCATTAATCAAGTTTATAAACATTTTAACTCCCATCCCATCCATGACTGCAGGGCTAAGCAAGACACCTACCCGAACATCCCAAAACAGGCGATAAGGATAATATATACAAATTCTAGTAAACCCTAACATGGGATTCAAATTAATGACAAGCATGCATCTACAAGATCTAACTACTCTAGTACCAAAAGTAAAATAAAGTAGGTGCAAGATGTTCAAGGACACTTGGCTTCGGGCTGGGTCGAATCTGCAGGATCACAGGAATAGGCGGAAGCGTCCTCGTAGCGCGCACTCACTGGATCAAACATCATCACATGACCCAAACAAAGCATATAAATAACAGTACACCAAACAATAATAAAACGGAATGTAAACAGATCTAACGCGTGGAGCTCGACGAGACGAATCTAACGCAAGTTGAACGGGTCGAATCGGAGTTAAAACGCAAAAGTTATGGGCATTTGAAGTTGGATGGCAATTCTATAATTAAACCGAACTCAAATTCGTATTTAAAATAAATCAAAACTGAATTTAAAAGCAGACTGGACTAGGCCTCATTTATCCGAATCCACAGGGTTTAGATCGAGAGAAAACGCAGACTCAAGGAACAGTGGGGCTGGATTGCGGGTTTATTCGGATAAAACCTAGGGGTTTTTATGCAAGTCGGTGCGGACGCGGCAGGGCGGCTGGCGTGGCGGCGCTGTGCGCGGCGGCGGGGAGCAGAGGGCGGCGGCGCCATGGCTATGGCTCGCCGGCGTTCTCGGGGAGGGGTCTACGGAGCGGTAGCGACTGCGAGAGAGAGAGCAGAATCGAAGGAGTATCTCACCGTGGGTTCAATAGATGTGCTCTCGTCGCCGGGGACCGCTCAGGCCGGGGTGATTGACGGTGGAGGCGGACGACGGTGTCCACTACAAGTCCGGCGAGGTCTAGTGAGCGAAAGGAAGGAGGAAGACGGGAAGGGATAAGCACTGGGGGTTACTTACGGGACGGAGGAGCTCGCAGTCGGCTCGGATTGGAGGACCTGGTGGAGAAGCGACGAGGAGGGCTCGGCGGCTCCACTGCTAGGTTCGCGGCGGTGGTGGGGGCGCGGTAGAGGAAAAAGCCGATGCGTAGATGGGAAACGAAGGGCGTCTGCGAGGCGGGGCTCTATATAGAACGGCTATGCTCGGGATAAGCACGGACTGGGCGATAGGGCACGGAGCAGGGGACTCGGGCGGCGGTAACAGAGGCTCCCGATTTCATCGGGAGGTTGAGGATGGCTCTGACAGGCGGGGCCCAGATGTTAGGGAGAGAGGAGGGGAGACGCGGCGGGGCCGCTTGCCACTGGCTGCGCGAGGTGGAGCGCTGGGCCATCCGGAGTCGCGCGCGCGTGGGGAGGAACGCAGGCCGGTGTTGGGCCGAGGAGGAGGGGAGCTTGGGAGGAGGCGGGCCAGGCCGGAGGGAAATGGCGCGGGCCGGTGCGGTGGGAGCAGGCTGGCGGGTCGCTGCGGAAGTGAGCAGGCCGGGGCTTGTGCGGGCCGGCGCGGTGAGGGGAGGGAGGGAGCTTCGGGCCGGTTTGGCCGAAAAGAAGAGGAGGGGATTTTGGGCCTCGGGAGAGTAGGAGAGGAGTTGGGCTGAAAATGAGAGGAGGGAAGTGAGGTCCTTGCCATTCCTTTTCTTTTCCTTTTTTTCAAATCTTTTGCAAATTGAAATCAGATTTCAAAACCTTTTAAACCAAATTAGTTTGCAACCTTTCAAAATGTTTTCCCCTAGGTTTGAAAATAAATCTTTGAGTTTTCAAGTTTTGTAAAATTTCATAAATCTTTTATTTGATTTCGAAATAGAATAAATTCGATTCGCCGTATCTGGGTTTAAATAAATTCTTTTTCACTCAATAAAAATTATGCAACAGCATGAATGCAACAAACATCTGGTTAGAATTTTCCTCCATCTAGGGTTTTGGCTATTTTCTTATTAAATTCTAATTAATTTTAATTATTTTAACACCAGGGGTGTTACACACGTGAACCTCAGGATAAATCTTGTTGCCCCGTGTGCTTATTGCGATTGGTCTTCATATTTACATTCTTGGTGATTGGTATCTCAAGTGGACTTCATCGGTGATTGGCTCTCTACTAGACGATCCCGAAGGCTCCATGAAACCACTTCTATCTAGCTCATTTACTTTGTTTATTCACTATTGAGCTATTTCATTTGTTTAGATACTATTACTTGTTGTATTTCATTTGTCATATATATCTTGTGTAGCTAGTTGTGATTAGTTCATCTTTCACACACACTTGTCTCATATACATTCTTGTATATCATACTTGTGCTAGAGCTAGATTATTTTATTCCGCATTTGACATTAGCTCTAGTTGATTGTGTGACATAGTTTTATTAGATCGAATTGTTGGATAGGTGGCTTGCAACACACTATTAGGCTAGCGCAAAAAGCTTCGCCATTTGTTATACTAATAGTGTTTGCCTAAGTGATTTTGTAGATTTTTAATTAGGCTATTCACCCCCCACCTCTAGCCAATTTGGACCTTTCAAGTGGTATCAGAGCCGTGGTCACCGTTTGTTTGAGGCTTAACATCCTCCGGTGTTAAAATGGCTCAAATCAACTATATGGGGAAGCCACCACATTTTGACGACACCAACTTTGATTGTTGGAAGAGGAAGATGTGTGCATTCACAAGAGGAATGAATAGAAAGATTTGGGAAGTGATTGAGCATGATTTCTCGGTAATCGACACCGCAAGTCCCACTCCAAGAGAAGAGGAGAAGCTTCAATGGAATGATGTGGCAATCAACTTGTTCTATGAATCATTTGACACAAAGGTGTTTGATGAAATCAAGGACCTTGGAAGAGCAAGTGAGATATGGGAGAGATTGGAGGAAACATATGAAGGCACCAAGGCGGTCAAGGGCGCCAAGCTATACATTCTCAAGGACAAGCTTGCCATGTTCAAGATGCAAGATGATGAAAGCATACCGGAGATGTTTCACCGGTTGCAAGTCATTATCAATGACTTGAAGGCCTTGGGAGAGAAGATAGAGGACAAGAATTTTTCTCACAAGTTCTTGAGATGTTTGCCACCAAGGTTTGATACTTTGGTGACTATCCTAGTAAGGGAAGGATTGGATACGGTAACCCCAAACCAAGTACTAGGTGATGTGTGATGTGGTCACACAAGACACATACCGTGTGGAAAGGGATGGGGGAGCCCAAGAGGAAGAGAAGAAGAAGAAGACCGTGGCATTCAAAGCTTCATCCTCCAAGAACAAGATCAAGGGCAAAGCAAAGAAGGAGGAAAGTGATGATGAAGCAAGCTCAAGTGGTTGTGAGATATATGATGAAGAAATGGCTCTCTTTGTGAAAAGGTTTGGCAAGTTCATGAAGAAGAAGGGCTATCGAGCAAGAAAGAGAAGAGATGCAACCAAAAGCACAACTAAAAGGTGCTATAGATGCAAGAGCAAGGATCACTTCATCGCAGGTTGTCCATACTCTAGTGATGAAGATGATGATGATCGCAAGAAGAGCAAGAAGAAGGACAAGAAAGAGAAGAAAGAAAAGAAAGAGAAGAAGAAGGAGAAGAAGAAGGGTGGTTCCTATGTTGTGACATGGGATAGTGATGCTTCCTCAAGCGATGATGATGATTCTAGTGATGATGAGAGGATGACCACCAAGAAGAAGGCTATGGCTAGTCTTGCTATCTCAAGCAAGCCTTATATCTTCAACACTCCATCGACATGCTTCATGGCTAAGGCCACTAAGGTATCATCCGATGAGAGTGAAAGTGAAAGTGATGATGATGAGGAGTACTCAAAGGAGGACCTCATGAGCATGCTACAAGATGCTCACTCTTACATTGAGACTAAGAGGAAGGAGTGCAAAGAATTGCGCAAGGCCAACAAGGCTCCTGAGCAATCCTTTGATGAGCTCAAGTCTACTCATGAGAGGCTAGAGGAAGCCCATGAGAAGCTTGACCAAGCTCACACTAGGCTTAAGGAAGCCCACTCCTCCCTCCTTAATCAATGTAAGATTGAGGATGTTGTAGAGACATGCAATATAGGAGTAACTTGTGATATTCTTGATGAATCTTTTTATGCTCCTATCATTGTTGCTCCCACAAATGCATCATCATCATCATCTAGCTCAACTAAAATGCCTACTTCTACTACTTATGATTCATTATTAATGGTAGAAAATGAGAACCTTAAGAACAAGGTTGTTGAGCTCACTCATGCCTTAGGCAACGCCTATGGTGGAGATGCCCGCTTGCTAAAGTGCTTGGGTAGACAAAGGTGTCCACTCAACAAGGAGGGACTTGGCTATACCCCCAAGAAGGGCAAAGCGGCTTTTGCTCCTCACAAGACTAATTTTGTGAAGAGCAATGGTCGGTTTTGCCATAGTTGCAAGCAATCCGGGCATATAGAGCAAAATTGCTTTAACAAGAACAAGAACAAGAATAATGCTCATGTTTCATCTATTAGACTTGATTCTTGTTATATGCTTACAAAAGGCACTAATGGTGTGAAGGCTAAGTACATTGGTGCACCCATGGTTGGCCCAAAGAAATTAAAATGTTTATGAAGTAAATATGATGATGCAAGAAATGATTATGGATTAAATATAAGAAATATGCAGGAAAGTAAATATGAGGATAACTACCGATTTTTACCTTTTGGCGAAGGTTCATATATTTAGGTCTGACGAACCAGACCTTCCCTTGGTTCAGACCTCCCAAGGTTGTCAGACGTTTGGAAAGTTGTTATTGATTGTACCTATTTAGGTGCAGACTTTTTCTTCCATACTTTCTTGGTCCGAGTCTTCACTTCCTGTGGTTCACTGTCTTGAGGTTTCTCTTCTTCTTTCTTTTCTAGGACAGCGTTGATAGCTTCTTCTCCATGATTGGCCTCTTTATTCTTGATAGCTTGTCTTCTTTGACATTGAGAGTGGCGTCTTTCAATTCTATTCTTCTTGGGTGCTTCATTGGGTATGTAGTTGATGAAGTAGTATCATACCTTTTCTTGAGGAAAGTGAAAATGGATTTCATCTTGCTTCATGTAGATGATTGCACTTGTAGTGTAGAGGAATGGTCTTCCTAGGATGAGGTAGACATCATCGTCTTCTCCCATGTCGAGGACCAAGAAGTCTGTGAGGACTTCATGACCTCTAATTTCGACTACGACGTCTTCCATCATTCCTTCTTGTTTATGCCTTTTGATATGGTGTCACTCATGTTCTTCATTCGCCCAGCAGTTTGAAGTGTAGCATTCATTGTGGAAGCTGGCAGCATCTTGCTCAGTGTGCAAGTTCTTGTAGATCTAGGACTTTCACTCTGTAGAATTTGGGAGTTGACAAACTTCTTCATGTCCTGCTCAAGAGTGTGTCCTGCTCATAAAGACAAGGTAGAGATCAAGTGCATGGGCTCTGTTGGTGGAAAAACACCAACAGAACCAAAAGTTTTGTTCATTTCTCTCTAACCTTAGGCACATTGCACAAGATAAACTTGCTGTTTATGTGTTCTATTCAATCTTAACATGAGTGATAGGGTCAAAAGATGAGCATGAAAGTAGCAACTTAAAATATTTAACAGATCAAATTACTTAACCCAAGGAAGGATAATCTATGCATAAAGTATCGATCTTTTCATGATTGTGATATATCATCTTCCAAAGGTTAGATGCACAACATTTTAGCTCATTTAGTTAAGATAGTGAGATTCAAGAGAGTAAAGCTAGGAACAAAGATCAAAGGACTAAACATGTTGAGTTGATTAGGTTGGATCAAGTGAGGTGCAACATAAACATGTTCAGTTCTTTATTTATGTTCATACTAGAATCAAAGAGAAGCTTTTAAAATGATAGTCACTTACCTTGAAATGTTACTTTATCATTAAAGAGTGATTGTGTCAAAGCACCTTGTGGAAGCTTCTCTTGTCTAGCTGGTTGTTGTTCATGAATGGCTTGTCTTCTCTTGCTTGTCTCACAGTGTGCTTGAGAGGAGGAAGATCATAGTGGAATTATCTTAAAGGTATCGACCTTCCTTCTCTATGTGTTGACTTATCAGTGAAGGCACATTGTTCCTCAAGTATGTTGACTAGGATCCTCTCTCTTTCTTGTATCAGTTTTGTATTATGAGGATGTAGGGACAGTTCCACATTCTTCTCTTGTCAACCTTTCTTGATTTCCCTTTAATTATTGGGTTAACAAGAGACTTGAAATTAGAGCTGCTACTCGAGTGCCTCCATGAGAGTCTTTGTCTTTTAGTGTCATGACTGAGACTTGTTCTCTCAACAATGTCTAGATGATGGATATTTTATCGGCTGCTCCTCTTGATTTGCTGGTTCAGGAATTATCTCCCCATCTTCTAATTCTTGTGGTGCAGTGGCTTCATCCTTCATGATGCCCTCCTCAATTCTTGGTAGTTGGTTCTTCTTTCGACGTCTGATCTTGGTTCTCTTTGGCTGCTCATAAGTGGTGTAGCTGTTGAAGATGCAGCAAAAGATCCAAAAGATGACTTCTCCAGGTCCGACAAAGATGATAACATTGATGGTGTTCAAGAATGATCTTCCAAGAACGAGTGGTGGATCACATTCTTCTTCTTGACTGGGGCAACATCTAGTGGTTTGTACTAATCAAAGCGGTGAGTAGGAGATCAATATGTCTTGAAGCTAGATTTCTCCTTCCTCCCCTTGATTGTGAAACACAACTAGACAACGGAATTGTCTCTGCCAGGCTGGCTTGTGAGGTAGATGGATCCCCAAACAACATGTTCATGTGTTGGACTTTTAGATCTTGCTATTGTTGTAGTTGTACCATCTTATCTCCTAAGCTAGCTCTTGATTAGAAGAGAGCATAACTTCCCACTTCTTGTCTTGATGTCTTGGACAATGATGGTTGCAGGCATAGGTTGTCTCATACGAGGTAAGTTACATCATATTTGTCATCAGCGCCCAAGCAAGACTCAAAGCTAGGCTATTGCCAGCACCATTCGTGATCTGAGGGTAGGTTTGTGTGTCTATGTTTTGAGTTTTGGATCTTCAATGTTCAGATCAAACCATGGATGAACAAAATCTCTCTCCTGCATAATGTTAGTGGACATATACCCGAAGGATTGCAAGAATTTGATGCATGGGTTATTGTCCACAACTTATGTATTTTGCATCTATGCTAATAAAAAGATGTTTTTTAGGATTACTTTAGCGTAGACTAGAATGTTGGCTGCACTTTAACATGATTCAAGGCAAAAGATAACTTGCACTAGAAGACAAAATAAATAAACTTTGATACTCACAGTTCTTTCATCCATGATGAAGGAGCTGAGTCTTCATTGTGAAAAGTTATTGAAGTTCATGTGCCTCTCCATCTCTAGCGTGAGTTCATCTCAGGACTTTCCCAAATGGATATTGAAAGTTTTTCTGCAGGGGTTAGTGTTGACACTCCTTAATGGATTCACTCTAAGAATGAGTCACATAAAATAATAAACTAGTGAAAGCACAAAAGAGTGTACGGGACACTACTAACTCCACTTAACGTCAAGTTGTCATCCCCAACATGAAGCTAGCAATGTAATTATATCAGGGCACTGGATTTAAGAGATAGATATTTATCCACAACCGCACAGATAAACATACCCGTTGTAGAGCATTTCACCCAAGCTAGTCTCAGGTATCGTTATTTATATTTTAGCCTAGAGACTAATCAATTCAAGATATGATGGTATGGTAAGGACTTAACAGTATTTAATATGGCACACACTTGTAGTAAGACTGATAACACACTAACTACTATGAACAAGAATCAGGTACAGAGTAAATGATATAGTAAATAATTGATAAAGGATAGCAGAGATCAGATCAATCAAGGATAAACTTAGAACAGTACTACCCAGCAAGATGATGATTAGAACAGGTATTAATAAGGAACATTCCTAAGTTATTCTAATTACAAGTCATAGCATACATTGATTAGTGAAATTATATATGGCAATCATTGGCTAGGTCACATCATATTTATAATCAAGAGGCAACTCCATAGCTAAAGTGTTAAACAAAGTAACCCTTAGACCATGAGTTAACTGAGCCATACTGAACACTATATTCAGGAGGTCGAATACAGAGGACTCAACAGGTCTATCACACCCGCGATCTACCACTCTATCCGGAACATAGGACGTATTCGCAGATAAATAATGTATAGGCACCATGCCTACACAGCATTCATCACCCACCCGTTGTACTTTAAGATGAGCGTTATACGAACATGAGTATAAACAATAAGATGAACTATCTATGCCAAATATATAATCAAAGCAGACTATAAGCATTATAACTAAGAATATAATCATTGATGTCTTAATCATATCAATTGTATTGCTATCTAGAACACAATAATGAACAATAAAGTGAACTAGATCATCGAGAAGAACTAGAACATGAACTAGAACAAGATTATGAACTAAAGGATGAACTAGACGATGAACATGAACTAGATGATGAACTAGAACATAAACAATGAAGAACAATGATGAACTAGAAGAGCAATTATGAAATAGATCCATAATGTTAATACAAGAGAGAAGATCTTGGGTTTACCGAGCCTTCTCGTGACTAGATCAGGAATCCAAGGGAAGCTTGCCTCCTCTAATCCTATTCTATCTACTAATCTAGGTGGATGTAGTCCTAAAGCTTCCGATTGATCTCCTTCTGGTTGGTCTAACCCTGATGAATGAATTGCCTGAAACCCTATTGCCTGAGAGGGGGGGTCAGGGGTCTGTTTATATAGCCCTGGGCGATGAATCGTGGCCCTTGGATCAAACCGACTTGAGGTACGGTCGAGATGCATCCTGGAGGTCGGTGGAAGTAGCTTGCAGAGGACGGAACCCAGCGGGCCCATGGGGCGACCGATCGGTCACCTGGTGGGACCGGTCGGTCCCACCAGTCGGCCTCTGGTGGTGTCCTTCCTTGTGGTGTCTTCTTACGTCCCCTAGAGTCTTCTAGAAGTATCCCGACATGGCGGTTGCGTTATCTCCCGACGGTTTCCTTCTATGGGAAGCTATTGGTGCTAATTTCCTGGTTTAGTCCCTGCAGAACCATAACTCACCAAAACTCATGGAATATTGTCAGTTGAAACCCTAAACCTTTGTTGGTGATCATATTCTTGCCCTTTTCATATTTATTTATCTCTTAATTATGATAGTTAACCAGTGTCAACAATTCCCCCAAGCTTACCTTTTGCTAGTCCCTTAGCAAACACTCATGATGAATCTGGAACTGTTATTATGCCTCCACATATGTTAAAACAAAAATCTTCCTTGGTTTAGAGTTAACTATTCTGACTTTCTCAATTTACCTTTAACTATGGAGCTTTTGCCTTCACCTGGGTCTTTTAACAATTGAAAGATAGAGCAATCAAGTTAAGCATTGTATCTCTAATTCTTTGATCAACCTTCATTCTGGAGTTTTTATATATTTTCAAATGAAAATCAGAGATTCCCTTGTATGATACTCTCAAATCGCTCTTTTATATTTTATGATTCCTCACTAATGCACTTTTCCTTCCTTCTATGGATAAATATCTAGAGCTTTAAGAAGTGAAAAACATATCTTACCAAGTCAAAGTTCAAAGTTTAGGAAGAAAGATGTCGTACTCATAGATCAAGATCTTAGAAAATTTGAAATTTGTCATCTCTTGCTGGCATATTGTAATTAGAGGAACCATGGGCTATCATTCTTTTTCTCATACTTTTATCATAACTTTCTTCTTTTTTTTCTTTTCTTTGAGGTAGTCGGACACTTGTCCCTTTTTATTTCCTTTTATATTTTTGCATAGCCCATGCCTCTAACACAATACTACTTCGGAAGAGTGAATCTTTTAATAAAACATTCTTGATCTCTAGAGCATGATAAATTTCTCAACCATAACTAAAAACTTAGAACAAAACAAGTAGCCTTATCTTAAAATCATATTAATGGCTCTGGGTAGGAATTCATGTTATGTCATACAGGATCTCATCATGTGTTTTTAATCTTTTCAAAATGTAAATCTCCAGAACTCTAGTATCTCTAGGAATTAGATAAACAACAGCTCAAACCTTTTTATGTCATATCTCACAATTATCTAGGTTTTAGATCAAGCAATTGCCATCCACAGGTTTTAGGTTCAGAGTTTATTCAGAACAACTTTTCTCAAGAAAATCTAAGTTTAAATACTAGGTACTAAAAAGGAATTACAGCGGAGCAATTGTTTATTATTTTTATTATGAGCAAAATTAATCTTTTATCCACCTAGACATTTATTCATTATATAATATCTTTATTTGGTTTTGTAAAAGTTATTTATCTTTTTTTAGGAATTTCTATATGTTTATTGACCTGATCTAACTAAATTGAACTAATAGTAATAGATAAAAAATAGTGATACTTATCGTGGTAACTGAGGGTGCTCTCCCCCAATCTGGATCTTGACTTATTCTTTTTCTCCAAAAGTCGAGTAGACCGTTAACGATTTCTTAAGTCATTCTCTTCTTCTCTTCCTGCTGAATTCAAAGATAGACAATACAACTAGTGGAACTTGATTAAAGGTTAGTGATAAATATTCCTCCATTTGTCTAGTTGTTTTAAAGCTCTTAAGATTATTTATGTTCTTCCTCTCCACTAAGCAGAGTTTTAGCAGTGTTTCCATAGTATCTCTTTTTAGATTTAATGGTGAGCCTTCATGTGCCCACAATTTTTTTGTTGTTTTGAATTTATTTATGAAAAACTTGAGAGGATAGAGATACTTATGTGGATACATGGGGGTGCCTTCCCCCAAGCTGAATGTTGATGTAGTCATTTTGAAATGTAGCAGACTGACAATGGATATGTCCTTCCTCTATTAGAGCTTTGATTGATGTTGATGTGTTAAGACAGTGCTCAAACAGTGGATGGAGCATTCACTTGTTCGTCAGCTTTTCTTGGCCTTTTAAATCCTGTGAAACTCAAATAGACAACAAAACTTGTGGAACAGATTAAGCATTAGCGATTGGCCACTCTAGCCTTAGTTGTCTAGAATTTTAGTAAGATCTCTTTCTCAATATTTTAGTATATATATATATATATTTATTATTATTATTATTATTATTATTATTATTATTATTTAATGATGCAAGAGAAAATGTAACAGAATGCAATGCAGAAGTAAATATGCAAATGTATATCTATCATTTCTATGCCTCCACGGAAAGTATACTACTCTCATGGGGCTTAGAGTTTCCATATTATTATTATTATTATTTTCTAATGCAAATATAATTGCTTAAGAAGTAAATATGATGCTAATAGTAAATGATCATGCTTTACCTAATTATGCAGTGATAAATTTAATGCTAATGATTATGGATAACTACCGAATTACCTTCCGGCGAGGATTCGACGTTTATAGTCTATCGAACAAGACTCCTTGTATGCTCTTTATTCTTCCTTAGGTGTATCAGCGGATCCTGAGAAAGACCTCGATGATTGCACGTCTGTAGAACTCTCTTTCTTTTTCCATACTTGCTTGACTGGTGGACTTGTCTCCTTGACTTCCTCGTCCTTCGTTTCCTTTAATGGGACATCTTCACTCCTGGTAACTTCTCCTTCATAGTCAGCCCATCCATCCTTGATTTGTCATCTCTTGTTGTGTTGGGATGTGCGGCGTCTCCTCCTTGAGTGGTTCTTCTTTTCCTGTACATTAGTGGCATAACCATTGAAGTAATAGCGTACCTTCTCTCTGAAAAACTGGAAGTGGATCTCTCCAGATCTCATGTAGATGATAGCGCTAGTGGTGTTGAGGAAGGGTCTTCCTAGGATGATGTGAATGTCGTCTTCTTTTCCCATGTCTAGTACTAAGAAGTCGGTGGGAATATAGTGGTCTTTAATTTGGATCATCACGTCCTTTACTACTCCCTTCGGAAATCGACAAGTTTGGTCCGCCATCTGCAGCTGCACATATGTCGAATACATAGGTCTATTTTTATATAATTGTTCATATGTTACCTTAGACATTATATTGACACTTGAGCCAATGTCGCAGAATGTCTTGTGGAATGTACTTCCTTCGATCTTGCAATCGATGGTGGGTACGCCTGGGTCATCTCTCTTAGCGAGGAATGGTGATGCAAGAAGGTGGTCGTATTCTGTTTGAACAGAGTTGACCATCCATACTGTGTCTTGATGTGGTTGTGTAGCCTTGTTCTTCCTTCTTCTGTTTCTATTCTTCTTCTTTGATGATATGATGTTTGCATCTTCGTAGGGCATCTAAGGGTGGACTTTGGTAGTGAGTGTACGGCTCTTGAAGCTGAATCTCTCTTTGTTGCCTGCGATTGTGAAATAGATCTTGGCGCTGTCCGCGTAGATGATGGCTTTGGTTGAGTTTAGGAACGGGCGTCCAAGAATGATGGGTGCTCTTTCGTTTCCACCTGTTTCAATGATCATAAAGTTTGCACACACATACGAGCGTCCTACTCGTATACAGATGTCTTCTAGAATTCCTAATGGGTAGCACAGTGTCTGATCTGCAAGCTGCAAACACATGGATGTATATAATAGAGGTGCACCATGTATTTGTTCATATATTACCCTTGGCATAATGTTGACGCTTGCTCCAAGGTCACAGACTGCTTCTTCAAAACTGTGAGGTCCAATATGAATTGGAATCACAGGTCTTCCTGGATCTCCTTTCTTTGGGGCAATGGAGTCATCCATCCATTCCCTCGAAGGTCTAGGTATGAGGTGTCCTGCATCAAAGATGTCTACAAGATTTGCAGTTTCTAGTTCTTTTGGACTTCCTGGAATCTTACCGTTTTCAGTCATAGGGACTGAAGCTGCTAACTGAGATAACTGAGATTCTATCATCTTATTAAAGCTATGCTGATTCTTTATGGCAGAAGTAAAGCTATCCATTCTAGTATTAATATTTTCAAGTAGTTTATCATTGGAAGCTATCTTCTTAGACATAATATCAATAATTTTATTTTGATTAGATATCATCTCTCTCAAAGGTGGTTGATTAAAAGTATTACCTTGGTAGTTACCTGAGTAGTTACCTGAGTAATTAGGCCTTGATTGCTGGTTCCATCCTTGAGCTTGTTGAGGACGATAGTTGGTGTTGTTGTTGATGTACTTTGCATCCTCTTGAGTCTCAGGGCAGTTGCTCCCTGAATGACCAGTGCCTCCACACTCTTCACATGTCATGCGAGATTCGTAGATTTGCTTGACGTCTTCTCTCTTGGGAGTGTGTTCATCAATCTTCTTCATAAGTAGGTCAAGTTTAGCAGACAACATGTCTACTTCCTTTAGTTGATGTATTCCTCCCCTCTTGCGTGGCTGAGAGCGCTCCTCATTCCATCCTTGGTTCGAGGCCATCTTCTCTATGAATGTAGTTGCATTGTTGATTGTGAGTGATAAGAATGATCCTCCAGCAGCGACATCTACATTTTCACGGGTACTTGAAGTGAGCCCATGATAAAAGGTCTGCATGAGTAGCCAATTCTCCATCCCATGGTGAGGGCATTCTGATATGTAGTCTTGAAAGCGTTCCCAAGCTTCTCTGATTGATTCTTCATGTTGTTGTTGGAAAGTTGAAATCTTGGCACGGAGGGCATTCGTCTTGCCCACTGGAAAGAACTTTGCTAGGAAGGCAGTTGAACAGATCGCCCACGAGGTGTTTTTATCTTTGTTGGCGTAAAACCATTGTTTTGCTTTTCCCAAGAGTGAGAATGGGAACAAGCGAAGTAGAATGGCGTCCCTTTCGACTCCTTTGATGGTGAAAGTGCTGCAAATCTCCAGAAAGTGTTGGAGATGAGCGCTTGCGTCTTCATGTGCCTTTCCGCAAAATTGATTAGCTTGCACCATGTTGATCAAAGCTGGCTTGAGTTCAAATCCGTTGTCCCCCACATTGACTGTTGGTCCAGTCCTGATGTTGGCAGTGGTTGGTGCAGAGAACTCGCGGAGTGTCCTGTCGGCCATGGTGTCCAATACTGGTGTTAAGCTTCTCCTTATCTGGCTAACTTCTAGTAGTGGTGCTGAGGGTCTCTTAAGTTTGCGTCTAGTTTTCCTTAGTAAAGCTTCGGGATCCTCAGTGTAGTTGTTCGGAAGTTGGAAACCAGTCATACATCACCCTGCATAAGATATAAAAGATAAACAAAGCTAGGGTAAGTCTATAAAAGTAAATAATTAGTGCATTATCACATGTGTGTAAGTAAAATGATATGTTCTAGCTACCGTTTTAAATGCTGCTAATGCAATGCCCTTATCAATGTTCATAAAGATTTTAATGAAAACCCTAGGTACCATCCCTAGTTGAATTGATGTGGTCCCCGGCAACGGCGCTAGAAATGCTTGTTGACACTCCTTAATGGATTCACTCTAAGAATGAGTCACATAAAATAATAAACTAGTGAAAGCACAAAAGAGTGTACGGGACACTACTAACTCCACTTAACGTCAAGTTGTCATCCCCAACATGAAGCTAGCAATGTAATTATATCAGGGCATTGGATTTAAGAGATAGATATTTATCCGCAAGCGCACAGATAAACATACCCGTTGTAGAGCATTTCACCCAAGCTAGTCTTAGGTATTGTTATTTATATTTTAGCCTAGAGACTAATCAATTCAAGATATGATGGTATGGTAAGGACTTAACAGTATTTAATATGGCACACACTTGTAGTAAGACTGATAACACACTAACTACTATGAACAAGAATCAGGTACAGAGTAAATGATATAGTAAATAATTGATAAAGGATAGCAGAGATCAGATCAATCAAGGATAAACTTAGAACAGTACTGCCTAGCAAGATGATGATTAGAACAGGTATTAATAAGGAACATTCCTAAGTTATTCTAATTACAAGTCATAGCACATTGATTAGTGCAATTATATATGGCAATCATTGGCTAGGTCACATCATATTTATAATCAAGAGGCAACTCCATAGCTAAAGTGTTAAACAAAGTAACCCTTAGACCATGAGTTAACTGAGCCATACTGAACACTATATTCAGGAGGTCGAATACAGAGGACTCAACAGGTCTATCACACCCGCGATCTACCACTCTATCCGGAACATAGGACGTATTCGCAGATAAATAATGTATAGGCACCATGCCTACACAACATTCATCACCCACCCGTTGTACTTTAAGATGAGCGTTATACGAACATGAGTATAAACAATAAGATGAACTATCTATGCCAAATATATAATCAAAGCAGACTATAAGCATTATAACTAAGAATATAATCATTGATGTCTTAATCATATCAATTGTATTGCTATCTAGAACACAATAATGAACAATAAAGTGAACTAGATCATCGAGAAGAACTAGAACATGAACTAGAACAAGATTATGAACTAAAGGATGAACTAGACGATGAACATGAACTAGATGATGAACTAGAACATAAACAATGAAGAACAATGATGAACTAGAAGAGCAATTATGAAATAGATCCATAATGTTAATACAAGAGAGAAGATCTTGGGTTTACCGAGCCTTCTCGTGACTAGATCAGGAATCCAAGCGAAGCTTGCCTCCTCTAATCCTATTCTATCTACTAATCTAGGTGGATGTAGTCCTAAAGCTTCCGATTGATCTCCTTCTGGTTGGTCTAACCCTGATGAATGAATTGCCTGAAACCCTATTGCCTGAGAGGGGGGGTCAGGGGTCTGTTTATATAGCCCTGGGCGATGAATCGTGGCCCTTGGATCAAACCGACTTGAGGTACGGTCGAGATGCATCCTGGAGGTTGGTGGAAGTAGCTTGCAGAGGACGGAACCCAGCGGGCCCAGGGGGCGACCGATCGGTCACCTGGTGGGACCGGTCGGTCCCACCAGTCGGCCTCTGGTGGTGTCCTTCCTTGTGGTGTCTTCTTACGTCCCCTGGAGTCTTCTATAAGTATCCCGACGTGGCGGTTGCGTTATCTCCCGACGGTTTCCTTCTATGGGAAGCTATTGGTGCTAATTTTCTGGTTTAGTCCCTGCAGAACCATAACTCACCAAAACTCATGGAATATTGTCAGTTGAAACCCTAAACCTTTGTTGGTGATCATATTCTTGCCCTTTTCATATTTATTTATCTCTTAATTATGATAGTTAACCAGTGTCAACAGTTAGTCCAACAAAATATCCAACATCGACTATAGCATAATGTCGGCTCAAAAAACAACCTAGACACCACGTCTAATTTGATTTAGGAAGGTATTTTAACCTAAACATTGCTTAAATTAAAAGGCATTTGAAAGCAAGATCACCACTCCTAAACTAGGCACCATGCTTCATTTAAGAGATGTATGAAAGTACTCCAAACCTAAACATATACTATAGCAAATGAGGGTAGCATGAAAGCATTGTAGAGATTTATTCAGATGGTGATGAAAGAGCATGATGAGCATATCTTACAGGTAGGGACAACCAACATAGCAACATGGCAAGAGATATTCTTAGAGAGTCTATTCCCCAAGCTTGGATTTTGTACAAATCAAGATTGGATGAATGGAATTCAATGTTGCATGATGATTGGTTGGACATACCTTGTGTTTGTTGTTCCTTTGTTCTTTTCTGCTCCAGACCTGGAAAGGTTAGTGACAAGAATACCCAAAGGAATATTTTCACAATTATATTTCTATGCTCATTACACAAGGATAGTGTAGCAAAAAGGTGAACACTCATATTTGGGTGGTACCATCTTCTTAAGGGAGTTGGTGAGAAAACTAGGACAAGGGGGTTTTTCTAGTAATATAATGAAACATAAACCTTGCTCACTAGCAGACAAAACTGAGGAACACTCTCTAATGGCAGCATTAAAGGATTACATGATGAGGTTATTAAAATCATCCCACAATGAGCTAAGAGATTATTTATCTAGTGGTCTAAAATGCAGACTCCCAAAAAGGAATGTTCTAGAACAGAATATTCCCAAAATGTAGGCGTAGCTCATAACCAGGTGTTATGATAGGGTGTAACGATTCTACTGATTATAGGTTGCGCTCATGGGGTAGTGATAGATAAGAGTAGAATTCAAAAACAACATTCATAAGAATGAACACAAAAATGATGAAAAGACTGGGACAAAAAAGTAAAAGATAAAAGTATGATTACAAGTTTAAGCAGACTTAAGATCAACTCTCGACCGTTCCCCAGCAACGGTGCCAGAAATTCTTGTTGACACTTACTACCGTTGCTACCAAGAGCTACCTTGGCAACGACACTAGAAAGGCTTAGGTATGTTATCAGAACACAAGAGATAAATCCGCAAGCGCACAGATTAGATACCTGCACTTCACCGGATGTAGACCAAGTTTTATATCGAACCCAAAGGAACAACGTGATAGTCTTAAGTCTATTGCTTAAACCCTAAGCACTAGCAAAAGTGAGAACATAAAAGATAAAGGGGATAACTAGGGTTTCCAGCTCTAATCTCAGGAAGCTATGCGATTATTATTCAACTGTGGATTACGTTGGGAGACCACATCTAGAGTATGGATGTTCCCAAGTAATAAACTCCTGCTCATCCTATAAACGGGAGGTGGACTATGGAAGATTCAACAAGGCTATAAGAGTCACCCTCGCGAGCTACCACTAGTCCGGAATATAGGATACACTATGCTGCGGATACATGGGTGTATGCCGGATCTTGAGTGATGAGTGATTGTCAACTGGGATGATGCGCATGTTCTTTGGCTTGTGTTGTGCAGGTGTTGAGCATGGATACAGTGATCAAAGGCAAGGTGAAGGTCAAGTAGAGACGTGCCGTGCTGATGGACCCAGAGCGGTGAAGGGCAGACGTGAGGCTTGGACTGACGGACTGGTGGCCTGAGGATCGGCCATGGTGGCTGACAGCCTGGGACAGCGACAAGTGAAGACTTGCGTGTGGACGGGGTGCACGGGCGATGCATCCCCTCTACAACCTCGGTTTGGTGGTTGAGCCAGAGAAAACCACCGATGGATAGTTTCCAGGTTTGGGCCACAAAACCTGGGTGCTGCGGGTTTGCCGAGTTTCGGCCACAAAACTCGGGCTGAGGACGGTTTCCAGGTTTGGGCCTCAAAACTTGGGCGCTGGCGGGTTTCTGAGTTTGGGCCACAAAACTCAGGTGATGGACGCCTGGTTTTCCGGTTTGGGCCTCAAAATCGGGGGTTGATCGTGAAGACAGGTTTCCTGGTTTTGGCCTCAAAACCGGGGGCGAGGTCCGTGAAAAGGACGAGCAGAGCGGTGGCGGCACGTGGCGGCAATCGGTGAGGTCGTGTCGAGGCGAAGCTACCTATTGTGCGGGCGTGGCCGTCGGATCAGCATCTTCTTCGAGTTGGTCCAGAATAACCCTAGGGTTTAGCTGGTTCGCTCTGTAATTAACTAGGGGTAGAGTGGGAACTAGAATTAGGATAAGTAGAGGGAGACACCCACCTCCCATCCTATCTCAGTCATTCGCTATTCTCCACTTAGGGTTTTCCTGCTCTCCCAATCCCTGTTGTAGCTACTGAGATCCGCAGAGAACCATACCTCTGTGTTCATGAGATTTTGAGAAAGTGAGACCGTAATCTCACTGTTGTAGCGTGTGGTAGCCACACGGTTGCAAATTCGTGGTGTGATTCGCGTTTTGATTTTGTTCTTCGCGTTCTTCGTTTCTCCATGTTTTTCCCATCACTCGATCTCCCTCTCTACTGCGTCTTTTTGAAATCCACTTGATTCAACTTGTTCTTTATAGTGAGGAGAACATTTCCACCGAAGGAATTCATCTCTACCCTCACGAACAAGTAGTTCGGGTCGATTCAATTTTCTTGGCGCTTTTTCGGTTCATACTCCTTCCCTTTCGAATTCCCGTTGATTGAGTTGATTTGAGCAGATGATTTCTTGGGGATAGTCTCCTAACTACCTCGTGATCATCCTCTCCAAGTTTGGGATCAAGGGATTTTGATTTGGATCGATTTTGGGGAGATTTGGAGAGAAAGCGACTGAAATCGCCCTCTCTGCAAGGTCGCGGACAGTCCACCACCTGACCAGCGGACAGTCCGTGCGTCGTGCTCGAGCCAGACCAGTGGCTGCATGGCTCGGCCACTTTGCCTCTTTTTGACCGGCGGACAGTCCGCAGTAGGAACCTGCGGACAGTCCGGGAGTCGAGCAAAAGTGTTCAACAACCTTGTTGTTTTGTCCATTTGGCCGGCGGACAGTCCGCCACAGACTTGCGGACAGTCCGCAATAGGCACGGACAGTCCGGGACAGGAACTCTGGACAGTCCGGGAACTCGCTGAGTGTTGAGTTTTAGTGCGTTTGCTCTCCTGGCTTTTCCGCTTGATTTTCGGACTTCTCGTTTGGCCCTAGAGTTCACCGAGGAACCTCTCTAGGTATCTTTGCTACTTGTTAGCATAGGTATTTGGAGATTTCTTGACGTAGCCTTCCATCTATGTTCAAGGGTCGGTTTTTGGGGTCGAACTTGATCTGGTGCTTTTGGCAGTTGGCTTGCTTGTGTTTAGTGGTGCCTCGCTGTGATCCTAGGGATCATCCACCCTCTTCCAAGGGTCTTGGGCATCACATTTTCGATCGAAGCTTTTGGGGTTGATTTGTGGGACAAAGGCAAAAGTTTGAGAGAAATTTTTAGGCTCCCATTCACCCCCCTCTAGTCGCCTTGCTTTTGCATTCTTGGTCCTTCATATGCAAGTAATCGAGTCTAAGCACCATGCTTACACGACGACGACTCCTCTAATTCTAGAGTGACTAGATTAGAGTACTCTAATTAGAGTTGCAAGCCAGAAGAATAATAAGAACAAGAGCACTTACTAATAATTAGAAGTTGAAGACCGAAGAATATCCTGATCCAAGCTCTTGACGAACTTGAATCTGCAAGTACAAGCTGAAGAAGTAGATCTGATAGGCCGGAGCTCCTTCTAATCCTCCTCTAATACCTCTCTCTCTCTTCTAATTCTAATCTTGGGATAACTCTCTACAACTAGATGAACTAGAACTAGAAGTAGAAGTAGAACTAGAACTAGATCTAAATCAACTAGAGGGATCTCTATTTCTACTTGAAAACCTAGGGTTTGATATGTAGATGAATAATGAAGACGAAGATGGATATGCCTCCCCAGGGGGGTCTGGGTCTTGTTTTATAGCCCAGTGGTATGAACCGCAGCCCTCGGATCAAACCGACTTCGATCAGCGGTCGAGATACGTAGTAGAGTTGTATTGGAACGCATCACACGAAGAAGGAGAGACTTCCAAGTGGGCCCAGGTCGGTCGGCCTAGGGGTGGGGCTGGCCGGCCCCACCTGGTAGCCACCCGGCATCGCCTTCGTTCGGTTGTCTTCTGGAACCTTCCTTGTTGCCGTAACGCAACTTTGCATTTGTTTGCGTGATTCATCGTGTTGGAGTAAGACTCCACCTCTTTTCATCTGCTGGAAAACTCCCTGGAAAATAGTAATTTACCAAAGCTATGGAATCTGTTAGCTTAGCCCCTGAATTATGTTGCTTTGTGATCACTCTAGGTTGTTCTAGAAGCTTCCAAGTCGTATCCAACAAGGACTCTCTCGTCGGGACTCCAAATGTAGCAAACCATATGTCCGTTTTGCGGATACATGGGTGTATGTCGGATCTTGAGTGATGAGTGATTGTCAACTGGTTTGATGCGCATGTTCTTTGGCTTGTGTTGTGCAGGTGTCGAGCACGGAGACAGTGATCGAAGGCAAGGTGAAGGTCAAGTAGAGACGTGTCGTGTCGATGGACCGGGAGCAGTGAAGGGCGGATGTGAGGCTTGGACTGAGGGACCGGTGGCCTGAGGATCAGCTGTGGTGGCGGACAGCCTGGGATAGCGATGAGCGGAGACTTGCGGGGCACAGTGTTGCTCGGGTCGAGGACCTGGGGACATGTGTTGGTGGACGGGGTGCACGGGCGGTGCATCCCCTCTACGACGTCGGTTTGGCGGTTGAGCCACAGAAAAACCACCGGTGGACGGTTTCCAGGTTTGGGCCACAAAACCTGGGTGCTGCGGGTTTGCCGAGTTTGGGCCACAAAACTCGGGCTGAGGACGGTTTCCAGGTTTGGGCCTCAAAACCTGGGCGCTGGCGGGTTTCTGAGTTTGGGCCACAAAACTCAGGTGATGGACGGCGGGTTTCCTGGTTTGGGCCTGAAAACCGGGGGTTTGTCGTGAAGACAGATTTCCCGGTTTCGGCCTCAAAACCGGGGCCGAGGTCCGTGAAAAGGACGAGCAGAGCGGTGGCGGCACGTGGCGGCAATCGGTGAGGTCACGTCGAGGCAAAGCTACCTATTGTGCGGGTGTGGCCTTCGGATCAGCATCTACTTCGAGTTGGTCTAGCATAACCCTAGGGTTTAGCTGGTTCGCTCTGTAATTAGTTAGGGGTAGAGTGGGAACTAGAATTAGGATAAGTAGAGGGAGACACCCACCTCCCATTGTATCTCAGTCATTTGCTATTCTCCACTTAGGGTTTTCCTGCTCTCCCACATCCCTGCTGTAGCTACTGAGATCCGCAGAGAACCATACCTCTGTGTTCATGAGATTTTGAGGAAGTGAGACCATAATCTCACTGTTGTAGTGTGTGGTTGCCACACGGTTGCAAATTCGTGGATTGATTTGCATTTTGAATTTGTTCTTCATGTTCTGAAGGACCGAATTGGCGACCAGAGGGGGGTGAATGGGAGCCTCAAATTTCTTCTCGAGAAATGATGGCCCTTGTCCTAGAAAATCACCCCAAAAGCGAAGACTCAAACAACCGGTGAGTTCACGACCTACGGATAGGTGGATACCCTAGGAGATGTCCTAGAGGTACAGCGAAACTACCGAAGAACCCCCAAAACCAAGCGCCAAAGCAACGGGGCAAAACTGCACAAGCAAGCTCCTAGAACAATCGAACCTCCGATAACGGAACACCCCACTCCTATGGAGAAGAGGAAAGTGTTTGACCAAAAATACTTAGGCCAACTGGTGGCAAAAGTACCTTGGAAAGGTCCTTAAGAAGTTAGGAAACTAACACAACAAACGGATCTCAAATCGGAGCTCGAACGCAAAAGATACGGACGCTAGAACCGTCGAAACTCCGAAAGAGGAACACTTAACTCCTTTGGAGAAAAAGGAATTGTCCGACCAAAAATACTTTGACCAATGGTGTCAAAAGTACTTTGGAATGATCCTTAAGAAGTTAGAAAACCAACGAAACAAACGGATCACAAATCGGAGCTCGTACGCAAAAGATACGGATGAAATCAGCAAAACTGTGCAGTCGCCGACTGTCCGCTAGTGAACCGCGGACTGTTCGCTATTGAACACCGGACAGTCCGGGAATGAGTCCCGGACAGTCCGCCGTTCAAAAATGAAAACAGCGACCCTGCTGCCCGTGAACAGCCCCGACCCCCGGACAGTCCGGAGATGAGTCTCGGACAGTCCGCCACTGTCCAGAAAGCCCAAAAACAGCTTGGGACAAAACCAAAATCGATTGGATCTTCACCAAGCCGAACGGGGCTGCAACCAAACTTCTCCCAAATGTTCTTCTACGTGTTGGGAAGCTAATTCTAGGATATCATCGCTCCAAACCAAATTATCCATGAGAAATCGGAAGAACACTAGAAAAGGGGGAAGAACGAAGAACGAACGCGATTTTGACCCAATCTATGTGCTCGTGAGGTTAGAGAAGAAATCCTTCGGTGGAAAGAAGGAGCTCACGACATAGAACAATTTGATTCAAACCGAATCGCAAATCGTCGCTCGGAGAGGGAGAACGAAGCAAATCTCCGGGAGGGACAAAACCAAAACGCGAAGAACGAAAACGTGAATTCAATCCAAAATTGCAGCCAACAAGAGGAGGACAAATTTGATCCTTCGATTCGCGAAGATGATGATTTGTATTAGCACTCGGTGTCGGGTTACAAGCCACTCCTCGCAAAAACAAAGCATGGATGGCGAAAAGCTCAAGAATAAGAGCCACTCCTCTCTCTAACCCTAGCCTCCTCTCAAATGAACAAAATGAGAGTGACACCTCCAAGGATGGCTGTCCAACACAGCCCCTTCATCTATATATAGGCACACGTCCAAATGACACAAATGCCCTAACATGAAGTACTAACCCAAATACCCCCTAGGGGTAAAACTGTCCATCTCTGACAGTTTCCATCCGACGGCCACGCCCGCACATCCGGTAGCTTCGCCTTGACGCGACCTCCCTGATGCCGCCACGTGCTGTCATGTCGACCACCGCGCCTTCCTCGTGGATAGCTTCGCCGCCGCGCCAGCCTCCCCATGCCGCCACGCGTCGACCGTCCTTTTGGACCTTCCCCCGGTTTTGAGGCCCAAACCGGGAAGCCTTCCAGCCCAGGTTTTGAGGCCCAAACCTGGAAAGCATCCACCCGAGTTTTGAGGCCCAAACTCATAAACCCGCGAGCCCAGGTTTTGAGGCCCAAACCTGGAAACCGTCCATCCAGAGTTTTGAGGCCCAAACTCGGAAACTGGCCATCCTGAGTTTTGAGGCCCAAACTCGGAAACCGTCGAGAGTAGCTTTTTGAGGCTCAACTACCAAACCTGCACCATAGACGGAGTGTGGTTCTCAAACCCCGACCACCGGCACTGATGCCGATGCATGTCTAGCCTCCACGCTAGGCACAACGCCTTCGCCTTCCGTCTTGACTTGGCCGATGGCACTTGCGCCGCACGCAAGCCCGTGTCCGACCTCCCGCCAAGTGCCACGACGCCATCATCTTCGCCCTGACTCGGCCAATGCACCGCACATCCCCATGTGCTCTCGCTCGCCGATGCCACGTGCCAACTACCACAGCTGGTCCTCTGGCCTCTTGGTCCGTCGGTCCAAGCCTCACGTCTGCCCTTCACCGCTCTGGGTACATCAGCATGGCACGTCCGCCGCATGGCACGCCCATCCTTCACCATTCCCGGTCCGTCGGCACGGCACGTCTCTACTTGACCTTCACCTCGCCATCGACCACTATATCCGAGCTCAACACCTGCACATCAATACAGCCAAGAGACACATGTTGCACACACACACCAACACAGAAACACCACAACTCAACGCCACCGGTTAGTCATAAGCATTAAGCACATAGCGAGATAATGACTCAATCGGGAAAAGCCTCAAACCTTCCTCATCAAAGTCAACCATTCATCATATATGTTCTCACATTCTTTGTTTTCCACGATTTTCTCGTCACTCGATCTCCTTCTATTCTGCGTCTTTTTGAAATCCACTTGAATCAACTTGTTCTTTGATGTGAGGAGAACATTTCCACCGAAGGAATTCATCTCTACCCTCACGAACAAGTAGATCGGGTCGATTCAAGTTTCATGGCGCTTGTTCGATTCATACACCTTCCCCTTCGATTTCCCGTTGATTGAGTTGATTTGAGCGGATGATTTCTTGGGGATAGTCTCCTAACTATCTTGTGATCATCTTCTCCAAGTGTGGGATCAAGGGATTTTGGTTTGGACCGTTTTTGGGAGGATTTGGGAAAGGGGCGAACAAAATCGCACTTTTTGTTCACTCGCGGACAGTCCGTCGTTGAGCCGCGGACAGTCCGTGCGTCAGGTTCCGGCCGAGTCAGTGGTCGTGACTCTCGGCTGTGTTGCCTCGGCTTCACCGGCGGACAGTCCACAGTTGGTGACCGCGGACAGTCCGGGATCGAGCAGGGGACTTTCAGCAGCAGTGTTGTTTCCCAGTTTTGGCCAGCGGACAGTCCGCCCAAGGCGCGGACAGTCCGGGACCAGGAGTCCGGACAGTCCGGGATTTGGCTGAGTGTTGTGTTTTAGTGCGTTTGCTTTCCCAGCTTTTCCGTTTGGTTTTCGGACTTCTCATTTGGCCCTATAGTTAACCAAGGAACCTCTCTTGGTATCTTTGCTACTTGTTAGCATAGGTATTTGGGGATTTCTTGACGTAGCCTTCCATCTACGTTCGAGGGTCGGTTTGTAGGGTTGAACTTGCACCGAAGCTTTTGGCATTTGACTTGCTCTTGTCTTGTGGTGCCTCGCTGTGATCCTAGGGATCCCTCTTCCAAGGGTCATGGGCATCACGGTTCGGTCGAAGTTTTGGGGGTTGATTTTTGGGACAAAGGCCAAAGTTTTGAGAGAAATTTTTAGGCTCCCATTCACCTCCCCCTCTGGTTGCCTTGCTTGTGCATTCTCGGTCCTTCAATTGGTATCAGAGCGGGTTAAGGATCTTCCACCTTAGCCGGTTCCAGATCCACAGAAGGCGACATGGATCACGGCGTGGGCAAACCGCCATTTTTTGATGGGACGAACTATGCGTATTGGAAGATACGCATGTCGGCCTATCTTCAGAGCATGGGTGCTTCTGTCTGGGAGATTTGCAACAAGGAAGATTACGTGGTCTTGGCTGCTCGTGCTACTCAGCTGCTGATCGATGAGCACGATGCCAATAGCCGAGCCTGTAATGCTCTTTTCTCCTGTTTGAGCATGTCTGAGCTTGATCGCGTTTCTCACCTCCCCACGGCTCGTGAGATTTGGGCAACCCTCATGAGCTTTCATGAGGGAACCACTCAAGTCAAATCCCGTCTCTACGAGTCGCACAAGCGGGAGTATGAGAACTTTCGACACATGCCTGGCGAGAGCTTAGAAAGTTTATTTGCTCGCTTTCAGGTGATTGTCAACACGATGAGGGCTAACAAGGAGCTGTTGCCTTTCGATGATCATGAGAGGGCTCTCAAGCTTTTGCATACTCTCGATCGGTCGGTATGGGACTCGAAGGTTCAGGCGATCATCGAATCACCTAACTATGAGACCCTCACATGCGACGAGCTCTTCAGTAAGCTCAAGTCTAGTGAGATTGATGCCATGGCGAGGGCTTCTTATGAAAATCCTTCTAGCTCGTCGATGGCTTTGCTTTCTGGCTCTTCTGCTAACCCCTCTGGAGGCTTTGCTTTGTCTTCTCTTCTTTCTGTCATAGAGGAGCAGCTGGAGTTCATGGGAGACGATGAGTTGGCTTTGCTTGCCAACCAGTTCTCGCGGTTCCACAACAACAGCATGAACCGACGTCGTGGAGGAGGACACGCTGGGTGTTTCGAGTGTGGCGATCCAAACCACTTCATCGCCAACTGCCCAAAGAAGAACAAGCAAGCGGCGGGCAAGGGCAATCGTGGCCACAAGTACGACTTCGGCTGGCACAAGGAGAAGCACGCTCCTCCCAAGCACGAGCAGAAGGGCGGCTTCAACAAGGAGTACATCAAGAAGAAGTACATGGAGAAAGCCCAGGCCGAGCAGCGTGCTTTCTTCGCCACTCTCAGCGACGTCGATGACTCGGATGACGACTCCGCTGTTTCAAGCGACGACAAGTCCGAGAAGAAGAAGAAGATCGAGGACAAGCTGAACGGCCTCTGCTTCTTCGTCGACAACGAGGGCTTTTGCACCATGGCCCTCGGCAAGGATGTCCATAGTAAGCTGGAGGAGACCCCTCGGAATGACGACGACGATGACGACACCTCTCAGGTATCTCAGACCCCTAATGAACTTGCTGCTAAGGTTGATAAGCTTACTGCCGCTCTTCTTAGTCAAGATAAGCTGCTTAGGCATGCTGCTAAAGAGCGGAAGGAGTTTAGGCAG
The DNA here is from genome assembly GCA_009763385.1 of Coix lacryma-jobi var. lacryma-jobi. Lineage (NCBI taxonomy): Eukaryota > Viridiplantae > Streptophyta > Magnoliopsida > Poales > Poaceae > Coix > Coix lacryma-jobi. The sequence continues at coordinate 96,549,632 of CM019829.1, forward strand.
AAGTGAGAGGATATGGTGAAGGAACTTGAGCTGGCCAAGTCCACTGTTGTCGTAACTGAGGAGGATGAGTGTGAGATGTGCTCCAAGCATATGACTGACCTTCTCACTTCGAGGGGGAAGTATGTTGCTTTGGTTGGAGAGGTGGATGAGCTTAGAGCTATATCCTCAGTGCTTGGTGTGTGCAAGTCTTGTGCAGGCTTGCAATCCGAGTTGGCAGAGAAGAATGCCAAGATTGTGTCTCTTGAGAAGGCCAGCTCGGGTAGCACTTGTGTGTCTAGGTGCGCTTTGTGTGAGGGTTTGGAGATGGAGATTGCTAATGTCAAGCATGACAAGATGCAAACCGAGGAAGAAAACACATACCTTCGGACCATCTTGTCATGGGTGTCTAGTGGTGAGCCGCAGCTTGGAATGATGATTGCCCAATTTAAGCGTGCTGCTGGAGGCCCAGGTGTAGGTTTTGCTCAGGATGTTGAGTGTGCTTCATCTTTTGGTAAGATTGGAGAGTCGAGTGGTCTTAACCCAAGTGAGAAGCCCAACTCCACCACAACTCCCAAACTAACCAAGATTCCACCCAAAGAGCCTGTCAAGCCTAACACCGAGGATGGGATGTTTGTTGAACCTCCAAGAGCTCCACCCAAGAAACAGACATGGGCTCCAAAACCAAACCACCTCAAGAACAAGCTGGACACTATGCCACTAACCTAGGAGGAGCTCATGCCACAGAAAGGGCAAAGTGATCCACATCCACTACCGTGAGTACCAACAACCCTTATGAGAGTGGTGAGGTACCATTGTGAGCACTGTGGGAGAGATGGACACTTGAGGGAGTATTGCTTTCGGCGCAAGAGAGAGGAGCGCCGTGCCAGGGAGATGAACAATGCGGACATGTACCATCCTTTCCATGATGTACATGTGCCGAATGTTCAGAGGAGAGCTGCTAGGCCTAGAGGTCCAATGCCTCAAGGTCCTAGGCCACAGGGAGGTTTTGCCCGGCGGGATCCTAGCTTTGCAGGATATGGACCCTATGGCAGTGGTTTTGTTGAGCGTTACCCTCCACCACGTTTTGAGTATCGCAATGAACGCTCTTTCCTTAGCGGACCACATTTTCCTGTGCGTAGTGATCGCTTTCTCCGTAGGCGTGCTAGGAATGGTTTTTCTACTAACCGTTCTTTTGAGCAGCCGGCCCAACACTTGTATTCTTCCTATTTCACTCACCCCAGTGTTGGACCGTATGCTCACCATATGTCTTTTTATTGATGTAGGTAAAACGATTGGAGGACATTTGGTTGGTGGATTCCGGTTGTTTGAGGCACATGACCGGAAATGCCAAGTGGTTCTCCAGTCTTAGTCCTGTTGCCGGAAAGGAGTTTATCACCTTCGGTGACAATAGCAAAGGTAAAGTGTTGTCTTGTGGGTCGGTGCGAGTTAATGGGCACTTTGTGTTGCGTGATGTTGCTCTTGTTTCTAACTTGCATTTTAACCTTCTTTCAGTTTCACAACTTTTCGATGATGACTATGAGATTCGTTTTAAGCCGAATCTCAGTCGTATTTTGGATCCTCAGGGCAATCTTGTATGTTCGATTTCACCCTTTGGGAAAGTCTTTCATGCGAATTTCTCGGAGTCGTTTGGAATTTCTCGTTGTCTTTTGGCTGGACCTTCCTCCTCTGATCTTTGGAAGTGGCATAGGAGACTCGGTCACCTGAGCTTCAACTTGCTTGCAAGGCTTAGTTCACTTGGCCTAATCCGAGGATTGCCCAAGTTGTCCATGGAGAAGGATCTTGTTTGCCATTCTTGTAGATATGGGAAAATGGTTGCCGCTCCCCACCATCCGGTGAATCAGGTTATGACTAAGCGCCCTGGAGAGCTTTTGCATATGGACTTTGTTGGTCCGGCTCGGGTGAGCTCAGTTGGGAGGAAGTGGTATGTGCTTGTTGTTGTTGACGATTTTTCGAGATATTCGTGGGTTTTCCTTTTAGCTGAGAAAACTGAGACTTTCTCTTTTGCTCGCAATCTAATTTTGCGTCTTCATAATGAGTTCCCTAAGAACTCAATGCGAGCTATTCATAGTGATAATGGTACCGAGTTCAAAAACTCGGGTTTTGAGAAGTTTTGTGACTCTTTGGGTTTGGAGCATCAGTTTTCTTCTCCCTAAGGAAGAATCGGACCCTTGTTGAGATGGCCAGGACGATGCTCGATGAGCATAGGACTCCTAGGCGGTATTGGGCCGAGGCTATGAACACTACATGCTATATTTCCAATCGCATTTTTCTCCGAGCTTTCTTGAAAAAGACTTCTTATGAGTTGCGTTTTGGAAAACAGCCCAAAGTGAGTTATTTTAGAGTTTTTGGTTGCCACTATTTTATACTCAAGAAAGGCAACCTGGACAAATTTGAGTCTTGTTCTTCTGACGGTGTATTATTGGGTTATGGCACTCATACTCGTGCATATCATGTACTTAACCTTGATACTAACCGAGTCATGGAGACATCAGATGTCACCTTCGACGAGACCATGGTTTGTCCTTCTTCTAGATTTGAGCGTTCAGGTGATCATGAGGTTGGCGAACTTCTTTTTGATGACGAGAACGAGGGTGCTGAAGGGATGGATGATCCAGCACCACCTCCACCTACTGTGCCGCAAGGATCGACTTCTACTACGACGACTCACGACCCCAACCCCTCTTCGTCGACTACTTGGGGGCCGTGGGATCCGCCACCTTGGGCTGTACCATTTGTACCCGAGAAGGCGCCAGCTACTATTGAGGGGGAGGTTTCTTCAGCTCAGGAGGCACCACGACACATCCAGCGCCAACACCCGCCTCAACATTATGATTGGCAGCATCAATGAACGTGTCACTCGGTCAAGGTCACAACAAATCTCTCACTTTGCTCATTCTGCATTTGTTGCTGATTTTGAACCTCGAGATGTTGGACATGCTTTATCTAATCCGGATTGGGTTAATGCCATGCATGAGGAGTTAGAAAATTTTGAGAGAAATCGGGTTTGGGTTTTGGTTCCACCTCCTCCTGAGTGTCACCCTATTGGTACAAAATGGGTTTTCAAAAACAAACAAGGAGAGGATGGCCACATTGTGAGAAATAAGGCCAGACTTGTAGCCCAGGGGTATAGTCAAAAGGAGGGAATAGACTGAGGAGACTTTTGCTCCTGTAGCTCGTTTGGAGGCAATTAGGATACTCTTGGCTTTTGCTGCATCCAAAGGGTTTAAACTTTTTCAAATAGATGTCAAGAGTGCCTTCCTAAACGGCTACATAGAAGAAGAGGTGTATGTGAAACAATCCCCGGTTTCGAAAATCCCAAGTTTCCAAACCATGTTTTTAAACTTCACAAAGCTTTGTATGGTTTGAAACAAGCCCCTAGAGCCTGGTATGATAGGTTGAAAACCTTTTTGCTTGATAAGGGTTTTAAAATGGGATGTGTGGATAAAACGCTTTTTCTCCTCAAGCAAGGAAATGACACTCTCTTGGTCCAGATTTACATGCATGATATTATTTTTGGTGGTTCTTCTCACCCTTTGGTTGCCAAGTTTGCAGATCTTATGAGCAGGGAGTTTGAGATGAGCATGATGGGTGAGTTGACATTCTTTCTCGGGTACACCAAGGACATATTGAAGAAGTTCGATATGGGTGAGGCCAAGCCTCTTCCAACACCCATGTCGACCACGACGGCCCTTGATGCGGACAAGGATGGAGAAGTTGTGGACCAGAAGGAGTACCGTAGTATGATCGGATCGCTGTTGTACCTGACGGCGACACGCCCGGACATCCAGTTTGCGGTGTGTCTTTGTGCACGATTTCAGTCGACGCCGCGCACTTCTCACCGTCAGGCTGTCAAGTGCATTATGAGGTACTTATGCTTCACACCTGAGTTTGGGATTTGGTATTCTGCTTCCTCCACCCTCTCCCTTTGTGGTTATTCTGATGCCGATTTTGCTGGTTGCCGACTTGATCGCAAGTCCACTTCTGGGACTTGTCAGTTTATTGGCTCTTCTCTTGTGTCTTGGTCTTCTCGCAAGCAGTCTAGTGTCGCTCAGTCTACCACAGAGGCTGAATATGTTACTGCGGCTAGTTGTTGTTCTCAATTGTTGTGGATAATGGCCACTTTACGTGATTTTGGTCTGAACTTTTCTCGTGTTCCATTGCTTTGTGACAGCACGAGTGCGATTAGCGTTGCTAAGAACCCTGTGCTGCACTCTAAGACCAAACACATTGATGTGCACTTTCATTTCTTGCGAGACCATTATGAGAAGGGTGATATCGACCTTCACCATGTCGATACTCATTTTCAGTTGGCAGATATTTTTACCAAGCCTTTGGACCAATCAACCTTTGCTAGGTTGAGAGGTGAGCTTGGTGTGTGTTTCCCATTATAGTTGGGGGAAACATTTTAGATCTTGTATCATTGTCTGACTTCTTTTGCCTTGTTTCTATTTTATCATTTTTGAATTCTCTTTTCAAGATTCATGTATATAATCTAGAATGCGACTATGCCTTATTTAGTGTATGTTCCGATGCCATATGATGATGCTTGTAGCTTATGCTCTTTTCTGATCATTGAAACATGTTGTGAGCTGAGCTATTTTTTAAAAATGGTGAATTTGCTTAATGAACATAAAACTTGAAATTGTTCATCATTGAGATTGGCAACTAGCATGTGTAGGATGTGCTGAAATCACTTGTGCTTTTCATATATGCTAGGTTGCTATGTCTCTAGTTCTGAGTCCTTCACTTGCTTGGTATGTTTATATTCTGTCTTTAAATTGAACCAAGTTTAAGTGAATATATTGAAAAGATCGAGATGGGATTGCTTGTCACCACATCACGGTATCGAGACTGTTTCTCATTGGATTTTGAGTTAAAATTGAGCCGTGTCACGTAATACCGAAACTGTTGCTTTAAGCTTCTGATTGCTTCTGCATAGGCTTAGCATGGTTGAAAAGTTAGGCAATGACAAGCTTTCAACCTCTCGCGATCACATGCTGAATTTTGAACTTGTGTAAATTAACCACTGCAACTCCGATAAAATTTGCATACACAAGTCTATGTTTCATTCTAGGGAGAATTGGCCCTGGGACATTCCGAAAGGCCTAAATTGGCCGGTGCACACATACACTTTAAATATTTGCCAGAAGACACTATGGTTTCGTGTAATTGGGCCAATAGACATCGACCCTCGTCCAATATTTTTATAAAATAGATATAAAATTATATAAGTGCCAAAAAATTATAATATAATTTTTTGGACACTCTACATGATAAGAGCTACATACTAAAAATATTATTTTGCGCTGAAATGATCATTTTGCCCCCACTTCATAAATAAACAAAGATAATCATGGTTAATTTGCTTATATGATTGTAGGTCACTACAAATCTTGGGACAAATCATAGAATGCGTACATCAACAAATCTTGACAATGCGAAAAATATTAGCTCAAAATAATAAAGTTTATAATGACATATTTAGCATGACTGAATTATAGATTTATCTCTTGTGGAGCTTAATTGATATATTAAACTTTGTTATTTTGATATGATATTTTTATGATAGACAAGATTTGGTGATGTATGCATTCTGTGATTTTGTCAGTATTTTTAATATATTACAAATAAATTAACTAATTAATCATGGTTATCTTTGTTTATTTATGAAGTGGGGGCAAAATGATCATTTCAGCGCAAAATAATATTTTTAGTATGTAGTTCTTATCATGTAGAGTGTCAAAAAAAATTATATTATAATTTTTTGGCACTTATATAATTTTATATCTATTTTATAAAAATATTGGATGTGGGTCGATGTCTATTGGCCCAATTACACGAAACCATAGTGTCTTGTGGCAAATATTAAAAGTGGATGTGTGCACCGGCCAATTTAGGCCTTTCGGAATGTCCCAGGGCCAATTCTCCCTTCATTCTATAGCATGATGATTGAACTTTGCTAGGGGTTGTTCACCTTGTATCCTTTAGCACTTGGTTGACTTCCTATCTACACATGTGTAGTGCTATTCTGATGGTGAATACCTTTTTGGATAAACCTGCTCACATTGCTCATATGTTCATATCTCGTATTTGGTGATCAGTTTGAGCCTTTGCTAGCATTTTGTGCGTATTGTTGAGCCATTGGATCAACACTTTGTAGAGCATTTTCTCATTCCATCGACTATATTCCTGAAGCTGCTAATACGCATTTCTGACTCATATGCATTTGGAGGGGAGACATTTACTTTATAGTGCATTATCAACTAAGGGGGACAACTTTGGCAAATCATGCATGTCTCAGTTGTATGCACTATTGAAGGGGGAGTTTGCTCGTTTGGTTTGTAGCATTTTTCTAATTGGTTTGGAGCGTTTTTGTAGCTAGTTGTGTTGAGCCTTTGCCTCTTTCTTGAGGGACTAGCATTTTTGCCTATAGGCCTTTCATTTGGTATCGAGCTTTCTCGCTAGCGGTGTTGAGCCCGTTCTGCCTCTTATTGAGGGCTAGCTCCATTTTGCTTGAATTTCAATTGGTATCGAGCTTTCCTGCTAGCGTTGTTGAGCCTGTTCTACCTCTTCTTGAGGGCTAGCTTTGCTCTTCTTGGTTGCGTCGAGCCGTTGCCCATGTCTTTGGGGACCAAGTTGTTTCGCTCTTTCACTTGACCTTCTTCTGGCTTTGTTATGCTTTTGGGTCATTTGGACAAGTTCTCTACTTCTTCTTCTTCTTCTTCTTCCTTCTTCTATCTTCATTATGATTTGTGTTGGTAGTTGACAATGCACTCATCAAGGGGGAGATTGCAGATACTTAGGTGTATGCTGGATCTTGAGTGATGAGTGATTATCAACTGGTTTGATGCGCATGTTCTTTGGATTGTGTTGTGCAGGTGTCGAGCACGGAGACAGTAATCGAAGGCAAGGTGAAGGTCAAGTAGAGACGTGCCGTACTGATGGACCGGGAGTGGTGAAGGGCGGACGTGAGGCTTGGACTGAGGGACCGGTGGCCTGAGGATCAGTTGTGGTGGCTGACAGCCTGGGACAGCGACGAGCGGAGACTTGCGGGGCACAGTGTTGCACGGGTCGAGGACCTGGGGACATGTGTTGGTGGACGGGGTGCACGGGCCCGTGCATCCCCTCTACGGCGTCGGTTTGTTGGTTGAGCCACAGAAAAACCACCGGTGGACGGTTTCTAGGTTGGGGCCACAAAACCTGGGTGCTGCGGGTTTGCCGAGTTTGGGCCACAAAACTCGGGCTGAGGACGGTTTCCAGGTTTGGGCCTCAAAACCTGGGCGCTAGCTGGTTTCTGAGTTTGGGCCACAAAACTCAGGCGATGGACGGCGGGTTTCCCGGTTTGGGCCTCAAAACCGAGGGTTGGTCATGAAGACAGGTTTCCCGGTTTCGGCCTCAAAACTGGGGGCGAGGTCCATGAAAAGGACGAGCAGAGCGGTGGCGGCACGTGGCGGCAATCGGTGAGGTCACGTTGAGGCGAAGCTACCTATTGTGCGGGTGTGGCCGTCGGATCAGCATCTACATCGAGTTGGTCCAGCATAACCCTAGGGTTTTGCTGGTTCACTCTGTAATTAGTTAGGGGTAGAGTGGGAACTAGAATTAGGATAAGTAGAGGGAGACACCCACCTCCCATTGTATCTCAGTCATTTGCTATTCTCCACTTAGCGTTTTCCTGCTCTCCCACATCCCTGCTGTAGCTACTGAGATCCGCAGAGAACCATACCTCTGTGTTCATGAGATTTTGAGGAAGTGAGACCGTAATCTCACTGTTGTAGCATGTGGTTGCCACACGGTTGCAAATTCGTGGTTTGATTCGCGTTTTGAATTTGTTCTTCGCGTTCTTCATTTTTCCATGATTTTCCCATCACTCGATCTCCTTTTATTCTGCGTCTTTTTGAAATCCACTTGAATCAACTTGTTCTTTGATGTGAGGAGAACATTTCCACCGAAGGAATTCATCTCTACCCTCACGAACAAGTAGATCGGGTCAATTCAAGTTTCATGGCGCTTGTTCGATTCATACACCTTCCCCTTCGATTTCCCGTTGATTGAGTTGATTTGAGTGGATGATTTCTTAGGGATAGTCTCCTAACTATCTTGTGATCATCTTCTCCAAGTGTGGGATCAAGGGATTTTGGTTTGGACCATTTTTTGGAGGATTTGGGAAAGGGGCGAACAAAATCGCACTTTTTGTTCATTCGCGGACAGTCCGTCGTTGGGCCGCGGACAGTCCGCGCGTCAGGTTCCGGCCGAGTCAGTGGTCGTGACTCTCGGCTGTGTTGCCTCGGCTTCACTGGCGGACAGTCCGCAGTTGGTGACCGCGGACAGTCCGGGATCGAGCAGGGGACTTTCAGCAGCAGTGTTGTTTCCCAGTTTTGGCCAGCGGACAGTCCGCCCAAGGCGCGGACAGTCCGGGACCAGGAGTCCGGACAGTCCGGGATTTGGCTGAGTGTTGTGTTTTAGTGCGTTTGCTTTCCCGGCTTTTTCGTTTGGTTTGCGGACTTCTTGTTTGGCCTTATAGTTAACCAAGGAACCTCTCTAGGTATCTTTGCTACTTGGTAGCATAGGTATTTGTGGATTTCTTGACGTAGCCTTCCATCTACGTTCGAGGGTCGGTTTGTTGGGTTGAACTTGCGCCGAAGCTTTTGGCATTTGACTTGCTCTTGTCTTGTGGTGCCTCGCTGTGATTCTAGGGATCATCCACCCTCTTCCAAGGGTCGTGGGCATCACGGTTCGGTCAAAGTTTTTGGGGGTTGATTTTTGGGACAAAGGCCAAAGTTTCGAGAGAAATTTTTAGGCTCCCATTCAGCCCCCCCTCTGGTCGCCTTGCTTGTGCATTCTCGGTCCTTCACATTTCGATGGTCTCGACGAGCTCTTCGTAAAGGTGTGCTATGTTTCATCACTTGAGATACTTTTGTATAGTGAAATATTGGTAACCCTGCAAAACAAGTGAGAACAACACAACTCGTGGAACTTGTTAGAATCAAACCCTACAACTATGCTTTATGGTTCATTTCATATCCTTCTATGCATTAGTTGATGGTATAATATTGACTGTAAGGACCGTCAACAAGACGTGAAGGATGGACGTGAGCAACTGCACGACATCGCTACGACGCGCACGTCTACACCGAGACGTCTTCCGCTGCAAGTGCGCGTCTAGTGGTAATCCCGTGATCTATAACTAGCAGTAGTTCCTGGTTTATGGGGTCAAAAATTTTTGTTTTGCGGCTAGCGTAGCATCCTTGTAACCCTTCAGTGGCAATAGATTCGTTTCTGTGCATATAGAGATATGCGCGGTTGTAGATCAGTCTCTAGTCTTGATTCGTGATCTTGCAGTGTTGGTCATGTAACGATCTACTCCTACCGGTCGGAATTCCGCCATTGGAGTTAAGTGATACGTGTAAATCCAATCATGGCAAGATGAAGGCCAATCAGATTGATCAAATCGAATCTAGGTCAACAGCTGGGTGCATGAGATGTGCGGCGGCATGACGAAATCTGCAAAAGGAGCGTTGTTCGTTAAAACGGTCGTAATTTTTGCATACGAACTCAGATTGAGATGAACTTTAAACGAAAATTGATCTACAGAAAATTTTACATCTGATTCTCACCAGTCTTAGCCAGTTTCATTAAATTTAGATTTGCGAAAAAGGGCCGGGAAAATTATGTTTTCTATGATTCAAGATTAGACGTAGGGAACGTTTAACTCTTTATGCAGGGATTCAGTTACTAGTATGGCCCTATTGTGCTTGTGATGCATGTATGTAATTGTTTCTTGGCTTGCATGTCATGTAATATGACAATATGGCAGGAGCTACATAGATATTGTCATCAATTTGATGTACTGGCCTGGGTGCCAAATTGTGATGAGCCTACTCGCGACTATTTAATTACTTTATTAATTACGCTAGTTGTAGCTAGTCTTGGTGGATTCATTGCTGTAGGATGGCATACATGTATCATGTAGATGGAGATCATTGTGGTGAATAGATTGGTGGAGATGGAGATCTCCAAAGGGACACTGGGCTATACCAAGTCATATATGTGTTTATGATATTCTCTTATTATGTTCTACTTTCACGTGCGATTCATGTTTTTTGTCTACATGCGGTAGTGAAAGTGTAGAACAATCCCCCAGTAATGTTCAAGTCATATGCTTCCCCAAACCTTGCACTTCATATGTCTTGTACAATCGGTGGCGCGCCTATGAAATTATGGTGTCACTGGTTTTCCTTGACTAGGCAGGTTCATATCGGATACTTACTGTAGAAGGGTTGGTTGCTTGAACAAGGTCATCCTAACGGTTAGGGACCTTGAAGCATAAGGAGTTGAGCACGCATAGAGATATTGGCCAACAACAAGAGTCATATGTGATATGATTAGCAAAGAGTTGCTTACCGATCTACCATGTCCACTAGCTGTAACAACCCAAAAATTTGGACTTTTTAAAATTTTTCTATGATTATGTGGAGCATGTAGGTGCTAGGTGAACCGGAAACAATTTATAAATAAATTGTTGCATTCATATAGTATTGCTTGTAGGAGTTTGCCGGAGATTCGTTTTACAACTTAAGTCTTATGTTGTGGAGCAAATGACCGTAGCAATCTCCTTGTATTTCTTTTGGGATTATCTCGAGTCTCACTCAAAGATCCCCGACCTTTTATTATGACCACCATCGGATCAGATTGCCCTAGCCCTAACGACCTCTAGTGGACTACTACGATGAGTTAGCTTGATAATCATACATAGATACAGGACCTAGGTAAAAGGCAAGAATGCTCCCTCTAGGAACTCTCGGATCCCGACCCTAATCCTTGACATATCCCTATGTAACCTCTATATGAATCTCCATCAAGACCACTTCCAAACTCTCCCCGGTCTCTCTCACAACTCTTTTAAACTTCACCCGACCTCTTTTGAGTTTCCCCTCAAAAGTTTATCGGAATCTTGTCAAACCCCTTTCGAATCCTATTTCGATTTCCTCGAATTCCCTAATTCGGAAATAGGCAAACCCTCCTCCCATCTCTTGGGCTGAAATCCCTTCTCCTCCTTCCCCTTTATCCTCATTGCGGCCTAGCTCACCACCCTGGCCCAACCGGCTCTCTCACCTCCCTTCCTTTCCATAGGCCCAACCGGTCTGCCCCTTCACCTTTTCTCTCTCCCTTTGGGCCGTCACACGCCTAGGCCCAACTCCCCCCTTCCTCTGCCGCGGCCCAACTCACCGTTTGGCCTAGCCGCACACCCCTGCCCCAAAACCCTAGCTGCCTCGTGCTCCAGGAGCCGCCGCTGCCAACGGGCGCGCGTCCGCGCAACGCCTCCACCTCGCGACGACGCCCTCTGCCTGCTCGTCAGATGCGTGTCGCGTGGCCGCCCCATGGCATGGACGACGAGGATGGTCGGCACCTCGAAGCCTTAGCCTATAAAAAGCCATGGCCACCACTTCCTCCTCTCCTTCCCCTACGGCGCCACCATCAGTCCCTTGCTCCACTCTGGCAGCCGCCACCGCACCAAACCACCTCGGTCGTCGCCCCACTGGCCCTGGCCGCCTTGCTGCTGCTGGCCGCTCCACCCGGCCGAAGCCACCTCCAACCGGCCACGCCGCGTCCTCGTCACGCCGCGGCCCCATGACGACCGCGTCGACCACGCCGACCGCAGCTCCTTGGCGTGCATCCTCCGTGCCGGCGCTCATGCCTCATGACGCCACGACGCGACGTCACCCATGTCAACGAACTGCAACTCCCGCGACCGCCTTCACCGACCATACCCCGAGCACCGGCCCTCAACGTCCCTGAGCCATGCCACGATCGCAATGACACCATTCCCGAGCCGACGCCATGGCGAGGACCTTGCCGAGCTCGCGCTGACGGCGGGCACTGCTCCCCGCCGGCCGCGACGCCGTCTCTTGTACCCTACGGCTGACCACCAACAGCTCCGAGCACCACCGACCCGCGCCGAGAACGTCAACACTCGGTCGTCCGCAGTTCGCTCCGGTCTCGCCTCAACTTCCCTCAGTGGACGCAGCAACGCCTAGCCATGGTCACAGCAGCGTCATCTCCACTCGCCCTCGCTGGTTCATTGTTGACACTCCTTAATGGATTCACTCTAAGAATGAGCCACATAAAATAATAAACAAATGAAAGCACCAAAGAGTGTACGGGACACTACTAACTCCACTTAACGTCAAGTTGTCATCCCCAACATGAAGCTAGCAATGTAATTATATCAGGGCACTGGATTTAAGAGATAGATATTTACCCGCAAGCGCACAGATAAACATACCCGTTATAGAAGCATTTCACCCAAGCTAGTCTCAGGTATCGTTATTTATATTTTAGCCTAGAGACTAATCCATTCAAGATATGATGGTATTGTAAGGACTTAACAGTATTTAATATGGCACACACTTATAATAAGACTGATAACACACTAATTAATATGAACAGGAATCAGGTTACAGAGTAAATAATATGATGAATAATTGATAAAGGATAGTAGAGATCAGATCAATCAAGGATAAACTTAGAACAATACTGCCTAACAAGTGATGATTAGAACAGGTATTAATAAGGAACATTCCTAAGTTATTCTAATTACAAGTCATAGCATACATTGATTAGTGCATTATATTTGGCAATCATTGGCTAGGTCACATCATATTTATAATCAAGAGACAACTCCATAGTTAAGGTGTTAAGCAAAGTAACCCTTAAACCATGAGTTAACTGAGTCATACTGAACACTATATTCGGGAGGTGGAATATAGAGGACTCAACAGGTCTGTCACACCCGCGATCTACCACTCTATCCGGAACATAGGACGCATTCGCAGATAAATAATGTATAGGCACCACGCCTACACAACATTTATCACCCACCTGTTGTACTTTAAGATGAGCGCTATACGAACATGAGTATAAACATAAAGATGAACTATCTATGCCAAATATATAATCAAAGCAGACTATAAGCATTATAACTAAGAATATAATCATTGATGTCTTAATCATATCAATTGTATTGCTATCTAGAACATGATAATGAACAATAAGGTGAATTAGGTCATCGAGAAGAACTAAAGTACGAACTAGAACATGAACTAGAACAAGATTATGAACTAGATAGTGAACTAGATGACGAACATGAACTAGACGATGAACTAGAACATAAATAATGAAGAACAATGATGAACTAGAAGAGCAATTATGAAATAGATCCATAATGTTAATACAAGAGAGAAGATCTTGGGTTTACCGAGCCTTCTCGTGACTAGATCAGAAATCCAAACGAAGTTTGCCTCCTCTAATCCTATTCTATCTACTAATCTATGTGGATGTAGTCCTAAAGCCTCCGATTGATCTCCTTCTGATTGGTCTAACCCTGATGAATGAATTGCCTGAAGCCCTATTGCCTGGAGAGGGGGGTCAGGGGCCTGTTTATATAGCCCTGAGCGATGAATCGTGGCCCTTGGATCAAACCGACTTGAGGTACGGTCGAGATGCATCCTGGAGGTCGGTGGAAGTAGCTTGCAGAAGACGAAAGCGTGTGGGCTCCGTGGCCGACCGACCGGTGGGACCGGTCGGTCCCACAGGTAAGCCTCATGTGGTGCCCTTCGTTGTGGTGTCTTCTTACGTCCTCTGGAGTCTTCTAGAAGTATCCCGACGTGGCGGTTGCGTTATCTCCCGACGGTTTCCTTCTATGGGAAGCTATCGGTGCCGATTTCCTAGTTTAGTCCATGCAGAATCATAACTCACCAAAACTCATGGAATATTGTCAGTTGAAACCCTAAACCTTTGTTGGTGATCAAATTCTTGCCCTTTTCATATTTATTTATCTCTTAATTATGATAGTTAACCAGTGTCAACAATTCCCCCAAGCTTACTTTTGCTAGTCCCTTAGCAAACACTCATGATGAATCTGGAACCGCTACAAAGCCTTCACATATGTTAAAACAAAAATCTTCCCTTATTTTAGAGTTAACTATTCTGACTTTCTCATATTACCTTTAACTATGGAGCTTTTGCCTTCACCTGGGTCTTTAAACAATTGAAAGATAGAACAATCAAGTTAAGCACTGTATCTCTAACTCTTCGATCAACCTTTGTTCTGGAGTTTTTATATATTTTCAAATGAAAATCAGAGATTCCTTTGTATGACACTCTCAAATCGCTCTTTTATATTTTATAATTCCTCACTGATACAATTTTCCTTCCTTCTATGAATATATAGATATATATCTAGAGCTTGAAGAAGTGAAAAGCATATCTTACCATGTCGAAGTTCAAAGTTTAGGAAGAAAGATGTCATACTCATAGATCAAGATCTTAGAAAATTTGAAATTTGTCATCTCTTGCTGGCATATTGTAATTAGAGGAACCATGGGCTATCATTCTTTTTCTTATACTTTTATCGTAACTCTTTTTTTTTCTTTGAGGTAGTCGAACACTTGCCCCTTTTTATTTCCTCCTTTTATACTTTTGCATAGCCCATGCCCCTAACACAATACTACTTCGGAAGAGTGAATCTTTTAATAAATCATTCTTGATCTCTAGAGCATGATAAATTTCTCAACCATAACTAAAAACTTAGAACAAAGCAAGTAGCCTTATCTTAAAATCATATTAATGGCTCTGGGTAGGAATTCATGTTATGTGATACAGGATCTCATCATGTGTTTGTTAATCTTTTCAAAGTGTAAATCTCCAGAACTCTAGTATCTCTAGGAATCAAATAAATAGCAGCTCAAACCTTTTTATATCATGTCTCACAATTATCTAGACTTTAGATCAAGCATTTGCCATCCACAGGTTTTAGGTTCAGAGTTTATTCAGAACAACTTTGTCTAAAACTCAAGAAAATTTAAGTTTAAACACTAGGTATTTAAAAGGAATTACGGCAGAGCATTTGTTTATTACTTTTATTATGAGCAAAATTAATCTTTTATCCACCTAGACATTTATTCATTATATAATATCTTTATTTGGTTTTATAATAGTTATTCATCTTTTTAGGGGTTTCTATATTTATTAACCTTATCTAAATCGAACTAATAGTAATAGATAAAAAACCGTGATACTTATCGTGATAACTGAGGGTGCTCTCCCCCAAGCTGGATCTTGACTTATTCTTTTTCTCCAGAAGTCGAGTAGACCATTAATGGTTTGAGTCCTTCTTTTCTTCTTCTCGTGGATACATGGGGGTGCCTTCCCCCAAGCTGAATGTTGACGTAGTCACTTTGTAATGTAGCAGACTGGCAGTGGATACGTCCTTCCTCTATTAGAGCTTTGATTGATGTTGATGTTGTTGGGACAGTGCTCAAACAGTGGATGGAGCATTCACTTGTTTGTCAGCTTTTCTTGGCCTTTTAAATCCTGTGAAACTCAAATAGACAACAAAACTTGTGGAATAGATTAGGCATTAGCGATTGGCTACTCCAGCCTTAGTTGTCTAGAATTTCAGTAAGATCTCTTTCTCAATATATTATATTATTATTTATGCCACCACGGTGAACATTCCTGTGGGTTTTACACCATAGAATTATTCACATG
This sequence comes from Coix lacryma-jobi var. lacryma-jobi, assembly GCA_009763385.1. Taxonomy (NCBI): domain Eukaryota; kingdom Viridiplantae; phylum Streptophyta; class Magnoliopsida; order Poales; family Poaceae; genus Coix; species Coix lacryma-jobi. The sequence goes on from CM019829.1 coordinate 96,565,181, forward strand.
GGGCTCAAAGTTTTTCCAAATATATATTTTTTTTGTTTTCTGATGCAGATATAATTGCTTAAAAAATATGATACTAATAATAAAGTGATCATGCTTTATCTAATTATGCAATGATGAATTTAATGCTAATGATTATGGATAACTACCGAGTTACCTTCGGCGAGGATTCGACGTTTATAGTCTATCAAACAAGACTCCTTGTACGCTCTTTATTCTTCCTTAGGTGCATCAGCGGATCCTGAGGAGGACCTTGATGATTGCACGTCAGTAGAACTTTCTTTCTTTCTCCATACTTGTTTGACTGGTGGACTTGTCTCCTTTACTTCTTCGTCCTTCGTTTCCTTTAATGGGATATCTTCGCTCCTGGTAACTTCTCCTTCATAGTCAGCCCATCCATCCTTGATTTGTCGTTTCTTGTTGTGTTGGGATGTGCGGCGTCTCCTCCTTGAGTGGTTCTTCTTTTCCTGTACATTAGTGGCATAACTATTGAAGTAACAGCGTACCTTTTCTCTGAAAAACTGGAAGTGGATCTCTCCAGATCTCATATAGATGATGGCGCCAGTGATGTTGAGGAAGGGTCTTCCTAGGATGATGTGAATGTCGTCTTCTTTTCCCATGTCTAGTACTAAAAAGTTGGTGGGAACATAGTGGTCTTTAATTTGGATCATCACGTCCTTTACTATTCCCTCCGGAAATCGATAAGTTTGGTCCGCCTTCTGCAGTTGCACATATGTCGAATACATAGGTCTATTTTTATATAAGTGTTCATATGTTACCTTAGACATTATATTGACACTTGAGCCAATGTCGCAGAACGTCTTGTGGAATGTACTTCCTTCGATCTTGCAATCGATGGTGGGTACGCCTGGGTCATCTCTCTTAGCGAGGAATGGTGATGCAAGAAGGTGGTCGTATTCTGTTTGAACAGAGTTGACCATCCATACTGTGTCTTGATGTGGTTGTGTAGTCTTGTTCTTCCTTCTTCTGTTTCTACTCTTCTTCTTTGATGATATGATGTTTGCATCTTCGTAGGGCATCTTCTGTTTCAATGATCATAAAGTCTGCACATACATATGAGCGTCCCACTCGTATACAGATGTCTTCTAGAATTCCCAATGGGTAGCACAGTGTCTGATCTGCAAGATGCAAACAAATAGTTGTATATAATAGAGGTGCACCATGTATTTGTTCGTATATTACCTTTGGCATAATGTTGACGCTTGCTCCAAGGCCACAGACTGTTTCTTCAAAACTGTGAGGTCCAATATGAATTGGAATCACAGGTCTTCCTGGATCTCCTTTCTTTGGGGCAATGGAGTCATCCATCCATTCCCTCGAGGGTCTAGGTATGAGGTGTCCCGCATCAAAGATGTCTACAAGATTTGTAGTTTCTAGCTCTTTTGGACTTCCTGGAATCTTACCGTTTTCAGCCACAGGGACTGAAGCTGCTAACTGAGATAACTGAGATTCTATCATTTTATTAAAGCTATGCTGATTCTTTATGGCAGAAGTAAAGCTTTCCATTCTAGTATTAATATTTTCAAGTAATTTATCATTGGAAGCTATCTTCTTAGACATATTATCAATAATTTTGTTTTGATTAGATATCATCTCTCTCAAAGGTGGTTGATTAAAAGTATTACCTTGGTAGTTACCTGAGTAATTACCTGAGTAAATAGGCCTTGATTGCTGGTTCCATCCTTGAGCTTGTTGAGGACGATAGTTGGTGTTGTTGTTGATGTACTTCGCATCCTCTTGAATCTTAGGGCAGTTGCTCCCTGAATGACCAGTGCCTCCACACTCTTCACATGTCATGCGAGATTTGTAGATTTGCTTGACGTCTTCTCTCTTGGGAGTGTGTTCATCGAACTTCTTCATGAGTAGGTCAAGTTTAGCAGACAACATGTCTACTTCCTTTAGTTGATGTATTCCTCCCCTCTTGCGTGGCTGAGAGCGTTCCTCGTTCCATCCTTGGTTCGAGGCCATCTTCTCTATGAGTGTAGTTGCATTGTTGATTGTGAGTGATAAGAATGATCCTCCAGCAGCGGCATCTACATTCTCACGGGTATTTGAAGTGAGCCCATGATAGAAGGTCTGCATGAGTAGCCAGTTCTCCATCCCGTGGTGAGGGCATTCTGATATGTAGTCTTGAAAGCGTTCCCAAGCTTCTCGGATTGATTCTTCATGTTGTTGTTGGAAGGTTGAAATCTTGGCACAGAGGGCATTCGTCTTGCCCACTGGAAAGAACTTTGCTAGGAAGGCAGTTGAACAGATCGCCCACGAGGTGTATTTATCTTTGTTGGCGTAGAACCATTGTTTCGCTTTTCCCAAGTGAAGGACCGAATTGGCGACCATAGGGGGGGTGAATGGGAGGCTCAAATTTCTTCTCGAGAAATGATGGCCCTTGTCCCAGAAAATCACCCCAAAAACGAAGACTCAAACAACCGGTGAGTTCATGACCTATGAATAGGTGGATACCCTAGGATATGTCCTAGAGGTATAGCGGAACTACCGAAGAACCCCCAAAACAAAGCACCAAAGCAACGGGGCAAAACTGCACAAGCAAGCTCCTAGAACAATCGAACTTCCGATAACGGAACACCCCACTCCTATGGAGAAGAGGAAAGTGTTCGACCAAAACTACTTAGGCCAACTAGTGGCAAAAGCACCTTGGAAAGATCCTTATGAAGTTAGGAAACTAACGCAACAGACGGATCTCAAATTGGAGCTCGAACGCAAAAGATACGGCCGCTAGAACAAACGAAACTCCGAAAGCGGAACACTTAACTCCTATGGAGAAGAAGGAAGTGTCCGACCAAAAATTCTTTGACCAATGGTGGAAAAAGTATTTTGGAATGATCCTTAAGAAGTTGGGAAACCAACGCAACAAACGGATCACAAATCGGAGCTCGTATGCAAAAGATACGGACGAAATCAGCAAAACTGTGCAGTCGCGGACTGTCCGCTAGTGAACCGCGGACTGTCCGCTAGTGAACCGCGGACTGTCCGCTATTGAACCCCGGACAGTCCAGTAATGAGTCCCGGACAGTCCGCCATTCAAAAATGAAAACAGCGACCTCACTGCCGTGAACAGCCCCGACCCCCGGACAGTCCGGGGATAAGTCCCGGACAGTCCGGGGATAAGTCTCGGACAGTCCGGGAATGCCCAGAAAGGCTAAAAACAGCCCGTATCAAACTCAAATTCAATTGGAACTCAACCAAATCGAACGGGGCTGCAACCAAACTTCTCCCAAGTGTTCTTCTACATGTTGGGAAGCTAATCCTAGGATATCATCGCTTCAATCCAACTAATCCATGAGAAATCCAAAGAACACTAGAAAAGGGGGAAGAACGAAGAACGAACACGATTTCGACCCGATCTACGAGCTCGTGAGGTTAGAGAAGAAATCCTACGGTGGAAAGAAGGAGCTCACAACATAGAACAATCTGATTCAAATGGAATCGCAAATCGTCGCTCGGAGAGGGAGAACGAGGCAAATCTCCGGGAGGGGAAAAACCAAAACGCGAAGAACAAAAACGCGATTCGATCCAAATTTCAGCCAACAAAGAGGAGGGGAGAAATTGATCCTTGGATTGCTACTAGATGATGAATTGTGTAGCACTCTGTGTCAGGTTACAAGCCACTCCTCGCAGTACAAAACGCGGATGGCGAAAAGCTCAAGAACAAGAGCCAGTCTCTCCTCTCACCCTAGCCTCCTCTCACCTAAAATGAGAGTGACACCTCCAAGGATGGCTGTCCAACACAGCCCCTTCATCTATATATAGGCGCACGTCCAAATGACACAAATGCCCTGACATGAAGTACTAACCCAAATACCCCATAGGGGTAAAACCATCCAACTCTGGCAGTTTCCGTCCGATGGCCACACACCTTCTCATCCTTCGCTTCGCCTCGACGCAAGCTCCAGGATGCCACCACGTGCCGTCACCATCGACCGCCGCGTCTTCTCACCGATAGCTTCGCCGCAACGCAAGCCTCTCGGTGCCGCCACGCGTCTACCGTCCTTTTGGACCTTCCCCCAGTTTTGAGGCCCAAACCGGGAAACCTGCCAACCCAGGTTTTGAGGCCCAAACCTGGAAACCATCCACCCTGAGTTTTGAGGCCCAAACTCGGAAACCCGCAAGCCCAGGTTTTGAGGCCCAAACCTGGAAACCGTCCATCCCGAGTTTTGAGGCCCAAACTCGGAAACCGGCCACCCGAGTTTTGAGACCCAAACTCGGAAACCGTTGAGGGTAGCTTTTTGAGGCTCAACTACCGAACCCGCACCATAGACGGGATGTGGTTCACACACCCCGACCACCGACACCGATGCCGATGCATGTCCAGCCTCCACGCCGGGCACAACGCCTTCGCCTTCCTTCTTGACTCGGCCGACGGCACTTGCACCGCACGCAAGCCCGTGTCCGACCTCCCGCCAAGTGCCACGACGCTATCGTCTTCGTCCCGACTTGGCTGATGCACCGCACATCCCCATGTCCTCTCGCTCGCCGATGCCACGTGCCAGCTACCACAGCTGGTCCTCTGGCCTCTCGGTCCGTCGGTCCAAGCCTCACGTCCGCCCTTCACCGCTCTGGGTAGATCGGCATGGCACGGCCGCCGCACGGCACACCCATCCTTCACCGCTCCCGGTCCGTCAGCACGACACATCTCTACTTGACCTTCACCTCGCCATCGACCACTGTATCCGAGCTCAACACCTGCACATCAACACAGCCAAGAGACACATGTTGCACACGCACACCAACGCAGAAACACCACAACTCAACGCCACCGGTTAGTCATAAACATTAAGCGCATAGCGAATAATGACTCAACCGGGAAAAGCCTCAAACCTTCCTCATCAAAGTCAATCATTCATCATATATGTTCTCAATCTCCCCCTTGATGAATGCATTGACTAAAAATAAAACCACAAAGGAAGGGTTTGAAGGCAAGCCTCATCCAAGTGCCCAAAAGCCAAGTAAAAGCAAACACAAGGCCACGTGGAATAAGGAAGAATCATGAAAACTCCAAATAGAAGCTCTCGGTCCCGAAAGAAATGGGAAAAGTGGGCAAAGCCTCCACACAACCGAAGAGTCAAGAGAAACAAGAGTTTCATGAAATCCCAAAAGGCACTCAAAAACCAATCTCAAATAAATTGTCAAACAATCATCACACAAGAAACCAAGGTACTTATCCACTTCGGTTTCAAAATTTCTCCCCCTTGATGATTGAATTGACAAAAACTAGGCACAAGAGATGGTTTGAGATACCAAAACCGAAAACTTGGTCCCCAAAGATATGGGCAACGGCTCAATGCAACCAAGCAAAGGATCGGAGCAACAACTCATCAGAGAGCAAAACTCGATCACATAGAGCGAAAAACTTGGTTCCCAAAGACATGGGCAACGGCTCGACGCAACCAAGTCAAAAATGAGCTAGCCCTCAAGAAGAGGCAGAAAAAGCTCAATGCCACTAGCTCAAGACTTGTTACCAATTAAGGCTGAATCAACACATAAGAATGCAAAACTGCTAGTCCCTCAAGTGAGAGGCACAGAGGCTCAAAACAACTAGCAGAAAACTCGATACCAATCACAAACAGCCAAGAATTGGTGAAAACAGCTAGTTCCTCAAGACAGAGGCAGAATGGCTCGACACAACTAGCTGAAGGCTCTATACCAATCGAAAATACCAAGCAAAAACTGCTAGTCCCTCAAGATAGAGGCATAATAGCTCAACACGACTAGCAGGCTCGATACCGATTGAGAAAACACAAAAAGAAGCTCAAAACCAAATAGAGCACAAACATTCGGAGCTCGCGGAGAAGCAGCAAAGCAAAAGAGACTCCCTCTGAAAGCAAGCCTAAACACAAAGGCTATGCATCAAAGCTCACTATGAAGGATACCAATTGAAACACATAAAAGAGCTATACCAATTGACAAAAGCTCACTATGAAGGACATAAAAAAGCTAAATTCCCCCTAGCTCAAAGCTCTCCCCAAAATGCACGACTCTCCCCTTTGTGCCAACACTCAAGCTCCCCCTTGCAAACAGCTTCTCCCCCTTGACAAAAGGGAACATGCTGAGGGGTTTTGAAATTTCAATACAAAGTTGACACCAACAGAAGACAAGTCATCAACTGTCACACCCCAATTTTAAGGATAAAATTGTGGCGGAATACTCATGTGTGCCCAGGAAACAATCACACACATAAGTTAGACAAATTACAAGAAGGTGGCATCATCACATTGTTTATTACATAACGATAGTATCAACACAAGTCATACATCAAGCGAAACAAAAGATAACTGAACTGCTAACAAGATCTACTCCACAGGGAACGCTGACTGGGGAAACAGCTAGCCTAGAAGTCCTCTGGGAAGTCGCCAACTGCACCTTCATCTGTTACCCATCCGGGATTTTTGCCCAAAAAGAAGATAAACAACAAGCGTAAGTACTTCTCGTACTTAGCAAGCTAACACAGGGTTCATGAGGCTCAAAAGGCTGACACTGGCTGACTGCAGTTAGCTTTTAAGTTGGCAAAGTTTTAGCATTAAGGTAAACGAATATGGTGCTTAACCCTTAACCCATGATCCATATGTCCAACAAAGAGAATTTAAGACACCATAAGGTACCATCAACATAAAGTAAACAGTTATTCAGGTATCATAGTTCTGCTAGTTTTCCGGGCCGCTCGTGACCGTGAGCACGGCTGTTATAACAGTTTTACACTCTGCAGAGGTTGTGCATCTTTACCCACAAGCCGTGTTACCCTTGTGCCCGAGGCGGCCAACCTCTTGATCCACTTCCAAGGTAGATCGGCAGGGCACACTATGAAGCCTTTCGTTGGTTCGTCTAACATGTTAGGGCCGCTAGGTTTCCTTGGCAGGCAGATGTAGTAACCCCCCTTTCCTATGGCACAAGGCCATCGCAGCTATACACATAGGAACAGGAGCAGCCCTACACCCAAAGTGGCAAGCCCCTTTTGCGCCCTTCCAGGTTACCGCTAACAAGTTAGAAAAGGTCCAGTGTACTGAGCTAAAACCAGAGCCATATAGCACTCATGGTAGCACTGTCAAACCCAGCTTTTGCTAACAGCAAGTTTTATTAACCGTTTAACAACATATCATCATGAGAACAAAGTTCATCATTGGACTGGATCAGTTATAAGTCAGTTGGCACTAGCATTCTACCCATATGCATATATCCCACGGAGTCAAGAACATCACAGATAACAAAGCTAAGTGGGTCTCTAAGGTTGCTCAATTGGACACATGCATAAATGAGTAATTTAATGGAAAAGTGAAATAGGTAACAAGGAGATCCCATGCTAACTTGCCTTGGTTGTCGAAAGACTGATCTTCCTGCTGGTCGCTGAAAGAGGGGTCCTGGTCGTACCACACCGACTCACCGTCTACTCGATCACAAAACATCACCACGCATTCCAGGCGCAAACATACACAAAGCAAACAAGGCTATTATTAGAACAGTACACCAAACAGTAATAAACAGAAATAAATCTTTGATAAAGCTGAAGTATGCGTTTTTACGATCACAACAAGTTTTGGTTCACCGAAAACGGAGTTACTATGCGAAAGATACGGCCGAAACGGTGATTCTAGAGCCCTAGACAAGATTAACATAAACTCTGAAACCAAACTGATCTACGCTGTCTAACAGAGGCATAAACAGGTAGATAACTAAATTACGAACCTAACGCAACTTGAACGGGTCAAAACGGAGCTAAAACGTGGATTTTATAAGCATTTTAGTGTAATGGCATTTCTGTAAATAGAGTGAAATCAATTTGAATTTAAAACGGAATTCAAACTGAATTTTAAATTAAACTGACGACCGGCTGGACTGCGCCTCAAAACGGAAGGAACACAGGGGCCTGGTCGGGAATTTGCAAAGGCACAACGAACAGTGCAAAAGGAGTGCGGGTTGATTCTCGATTTCTCCGGGGTTTCTTTAGTAAAATGGCCGGCGAAGGGGTATCGGCCGCGCACAGCCGACGGATTGGCGATGGACGGCACGGATTAGAACCAGGGGTGAGTGCGCGCGGGGCAAGCCGACGGCGCGCCGTGGCCGGCATCAGCCGCGACGTCGCGACGCTGGGCGTGCTCGCGTCATGGCCGAGCCACGGGAGCTCGCGGGCTCGGGCGCAGAGGGCACCCCGAGCCAAACCAGGGGGACGAAGAGGGAGCGGGTCGCAAGGGGGTTCTCACCGCGCTGAACGGAAGGACGGGGAGGCCCTGGAGGCGGCGCACGGCGAGGAACGGCGGAGATCCGAGCGACGGCGTCGGAGCTGCGAGTACACGACGGCGGTTAGGACCAAATCAGGCGAAAGAGAGGGAGAAAGGTGGTTCGGGGTCGTCACCACTTCGGCGCGGGGCTCTGAGGGTGACGAATCGGCCTGCGGAGCTGAGACTCACCGGAGCGACGGCGGCGGGTGGCGACAATGGCGGCGGAGGAGCTCTGGCGCGCGGTTGCTCGGGTGCTCAGATGCGAGGCTCTGCGGGAGTGGGAGTGGGGAAAGGAGGAGTGGGGCGCGGCCGCGTCTGCTAAATGCACGAGGGCGAGGGCGAGGTCGAGGGAGCGGGCGCCGCACGACGCGCGCAAGACCCGGGGTGCGGCGGTTGCGCTTGGGCGAGTGCGAAGGGGAGGGAGAAGGCGCTGACGCGGGGGCCCGGATTGCCAGAGAAAGAAAGGGGAGGCGGAACCGGCGCGGCGCGCTCGACCCGGCTGGGCCGAGGCCGACTTGTGGGCCGCGCGAAGGAGGGAAGAGGAGAGGGAGGCCTGGTGCGGATAGGAAAGTGGGGAGGGGAGAAGAGAGCCGGCGGGCTGGGCCTCAGGCCGTTTGGGCCGGTTGCAAGGGAGAGGGGGAGAGAGAGGAAATTTTCCCTTTTTCTTTTATTTCAAAGCATTTCAAATCCATTTCAAAAGAAATTTGAATTCAAACCAAGTTTTGGCAAAAACCAGACACTCAAATAAATATGATGCACCAGCATGAATGCATAAACATGTTGCCACTATAATTTTAACTCAACAAAAATTATTTAACCCCTAGGTTAAATGCTCACAAATTCATAATTAAATCAATTTTCACCTATTTTATTTTGGAGAAAATTTTAGGGTGTTACAACTCTACCCCCCTTAAGATGAATCTCGTCCTCGAGATTCGACTGGAGCTTACTCAAACAACTGCGGATAAGATTTCCGAAGATCTTCTTCTCTTTCCTAGGTAGCCTCTTCTTCTGTATATCTGTTCCACTGAACCTTGCACATCTTGATAACTCGGCTCCTGGTAACTCTTTCTGCTGTCTCTAAGATCTTTACAGGGTACTCTTCATAAGTGAGATCTTCTCCTATCTTGATCTCTTCCAGGGGAACGTGTTCTTCAGGTATCCTCAGGCATTTCTTTAGCTGAGAGACATGGAACACATCATGAACGCCTGAAAGACTCTCAGGTAGCTCAAGCTGATAGGCCACTTCCCCACATCTAGCCAAGATTCGGAAGGGTCCTATGTATCTGGGTGCCAATTTTCCTTTCATGTTGAACCTCTTTACACTCCTCATAGGTGACACCTTCAAATACACATAGTCTCCCACTTTGAAAACTAGGTCCCTCCTGCGAGTATCTGCATAACTCTTTTGTCGGGACTGAGCTATCTTCAAGTTATCCCGGATCATTCTTACCTGATCTTCAGCATTTCGCAGAACATCCGGTCCGAACACTTGAGTTTCTCCTGTCTGATTCCAGAACAAAGGAGTTCTACACTTCCTCCCATACAAAGCTTCAAAAGGAGCCATTTTGAGACTCTCCTGATAACTATTGTTGTATGAGAATTCAGCATATGGAAGGCTTTTATCCCAACTCATTCCATGCTGAAGGGCACATGCTCTCAGCATGTCCTCCAAGATCTGATTTTTAGTCTGCCCATCAGTTTGAGGGTGATATGCGGAACTGAAATTCAGCTTGGTTCCCAAAGATTGATGTACCTGATGCCAGAAATAAGAAGTGAACTGTGTGCCTCTGTCGGACACTATTTTCTTTGGAACACCATGCAGAGACACAATCCTCTCCATGTACAGTTCTGCTAACCTTGCCCCAGAATAAGTAGTTTTAACTGGTAGGAAGTGAGCGACCTTAGTGAGACGGTCAACTATTACCCATATAGAGTCATAGCCTCTTTGCGTGCGGGGTAATCCAGTGATAAAGTCCATTCCCACTTCTTCCCATTTCCACTCGGGTATCTGCATAGGTTGTAACAATCCTGCCGGTCTCTGATGTTCTGCCTTGACCTTGTGACAGGTGTCACATAGGGCCACATATTCTGCCACATCACGCTTCAAACCATACCACCAGTACTTTTCCTTTAGATCTAAATACATTTTGGTACTGCCGGGATGTATAGAGTAGGCAGATTCATGCGCATCTCGTAAGATGGCATCACGGATAGCTTTCACATCAGGCACACATATCCTTTTTCCAAACCATAGTGTTCCATTTTCATCCATCCTGAAACCTGGTGCCTTTCCCAACATTATGTTCTCTGCTATCTCTTGCAATTTCTCATCTTTCCACTGACCCTCACGGATTTCTTTCTCCAAGGTAGGTTCAACTGTTATCTCCACAGCATTATTGGCCAAGCACAGGTTAAGATACGCCATTTCAACTCTCAATTCAGCTGACATGTATTCCACTTGCAGTCCAGTTGCATAAGTTTTTCTGCTCAAGGCATCGGCCACGACATTGGCCTTTCCTGTGTGATAATGTACCTCCAGGTCATAGTCTTTGATCAATTCTAGCCAACGGCGTTGCCTCAAATTCAGATCTGATTGAGTAAATATGTACTTCAGACTTTTATGATCTGTGTACACATCACACTTATGCCCCACTAGATAATGTCTCCATATTTTTAGAGCACGGACCACAGCTGCTAACTCCAAATCATGAGTTGGATAGTTCACCTCGTGCTTTCTCAGCTGTCTAGATGCATAGGCAACTACTCTTCCTTCTTGCATTAGAACACATCCAAGTCCCAGACGAGATGCATCACAAAAGATGGAGAAGCTTTTGTTCAAGTCTGGCAGAACTAGGACAGGTGCCGTGGTCAATCTCTTCTTTAACTCTTCAAAGTTTGCTTGGCATTTATCAGACCACACAAACTTAGCATTCTTTTCTAACAAGGCAGTCATAGGCTTTGCGAGCTTGGAGAATCCTTCAATGAACCTCCTATAATACCCGGCCAAACCCAGAAAGCTTCGGATTTCACTGGCATTGGTTGGCGGGTTCCAGTCCAACACATCCTGCACCTTGCTAGGATCGACGGATATACCTCCGTTAGAGACTACATGCCCCAAGAAAGAGACTTCTTTCAACCAAAACTCACACTTGCTCCTCTTGGCATAGAGTTGATGCTCTCTCAACTTCTGCAGAACCATTCTCAGATGTTCAGCATGTTCCTCTTCTGTCTTAGAAAACACTAGAATGTCATCTATGAACACCACCACAAACTTGTCTAGATACTCCATGAACACCTTATTCATCAGGTACATGAAGTAGGCTGGGGTGTTGGTCAGTCCAAAAGACATTACTGTATACTCATACAATCCATACCGCGTTGTGAAAGCAGTCTTAGGAATGTCTGAGTTTCGGATTTTCAACTGGTGATACCCAGACCTGAGATCTATTTTAGAGAACACACATGCTCCTCTAAGCTGGTCAAATAGATCGTCTATCCGGGGTAGAGGGTATTTGTTTTTAATGGTAACCTCATTTAAAGACCTATAGTCCACACACATCCTTTGGCTACCATCTTTCTTATCCACAAAGATCACAGGTGCTCCCCAAGGAGAAGCACTGGGGCGTATATACCCCTTCTCTAACAACTCCTTAAGTTGCTTCTTAAGCTCTTCTAGTTCATTTACCCCCATTCTATAAGGTCTTTTAGCTATTGGTGCAGTTCCAGGTAGTAATTCAATAATGAACTCAACATCGCGATCAGGTGGCATACCTGGAAGATCATCAGGAAAGACATCAGGGAACTCGTCCACCACCCGATCTTGCTCTGCACCACTAGCATCCATTTGGTTTATGGTGGCAGTCGGCTGCTCTTGCATCACCACTTCCACACAGATCCTGTCTCCCTTGGGTGTAGATACAACAACTGATCTTTCTTGACACTGAATGACAGCCCCATGTTGCTTCATCCAGTCCATACCCAAGATGAGATCTATGCCTGCTGTTCTCAGCACTATAGGCTTTACTTTAAAATCTACCCCCCTTAAGTTGACACTAGAGGTGGGGCTCCAAAAATTTGCAGGCATACTACCCCCTGGTGAGTTTACTATGATTGTTTCTTTCATTGCACATAAAGGCACACCATGCATTCTAACAAATGACTGTGAAATGAAGGAATGCGAAGCGCCAGAATCAAAAAGTATGGTTGCTGGGATAGAGTTGATGCTGAACGTACCCATCATAACATCCGGTGCATCCAGGGCACTATCGGCAGCCACATGGTTCACCCGCCCAGTGTGAGGTGGACGAGCATTCTGCTTCTGATCTCCTGCTTGGTTCTGTGGAGCCTGAGGGTTCTGCTTCTTGGGACACTGGTGAGCATAGTGTCCAACCTCCCCACAGCGGTAGCAAGCGTTGGGGTTCTGCTGAGATGCATTCTTCATGGGAGCGGAGTTGGGTGCTCCCTGGCATGATGCTTGGCTGCCCTGCTGCTGGTACCTCTGCCCTCCTGGCTGCTGCTGGTACCGCTGACCACCTGTCTGTTGTTGGTATGGAGGACGCTGCTGGTTCTGGTTGCCTTGGGGTTGTTGTCCCCTGTTCCACTGGTTGGAGGAACCCTGATTCCTCTGGGGGTAGTCTGGCTAGGGGTTGATTCGGGGACGAGTGTTGCTCCCCGAAGACTGGCCTTGGAAGCTTCTCTTCTTTGCTTCCATCTCTTTCCGCTTGTTGTCAATAACAATCGCCCTATTGACCAGGGCCTGATAGTTTGGGTAGGTATTTGACATAAGCTGGAGCTGCAACCCATCATAAAGACCCTTCAGAAATCGGCGCTGCTTGTCTTTGTCTTGGGCCACATCCTGTGGGGCATAGCGCGACAGTTGGGCAAACTTATCGCGGTATTCCGCCACTGACATGGACCCTTGTTTCAAGGAGCGGAACTCTTCTTGCTTCAGCTCTACGAGACCATCAGGGATATGATAGGATCTGAAGTTCTCCTTGAACTCCTGCCATGTAACAACTGGAGCATCTTAGGGACGGCCGAACATGAATGCATCCCACCAGTCTTGGGCTGCTCCCTGCAGTTGCCCAGAAGCGTAGAGCACTTTCTCATAATCTGTGCACTGGACAATGTTCAGCTGTTTCTCTACTGCACGAAGCCAGTCATCCGCCTCCAAAGGTTCAGAGGCATGAGTGAACATAGGTGGGTGGCCTTTCAGGAATTCTCCTCGACGGTCCCTGACTTGGAGAGTTTGGGGTGCTGCAGCTGGCGCCTGATCCAGGCGGTTCATCATGGCTTGTATCAGTTGAGTTTGCATCCCCATCAGCTGCTCGATGTTCACTGGCGGCGGTGGCGGTGGCGGGTCCACAGGAGCACCACGCCCACGGCCATGACCCCTTCCGCGTCCACCCCTTGCTGCCATCTGCTCACCAACAAATGCGCAAGAGTTAGACCTTTATATCCAACATAGAAAATATATTTAAAACATAAATGAGCATTGCTGAAAATTTCTGTGCACGTCCTTGTTAACAGCAGCGTACTAAAACTGACATAACTCAAGCTACAGAAATCCAACAGGGGTGAACCAGACATCGTTGGAAAGCTTAAGAAACCAGCTACAACTTTCATATAGAACACTTTTTCAGATTCGGCCAGATTCCGGGTCGAAAACAGCGTTGAACAGAACCTGTTCTGGGTGACAGACTGCGCAGAAACATCAACTTTAAACAGGCATATCTCCCAGATCCGAACAGATAAAGACTTGGTTCCAGATTTGTTTGAAAGGTACATCAGTCTAGATACTTCCACAAAAAATTCATAATTTTTGGGAACACCAATTAAGAAATACACTGATATAACCACAGACTGCTCTAGAAAACAGCAACACAGATAAGGGATAAACAACTTTATTCAACACAGAGATATGTTTTAAACTTGGAGAAGCACAGACAAAACCCATACTTCACACACAAGCAAAGATCCATCAAACATAGTTCACTAACACAAGCAACACATCCACTAAAGTTCACCAGCCACAAACTGAAATTTAAACAACGTGTCTACACGAGATAACTAAACATGGTAGGCAAACTACTGGGCTCCACCGGGGGCATCGTTGGCCCTGAACTTCTTCTTGTAAACAGCTGGAAGACCCAGCTCACCGCGAAGATGGTCCACTTCACGTTCCAGACGCCTCATCACTTTCTGTGAAGCGCGCAGGTCATCCTGCACCTTGTCAGCCTTCCTCTGCACTTCATAGGCATGCTGGGCGGTAGAGACCAGAACCGGGTACTCCACAGGTGGAAGTAGGGCTTGCCACGAGCCCACCATGTCACTGTGGGGCAGGTAGCGGTAGCGGTCAGTCCTCATAGACTGGAAGCGCAGACCACGGTAATGCAGGAAGGCATCCTGCGCTGCATCCTCCATGCTAGCGAGAGCTTCACCACGCTTGGTGGTAGTCCTGTGAACCGACTCTATGACATGGGCTTGATCCACATCATTCCAACCTGTAACCATCAGGTCGGACTTCCAGTAAGTGGCCTCCAAAGGATGAGTGTACTCGCCACAGTGATACTGGAGCTTGGCCTCCAACTCTGGGTAGTACTCATCCAGCAGGCGAACCAGCATACTATGGTAGTATGCTGTCTCGTCAGACTTCTTGAACATGAAGCGACGAGTCCATCCAAGGTCTTCATCCACCACCTGCACTACTGGGGAGGCAGGGGGTGTTGGTGCTGAAGCAGACGAAGCGGCGGGAGAGTGCACCACCGGGTACACTGGCACGAAGGCCGGTGCTGCAGGAGCTGCTAGAGCGGCAGGTGCTGCTGGGACTGCTGGAGCGGCGGGGGCCTCCACGACTGGTGGAGCAACAGGCGCCACAGGAGCGGGTGCCTCTGGTGCAGGGACCTCAGGCGCTGGCGCCTCAGGAGCTGGCGCCTCAGGCACAGGCTCCACTGGTGCTAGCACCTCCGGAGCTGGAGACTCAGGAACTGCTGCAGGGGGAGGTGGTGGCGCTACTAGCTCCTCAGAGACAGTCGGGGTAGAGGTCAACTCTTCATCCTCCACGATGAAGGCGGTGTTGGAGGAGCTAGAGGAACCGTCACTGTCGGGGATGTGGACCACGGGGGGAAGCAGGCTGGCTGGCGCTGGCGGTGAAAAGGGCACGATACGCGCGGGTGTTCATGCGAGGCATCCTGACGTTATGGTTAAAGACAAGATAAGCGGAAACAATTAGTTTTACTCAATAGAATAAGGATAAGAAGCATGCAAATTTTAATAAAGGAACAAGATAATAAAATAAGCATGAACAGGTAACAAAAAGGTGTTAGAACGGCCATTTCCTAGCTAGGCTCGCGTCCTACAGTCAACAAAGCTCTGATACCAATTTGTCACACCCCAATTTTAAGGATAAAATTGTGGCGGAATACTCATGTGTGCCCAGGAAACAATCACACACATAAGTTAGACAAATTACAAGAAGGTGGCATCATCACATTGTTTATTACATAACGATAGTATCAACACAAGTCATACATTAAGCGAAACAAAAGATAACTGAACTGCTAACAAGATCTACTCCACAGGGAACGCTGACTGGGGAAACAGCTAGCCTAGAAGTCCTCTGGGAAGTCGCCAACTGCACCTTCATCTGTTACCCATCCGGGATTTTTGCCCAAAAAGAAGATAAACAACAAGCGTAAGTACTTCTCGTACTTAGCAAGCTAACACAGGGTTCATGAGGCTCAAAAGGCTGACACTGGCTGACTGCAGTTAGCTTTTAAGTTGGCAAAGTTTTAGCATTAAGGTAAACGAATATGGTGCTTAACCCTTAACCCATGATCCATATGTCCAACAAAGAGAATTTAAGACACCATAAGGTACCATCAACATAAAGTAAACAGTTATTCAGGTATCATAGTTCTGCTAGTTTTCCGGGCCGCTCGTGACCGTGAGCACGGCTGTTATAACAGTTTTACACTCTGCAGAGGTTGTGCATCTTTACCCACAAGCCGTGTTACCCTTGTGCCCGAGGCGGCCAACCTCTTGATCCACTTCCAAGGTAGATCGGCAGGGCACACTATGAAGCCTTTCGTTGGTTCGTCTAACATGTTAGGGCCGCTAGGTTTCCTTGGCAGGCAGATGTAGTAACCCCCCTTTCCTATGGCACAAGGCCATCGCAGCTATACACATAGGAACAGGAGCAGCCCTACACCCAAAGTGGCAAGCCCCTTTTGCGCCCTTCCAGGTTACCGCTAACAAGTTAGAAAAGGTCCAGTGTACTGAGCTAAAACCAGAGCCATATAGCACTCATGGTAGCACTGTCAAACCCAGCTTTTGCTAACAGCAAGTTTTATTAACCGTTTAACAACATATCATCATGAGAACAAAGTTCATCATTGGACTGGATCAGTTATAAGTCAGTTGGCACTAGCATTCTACCCATATGCATATATCCCACGGAGTCAAGAACATCACAGATAACAAAGCTAAGTGGGTCTCTAAGGTTGCTCAATTGGACACATGCATAAATGAGTAATTTAATGGAAAAGTGAAATAGGTAACAAGGAGATCCCATGCTAACTTGCCTTGGTTGTCGAAAGACTGATCTTCCTGCTGGTCGCTGAAAGAGGGGTCCTGGTCGTACCACACCGACTCACCGTCTACTCGATCACAAAACATCACCACGTATTCCAGGCGCAAACATACACAAAGCAAACAAGGCTATCATTAGAATAGTACACCAAACAGTAATAAACAGAAATAAATCTTTGATAAAGCTGAAGTACGCGTTTCTACGATCACAATAAGTTTTGGTTCACCGAAAACAGAGTTACTATGCGAAAGATACGGCCGAAACGGTGATTCTAGAGCCCTAGACAAGATTAACATAAACTCTGAAACCAAACTGATCTACGTTGTCTAACAGAGGCATAAACAGGTAGATAACTAAATTACGAACCGAACGCAACTTGAACGGGTCAAAACGGAGCTAAAACGTGGATTTTATAAGGATTTTAGTGTAATGGCATTTCTATAAATAGAGTGAAATCAATTTGAATTTAAAACGGAATTCAAACTGAATTTTAAATTAAACTGACGACCGGCTGGACTGCGCCTCAAAACGGAAGGAACACAGGGGCCTGGTCGGGAATTTGCAAAGGCACAACGAACAGTGCAAAAGGAGTGCAGGTTGATTCTCGATTTCTCCGGGGTTTCTTTAGTAAAATGGCCGGCGAAGGGGTATCGGCCGCGCACAGCCGACGGATCGGCGATGGACGGCACGGATTAGAACCATGGGTGAGTGCGCACGGGGCAAGCCGACGGCGCGCCGTGGCCGGCATCAGCCGCGACGTCGCGACGCTGGGCGCGCTCGCGCCATGGCCGAGCCACGGGAGCTTGCGGGCTCGGGCACAGAGGGCACCCCGAGCCAAACCAGGGGGACGAAGAGGGAGCGGGTCGCAAGGGGGTTCTCACCGCGCTGAACGGAAGGACGGGGAGGCCCTGGAGGCGGCGCACGGCGAGGAACGGCGGAGATCCGAGCGACGGCGTCGGAGCTGCGAGTACACGACGGCGCTTAGGACCAAATCAGGCGAAAGAGAGGGAGAAAGGTGGTTCGGGGTCGTCACCACTTCGGCGCGGGGCTCTGAGGGTGACGAATCAGCCTGCGGAGCTGAGACTCACCGGAGCGACGGCGGCGGGCGGCGACAATGGCGGCGGAGGAGCTCTGGCGCGCGGTTGCTCGGGTGCTCAGATGCGAGGCTCTGCGGGAGTGGGAGTGGGGAAAGGAGGAGCGGGGCGCGGGCGCGTCCGCTAAATGCACGAGGGCGAGGGCGAGGTCGAGGGAGCGGGCGCCGCACGACGCGCGCAAGACCCGGGGTGCGGCGGTTGCGCTCGGGCGAGTGCGAAGGGGAGGGAGAAGGCGCTAACGCGGGGGCCCGGATTGCCAGAGAAAGAAAGGGGAGGCGGAACCGGCGCGGCGCGCTCGACCCGGCTGGGCCGAGGCCGACTTGTGGGCCGCGCGAAGGAGGGAAGAGGAGAGGGAGGCCTGGCACGGATAGGAAAGTGGGGAGGGGAGAAGAGAGCCGGGGGGCTGGGCCTCAGGCCGTTTGGGCCGGTTGCAAGGGAGAGGGGGAGAGAGAGGAAATTTTCCCTTTTTCTTTTATTTCAAAGCATTTCAAATCCATTTCAAAAGAAATTTGAATTCAAACCAAGTTTTGGCAAAAACCAGACACTCAAATAAATATGATGCACCAGCATGAATGCATAAACATGTTGCCACTATAATTTTAACTCAACAAAAATTATTTAACCCCTAGGTTAAATGCTCACAAATTCATAATTAAATCAATTTTCACCTATTTTATTTTGGAGAAAATTTTAGGGTGTTACATCAACCAAAAGCATATGGGGGCTATGAAAAGCATTGAAAGTGACCACAAAGTGTATCGGAGCTGGGGGTATGTACACTAAGCTGAAAATGCATGATATGCACAATGCAACAACTTCAAGTGTATAGCAATCAGAGTGAAAAGATGCTCAGAAGGGTGCTGCCCTGAAACTCTAGCAATCAATACAAATGCTAGCAAAGGCTCAAACTGATCAAATGGATACGAAATATGAACAATTAAGCATATGAGCAGTTTTAAGCCATTTGAAAAGGAGTTCACCACTAAAATAGCACTAAGCATGAATAGACAAGAAATCAAACAAGTGCTAACTCAAGTATAAAAGGTGAACTACCACTAGCAAAGTTCAATCATCATGCCATAGAATGAAGCATAAACTTGTGTTATTTTCAAATTTTATCGGAGATTGCAGCGGTATTAACACAAGTTCAAATTAAGGCATGTGATTGCGAGAGGCTGAAAGCATGGTCACTGCCTAACTTTTCAACCGGGCTAAGCCTTTGCAAGAAAAGCAATCAGAAGCTTAAAGCACCGGTTTCGGTCTTACACTACACGGCTCAAGTTTAACTCAAAAGTGCAATGAGAAACAATCTCGATACCGTGAGGTGCTGACACATGCAATCCCATCTCGATCTTTTCATTCACTTAAACTTGGTTCAAATTTTAAGCACAAGGTAAACATGAACAAACCAAGCAAGTGAATGACTCAGTGCAAGAGACATAGCAACCTAGCAAAGATAGCACAAGTGATCTCAACATATCCTACCCATGCTAGTTGCCAATCTCAACGGTGAACAAATTTAAGGTTTCATAGTTGATTAGTCAAGTTCACCATTTGCAAAAATAGCTTAGCTCATAACATGTATCAAGTGATCAAAAAGAGCATAAGCTACAAGCATCATCATGAATAAATAGGGCATACCAAAAAGAGCATAGTCTCATTCTCATTACTATATACATGAAGCTCTAAAAAACAGTGTATCCCATGATGAAATGTATGCAAAAGCTAGTCCAACAAAAACAAAGCAAAACTAGCCTAAAAAGGAAAACTCAAAACAAAAGGGTATCGGAGAAGTCCAACTAAGATACAACAAGCAAAATGCTTCCCCATCTAAAAGGGAAACACACACCAAACTCACAAGAGAAGAGCCAAGAAACGCTCAAGCGAACAACCAGCAGAATCCACATTGAAAAGACCACACAACAGAAAGAGGTCGAAGAAGAGGAGCACCAAAATCCGAAATCAGAAGTGTGTCGGAGGTACCTCATGATGTGCTTGACCGCCTGCTTGTGTGATACCCGAGGGGACGCCTAAATCAGCTGAAGTCTCCGGGGCGCCTGCCTCGCCGAAGTCGTCTCCCCCTCGCCTAATGCTATCGCTCCCACAGGTGCAGCTAGTGCTCGCTAGAGAGCTGCTCGAATGGAACCCCAAGTTGTGGAAGAAGTGGGATCGGGTCCGTGAGCCGAAATGCTCTCTCCAGGCTCCTGTTCTGCAAAACACTCAAAAGCAGAAGAAAACACAAGGCATTGTCTCGTCCAGTGTGACCTCAAGGTCTCCACAAAGCGGTTGGTCACATAATAAGCATGAGGTGAACACTCAACAAAAGAGGCCTACCTATGAATGATACCGCAAGAAGAACTGAACTCAAACTAGTCAAGACTACCATGCAACAGGATAAAGCACTGTATAGCAAAATGCATCCTAAAAACATGATCAACCCAAACACAGGCTAAACCTCAACACATGCTACAATGCAAGATAATGATAGCAATAGATCCAAAAGCATGTAACATGATAAAATTGTGGAAAGGCTAGTGCTCAAACTAATCATATCAACAGGATACATGTAGCTTACCAAAACTAGCACCTGAAAAGTGATACCTAATGAACATCATACCTCTACAAGTAAAGCTCATGGTGAAGTATGGTAAAGCATGGCATAATGTTCATGAGGATCACAAACTAGCATGAATGGCTACTCCACAAAAACTATACACAAGGCTAGCATGACATAATATACAAGATAGTACATGCTAGACTAAACAAAACATGATACACAGGAAAATGTACATGCAAGAACTATACAAGTGAGCACATGAAAGACCATCTCATACCACAAGACATAGATCATGGATGTACAAGGTATGAGTGTATATGAAAGCTCACTAGATAACAAAAGCCTCTTTGGAGGCAAATCTAAGCGGGGTGTAGAGAACCATCAACTCTTGATCACATCTAAAAGATCAAGCTCCATCAGGCACATGTTCTCCACCCCGTGTCCTCATATCTACACACAAGAGGACAAAGCAGCCCGAGTCTTGGATCCCGAAGGGTTAGCAAGTATGTACTTGGGAACCCAAGACTTGGTCACAAAACTCAACTTATCTTGTGGGTTAGCATGATGCAAAAGTTGGTTCAAATGCAATTGTGAAACACCCTTGGAAGCATTCCTCAAAATGACAACTCGAGGAGAAGAACGAGTCGTACCACGGGAAAAGAGGCAAACATCTTCCAAGTTTTTTGTAGAAGAACCAATAGAAGCATCATGAAAAGCATGACGTGGATCAAGAGAGGAAGCACTAGAAGCATGTCCACGAACATGACCTATCCCACTAGAAAAGGAGTCATAAAACCCATCATCAAAGAGGGGCTTCTTACTAGGAGCACAAGCGTTCATGCCAAGAGAAGGGCTATGAACCACCATCTTCCTAGAAGAGCGAGCTTGGCGCAAACGTTTGGCACGCCGATAGCAAAAGCTTTCTTGATGCCCATCTTTCTCACAAAAAGAGCAATGGTACAAAGACCTATTGGAAGGCACACCATCCTCCGGCAAGTGAGAAGTCCCTTGGGACTTAGAACAAGAAGCATCAACGTTCAACTTGGTGCCAACACTAGGAGCACACGTGCCATGGGAAAGGCTACGTGGCTTCCTAAAAGCCTTAGCTCGAATTCGTCGCTCGTGTTTGACATGGCGGAAACAAAAATCGAATGAGTGTCCATCCTTCTTGAAAAAGGTGCAATGGAAAACCGGATTGGGAGCACGAGTCCCAAAAATATGAGAAGCACCCTTATCAAGAGAAGTCCCTTGGACATCACTCAAAGAAACAGCAAGGTTAGGAGTAGCTATGAAAGAGCTATCCGAAACCTTGGCACAAGTGCTATCATCAAAAGACTCACGCGCAACATAAGAACTCAACTCCGGTTGCAAAGATGCAGACTTGGAAACATCAACATCGGAGTTGGAAGAAATGCGTGACTCAAACGACTTAGCACAAAGGCTCTTGCATCTTTTGGCCAAAACCTCATTTTCAAACATGAGGCGGTCACAAGTACCACAAGGAGTGTTTCTCAAGTTTTCCATCTCCTTTTCAATGCACTCGGCATATGTGGTACGCAAGAGCTCAATCTCCTTCTCAAGGTTGGCACTCATATCATTGTGCTCAACCAACTTAGCGCTCATATTGTGGCGGAACCGTCCTGATTATAAGAGCTCAAGTATTATCTTAGTCAAATCCGTCTGACTTCGACCCACACTTGAACCCATATAACCCCGGTAGTCCGGAAATCTCGAAGGATTTCTTACACCAGAACATACAGGATCGCATCGTTCAAAGATTACATCCGTAAAGGGACATCACAGTGAATTTTAAAACGGAATTTAAACATCAGAGTGCGGAAATAAAACAGAGTTATTACAATACTGAGTTCAAATAGTGCGGAAGCTGAAATAGTTTGAACACGACCACCACGCACGTGGTCCAAATAAAACATTGTTTTGATACATAAACTCAACACAAGTCATTCCTCCTTTTTAAGATAGTGTGCCATCAGTAGTCTCAGTCCGGCAAAAGAAAGTGGAAAGCTTTTTGACGACCCTGCCCTGGGCCTACTCCTCATCACCTTCCACTGGGTAGAGGCAGTGCTTACAATAGCCAAAGTAGACCTGGCCATCTGCAACAAACGGGATAAACCCTGAGTACGGGAATGTACTCAGCTAGACTTACCCGTCTAACTGAAAATAAAAGACTCCAAGGGTATGCAAGGCTTTTGAGGTGGAGCTGGGATCTTTTAGTTGCGGAAGGCTCAAATTTAGATAAGGGATAATTAATGATTATGATGAGCTGTTACTTTTAAGCCTATTCCTTAGTTCTAGGTTATTACCTGTACTAGAGCACTCACTTGATTCTAACAAACAATAATATAACCATATCCAGTTGACTTATCCACATTTTAGTTGAACCTTTAAACATTACATGGAGTTGTATCGTGGTGAAGCTCGCCATAGTTTCCCACTAACCGGGGGAGACGGCGACTCGAATCGAATTCCAAACCAGCTGGTGAAAGACCTTTAATACCAGCCCACACTTTCCCCGTCGGGTCCATGCATTGGGCAACCGCTCGATGCTTGTTCGTGGTGGTAATCGTCGCGGCTCAAGCACGGACCGCCCAATCAGAGGCTGGCGATGGCCTCACGCGGCAGATCGCAACTTCCGTACTAGAGGGCACGACACGGGTTGAGACCGGCCCGAACAGCTTCTAACCGGCTTTGGGGTCGATGATTACGGCACCGACATATCCCTAAGTAAAAGGGCGCGTTCAAAAATGAACGAGGGCTAACATCGATACAAACCTATGCGATCCAACGGATGAACTGCCCCAAGTTTCCAAACTTGTGCCCTGCCATCCCATTGACCGTATTTCGCTACAACTCAGGTTCTTTTCACGATAGCAAAATATAGCCAACCGTGATCCGGTAAATACCCATCAGGGTATTACGGAAACATCCTTAACTACTACTTTATTTGAGCAGGCTAAGCAATTCTACATTATTAAGCAGTAGCAGGATAACAAGGCAGGTAATAATCAATAATCAAGGAATGGTAATGCAACAAATAGGATTCAATCAACTCCTATACCTAATGCATCACAATATAAAAGGACTCAAGTAAATTAATTGCAAAAACTGGGAGACTTAGAATGCTCCGGGGCTTGCCTTGAGTGAAAACCGAGGCCTCGTGGGAGGGGCACTCGGGCAGGTTAGTGTCGTGGACGGGGTCGACTTCCTCTGGCTGCTGCAGCTCCTGGATCTCCGGCTCGGCGTTTAGCTCCTGCTCTTGGTGAAGCTCCGGCGGGGTCGATCCTATTGCGTGCGATGAATTTATAATTCAATAAATGCGGTGCAAGATGAAGTGGCATGAAAAGAATAACTCTTGCAAACCAACAAAGCCAACTTGTTGAACCACTTTTAACATTGGGGCAATATCTCATTTATTTCATAAAACAAAATCTGATTATTCAACTCTTTCTTATTTAAATACATCAAGGGAAACTCAGATTTGAACTGCAAGTGTATTTTTCTGGGCTCAAAAAAAATCCACAAAAATTCTAGAAGGTAAACCACACTTGCTGGACTCTACTGAACAAGTTTCAGCCAAAGATAAAATACAGAGCTGCAGATAGAAAAATAACAAGCAAACTGCCTAAAAAGGTACTTTGAACTACAACCCTACTGTAAAAAAGTGCATAGCTCTATTTCCTATTTTTCCCAGATTCTACTTCGCATTTCATATTTATCCAGAAAGTTCCATGACCAGAACCATCATATATTTTCTTACATGAATTTCTAAAGATCAATACAGAAAAGCACAGTTGTAAAGCAACTACAAATTTTTTCCATAAAACAGATCAAGTTCATACTTTTCTTAGATTCTACAAGGCATACAGAGACTGTACAAATTTTTCCATATTTTATTTCAGCATATAAAACACCTTAATACTTATTCTAAGAAATCAGCAAAAAGAGACTTTTAACTATAACAGTAACTTTTTCTACATAAACAGTGCATCATATATTTTTCACAGGTGCCAAACAGTATAATAAACTTACACAAAATTTTCCAGAAATTATCTCAACAAGAAAACACTTATAATCATTTATCTAAACTAAAGCATATAAACTGAAATAAATGAAAACAGTAAAATAAACTGCTATCAAAAATACATTCATATTTTACCATGATAGATCTACTCATAAGAAAGCTAATAAAACTGGAAGCACTTCATTTGGATTTATAAAACAGGCTACACAAAAATAACAAGCATCTCTGGAAATTAAACCGAAAAGAAAAACATTTCATTTCTCACGGCTGGCTTGCGAGAACTCGGTCTATGGACCGGTAAGGAGCTGACGCGCGGGACCCGTGGGTCAGCAGAACCCATCCGGGCTCGGGCGCACGGCGGAAAGCGAATCGGCCGAGACTTGGCTCGACGAAACCGCGGCCGATGGCTCGGCTCGGGCGAATCGGAAAAACGCACGCTCGTCCGAGGCCTGGCTCGCGGGCTCGGGCGAGACGGAGCACGCACGCTCGTCCGAGGCCTGGCTCGCGGGCTCGGACGAGACGGAAGACGCACGCTCGTCCGAGGCCTGGCTCGCGGGCTCGGGCGAGACGGAGCACGCACGCTCGTCCGAGGCCTGGCTCGCGGGCTCGGGCGAGACGGAGCACGCACGCTCGTCCGAGGCCTGGCTCGCGGGCTCGGGCGAGACGGAACACAGGCGCGTCCGTCCGAGGCCGGACTCGGGGGCTCGGACGAGACGGAAACAGGGGAGGGATTGGTCCGGCGATTTCTCGCCGTCGGTGAGGTCGCCGGCGAGGAGGCTGGGCCCTGCGGACTCGTCTCAACGAGGCGCATCCGGCGGTACCGGTGGTTTGGCCAGCGCACGGCCGTAGCGTGCCGGCGGCGAGCGGCAGCGCACGGCGGCGGCGGCATCGCGCGGCTACGCCGTTTCCGGCGGTCGCCGGCTAAATTGGCGGGCGTGTGAGACTCAGTGAACCTAGAGGGGAGTCCTAGGGGTGATGGTTTGGCCGGAGGTGCGCTGGTGCGTGCTGGCCACGTGTGAGGTCCGCGATGGCGGCAATGGCGCTCGGCCGTGGTGAACAGAGAGATAGGGAACGGTAGCGTTAGGGCTAGTTGGTGTTCTCACCTTGCCTTGGCTTGGCGAAGCTGGAGGAGGAAGAAGGGAGGCGGTGGAGCTCGGGTCGGGGACGAACGGCTCCGGGCTCCGAGCGGCGCTGAATGCTTCCGCGGCGGGGCTCTTCGGACATCGGCGTCGGTGGAGCTCGGCGGGTGGCGCGGGGGTGCGCACCGTGTGTCCGAGACGAAGGCGGGGCAGTGGCCGGGGTTAATCGGCCGGTGATGGAGGTGGTGACTGAAATTTGGGAAGGGGCCTTGCGGCGGTGGTTGCAGCGAGCGGAGAGTGCTCAGTTCGCTTCGCGCGCGGGTGAGAGTGGGGAGCGAGAGCGAGAGTGAGTGTGTGAGTGAGTGAGGGAGTGGGAGAGGCGCTCGGGCTTTTGCCCGGCGGAGCGGAGAGGCGGCCGGTCGTGGCGGGGCCACGGCGGCTCGGTCAGCGAAGCGATGACAGGCGGGCGCGGCAGACGAGGATGCGCGGGAGTGGCCGGCGAAGATCGCTGGCGT
The DNA here is from genome assembly GCA_009763385.1 of Coix lacryma-jobi var. lacryma-jobi. Taxonomy (NCBI): domain Eukaryota; kingdom Viridiplantae; phylum Streptophyta; class Magnoliopsida; order Poales; family Poaceae; genus Coix; species Coix lacryma-jobi. The sequence continues at coordinate 96,591,307 of CM019829.1, forward strand.
GCTCCGGTGGGAGAAGATCGGAGAGGGAGTGGTCGGCGTGGATTTGGCGCAGAGAAGGGGCGCCACGCGGCAAGCCGGCCGGCGTACGGCGCGGCCGTGTCAGGTGGCCGGCGCGCGGTGCGCGGGCGGGCGCGCGCGCGGGCGAGGCGGCGAGCGCTGGGCCGAGGCGAGGAAGTGGGCCGAAAGGTTGGCGCCGGGAAAGAAAATTATTCTTTTTCTTTTTCCAGAAATGTCCAAAGTTTGACTTCTCAAAAACAGTTTGAAAAACTCCAAACCAGGCTTTGACCCAAATATAAAAGTTGCTCAAAATATTTTTCTCTACAACTTTCATATAGAACACTTTTTCTGAGAATCATTTTTAAATCCTCCTCAAGAATAAAGCCAAAACCAAAGCATCAAGTCAAATAGAAATCCAATTTCAAATAAACAATCAAAAGATCAAAGGCATACTTTTGCACATGAAATGATGCAATGCATTGCTTATGCTTTCTTAGTGGCTAATTGCAGTGCCTAATGCAGTGCTTGACACTAGGGTGTCACACATATCATCGCGCAAAACCTTCAAAGCCAAAACTTCTTTTTCTAAATCAATACAAGATGTGCAAATGAAATTGGTGGAAGAAACATCACCATTCACATCAAGCAAAGAATCATGAATAGCACAAGAAGTAAGGCAAGCATTCTTATTCACATAGCATGAGCTACAAGGCTTAGAATTTAATTCAACAATTTTAGCCCTAGCATGCTCAAGTTCATCAACACATGTCTTGTGAATCAGACATAATTCTCTAAGTCTAGCAACAAAAGATTCACAAGAATTACATGGTGACAAAGCATTTGACTTTAGCAAGGCTATTTTAGTTTTAGCACAATCAAGGTCCTTGCCCAAGTCAATGCAAACTAAACATGGTTTGGAAGCATTTGATTTCAACAATTCATTCTCAGATATTAAGCTAGCAAGAGAAAATCCTAGCTCATCATTCTTCCTAACCATGTCACTACAAGAGGTGCAAGGCAAAGAGGCACTAGACTTCAACCTAGCAATGGAGCATTTCAAATTTTCAACCTTTCTACGCAAGGTATCACAAAGCTCATCATCCCTAGAGCAAGCCTCATAAAGGTTGTGCAAGGTCACAAGACCACAAGCAAGTTTACCTCTCTTGGCCTTACCAAGTTGACATAGGAGATCCTCCGGTGAAAGCTCGTCATGTCGTAGAAGGTTCAGCAGATCGTTCACCTCGCGATCCCTCTCATCAACTGCACTCCTCCTTCTTCCCAAGATGTCGTCCTTTGAAACATTCAAACCAAAAGACAAAGACATACTTGAAGAAGAACTTGGTGCTACTTCCAAAAGCACTGTTAGTGTTAGCCAAACAAAAGCTCAACACCTCAACAAGCAAAGTCGGAAACAAAACCGCTCTCAAAAGGTCGCCTTCGCGGATCCGGAATCAGTTAAGGTAGAGAGATCCTTAACTGGCTTCGATACGAATTGAAGGACCGAATTGGCGACCAGAGGGGGGGTGAATGGGAGCCTCAAATTTCTTCTCGAGAAATGATGGCCCTTGTCCCAGAAAATCACCCCAAAAACGAAGACTCAAACAACCAGTGAGTTCACGACCTACAAATAGGTGGATACCCTAGGATATGTCCTAGAGGTACAGTGGAACTACCGAAGAACCCCCAAAATAAAGCACCAAAGCAACGGGGCAAAACTGCACAAGCAAGCTCCTAGAACAATCGAACTTTCGATAACGGAACACCCCACTCCTATGGAGAAGAGGAAAGTGTTCGACCAAAACTACTTAGGCCAACTAGTGACAAAAGCACCTTGGAAAGATCCTTATGAAGTTAGGAAACTAACGCAACAGACAGATCTCAAATTGGAGCTCGAACGCAAAAGATACGGCCGCTAGAACAAACGAAACTCCAAAAGCGGAACACTTAACTCCTATGGAGAAGAAGGAAGTGTCTGACCAAAAATACTTTGACCAATGGTGGCAAAAGTACTTTGGAATGATCCTTAAGAAGTTAGGAAACCAACGCAATAAACGGATCACAAATCGGAGCTCGTATGCAAAAGATACGGACGAAATCAGCAAAACTGTGCAGTCGCGGACTGTCCGCTAGTGAACCGCGGACTGTCCGCTATTGAACCCCGGATAGTCCAGGAATGAGTCCAGGACAGTCCGCCGTTCAAAAATGAAAACAGCGACCTCACTGCCCGTGAACAGCCCCGACCCCCGGACAGTCCGGGGATAAGTCCCGGACAGTCCGGGAATGCCCAGAAAGGCTAAAAACAGCCCGTATCAAACTCAAATTCGATTGGAACTCAACCAAATCGAACGGGGCTGCAACCAAACTTCTCCCAAGTGTTCTTCTACGTGCTGGGAAGCTAATCCTAGGATATCATCGCTTCAATCCAACTAATCCATGAGAAATCCGAAGAACACTAGAAAAGGGGAAGAACGAAGAACGAACGCGATTTCGACCCGATCTACGAGCTCGTGAGGTTAGAGAAGAAATCCTCCAGTGGAAAGAAGGAGCTCACGACATAGAACAATCTGATTCAAACGGAATCGCAAATCGTCGCTCGGAGAGGGAGAACGAGGCAAATCTCCGGGAGGGGAAAAACCAAAACGCGAAGAACAAAAACACGATTCGATCCAAATTTCAGCCAACAAAGAGGAGGGGAGAAATTGATCCTTGGATTGCTACTAGATGATGAATTGTGTAGCACTCTATGTCAGGTTACAAGCCACTCCTCGCAGTACAAAACGCGGATGGCGAAAAGCTCAAGAACAAGAGTCGGTCTCTCCTCTCACCCTAGCCTCCTCTCACCTAAACAAAATGAGAGTGACACCTCCAAGGACGGCTGTCCAACACAGCCCCTTCATCTATATATAGGCGCACGTCCAAATGACACAAACGCCCTAACATCAAGTACTAACCCAAATACCCCCTAGGGGTAAAACCGTCCAACTCTGGCAGTTTCCGTCCGACGGCCACGCGCCTTCTCATCCTTCGCTTCGCCTCGACGCAAGCTCCAGGATGCCACCACGTGCCGTCACCACCGCCGCGCCTTCTCACTGATAGCTTTGCCGCAATGCAAGCCTCTCGGTGCCGCCACGCGTCTACCGTCCTTTTGGACCTTCCCCCGATTTTGAGGCCCAAACTGGGAAACCTGCCAACCCAGGTTTTGAGGCCCAAACCTGGAAACCGTCCACCCTGAGTTTTGAGGCCCAAACTCAGAAACCCGGGAGCCAAGGTTTTGAGGCCCAAACTTGGAAACCGTCCATCCCGAGTTTTGAGGCCCAAACTTGGAAACCGGCCACCCGAGTTTTAAAGCCCAAACTCGGAAACCATCGAGGGTAGCTTTTTGAGGCTCAACTACCCAACCCGCACCGTAGACGGGATGTGGTTCGCACACCCCGACCACCGGCACCGATGCCGATGCATGTCCAGCCTCCACGCCGGGCACAACGCCTTCGCCTTCCTTCTTGACTCGGCCGACGGCACTTGCGCCGTACGCAAGCCCGTGTCCGACCTCCCGCCAAGTGCCACGACGCTATCGTCTTCGTCCCAACTCGGCTGATGCACCGCACATCCCCATGTCCTCTCGCTAGCCAAATGCCACGTGCCAGCTACCACAGCTGGTCCTCTGGCCTCTCGGTCTGTCGGTCCAAGCCTCACGTCCGCCCTTCACCGCTCTGGGTACATCGGCATTGCACGTCCGCCGCACGGCATGCCTATCCTTCACCGCTCCCGGTCCGTCAGCACAGCACATCTCTACTTGACCTTCACCTCGCCATCGACCACTATATCCGAGCTCAACACCTGCACATCAACACAACCAAGAGACACATGTTGCACACGCACACCAACACAGAAACACCACAACTCAACGCCACCGGTTAGTCATAAACATTAAGCGCATAGTAAATAATGACTCAACCGGGAAAAGCCTCAAACCTTCCTCATCAAAGTCAATCATTCATCATATATGTTCTCACCAAGAGCGAGAATGGGAACAAGCGAAGTAGAATGGCGTCCCTTTCGACTCCTTTGATGGTGAAAGTGCTGCAAATCTTCAGAAAGTGTTGGAGATGAGCGCTTGCGTCTTCATGTGCCTTTCCGCAAAATTGGTTAGCTTGCACCATGTTGATCAAAGCTGGCTTGAGTTCAAATCCGTTGTCCCCCACATTGACTGTTGGTCCAGTCCTGATGTTGGCAGTGGTTGGTGCAGAGAACTCGCGGAGTGTCTTGTCGGCCATGGTGTCCAACACTGGTGTTAGGCTTCTTCTTATCTGGCTAACTTCTGGTAGTGGTGCTGAGGGTTTCTTAAGTTTGCGTCTAGTTTTCCTTAATAAAGCTTCGGGATCCTCAGTGTAGTTGTTCGGAAGTTGGAAACCAGTCATACATCACCCTGCATAAGATATAAAAGATAAACAAAGCCAGGGTAAGTCTGTAAAAGTAAATAATTAGTGCATTATCACATGTGTGTAGGTAAAATGATATGTTCTAGCTACCATTTTAAATGCTGCTAATGCAATGTCCTTATCAATGTTCATAAAGATTTCGATGAAAAACCCTAGGTACCATCCCTAATTGAATTGATGTGATCCCCGACAACGGCGCTAGAAATGCTTGTTGACACTCCTTAATGGATTCACTCTAAGAATGAGCCACATAAAATAATAAACAAATGAAAGCACCAAAGAGTGTACGGGACACTACTAACTCCACTTAACGTCAAGTTGTCATCCCCAACATGAAGCTAGCAATGTAATTATATCAGGGCACTGGATTTAAGAGATAGATATTTACCCGCAAGCGCACAGATAAACATACCCGTTGTAGAAGCATTTCACCCAAGCTAGTCTCAGGTATCGTTATTTATATTTTAGCCTAGAGACTAATCAAGTCAAGATATGATGGTATTGTAAGGACTTAACAGTATTTAATATGGCACACACTTATAATAAGACTGATAACACACTAATTACTATGAATAGGAATCAGGTTACAGAGTAAATAATATGATGAATAATTGATAAAGGATAGTAGAGATCAGATCAATCAAGGATAAACTTAGAACAGTACTGCCTAACAAGTGATGATTAGAACAGGTATTAATAAGGAACATTCCTAAGTTATTCTAATTACAAGTCATAGCATACATTGATTAGTGCAATTATATTTGGCAATCATTGGCTAGGTCACATCATATTTATAATCAAAAGACAGCTCCATAGTTAAGGTGTTAAGCAAAGTAACCCTTAAACCATGAGTTAACTGAGTCATACGAACACTATATTCGGGATGTTCGTGTGTTTGTCTGTGTGAGCCGAGCCTTTAAGCCGGCTAAGGGATCGTACCTCGTTCGGACGTTACGATCGCGAGATCCATCTCGCCATGGCCGTGATGCCGAATGTAACACGACCCTTGTTAGTGTATCTTATGGTCGCGAGTACACCTCGCCATGACCATGGAGCTATGCTCTCTTTCACTTATATGAACATGCTTTATAAATGCTTCTTCGTGCACAAACTCTTGTATGCTTGTACCCGTTGACCACTTCATATCTCGATTATCATGGTGACAACCGCACCACTACGAATCTAGAAATGACTTAGTGCCAGAGCACCCCAACCGGGTACCCTACAAGTAGTTTGCGCACTTGCATCTTATATTGTTCCACTCCTTCCAACACCTCGTCTTCTACCATGATGTGTGCGTTGGAATGGACCTTTGACTTATATATATTTGAACTATTGCTATTTCTTTTGTTAGCAAGCTATGGTCTATGTTGTATCTTAGGACCCCGCACATCGACTCGATCGACCACCTAAACAGATTTCTCTGGAGATGTACCAGAGAACATGGCATAGATGTGATAAGCTAACCCCACTCTTGCGAGTGACCCTGAGTCTCGGTTCTCGACGTACTGTGTCATGTGGATCGAAAGGATTAACGATCTCCAAACCTTTTACGCTACCTCTTTTGCCATAGCGGACAAGCCAAGGTACCTTGGAGTCAAGTCACAATGGTGTTAATCGTTCTTATGATCAATTGACTTTTGGGATAAGGCTACAAGGGACGAACCCCATCGTTCTTTATTCGTTAGGCCCGTCCTCCGAATTTCCGCCTTATTAAATGATGACCAAATCGAAGGATGAGAGCCGTGGTGTTTGCTAAGGATAGGCCTTGGTTTGAACCCTGTCATAAAGCTGTATTGGCTTGGCCAAGACCTAAACTAGCAAACCACCACCTTGTTCCTAGCTCGAGGAAATCGGACAACCGCCGAGAGGGCTAAACCTTGTGTATGTTAGTGTCTCATTGGTTGTTGATGGTCCTTAAACACCTGTTTTACCATCAACATTTTACCCTAAAATTTACCAAAAAGGCATGAAATGTAGTCAAATAGGTTTCAAACTAACCGAATTCCACATGTCCATAGATTCTGATTTGAATGCAGGATTTGAACCAAATTTGGATATTTGAACCACCAAAGGCCAAGCTCACTCAGCAGGGCCCAATTGGGCCTTAGGGGGGTGGCGCCCGCCACTTAAGTTGGCCCAAATCCACTCCCTGCCATGTCACCGATCCGTGTGACCTCCCTAAGGGCAATTTCTGGCCCTTGGTCACTAGGTCGGTTGAATCGGACGGCTCGGGAGGTGGGTGACGCGGATCGTGCTCTGGTTTGGACAAGAGGCGGTTAGGGTTTGTGCCACCGACCTAACCACCGCCTTGGAGGACCCCCTGGATGCCCTCGGTTGAATGGCGGCTCAATCGGACGGTTAGGGGTGGCGGCCGCCACCTAGGGCTGGCGCCCACCACCTGACTCAGCCCTAGGTCTGCTGCCTCCCCCCTATAAGTACCCCCCTCACTCCACAAGGTATAAATACCCCCTAGAGGCGTCACTTCAATTCAAGCAAGAAAGCATGGAAGCAAGAAGGCAAGAAAAGCAAGCAATGTAGAAAGCAAGTGAGAGCTAGGTTAGAAGCTCAAAGAGCTTAGGCAAGTAGGTTAGCTAGTAGAGAGAGCATAGCTCTAGTGCCCTCGCTGTAGCGCGGCTCTTAGTTTAGCACAGCTCAGCCCTGACCAGTGGTATAGTAGCGTAGAGCTTGCTAGGAGAGAAGCGGGTGCGAGTGACTGGCATTGGAGGTCGGTTGATTTCCCGGCGTCTCTGGTCTAGTTTGCTCTCTTGTATCTCAGGTACAATTATCATTATTCCAATATTACTTTAGTATTACTTTATCAAGTGCCTTGAGTGTGACCTAGTTATCCTACAGTTCAATTCACTTAGCCATAGTAGTTAATCTCTAGTGTGCTTAGTGTTTGATCTTTGCCAATAGGTTGCTTAGTTAGTTTAGTGTTTATCTTATTAAGTCAAGTATTTGCTCTGACGTCTGCAAGGGTGTCTCTATTCAAAGCTAGGGTAGAGATAGTTAGAATATAATTAAGCGTGGTGCTTAGTTATAGACTTACCTTCAAATACGGCTGGACCCCCGGATAGCTGTGGTAGCAAGCAGGTGGTGACATCCCTGTGCGCCTTGAATTCCACCACGTAGTTGGCCTGGTTTAACAGTAAGGCTCGTTGTGCTAGCGTTCAACCTAAGTCAGTGGTAAAGGCTAGTACGCCTCGGTACTTGACAAGATAGGAATAAAACTATACTTAACTTGGTTGCTTTATTGACATTTGCCTATCTTGCTTCGTAATTATCTTGCTTCGTAGTTATCTAGGAGTAGTGTTGATGCTCACTAAGTGTCGTATTCTTAGCATCAACAAGGTCATATAACGCAACACAAGGACCTAAAATCAACCAAAAACCTTGTATAAACTAACGATTTCCACTTGTCCTTGAGTTTTATTAGAATGTAGGTAATTGCAGGGTTTTTGAGCAATATGACCAAGAGGACTGTTGGTATAAATTAATGCACACTCTATTTTATCCGCAAGCGCACAGATAAGCTCTACCGATGTAGAACTTCACCGGAGTAACCCAGTTTTAATATTGAACCCAAAGCAACGGATAGCGATGAGTCTCAAGTGTATAACCCCTGAGTAACTAACAAGGACGGAGAAGCTAAAAGTATAGAGGGGATCACTAAGGTTGTCTAAACCCAACTTAAGAGTGATATGTTTATTATTCTTAATGGGGAAGTTGCTATAAAAGGTCACAACAGAGTTTGATTCTTTTATGCAAATGTATAATCCTACCGAGCCTACACACGGGTAAGTGGACTATAGAAGAATCAACAAGGCTATAAGAGTCACCCTTGCGAACAACCACTACTACTGGCGTTATAGGAGGTAAATATGAGTTATCCAGCCTAAGCACCACGCTTATACTATCCAACTACTCTAACTCTAGAGCGACTAGAATTAAAGTACTCAAAAGAGAGTCATAAACCTTAAGAACAATAAGAACAATAGCTCAAACTTAAATATAGATATTGATTACCGAAACAATCGATGAAGCAAGTCGATGAAGAACTTGAATCCACGGGTACAAGATGAAGAAGTTGATCCGACAGGCCGGAGCTTCCTCTTGATCTCTTCCTTTCTCTCTCTCTTCTAGTTCTAAATAAGACTAGGTTCTAATTCTACTAGAGGGGTATCTAGTCTTCTACTTGAAAGCTAACTCCTGAAGTCTCTTCTAGGGTTTCTAGTTGAAGCGTAGTCTTCTGAAGAGGGACCTTCTGTCTGACCTGGGGCCTGGGGGTCTGTTTATATAGCCCTGAGGGATCAACCGCGACCGTTAGATCAAACCGACTTCACGTAGGGCTGAGATTGATCCTCAAAGGCGGTGGAAGTAGCTTGCAGAAGACGGAAGCCAGAGGCGCCAGGGGGAGACCGACCGGTGGGCCCAGGGGACCGGTCGGTCCCACCTGTAAGTGAACCGGGGTGCCCCTCCTCGTGGTGTCTCTACATGATCTCTGGAGTCTTCTGGAAGGTTCCTGACTTGGCGAATGCGTTATCTCCCGTCGGTTTCCTTCTAGGGGAAGGAATTGAGGGCTGTTTCCTGATTTGGTCCCTGCGGATTCACAATTCACCAAAACTCGTGGAATTCGTTAGTTTTAATCCCTATACTAAGGTGGAGTTTACATATCCATCCATTTTCATGCTTAATTGACCTTTAATAATAAGAGTTAATTAGTGTCAACAAGCTCCCCCACACTTAGACTTTTACTCGTCCTCGATAAAAGGTTGGATCATAAGATATCAAACATTAAGCTTTTTTGTGTTTTACCATAAAACCTTGAGAAGTTGGGAAATAGAACAGTTGAAACAGATCACCCTTTTCTTTTAGCATAAGACATTGGAGTTTTTGGAATTTTGAAACAAGTCATAGCTTTCCTTCTCCTTTTGTAGCACTTCAATTCCTTACCAAAGCATTTTTATTTATGTGAAGCAGTTTTATGTTACTAAGTTAAAGGAGAAAAATACTATACTCTTAGATCAAGACTTTTGATCTTTTTAAACTTTGTCACTCTTACTGGCATATTGTAATTAGAGGGACCATGGGCTATCTTCTTTTTCTCTTTATCATATTTTTATCATAGTACTACTTTTTTTTCTATATATATATATTTATATATTTTTTCTGAGGTATGTCGGACACTTGTCCATTTTTCTTTCCTCATATTTCATACTTTTGCATAGCCCATGCCTCTAATACAATACTACTTCGGAAGAGTGAATCTTTCTTTTATTTGTAAGGATCTCGATCTTCACAGCATAATAAATTTCTCAACAAAGAACTCAGTATTGGAGTAAACAATAGTTGATTGATGTCTTTGGCAGGTAACTTATTTACTACAAAGGAGAAGTGTTGCTAATCTCTTTTTAACCTTGCAAGTAAAATTCTCCAATGCTCATACTTTAAGAATTGAGTTCTCATTATTCTCCTATCATATTCCACAACAACTCTAGATAGTATGGGTTTCTTTAAATATCAGAACAGGTCTTTTCAGAAACGATGTTTATGGGATTTTATACTATGAACATGTCGAATTAATCTTTCTTTAGAGTTCATGAGTTGCAAGAATATGATTTTAATTTCAACAGAAGTTTAAACATCAGAAAATAGAATGTCGTGGTTGCGTACCGATCTGTGGACGAAGGAGGAGGCAAGGGGGGTCAACACTTGACCGACTGGTGGGGTCCACCAACCGGTCGGTTGGGCTTAGGACCCAACCGTGGCCCACTTCGTGGTGCATGATCTTGGTAACGTTGTCTTCTGTTCCATGCAGTTTTTGCGATCGTTCTTTGGTAATTCTGTCGTCGTCTTTTCCCCCACACTTATTTTCTATTTTCTGCTAATCACAACATGTGGAGACAAGACATATATCCAAAATAACAATATAAAAGATAACTAAAACTTTATTGATATTTAAGGCACTTTTATTACACACTGAATTTAACTAAACAAAACTCATAACGAAACTAGACTTAAACACAAGACTCTGCAAACACGAGTGCCTTATCAAACTATCGACGAACTATTCTTGCTTCTCTTCCTCGAGCAGATTTGTTATTGTAGAGGCTACACTGACGACCTTATCCTTCAAGCTAATGTGTTTAGTTACATATTTGTGCATCGTATCGGCCATCTTTTTCGTAGCCTTGGCTAGCGAGGCGTATCTCTGCTTGAGCTCTAAATTATCCCTCTCAAGATCTTCAATTCTATCCCCGAGATGATCTAACTGGGTAGTCCTCTTACGTTTAGCCGCGACATTAGGAGTGGCGGGTGCCCTGGTTACTGGTGGAGTGACCTTGATCTGCTCAGGGTGACCACGAACTCCCTCAAAGCACGGGCGCGGATTTTCAGATGTGTATCTTACGACAGTGGGTTCTCCAAGCTTGTTCGTCTTCAGCCCGACGAGTGTCTCGTTGGGCCTAGGAGGAAGGAGCGGGATCTCTTTGGTGACGGAGAAAGTCAGAAGTCTTCTTGCCGGCACCGCTTGGGCGTAGAAAGCTTGCTAACGATGTGACGAGGTTCCTTCTGGCGGGATCGTATCAACGGGTGTAGGCGAGTCAGCAAGAGCGATCTCCTTGGATGATGTCACGGCGAGGTCCTTGGATGCGGTGATGACAAGAGCCATCGAGTCGTCAGCGGGTTCGTTGAGGTCGATCCTTGGATAGGAGGCCATTAGTGCTGGTGGGAGGAGAGCTCTGTTGCTGTTGGTTTTCTGGGAGAGGTTGCAATGAATCTAGAGGCAGGCCTGGGGCTGGTTTTATAGCTGAGGAAGGTTGAATGATAGGTACGATAGGTTCGTTACGAGGGTTATCGCTTCTATAGATCAGGTTACCAGAATGGGTACGAGAAAGAGTCGGGACACGTAACGAAAGAAGGAAGAGAGCGAGGGGCCTCCAGGGTAGACCGGTCGGTCTCCCAAGGAGACTGGTCGGTCCCTCCCTGTGGGGGCTCGCGGGTCCGTCGCTCGTGGTGTCTTCAAACTTGATCCTAAGCCCAGAAAATATATCCCCGACGCGCGAACTTATCGGAAAAAGAACGATGGTGTAAATCTATGGGATAATGAAGAATTGGATGACATCCAACTCTTTAGGACTCTTTTCAGGTTCTAGAAAAATCTTAAGACGTTGTCCGTTTACCTTGAATAACGTACCTTCATCATTTTGAAGTGTAATGGCTCCATGTGATGAAGTGGCTACCACCGTGAAAGGTCCTTCCCATTTGCTTCGTAGTTTTCCATGTCCGAACAATTTTACCCTGGAATTAAAAAGTAATACCTTGTCTCCCGGAGTGAAGTTCTTCTTCTTGATTCTCTTGTCATGCCACCTCTTTGTTCTCTCTTTGTAGATCTTTGCGTTATGATATGCTTTTTCGCGCCATTCATCTAGTTCAGAGAGTTGCATTGTTCTCTTGACTCCGGCAGCTTCTAAGTCCATGTTCCATCTTTTAATTGCCCAGTGAGCTTTGAATTCTAACTCCACTGGTAAGTGACAAGTCTTTCCGTAGATGAGCTGATATGGAGACATTCCCAATGGTGTTTTGTAGGCAGTACGGTAATCCCACAGTGCTTCAGGTAGTCTATCTTTCCATTGTGTTCCCATCTCGTCAACTGTTTTCTGCAGAATATTCTTGATTTGCTTGTTTGATGTTTCTGCTTGGCCACTTGTCTGAGGATGATAGGGAGTGGCAACATTGTGACGGATCCCATGCTTTTGTTAGATATTTATGAAAGCCTTTGTCAATGAAGTGGGTTCCTCCGTCACTAATTACCATCCTTGGCACTCCAAATCTTGGAAATATTATCTCATCGAACATCCTCTGAGAGTTTCTTGCATTAGCAGACTTGCATGGCACTGCTTCGACCCATTTTGAGACGTAGTCGACAGCAACTAGGATATACTCATGATTCCTTGATTTAGGGAATGGTCCGATGTAATCATTTCCCCAGACATCGAAGAGCTCAATCTGAAGGTTGTTAGTGAGTGGCATGGCATCTCTGGTGTTGATGTTGTCGTGCCTTTGACATGACCCACATCTCTGAATGAAATCTTTTGTGTCTTGGTACATAGTTGGCCAGAAAAATCCACTTTGCCAGATCTTCGCATGTGTTCGGAATGCCCCATAATGCCCTCCATATGGTGAAGAGTGACAGCGTTCAATGATCTTGATTCCTTCTTCAGCTGGCACACATCTTCTGAGTAATCCATCAGAGCAAACTCTGAATAGATATGGATTATCCCATATGTGGATCCTGCTCTCGTAGATTAGCTTCTTCTTATTTGCTCCTGGCGGTACATACCCTGCAACTATAAAATTGACAATATCTGCATACCAGGGGTCAGATCTAGAGATTTGAAAAAGCATGTCATCCCTGAGTGAGTCATTTATAGGCAATTCCTGCGGATTTTTGAAATACATTCTAGACAAGTGATCGGCTACAGAGTTCTCTACTCCTTTCTTATCTTTTATTTCTAAGTCAAACTCTTGGAGTAGCAAAACCCATCTTATCAAGCGTGGCTTAGCATCTTTCTTAGTGAGCAGGTATTTAAGCGCAGCATGATCAGTAAAAACAATCACCTTTGATCCCACTAAATAAGATCTAAACTTGTCTATAGCAAAAACAACAGCCAGAAGTTCTTTTTCAGTAGTAGCATAATTAAGTTGAGGTCCTGTTAAAGTTTTGCTGGCATAAGCGATTGCATGATGCTTTTTATCTTTATATTGTCCTAGCACAGCTCCTACAGCAAAGTCACTTGCATCGCACATGATCTCAAAAGGTAGAGACCAATCAGGAGGTTGAATGATAGGTGCAGAAGTGAGCGCTTTCTTAAGAGTGTTAAAAGATTCTAAACATGCATCATCAAATTCAAAAGGAACATCTTTGGCCAAAAGATTTGTAAGTGGTCTTGCAATATATGAAAAATCTTTTATAAATCTATGGTAAAAACCAGCATGGCCAAGAAAACTTCGGATTCCTTTAACATTAATCGGTGGAGGCAAACGTTCAATTACTTCAATTTTAGCTTTGTCTACCTCAATTCCACGTTCAGATACTAAATGACCTAGCACTATGCCTTCTTTAACCATGAAGTGACATTTTTCCCAATTAAGGACTAAGTGCTTTTCTTCACATCTTTGCAAAACTTTGTCTAAATTTTCAAGACAATCATCAAAAGTTTTTCCATAAACAGAAAAGTCATCCATGAAAACTTCCATGATTTCTTCAATCATATCAGAAAATATAGGCATCATACATCTTTGAAAAGAAGCAGGTGCATTACATAATCCAAAAGACATTCGGCGATAAGCATAAGTTCCGTATGGACATGTAAAAGTGGTTTTGCTTTGATCATCTGGATGGATTGGGATTTGGTGATATCCAGAATACCCATCAAGAAAACAAAAGAAAGAGTGATTGGCTAACCGTTCTAACATTTCATCTATGAAAGGTAGCGGAAAATGATCTTTCTTAGTTGCCTTGTTTAGTTTTCTGTAATCAATACACATTCTCCAACCAGTAACAGTTCTTTGTGGAATTATTTCGTTCTTCTCATTCTTTACCACAGTCATGCCTCCCTTTTTAGGCACAACTTGGACAGGGCTTACCCACTCACTGTGTGGCACAGGATAAATGATCCCGGCGTGCAAGAGTTTCAAAACCTCTTTCTTTACTACTTCTCTCATTGCATTATTAAGCCTGCGTTGTGGCTCTCTAGATGGTGATATGTTAGAATCGGTAGGAACGCGATGGGTACAGAAAGCGGGGTTGATTCCCTTTAAGTCATGGAGTAAATAGCCAAAAGCTGATTTATGCTTTTCTAAGATAGTGATCAACCTAGAAGTTTGTTCCTGAGTAAGATTATTATTTATGATTACTGGAGATTCAGGATCATTATTCAAGAAAGCATATCGAAGCCCAGAAGGTAAGGGTTTTAACTCTATGGGAGGTTTAGGAGGTTCTTCTAAGGAATCTAGAGGATCAGGATCAGGTGTGTTATCTTCTTCCTCAGTGAAGAACTGAGCATCTTCTTCATATTCAGATTCATTTATTATTTCAAAAGACGCTTCTTTAATTTCTTCCATAGGATCCGGCTCGGGACATGATTCATTCTCAGCATTTAGAGAATGAGTAATAGGTATGGTTCCTTTAAGATTTTTCCCAAGATGGAAGTTTAAGATCCCTAATTGTCCTTCATGAATGAGTTGCTTAAGGGGTTGGCCTATCAGCAGATTAAACTCTTTAATATCAAAAATATAAAAGCTTAAGTGAAGTGGAGTGTTATCTACTGTGACAGGCAGGACATACATGATTCCTGAGCTAGGAATAACATGTCCTAAAGGGGTTTTGAATAATTTAGCTGTTGGGGTAAGTGGCATTTGTTTTAATAAATCTTGAGCAAAAGTTTCAGACATAATGTTGATTCCCACAACAGTATTATAGAGAGCTTCGAAGGTTTGTTGATGGATTTGATATTGAATGTGTATAGAAGGTGAATTTAAACGAATTGTATCAGTAGAAAGCTCTGATTCTTCTAACCATTCATGACTTATTATAGAGATTAGTTTCTTCGTAGTCTCTTTTAGGAAAACCTTATCAGTAAGTTCTTCTAAAGACGATCTTTGATTTTGTGGTTTCCTAATTATGTGATATTTTGAGGTATTACCAAATTCGGTAAAGTACTCATCCTCGAAATCAAAGGTGTCTCCTGAGATTGAGGTTTCCCTCTCACTAGGAATTAAAGCTGAGGTTTGTGTATGATTAAGAATAGATATAGGATCAGCTTCGAGATTTACTTCTAGTGGTTCTTGTGGTTTAGCTTCAGGAGTAGGAGTGATTTGAGATAAGTTTTGCAACATTTCCCTTGCCTTGGAGGCTGGGGTATGTAGGAATGATCCATTTGAAGCTAAGTTAAGGTAATTAGAAGTTTTTCTATTCAGACCATTATAAAAGTGTTGAAGTAAGACAGGGTCTGGAATAGATAATGCTGGACCAGAGCGGACAAGATTATCGAATCTTTCCCAGGCTGCAATTAGAGACTCATTATCCTCTTGGATGAAAGACAAAATCTCTAAGCGAAGACAAATAATTTTGGAGACAGGGAAGTATTCTAAGCAAAAGCTAGAGCAGAGTTCTTTCCAATCCCCATTTTTACTTGGTGTTGTTTGAAGGTACCATGTTTTGGCTCTTCCCTCTAAGGAGAATGGAAAAAGTTTCCATCTAAGGGTTTCGTCAGACATGCTGCGATATGTAGGCATGCACAGGTTTGTTCAAACTCATTTAAATGAATATGTGGGTTTTCGTCTTCTAAGCCAGAAAAAATTTGATTCTTAACCATGTCTATCAAACATGGGCGTAGCTCGTAGTTGTCTGAAAGGATAGGCTTAGCAGATTTGGGCAACTCTAAGTCTACGACAGTGTGACAGGTATACTGGTTCAGTGGAATGGAATTCGTGGAGCTAATGGTTGGCTCTGAGAAATCCATTGTGCAAAGAATAAAAAGATATAACAGCAAAGATAAAGTTTAGAGTATAGTAAAAGATAAAAGTATAATACAAGGTTATACTTAAGACGTAAAAAGATCTACCGTTCCCTGGCAGCGGCGCCAGAAATGCTTGTTGGTATAAATTAATGCACACTCTACTTTATCCGCAAGCGCACAGATAAGCTCTACCGATGTAGCACTTCACCAGAGTAACCCAGTTTTAATATCGAACCCAAAGGAACGGATAGCGATGAGTCTCAAGTGTATAACCCCTGAGTAACTAACAAGGACGGAGAAGCTAAAAGTATAGAGGGGATCAGTAAGGTTGTCTAAACCCAACTTAAGAGTGATATGTTTATTGTTCTTAATGGGGAAGTTGCCATAAAAGGTCACAACAGAGTATGATTCTTTTATGCAAATGTATAATCCTACCGAGCCTACACACGGGTAAGTGGACTATAGAAGAATCAACAAGGCTATAAGAGTCACCCTTGCGAACAACCACTACTACCAGCGTTATAGGAGGTAAATATGAGTTATCCAGCCTAAGCACCACGCTTATGCTATCCAACTACTCTAACTCTAGAGCGACTAGAATTAAAGTACTCAAAAGAGAGTCATAAACCTTAAGAACAATAAGAACAATAGCTCAAACTTAAATATAGATGTTGATTACCGAAACAATCGATGAAGCAAGTCGATGAAGAACTTGAATCCACAGGTACAAGATGAAGAAGTTGATCCGACAGGCCGGAGCTTCCTCTTGATCTCTTCCTTTCTCTCTCTCTTCTAGTTATAAATAAGACTAGGTTCTAATCCTACTAGAGGGGTATCTAGTCTTCTACTTGAAAGCTAACTCCTAAAGTCTCTTCTAGGGTTTCTAGTTGAAGCGTAGTCTTCTGAAGAGGGACCTTCTGTCTGACCTGGGGCCTGGGGGTCTGTTTATATAGCCCTGAGGGATCAAACGTGACCCTTAGATCAAACCGACTTCACGTAGGACTGAGATTGATCCTCAAAGGCGGTGGAAGTAGCTTGCAGAAGACGGAAGCCAGAGGCGCCAGGGGGAGACCGACCGGTGGGCCCAGGGGACTGGTCGGTCCCACCTGGAAGTGAACCGGGGTGCCCCTCCTCGTGGTGTCTCTACGTGATCTCTGGAGTCTTCTGGAAGGTTCCTGACTTGGCGAATGCGTTATCTCCCGTCGGTTTCCTTCTAGGGGAAGGAATTGAGGGCTGTTTCCTGATTTGGTCCCTGCGGATTCACAATTCACCAAAACTCGTGGAATTCGTTAGTTTTAATCCCTATACTAAGGTGGAGTTTACATATCCATCCATTTTCATGCTTAATTGACCTTTAATAATAAGAGTTAATTAGTGTCAACAAGGACCCACCAGGAGGCGAGCACACTCACCTGGGCTCACTTTGGGCCAAGGTGGGGTGGCGCCCGCCACCCCTCACTAGCGGCCGCCAAGGGAGTGAGGCCCAAACTCCTCCCCTGCCACGTCACTGATCCAGGGGAGGCGTGCCACACTCATTTGCAACCATTGATCACTTAGGTCATTGCATCCAAGGGCCAAGAAGGGATGTCACATGGATCATGACCCAATTGCCCATGTGACAGTTATTTGGACATGCAACCGACCTTGGAACCGCCTCCCTGGAGCCCCTGGATGCCGTTGAAGCAATGTCGGTGGATCCAACGGCCAGGGGGGTGGCGGCCGCCACCTAGGGCTGGCGCCCGCCACCACACTCACCCCCCTGACCTAACCCGAGGTCCATAAGTACCACCCGAGGTCCCTTAGGCTATAAATAGGACCCCCCCGAGCTCATTTGTACTCAGACCTCACCTCATTAGTCCCACTCTATTGTAAGCGAAGCTCTGGTGAAGAAACACTCTAGTTGAGAGACTTAGAGTGAGAGCGAGAGTGAAGAAGAGAAGAGCTGGAGTTGTAATAGAAGATCTTCCAGAGTCTCTGGTATAATTCCAAGCCTTTCTTCACTTATCTTAATGTTCTTCTACTTTCAGCATTTACTTTAAGTTCTTTATTTATTGTTCTTGTTGAGTGCTTTCGATCATAGATAACTTAGTATTTAGTTTGTATCTAGTTTGGGTTCTTCGCTGAGTAATCAGTGCTCTAGTTTTGGACGCAAGATTAGAGTAGTATATATTAGTGTAAGCGCGGTGCTTAGACTAGTTATACCTTAGTTTGTGGCTAGCCCCCCGGGTAGCTGTGGTAGCAAACAGGTGGTGACAGCCCTGGGAGCCTTGAATTCCACCATGTAGTTGGGTTAGTTTTTAAATCATAAACCTCGTTGTGCACGTCTGAGGTAAATAGTCCAGAGGGTGTGTACGGTTTGAAGAACTAGATAAAACCTTTATTGCTAAGTTAGTTGTGTTCGTAAGTGTGTAGGAAAACATTAATCTGTTCATCGGCCAGACCCCGCCGATTTAGTTTAGTAGTAGTTAGTCTTTCTTTCTTTCTTTTTAGTAGTAGTAGAAATCAAACCCCCATTCATACTTTTCGATCAACCTTGCTAGAATCACTAGTTGTTCATAGCGGTCCTAGTGTTAGTTCTGCCATAGTAACTTCCCTGTGGAAATAAATACGATACTCGGTTACTCCCGGGTGAAGTGCTACAATTGACTTATTCTGTGCGCTTGCGGAATTTACCAATAGTCATAAGAATAGTTAGTTATACTTCTTACATTAAGAAGTACCAACAAGCCTTTCTGGCGCCGTTGCCGGGAATAGATTTCATAGTCTACTCCTAGTAACGACGTTAACAAGAGTCAACAAGCATTTCTGGCGCCGTTGCCGGGGAAGCAATTGGCTAGAATTAATTCTTTGTGATTTCTATTGAATTAACCCCTGTAGTTCTAGCGGGTATATATATTGTTCGTTGTTTGTGACCGTTCAAGTAGTCATGGCCGGATTCAATCTTCTGAGCGACTATCAAGAAGATCCTGAGGCCATTCTTAGGAGAGCGAGAGCTAATCTCACTCCTCCGAGGAAGAACCTGGAGTTTCGCGAGAGGAGTTCGTCAAGACAAGAATCCCAGTCAAAAGTAATTGACGAACCAAGCTGCTCCAACGATCAATCAACATTGACATTGACCAAAACACTCCGTGAGTATTCCATGCCTACTCTTGCTCACATTCCAGTGTTACCTTCTACTAGTAATGTAGATTTTGAGCTTAAACCTCACCTAATACATATGGCTCAAGCTATTGCATTTAATGGCAAACCTTCCGAGGATGCCAACGCTCACCTCCGGAATTTTCTGGAGATATGTAGTACAATTTCTGTGCAGGGAGTTTCGCAGGATGCCATTAGACTTCGTCTTTTTCCATTTTCATTAGTGGAAAAAGCGAAGCAGTGGTTCCTCTTCAACTCTGGACACTTGTTGACATGGGTGAGATGCGCGGATCAATTCCTCAACAAGTTCTGCCCGATAAGTCAAACTATTCTTTTCCGTAGCAACATTTCTAACTTCGGATAGGGAGACGAAGAAACATTCACTGAGGCTTGGGAGAGACTACAAGAGTATGTTGAAAACTGTCCCCACCATGGTATGCAAGACTGGTACTTGCTCCAGAGCTTCTACCATGGACTCCAGCAAGAATCTCGACAACACATTGATGCTGCCGCCGGAGGTGCATATCTCTCTCTCACTGTAGAGAAGGCAACCAAACTGATCGAGACAATGGTGGTGAATCAAGGATGGACAGAAAAACATGCTAGAAATATGTCTAAAATTAAGCAAGTTGATTCTGTTACCCTGCAAACTTTAGTAAAATTGCTAGAGCAAAGAATAAATGAGAAGAGAGATCGTTCTGCAAAGGAGTACTACGCCAAGCAAAGAGTCGCTTCGTCAAGTGAAGGTCAAGAAGAAAATAAGAAAGAGGATGCAAAATCCCTTCTTAATAATGGTGGCTACGGAGAACCTCCAATTCCAATGATCCAACAATGGAATAATAAAGGTATGCCTCAAACCTCTGTATTTAATTCTCCTATTAGAAAATTAGTTTTCTAATCAAGGTAGAATTAATGATAGCATAAATAATAAATTAATTGAACATGATGAAATGTTAGAAGGAATTTATGCTAAACTGAAAGATTTTTCTAAAGCATTTAAGGAACAAATTAATTTTAATAAGAGATTAGAGCAAACGGTAGATAACATTAAATCTCAAATTAAATACTATGAGGAGGTAACAGTTGTAACCACGAGAGGTGGTAAGTCCACTCGTGATCCACCTCATCCTAATTTAGTTCCTAGTAGTAATTTTGCTGCAAAGAAAAATATTATTAATGTTGAAAAAGACGAAGAAGAGGAGACGCCAGCTGAACCTTCATCCAAGGTACGAACTGCTCCTCATGAATTCTATGATACACATGTATTACCTTTTCCAGATCGAAACAGAAATCCGACGAAAGACGACCAATTCAAGAATTCGTCGACGTAATTCAAAAATTATATATACATGTGCCATTTATTGACGCTATGCAGGTTCCAACTTATGCAAAATATTTGAGAGACATGCTCAATAAGAAGAAACCAATTCCAAGTAGGGATGTGGTTAAATTGACCGAAGATTGTAGTGCGGTCATTTTAAACCAACTCCCAGAAAAGAAGAAGGACCCAGGAAACCCAATGATCGCATGTTCAATTGGAGAGCAGCACTTCGAGCATGCACTCTGTGATCTGGGAGCAAGCGTCAGCGTCATGCCCAAGGTAATATATGATAAATTAAATCATCATACCTTGTCCCCTACTTCTATGTGTTTGCAGCTAGCCGATCAATCGCTCCGATATCCCGCGGGAATAGCAGAGAATATTCCGGTGAACATCCGGAATCTCTTTGTCCCGGTGGATTTTGTGGTTCTGGATATTAATCCCGACCACCGGACGCCATTGATCTTGGGACGACCATTTCTGAGCACTGCAAATGCCACCATTGATGTAGGAGCTAGAGAAATTCAGCTCCACATCAGTGGAAAGGAGGAGAAATTCCAGTTCACACCGCGACCGGAAAAACACCCGTCATCAAGGTTCGTCGGTGCCTACATCCATCCACAACTACCGTGAAGGCGACACTAATCAGGAATCCAAAGCGGCTAACCCAGGTAAGTTAGGCTAAGGTAAGTCTTTATCCCCCATTTAAATTTTCGTTTTTACTTAAGCAAACTAATTCTCTGCAAAAATAGATGCTTAGTAGGGAGATTAGGTGAAGCCTAGGGGGCTTAGGGCAGCCTTAGGGGTGGCGCCCGCCACCCCATGCTGGCGCCCGCCACCACATTTGGCCCTTTTCCACTTAGCCAATCAACTAGACTATCATCCCTAGCTCATAGACTCAAATAACACCAGGAGAGACCCATGCCTTTGCTCTTTTCAATGCACTCATTCATTCCCATGTCTCCTCCTCTCTCTTCATCTTCACTCCAACTTTTGGACACTTCTCCACTTAAAAATTCTGGTGAGAAGTGATGAGGAGAGCACAAGTGAAAGAAGGAGTGGCTTTGAGTAGGAATTTCCCACAAAGGGGTGGCGCCCGCCACTTTTTCCTAACGCCCACCACCTCAATTTTTGCATTTTTGCACAAAACTGCTCTCGAGTAAGTTTCCCACCATCCTTGGTATAAAGTATAACCAGGATGAAGAAGTGGTCTTTGAAATTTTCAGCCAACTTACCCCATTTAGGAGCTTACACTCTTTACACTTTGCACCGACGCTACCACTTTATTCCCCACTTAGAATTTCAGTGGACATTGCGAGGGAAACCTCATGTGTCGGTTGCAGACAAAAATGGGCAAGGTGGGGTGGCGCTCGCCACTTATTCTTGGCGCCCGCCAGGGGGGTGAAGCTTTCAGCCTTCCCCCCTTCCATCCTCAACCTATAAATACTACCCACACCCCATGCAAGTTCCTACATCTCACTCAAAACACAAAAAAAAACACCAGCCACCCTGAGCACTAGTGAGGAGATCATGGGCCCTCTTAAGAACTTCTTCACCGGCAAGAAGAAGAAGAGTAAGGGTGAGGGAAGTTCTCGAGGGCAAACACTCACATTCGCTTTGCTGGGAGTGATGAGGAGAGTGCCGGGTGGGGTACTCCATCCATCAACGAAATGTCGGTGGATCGGAACTCTCCGCCCACACACCAGGCCGGACCAACCATCTACGTCCTGAGTTCCGTCGATAATATCATATGGCAGAGTGATCGGGAACGGCAGGCCAAGAACATCCTCAGTGAGAGGGAGTTCGTTCACACCCGCCACATTGACGACGACTTGCTAAGTCGTACTGGTATGGACAATGAGTTTCTCTATATTTTTCAAACATTGGTATGGGAAGATGCATGGAAGGTTAATGAGGAGGGAATCATGCCCCTCACAATGGAATTTTTTGCCACAATGCAAATATCTGCTAATCACATAACATTTCAGCTTTTTAATGAAGAACATACCTTAACATGGAAGCAGTTCAGCAAGAATTTAAACTTTGATGATTCATGCTTGCTGAGCCTGGAATCTGCCTGTACGGGATTTAATAGAAATGAATTTTGGAAAAGTATTGCTGGGAACAGAAACCCAGGCTTGCCCCGTACAAGTAATATCCACAACCCCACGCTCAGGTTCTTTCACAAATATATTAGTATCACACTCTTTCCAAGGCCTGACTTAAGACCAATTAAAAAGCCCGAAATACTGCTGCTTTATGCTCTAGTAAACCACATAAAAGTATCGCCCACCAAAGCCATGGTGTACTACTGGTCTAAATTTGATCAACGAACTAGAAATATCGAAATGACATCATGGATAACTAGACTGGCTTTTAACATGGGTCTGCTGAACACCGCTGTATATTCTTACATCCCTGGTGACTGAGACCTTTTGACCATGGAACACTTCTCGCAAGGACACCTATTGCATGAGAACCAGGAGACCGGTGAGATTTACATGATCTACCAAGATTATGTGAATAAAATCGCTCTTCCTGACATGTCACTTTGGTTGGTGAATGCACCAACGTTACTTTTGACCCTGGAAACCGAGGCAGAACGAAACCGCAGGTTGGCTCGAGAGAACACCATGCAAGTTCCCAGGAGGAGGACGCGAGCGCAGACCCGTGCAGCAGAGGAGGCGGCAAGAGCCGCAGCAGCGGCACAGGAGTTTGACCCTATTCATGCAGAGCATTACGAAGGAGCAACGCACTATGGTCATTTGACACCCCCTGGCTCGCACCAAGCAGGGGGTCGAACTGGCAGCAACCGCAACATCCGCAGTGGGGATACGGCCATGAGGCGTCCCTTCACTCATCCCAGTTGGGGAGTTCATCCCACTCTTTGGGAGGATCTACCCGGTACACTGGCCGTGGTGATGAGTTCTTCCATAGGGGAATCTCGCCATAGGCCGCTCGCCATTCGTCCTTTCATCAGGACGAGTGGATGCGCGATATGGGATATCTTCATCACCAAATGAATGGACTCACCATGGATACTGCCGAAATCCGTCAGGACCTGAACGAAATGAACCAAAATTTCCACGAATTCCGCCAGGAAACTGGTGGAGAACTGGGTAATATTTCTTCTCTCCTGCAGCAGAACCAGCAGAACTGGGATGACATGTACCGTCGTCAGGGATGGATGTAACCCAACCACGCCAAAAGCCAGCTTGGGGGAGGACCCCGTCAAAGAGGTAAGTATCACTACCGTCTTTATTTCTATCAGTTTTATTTTTTTTAGTAATTTAAATTTGAGTTTTATCTTAGTTAATTTGCAGTTTAAAAATAATAATAATAATAATAATAAATAGCAACAAATGAAACGCTCTCATCATAAGTCTTTTTAATGAATAAAAATAATGTATGCCAAGCATTAGAGTTATCATGGGAGAACGTATGCTAGAACTAAACTTGAGACATGAGCATTAGACTAAGTAAAGGGGAAGTAAGTTTCTACTTTGACTTGAGCAAGTCAAGTTTATGGAGTAGTTATTTTGAAAAGTTTAAAAATTTGCTCTAAGTACTTCTGTGGCAAAGAAAGTCCTACCAAAGCCAAATAATTTTTACTCTTAGAGTAGGAGCTTCCACTTGTTGCATGTTAGTGTTGAGCTAGTTAGACTTTTGTTGATAGACATGGTAGAGAAACTTGTCATATTTTTAGACCAAAGAATTCACTTGCACGCACCTATATAGTGCTATTCTTACACTGAGAATACGCACACAACATGCCTTTATTTCCATTCATTGTTAGGAATACTCCATGGCAAAATATCATGCTCCATAATGAAATCTCAGGGACATGGCTATAATAATTCAAAAAAAAAGAGAGAGAGCAAGTGCTCTAGAAAGAAAAGAATATTCAAAAGAGCAAGTGCTCTAGAAAGAAAATTCAAAAGAGCAAGTGCTCTAGAAAGAAGAGAATACCCAAAAGAGCAAGTGCTCTCATTCATAGCCATGATCCCACAAATGAGATAAAAAGGAGAAGTGCCATGAAAGTATTAGCCACGATAAATACCACACACTTGCACATTCCTGGTCTGAACTTATGACTTGTTGCTCCTTTGCTCCATTTGTCTAACTTAGCAAAATTATGCTAGCATTGCATGCTCACTTTTATCCTACCCATTACACCCCACATAAAGTCTTAGTGAGAGGATAATTCTTCCATTTCCACACACAAATATGAGTGATTAAGTGAGCCACAGAAGTTGCTAAGCATGCTTTCTTTTGAACAAAACTTGCAAAAACTCCACATATCTTGATTAGCAAAATAGGCAAGGGAAAGACAAACCTTCTTTCTTGCTGGTCTTTTGTTCTAATCTTGAGTGCAGGGGAGGCTACCAATTCCATGGTGATGAAAATAATATGGGCATACACAACAAAAACACAGAGTTTCTAAGATTCAAGTCCATGCTTGCTCGAGGACGAGCAAGAGGTAAGCTTGGGGGAGCTTGTTCATGCTCACTAAGTGTCATATTCTTAGCATCAACAAGGTCATATAACGCAACACAAGGACCTAAAATCAACCAAAAATCTTTTATAAACTAACGATTTCCACTTGTCCTTGAGTTTTATTTGAATGTAGGTAATTGCAGGGTTTTTGAGCAAAATGACCAAGAGGACCCACCAGGAGGCGAGCACACTCACCTGGGCTCACTTTGGGCCAAGGTGGGGTGGCGCCCGCCACCCCTCACTAGCGGCCGCCAGGGGAGTGAGGCCCAAACTCCTCCCCTGCCACGTCACTGATCCCGGGGAGGCGTGCCACACTCATTTGCAGCCATTGATCACTTAGGTCATTGCATCCAAGGGCCAAGAAGGGATGTCACATGGATCATGACCCAATTGCCCATGTGACGGTTATTTGGACATGCAACCGACCTTGGAAACTCCTCCCTAGAGCTCCTGGATGCCATGGAAGCAATGTCGGTGGATCCAACGGCCCGGGGTGTGGCGGCCGCCACCTAGGGCTGGCGCCTGCCACCACACTCACCCCCCTGACCGCTAGGTCCATAAGTACCCCCCTAGGTCCCTTAGACTATAAATAGGACCCCCCGAGCTCATTTGTACTCAGACCTCACCTCATTAGTCCCACTCTCTTGTAAGTGAAGCTCTGGTGAAGAAACACTCTAGTTGAGAGATTTAGAGTGAGAGCGAGAGTGAAGAAGAGAAGAGCTGGAGTTGTAATAGAGGATCTTCCAGAGTCTCTGGTATAATTCCAAGTCTTTCTTCATTTATCTTAATGTTCGTCTACTTTCAGCATTTACTTTAAGTTCTTTACTTATTGTTCTTGTTGAGTGCTTTCGATCATAGATAACTTAGTATTTAGTTTGTATCTAGTTTGGTTCTTTGCTGAGTAATCAGTGCTCTAGTTTTGGACGCAAGATTAGAGTAGTATATATTAGTTTAAGCGCGGTGCTTAGACTAGTTATACCTTAGTTTGTGGCTAGCCCCCCGGGTAGCTGTGGTAGCAAACAGGTGGTGACAGCCCTGGGAGCCTTGAATTCCACCACGTAGTTGGGTTAGTTTTTAAATCATAAACCTCGTTGTGCGCGTCTGAGGTAAATAGTCCAGAGGGTGTGTACGGTTCGAAGAACTAGATAAAACCTTTATTGCTAAGTTAGTTGTGTTCGTAAGTGTGTAGGAAAATATTAATCTGTTCATCGGCCAGACCCCACCGATTTAGTTTAGTAGTAGTTAGTCTTTCTTTCTTTCTTTTTAGTAGTAGTAGAAATCAAACCCCGATACATACTTTTCGATCAACCTTGCTAGAATCACTAGTTGTTCATAGCGGTCCTAGTGTTAGTTCTGCCATAGTAGCTTCCCTGTGGAAATAAATACGATACTCGGTTACTCCTAGGTCAAGTGCTACAATTGACTTATTCTGTGCGCTTGCGGAATTTACCAATAGTCATAAGAATAGTTAGTTATACTTCTTACATTAAGAAGTACCAACAAGCCTTTCTGGCACCGTTGCCGGGAATAGATTCCATAGTCTACTCCTAGTAACGACGTTAGCAAGAGTCAACAAGTAGTTATTAGTTATTAGTTAGTTATATTAGTTATCCTTAGTTATCCCAATCTATCCATCTACCTATTTATCCACCTTACCTTAGCCATTTCATTCATCCTTACCTATCCATCCATATATTCTTTCTAGCCTCTCATCCTCTCTCATCCCTTTCATCTCCTCTTTTCTCCTCTTCCCCTTTTCTTATTCTTCGACTCTCATCCCCTCCTTGACTCGACTCATACACCACCCTAGCCTTCCCTTGGGATCAAATAAATCGACACCTGGTACTTCCAGGGAAGTGCTACTACGATAGTTCTGTGCGCTTGCAGAATCTCCTCTAGGTAGATTGCAATCTCGCTAGCTAGCTCCTACTAGTGTCGGGATTGACAACCCCATTTGACATTAGTAGATAGCTGCTTTAGCTTCACTCCTTTAGGTATAGTGACTGGACTTGCTTCAAGCAATTTCTGGTGCCGTTGCCAGGGATAGATTCCAAAGTCTACTCCTAGTAACGACGTTAGCAAGTGTCAACAAGCATTTCTGGGCCGTTACCGGGGATAGTTGCCTAGCTCTATCTTTAGTGAAGTTAAAAACTACCAACAAGCATTTCTGGCGCCGTTGCCGAGGAAGGCAATCGGTGTATCCTTCGAGTCCTTGTCGAATTTATCTTCGTTTAAGCTCCTGCTTAGCGAATCCCATCTTTCCCCATTCTTTCTTTCCTTAGTCCTTCTTATCTTTTTCCTTCATCTTCTTCAACTTCTTTCTTTCTTATCTTGTTCTACCTTCACGATGGCCAATAAGACCATTCGTGAGTTTTCTGCTCCTTCTGCCGCCAATGTAGCGACAGGACCAGACGTGATTGATGCCAACCTCAATTTTGAGTTGAAACCGGCTCTGATCACGATGGTCCAAGCTAGCCCGTTCTGTGGCAAAGCTCATGAGGATGCCAATGCTCACCTCCAACAATTTTTGGAGATTTGCGGCACCTTCACCATTAAGGGGATAACCCAAGAAGCCATCCGTCTTCGTCTCTTTCCCTTTTCTCTCCTAGGAAGAGCGAAGCAATGGTTCTATACCAATCGCAATGTTGTAGACACATGGGACAAGTGTTCCAATGCTTTTCTCGCCAAATTCTTTCCCATGGGCAAGACGAATGCTCTTCGCAACAAAATCTCCAGCTTTACGCAACAAGCCGAGGAATCTATTCCCGAGGCTTGGGAGAGAATGCAAGAGTACGTCACTGCTTGTCAACACAATGGTATGGAGGACTGGCTGTTGATCCAGAACTTCTACCATGGCCTAACCCCACTCTCTAGAAGCCATTTGGATGCCGCCGGCGGCGGTGCATTCTTTTCTCTGAATGTTGCAGATGCTAAGGCTCTCATAGAGGAGATGGTGTCGAACCAAGGATGAAATGACGAGAGACTGCAGCCCCGTAAGCGAGGTATGCATTCCCTTAAGGAGGCCGACATGATTGTGGCCAAGATGGACCTGCTGGCAAAGAAGCTGGACAGTTGTGAGAAGATGAACCAACAAGACAGTGTCCAATCTCTGGAATCCTACATGACTTGTGAAGTCTGTGGAGAAACCGGACATTCTGGGAACCACTGCCCCGAGCTACATGAAGATTTGAACTTCATAAATAATAACAACAACAACGGTTTCCGTCAACAGAATCAAGAATGGAATCAGCCTTCAAATTCTCAAGGTAACAATTCATTCCCCCGCTCTAATTTTCAGAATTCTGATAATTTCTCATTCTTGAAGAATTTAGTTTACTCACAAGGTAGAACTACTGATTTCTTGAATAAGAGATTAATGTCAAATGATAAAACCCTTGAGAATATAAATGCTAAATTGGAAGATTTCTCATCTGTTCTGAAAAATCAATTAAGTTTTAATAAAATGCTAGAAACCCAATTAGCTCAACTTGCTGCAAGTATACCATCTTTTGAACTTGGCAAAATTCCTGCTAAACCTAACATGGAAACTACAAATATGGTTGAAATAAAATATTTTAACTATTATGAAGATCAAACCATGACTGTTAAAAAGGGTGATCCTGGTAGTCCCATAATTAGATGCTCAATTTTTGGTGAAGTCTTTAAAAATGCCATGTGTGATTTAGGATCGAGTGTGAACATTTTATCTAAGGATTTTTATGAAAACTCGTTCTTTCCACCCATGTGTTAACACCAGATTTTCGCACACACAAGGATATGACATGTGGGTCCAGCCAGCAGAGAAGAGAAGGATTCGGCAAGCATTCGGACGGCTATTTGGTCCTTAAGACTTTTGGTGAATACCTGCGCGGTTGGCTATTTCGTGAAGCAGTAGCCCCATTCAGGAAATGGATGACGCAGGTAAAGCCGGCTTGCACGAGAAGATACGTGACGATGGAAGACGCCGAAAGGATTAGGAATATGATTTATATCTTTCCTTGTTTTTTAAGTCATAATCATCTAGGATTCGTGTTTCGTCCAGGGTATAAATATAAGCCCTCGACCATTGTAAAACTGTTCACAACCATATCAATACAACCGGCCCCGTGCCACCTTTCAAGTCCCTAAGTTGTGTCGTCGAGTTCTTCGAGAGGAATCATCGATCCGTCGACCTCCGTAAGTACCGGCAACCTTGCTATCATGTCTAGTATCATGCGGCGGATTTAGATATGATGCAAGTAGTCTCGTATGTTAAGCTTAGTATCGTGCGGCGGATTAAGTCATGAGTAAAAATAGTTATCGGCTCTGTTAGATTTGGCAGATCTAATAGATTCATTAAGTTACCATGTGTTATATGTTTTATTTATTTAATTCCTATAACACTCTTTGCCCAATCTAGATTGATCTTTGTTCGGCCTTGCTGCATGAGTTTATTTGTGCTTCGTTAATCATAAGATCATGATGGCCAAATTAACTTTCAATCCAGATTGTTACATGTTGTGGGTTCATGCATGTTGACCATGTTTAGGCTTTGATAGAGCCGGGTACCATGCGGCAGGTGCAGGTTTTAGATTAGTTTAATCATGATTTGCTTGTATGTTCCTTCTTCATGGACCCCAGTTCGGCTAGTTTGCCGACTCTGGTTAAGCTTACATGAGTAATGAGTTTTTATAGATCTATTCAGATATATGTATGATTTTAGCTTCTTATAATTAGATCGTATCATGCGGTGGATTAATCTAATTATAAGGAGTGGTGTGGACTTATAGCAAGTGGTATCATGTGGTGGATTAGCTTTGCTTGAGTTTATACTTGACGGGTTCATGAAGGCTAAACGTGCGGCAGATTAGTTGGATTAGCCTATGCATATGTTATTTGAATAGATTTATATTTACAAATTACCCTTTTATCCTTCTTTTATTCATGTGTTCGGCATTTAACATGTTTATGAGCTCCATCTTTATACTTGCCGAATGACATTATAAACCTGTTTCGACAAACAGCTTTTATAGCTGTGTGCCGTCATGATTGGCTTTCAAAGCCATACATATGGAACTGCCTGGTCTCACCCAGCATGTTCCAAGGTATTCTCATATTTTTATCCCTTGTTGGTTTTCAGGTCAAACCGACTGGCACGTTTCCGGATTCGGAACACTCCGGGCACCCGATTAAAGCCAGCCTCATTTGGCTTGCTGTGTGCCTGGCGCAGGGCGTCACGTTTTGCGTCAACACACTTTTTGGCACGCCTGGTGGGACCACTTCATTTCAAGATGCCTGAGATCAGTGAAGATCAAACCTTCAATGTGACCATGGACGAATTGCCGCCAGAATCAAAGGATTTGGTGCAACGAGCTTGTGATGAATTCCAGCGCAGATGCTTGGAGACTTTCTGCAAGAATAAAAGTGGCAAGGTCTATCAGAAGCAGACGTTCCTGAAGGTTGTTCCTCATCACCAACCTGAGCTGCCCGACGGTGGTGAAGAAGAAGCTATCCAGAAGATGACTGAAATAATGCACAAGGTTGTATCAGGAGCCGTGACTAATCATCAGTCGGCTTTCTTAAACACTTTTCGTGCTATTATGGTCAATACTTTCGGTCCAAATGCAGATAAGTACTTTGAAGAAGCTGCTGGTCCGATGCAAGGACCATTGTTGTTTCCAATACCTCAACGTCGGAGGGTTGCCGAGAACAGTGGAGCTGGCCCAAGCACAGGTGGAGTGGTTTCTCAGGAGACGCAACAACCTCCCCAGACCTATGGCCAGCTCACGTTCGGCACAACAGGGAATGTCCCACAATCTGCTTCTAGAGTGTCTCCTGTGGCGAACAGGATACAGAGAGATATGTTTGGAGATGGATATCCGGAGTTTATAGACTATAACTCGATTAATGCTCTTGGGAATCCGGGCTACAGGAGTTCAGCAGGACTACATACTGGCGGGCAAGCACAAACAACTCCTGATTCAAGTGTTGACGTCATCATGCACAGGATGGCTGATATGATGCAGAATCAGTTCGGCCTAAAGCCAAAGAATCAGACATATGCTTACAAGTCTCCCTACCCAGAATGGTACAATCGGGTAGCACTTCCTCCAAGAGTAAAACCTCCTACTGATTTCACCAAGTTTTCGGGTCAGGATGATACGAGCACTATAGAGCACATCAGCCGATACTTGATGCAACTTGGGGAAGCATCTACAGATGAAGCTTGGAGGATTCGGTATTTCCCGCTGTCATTGACAGGACTAGCCTTCTCCTGGTTTGCTTCTCTACCGGCGAATTCTATCAATACATGGGCAGAGTTAGAGCAGAAGTTCCACTCATACTTCTTTACGGGAACCAGTGAAAAGAAGTTGGTCAATCTTATGAGCTTGAAGATGAGACCCGGCGAAACGCCGCAAGAGTATCTGCGCTGATTCAGGGAAACCAAAAATCTCTGCTATTCCTTGAATTTGCCGGATGACCAATTGCCGGGGATAGCCATAGCTGGCATGTTGCCGAGTATCAAAGAAAAACTATTCAGCATGGAGTTTGATGACTTCGGGCAGTTATCCCAAAGGCTGGCAATGATGAGCAATCAAGCTCAGGGATTCAGAAGGAATAATCAATTCCAGAAGGGTGATGTAGCTGCCGAAATGTATCAGGCTTTCCTGGAGGAAGCAGATGAATATGATGATGAAGATGAAGTAGCTGCAGCTGAGATAACCTGGTCTAAAGAACAAACTCAAGTCAACCAGCGGTGGCTGAGGCAACAAAATGGTACTTATGACTTTGATGTTTCCAAGTCAGATAAATTATTTGAGTACTTGCTGAAGGAAGGACGCATCAAGTTGCCGGAAGGTCATCCTATGCTGCTTCCTGAGGGTGTCAAAGACAAGAAGTATTGTGGTTTCCACAATACTAAAGCTCACTCCATAAATGATTGCCGAGTGTTCAGAGTGCGGATTCAGAAGGCCATCCAAGATGGACACCTGAGGTTTGATGGAAAGATGAAAGTGGATGGTAGTCCTTTTGGACAGAATACCGTGTCCTTCTCTGTCAGTATGATCAATGCAGCCGATTTTGGGGGTAAGAATAAAATGAAAGTTTTAACTTCTGGTAGAGCAAAGGAAACTAGTGTTGTTGACCCTGATCGGCAGATTACAAATAAATAGCTTCAGCAGAGGGTTCGGTTCCAGAATAGCCGAACTGAGACAGGTGGAACTTCCAGACCCAGGGTCACGACACGTATCTTGTTGAATAAATGGCGTCGGGAACATGAACGGTACCAGAAGCAGAGGCTTTATGAAGGACGGAAGTTCCTAGAGAAACAGCGAAGGTACAAAGAAGAGATGTACCGGGAAGAACGAGAAGATACGAGGGAACAGGAACGGTCTCATTGGGAATGCTCGTTTTTCCAGTATTATTGGAACGAAGGCTTGAAGCTGCCTGTTAAAAACGACTGCCCCGAGTGTAGTAATCAGTATTCCGAGTATAGGCAGTCTCGAGTCAACCGCCGATCTGTCCAAGAAAGGCTTGGGGCACGAGTCCCTGAGGACGATCGGCGCGTAAAAATAAATAGTTCTGGAGATCGGCAGGTAATAGGATTTGCCGATCGAGATTGGGCTCATACTGAAGAAGAAGAGTACCGTAAGTACGTCTGGCAGAAGGGACAATGGTGTCCGCCAGGTTTAAGGAAAAGCCAGAAGAGGAGAGTGCAGCGCTTAAGGAACAAAGAGTTGGCACAAGCAGGCAATGTCGGTGTTTGTTAACCGGCAACTCGTCTTGAGTAATCTCAGATGATTTGTTCAGTGGGGATCGGCGTTCGTATGACTCGGCGAGTACACATGGATAGCGATTTATACTGGTTCAGGCCGCTAAATAGCGTAATACCTTACGTCCAGTGTGGCGTGTGCCATGTGTATTGTTATGATTCAATGTTTGATTCTCTAGAGCCTGCGCTCGGTTCCCCTTATATGTCCGGGTGAACCTTAGCGCAGACCGAGTCCTAGCCGGTTACAATATTGGAGTCCTATTCTAATTACAGGACTTCCTTTTACAACTCGGCTAAGTTACAAGCGAGAGTCCTAATCCAAGTACACTTCGTAACGAGTCTTCGGATCTCCCGCGCCGTCCAAGATTAGTTGGAGTAATCATCGACTGATGATATCTCTAACATCCTAGTCCGTCAAGCCCCCGAGCTCTTCATCATTTCTTCACGACGTTATCTTCCAGTTTCTTCTTGAGAATCTCCGAGTAATGTCTTGAGAAATCCTGAAGTGCTCTGGAATTTAAAGAATTTCCATGGTGTGCACTTTATAATAACTTTGAGGATCTTTTTAGAGCCTTGTCCAAGTAATTCTTGAATAAGAAAAAACATTTCCTTTATAGATTATACCCTGTAGCCCCCGAGCCTGAGGTCCGAGTACTATAGTACTATAGTAGTCGGTGTTTGGGATCTTTAGACAGGTAATCTATCAAAGTCTTGAGGAGTTAGACCATGACACCAGTTTGTTGCTTAAAGCTTCCGAGTAATAATTACTCAGCTTCAGGTGGGCAATATTTTCAACAAACATCCCATATCACCCACCACTGAATAAAAATTACCTTGAGTCCAGCAATAATTGACTAGTGACTGTTCCAACTGTGCGTAATAATGATGTTTGTCGTTTTCTGCAACTGCAAACTTTGTCTGTGCTGATAATCGCTGTGCTTGTCGAAAAGTTCTTTTATCTCAAGAATTGTCTGATAAGCACTATAAGTCAGGTGCTCCTGGTAAGGGAAAACCCGAGTACTTTGTAGTCCTTTTGAGTGTTGATGGTCTCTTGTCTTATATATGTCGCCGTATCAGATGTTGGGACGGCGCAAGGGACTTCAAGCAGCGTGGTGTCTGAGAAGCCTCCGACTTTAGACCCGCTTCTGATACAGCCGCTCTTGAAGCTACCAAAGCCTTTGAAGCTCGTGAAGTAAGTTTTTAGCTTTGTAGAGTGTACACAGAGTTCTGATACTGACATGTATACTTGTCTGCTTGCATGAAGGCAAAACCAGGTGCAAAAGGCTCGAGCACCGTTCCTGATCTTCAGGCGATAGAGGAGTTGGAGCCGCTGGCCAAGGATGACTCCAGCGTGCCGCCAACCTTTAGTCAGGTAGATCCGTTGCCTGACTCCTCTGCGTCCAAGTCTCAGGTCGAAGCCGCTCCTGACGCGGATGCTCTTCCATTGCCTCAGGTTGGTTGGCCGTACTCCATCTTTCGTTCTCCTGCTCAATTGGAGTTTGACCGAGTGTGGAATGACTGGTTTTTTCGTACACGACAGCCGGACGAACCTACGCTGGACATGGTCTTGACGGAGATACATGCAGAGGGCTCAGCTTGTCAGCAGGGAGGATCTTTAGATGCACCCGAGTCCTCGCGCCAAGGAGCTACTCTTGACGTATCCGGGTATGACCAAGATCTTACTCGGCTGAAGGAGCTGAGGGATCAGGTGAGGGCTCCTTTTGAAGCTCTTCACCAATTTGTTGAGGTAAGAGTCTCAATCTCTTCTTGTTATACTGTAAACTCATCCGAGTACTCACGATATTATTGTATTGTAGTCCATTGACTTCAAGGTTAGAGATCAAGTCACCCGGATCCGCCAGGAGCTGTCTCGTGAAAACCAGGAGCTCCGGGACTATATTGCCCAGGACCAAATTAGTCAGAAGGTAGCCACCCAGGTTTTGCATGATCGCATTAATGAACTCCAAGGCAACCTCAAGGAAGTGGTAGCGGAGCGTGACGCTGCTAATGACCGAGAGGTTGGGCTGATATCCAAGTCCGCTGCTATGGAACAAAAGTTGAAGGAGCTCAAGAAGAGTTCTAAAAAGCAGCTTGAAGGTATACTTGGAGTTTCTGTGTCGTTCTGCTCCATAATATTAGTCGGATGACATGATAACTGACTGTTTTGTATGCAGATGCAAATAAGCTGGCTTCTGGGTGGTAGAACGCCTTCAATCGGAAGAAGGCGGAGCTTGAAGAGGTATTTGCTAACGCGCAGAGTGCTCTTCAAGAAGCCAAATTGATGCGTGAGGGTGCTGACCGGGACCTTCAACAGGCTTTGAAGTCTACGAAGGAGTCGCGGGATTCCCTGATGGCCTTGGAGCATGCTGTCGAGCCCCTGCTCAACATGATTCCGGCGCCGGCAGGAGTCGAGGAGTCTTTGATTGAACGGTCCAAGGCTGCACCTGGGCGGCTGGCGCAATATATCAAAGATATGTCGATCTTCGTGGTGCAGGGTCTGATGGCAACGCTGCGGCTACATCTGCCGTCCTTTGACCTGTCCGCTCTGATGACCCTTCCTGAGGACAAAGGTGACGAGGACCTTGCGGCAATGCAAGAGGAGGTGAAGGCCGCCGCGGAGGAGTACTCACAGATATTAGATCTTGTAGAGTAGTCTAGACTCAGTCTCTGCAGCTTGTATCTCCTGAAAACAATTATTATAAGATGTCAAAAATATTGGTTACTTTTGAATCTTGTGAATTGCATATATGTCCAACTCCATATTGCGCCAAATTTCTTTGGCAATGGGTTGAGTTTATTTGTTGTGGATGTATGACCAGGCGTCTAATTAGACGAGTCTATCCGAGTGCTCGCTAGCACTTTAGTTTGGGTCGTGTGACTTCGTTTCTCTAACCATGGTGTAGAGAACTTAGTCTTGCCCGAGTA
The DNA here is from genome assembly GCA_009763385.1 of Coix lacryma-jobi var. lacryma-jobi. Taxonomy (NCBI): domain Eukaryota; kingdom Viridiplantae; phylum Streptophyta; class Magnoliopsida; order Poales; family Poaceae; genus Coix; species Coix lacryma-jobi. Next base: position 96,626,899 of record CM019829.1, read on the forward strand.
CTACTCTTAGTACCCTTGTTCAAGGGATAACAATGATCAAGCACCTCTTGAAGGACCGTAGCATTGGTTCCTTCTGGGTGAATCATATCCTCTTGACGATCATAGCTTGAGTGCGAAGGTGGGTGGACCTCTATCCAAGAAATGTGTAACAGGGTGAGTACAAATCCACCTTGTTATGCCTTATAGGAACTGTTGTCCACTATAGTGGATTTCATATTCGCTATAGGCTGATAGCCGGGTGTTAAGCCGTACTACCTTGTGAGTTGTATTGAGCTCAAAGCTCGTAACTCAAGTATGGTTTCCGCTGAACCAATCTATCCGAGTAATATTATATATTAGTCGGAGGTAAGCCCTGCTATTGCAGAGACTGTTATGCGACTGAATAGTCGTGATGAGGTGTAGAAAAAAATCTGGATAAAAGTTCTTATGTCGTATGAACTTCAAACTTTATTAATATCCGACTAATAAATACAATTGCCCTGAATCAGAAGCGTAGTCCTTAAGTATAGAATTTCTTCAATTGCTCAATATTCCATGAATTTGGCAGTGGAGATCCATCTTCAGTGACTAGCTCAAATGACCCGGGTCTTGTTACTTTGGATACAATATAAGGACCTTCCCATGGACTCATGAGCTTGTGACGTCCAACGGTGTTCTGAATTTTCTTCAACACCATGTCGCCTACTTGAAAGGTGCGGTGATGGACGTTCTTATCATAATAGCGCCTCATCCCTTGAAGGTATCTTGCTGACTGAAAAAGTGCGGTTAGTCGGGCTTCTTCAAGACTGTCGACTTCTAACCACCTGGTATCATCAGCTTCGCCCTCGTTATACTGCTCCGTTCGTGGGGAGTTCCAGATTAAGTCAGCCGGTAGGATTGCTTCAGTGCCATATACCAGAAAGAAAGGTGTTTGGCCTGTTGCCCGACTTCATTGTGTTCGTAGCCCCCAGACTACCTTAGGCAATTCTTCAACCCACTTTCCGTCGTGATCTTTTAGGAGGTCAAATAGCCTTGGTTTTAATCCGGCGAGAATGAGGGCGTTTGCTCGTTCAACTTGGCCATTGGACTGAGGGTGAGCCACTGATGCGTAGTCTATCTTGATTCCACAGTCGCTGGCCCATGACTTGAATTCGATAGCCGTAAAGGGAGACCCAAGATCAGTGATGATTCTATGCGGCATTCCAAAGCGGTGAAAGATGCTCTCATGAAGTGGACTGACATGGAAGCATTGAATTTGACCAAGGGCATGTACTCGATCCATTTTGTGAACTTGTCAATTGCGACATAGATGTACTCGAATCCGCCTAGGGCGCGCTTGAGAGGACCCACCACATCGAGTCCCCAGCATGAGAAGGACCATGATGGAGGGATGCATATCAGTTCATGTGCGGGTACATGCTGCTGCTTGGCAAAGAACTGGCATGATTGGCAGCGACGGACTAAGTCTTCCACGTCTTTTAAAGCTGAGGGCCAGTAGTACCCTGACCTGAAGATTTTTCCGACTAGTGTCCTTGAAGCTGCGTGATTACCGCAGGACCTAGAGTGGACTTCATTCAGGATTTCTCTGCCTTCTTCTGGTGTAATACACTTGAGGAGGACCCCTGATGAAGCTCCGCGTCGATACAGCTTATCCCCGACTAGAACATAGTTTTTGCAACGCCTGGTGACTTGCTCTGCTGTAGTTTTGTCTCTTGGCAGTTTATGTTCTTTGAAGTAATCAATGAAAACTCGTGTCCAGTCAGGTGCTAGAGATAGGACCTGGGTTGCGGGTTCTGGCTCGAACTCCTCCTTCTCTTGGATTGAAGGCTTGGATAACTCATGTACAAAGGTACCACTAGGAACTTGTGCTCTGTCAGAACCCAATTTCGCGAGTATATCTGCTGCCACGTTGAGATCCCGGGTAACATGAATGAGTTCCAGTCCTGCAAAGTGTTTTTTCAGCTTGCGTACTTCAGCACAATAGGCGTTTATTGTTTCCTTGGTACAGTCCCAGTCTTTATTAACTTGGTGAATGACCACGGAAGAATCGCCATAGACTAATAGCCGCTTAATGCCCAAAGTGACTGCTAGTTTAAGTCCGTGGAGCAGTGCCTCATATTCTGCTTCATTGTTGGTGGCTGGCCACAATATTTGCAGAACGTATTTGAGCTGTTCGCCAGCGGGTGATACAAGAAGGACTCCGGCTCCTGCTCCTCCGAGTTTTAGGGACCCATCGAAGTACATCTTCCAATGATCGGGAGTAGCGTTGTCTCTAGTCTGCTGTATTTCAGTCCATTCGGCGACAAAATCAGCTAGGGCCTGAGACTTGATAGCTTTTCTCGGAGTGAACTTGATGTTGAGTGCCCCTAATTCAACTGCCCACTTGGAAATCCTTCCAGTAGCATCACGGTTGTGAAGGATTTCTCCTAAAGGAAAATCCGTGACTACCGTGATCTCATGAGCTTCGAAGTAGTGCCGCAGCTTTCTTGAGGATATGAGTAAAGCATAGAGCAGTTTTTGTACTTACGGATACCTGACCTTCGAGTCAGATATATAGTACCTCGCTGATGTAATAAACTGGTCGTTGGGTGTTGTAGATGTGCTTGTCATCTTTGCGCTCCACCACGATTGTTGTGCTGACAACGTGTGTGGTAGCTGCGATGTACAACATCATCGGTTCCCTGGGCTCCGGCGGTGTCAGTACGGGTGAATTGATAAGGTAGCTTTTGAGTTGTTCAAAAGCTCTGTCCGCTTCATCCGTCCACTGAAATTTGTCACCGGCTTTAAGCAATTTGAAGAAAGGCAATCCCTTTTCTCCGAGTCGTGAGATAAATCGATTTAACGCAGCCACGCACCCGGTGAGTTTCTGAACGTCTCGGATAGAGGTAGGCGGCTTCATGTTGATGATAGCTGTGATCTGCTTTTGGCTAGCCTCGATGCCTCGATGACTAACGAGGAATCCGAGTAGCTGTCCTGAGGGTACCCCGAAGACGCATTTGGTTGGGTTGAGTCTCCATTGATACGCGCGTAATCGGTTGAAGGTTTCCTCTAGGTCTGATATCAGGGTAGTCGGATCCTTTGTTTTTATGACTACATCATCAACATAAGCTTCTGCATTGCGGCCAATCTGATCACCTAGGCAATCTTGGATGGCGCGTTGATAAGTAGCCCCCGCATTCTTTAGTCCAAAGGACATAGTTTTGTAACAGTATGCTCCGAAAGGAGTAATGAACGATGTCTTGGGTTGGTCTTCTTCTTTGAGGGCAATCTGATGGTACCCGGAGTAGCAATCCAGAAAAGAGAGTAAGGCGGAGCCTGCGGTGGCATCAACTATTTGGTCTATCCTTGGTAATCCGAAGGGATCCTTTGGACAATGCCTGTTGAGGTCTGTGTAGTCGACACACATGCGCCACTCAGCAGAGTTCTTCTTCTTAACTAGCACTGGGTTAGCTAACCACTCGGGGTGGAGGATTTCTCTGATGAATCCAGCCGCGAGTAGCTTGGCTATTTCCTTCTTGATTGCCTCTTTCTTCTCTGGTGAAAATCGTCGTAATCTTTGCTTGATAGGTCTAGAGTCTTCCTTTAACTCTAATCTGTGCTCAGCCAAGTTCCTTGGGACCCCAGGCATGTCTGTTGGTTTCCAAGCAAATATGTCTTTGTTTGCTCTAAGGAACTTGGTGAGCGCGAGTTCCTATTCTTCAGATAGGTGAGCGCTGATAACCGCTGTCTTGGAAGGATCACCGATTTCCAGGTCAATGGCTTTTGTGGAGACTTCTGCTGATGGTTGAATAGTACCCGCCTTCTTTGTTGGGATTTCTGAATCTCCAGGCTTGGTATTAAGCACCATCTGAGCGAGTTCTTGTACTTCCAGGGTGAGTTGAGCTTTTTCAGCGATTTGGATAGCCTCTGTGTCACAATCAAATGACCGCTTCAAGTCGCCTCTGAAGGTTAAGATTCCTTTGGGACCCGGCATCTTCAATAAGAGGTACGGGTAGTGGGGTACTACCATAAACTTGGCAATAGCAGGTCGCCCGAATATGGCGTGATACGATGATTCGAAGTCAGCTACCTCAAAACTAATGTACTCCGTTCTGTAATTGATCGGAGTTCCAAAAGTGACGGGTAGTATAATCCTTCCGAGTGGTACAACCGCTTTTCCGGGTACTATGTCGTAGAAAGGAGCGGTTGATGGTGTGAGCTGGGTTGCGAGATCTAGATTCATCTTTGGTAGGGTGCTTGCAAAGATAACATTGAGTCCTGCTCCGCCATCGATGAGTACCCTACCAAGTGTATATCCAGCGACCGTGGGGTCCAAAACTAGCGGGTAATGGCCTGCATTAGAAACACTGGTCCATTGATCTGCTCTGGAGAAATTAATCGGATGTTCAGACCAGTCGAGGTATTTGGGTGTCGCTGGTTCGGTGGACATGATCTCTCGCAGGGAAAGCTTCTGAAGCCTCTTGTTGTCACTGGTAGTAACTCCCCCAAAGATGACATTGATAGTTCCTTTGGGGTGCTGAAAGCTACCGGTGTCCTGTTGAGGATCCTCAGCTGTCTTCTTGCCTTTGTCTTTCTTGTTCTTGTTGAAGTCGGAGTTCAAGCCTCGCTCCTTGAGCTATCGGCAGTGCCTTACTTGATGTCCGCCTTTCGAATGGAAAGGGCAGGGTGCGTCGAGTAAGTCATCACAGGTGAATGGCTTGTTTCCCTTCTTCTGAGGCTCCATGGCAGCAACAGTATTATCTCCTGCCCTTTTCTGGGTATTTTGCTGTGGTGCCTGGTTGCCTCTCAGGTTGTTTCCTCGATCACCTTGCGTGTTTCTATCGGGGAAGCATTCCTGTGTGCGTTCTTCTGTCGCCATCATGGAGTTTACAGCCCGATGGAACTCGTCAGTGGTGGTCGGGTCCTGCTTGATGAAATCTTTGTAATTGTACCTTTCGCAAATACCGTTGCCAAAAAGGTCAATTACTTCTCTGTCTGTGATGTTGGATACTGTAGAGCGGATTTCTGAGAATCACCTATAGTATTCCCGCATTGATTCATTTTTTTGCTGCTTGCAGGTTCTGAGCTTAGTTCGGGGATCTGATCTCTCTGGGACACCAGCAAAGTTTTCGACGAAGATACGATGTAGTTGTTCCCAGGAGTCGATGGACTCAGGTTTAAGCCTATCAAACCAAGCAAGCGGCATTGTCTCTAGAACCATTGGGAGGTAGAGTGCTTTGACGTCATTGCTTCCACCAGCTAGCTCGACTGCTTGAGCATACAGCCTGAGCCACCGTTTAGGTTCTGTCTTCCCGTCGTATTTTGAGTAATTCCCGGGTTTGAATTTGCGCGGGAACGAGACTGCTCGGAGCCTTTGGGAAAAGCAGGGGAAGCGATCAACTGCGTCGGATGCTGCAACTGCGACTCCTCTATATGATGATTCAGTTCCTCCCTCAGCTTGATCGGGTACTCGGTGGCCCAGACGGCTCCTCGCTAGGATACGACCGAGTTGTTCTTGAACCGGCCGCCTCTGGCTTGGGTGAGATGAAGCTTGCTCATCAGCTAGGGATTCAAGATTCCGCCCCCATAGTTGGAGTGCGGTAGTCTGAAGCATGACCAGTCATCGCTCCTCATCAGGGGTGCGGTTGGTCTTGGCTCCCATCTCTGTAGCTAGAGCTAGTATGTTTTGATAGGGAGTCTGGAAGACTTTATGGTCGGTGACCCTCATGAACGTAACTCAGGTTCAAGGTTGCGAGAACAATCAGGGCGCCGTCTGTTAAGATCAACCTGGGAGTGATTCTCTTCAGTGTGAGCTTGACGCTCTGCCTCTGCTTCCAGACGCCTTCGGGTGTTGTACTCTGCTAGTCGTGCATTGTAGCGATCTACAGCTTCCTCGCGGTGAGTTGCTCGCCTTCTGCGGGCCTCCTTAGCTTCATTCCTTTGAATTCTTTCAGCCTTCAAGGACTCGGTTTCTCCAGGTCCTTCTGGATCATTGTCAGAGATCATACTCAGAGTTTCATCGTCTTGAAAGACATCTGGTGGGGTTGGTGGTCGTAGAGATGACTGATACCCCGCCATGAAGACTTCACGAGTGTAGCTTTGGTTTTATGATCTCGGTGTTACTGACTCCAAAGTAGAAGTGCTGGAGATTAGTTCCGTTGTGGAGTCGTGTTCCTCAAAAGGGAGCTGATGTCCATGCTGATATGGAAGTTGCTGGTCAATTGAGCCAACCAGTCTAGCCGGGGCAGGCTGAATTGGCCAATGGACAATGTTACCCTCCTTGGTAGAGCTGAAAACGAGTCCTTGTTGAGCTCCCGTCAAAGGTATCTGTTGATACTCTTTGAATTTTGCACCAATCAGGTCCTGATAGTTTTCAGCAGAGTTCCGCAGCCCGAAGGTGAAGCCATAGCAGGTATCCGGGTCCTTTTCTTCAGGGTTCGAGTTGGAGTAGGAGTCAGATGTCTCTGTATGGTCCCCAGGGTTCTGCGGGTCTTGGATTACTAGATATGCTAGGCTCTGGACGAGATCTTCTATCTTTGGCGTGGCTTGCAGCTTCGATTCAACGTCAAGCTGCCTGTGCAGCTTTCCTTGATCATCCGCAATGCAAGTCCATGAGCCAAAAACGAAAATTGACCCCGCCGAGAACATGTTGTCGTGGTTCGCCGGGCTCTTGGTCGTCGAATCACCGAAAGCCCCTACCTGGCGCGCCAGCTGTTGGTGTTTGTTAACCGGCAACTCATCTTGAGTAATCTCAGACGATTTGTTCGGTGGGGATCGGCGTTCGTAAGACTCGGCGAGTACACAGGGACAGCGATTTATACTAGTTCAGGCCGCTAAATAGCGTAATACCTTACGTCCAGTGCGGCATGTGCCTTGTGTATTGTTATGATTCAATGTTCGATTCTGTAGAGCCTGTGCCCGGTTCCCCTTATATGTCCGGGTGAACCTTAGCGCAGACCGAGTCCTAGCCGGTTACAATATTGGAGTCCTATTCTAATTACAGGACTTCCTTTTACAACTCGGCTAAGTTACAAGCGAGAGTCCTAATCCAAGTACACTTCATAACGAGTCTTCGGATCTCCCGCGCCATCCAAGATTAGTTGGAGTAATCATCGACTGATGATATCTCTAACATCCTGGTCCGTCAGGCACCAGAGCAAGGCAAGTCTGGCGTCCTAAGGAAAGGCCGAGTGGAGGTAATCATTCGGCTGATACGTGCATGGCATTCTTTCTACCATCAGAGTTCATAGCCCTTGAGAATCAAGATGTCCTTGATGAGACATATTCAGACTTCGATGAAAATGAATTTTAGGACTTGTTGGCTCATCTCGTCTTGGCTCAAAGGGCAGTATTTGATAAACCAATTAGGTACCGGCACTTGAAGCCATTATACATGAGAGGGTATGTCAATAGCAAGCCATTAACCAAGATGTTCATCGATGGAGGAGCTGCCATAAATATCATGCCGTATACCACTTTCAGAAAACTTGGCATGGCAAGTGAAGATCTATTGAGGACCGACATGGTGTTGAGGGACTTTGCCGGCAATTCTTCTGATACTCGAGGTGCAGTCCGTGTCGAGTTAACAATTGGGACTAAAACTTTAATCACCACCTTCTTTGTCATTGATGGCAAGGGGGCATACAGTTTGCTATTAGGAAGAGATTGGATACATGCAAACTGCTGTGTGCTGTCAACTATGCATCAATTCCTTATCCAGTGGATTGGAGATGATATTGAGATTGTCCATGCTGATGATTCGGTGAGTATTGCTAATACAGAGCCCACCTACTAGGAGTATGAAGGTGTCGAGTGTTTCTCTAGAAGAGCTTGGGAAGTAGGTCCTGTGAACATTTTCGACGAGGATCAACAGCCGATTCAAACGATCGGCTCTCAGAGCAATTTTTAATCCAACCGGTGGTAATGGAGAAGAATTGAGACCAAAATTTCATATCGGCTGACAAGGAATAAAGTGTTGGTAATAAAGCCGAAGTTGGATCGATGTACACAAGTTTGGGTCTCGAGTATGTTTTAAAGTTGACGAACCATTAAAGGATTCTGTTTATTTCTTCATTGCCAAGAGCTCAAGGAGGATCAGAAGGAATTTATACAAGGTGACGTGCAACAGAAGATTCTGATGAGATTAAAGATATATGAGAGCACTTCCACGACTTGGTGATCGTTTCAAGTTGTACGTAACGGCCGATGGTCTTATAGTAGAATCGGCCCTTATTTTTTGAAGTTTAAAAGAAAAGATGAGTAGCAATTTGCCTTAGCCAAAAATGTTAAACCCCAGGAAAGGGTATTCGGCTGTGACGAATTTTTGATTTGTATGTACTGCTTGTCAGTTGAAGCTTCGGCACTACTTGCTAAAAGCCGAACTCATGGAAATTATGTAAATCAAGAGATGTTTTTATACAGCCGATGTAAGAGCATCGCCTTTAGTAGAAAAATGTTTCGCATGTGTTAAGTTATGGCCGATATTTTATTTATATCGCCTTCAGTACAGATATTCATGACCTTGGTGACCTTAGTGTTTTTCAAGTTAGCAGGTTTATCGGGGAAAGAGAAAGGTGAAGTGCAGTAAGTGCAATGTCGAGTGATATGACATGTTGAGAATGGGATTTAGTCGGCTAAGATGACGTCATACATTCGGCAAGCGTTCTTCTGAAGAAATGTTATGAACGAGGAAAGTCATTGAAGAATCAAAAATAAACATTATTCAGAAAAGAGCAAGTTCATCTGCTGCAAACTTCATTTATAGATCTGTCCTAATACAAACTACTCTCGGAATAAGTTGATCAGAATGGATTGCGGATTAACAATTTCAGCAATAGCAGCGGCATGATTATCATAAATCTCAGGGTCTTCAAATTCATCTGGGTCGCCAGCAAGACCAACTGGTAGGAGAGAGTAGTCTTCTTTGGTCCAAGAACTCATTGCCGCTAGCCCGAAAGAGACCCCGACGTGCACACCTTGGATGATGGCCTGATCAATACGGCCATCCAAAGCGTCAAGGCGGGCTTCGGCTGAATCTCCGCGAGCATTCACCTTGAGGGCGATTCTGTTTGCTGCTGCCTTCAGACGATCATTCTCTGCAGAAAGGGCTAGCAAGAGGAAAGGATATATCAGACATGGCAAGCTCGACCAAGAGGAGAGAACCCAATTTATGCTAACCTGTGATGATGCTGCAGAACTGTTTCCGTTGAGCTGCCCATTCAGCTTCCTTGATACTATGCTTCTGAGATGCGTCTTCCAGTTGTTTCTGAGCCTGATCCCTTTCCTCGCGATACCGAAGAGCATCCAAGCGGATCTGCTAGAATAAGTCATCAAATTCAGAATCTGGTAGCTTAGGAAGGAGATTAAAAGGGACTTTTGGATTTACCATTTCTGGAGGGTCCTGAGCTTGGTTGGGGAAAGACCCCGTTCTGAAAAAGAAGATGGATGAGTAAATCAAAGATGAACGGGCAAGAAAAGGGGGAAAGAAATCAGTTTTTACCCATAACACCGGTGAGTTGGTGCTTGGCTTCCTCCTGCTTCGTCTCCGGTGAGTTGTCTACTGTGATGGTTGCTGCCTGCCATTAATATAAAAAGGGGGACGAAAGTTTTTCTCTGATATGAGAAACTGAGAACTGGGAAGTCTATGAGTCAGACTTTTTGGCTGAAGATGGGGGTGGTACCCTTTATAGAGTCATATTTATAAAACTATGGCTTGCACACTAGAAAATCAAACATCGATTAGGGTTTTCACAGTTTATGGGCCGTTATTGGGCCAGGCCAGGTCTTTTGATGACTAAAGAGAATCGTAACCCCAAAGTCAGGAAGCCGATAGGATTCGGCTAAAAGCTGTTCAGTTTTGAATGATCGTTTGAGAGTTCGTATTGCCGATTGACACTAGGAGCAGAGGCAGAAAGGGTCTTTAAGAAATGTTATCCTGGTGTTGTCACGGGTCGGGAAATTGGAGGAAAATTGAATTCTTAGAATCTAAAATAACTGATTATGGCAATCGTCTGTGGGGCAAAGATTTCTAATGCAGTTTTCAGCGGTGGCCGACATGCATTGCCATTAAAGCAGGGAAATAGAGATCAGTGACTAATATGCAAAAAAAAACAAGGCACACATTGATCTCGAAGGATCAATCACAGATTGATTACAGAGGACGAACAGGGAAACTTCTTATTCACAAAAGAAGGAGCAAGATTACAGCGGGTTAGTTCATCCACTCCATCCTACGCCTAATCGGGAGAAAGTGATCGAAGGTATCGGCCAGATCTGATCCGGCTACCTTCATGTCTTCTACATAGTGTTCTACTCTATCCTCTAGATCTTGTTCACAGACATCAAATCTCTGATAATCTGCACCAGAATAAACCTTCACGGCGGAGAAGGCGAGTGCCGCGCCGTACCCCATGCCGGCTCTGGAGATGATGGGGAGGACGCGGTTGACTTCGTTTACCCGCTTCAAAGATGTTGTGCACATTACATCGGCCGTGACAGCAAGCTTAGTGACGGCAGTTTCGAGAGTATGGAGTTTAGCCGCCAGGGCTGAAAAAGGAAGAAGTCGGTAAAAGCAGAAAGGCAGGATAAAGGAAAAATGATGAGAGGATGCTTACCGGCGGCCCTTTTTCGAGCGGCGTCACGCTCTTGGGAGATTCGAGTAATTTCCCGATCCTTCCTTTCCAGGTCAAGCTGAAGATCTATAATTTTTTGGGCCAAATCCTCGGTGGAAACGTCACTAGTCCTCCTGAACAAGAGTAACAAAATGAGGTTGGATACTTCATTTTGGAGAAGAGGGAAAGGAAGGAGGAGGTAACCTTCTCTTGGAGGTACTGGAAGCGCCGAGCTCGAGACTATGGCGGCTCGCCTGAGAAGACATCTTCTAGCTGATTACGAGTAGCAAGAGAGAAGAGGGTTTTCTGGTTTGCGAATAAAGAAGGAGAGGTCGAGAAGCACAGGCCAAAATAAAGTGAAGGGGGGGAGTTTATGCGGATACATGGGTGTATGCCGAGTCTCTGAGTGATGAGTGATTGTCAACTGGGATAATGCGCATGTTCTTTGGCTTGTGTTGTGCAGCTGTCGAGCACGGAGACAGTGATCAGAGGCCAGGTGAAGGTCAAGTAGAGACGTGCCGTGCCGAGGAACCGAGAGTGGTGAAGGGCGGACGTGAGGCTTGGACTGAGGGACCGGTGGCCCGAGGATTAGCTGTGGTGGCTGACAGCCTGGGACAGCGATGAGCGGAGACTTGCGGGACATGGTGTTGCTCGGGTCAAGGACCTGGGGACACGTGTCGGTGGACGGGGTGCACGGGCAGTGCATCCCCTCTACAGCTTCGGTTTGGTGGTATAGCCAGAGAAAAACCATTGGGTGGACGGTTTCCAGGTTTGGGCCTCAAAACCTGGGCATGGATGATTTCCGAGTTTGGCCACAAAACTCGGGCTGAGGACGGTTTCCAGGTTTGGGCCTCAAAACCTGGGTGCTGCGGGTTTGCTGAGTTTGGGCCACAAAACTCAGGCTTGGTGGGCTGGTTTCCCGGTTTGGGCCTCAAAACCGGGGGTGGACGTGAAGGCCTGGTTTTCCGGTTTCGGCCACAAAACCGGGGGCGGAGTCCGTGAAAAGGACGCAGAGCGGTGGTGGCACGTGGCGGCAATCGGGAGGTTGCGTCGAGGCAACGCTACGAGTTGTGCGGGCGTGGCCGTCGGATCCACCTACCACCGAGTTGGTCCAGAATAACCTTAGGGTTTAGCTGGTTCGATCTGTAAGTAGAGAGGGGTAGAGTAGGAATTAGGAATAGGTTAAGTAGGGGGAGACACCCTCCTCCCCAACTATCTCAGTCATTTGCTCTTTGCTTTCTAGGTTTTTCTGCTCTCCCACTCCCCTGCTGTAGCAAACTGAGATCCACAGAGAAGAGAACAATACCTCTGTGCCCGTGAGATTTTTGAGGAAGTGAGACCGTAATCTCACTGTTGTAGCGTGTGGTAGCCACATGGTTGCAAATTCGTGGTTGTGATTCGCGTTTTGCTTGTGTTCTTTGCGGGTTGCTTTTCTCCACGTTTTTCCCGTTGATCGATCTCTCTACTCGTGAGGCACTTCTTTCCACCGAAGGAAATCATCTCTAACCTCACGAGCTAGTAGATCGGTCGATTTTTGTTTTGGATCGAGTTTGTTCCTTTTGTCCCGAATTCTTCCAATTCACCGATTTGGAGTTAGGTTCGAGCCATGATCTCTTTGGGATAGCTCACTAACCAACTTGGAACTCCTCATACCAAGTCTAAGCCTTAGTGCTTTTGATTCGGAGGAGATCGGGTGAATTTCGCGGAAGAACAGTGCAGTATCGGGACCATCGGACGTTGTGTTCTTGAGCATCGGACGCTGAGTCGTTTCCATCGGAGCGTCCGGTGCCACATGTCGTCTGACAGTGTTTTTGAAGGAACATCGGACGCTGACCATCGGAGCGTCCGTTGCCATCGGACACGCCGGGGGTCTAGCATCGGACGTTAGGGTTTCACTGTAGCAGCGTCCGATGCCAGTCCAGTAAGGTTCCAGAGAGGTCCTGTTTGCATCGGACGCATCCGGTGCTTGGCCATCGGACGCTGCCAGCGTCCGATGCAGCGATCTCTTCACTGTTTCGTCCGCAGTTTGATCGTTCGACTTCGGATTTGGTTTTGGGTTTTTGCGTTGGATTTCTGACTTCGTGCTCTACAAAAATCGGACTTCCCGCTTTGCAAAATAGCCTGAATCCCCCTCACGTTGCTCGGGGGAGGTTGAGGTTACCCAAAGTCCATCCTGTCACTAGTTGACTTGCGTGAACTTGGGTGAGAAAGTTTTTTGTGGTGTCCCGCTGTGTTCCTAGGGAACATCCACCCATTCTCTTGGGTCGTGGACATCACGCACATCGCTTTGCTCTTAGGGTTGTTTTTCTGGGACAGAGGTTTAAAGTTTCTGAAAGGAAATTTAAAGCTCCCATTCACCCCCCTCTGGTCGCTTTCTGGTAGCACTTTTGGTCCTTCAATTGGTATTGGAGCGGGTTAAGGATCTTCCACCTTAGCCGGTTCCAGATCCACAGAAGGCGACATGGATCGCGGCGTGGGCAAACCGCCGTTTTTCGATGGGACGAACTATGCGTATTGGAAGATACGCATGTCGGCCTATTTGCAGAGTTTGGGGGCTTCCATTTGGGATATTTGCAACTCTGCCGATTACGTTGTCTTGGCTGCTCGTGTGACTCAGCATCAGATCGATGAGCACGATGCCAATAGCCGAGCACGTAATGCTCTTTTCTCATGCTTGAGCATGAGTGAGTTTGATCGCATTTCTCACCTCGCCACGGCTCGGGAGATTTGGGCCACTCTCATGCGTTTCCATGAGGGAACCTCTCAAGTCAAAACCCGACTCTACGAGTCGTTCAAGCGAGAGTATGAGAACTTTCGACATATGCCTGGCGAGAGCATAGAGAGTTTATTCGCTCGCTTTCAGGTGATTGTCAACAGGATGGGGGCTAACAAGGAGCTGTTGCCTTTCGACGATCATGAGAGGGCTTTGAAGCTTTTGCATAGTCTTGATCGGTCGGTGTGGGATTCCAAAGTTTAGGCGATCATCGAATCACCTAACTATGAGACCCTCACGTGCGACGAGCTCTTCAGTAAGCTCAAGTCCAGTGAGATTGATGCCATGGCGAGAGCTTCTTATGAGAATCCTTCTGGCCCGACTATTGCTTTGGTTTCTGGCTCTTCTGCTAACCCCTCTGGAGGCTTTGCTTTGCATTCTCTTCTTTCTGTCACAGAGGAGCAGTTGGAGTCTCTGGGAGACGACGAGTTGGCTTTGCTTGCCAACCGGTTCTCGTGGTTTCACAACAACCGCATGAACCGTCGCCGCAGAGGAGGACGCTCAGGATGCTATGAGTGCGGCGACCCCGACCACTTCATCGCCAACTGTCCCAAGAAGAACAAGAATTCTGGGAAGGGCGATCATGGGCACAAGTATGACTCTGGCAAGCGCAAGGAGAAGTACGTCCCCGAGAGGCACAAGCGGAAGGGCGGCTTCAACAAGGAGTACATCAAGACCAAGTACTTGGAGAAGGCCCAAGCTGAGCAGCGTGCGTTCTTCGCCACGCTCAGCGACGTCGACGACTCAGATGACAACTCTACTTCCTCAAGCGATGACGAGTCCGAGAAGAAGAAGAGGATCGAGGACAAGCTCAACGGCCTCTGCTTCTTCGCCGACGACGACGGTTTCTGCACCATGGCCCTTGGTGATGAGGTCAGAGGCGACACTCCTCGGAACAACGACGACGACGACGACACCTCCCAGGTATCTCTGACCCACGACGAGCTTTCCGCTGAGGTCGAGAAACTTACTGTCATGCTTCTTAGTCAAGATAAGCTGCTTAGGCATGCCGCTAGAGAGCGCAAGGAGTTTAGGCAGAAGTGGGAGGATACAGTGAAGGAACTTGATTCTGTCAAGTCCACCGTGGTTGTTACCGATGAGGAGGAGTGTGAGATGTGCACCACACACATGACTGACCTTATCACTTTGAGGAGCAAGTATGCTGTGCTGGTAGGAGAGGTGGATGAGCTCCGTGCTAGACCCATGCTGTTGGGTGCGTGCAAGACTTGTCCTGTCTTGCAAACCGAGTTGGCAGAGAAGAATGTCAAGATTGAATCTCTTGAGAAGGCCAGCTCGGGTAGCACTTGTGTGACTAGGTGCGCTTTGTGTGAGGGTTTGGAGATGGAGATTGCAAATGTGAAGCATGACAAGATGCAAACCGAGGAGGAAAACACATACCTTCGGACCATCTTGTCATGGGTGTCTTGTGGTGAGCCGCAGCTCGGGATGATGATCTCCCAATTCAAGCGAGCTGCTGGAGGTCCTGGTGTAGGTTTTGCTCCGGGTGTTGATCTTTCTGCTTTTGGGAAGATTGGAGAGTCGAGTGGTCTGAACCCGAGTGAGAAGCCCAACTCCACCACTACTCCCAAACTTACCAAGCTTCCACCCAAAGAGCCTCTCAAGCCTAACACAAAGGATGGGGTGTTTGAGGAACCTCCGAGAGCTCCACCCAAGAACCAAGTGTGGCATCCCAAACCCAACCACCTCAAGAACAAACTGGACACCATGCCACCTATTCAGGAGGAGTGTTTGCCACAAAAGGGCAAAGTGATCCATACCCACAACCGTGAGTACCAACAACCCCCTATGAGAGCGGTGAGGTACCATTGTGAGCATTGTGGTAGAAATGGACACTTGAGTGAGTTCTGCTTTCGGCGCAAGAGAGAGGCGCGCCGTGCTAGGGAGATGAACAGTGCGGACATGTACCATCCTTTCCATGATGTACATGCGCCAAATGTTCAGAGTCGTGCTGCTAGGCCCAGAGGTCCAGAACCTCAAGTTCCCAGGCCTAGGCAGAGGAGAGCTCCGAGGAGAGATGCTAGTCCTAGAGGTGCAGTGCCTCAAGTTCCTAGGCCTAGGCCTCGTAGAGAGCGTGCCCGGCGGGAGCCTGCAGTTGTAGGCTATGGACCCCGTGGCGGTGGTTTTGTAGTTGAGCGCTTTCCCCCACCACGTTTTGAGTATCGCGATGAGCGCTCCTTCCCCAGCGGACCACGTTTTCCTCAGCGTGGTGATCGCTCCTCTCGTAGACGTGCTAGGAATGGTTTTTCTGCTAACCGTTCTCTTGAGCAGTCGGCCCAACACTGGTTTTCACCTTACTTCACTAACCCCAGTGTTGGACCGTATGCTCACCCTATGTCTTTTTATTGATATAGGTAAAACGATTGGAGAACGTTTGGTTGGTGGATTCCGGTTGCTCGAGGCACATGACCGGAAACGCCAAGTGGTTCTCTAGTCTTAGTCCGGCGTCGGAAAGGAGTTTATCACCTTCGGCGACAATAGCAAAGGTAAGGTTTTGTCTCGTGGGTCGGTGCGAGTTAATGAGCACTTTGTGTTGCGCGATGTTGCTCTTGTTTCTAACTTGCATTTTAACCTTCTTTCTATTTCGCAACTCTTTGATGATGACTATGAGATTCGTTTTAAACCGAATCTCAGTCGTATTTTGGATCCTCAGGGCAATCTTGTATGTTTGATTTCGCCCTTTGGAAAAGTCTTTCGTGCGAATTTCTCGGAGTCTTTTGGCACTTCTCGTTGTCTAGTGGCTGGACCTTCTTCTTCTGATCTTTGGAAGTGGCATAGGAGACTAGGACATTTGAGCTTCGACTTGCTTGCAAGACTTAGTTCACTTGGCCTAATCCGAGGATTGCCCAAGTTATCCATGGAGAAGGATCTTGTTTGTCACTCTTGTAGACATGGGAAGATGGTTG
The DNA here is from genome assembly GCA_009763385.1 of Coix lacryma-jobi var. lacryma-jobi. Taxonomy (NCBI): domain Eukaryota; kingdom Viridiplantae; phylum Streptophyta; class Magnoliopsida; order Poales; family Poaceae; genus Coix; species Coix lacryma-jobi. Next base: position 96,643,164 of record CM019829.1, read on the forward strand.
CCGCTCCCCACCATCCAGTGAATCAGGTCATGACCAAGTGCCCTGGAGAGCTTTTACACATGGACCTTGTTGGTCCGGCTCGGGTGAGCTCGGTTGGGGGGAAGTGGTATGTGCTTGTTGTTGTTGACGATTTTTTGAGATATTCGTGGGTCTTCTTTTTAGCTGAAAAGACCGAGACTTTCTCCTTTGCTCGCAATCTGATTTTGCATCTTCAGAATGAGTTCCCTTTGAACTCGATGCGAGCCATTAGGAGTGATAATGGTTCCGAATTCAAGAATTCGGATTTTGAGAAGTTTTGTAACTCTTTGGGTTTAGAGCATCAGTTTTCTTCCCCCTACACACCGCCCCAGAATGGTGTTGTAGAGAGGAAGAATCGGACCCTTGTAGAGATGGCCAGGACGATGCTCGATGAGCATAGGACTCCTATGCAATATTGGGCCGAAGCTATGAACACTGCATGCTATATTTCCAATCGCATTTTTCTGAGAGCTTTCTTGAAAAAGACTTCTTATGAGTTGCGTTTTGGTAGACAACCCAAGGTGAGTTATTTTAGAGTTTTTGGTTGCCACTGTTTTATACTTAAGAAAGGCAACCTGGACAAATTTGAGTCTCGCTCTTCTGACGGTGTGTTTTTGGGTTATGGCACTCATACTCGTGCTTATCATGTACTTAATCTTGACACTAACCGAGTCATGGAGACATCCGATGTCACCTTCGACGAGACCATGGTTTGTCCCTCTTCTCGTTTTGAGCGTGCAAGTGATCATGAGGTTGGCGAGCCTCTTTTCGATGATGAAGAAGAAGGTGCTGAAGGCATGGATGATCCAACACCTCTTCCTCCACCGGTTGTGCCGCAAGGAGCGGCATCGACGACGACTCACGGCCCCGACACGTCTTCTTCCTGGGGGCCGTGGGATCCGCCACCTCGAGCGGTACCCTTTGTACCCGAGGAGGCACCAGCTGCTGTTGAGGGGGAGATCACTTCTGCACGGGAGGCGCCACGACATATCCAGCGCCAACACCCCCCTCAGCAGATGATCGGTAACATTGACGAATGGGTCACTCGGTCCAGGTCTCAAATCTCTCACTTTGCTCATTCTGCTTTTGTTGCTGATTTTGAGCCCCGAGATGTTGGACACGCTTTGACGGATCCGGATTGGGTCAATGCCATGCATGAGGAGTTGGAAAACTTTGAGAGAAATCGGGTTTGGGTTCTAGTGTCTCCACCTTCTGAGTGTCATCCTATTGGAACAAAATGGGTTTTGAAAACAAACAGGGAGAAGATGGCCATGTTGTGAGAAACAAGGCCAGACTCGTAGCCCAGGGATATAGTCAGAAGGAGGGGATAGACTATGAGGAGACGTTTGCTCCTGTAGCTCGTTTGGAGGCGATTAGGATACTCTTGGCTTTTGCTGCATCCAAAGGTTTCAAACTTTTTCAAATGGATGTCAAGAGTGCCTTCTTAAACGGCTACATTGAAGAGGAGGTGTATGTTAGACAACCCCCCGGTTTCGAAAATCCCAAGTTTCCAAACCATGTTTTTAAACTCCACAAAGCTTTATATGGATTGAAACAAGCCCCTAGAGCCTGGTATGATAGGTTGAAAACCTTTTTGCTTGCTAAGGGTTTTAAAATGGGATGTGTAGATAAAACTCTCTTTCTCCTCAGGCAAGGCAAAGACACTCTCTTGGTCCAGATTTACGTGGATGATATCATTTTCGGTGGTTCTTCTCACGCTTTGGTTGCCAAGTTTGCAGATACTATGAGCAGGGAGATCGAGATGACTATGATGGGCGAGCTGACTTTCTTTCTCGGATTGCAAATTAAGCAATCCCGAGAAGGGACGTTTGTGCACCAGGGCAAGTACACCAAGGACTTGCTGAAGAGGTTCGATATGGGTGAGGCCAAGCCTCTTCCAACACCCATGTCGACCATGACGGCCCTGGATGCGGATAAGGATGGAGAAGCTGTGGACCAGAAGGAGTACAGAAGCATGATCGGGTCGCTGCTCTACCTGACGGCGACACGCCCGGACATCCAGTTCGCGGTGTGTCTGTGCACGCGCTTTCAAGCGTCGCCGCGCACTTCTCACCGTCAGGCGGTGAAGCGCTTTTTCAGGTACCTTCATTTCACACCTGAGTTCAGGATTTGGTATTCAGCTTCCTCCACCCTCTCCCTTTGCGGTTATTATGATGCCGATTTTGCTGGTTGTCGAGTCGAGCGCAAGTCCACTTCTAGGACTTGCTAGTTTATTAGATCTTCTCTTGTATCGTGGTCTTCTCGCAAGCAGTCTAGTGTCGCTCAGTCTACCACAGAGGCTGAATATGTTGCTGCGGCTAGCTGCTGTTCTCAATTGCTTTGGATGATGGCCACTTTGCGTGATTTTGGTCTGAGCTTTTCTCGCGTTCCTTTGCTTTGTGACAGCACGAGTGCGATTAGCGTTGCTAAGAACCCCGTGCTTCACTCGAAGACCAAACACATTGATGTGTGCTTTCACTTTCTGCGTGACCACCAAGAGAAGGGTGATATCGACCTTCGCCATGTTGATACTCATCATCAGCTGGCTGATATTTTCACCAAGCCTTTAGACGAATCAACCTTTAATCGGTTGAGGGGTGAGCTTGGTGTGTGTTTTCCCTTTTAGATGGGGGAAACATTTTGGTTCTTGTATTATAAACTGACTCTTTTTCGTTTGTCTTTGTTTTTGTTTGCATTTCAGCATACGCTTTTACATTCTGAGCTTCATGCATATAATCTTTAAAATGTAATTATGCTCTGTTTAGTGTGCTCCGATGCTATATGTTGATTCTAGTAGCTTATGCTCTTTCTGATCACTAATACATGTTGTGAGCTGAGCTCTTTTTGAATGGTGAATCTGCTTAATAAACATAAAATCTGAAAAAGATCACCATTGAGATATGCAACTAGCATGTGTAGGATGTGTTGAATACAGTCGTGCTTTTCATATATGCTAGGTTGCTATGTCTCTAGTTCTGAGTCTGTCACTTGCTTGGTCTGTTCATATTCTGATATAAAACTTGAACCAAGATAAGTGATTTGTAAAGATCGAGATGAGATTGCTTGTCAACACATCACAGTTTCGAGACTGTTTCTCATTGCACTTTGAGTTAAGCTTGAGTTGTGTAGTGTATGACCGAAACTGTTGCCTTAAGCTTCTGATTGCTTATGCATAGGCTTCGCACAGTTGGAAAGTTAGGCATTGACAAGCTTTCAACCTCTCGCAATCACGTGCTGAACTTTAAACTTGTGTAATTTCACCGCTGCAACTCCGATTAAAATTTGAAATCACAAGTATATGCTTCAATTGGTATCAGCATGATGATTGAACTTTGCTAGGGGTAGTTCACCTTGTATACATGTTTAGCACTTGTCTTCCTGTCTATACATGTTTGGTGCTATTTTGATGGTGAATACCTTTTTGGCTAAAAACTGCTTACTTTGCTCACATGTTCATATTGCATATTTGGTGATCAGTTTGAGCCTTCGCTACCTTGTATGTTTTCAATTGAGTCGTTGGAGCTATACTGTTTAGAGCATCTTTGCATTCCTGAAGCCGCTAACTTGCATTTTGACTCATATGCATGTTGGAAGGGGGAGAACTTCTCTTGTTGGCACTTTTGTTGGTGCATTTTCTGCGGGGGAGAAAATTGCCTTCGGTTCTTTTTACTTGATGGTGCATTTTCAACTAAGGGGGAGAATTTGGTCAAATCATGCCTCCCATGTTCAGCTAAGGGGGAGAAGAATCCGTTATGTGCACCATGCAAGGGGGAGCTTGCTTTGCTTCTTGTTTGCCATAAGGTTTTGGTATCTAGGGAGCTTGCTTTGCTTCTTGTTTGCCGTAAGGTTTTGGTATCGAGCCTTCTTGCTAGTTGTGTTGAGCCTCTGTGCCTCTATCTTGAGGGACTAGCATTTTGCTTCGATTTTTCACTTGGTATTTGCTAGCGGTGTTGAGCCTGTTCTACCTCTTCTTGAGGGCTAGCTTTGCTTTGCTTGGTTGCGTCGAGCCGTTGCCCATGTCTTTGGGGACCAAGTTGTCTTGCTCTTTCCACTTGACCTTCTTCAGCTTTGCTATGCTTTTAGGTCATTTGGTCGAGTTCTCTCTTCTCCTTCTTCCTCCTTTCTTCTTTCTATCATGATTTGTGTTGGTAGTTGACAATGCACTCATCAAGGGGGAGATTGCGGATACATGGGTGTATGCCGAGTCTCTGAGTGATGAGTGATTGTCAACTAGGATAATGCGCATGTTCTTTGGCTTGTGTTGTGCAGCTGTCGAGCACGGAGACAGTGATCAGAGGCAAGGTGAAGGTCAAGTAGAGACGTGTCATGCCGAGGAACCGAGAGTGGTGAAGGGCGGACGTGAGGCTTGGACTGAGGGACAGGTGGCCCGAGGATCAGCTGTGGTGGCTGACAGCCTGGGACAGCGACGAGCGGAGACTTGCGGGACATGGTGTTGCTCGGGTCAAGGACCTGGGGACACGGGTTGGTGGACGGGGTGCACGGGCGGTGCATCCCCTCTACAGCTTCGGTTTGGTGGTAGAGCCAGAGAAAAACCATCGGGTGGACGGTTTCCAGGTTTGGGCCTCAAAACCTGGGCATGGATGGTTTCCGAGTTTGGCCACAAAACTCGGGCTGAGGACGGTTTCCAGGTTTGGGCCTCAAAACCTGGGTGCTGCGGGTTTGCTGAGTTTGGGCCACAAAACTCAGGCTTGGTGGGCTGGTTTCCCGGTTTGGGCCTCAAAACCGGGGGTGGACGTGAAGGCCTGGTTTCCCGGTTTCGGCCACAAAACTGGGGGCAGAGTCCGTGAAAAGGACGCAGAGCGGTGGCGGCACATGGCGGCAATTGGGAGGTTGCATCGAGGCAACGCTACGAGTTGTGCGGGCGTGGCCGTCGGATCCACCTACCACCGAGTTGGTCCAGAATAACCTTAGGGTTTAGCTGGTTCGATCTGTAAGTAGAGAGGGGTAGAGTAGGAATTAGGAATAGGTTAAGTAGGGGGAGACACCCTCCTCCCCAACTATCTCAGTCATTTGCTCTTTGCTTTCTAGGTTTTCCTGCTCTCCCACTCCCCTGCTGTAGCAAACTGAGATCCACAGAGAAGAGAACAATACCTCTGTGCCCGTGAGATTTTTGAGGAAGTGAGACCGTAATCTCACTGTTGTAGCGTGTGGTAGCCACATGGTTGCAAATTCGTGGTTGTGATTCGCGTTTTGCTTGTGTTCTTTGCGGGTTGCTTTTCTCCACGTTTTTCCTGTTGATCGATCTCTCTACTCGTGAGGCACTTCTTTCCATCGAAGGAAATCATCTCTAACCTCACGAGCTAGTAGATCGGTCGATTTTCGTTTTGGATCGAGTTTGTTCCTTTTGTCCCGAATTCTTCCAATTCACCGATTTGGAGTTAGGTTCGAGCCATGATCTCTTTGTGTAACGTAACGGCCCTAATCCCATGGCCCACTGACCACCGTCAACCACTGACAGTCGATCCGTACAGCCAAGAGGTTAAGACTTTTTCCGCTACTGGGCTACATCAGTGCCCGATGTCCGCAGGATCATCTCACAATTCAGTTACAATCTCTTTAGCATTTTGACAAATAACATCGGAGTAAATAGCGGAAGACTTAGATAACAATAGTTTTACAAACCAGGGTTCAACATAAAATTTAAATGAAGTTATTACAGACCATAGTTCAAATAGATAGAGTTGGCAGAGTAGCATATGACAACAACTTAAAGATACATCACCCATCCCGTGGGTGAATAATCACTCATTGGCCTCATCGGCCTCCTCCTGAACAACAGTCACACAGCAGGGTCCAAGGCATACTGATGAATCTGCCATACCTGCAACATGGGTAATAAAACCCTGAGTACAAAGGTACTCAACAAGACTTACCCGACTAAAGAAAAAGGGAGAAGACTTAGGAATGAAGGCTTAGGGTAGTCAAGGTAAGGCTTAAGCAAGATCAAGTATTTTGCAGAAAAGCATTTTTTGTAAATCTTATTTTATTTTGAAAGATTCAGTATTCCTCAATTCTTCATCATTCATGATTCATTTTATATTTCAAAACATTCCTAGTTGAGAACCACTCTCCGTTGAGAGTCAATGGAACAAGTCTCCATAACCGAGGAGCAACGTTAATCCGGATAAATAATACTCAGCTGAGGATCCCTACCCACACTGCATATGTAGCACCCAAGCTTGCATATGCCAACTCATCTTCCACGATTCCTCCATTATTGGGCCCGGTCCTACGCCACCCGGAAGTACAGTACACCACTCCAATCCGGGACTCTAACCCACGTGGGTACATGCTACTTCCGCCATCTCTCCACTCCCAGTGCGCGGTTGTCGGTCCAATAATGGATTTCTCGGAGCCAGAGCTTTCCGTAGTATGTGAATAGTTGCAAGTCCTGCCCAGCAGGCCCCCATACGGATGGTCCCTAATTTTCCAGCCAGCAACGGTGCCTTGGTTATATCTCACCCAAGCGCAACAGTCCTGTCAGTTTTTCAACCCGTCCCGGTCGGTGTCAACTGTCGAGTCCCGGACTACGACATGACGGCACCGTACGCAAGGACAACCTCTCCTTCCCATTGACTAAGTACGGATCAGATACTTAGCCAATAGTGGGAGTAAACCAGAAATTCCCATAAACATTCTTAAGTGATCACACTTTTGAAATTGGCATTTTTATTGCAAATCTATTGTAAAGCATTGCTAAGCATTTTGCAACTAGTTTCTGAAAGCAGGTATCGGGTGTATCAGTGGTCAAGGTGGATAATGCATCAGATAGGATATCACGCAACTCCTAAAAACCTAATGCAATAATTTAACTCAAAGCATTTAAGTAAAACATTTTATAAATTCAAGGAAAGGGTTAAATGCACCGGGGCTTGCCTGGAATGGCAAAAAAGACGGACTCGGGGTTGGAGTAGGTGTCGGAGCTCGGGGTCGCCTCGGGGACAGATCCTTCGGTGACTACTTCGACTTCAGGTCCTTCTTCCTCGGTCACTATACGTATGCAATGATGCATGCACATGAGTAGGCTAGTATGAACAAAGTGCATAGGATAAAACTAGAGTATAGCTTTGCAAAGTATAAGTGGTTTGTTAAAGTGGACAATAGATTACTTATCCCTTTCTAGCAATATTAGCTAACTTTATTAAGCAACTTTTATATTACTTAAGCATAATCATCACAAGGCATCACCAACATCATAGACCAGAGGGGTAGGGTCTATGAACATCAATCAATCCAAAGATCACATCATCAAACACTTATTACCAACCCTAATCCACCTTTTCTATTTTCTTAATTTATTTAAAAGGTCATTTTATGAAGTTGTTCCAAAAATTATCAAATTAATCACATAAGTTCATTATGGTGTAGATAGATGGCAAAACAAATTTCATAATTTTTGGAGGTCATTAAGGTGCTCAAATAATTCTAGATATTTAATTAACAAAAGGCACTATTCAACTATTTAAAATAAATGTTCAAAAATCAACTTGTTCCAAAAGACTTCAAAATTTTACCAGAGGTTCAGCATGTCATAAAAAGGTCACAAAAATTTATCTCAAGATTTTTGGAGTTATAGATCACTCTCCAAAAATACCAAAACCTTCATTTTCCAATAAAAAGGGGAATTTTACATTTTCAAATTTTTGCACAAAACTCAAGTTTCATATTTTTATAAAATACTCCAGAGCATAAAGAGTCTACCACAAAAATTTCAGAATTTTTGGATGCACACAGAAAATCATACAAAAAAGAGAAAACAGAACACTATTCACATTTCTCAGAAAAAGAGAAGGGCACTGTGCTCCTTCTAGGCCGGGCTCGGCGAATCGCGCGGGCTCGGGCGAATCGCGCGGGGCTCGGTCGAGACGGGAGCGACAGCTTCGTCCGAGGCCTGGCCCGGAGGCTCGGGCGAGACGGAGAAATAAGCCTCCGTCCGAGGCCTGACTCGGGCGAAGCGGAGAGCATGCGTCGCCGAGGCTTGGGCTCGGGCGAAGCGGAGGGCATGCGCTCGCCGAGGCTTGGGCTCGGGCGAAGCGGAGGGCATGCGCTCGCCGAGGCTTGGGCTCGGGCGAAGCGGAGTGCATGCGCTCGCCGAGGCTTGGGCTCGGGCGAAGCGGAGTGGAAGCAGAGGCCGGGGGCTCGGATGCTTACCACGGGTCGGAGGCAGGGCTCGAGGGTGAGGCTCGACTCGTTCTTCGAGGGTGAGGCTCGACACGCTCGAGGGAGGAGACGACTGCGGCGGCGCTCCGGCGATCCGGCGGTCCTGCGCAACACACGAGATCGCAAGGGCCGGGTTAGAGTCGCGCGGAGCCAAGGAATACGACACGGGGTCGGTGAGGGATGATCATGGCCGGAGGCGGCGAATTTCACGAACCCGAGCTCGCCGGGTTTCTGCCGGAGATGGGAACGGCGAGCTTACGCCGGGCGATTGAGGGCGGTAGAGATGAAATTGAAGGGTGGGAAAGCTTCACGAGCTCAAGGCGGAGCTTTCGGGCTAGATGGTGGAGCGGCGGAGTGTCTGGAGTGGGCTGGCCACGGTGGCGGAGGTGAGTGCGGAGCTCGGGGCTCCGGCGGGCTTAAATAGGCACGGCCAGGGGCCGGTAGAGACCTCGGGAATACGCAGGTAAGGTTTGCGGGGGCGTGCGCACTCGATTGCGCTCTGGCGGATAGGCTGGCGTGCAGCCGGGGCTCGGGCGCAAGCTCGCCGGCGATGGCCACGCGGCGGCGGCGCTCTGGAACAGTGGGGGACGGGGAAGGATGGCCAGCGCATGCGCGTACGGGTGCGGCGAGCTGTTGCGGATCAGGGCGACAGGTTGGTGGCGCGTGGGGAGCCGTCAGACGTGCTGCGGCGCAGCGCCGGCGCCATGGCCGGGGCCCCCCTCTGCACTGCGCCGCTAGGGGTAGGGGACGAACAGTGCTAGGTCTAGGGTTTGACTTTTTTGCTGGAATCTGTATTTTGCAAAAATCTCCCAAAATTTGAACTGTGAGACAAAAACTCAAAACACTAAAGTTGTTCAGAAAAAAGAGATCTACAACTTTGTCAATATGAACATTTTCCAAATCCAAATAGTTTTTGAACCATATTTGAAAACAGAAAGGGGAACACTTTAGGGATTTGAATAAATTCAAAATTACTTTTGATTTTACACTGAAAGTTGGAAATTTGCAAATATGAAAGTTGTTCCTTTTATCAAAACCTATAACTTTGCTAATAAACACTTTTTCTGAAACTCAATAGTTTTTGAACTAATTTTGAAAACTGAAAAGGGGACAAAAGTTGGAGTTTGAATGAATTTGAAATAACTCAACATTTTGTACTGAAACTTGAAAATTTGCAAATACCAAAGTTGTTCCTCTTGATCAGATTCACAACTTTGCTTTTTGAACCAACTCAAAATTTCGAATTATGAAAAAGTTATCAGAAAGGGAATAAATCGAGGATTTGGGAATTTAGGGTTTTGCAAAAGGAAAAATCAAATCAAATCTGATTTTTGAACTTTGATCAAAGTAACAAACATCAGGGCACTAAATTTGAACAAGAATTACATAGAACTAGGCACAGAGGTGAAATTACCATTTTGCCCCTATAGGAAGAAGTGGGCTAAAAAGGGTTTTTGCAATAGAGGTACATCACATAAAATGATACACTAAGCAAATGCATACACATGAAATCATGATCAAGATGATTAATGATGCTAATGATGATATGTCAAGTTAATTACATGCTTAAACACCAGAGGTGTTACAGCCTTCCCCCCTTAAAGAAATCTCGCCCCGAGATTCTGCGTCTTAAGAAAGGACAAAGAAGGGATAAAGGCAAAACTTTACACAGACAGGGATTCGAGAAAGTCGGGATAGTTCTTTGCCAAGAAATCTTCAGATTCCCAAGTAGCTTCTTCTTCAGAGTGCTGGTTCCACTGGATTTTGTACCACCTTGTGGTAGTTCTTCGAGTAATTCGATCTTTGTGATCTAACACTCGAACTGGATATTCTGAGTAGGATAGATCAGGCTCTAGCTCGACACCTTCAACTTCCACGACATGTTCCGGTACTCGGAGACACTTCTTGAGTTGGGAGACATGGAAAACATTGTGGACAGCAGAGAGATGATCGGGCAACTTCAGCTTGTAAGCTACCTTGCCACAACATTCCAAAATCTCAAACGGACCAATGTAGCGGGGTGCTAACTTTCCCTTGACTCCAAAACGAGTGACTCCTTTGGTTGGTGAGACCTTGAGATATACATAATCTCCAACTTGAAACTTCAGAGGTCGACGTCTCTTGTCAGCATAACTCTTTTGTCGGGATTGGGCAATCTTCATGTTCTCTTGTATCTGCTCGACTTTCTCTTCCATATCTTTGACCAGGTCAACTCCAAAGAATTCCCTTTCTCCAGGTTCGGACCAACTGAGAGGTGTACGACAACGACGACCGTACAGTGCTTCAAAGGGTGCCATCCTGATGCTTTCTTGGTAACTGTTATTATATGAGAACTCTGCCAAGGGCAAACAGTCATCCCAAGTATCTGCGAAGGTGAGGGCACAGGCTCTCAACATGTCTTCCAGCACTTGGTTGACTCGCTCCGTCTGTCCATCAGTTTGAGGATGATACACTGTGCTGTATAAGAGTTGGGTTCCAAGTGAGGTATGGAACGCTTTCCAGAACTTCGCAACAAACTGGGTACCACGGTCAGAGACAATGGTCTTGGGTATGCCATGAAGCTTCACTATGTTGTTCTTGTACAAGGCGGCATACGTGGGGACGGCGTAAATGGTCTTGACTGGCAGAAAGTGAGCTTGTTTGGTGAGTCGGTCCACGATTACCCAAATGGAAACAAAACCTTTCTTAGTCTTGGGTAGTCCATTGACAAAATCCATGCTGATATCTTCCCACTTCCAGGCAGGTACAGATAAAGGCTGCAATTCTCCTCCAGGCTTCATGTGCACGGCTTTGACTTTCTGACAAGTATCACAGCGAGCGACATAGCGAGCGATTTCAATCTTCATCTTTGTCCACCAGAATCTCTGCCTTAGATCCTGGTACATCTTGTTGCTGCCGGGGTGGATGGAAAACCTAGACAGGTGTGCCTCATCAAGGATCAACTGTCTCAACTCAGGCACCTTGGGAACTACTAGACGGTTCTTGAACCAAACAACTCCTACATCATCGATCCTGAAACAATCAGCCTTACCGGTCTGGACCTTTTCGATGATGTGCTTGATTCCAGGGTTATCTTTTTGTGCAGCAATGACCTGTTCTTTGATAGAGGTCTCTATCCTGACATTACTCAGAGTTCCTTGTGGTACCATCTCAATACCCATCCTTTCAAGAGCATGGCACAAGGAAAGATCATAGGGCTTCGTCGTCAGACAGTTGCAGTATGACTTGCGACTGAGGGCATCGGCAACTACATTTGCCTTACCAGGATGGTAATGTACTTCGAGATCATAATCTTTAATTAACTCAAGCCATCTTCGCTGCCTCATGTTCAACTCTTCTTGAGTGAAGATATACTTCAGGCTCTTATGATCGGTGTACACATTGCAGGCACTGCCCAACAGATAATGACGCCATATCTTCAAAGCATGTACCACTGCTGCTAATTCAAGGTCATGGGTTGGGTAGTTTTCCTCATGTCGCTTAAGCTGTCGTGAAGCATAAGCGATTACTCGTCCTTCTTGCATCAAAACACAGCCCAAACCAGTACCAGATGCATCACAGTATACATCGAAGGGTTTCTCGATATCTGGTTGAGCTAGGACTGGTGATGTAGTTAACAGTTTCTTCAAGGCTTGAAAGGCTTGCTCACAAGCTGGTGACCAAACGAAATCCACGGAATTCTTCAACAACTCTGTGATAGGCTTGGCGACTCTGGAGAAATCTGGGATGAAACGACGATAGTATCCAGCCATTCCCATGAAGCTACGAACTTCGCGGACAGTGGTAGGTGGCTTCCAATCCAAAATATCTGCCACCTTTTCAGGGTCAACTGACACACCTTCAGCGGACAGGACATGACCAAGGAATTGAATTCGATCTAGCCAGAATTCGCATTTACTGAACTTGGCATACAGCTGGTGATCTCTGAGACGAGAGAGAACGATACGAAGATGCTTGGCATGATCTTTAGGAGTTCTTGAATAAACAAGGATGTCGTCAATGAACACGACTACAAATTTATCGAGCTCTGGCATGAACACGGAGTTCATGAGATACATGAAATGAGCAGGGGCATTGGTCAAGCCAAAAGACATGACCAAGTACTCATATAGGCCGTATCTGGTGGTGAAGGCTGTTTTGGGAATATCTTCGGGACGAATTTTTATTTGGTGATAGCCAGATCTGAGGTCGATCTTGGAAAACACTCTGGCTCCAGATAACTGGTCAAAAAGAAGGTCAATGCGAGGCAAAGGATATTTATTCTTGATGGTGACCTCATTGAGCGGGCGATAGTCAACGCACAGACGAAGGCTTTTGTCCTTCTTCTTCACAAAGATAGCAGGACAACCCCAAGGAGATGAACTTGGGCGAATGAGACCCTTGTCCAATAGCTCTTGCAATTGGATCTTCAGCTCTGCCAACTCTCTGGGAGGCATTCGATAAGCTCTACGGGATATAGGAGCAGTCCCGGGCTTTAGCTCTATGGCAAACTCTACATCACGGTCAGGAGGCAGACCAGGTAAATCTCCTGGGAAGACATCAGGGAACTCACAGATCACGGGAATATCCCTGACTTCCGGAGCATAGGCAGTATTTAACTGGGTGGTTGTTGGCTTTTGAGGCATTGGAAGTTGGAGAAAGAGTTTGGAGGTACTGTTAGGGATATCCACTCTCACAACTCTATTCAAGATGTCTATCATGGCTTTATACTGACACATCCAATTCATGCCTAAGATGACATCTATCTCTTGATCGCGCAGTACTATCATGGTGGTAGGAAAAACATGTTCCCCCAACATTACTGGTATACTGCGGACCACTTCCTTAGTATTTATCCGTCCTCCAGGCGAAAGTATGCAAAAACTTTCTTTTAACTCTCCCATGGGTAACTCATGCTTGATGACAAAAGTGCGACTGATGAAGGAATGCGATGCACCAGAATCAAACAAGACGACTGCAGGATGATTGGCAACAGGGAACCTACCGAGCATGACGGGCTCTCCTTCTGGGATGTTACTGGCGGTGGTGAAGTAGACTTGCCCGTGCTTCCTGACAAGCTTGCCCTTCTGGACGTGCTGCTGCGGTGCACGGTGCTGCTGCTGCTGTGATCCTCCAGGGCCTTTCTGTGCATACTGGGTATTCTTCTTGGGTTTTGGGCACTCGCGAGCCCAGTGACCAACTCGGCCATAGTTGTAGCATGGAAGGTTGTAAGCTGTTTGTGGGGTGGTGACACGAACACCTGGGGCGTTCGGCTGAGTGGCACTTTGCTGGTTGGCATTATGGGTGGTGGCTGCGGTACGAACGACCACTTGCTGATGGGGGTATGGGGCACGGTTTTGATGGTGACTGGGGTGGTAGATGACTCTTGGGCGCTTATGGTTGCTGGAGAAACTGCTAGACCCAGCCTTCTTCTTCTTCTTCTCTTCCTGATACTGGCGGTTGCTTTCCTCGAAAGCAACAGCACGGTCAACGACATCATGGTAGGATCCGTTCAGGTTGTTGGACAGACCTCTACGAATCTTAGGGTGCAGACCCCTGAGAAAACAATCTCTCTTCTTTTCCTCTGTGTTGACATAGTCGGAGGCATACTGGCTGAGGTGATTGAATTGTCCCACGTACTGCATAACGGTGGAATCTTTCTGTTGCAGGGCCAAGAACTGATCCAACTTCATTTTCATCAATCCCGAAGGGATGTGATGTGCTCTGAAAGCGGTGCGGAACTCTTCCCAGGTCAGCTGGTGACCTTCTGGCTGGGCAGCCAACAGGTTGGCGTACCAGGCACTTGCAGGACCACGGAGCTGCTGTGAAGCGAACCGAGGCTTCTGGATCTCTGTGCAGAGCAGGAGACTGAACTTCTGTTCCATGGTGCGTAACCAGTCGTCAGCCTCGAGAGGTTCATCGGCCTTTGTGAAGACCGGTGGTCGTGTTTCAGTGAAGTCCACATAGGTGGTCTCTTGGTTGTGGCGACCACGGTGTCCAACATTCTGCTGTCCTTGGTTTTGAGCCATTAGGTTAGCAGCGGCGGCCAGGGCTGCAATGGCATCTGCCAGGGTAGCTGGTACAGGCGGAGGGTTTGGGATGCGGTCATCAGCACCTCCGGCTCCGGCACGGGTGTTCACAGGCATCTGTATAAGCAACTTTGGAACTCAGCATACAAAGATTGATTTTGAACGAAACTGACTGATAAGATTCATAGATGCAAGGGTAGATAACTGATACAGGGGTTCGACAGATAACCACAGACTGACAAAGGAAAGGTACAAGACAAGATACAAACTCGGCTAGACAGAAGACCAACTAACGCCCCAAACCTAGACTTAAGGCTTTAGGTAAGCAGATGGTACAGACACAAGGAGTCTAGTCATCATCGATGAAGATCAACTCTTCGTCATCATCATCATCCTCGATGATAAGCTCAGGCTCTTCCTCCTCATCTTCATCTTCAACGTGGACATCTTCTGCAGGTTCCACTTCTTCATTCTGGCCTGGCTCATGCTCCACTTCAGGTTCCTCCACGACTCCGTCCTCAGGTTCTTCCATAACCGGGGGTACCAAGGGGTGGAGTTGATCATGCAGCTGATGCACTTCCTCATGAAGCATATCATTGTACTGCTCGATCTGGGCGGTGTATTGCTGCAGTCCATGGAGCTGGGCTCTAGTAACGTCCTCGCGGGTCCAAGCATCATTGCGCTGCTCGATAGAGCGAACCGTGTTTCGGTTGGCCTGCTCCAAGGAAGCTCGTGCCTCATAAAACTCCATGCGGGAAAGGTAGAAGTCATGCTCCATGTTCTCCATCTCAGCCTTCAGATTCTTGATTTCCTCCTTCAGCTGCTTGCGGGTGCGGCGGGGAAAGCGACGACCATTGGAGGATTCTCCAGTCTCTTCTCCGGTGCGTGGCGCCAGCTGGTGACGCGGCACACCGTTTGGTCCAGTCGACTTGCGGGCAGTCCGCTTGATGATGGCCATATCTGGATAAGAGGTTATAGATGAGAAAGGCTAGCAAGAAAAAGGTATAGGCACACTAACCCCAACAAACTCTTTTATATACTTAAGTGAATGTGACATGATGCATGAATCGTTCTTACGGAACAAGGCAATGCAACTACTAAGGTAAGGTACATAGGGCTTATACAAGTTGTCTTGCTACTAGTTGCCGAAGACAAGATGAGATGAGAGAAGCAATTTGGACTTAAAATAGTCAAGTTTAGTTTTTGTTAAAAACATTTTGAAGTTTTCGCAAAAAGATTGCGACGTCATAGTGAGATGCTCCGATACCACTCTGTAACGTAACGGCCCTAATCCCATGGCCCACTGACCACCGTCAACCACTGACAGTCGATCCGTATAGCCAAGAGGTTAAGACCTGTTCCGCTACTGGGCTACATCAGTGCCCGATGTCCGCAGGATCATCTCACAATTCAGTTACAATCTCTTTAGCATTTTGACAAATAACATCGGAGTAAATAGCGGAAGACTTAGATAACAATAGTTTTACAAACCAGGGTTCAACATAAAATTTAAATGAAGTTATTACAGACCATAGTTCAAATAGATAGAGTTGGCAGAGTAGCATATGACAACAACTTAAAGATACATCACCCAGCCCGTGGGTGAATAATCACTCATTGGCCTCATCGGCCTCCTCCTGAACAACAGTCACACAGCAGGGTCCAAGGCATACTGATGAATCTGCCATACCTGCAACATGGGTAATAAAACCCTGAGTACAAAGGTACTCAACAAGACTTACCCGACTAAAGAAAAAGGGAGAAGACTCAGGAATGAAGGCTTAGGGTAGTCAAGGTAAGGCTTAAGCAAGATCAAGTATTTTGCAGAAAAGCATTTTTTGTAAATCTTATTTTATTTTGAAAGATTCAGTATTCCTCAATTCTTCATCATTCATGATTCATTTTATATTTCAAAACATTCCTAGTTGAGAACCACTCTCCGTTGAGAGTCAATGGAACAAGTCTCCATAACCGAGGAGCAACGTTAATCCGGATAAATAATACTCAGCTGAGGATCCCTACCCACACTGCATATGTAGCACCCAAGCTTGCATATGCCAACTCGTCTTCCACGATTCCTCCATTATTGGGCCCGGTCCTACGCCACCCGGAAGTACAGTACACCACTCCAATCCGGGACTCTAACCCACGTGGGTACATGCTACTTCCGCCATCTCTCCACTCCCAGTGCGCGGTTGTCGGTCCAATAATGGATTTCTCGGAGCCAGAGCTTTCCGTAGTATGTGAATAGTTGCAAGTCCTGCCCAGCAGGCCCCCATACGGATGGTCCCTAATTTTCCAGCCAGCAACGGTGCCTTGGTTATATCTCACCCAAGCGCAACAGTCCTGTCAGTTTTTCAACCCGTCCCGGTCGGTGTCAACTGTCGAGTCCCGGACTACGACATGACGGCACCGTACGCAAGGACAACCTCTCCTTCCCATTGACTAAGTACGGATCAGATACTTAGCCAATAGTGGGAGTAAACCAGAAATTCCCATAAACATTCTTAAGTGATCACACTTTTGAAATTGGCATTTTTATTGCAAATCTATTGTAAAGCATTGCTAAGCATTTTGCAACTAGTTTCTGAAAGCAGGTATCGGGTGTATCAGTGGTCAAGGTGGATAATGCATCAGATAGGATATCACGCAACTCCTAAAAACCTAATGCAATAATTTAACTCAAAGCATTTAAGTAAAACATTTTATAAATTCAAGGAAAGGGTTAAATGCACCGGGGCTTGCCTGGAATGGCAAAAAAGACGGACTCGGGGTTGGAGTAGGTGTCGGAGCTCGGGGTCGCCTCGGGGACAGATCCTTCGGTGACTACTTCGACTTCAGGTCCTTCTTCCTCGGTCACTATACGTATGCAATGATGCATGCACATGAGTAGGCTAGTATGAACAAAGTGCATAGGATAAAACTAGAGTATAGCTTTGCAAAGTATAAGTGGTTTGTTAAAGTGGACAATAGATTACTTATCCCTTTCTAGCAATATTAGCTAACTTTATTAAGCAACTTTTATATTACTTAAGCATAATCATCACAAGGCATCACCAACATCATAGACCAGAGGGGTAGGGTCTATGAACATCAATCAATCCAAAGATCACATCATCAAACACTTATTACCAACCCTAATCCACCTTTTCTATTTTCTTAATTTATTTAAAAGGTCATTTTATGAAGTTGTTCCAAAAATTACCAAATTAATCACATAAGTTCATTATGGTGTAGATAGATGGCAAAACAAATTTCATAATTTTTGGAGGTCATTAAGGTGCTCAAATAATTCTAGACATTTAATTAACAAAAGGCACTATTCAACTATTTAAAATAAATGTTCAAAAATCAACTTGTTCCAAAAGACTTTAAAATTTTACCAGAGGTTCAGCATGTCATAAAAAGGTCACAAAAATTTATCTCAAGATTTTTGGAGTTATAGATCACTCTCCAAAAATACCAAAACCTTCATTTTCCAATAAAAAGGGGAATTTTACATTTTCAAATTTTTGCACAAAACTCAAGTTTCATATTTTTATAAAATACTCCAGAGCATAAAGAGTCTACCACAAAAATTTCAGAATTTTTGGATGCACACAGAAAATCATACAAAAAAGAGAAAACAGAACACTATTCACATTTCTCAGAAAAAGAGAAGGGCACTGTGCTCCTTCTAGGCCGGGCTCGGCGAATCGCGCGGGCTCGGGCGAATCGCGCGGGGCTCGGTCGAGACGGGAGCGACAGCTTCGTCTGAGGCCTGGCCCGGAGGCTCGGGCGAGACGGAGAAATAAGCCTCCGTCCGAGGCCTGACTCGGGCGAAGCGGAGAGCATGCGTCGCCGAGGCTTGGGCTCGGGCGAAGCGGAGGGCATGCGCTCGCCGAGGCTTGGGCTCGGGCGAAGCGGAGGGCATGCGCTCGCCGAGGCTTGGGCTCGGGCGAAGCGGAGTGCATGCGCTCGCCGAGGCTTGGGCTCGGGCGAAGCGGAGTGGAAGCAGAGGCCGGGGGCTCGGATGCTTACCACGGGTCGGAGGCAGGGCTCGAGGGTGAGGCTCGACTCGTTCTTCGAGGGTGAGGCTCGACACGCTCGAGGGAGGAGACGACTGCGGCGGCGCTCCGGCGATCCGGCGGTCCTGCGCAACACACGAGATCGCAAGGGCCGGGTTAGAGTCGCGCGGAGCCAAGGAATACGACACGGGGTCGGTGAGGGATGATCATGGCCGGAGGCGGCGAATTTCACGAACCCGAGCTCGCCGGGTTTCTGCCGGAGATGGGAACGGCGAGCTTACGCCGGGCGATTGAGGGCGGTAGAGATGAAATTGAAGGGTGGGAAAGCTTCACGAGCTCAAGGCGGAGCTTTCGGGCTAGATGGTGGAGCGGCGGAGTGTCTGGAGTGGGCTGGCCACGGTGGCGGAGGTGAGTGCGGAGCTCGGGGCTCCGGCGGGCTTAAATAGGCACGGCCAGGGGCCGGTAGAGACCTCGGGAATACGCAGGTAAGGTTTGCGGGGCGTGCGCACTCGATTGCGCTCTGGCGGATAGGCTGGCGTGCAGCCGGGGCTCGGGCGCAAGCTCGCCGGCGATGGCCACGCGGCGGCGGCGCTCTGGAACAGTGGGGGACGGGGAAGGATGGCCAGCGCATGCGCGTACGGGTGCGGCGAGCTGTTGCGGATCAGGGCGACAGGTTGGTGGCGCGTGGGGAGCCGTCAGACGTGCTGCGGCGCAGCGCCGGCGCCATGGCCGGGGCCCCCCTCTGCACTGCGCCGCTAGGGGTAGGGGACGAACAGTGCTAGGTCTAGGGTTTGACTTTTTTGCTGGAATCTGTATTTTGCAAAAATCTCCCAAAATTTGAACTGTGAGACAAAAACTCAAAACACCAAAGTTGTTCAGAAAAAAGAGATCTACAACTTTGTCAATATGAACATTTTCCAAATCCAAATAGTTTTTGAACCATATTTGAAAACAGAAAGGGGAACACTTTAGGGATTTGAATAAATTCAAAATTACTTTTGATTTTACACTGAAAGTTGGAAATCTGCAAATATGAAAGTTGTTCCTTTTATCAAAACCTATAACTTTGCTAATAAACACTTTTTCTGAAACTCAATAGTTTTTGAACTAATTTTGAAAACTGAAAAGGGGACAAAAGTTGGAGTTTGAATGAATTTGAAATAACTCAACATTTTGTACTGAAACTTGAAAATTTGCAAATACCAAAGTTGTTCCTCTTGATCAGATTCACAACTTTGCTTTTTGAACCAACTCAAAATTTCGAATTATGAAAAAGTTATCAGAAAGGGAATAAATCCAGGATTTGGGAATTTAGGGTTTTGCAAAAGGAAAAATCAAATCAAATCTGATTTTTGAACTTTGATCAAAGTAACAAACATCAGGGCACTAAATTTGAACAAGAATTACATAGAACTAGGCACAGAGGTGAAATTACCATTTTGCCCCTATAGGAAGAAGTGGGCTAAAAAGGGTTTTTGCAATAGAGGTACATCACATAAAATGATACACTAAGCAAATGCATACACATGAAATCATGATCAAGATGATTAATGATGCTAATGATGATATGTCAAGTTAATTACATGCTTAAACACCAGAGGTGTTACACTTTGGGATAGCTCACTAACCTCCTTGGAACTCCTCATACCAAGTCTAAGCCTTAGTGCTTTTGATTCGGAGGAGATCGGGTGAATTTCACGAAAGAACAGTGCAGTATCGGGACCATCGGACGCTGTGTTCTTGAGCATCGGACGCTGAGTCGTTTCCATCGGAGCGTCCGGTGCCACGTGTCGTCTGACAGTGTTTTTGAAGGAACATCGGACGCTGACCATCGGAGCGTCTGTTGCCATCGGACGCACCGGGGGTCTAGCATCGGACGTTAGGGTTTCACTGTAGCAGCGTCCGATGCCAGTCCAGTAAGGTTCCAGAGAGGTCCTGTTTGCATCGGACGCATCCGGTGCTTGGCCATCGGACGCTGCCAGTGTCCGATGCAGCGATCTCTTCACTGTTTCGTCCGCAGTTTGATCGTTCGACTTCGGATTTGGTTTTGGGTTTTTGCGTTGGATTTCTGACTTCGTGCTCTACAGAAATCGGACTTCCTGCTTTGCAAAATAGCCTGAATCCCCCTCACGTTGCTCGAGGGAGGTTGAGGTTACCCAAAGTCCATCCTGTCACTAGTTGACTTGCGTGAACTTGGGTGAGAGTTTTTTGTGGTGTCCCGCTGTGTTCCTAGGGAACATCCACCCATTCTCTTGGGTCGTGGACATCACGCACATCGCTTTGCTCTTAGGGTTGTTTTTCTGGGATAGAGGTTTAAAGTTTCTGAAAGGAAATTTAAAGCACCCATTCACCCCCCTCTGGTCTTTTTCTGGTAGCACTTTCGGTCCTTCAGTTTAAAAGATCCCAAGTGCATCGGGAGATGAATCGGCAGGTACGGTAATTATGACGAGTGAAGACAGATGCTTCTGGAGGTTCCACGTCAGTGCGAAAAGGAAGAGGAATTTTGGAATAAACATTTTATCCCAAAATTAGGGGGCATGTGTTAACACCAGATTTTCGCACACACAAGCATATGACAGGTGGGTCCAGCAAGCAGAGAAGAGAAGGATTCGGCAAGCATTCGGATGGCTATTTGGTCCTTAAGACTTTCGGTGAATACCTGCGCGGTCGGCTATTTCGTGAAGCAGTAGCCCCATTCGGGAAATGGATGATGCAGGTAAAGCCAGCTTGCACGAGAAGATACGTGACGATGGAAGACGCCGAAAGGATTAGGAATATGATTTATATCTTTCCTTGTTTTTTAAGTCGTAATCGTCTAGGATTCATGTTTCGTCCAAGGTATAAATATAAGCCCTCGACCATTGTAAAACTGTTCCCAACCATATCAATACAACCGGCCCCGTGCCACCTTTTGAGTCCCTAAGTCGTGTCGTCGAGTTCTTCGAGAGGAATCATCGATCCGTCGACCTCCGTAAGTACCGGCAACCTTGCTATCATGTCTAGTATCATGCGGTGGATTTAGATATGATGCAAGTAGTCTCGTATGTTAAGCTTAGTATCGTGCGGCGGATTTAAGCTTATGACGGGAAGTTTTTGCTTATGCCTTGTATCGTGCGGCGGATTAAGTCATGAGTAAAAATAGTTATCGACTCTGTTAGATTTGGCAGATCTAATAGATTCATTAAGTTACCATGTGTTATATGTTTTATTTATTTAATTCCTATAACACTCTTTGCCCAATCTAGATTGATCTTTGTTCGGCCTTGCTGCATGAGTTTATTTGTGCTTCGTTAATCATAAGATCATGATGGCCGAATTAACTTTCAATCCAGATTGTTTCATGTTGTGGGTTCATGCATGTTGACCATGTTTAGGCTTTGATAGAGCCGGGTACCGTGCGGCAGGTGCAGGTTTTAGATTAGTTTAATCATGCTTTGCTTGTATGTTCCTTCTTCATGGACCCCAGTTCGACTAGTTTGCCGACTCTGGTTAAGCTTACATGAGTAATGAGTTTTTATAGATCTGTTCAGATATATGTATGCTTTTAGCTTCTTATAATTAGATCGTATCATGCGGTGGATTAATCTAATTATAAGGAGTGGTGTGGACTTATAGCAAGTGGTATCATACGGTGGATTAGCTTTGCTTGAGTTTATACTTGACGGGTTCATGAAGGCTAAACGTGCGGCAGATTAGTTGGATTAGCCTATGCATATGTTATTTGAATAGATTTATATTTACAAATTACCCTTTTATCCTTCTTTTATTCATGTGTTCGGCATTCAACATGTTTATGAGCTCCATCTTTATACTTGCCGAATGACATTATAAACCTGTTTCGACAAATAGCTTTTATAGCTGTGTGCCATCATGATTGGCTTTCAAAGCCGTACATATGGAACTGCCTGGTCTCACCCAGCATGTTCCGAGGTATTCTCATATTTTTATCCCTTGTTGGTTTTCAGGTCAAACCGACTGGCACGTTTCCGGATTCAGAACACTCCGGGCACCCGATTGAAGCCAGCCTCGTCCGGCTTGCTGTGTGCCTGGCGCAGGGCATCACGTTTTGCGTCAACACCATGTCATCCACATCTGCCTATGTCGTGCTAGCTGATCAATCAACATGCTATGTAGAAGGAATAGTCACTGATTTACCTGTTCATATTAGAGGCTCCTATGTTCCTACTAATTTCATGATTTTAGATATGGGAAATAGAAAAGACGTGCCTTTCATTTTGGGTAGACCTTTCTTGAGTACTGTGAATGCCTGCATATTTGTGGGAAGTAGTAGAATGCAAATGACTTTAGGAGACAAGAAAGAAATATTCTCTTTTTCCCGTGGTCCCGCATATGCCGCTAACATGCAGGAAGCAAAACCCGTTCGTACCAAGAAGAGGCGCCCAAGAACAAGGTGGAACAGAAAGAAAGAACCACCTTCTTCTGAGTTGTGCAATTCACATGACAAAGGAGAGGTGTCAAAAGAAGAAGAATCCGATGAAGTACTTAAAGAAGAAGCACCCAAGGAAGAAGATCCACCCAATAAGGATGAAATTCCATGGATCTAAGGTATGGATTTACTTTTAAATTTCCCTTCAAATTTCCCTTTTTCAAATAAATAACATATGTCATGCATGTAACTAAAAAAAAAGTCAGTTATCATTAGTTATATACATAAGTATATGTTAACTTAGCTAGAACAATAAAATATCATATTAGGATAATTTCCCTTTTTCACAACATTAGATAGTTTCCCTTTTAATAAAATGAAAAACAAGAGCTCCGACCGAGAAAGATGAAGACCCTTCACCAAGCAAGAAGCCAACTTGGGGGAGATCCTCGCGCCAATAAGGTATGTTTCAACCTTACTCTTTATGTTCGGTTCTTAAATTATATATCTTTTGAATGTTAGATACTTGCCTAAGTAATTATCCCATGAATAAAAATGATAAAATCTGCTTAAAATTGGAACCTGAATAAGAAATAAAATATGCCATGCAAATGCTATTGTTATAGTTAGAATAACTAGTTTTATCTAAGTTGTAGCTTTTGTGGGTTGCACATGTTTTAACTAAAATCATGCTTAGTGAATAGAGTTAGTTAGAGATGGAGTAATTCTTTAAACTTGCTAGGTGAAATTAGGACCTAATCTGGAGGATTTCGTTTAAAAATCATGAAAACCTTGCCAAAAGTTCCTCCTGGATTTTATCCCATCCCACCACTAGCCAAATATTTGTTAGTCAAAACCACAAAGAGCTTTGTCTGTGTTGAGCTTTGTTAGACCTCATCGATCTTAGTAGAGAAGCTTATCATATCTTTTGATCAAGATTCACACACCCACCATAAATTGCTTACTCTCCACTTTGGAAGTTTGCAACCACCAAATAAATTGCTCATTCTCTACACTGGAGATATGCAATACCTTGCAAAACGTTCCATTGCTAGCCTTATGCTATTCCTACACTGGGAATAAGCATTTCTCTCTCTTCCCCCTTTTCATTTCTAAAATCCTTTCCTATAGACAATCTGGGGAAATCTAGAGCTAAAAAAGAGAGATATGAAAAAAAGTGAGCAAAGTAGCTCAAGAGAGGACTATGTCCTAAGAAAATGTGAGGACACATTTTTGTCTACTCACTATGTATCGAAAAAAAGAGAGAGTTATCATTAGCTCTAGACCCCAGAAATTAACTAGGAAGAATTATAAAATATCTCTCTATACACTTCCACATAACCACACATTCACATCTTGATCAATTTTTATGATTTGCTGCTCCTTATGATCTGAGTGTCTAGCTTAGCAATAAACATTAGGCAATTTGCTCATGATTCTTAGCCTACCTATAACTCCACATATCATTCTTTAGAAATAGGAGAGGCTACATTTTGGCCTAAGTGAGGATTTAAACACCATTAAGTGATTGAGTGAATCTTGGAGGACTTAAGCAAGTTTTTATCTTTTGAAAAGCTTAAAAAAAACTCCAGGCAGAATCCTAGTCAAACCTAAGCAAGATAAAAGTTTCCTATCTACTGCTTTATTTCACTCTTGCATGTTTGAAGTGAAAAGCTATAAGCCCCACATTGCTATGATTAATGATATATACTAAGTTATTTCTCACTATACAATATGCACTTGTATACATCTTAAGTTGTTATCTATTTCATTGTCAATGCTTAAACCGCATTGTTGCTCGACGACGAGCAACAGGTTAGCTTGGGGGAGCTTGTTGATGGTCCTTAAACACATGTTTTACCATCAACATTTTACCCTAAAATTTACCAAAAGGCATGAAATGTAGTCAAATAGGTTTCAAACTAACCGAATTCCACATGTCCATAGATTCTGATTTGAATGCAGGATTTGAACCAAATTTGGATATTTGAACCACCAAAGGCCAAGCCCACTCAGCAGGGCCCAATTGGGCCTCAGAGGGGTGGCGCCCGCCACTTGAGTTGGCGCAAATCCACTCCCTGCCACGTCACCGATCCGTGTGACCTCCCCAAGGCGAATTCCTGGCCCTTGGTCACTAGTTCAGTTGAATTGGACGGCTCGGGAGGCGGGTGACGCGGATCGTGCCCTGGTTTGGACAAGAGGCGGTTAGGGTTTGAGCCACCGACCTAACCGCCGCCTTGGAGGACCCCCTGGATGCCCTCGGTTGAATGGCGATTCAATCGGACGGTTAGGGGTGGCGGCCACCACCTAGGGCTAGCGCCCGCCACCTGACTCAGCCCTAGGTCGGCTGCCTCCCCCCTATAAGTACCCCCCTCACTCCACAAGGCTATAAATACCCCGCTGGAGGCGTCACTTCAATTCAAGCAAGAAAACAAGGAAGCAAGAAGGCAAGATAAGCAAGCAAGCAATGTAGAAAGCAAGTGAGAGCTAGGTTAGAAGCTTAGAGAGCTTAGGCAAGTAGGTTAGCTAGTAGAGAGAGCATAGCTCTAGTGCCTTCACTGTAGCGCGGCTCTTAGTTTAGCACAGCTCAGCCCTGACCAGTGGTATAGTAGCGTAGAGCTTGCTAGGAGAGAAGCGAGTACGAGTGACTGGCATCGGAGGTCGGTTGATTTCCCGGCGTCTCTGGTCTGGTTTGCTCTCTTGTATCTCAGGTACACTTATCATTATTCCAATATTACTTTAGTATTACTTTCAGTATTACTTTCAGTATTACTTTATCAAGTGCCTTGAGTGTGACCTAGTTATCCTACAGTTCAATTCACTTAGCCATAGTAGTTAATCTCTAGTGTGCTTAGTGTTTGATCTTTGCCAATAGGTTGCTTAGTTAGTTTAGTGTTTATCTTATTAAGTCAAGTATTTGCTCTGATGTCCGCAAGGGTGTCTCTATTCAAAGCTAGGGTAGAGATAGTTAGAATATAATTAAGCGTGGTGCTTAGTTATAGACTTACCTTCAGATATGGCTGGACCCCCAGATAGCTGTGGTAACAAGCAGGTGGTGACAGCCCTGTGCGCCTTGAATTCCACCACGTAGTTGGCCCAGTTTAACAGTAAGGCTCATTTTGCTAGCGTTCACCCTAAGTCAGTGGTAAAGGCTAGTACGCCTCGGTACTTGACAAGATAGGAATAAAACTATACTTAACTTGGTTGCTTTATTGACATTTGCCTATCTTGCTTCGTAGTTATCTAGGAGTAGTTATTAGTTATTAGTTAGTTATATTAGTTATCCTTAGTTATCCCATTCTATCCATCTACCTATTTATCCACCTTACCTTAGCCATTTCATTCATCCTTACCTATCCATCCATATATTCTTTCTAGTCTCTCATCCTCTCTCATCCCTTTCATCTCCTCTTTTCTCCTCTTCCCCTTTTCTTATTCTTCGACTCTCATCCCCTCCTTGACTCGACTCATACACCACCCTAGCCTTCCCTTGGGATCAAATAAATCGACACCTGGTTTCAAAGTAGAAGTAGAGATCCCTCTAGTTGATCGTCTAGTTCTAGTTCTAGTTCATCTTCTAGTTCTAATTCATCTTCTAGTTCTAGATCTTGTTCTAGTTCATCATCTAGTTGTAATCTAGAGAGAGAGAAAGGAGAAAGCGGAGGAGCCAGATCTATCGGTTCTTCTTCAACATTGTACTACTGCAGGATCTGGTTTGTCTTTAGCAATCTCTACGTTCTTCATTTATTATTTCTAAGTTCTTCATTTAATTAAGTTTAGTTCTTACTTTATTTCATTTACTGGATCTCCGTTCATATTGAATGCTCTAGTCTTTAGATCTGGATTAGAGTAGTAGTCATTAGTGTAGACGCGGTGTCTAGGCTAGTGTTTACCTGAGTTTGCGCCTAATCCTCCGGTTAGTTGTGGTAGCTACAGGGGTGACAGGTTTGTAGATTGTTATAATCCACCACGTTAGGATTGGTGTTTCATAGAGCTTTTTGGCAGCCTTCTCCCGATTACCCATTTCCCAGTCCTTTTCGAGAATCAGAAAGGTACTGTTGCTCCGAAGTAGGTGAAGTATAGTGAGCCTGATCTTAATTAATAAAATCAACTTAGAGAACCTTGGATAATTTGTCTCTACCATATAGTTACCTCTTTTCTTGGACGTTCTTAATTCTTCTAGTACACTTCACGTTCCCCGTGGAAATCGATACCCTGGAATACTCTCGGGTGAAAGCTACATCGGTATCCGTGCGCTTGCGGATTATTCTGTGTGCGTTTAAAATACCCAACAAGCTTTCTGGCGCCGTTGCCGGGGAACGATAGCTGTTCTAGAATCGAACCAAGTTCGTCCGTGTTTCTTTCTCTTTTACCACCTTTTTATTTTACCACCACCTTTACCTCACCACCACACTTCTGACCACATGGATTTCACTCCTATTTTTAAATTCTTTGCTCCAAAGGGCGACTTGTTGGAGCCTCCACCATCATCACACCCCATTCATATAGATGGCTATGAGCTTCGCCCTGCTCTTATAGCCATGGTTCGGGAAAAATCCTTCTCTGGATCAGAAGACGAAGATCCATACACCCACCTTAGGGAATTTGAGCAATTGTGTTCTTGTCAGACTATTGCTGGCATGTCACAAGAGACCATGAAATGGAAACTATTCCCGTTCTCCCTTTCGGGAAGGGCAAGAAAATGGTATGATCATTCCGTAAGGGGCACAAATGGAAATTGGGATGAACTTCGGGACAACTTTTGTCTTGCTTTCTTCCCTCTTTTTCGAATCTCTGATCTTAGAATCAAAATTCTTACATTCCAACAAAAAGAGAAGGAGACGCTAGGAGCAGCTTGGGCTAGGTTCAAACACCTTACCAATTCTAGCCCAAACCTTTCCTTGCCAGACCATGTGCTACACTTTCACTTTTATTGTGGTCTTAACAAGGAAGCTGCTCTACATCTCAATTTAGCTTTTGGAGGATCATTCTCACATAAACTTGTTAGTGAAGGAGGATACATCCTAAATAAAATCCTTGAAAACACTCCTTACACTGGCATTTTTGACGAATTCCCAGAAGAAGAAGTCGAGCCTAACCCCGACCAACACGAGGAGGAACACCCAACCAAATTTGAAATTCCTTCAAATCCTTCTAATAATTTGGTTGTCACCGAACCTTCTCTAGAGAAAACACCCCACACTTTAGAAAATTATAAACCCCATCCTTCGGTGTTGTTCTCTGTAGTCGAGGAAGATGATATCAAAGAGCATGGAAGCTACTTCATAAACACCTCTTTAAATCCATGCTCATATGAAACATCTCCTGATTCAATTGGTGTGTCTAACATTGCCACACTCGAGATTTTCATCCCCCTCACACTTTCTGTTTACAAAAACTTCAAAAGGGTGGTTGTCGATGCATATGTTTATCACAAATTTTGTAGATCTCGTAGTGCTCTTAAGTTGGTGTTGGAGGGGAAACCACTCACCAAATCACATCTTGAAGGTTTCCCAAAAGACAAGCTTGGTGTCCTAAAACAAGCACTTTTTCAGATCAGTGTTCACTCTCCTGCTACACTGCCTTTGTGTAATGAGCATAGAGATATAATTGTTAAAATATTCCTTCGGGTATTCTTGTCACTAACCTTTCCAGGTCTGGAGCAAAGAGTTCAAAGGAACGACAAACACAAGGTATGCCCAACTAGTCATCATGCAACATTGAATTACATTCATCCAATCTTGATTTTTGCAAATCTAAGTTTGGGAGATACACTTTGTAAGAACATCTTTTACCATGTTGTTATGTTGGTTGCACCTACCTTTAAGACATGCTCATGTGTTATACACTAATCATGTTCTCTCATCACCATTTGAGTAAATCTCTTTAATGCTTTAATGCTACCTTCATTTGCTATGGTATATGCTTTGGTTTTGAAGTATTCTCATACACCTTCTAAATTAGGCATGGTGCTTAGTTTAAACTGTTTTCATGAATTAAAGTAAGACATGGTGTCTGGTTTGATTCTTGAGCTAAAACGTGTCCTGATTTTACCTCTAAAGGGTTTTAAATTAAGTATGGTGCTTAGGTTAAAATGCCTTCCTAGATCAAATTAGATGTTGTGTCTAGGTTGATTTTTGAGCCAATAGTATACTATAGTGGATGCTGGATATTTTGTTGGACTAACCCCTATAGGAAACTTTCAATATAATTTATGGGAAAGTCCTGAGATGAACTCACACTGGAGATGAAGAGACACATGAACTTCAACAACTTGCGCAAGGGAGACACAACTCACTGATCATAGAGAAATGAGATCCATGAAACAAGACAAAAGATGAGTGCCACAAAACAATACCTACAATCAAAGCACTCCATGGAAGTAGTTGAACATGTCTGAGCTGGGTCACTAGAAGATAAAGACCACCGTGGGAGGAATAACACACCTTCACTGATAGGTTGACACATAGAGAAGGAAGGTTGATCCCTCTAAAGATGATCCTACTATACCCTCCTCTTCTCAAGCTCCCATCACTCAGGTTCACTATGAGATAAGCAAAAGAAGCCAAACTATTCATGAAGAACAACCAGCCAGACAAGAGAAGCTTCCACAAGGTGGTTCGACACATCACTCTTCAATGATAAAGGTAACATCTCAAGGTAAGTGACAAACACTTTAAAAGCTTCTCTTTGATTCTGGTATGCACATACATAAAGAACCAAACATGTTTAAGTTGCACTTCACATGATCCAACCTAATCAACTCAACATGTTCTGTTCTTTACTCCTTGTTCTTAGCTTTACTCTCTTGATCTCACTATCTTAACCAAATGAGCTAAAATGTTGTGCATCCTACCTTTGGAAGATGATATATCTCAATCATGAAAAGATCGACACTTTATACATAGATTATCCTTCCTTGGGTTAAGCAAACTGATCTGTTAAATATTTTAAGATGCTACTTTCATGCTCATCCTCTGATCCTATCACCCATGTTAAGATTGAATAGGACACATAAACAACAAGTTTGTCTTATGCAATGTGCCTAAGGTTAGAGGGGAATAAACAAAACTTTTGGTTATGTTGGTGTTTTTCCACCAACAGAGCCCATGCACTTGATCTCTACCTTGTCTTTATGAGCAGGACACACTCTTAAGCAAACATGGCGAAGTTTGTCACTCCCTAATTCTATAGAGTGAAGGTCCTAAATCTACAAGAACATGCACACTGAGCCAGATGCTACCAGCTTCCATATTTAACGCTTCACTTCAAACTGCTGGACGAACGAAGAACATGAGTGACACCATATCAAGAGGCATAAACAAGAAGGAATGATGGAAGACATCGTAGTCAGAATTAGAGGTCATGAAGTCCCCACA
Source organism: Coix lacryma-jobi var. lacryma-jobi (assembly GCA_009763385.1). Classification (NCBI taxonomy): domain Eukaryota; kingdom Viridiplantae; phylum Streptophyta; class Magnoliopsida; order Poales; family Poaceae; genus Coix; species Coix lacryma-jobi. Next base: position 96,673,144 of record CM019829.1, read on the forward strand.
GACGTCTTGATCTTTGACATAAGAGAAGACGATGATGTTCACCTCATCCTAGGAAGACCATTCCTCTACGCTACAAGTGCAATCATCTACAAGAGGAAATCCATTTTCACTTTCCTGGAGAAAAGGCACGATGCAACTTCATCAGCTACATGCCCAATGAAGCACCTAAGAAGAACAGAAGTGAAAGACGCCGCTCTCAATGCCAAAGAAGACAAACTATCAACAATAGAGAGGCCAATCACGAAGAAGAAGCTATCGACACTGTCCCAGAAAAGAAAGAAGAAAAACCTCAAGACAGTGAACCATAGGAAGTGAAGACTCAGACCAAGAAAGTATGGAAGAAAAAGTCTGCACCTCAGAGGTACAATCAATAACAACTTTCCAAACATCTGACATACCTTGGGAGGTCTGAACCAAGGGAAGGTCCGGTTCGTCGGACCTAAATATCCGAACCTTCGCCAAAAGGTAAAAATTGGTAGTTATCCTCATATTTATTTTCCTGCATATTTCTCATATTTAATTCTTAGTTATTTATTGCATCATCATATTTAATCATTGCATCATCATATTTAATTCACAAACATTTTTAATTTCTGCATTGCATTAGGAAGGAAAATAAAAATATTGCATTTGTTACACTACATCATAAAGTATGAAGCCCCATGTGAATAATTCTATGGTGTGTAAAAACCCACAGGAATGTTCATCGTGGTGGCATAAAAATAGTAAAAATAAATATGCATGCATTCATCCTGTGCATTATCTCTTGCATCATAAAAATATAAAATACAAAAATATTTAAGGCCTAAGTGGCCAACCACTAATGCTTAATCTGTTCCACAAGTCTTGTTGTCTATTTGAGTCTCAGGATTAAAAGACCAAGAAAAGCTGATGAGCAAGTGGATGTTCTATCCACTGTTGGAGCACTGTTTCCACAACCATCAACATCAATCAAAGCTCCAACAGAGGAAACACATATCCACTGTCAGTCTGCTACATTACAAGATCGAACGACTATCTCAACATTCAGCTTGGGGGAAGGCACCCCATGTATCCACGTGAGTATCTTTATCCTCTTAAGTTTTTCATTCTATAAATAAATTCAAAACAACAAAAATATGTGAGCACATGAAGGCTCACCCCTAAAAAGAAAAGAACAAAAATATGTGGGCACATGAAGGCTCACCATTAATTAAAAAAGAGACAAAAATATATGAGCACATGAAGGCTCAACGTTATTAAGGGAACCAGCTTGGGGGAGACGCACCCCGTTATCTTCGTAATCCAGGTATATCTTATTCACTATCTTAGTTATTTATAATAAGTGTGTGTTAGGTTAAATAAATAGTGTGTTAAGTTTGTTTTAAGAACTTAATAATAAAAGAAGAACTCTCTCTCTAATCTTTTACATGGAAATGATGAATAGTTGCTCTACCTAATTTCTTTCAAGTACCTAGCCTTCAAAGCATGAGTTCTCCTGATTAATAATGATGCTAAAAATGAAATTAAATGCATGGGTAGCAAATGCTTGACCTAGAGTCTAGGTAATTGATAGATATGACATGTGATGATCTGAGCTACTACTATCTTGTTCTAAACAACACTAAAGTTCCTGAGAGTTTCTCAATATAAATATGACTAATAATGGCATTGAGTTAAATTAAGCTTTCTATGAGAAGTTATCATGCTATTGAATTGAGATCACTTACACATTCTATCCATCTTCCGCATAAATGCTCATGATTATCTATTGTTATCCTCTCAAAAGTTTGTTGGAAGCATGTGGCTATTGAAAAAAAAAGAAAAAAAAAGAAGAGAAAAAAATCCGAGGAAATAAAAAGGGACAAGTGTCCGAAACCTCAAAAATAAAGATCCCAAGGAAATAAAAAGGGACAAGTGTCCGGAACCTCGAAAAAAATAATAATGAAAAAATGAATATCAGAAAAAATGGGCATGTGCTCGCCAGTAGAATTAGCCTGATAGCCATGTGTCTCTAATAAGCAGAAGAGAGTGATATATTCAAAAGAGCATCCGCCTCTATTTTCCATACACATGCACTTCTCGACTCAATAGTGTGGTTGACTTTCTCTTTGGATCCTTTGTTTAATTTGGCAACATATGTTTTTAATCTTTTCTGAAAATTCATAAAACTCCGGAATAATGGTGAAGTGAAAGGGCTAGAGACATGGTGCTCGATTTGATCGTTCTATCTTTCAATTACTCAGGGTTCAAGGTAAAGTACTAAGCCCCGTGATGAATAATATGATACTTTTTTTTATTCCATATGATAACTTTTGTTTGAATACATGTGTACTTGTTGGAAGTGAAGATATTGCAGCAACTCCTGATCCATTGTTGAGATTGGCTTTGCTCGGGACTAGCAAAGGTTATGCTTGGGGGAACTTGTTGACGCTCACTAATGCTCATAATTAACCATCAACTATTGCATAAAATGACACTAAATGAATCACAAAGCATAGTTGTAGGGTTTGAAACTAATAAGTTCCACGAGTTTTGGTGCTCTCACTTGTTTTGTAGGACATCAATATTTCACCATATAAAAGTATCTCAAGTGATGATTTGGAGTGCACCATTGCGAAGGGCTCGTCGAGACGATCGAAACGGACATATCATTTTCTATATTCGAAGTCCCGGATGAAAAGATATTAATTTCGCATCGAAATCTGCAAAAGAAGGATCTAGAAGACACCACGAGGCAGGCCACCACGTAGGCCCACTGGGCCAGACCGACCGGTCCCACATGGAGACCGACCGGTCGGCCACGGAGCCCGTTTTGCCTCCGCCTTCTAGAACATTCGTCCACCGCCTCCTAGGATGCATCTCCACCGTCCCTGAAGTCAGTTTGATCCAAGGGCTCACGTTCCACGCTCCGGGCTATAAAACCAGACCCAGACCCCCCTCTCCAGGCATCTCCATCTTCATTATTCATCTCCACATCAGAAACTAGGGTTTCAAAGTAGAAGTAGAGATCCCTCTAGTTGATCGTCTAGTTCTAGTTCTAGTTCATCTTCTAGTTCTAATTCATCTTCTAGTTCTAGATCTTGTTCTAGTTCATCATCTAGTTGTAATCTAGAGAGAGAGAAAGGAGAAAGCGGAGGAGCCAGATCTATCGGTTCTTCTTCAACATTGTACTACTGCAGGATCTGGTTTGTCTTTAGCAATCTCTACGTTCTTCATTTATTATTTCTAAGTTCTTCATTTAATTAAGTTTAGTTCTTACTTTATTTCATTTACTGGATCTCCGTTCATATTGAATGCTCTAGTCTTTAGATCTGGATTAGAGTAGTAGTCATTAGTGTAGACGCGGTGTCTAGGCTAGTGTTTACCTGAGTTTGCGCCTAATCCTCCGGTTAGTTGTGGTAGCTACAGGGGTGACAGGTTTGTAGATTGTTATAATCCACCACGTTAGGATTGGTGTTTCATAGAGCTTTTTGGCAGCCTTCTCCCGATTACCCATTTCCCAGTCTTTTTCGAGAATCGGAAAGGTACTGTTGCTCCGAAGTAGGTGAAGTATAGTGAGCCTGATCTTAATTAATAAAATCAACTTAGAGAACCTTGGATAATTTGTCTCTACCATATAGTTACCTCTTTTCTTGGACGTTCTTAATTCTTCTAGTACACTTCACGTTCCCCGTGGAAATCGATACCCTGGAATACTCTCGGGTGAAAGCTACATCGGTATCCGTGCGCTTGCGGATTATTCTGTGTGCGTTTAAAATACCCAACAAACACCAACGAGGAATAATTAACCGCGACTACGACTACTTCGCAGGTGTCATGGCAACACCCTCTTTTTAGAGAATCCTATTAGACATTGCTAATATGTTGACTTGCTAGTGCTTTATATTTATTCCTTTGCTAGTATATTGATGCTTGATACTACCTAAGCCATTATTACCGATTGCAACCCACTCTACCACAACACCCTGCTTGTGCGCATTCGCTTAGTTAATCTTGCTTACTCGCCTGCTTGCTTGCATGTCTCACCATTATATTATTAACTCCACTTCGTATTATATTTAAGATGTGATGCGGATGGTGAACCCATGGGAATGGTTTGGCGGGTGATGCCAGACTTGGTGATGGGTGAGCGTGCTGCGTGTGTGACTTGGGTGTGTGGAGGGTGAGGGTTGAGTCGACCGGGCCGGAATATACAACGAGCTGAGTGCGAATCTTGCCGTAGGGCAGATCTGGATGCCCCTGTGGTGGTGAAACCTGTGGTGGGTTAAGTGGTGACTTGAGGTGGATCCCGGTGTGAGCCGCTGGTGGAGCCCGGGTCAAGAGCGTGTTGTGGTGGCACGTAAAATGGAAACCCTTTGAGAAGACATTCTGGCTTAGTCACCCTAGGTGGAACGAGGACCTGACCATGGGGAATACCTTTACATGCCACTCGCTCCTTATGGATGGGGATGGTCGGACTACCTGGTAGGGTAATGCCACTAATGCTAGGCGAGAGAGTGCAAGGGAGGTATGGGTATGCGAGTCCCACACCCTTCTGAGACGATCACGGCTCCCACTTCGGGAGAGGGAACTTGACTTCACAGACTTAGCCACCCCAGACAGACTTGGGGTGATTCCAGGGCTAAGTCGTAGGGTGGCATTACTCTAGGCTAGCAAGCGACCGGTATCTGCCTAGGCACACCTAGGGTGTCGATGATGGCAATCTTGTGGATGATGTAGAACCTCTACAGAGTGTATGGTTGATCGATCGATACGTTAGCCAATTCGTTGGCTGCGGACCTTTTCCCTGACCAGCTTTCTAACGTAGTGAGAGTTCTCTTTTTTCCCCTAGTATGTGAGTGCCGGCCATGAACCTGGTGTGAGGTTGCGGGCCGTTGAGACACGGCTGGGAGGGAGCTGGCCTCTGTCGACTGAGCGATTGAGTGTCTAAGATGAGGTGATGGTGTGGTGATGATTGGGATGGATATGGATATGGATATGGTGGATGGATGTGGATGTGTGTGAATGTGTTAAAACTTGATAACATTATTATATTTATTACTGCTCATGCGCTAGGATGCAAATCCATAGCCAAATCTTAGGATCGCCAGATCCCTTGTTTTATCTTTTCCACTAAAGCTCATCGGTGCTGACCATGGCCTGCACACATCTGGCGGTGTGCAGATTTCCTGCTTCAGAGGTACTGGCTCTAAGAGGATAGGGAGGTTTCGTGCCTACACTCATGTTTGGTTCGGAGGATCCGGACGATGCTGCGCTACGACAACTCTGATGAAGCCTGCGAAGGAGGATCCTTCACTCGATAGACTTCCGCTAGAATAAACTCTGTAATAGGTGATACCTCAGTGAAATAATGCTTATAATCATGTAATCATACGATGTATGACTGTGGTATCGACTGATATATGATAATATGATAAGATCAGTTCCTGGTTTTGTCATATTATAACTCATTTTGTGGATTTTTCCTTCACGGAAATTTGAGGATGTTTCACTAGCGGTGATGCTAAAGCTCACTAGTAGACTTGTTAGTTTGGGTCTTGAATCACTAAGATTCAATAGAGGGATATTGATCTTAGTGGGATTATATTTTATTAAAGTTTTAATATCATTTACTCTGTCTTGGATACATTGTCTTAGTATTTTTTATTTACTTTTGTTGTAGATAAATGGCACCCGCACCTCAACCATTTAGTTTACGTTCAATACTTGAGAAAGATAAGTTGAATGGAACAAACTATGCAGATTGGATCCACAACCTGAGAATTGTTCTCAGGGCTGAGAAAAAGGAAGATATTCTAGACACCCCATTACCAGTGGAACCTGCTAATAATGTGCCCGCTGCTGAGAAAACCACTTACTAGAAAGCATGTGATGTTGATCTTGAAGTGGGATGCCTGATGCTTGCTTGTATGCAACCGGATCTGCAAATGAATTTGATAATAACCATACAGCCTACGATATGATCGTGGCGTTGGATGAGATGTTCCAGACTTAGGCTAGGACTGAAAGGTTCAATGTCTCTAAGTCTCTTGCTGAGACTAAGCTAGAAGAGGGCACAACAGTTGGGCCACTCGTGATCAAGATGGTTGGTTACACACAGAGGTTGGAGAAGCTAGGCTTCCTAATTGATCCAGAGTTGGCTACTGACTTCATTATCTCTTCTCTCCCACCTAGCTATGGGAACTTCATCTCGAACTACCATATGCATGACGCAGAGAGGGGCTTGAATGAGTCGTGTGGCATGCTTAAGACAGCAGAGGCAGACATCAAGAAAGGTGCTGGCAGCACCCATGTGATGGCGATCCAAAACAAGCCTAACTTTAAGAAGAAGGGCAACTTTTGGAAGAACATGAAGGGCAAGGGCAAGGCCAAAGATGTGATCTCTAAGCCAAACCGTCCTGTGCCTGAAGCTGCTGGACCAACTCCTGATTCTGAGAGCTTCCAATGTAAGGGGAAAGGTCACTGGAAGAGAAACTTCAAGGTGTACTTAACATCCTTGAAGAAGGATGGCGGTGGTAAAGGTACTCCCGCTGCTCATACACTTGTTGTTTGTGCTATAGATATTTTCATCACTAACTCTTATCACTACTACAAAAAAAAACTTTTCCGAGGCGAGCATTTTTTATTAACCGAGGCGGGCATTCCAACCGCCTCGGTGATAAGGCCTTGGTTAATCGGGATTAACCGAGGCAGTCAATTTGCCCGTCTCGGTTAATCGATTAACCGAGGCGGGCGTTTGTAAGATGCCCGCCTCGGTTAATGGTCTTCAAAAAACAAAAAACCAAAAAATCTACAACTTTTAGGATTCAAACCTATGACCTCAAGCTTCACACTATCGTGTCTTTACCACTATACCTCATACTTGTTCATATCTATATATAATACGTTATTGTTTTATATCAATATTTTGTAATCTTATATTGAATATTTGGGCTACTAAATGAACTCAAATTAAAAAACTTATAACTACAAAGTTTTAAATCTTGTTAAGTACTACAACTTTGGTATAGGATGTATCTCCATCAGAGATAGTTTGAAAAATTCAAAAAGTTGAGTCTCAAAACATGTGAATTTCAAACACATATTTGAGACTCTACATGATTTTAAAATAAAAACTTGTCAATATCAAAGATGTAGCTTAGGTCGGCCACTACAACTTTGGTATTAACTATATGAATATTTGAGATTGTATAGGAATTTTAAATTTTAAATTTCAAAATCTATAACCTTCGAACACATTTTTGGGACTCTAAATAACTTCAAATTCAAAAAATTTCAACTGCAAAGTTGTAGATTCTATTGAGAACTATAACTTTTGTGTAGACCATGTCAACATATGAGATCGTTTGATAAGTTTAAATTTCAAAATTTGTGCACTTATAACCATATTTTGGGACCCTAAACAGTTTCAATTCAAAAACCTTTGAACTACAAAGTTGTAGATCTCGTCGAGAGATACAATTTTGATATAAAGTTTGTCTTCATCCGAGTTCATATGAAAGAATTATGAATTATTTTCTGTTACGGCCCGAGGCGGACTCCTTAAGATGCCCGCCTCGGTTAATGGATTTACCGAGGCGGACGCTTAAAACGACCGCCTCGAAAAATAGTTGATTAACCGAGGCGGTTGCCTTAAGGTGACCGCCTTGGTAAATAATTAATCAGAGGCGGACACCGGATGCCTGCCTCGGTAAATATTAATCGAGGGGGGCATTGGACGCCCGCCTCGGTTAATTCAAGGCAGTGTCTCGGAAAATCATTTGTGTAATAGTGCATATTAATTCTTGGGTATTTGATATCGGCTCGGTTGCTCATATTTACAATACGATGCAGGGAATGATATGAAGTAGAAGCATTGGAAAGGGAGAGGTTGATTTCTGTCACACCCCGATTTTAAGAACAAAATCGAGGGCATAATATATGTATGCTAGGATCAATTTTCATACATATATCGACATCATAGTAAATATCAAAACAATGCTTTATTAATATATTGAGCTTTATTACACAAATGACCCTCGGGTCCGAACGAAAAAAGTATAGACTCTCATGACAACCGACTCTATGAATACTCTGAAGAATTAGACGCGAAAATCTGGACTCCATCTCCACACGAAGGTAGACCGGGGGTAGCGCCATCCTAGTACAGATCGTCAGGGTCAAAGTCGCCGTCCTCGGGGTACTCCCGCTCCTCGTACGCGTAATCTCCAGCGTCTGGGTGGGGTAGCATGGGGGACAAAGAGGAAGGATGAGTACATCGAAATGTACTCCGTAAGTGTAGGAAATATATGCTTATGAGGCTAATATCAAAGGTATGCTAACTCAGTCTAACTCAAGCGCCTAAAGCAACACATCCTATTAAATCCTATTTCCTATACACCTATTTATGCACCTATTTACTAGGTTACAGACACAGATACTGTAGATAAGTAACAGCACTCAGAGTCAGACCGAGCAAGACCACACTCGGAGTCACACCGAGCAAGACCAACACTTGGAGTCCACCAAACAAACCGCACTTGGAGTCGCACCAAGCAAACCCACACCTGAAGTCCATCAGGCAAACCGCACCTGAATTCCATCAGATGACTCGAACCATATCGAACCAGTAACCAACTAATCTCGAAGAAGTCCAAGCCACTCGTGACCGTGAGCACAGCTGATATATCAGTTTTACACTCTACAGAGGTCGCACATAGTTACCCATGAGTCGTGCATTTCCCGTCACGCTAAACACTACCAAGGTGCCTAGCGGGTTGCACTGCAAGGCCTTTACAAAGCCCCCTCGAAGTCCGTTCCACACGTATATCTAAGGTTTCACCCCGTACAAAGGTCTACGACCCCAGGGCCCCCTCTTGAGCCACTAAAACAAACCCCGTGTAGACCCTCAACTTGGAGGTAACTAATTAATTAGCGAGGTCCAGCTCATCCATATCTCATGGTTGTGCTATTAAGCCGGGTTATAGGCTTCGAGAACCGGGTCCTAGGGATCCAGGCAGAATAAATCTAGCACAAACCCTATCATGGTGACAAGGATAATATAAACAAAATCTAGTAAACCCTATCATGCGATTCAAATTTGACATTTCATGCATCTACTGGATCTAATCTACTATAATACCAAAAGTAAAATAAAATAAGGGTGCAAGATGTTCAAGAACACTTGCCTGCGGGCTGGGTCGAATCTGCAGGGTCAAAGGAAAAGTCTGGAGTGTCCTCGAACTCCGCACTCTCTGGCCCAAGCAACATACATAGCACAGTACATCAAAAATAAATAACAGTACAACAAATAGTAGGAAAACAATAAACAAAAAGTTCTACTGTGTAGAGAACAAAATTATCAAACTAACACAAGTTGAATGGGTCGAAACGAAGTTAAAATGAGCAAGTTATGAACTTTTAAATGAGAGTGGCAAATCTGTAAATACTTGGAACTCAATTTCGCATTTTAAATAAGTCAAAAACCGAATTTTAACAATAGCTGGACCGGGCGTTAATTATACCGTGAGTTCAGGGGCTAGATCACAAGAGTTTCATGACTCGACGAACAGTTCTGGTGGACGGCGGGTTGATTATTAGAAAGTTGAGGGACTCGAACGCAAATGTGCTGAGGCGGTGGTGCGGCTGCGTGCGTGGAGTCCACGTGGTGAGACGTGATTCGCCCGAGATGCCAGCGAGGCAGGGCACGTGTTCGCTGGACCGCGCCTCATTTCCTGAAAAACATAAGGGCCAAACTGCAAGAAATCGGCCGACTCAGATCTCTATGTATCCAGAGCGCGGGTTGATTCCTGGGATCTATGGGGGTTCTTTTGTAAAACTGCCGATGTGCTGGCGTGGATGCTAGTGTGGATCCGACCAGGCGCCACGTGTCGTGAGTCAAATGGCGCGTCGTGCCGCGTGGCTGGTCGAACGCTGACGCGGCGTAGGTGGACTGCGTCAACGACCCTGGTGAACCCGACCTATACCGGTTGGGTCGACATTCTAATCTGGGTCCTTAGATCCAGATTTTGATGGCATGAAATAAAAGGGAGAGGGTGTGTTTGCCGCCGACAGTGTGGGGCACGGCGGCGCCCTGTCTCTCCACGGCAGCGCCATGGGTGGCCACCAGAGTTCGCGCGAAAGGTGCCCTAGAGACTAGTAGCGACCTAGGGAACCGGCGGGGAAGAAAGCGGAGGATACGGGGAGCTCACCGAGGAGGTTTGTGCGGTAGGAGGAGGCTCGGGTGGTGTGCGCGATGATGGGGAGGCGTCGCATGGCTCGGGCTCCGACGTGGTCGAGGCAGAGAGGATCCCGGTGTAGATGTAACTTGCTGACGGGCCCCTTGGACGCGACGTGTCCCTGGTGAGTCCTCCGGTGGTCATAGGGGAATTGACGGTAGCCTACTGGGTGGAAACGAGCTTGGTGATTGTGATAATGGCGACAACGGTGCGGTTTCAGCGGCGCGTTGGCAGGAGAGGGAGAGAGAGCTCGGGAAAGGGAGGGATGAATGCGGGGCTCGGGGACTTATATGGCACAGGTAGGGAGGAGAGGGGGTGGCGGCTGCGCTTAGCGCTGCTGATCGATCGGGGAGGGCAGGGGGATGGGCGCGGCAGCGTGTAGGGCGGAGGGAGGTTAGGGGCGACGACTGATGGGTGGGGTCGTGTGGTCAGCGGGTGAGGGCGAGGCGGCCGCTGCGTATGCGAGCAGCGCGCGCATGGGCTACCGCGGCGAGCGGGCTGGAGCACGGTAGCGGGCCAAGGTCGGTGTGGTTGGGCCGGGAGCATCGGGATGGTGAGTGGGCCGTTGTGTCAGGGTGTGCCGAGCTGAGTGGGGAAGAGGAGGGAGAAGGCGAGCGGGCTGGCTCGGTGGGCTAGCCGAGAGGGACTGAGAAAAAAAAGTTTGTGGGTCGCGGGCTTGGGCTGATGGGAGAGGGCGAGGTCCTTTGCTGTTTTCCTTTCTCCTTTTTGATTTTTCAATCCTTTTGCAAATTCTTTTAAAAATCAAAATTATTTTGTAAACTTTTGAAATATTTTTCCTAGATTTTGCAAATAAAAACTTGAGTTTGTATTTGATAAAACTTTTATAAACTCTTGTATTTGATTTTGAAATAGAATAAATTCGATTCGCCCTATGCATGTTTAGTAAATTTGTTTTAACCACACAATAAAATATGCAATGGCATGAGTGCAACATGACATAATTAAATAAATTTTATTTTGCTCCTCTAATTAAATAGCCAACCTATTTAATTTCTAATTAATTTAATTGAATTGGGAAAAAAATTTAAATCATGGTGTTACAAACCTACCCCCTTAGAAGAATCTCGTCCTCGAGATTAGGAAGAATCGGCGAAGATGTGGAAAAAATCTGCCCAAAGATCATCTTCCTTATCTCATGTAGCTTCTTCTTCGGAGTAATGCTTCCATTGCACCTTGCAGATTTTAATCATCTTGTTGCGAGTGCCTCGCTCCATCGTGTCCAGGATCTTGATCGGCTCAGAGAAGGTCAAATCATCTCTCAGATCAAGTTCCTCAAGTGGCAACTGCTCCTCTGGAACTCTGAGGCATCTCTTCAGCTGGGATACATGGAAAACATCATTAATACCTGCCAGCTTTGCAGGTAACTCCAGCTGATAAGCAACCACGCCTTTCTTGTCAATCACCATGCAAGGGCCAATGAATCTCGGAGATAGCTTCCCTTTGACATTAAACCTCCGGAGACCTCTGAAGGGTGACACCTTCAGATAAACAAAATCCCCAATCTGGAATTCCAGCTCTCGTCGTCTGACATTTGCATAGCTTTTCTGTCTAGACTGAGTTGTCTTCAGGTTGCTTCTGATCTCCCTGACCTGTTCTTCACCTTCTTCTATAGACTCAGGGCCAAAGACTTTCCTTTCTCCAACCTGGTTCCAGGACAGGGGAGTTCTGCACTTCCTACCATACAAGGCTTCGAATGGTGACATCTTTAGGCTGGCCTAATAGCTGTTATTATAAGAGAACTCTGCATAAGGAAGACTCTTATCTCAACTCTAGCTATTCTGGAGTGCACTAGCCCTAAACATGTCCTCAAGGATCTTATTCACCCTTTCTGACTGACCATCGGTCTGAGGGTGATAGGCTGAACATAAGCTGAGGCGGGTATCCATAGACTCATGCAACCTCTTCTAGAATCTAGACGTGAACTGTGTGCCTCTGTCAGATACTATGATCTTGAGCACTCCATGCAAACACACAATGCGAGACATGTACAGCTCTGGAAGTCTATCTCCCTTATATGTCTCCTTGACAGGAATGAAGTGAGCCACCTTGGTCAAACGATCAACTATGACCCAGATAGAATCATATCCTGACTGTGTCCTAGGCAAATCAGTGATGAAATCCATGTTGATCTCTTCCCATTTCCACTTCGGGATCTCCAATGGTTGTAGCAAATCAGCTGGCCTCTGATGTTGGGCCTTAACCCTCTGACATGTGACACACAAGGCCACATACTTTGCTACTTCTCTCTTCATCCCATACCACCAGTAATATTACTTTCGATCCTGGTACATCTTGGTACTGCCTGGATGAAGAGAGTAGGCTATATCATGAGCTTCCCTCAGAATCAACTCCTTGATAGCCTTCACATTTGGAACACATATCCTGCCTCTGAACCAAAAGACACCCTGATCATCCTTTGTGAATCCTGGGGCTTTGTCATCTTTGATCAACTGCCTGATCTCCAGAAGATACTCATCAGTGAGCTGCCCTGCTCGGATATCACACTCCAAGGTCGAGTCAACCTCCAAGGCTACTGCATCAGTGTGACCAAGAATACCCAAGTTGAGCTTCGCAAACTCCTCATGCAACTTAGGTTGCTGCTCCTTGATTTCCAACACATTGCAGTAGACCTTCCTGCTCAAGGCATCTGCTACAACATTCGCTTTGCCTGGATGATAGTTGATATATATTCAGATCATAATCCTTAATCGACTCTAGCCATCTCCATTGGCAGAGATTCAGATCTGGCTGGGTGAAGATGTACTTCAAGCTCTTATGATCAGTATATGAGAACATATAAGATGAATGATTGACATTTATGAGAAAGGTTTGAGGCTTTTCCCGGTTGAGTCATTATTTCATATGCGCTTAATGTCTATGACTAACCGGTGGCGTTGAGTTGTGGTGTGTTACCGTGTTGGTGTGCGTGTGCAACATGTGTCTCTTGGCTGTGTTGATGTGCAGGTGTGGAGCTCGGAGACGGTGGTTGATGGCGAGGTGAAGGTCAAGTAGAGACATGTCGTGCCGACGGACCGGGAGCGGTGAAGGATGGGCGTACCGTGCGGCGGACGTGCCATGCCGATAGACCTGGAACGGTGAAGGGCGAACGTGAGGCTTGGACCGACGGACCGGAGGGCCAGAGGACCAGCTGTGGTAGCTGGCACGCGGCATCGACGAGCCAGAGCACATGGGGATGTGCGATGAATCGGCCGAGTCGGGAGGAAGACGATGGCGTCGTGGCACTTGGCGGGAGGTCGGACACGGGCTTGCGTGCGGCGCAAGTTCCGTCGGCCGAGTCAAGAAGGAAGTCGAAGGCGTTGTGCCCAGCGTGGAGGCTAGACATGCATCGGCATCAGTGCCGGTGGTCGGGGTTTGAGAACCACACTCCGTCTATGGCGCAGGTTTGGTAGTTGAGCCTCAAGAAGCTACCAGCTACTATTTCCGAGTTTGGGCCTCAAAAGTCGGGGTGGACGGTTTCCAGGTTTGGGCCTCAAAACCTGGGCTGGCGGGTTTACTAGTTTGGGCCTCAAAATCGGGCGGAGGTCCCTATACGGAACGGTCGACGTGTGGCAGCACCGAGAGGCTTGCATTGTGGCGAAGCTATCAGGGAGGAAGGCGCGGTGGTCGACGTGACGACACGTGGCGGCATCCTGGAGCTTGCGTCGAGGCGAAGCGAAGGATGAGAAGGCGCGTGGTCATCGGATGAAGAAACCAAAGAGTTGGTCGGTTTTACCCCTAGGGGGTATTTGGGCTGAGTGCATCATGTAAGGGTGTTTTTGTCTTCGGACGTGCGCCTATATATATGTGAAGGGGCTGCTAGGGCTGCCATCCTTGGACGGTGCCATTCTCATTTTGTCATTGTGAGGAGAGGCTAGGGTTAGAGGAGAGAGGGCTCTTGTTCTTGAGCTTTTTGCCATCCGAGCTTTGTTGTTGCGACGAGTGGCTTGTAACCCGACACCGAGTGCTAATACAATCATTCATCTTGCGGAATCCAAGGATCAAATTTGTGCTTTAATTTGTCTTGCGATCTTGTTCTTCGCGTTGCACGTTTTCCCCTCTTTTGCTCTTCATGAAATCAGTTGTTTTGAGGGATGATTTGCGAATCCATTTGAACCATCCTGTGTAGCTTCGTGAGAGTCTTCTTTCTACTGAAGGAATTTCTCTAATACCTCACGAACTCACAGATCGGGCGGATTTGGTTTCGGGATCGAGTTCTTGCCCGTTCTTCACCGTTTTCTTCGATTCACCAATCTATAGTTAGGTTCTGTTGACTCAAAATCTTGGTCGAGTGCGCCAACACACTCGGAACACGGTCCTTAGAGGGGTACGGAGCGAATCCAGACCTCCTGGAACTTCAGCAAGCGATGGTGCCGATTCTCAGCAGAATCAACTTCGGGCGTGCCAGTCAATTTGACCTGTAATTGACAAGGAGAAGAAAAAGATCATCAAATCATGGAACCTGCCGGTTTGGTGCCAGACAGTTCCAAATTATGTGGCTCTGATATAGCCATTTGTCTTTAGGATATTGACTACAAAGTCAACTCCCATAAGATTGTATGTAAAATGATGAAAAAGGATATGAAGCATAACGGCTATAACATGTATGAGATAAATATTTATGATAAACAGACAGCCGATAAGCTTAAGAGACATTAATAGATAAAGATCTATATGTACATTCAAAAGGCATAAAACCAATGTATCAGCTAAATGCACGAGAAGTTCTATTCGTTAACAGTGGGGTGTCTCCATGCAGCCGTAATAACAAATAAATCGATAAAATAACTTAAACATCAACAGTGGGGTGTCTCGATGCAACCTTGATGATGGTCAAGCTAGATCACGTCTCGTACATAAAGTAGATCCATTGATTCCAAACCACTTAAAAGAACATATTATGAAGAGAGCATAACTGGATCGGTTATTTCAACTGATACAGGGTCCATGAAGCACGAACAAGATCTACCCGATAAAAACATGATTTGATCTAAGACAAACAGACTCAATCTATCATATATATATCAGTGGGGTTCAGAAATACAGCCATAATAGATATGCTATATCAAATCTATCTATTCTTGAACCAGATCACGATTTTATCGAATATCTCGAACGCACAACATGTAACAATCAAGATTGACGAAAATAGTCGATGAGAAGCTTATATCGGCTATTCCCTCTGTTATGAGCGTATAAATCTCAGAACAGCCGATACAAGGCATCCTTTAGGCACAAGCTACTTTGTCAATCTTGATTGGGCAAGATGTTGTTTAGAACATAAATAAACAAATTAAAACATGAAACAACATTGATAACTTAATGAATCTATTAGCTTGCCGGACTAATAGAGTCGATAACTAGTCAAGATCAACTAAAGTAAGAGATTGATCGGAGTCAAGACAGTCTTACAGAAGATGAACTTAGACCAATAACTAGCCATGCCATAACTTAACAAGAGGTTGGTCGATGCCAATGCAGCCTTATTACATGATGACACAAGCCATTGGTGAAACTTACAAGCAAACCAGAGGTCGGTCGATGCCGATGCAGCCCTGCCTGATTGAAGGTCTCGCCGAGATCTACGTTACTCCTACTCCTAGGGTTTTGGCCGAGGGCCGGTTGTGTTTGATTGATTGGGGATCTCCTTACAAAATCCGGGTTTCTAGCTATTTATAACCCGGTTGACTCCTGTTTTAACACGAGTAAATTACAAAAAAGGAAAAAATAAAGACGACCCGAACTTGAACTCCTTGGTCGAGTCCGACACATCTTCGAAGCCTACCATGCTGGTCCACCTGAAGCTTCCGGGTTACCTTCGACTGATACGACCCTTTTATTTTTCCAGGCCGATCTTTTTCCTTAATAAACCGGTCGTTTATGTTTACAAAATAGTAACCTTCTTGGCCCAAAATCTGGTGTAAACACATGCCCCCCAATTTTGGGATAAAATTTACTTTATTCCAAAAATGTCATTCTTCTTTCTTTAAGGTTTCGATCGACTATCTCCATTTCTTAGCCGATCAGCCGAAATCCTTTTCTTCTCCTTCTCTACACCGCAAACAATCTGAATGGTATCTTAACGATCAATGCGAGACGGCTGATCTTCCCTTGAAAACCGTGTTATGATTTAACATCCCACTCGAGTGCTCTGCACACATTGTACGAAGCGGCATCTTTTCCCCTTCTGAGATGCAATCTTTAAATATAAATCCCCCTTTGTCTCTATCTCTCGTCACACTCAGAGCACATCTTCTGCTTGCTTTTGCCTTCCGTCAAAAACCCTCTTTCTCGCCAAAAGCTTCGCCTTCCAAAAGCCCATCCCTTCCTCTTCCAATGGCAGACAACAACCGTGGGAAGCGTCCCGCGAAGGAAGAAGTGAACTCTCGCTACCGTCCTCAGCGCCGCATCAGGTATGTTTCCTCTTTATGCTTAATCGACTCCAGTCCCCATCATTTTGAAGGTCTGACTTGGTCTTCTCCCTCTGCTTTCAACTAGAGCTGACGAGGGTCCTTCCAACGCTGCGGCTGTCGTGGCACCTCCCCCCGGCATGGAGTCGATCTCCGAAAATCCCTCCTCAAGCAGCTCCGAGTCGACGGCTGCTTGTCATTACCGTCAAATGACGGAAATGCGAAACCTTCACTCGGAGGCTACCATCAGGAATTGCCTCCTTGAGGACCACATTGCCCAACTCCAGAAGGCGTTGGAGGAGGCAGAGGCGAGGGCCTCTCGGGCAGCCAAACAATGCGCAGAATTTGATGCGCGTGTCACCGGTATTTCTCTTTTTCTGAAGAATTTTTATTCGATCGGATCTCCCTTGCTCAATCCTGCTTCATTCGTTTGCTTGCAGACCTAACCGTTCGCCTGGAAGCCCTTCAGGAGACGGGGAACGAGGCGGCCGACTCCGTGAACGCCACCGGGGACAGCGTCGTGGAGAGGATGATCAACATCCCTGCAAGGGTACATGAGGTCGCCCTCCATGGTGTCCGTCGTGGCGCCGCCGTGGCCCTCGGGGCCGCCGTGGCCTACACCGGCCAAGACGTGGGTGGCCTTGAGATCACTCCAGAAATAAGCCACGCATGGAAATACACTTCGATGGTGTTGACGGTGCGGCTAGGGAAATAGCAGAGTCCACCCCCTCTGTATTCATAGTAGATAAGGTCTTTGAGTAGTTCGGGGCCAAATCCTTGTAAATAAACTTTTCTTCTTAAATATAATGAAGTCTATGCTTCTTTATGATCTCCCTGTGATAAGACCCATGGAGGTCTCTTAATCTCAATGATTCTTGATCTTGTATTTTTGAACTGAAGGCGATGCTTCATTTGCATCGGCTATTTTTACTCTGAAGGCGATACATCCGTATCGGCTATGGATTAAATGTTAATACGTCAATTATAGTTGATCCACCCAGACACTAGGGTAATATTTCTTAAAATATTTTCCGTTGACAGCCCTAAAGTATTCGATGCCCTCCAAAGTCTCGTAGAAATAAGCATTGCCAGGAGCACATCTAGTAATCCGATAGGGTCCTTCCCAATTTGGCGACCATTTACCATATTTGCTATCCTTAGTTCCAGTAGGCAAAATGACCTTCCAAACCAAGTCCCCTTCGTTAAACTTCTTTTCCCTGACCTTTTGATCATAGTATTTGGCCACTCTTAGCTTCTGAGCTCTGATGTTTTCTAAAGCTTTTAGCCGATGAAAGTTCAGATCATCAAGATCGTCCATCATGAGATGTTTATATTTATCGGCCTTTAAATTATCCTGTTGTGATACTCACCTGGATCCCATATTGATTTCCCAAGGCAACACGGCTATATGACCATAAACCAGCTCATATGGAGAACACTTAGTTGCACCATGGCAGGCCATTCTATAGGACCACAGAGTCTCACTGAGTACCGAATGCTGAAGGACCGAGAATGCAATAGCAAGGCGACCAGAGGGGGGTGAATGGGAGCTCAAAAATTTCTCTCAAAACTTTGGCCTTTTGACCCCAAAATCAACCCCAAGAGCTTCGATCGAAACCGTGATGCCCACGACCCTTGGAAGAGGGTGGATGATCCCTAGAATCATAGCGAGGCAACATAAAGCAAGAGCGAACCAAACGCCAAAAACACCGGCACTAATCCGACCCCTAAAAAACCAAGTCCCGAACGTAGATAGACGGCTACGTCGAGAAATCCCCAAATACCTATGCTAACAAGTAGCAAAGATACCTAGAGAGGTTCCTTGATCAAATCTAGGGCCAAACGAGAAGTCCGGAAACCAAGCGAAGAAGCCAGGAGAGCAAAAGAACTAAAACTCAACACTCAGCCGATTCGTAGACTGTCCGGACTCCCAGTCCCGGACTGTCCGTGCCAGGGCCGGACTGTCCGCGGTTCACTGGCGGACTGTCCATCGGCAGAAAACCAAAAACAGCACAGGTGCTGCAAGTCCCCTGGACGATCCCGGACTGTCCGTGAACTCCAACGACGGACTGTCCGCCGGTCAAAATTGGACACTGTGTTCGGCGACGAACAACCACTGCTCGGCTGAGTCCCGACGCCCGGACTGTCCACGCCCCAAACGACGGACTGTCCGCGGCTGTCTAGAGAGGGCGATTTCGGTCGCCCTCAACTCAAATCCTCCCAAATTAGAATCAAAACAAAATCCCTTGTTCCCAAACTTGGAGAAGATGATCATGAGGTAGTTGGAAGACTATCCCCAAGAAATCATCCGCTCAAATCAACTCAAACACCGGGAAATCGAAGGGGAAGGTGTATGAACGAAAAAGTGCCATGAAAACAAAATCAACCCGATCCACTTGTTTGTCAGGAGTTAGATGAATTCCTTCGGTGGAAATGATCTCCTCAAGATAAAGAACAAGTTGATTCAAACGGATTTCGAAAAGACGCAGTAGAGAGGGAGATCGAGTGACAGGAAAATCGCGGAGAAACGAAGAACGCGAAGAACACGAACCAAAACGTGAATCAACACATCGATCTGCAACCGTGTGGCTACCACACGCTACACAGTGAGATTACGGTCTCACTTCCTCAAAATCTCCAGTACACAGAGGAATGGTTCTCTGCGGATCTCAGTTGCTACAGTAGGGGATTGGGAGAGCAGGAAAACCTAGAAGGCAAAGAGCAAATGAATAAGATAGGATGGGAGGTGGGTGTCTCCCTCTACTTATCCTAATTCTAATTCCCACTCTACCCCTAACTAATTACAAAGCGAACCAGCTAAACTCTAAGGTTATTCTGGACCAACTCGAAGATAGTTATGATCCGACGGCCATGCCCGCACAACTGGTAGCGTTGCCTCGACGCAACCTCACCGATTGCGGCCACGTGCCACCACCGCTCTGCTCATCCTTTTCCTAGACTTCGCCCCCAGTTTTGAGGCCCAAACCGGGAAACCAGCCTTCACAGCCAACCCCCGGTTTTGAGGCCCAAACCGGGAAACCAGCCGTCCATCGCCTGAGTTTTGTGGCCCAAACTCAGAAACCCGCAGCACCCAGGTTTTGAGGCCCAAACCTGGAAACCGTCCTCAGCCCGAGTTTTGTGGCCCAAACTCGGAAACCATCAGCGCCCAGGTTTTGAGGCTCAAACCTGGAAACTGTCCACTCGGTGGTTTTTCTGTGGCTCAACCACCAAACCGAGCCGTAGAGGGGATGCACCGCCCGTGCACCCCGTCCACCCGCAAGTCTTTGCTTGTCGCTTTTCCAGGCTATCAGCCACCACAGCTGATCCTCAGGCCACCAGTCCCTCAGTCCAAGCCTCACGTCCGCCCTTCACCACTCTTGGTCCATCGGCACGGCACGTCTCTACTTGACCTTCACCTTGCCTTCGATCACTGTATCCGTGCTCGACACCTGCACAACACAAGCCAAAGAACAGGCGCATTATCCCAGTTGACAATCACTCATCACTCGAGATTTGGCATACACCCATGTATCCGCAATCTCCCCCTTGATGAGTGCATTGTCAACTATCAACACAAATCATAATAGAATAGAGGAAGGAAGAAGAAGGAGAGAGAACTCAACCAAATGACCCAAAAGCATAGCAAAGCCGAAGAAGGTCAAGTGGAAAGAGCAAAACAACTTGGTTCTCAAAGACATGGGCAACGGCTCGACGCAACCAAGCAAAGCAAAACTAGCCCTCAAGAAGAGGTAGAATAGGCTCAACACCGCTAGCCGGAAAGCTTGATACCAACTGTTACCAACTCAAGAACAAAAGAGTTTGATACCAATTGAAGAGTCGAAAAACGTTTGCTAGTCCCTCAAGAAAGAGGCAAAGGCTCAACACAACTAGCTATCAAAAATGCCCCAAACCAACTGTTACCAGCTCAAAAACTCAGCAGTGAGCAAACTCCCCTTCAAATAGTGCACACAACCAGGAAATCTCCCCTTAAGTTCAACTCAGAAGGCAAAGATTTGAAACTCCCCTTCAAATAGTGCACACAACCAGGAAATCTCCCCTTAAGTTCAACTCGGAAGGCAAAGATTTGAAGATATTTTCTCCCCCTTAGTCCCTTAGTCGAACACAGAGAGCACACATGATTTGTCAATATTTTCTCCCCCTTAGTTGAAAATGCACTATCAAGGAACTCCCCTCCAAATGCAAATGAGGCAAAATGCAAGTTAGCAGCTTCAAGAATATAGCCGATAGAATTAGAAGATGCTCGACAGAGTGTGTGCATAGAATGCTAGCAAAGGCTCAAACTGATTACCAAACACAAAATCTGAACATTGGAGCAAAATGAGCAATTTTCAGCCAAAAAGGTATTCACCATCAAAATAGCACTAAGTATGTATAGACAGGAAGTCAGACAAGTGCTAAACATGTATACAAGGTGAACTACCCCTAGCACAGTTCAATCATCATGCTATAGAATGAAACATAGACTTGTGTATCCAAATTTTACCGGAGTTGCAGCGGTTTAATTTACACAAGTTCAAATTTTAGCATGTGACTGCGAGAGGTTGAAAGCTTGTCATTGCCTAACTTTTCAACTGCGCGAAGCCTTTGCAGAAGCAATCAGAAGCTTAAAGCAATAGTTTCGGTCATACACTACACAGCTCAAGTTTAACTCAAAGTGCAATGAGAAACAGTCTCGAAACTGTGATGTGCTGACAAGCAATCCCATCTCGATCTTTCCAATTCACTTAACTTGGTTCAAATTGAAAACATAATTTGAACATACCAAGCAAGTGAATGACTCAGAACTAGAGACATAGCAACCTAGTATATATGAGAAGCACAAGTGATTTCAACACATTCTACACATGCTAGTTGCATATCTCAATGGTGAACATTTTCAAGTTTTATGTTCATTAATCAAATTCACCATTTACAAAATAGCTCAGCGCACAATATGTATCAGTGATCAGAAAGAGCATAAGCTACAAGCATCATCATAAAGCATCGAAGCATGCACTAAGCAGAGCACAGTCACATTCTAAGGATTATATACATGAAGCTCTGAATATAAATGTGCATGATGAAATGCAGAAACGATACCAATTGAAAATCAAAAAGTCAGTTTATGATACAAGAACCAAAATGTTTCCCCCATCTAAAAGGGGAAACACACACCAAGCTCACCTCTCAACCTAGCAAAAGTTGATTGGTCCAAAGGCTTAGTGAAAATATCAGCCAACTGATGATGAGTATCGACATGGCGAAGGTCGATATCACCCTTCTCATAGTGGTCTCGCAGAAAATGAAAGCGCACATCAATGTGTTTGGTCTTAGAGTGCAGCACGGTGTTCTTAGCAACGCTAATAGCACTCGTGCTGTCACAAAGCAAAGGAACGCGAGAAAAGCTCAGACCAAAATCACGCAAAGTGGCCATCATCCAAAGCAACTGGGAACAGCAGCTAGCCGCAGCAACATACTCAGCCTCCATGGTAGACTGGGCGACACTAGACTGCTTGCGAGAAGACCACGATACAAGAGAAGAACCAATAAACTGACAAGTCCCAGAAGTGGACTTGTGCTCAATGCGACAACCAGCAAAATCGGCATCGGAATAACCGCAAAGGGAGAGGGTGGAGGAAGCAGAATACCAAATCCCAAACTCAGGAGTGAAGCATAAGTACCTCATAATGCGCTTGACCGCCTGACGGTGAGAGGTGCGCGGCGAAGACTGAAATCGCGCGCAAAGACACTCCACGAACTGAATGTCCGGGCGTGTTGCCGTAAGGTACAACAGCAACCCGATCATACTCTGGTACTCCTTCTGGTCCACAGCTTCTCCATCCTTGTCCGCATCCAGGGCCGTCATTGTCGACATGGGTGTTGGAAGAGGCTTGGCCTCACCCATATCGAATTTCTTCAGGATATCCTTGGTATACTTACCCTGGTGCACAAACGTTCCCTCTCGAGATTGCTTGATTTGCAATCCGAGGAAAAACGTCAACTCACCCATCATGCTCATCTCAAACTCCCTGCTCATAGTATTTGCAAACTTGGCAACCAAAGCGTGAGAAGAACCACCAAAAATGATATCATCCACGTAAATCTGGACCAAGAGAGTGTCACTGCCTTGCTTGAGGAGAAAGAGCATTTTATCCACACATCCCATTTTAAAACCCTTAGCAAGCAAAAAGGTTTTCAACCTATCATACCAGGCTCTAGGGGCTTGTTTCAAACCATACAAAGCTTTGTGAAGTTTAAAAACATGGTTTGGAAACTTGGGATTTTCGAAACCGGGGTGTTGTTTTACATACACCTCCTCTTCTATGTAGTTGTTTAAGAAGGCACTCTTGACATCCATTTGAAAAGTTTAAACCCTTTGGATGCAGCAAAAGCCAAGAGTATCCTAATCGCCTCCAAACGAGCTACAGGAGCAAAAGTCTCCTCAGAGTCTATCCCCTCCTTCTGACTATACCCCTGGCTACAAGTCTGGCCTTATTTCTCACAACATGGCCATCTTCTCCTTGTTTGTTTTTGAAAACCCATTTTGTCCCAATAGGGTGACACTCAGGAGGAAAAGGAACAAGAACCCAAACCCAATTTCTCTCAAAGTTCTCAAGTTCCTCATGCATGGCATTGACCCAATCCTGATCCGTCAAAGCGTGTCCAACATCTCGGGGTTCAAAATTAGCAACAAATGCAGAATGAGCAAAGTGAGAGATATGTTGTGACCTAGACCGAGTGACACGTTCGCCGATGCTGCCGATCATCTGTTGAGGTGGGTGTTGGCGCTGAATGTGTCATGGCGCCTCCCGAGCTGATGTAGCCTCCCCCTCAACAGCAGCTGGTGCCTCCTCGGGACAAAAGGTACCGCTCGAGGTGGCGGATCCCACGGCCCCCAAGTAGTCGAAGAGAAAGGGTCGGGGCCGTGAGTTGTAGTAGAAGCTGCTCTTTGCGGCATAGCAGGTGGAGGAGGTGCTGGGTCATCCATCCCTTCAGCACCCTCTTCCTCATCATCAAAAAGAGGCTCGCCAACCTCATGATCACCTGCACGCTCAAAACGAGAAGAAGGACAAACCATGGTCTCATCGAAGGTGACATCAGATGTCTCCATGACTCGGTTAGTATCAAGGTTAAGTACACGATAAGCTCGAGTGTGAGTGCCATAACCCAAAAATACACCGTCAGAAGAACGAGACTCAAACTTGTCCAAGTTGCCCTTTTTGAGTATAAAACAATGGCCACCAAAGACTCTAAAATAACTCACTTTGGGCTGTTTTCCAAAACGCAACTCATAAGAAGTCTTTTTCAAGAAAGCTCGGAGAAAAATGCGATTGGAAATGTAGCATGCAGTGCTCAAAGCTTCGGCCCAATATCGCCTAGGAGTCCTATGCTCATCGAGCATCGTCCTGGCCATCTCTACAAGGGTCCGATTCTTCCTTTCTACAACACCATTATGAGGCGGTGTGTAGGGAGAAGAAAACTAATGTTCTAAACCCAAAGAGTTACAAAACTTCTCAAAATCTGAGTTTTTGAACTCGGAACCATTATCACTTCTAATAGCTCGCATTGAGTTCAAAGGGAACTCATTCTGAAGACGCAAAATCAGATTGCGAACAAAAGAGAAAGTCTCAGTTTTCTCAACTAAAAAGAAAACCCACGAATATCTCGAAAAGTCGTCAACAACAACAAGCACATACCACTTCCCCCCAACTGAGCTCACCCGAGTCGGACCAACAAGGTCCATGTGCAAAAGCTCTCCAGGGCGCTTGGTCATGACCTGAGTCACTGAAATGACCTGATTTTCCAC
The DNA here is from genome assembly GCA_009763385.1 of Coix lacryma-jobi var. lacryma-jobi. Lineage (NCBI taxonomy): Eukaryota > Viridiplantae > Streptophyta > Magnoliopsida > Poales > Poaceae > Coix > Coix lacryma-jobi. Next base: position 96,697,578 of record CM019829.1, read on the forward strand.
GAAGGGAAAATCCACAGAGTCAAGTGTAATAAAACTCTTTCGAGTCAAATTACCCGATAATCCAGTCAAATATCATAATCCATACTTCGAATAATAAAAGTACTTAAAACGATATTACACTTATTACATCGCCAACAGGCGAGAATTAGATAAACAGCATCCGGAACAGCATGAAGCAGACGAAGAAGCGCGATCGAACTCCAAACTTGAGCGAAGAAGCGAAAACCCCCTACTCCTCGAACTCCTCGGAGTGGTACTCCTCCTCGGAACCTGAAACCTCAATTTTCAGTACGATTGGTACTGGCCACACTTTCCCATCCTATATGATTTATATGTGGTAGTGGATGCAACAGGTAAATGAAATTCAGACCTAACAAGCTGGGTTTTCCTATGCATAACAGTATAATAATTATGTATGTTTATCATGTTTCACCATTTTATCTTATCACCATCACCAATACACCATTCCCACCCACACACATACTCTCGCTCAGTCGACAGAGGCCAGCTCCCTCCCAGCCTTCGTCTCAACGGCCTGCAGTCTCACCTGACTCACGGCCGGCACACTCTTACCAGAGGGAGGAAAGAGAAGCTCTCACTAGTCGGAAACAAGTCAGGGAAAAGGTCCGCAGCCAACAAGTTGGCTAACGTATCGATCGATCAACCATACACTTTGCAGAGGTTCTACAATATCCACAAGATCGCCATCATCAGCACCCCGGATGTGCCTAGGCGGATACCGGCCGCTTGCCAGCCTAGAGTAATGTCACCCTACCACTCAGCCCTGGAATCATCCCAAGTCTGTCTGGGATGGCTAAGTCTGTGAAGTCACGTTCCCTCTCCCGAAGTGGGGGCCGTGATCGTCTCAGAAGGGTGTGGGACTCTGATACCCGTACCTTCCTCGCACTCTCTCGCCTAGCAGTAGTGGCATTACCCTACCAGGTAGTCCGACCGTCCCCGTCCATAAGGAGCGAGTGGCTTGTAAAGGTATTCCCCGTGGTCAGGTCCCCGTTCCACCTAGGGTGACTAAGCCACAATGTCTTCTCAAAGGTTTTCATTATATGTGCCACCACAGCACGCTCCTGATCTGGGCTCCACCAGCGGCTCACACCCAGATCCACCTCATGTCACCATTTAACCCGCCACAGGTTTCACACCACAGGGGCATCTAGATATGCCCTACGGCAAGACTCGCATCAGGCTCGTCATATATTCCGGCTTGGTCGACACAACCCTCACCACCATACTCACCCAAAACACATGCAGCACACTCCCCGATATACACCGTATAACATTATGCACCGGTTTTCACCGTAGCATACAAAAATATGATCAAGATAGTATTTACAGCGCGTGTGTCTATCCTATCAGCTGGGTAGCAGGAGGTAGATTGTGTCAAGGTATGGGCTTACAAGTAAATCTATCATGCAAGTCCTATACTGAGCATCATTAAATTAGAAATGTAATTTAGCATGCGTAATGGGATCTACGAGGTTGGATGGGCTGTGGCACCTTGAGATTGATCGTTGTCTTGTTCCTCCTCGTAGTCGTGATCCTCGTTGTCAGGCGTCCCTTCCGGCTCTGAAAACGTACGAAAACGGTCGATTAGCGACATCTATAGAATAGCACAAAGAACGAATAAAAATTCAAAAGATCCAAATGCACTCAAACATGGTACCATTAGGTAGATCTCGATTTTAGATGAATTTAGCAACTTGAACCACTATTTTTGGAGTCCATATGAATTAGTTACGAATTTCCGAAGTTTATTCTATTTTCTGAAAATAACAAATGGCCGATTTAACCTGGTGATGACACGTGTCCAAATCTAATTGGCCGGTGCGTCTGTACAGTATGACAGGTGGGTCCGCGGTCAGCGCTGACTCGGTTAAAGGGTGCTGATGTCAGCATGACGTCAGCATTACGTCATCTCGGACGCTTCTGTTCGCGTCCCTCGAGTGAGCCGAGGCCTCCCTCAGACGGTGATGCCGAGGACGCTACCCTCGAGTAAGTCGAGGCCTCCCTCGGACAGTGATGCCGAGGACGCTACCCTCGAGCCTCGGGCGAATTGGTGTTTTGCTCCGAGGCCTCCTTCAGCCTCGAGCCTCGGGCGAATCGGTGTTTTGCTCCGAGGCCTCCTTCAGCCTCGAGCCTCGGGCGAATCGGTGTTTTACAGAGGCCTCCTTCAGCCTCGAGCCTCGGGCGAATCGGTGTTTTGCACCGAGACTTCTCTCGGCCTCGAGCCTCGGGCGAATCGGTGTTTTGCACCGAGGCCTCCTTCAGCCTCGAGCCTCGGGCGAATCGGTGTTCTCTCCCCTTTCTCCTCTGTTTTGTTACGGCGGTGCTCCGCCAACGGCGCGCTTGCGCCGGTGCTCGGCTTCGCCTCTCTGGACTCGATTCTGTGCCCCAGCGTGATCGTGCTTCCACGACGGATCGATCCAAGCCACCAATTTCGTGATCTGGTGATCCTAGCGGCCAGCGTGGGTGACTTGGCGGCGGAGTCGCGGCGGTGTTATGCCGTTTGGCTGGTTCCGCTCTTCCCCAACCCAATTCAATCTTACGGTCTCCTTCCCATCTTCTCTACTGCCTCTAGATCATGCTGCTGTCATCAGTAATCCCGGCAGCAACTCCACGCGTATGATCTCGCACGGCGGCACACAGCGGCGCGACCATGCGACATCGGAACAAGCTCATTATTGGTCACCAGTTAATTCTACGGTGCACACGGTGTTCTCCATCACTCGGTGATGCTATGCGGCCAGTTAGTTTCCCAACTCGAGGCCCGTGGCAACTGGAGCACAGGTTCGCCACGGCATGCCCAGCCGCGACGTCGCGCATGGTCTCGGCGTCTCGCCCTCTCGGCTAGAGTGCTCCTTGGTCTATGGCTTCAACTAAAGTGCGCACGGAATTCTACTTCGAGTGGTGATCACCATCGGCTATCCCGCATCGTCTCTTGTGGCTATAGTGTTTGGGACACCGGTTCGCCGCGGCGCGTCAGTCCGCGGCGACGTGCATGCGTTTCATCGCTGTGGGCTAGGTCTCCCTACCTAGTTCGGAGTGCGGTTCATGAGGCATCAACGTGTGCGCAGTGGCGTGAGTTCGCTCCGAGCCGGTAGAGGCTCTGGCCTGCGCGCTCCGGTACGGGCGCCATGGCCGATGTAGAGGACGAAGATGGCGAAGGTGGCATGAGGCTTACCGTGGTGGCGGTGAAGATAGGATAGCGGTGCAGGGCGATTCGAGGCTGTGTAGCTCCGGTTGCAGTGCCGTGCAGCTCCTGGTTCACCCCATGTTCCGCTCGCGGTCCTCTTCCTCGGCGCCGACGAATTCCGCGGCGGCGCTCCGGTTCTACCCGTCTCCGCCTCCGGCTCTCTTCCTTCTTCTGCCCTCAACCCTCTCTCTCGGCGGTGTGGTGAAGTAGTTGCGCCACAGCGTGGCGACGCTTGCTGCCAATCCAGGTGCTTCGGCGAGGGCTCTGCTTTTATGGGCGCCGGGTGCCCGTCGCGGTGGATGGCGGATCGACCACGCAGCTCGATCCAAGGGTCGCGAGGCACTCCGATTCCACACGTCTCCAATTCAATCGCAGGGGGCAAGATTCCCTAGTTTGTTATGGGTTTGTTAGCCGCGGTCGGCCGAGGTGGCACAGTGGGGGCCGCCGCCGTTGCCGTGCTCTGCCTTCCGGCTTGCGCAAGAAGAAGAACAGAGATGGTTCTCGCTGACGCGTGGGGTTGGGTTGTCGGGGTCTCGGCGCGGAGGCGAGCGGTCGCACGCGATGGCAGGGCCGCTCCGCGCGCGGTTGGGCTATCCGCGAGGCCGTGCAAGCGCACGCGTTGCTCGGTTGGGCCGTGCTGTGCACGCGTGGTGACGCCGGGCCGCAAAGGCCGTGCAGTGGTTTCCCTCTGGCGGTTTAGCTGGGCTGCGCAAAGGGTTTCGGCCCAGTCAGTTCGTTTACCGTTTCTCCATTTCCTTTCCTAATTATCTCAATGCTAGTGTTGCTCCTTAATCCAAATATTGATCTTAGGTTATGGGTTTGTCACGTAACATGCTTTGCAAAGTTTATGTATATGTATTGATGCATTTCACACAAGAAATCCAAGAAGAGTCAAATCACATATGCTTATTAATTGGTTAGTTAGTTGCTTACTATGCTACTAATCATAATGGTCAAATATAAATGTTAATGCATATGTTTATGGGTGAAGACAAGTAGGTTGTCTCACTCATCATGTAGGGTGAAAAGAAAAGAAAAATTTTGTGGTTGAGATTTTGAGGTAGAAATTTGTGGGTTGTTACAGTCACTGGATGGTGGGGAGCGGCAACCATCTTCCCATGTCTACAAGAATGGCAAACAAGATCCTTCTCCATGCATAACTTGGGCAATCCTCGGATTAGGCCAAGTGAACTAAGCCTTGCAAGCAAGTCGAAGCTCAAATGTCCTAGTCTCCTATTGAAAGCCCTATTTTGGTTTTGGTTAATTGATGAAACCTATTTGGTCTAATCCTATTGATAAGCATGTGTGTAGCTTATAAGAGAGGATTGTGACCAAGCCAAGTGGTGGAGCTAGCTAGGTGGCAACCATGAAGGATGGTGATGGCCACAAGCACTCATGAGATCAAGTGCTCTACCATTGGTGAAACTTGAGAAGAAGAGAAGAGATGGAGCAAAGAGGCCCGAAGGCAAAGGTATAATCTATAGGGCTCTTTGTTCTTAGTGATCAAGACACTTAGCAAGTGTGATCACATTTAGGATACATAGCCATACTATTAAGAGGAGATTATTCATGCCTTATGCGATGTTCAAGTGCCAGTAGGTGTTCTCTAACATATTGACGCTATAGACCTAGTGAGAGACTAACTAAACCCCTTGGAAAATGCTTTGCAAAATGCTAACACACTTGCATACAATGATGTACACATGGTGGTGTTGGCACTTTTGTGATAAAGGGGTCATTGAGGAGTTGTGGAGAAGTGGGAGAGACTAGTGTATAGTACTTCTCCTTCCTGCCAAGCTTGCGAGGCAGGATTCAGCGTTTTTTGGAAGAGAAGAAGTGTGTTTGGAAGCATCGGACGCTGGTTCGAGAGGCATCGGACGCTGGGGAGCGTCCGATGGTAAACCCTAGTTTCTAACAAATGTTGAAGGAGCATCGGACGCTGGCAATGGACGCTGAGGAAACACTGTTGCAGAGTCCGATGCAGGTGACGTGGCGCGAGCGTGCTTTCGAGGGAGCATCGGACGCTGGCCTGCGTCCGATGCAGAACCATCGGACGCGTCCGATGTGTTTTGGCCCTCTCTGGAACCTTTCTGTTGTGTCTTCGGACGCAGGGGTTGAGCGTCTGATGTGGAGGTCCCGGAGCGTCCGATGTAGCGCAGAAAAGAGCTAAAATCATGCAGCAGCATCGGAGCCTCCGATGCCTGGCATCGGCGCGTTCGATGCCACTTTATCCGTGGCGCGAAGGGATATGACCGTTGGGATCTAACGGACAAATTTCATATCAGGGGGACACGTGGCTCCATCCGGAGCATCGGACGCTGGGGCAGCATCCGATGGTCTCGCATCGGAGCGTCCGATGGTCGCGATTTCAGCCCAACGGCTAGGCCGACTTGAGTGGCCTATTTAAGGGGCTTGGCCGGCTCATATGGACTTACCCTTGCACATTCTGATTCCTAAGTATACTAGTGAGCATTGGCAAGCCTCCCAACTCATCTCCCAAGTTGATTAGATCAAACCAAGTGAGATTGAGTAATCTAGTGCGTGATTTGAAAGAGTTCAATCTAGTGGCACTAGTTCTTCGCATCGGCATTGAGTTTTCTTGTTACTCTTGGCATTTGCCGGTGCCTAGACGGCTTGGAGGCGTTGAGGTGGTCGTTGGCGAGATTGGTGATTGTTCTTGGCCACCACCGTTCGAGATTGTGAGAGGTTTTGGAGCCTCACCTCGCCGGAGCGGCAAGAGGCATCCTTAGTGGATTGCTCATGTCATTGAGCTACCTCACTAGCGGTAGATTCTTGTGGCGCTCTTCGTGAGCTTGGTGTTGTGCCGATTAGCCACCGAGTCACCTAGTGTTGGTCGACACAACGAGGAGTAGCGTGTCGGCAAGCACGTGAACCTCGGGATAAATCTTGGTGTCCCGTGTGCTTATTGTGATTGCTTCCACATCTTGGTGATTGGTCTTCATATTCACATCTTGGTGATTGGCATCACGAGTGGATTTCACCGGTGATTGGCTCTCTACTAGGCGATCCCAAAGGCTCGGTGAAACCACCTCTATCTAGCTCATTTACTTTGTGTATTTACATTGAGCTATTTTTTGTGTAGATACTTTCACTTGTTGTATATCTTTTGTTATATTCCTTGTGTAGCTAGTTGTGATTAGCTTGCTTAGTCTATCTATTGCACACACTTGTCTCATATACATTTTGTATATCTTACTTGTACTAGAGCTAGTTAGTTTTTTCCGCATTAGATATTAGCTCTAATTGCTTGTGTGACATAGATATATTAGGTAGAATTATTGGATAGGTGGCTTGCAACACACTATTAGGCTAGAGCAAAAAGCTTCGCCATTTGTTATACTAATAGTGTTTGCCTAAGTAATTTTGTAGAGTTTTTAATTAGGCTATTCACCCCCCTCTAGCCAATTTGGACCTTTCACCTATGCCACTTCCAAAGATCAGAGGAGGGAGGTCCAGCCAAAAGACAGCGATAAACTCCAAATGACTTCGAGAAATCCGCACGAAAGACTTTCCCAAAGGGCGAAATCACACAAACAAGATTGCCCTGAGGATCCAAAATGCGACTGAGATTCGGCTTAAAACGAATCTCATAGTCGTCATCAAAAAGTTGCGAAACAGAAAGAAGGTTAAAATGCAAGTTAGAAACAAGAGCAACATCGCGCAACACAAAGTGCTCATTAACTCACATCGACCCACGAGACAATACTCTACCTTTGCTATTGTCGCCGAAGGTGATAAACTCCTTTCGGGCGACCGGACTAAGACTGGAGAACCACTTGGTGTTTCCGGTCATGTGCCTCGAGCAACCGGAATCCACCAACCAAACGTTCTCCAATCGTTTTACCTACATCAATAAAAAGACATAGGGTGAGCATACGGTCCAACACTGGGGTTAGTGAAGTACGAAGAATACCAGTGTTGGGTCGGCTGCTCAAAAGAACGGTTAGCAGAAAAACCATTCCTAGCACGCCTACGGGAAGAGCGATCACCACGTAGAGGAAAACATGGTCCGCTAAAGGAGGAGCGTCCATCGCGATACTCAAAATGCGATGGGGGGAAACGCTCAACTACAAAGGCACCGCCACGGGGTCCATAGCCCACAACTGTAGGCTCCCGCCGGGCACGTTCTCTTCGCGGCCTAGGCCTAGGAACTTGAGGTTTTGGACCTCTAGGCCTAGCAGCACGCCTCTGAACATTCGGCACATGTACATCATGGAAAGGATGGTACATGTCCGTGTTGTTCATCTCCTTTGCACGAAGCGCCTCTCTCTTGCGTCGAAAGCAGAACTCACTCAAGTGTCCATCTCTCCCACAGTGCTCACAATGGTACCTCACCGCTCTCATAGGGGGTTGTTGGTACTCACGGTAGTGGGTGTGGATCACTTTGCCCTTCTGTGGCATAAGATCCTCCTGGATGGGTGGCGTTGTGTCCAGCTTGTTCTTCAGGTGGTTTGGTTTTGGAGCCCATGATTGTTTCTTGGGTGGAGCTCTTGGCGGTTCAACAAACACAACATCCTTGGTGTTAGGCTTTAGAGGCTCCTTGGGTGGAATCTTGGTAAGCTTGGGAGTAGTGGTGGAGTTGGGCTTCTCACATGGGTTAAGACCACTCGACTCTTCAATCTTGCCAAAAGAGGAAATATCAACACCCTGAGCAAAACCAACACCAGGACCTCCAGCAGCACGCTTGAATTGGGAGATCATCATCCCAAGCTGCAGCTCACCACTAGACACCCATGACAAGGTGGTCCGAAGGTATGTGTTTTCCTCCTCGGTTTGCATCTTGTCATGCTTCACGTTGGCTATCTCCATCTCCAAACCCTCACAAAGAACACACCTAGCCACACATGTGCTACCCGAGTTGGCCTCTTCAAGAGACACAATCTTGGCATTCTTCTCTGCCAACTCAGATTGCAAGCCCACACAGGACTAGCATGCACCCAACAGCGAGTATCTAGCCTTCAGCTCATCCACCTCTCCTACCAACACAACATGAGAAGGTCAGTCATGTGTGTGGTGCACATCTCGCACTCAACCTCCTCAGAAACGACTACGATGGACTTGGCAAACTCAAGCTCCTTCACCGTATCCTCCCACTTCTACCTAAACTCCTTGCGCTCTCTAGCAGCACGCCTAAGCAACTTATCCTGACTGAGAAGCGCGGCAGTAAGTTTCTCGACCTCAGCAGAAAGCTCATCGGGGGTCTGAGATACCTGGGAGGTGTCGTCGTCGTCGTCGTTCTGAGGAATGTCCTCCAGCTCGCCGTCGACCTCCATGCCGAGGGCCATGGTGTAGAAGCCCTCGTCGCCGACGAAGAAGCAGAGGCCGTTCAGCTTGTCCTCAATCCTCTTCTTCTTCTCGGACTCGTCGTCGCTTGAGGAAGCGGAGTCGTCATCCGAGTCGTCCACGTCGCTGAGCGTGGCGAAGAACGCACGCTGCTCAGCCTGGGCCTTCTCCAAGTACTTCGTCCTGATGTACTCCTTGTTGAAGCCGCCCTTCCACTTGTGCTTCGCGGGGACGTACTTCTCCTTGCGCTTGCCGGAGTTGTACTTGTGCCCATGATCCGCCTTGTCAAAGGTCTGGTTGTTCTTCTTCGGGCAATTGGCGATGAAGTGGTTGGGGTCGCCGCACTCAAAACATCCCGAGCGTCCTCCTCCGCGGCGACGGTCCATGCGGTTGTTGTGGAACCGCGAGAACCGGTTGGCGAGCAAAGCCAACTCATCATCCCCCATGAACTCCAGGTGCTCCTCTGTGACAGAAAGAAGAGAAGAAAGTGCAAAGCCTCCAGAGGGGTTAGCAGAAGAGCCAGAAAGCAAAGCCATTGATGGGCCAGAAGGATTTTCATAAGAAGCCCTCGCCATGGCATCGATCTCACTGGACTTGAGCTTACTAAAGAGCTCGTCGCATGTGAGGGTCTCATAGTTAGGTGATTCGATGATCGCCTGAACCTTTGAGTCCCACACCGACCGATCGAGAGTGTGCAAAAGCTTCAAAGCTCTCTCATGATCGTCGAAAGGCAACAGCTCCTTGTTAGCCCTCATCCTATTGACAATCACCTGAAAGCGAGCGAATAAACTTTCTATGCTCTCGCCAGACATATGTCGAAAGTTCTCATACTCTCGCTTGTGCGACTCGTAGAGACGGGTTTTGATTTAAGTGGTTCCCTCATGGAAACGCATGAGGGTAGCCCAAATCTCCCGAGTCGTAGCGAGGTGAGAAACGCGATCAAACTCCGTCATGCTCAAGCATGAGAAAAGAGCATTACAGGCTCGGCTATTGGCATCGTGCTCATCGATCTGATGCTGAGTCACACGAGCAGCCAAGACCACGTAATCAACAGAGTTTCAAATATCCCAAATGGAAGCACCAATACTCTGCAGATAGGTCGACATTCGTATCTTCCAATACGCATAGTTCGTCCCATTGAAAAACGATGGTTTGCCCACGCCGCGATCCATGTCGCCTTCTGTGGATCTGGAACCGGCTAAGGTGACAGATACTTAACCCGCTCCGATACCAATTGAAGGACCGAGAATGCAATAGCAAGGCGACAAGAGGGGGGTGAATGGGAGCTCAAAAATTTCTCTCAAAACTTTGGCCTTTTGTCCCCAAAATCAACCCCAAAAGCCTCGATCAAAACCGTGATGCCCACGACCCTTGGAAGAGGGTGGATGATCCCTAGGATCATAGCGAGGTAACACAAAGCAAGAGCGAACCAAACGCCAAAAACACCAGCACTAATACGACCCCTAAAAAACCAAGTCCCGAACGTAGATAGACGGCTACGTCGAGAAATCCCCAAATACCTATGCTAACAAGTAGCAAAGACACCTAGAGAGGTTCCTTGATCAACTCTAGGGCCAAACGAGAAGTCCGGAAACCAAGCGACGAAGCCGGGAGAGCAAAAGAACTAAAACTCAACACTCAGTCGATTCGCGGACTGTCCGGACTCCTAGTCCCGGACTGTCGGCACCAGGGCCAGACTGTGCGCGGTTCACTGGCGGACTGTCCGTCGGCAGAAAACCAAAAATAGCACGGGTGCTGCAAGTCCCCTGGACGTTCCCGGACTGTCCGCGAACTCCAACGGCGGACTGTCTGCCGGTCAAAACTGGACACTGTGTTCGGCGACGAACAACCACTGCTCGGCTGAGTCCCGACGCCCGGACTGTCCACGCTCCAAACGGCGGACTGTCCGCGGCTGTCTAGAGAGGCCGATTTTGGTCGCCCTCAACTCAAATCCTCCCAAATTTGAATCAAAACAAAATCCCTTGTTCCCAAACTTGGAGAAGATGATCACGAGGTAGTTGGAAGACTATCCCCAAGAAATCATCCGCTCAAATCAACTCAAACACCGGGAAATCAAAGGGGAACGTGTATGAACGAAAAAGCACCACGAAAAGGAAATCAACCCGATCTACTTGTTCGTCAGGAGTTAGATGAATTACTTCGGTGGAAATGATCTCCTCAAGATAAAGAACAAGTTAATTCAAACAGATTTCAAAAAGACACAGTAGAGAGGGAGATCGAGTGACGGGAAAATCGCGGAGAAACAAAGAACGCGAAGAACACGAACCAAAACGTGAATCAACACATCGATCTGCAAAAGTGTGGCTACCACACGCTACAACAGTGAGATTACGGTCTCACTTTCTCAAAATCTCCAGTACACAGAGGTATGGTTCTCTGCAGATCTCAGTTGCTACAGCAGGGGATTGAGAGAGCAGGAAAACCTAGAAGGCAAAGAGCAAATGACTGAGATAGGATGGGAGGTGGGTGTCTCCCTCTACATATCCTAATTCTAATTCTCACTCTACCCCTAACTAATTACAGAGCGAACCAGCTAAACCCTAAGGTTATTCTGGACCAACTCGAAGATAGTTATGATACGACGGCCATGCCCGCACAACTGGTAGCGTTACCTCGACGCAACCTCACTGATTGCCGCCACGTGCCGCCACCGCTCTGCTCGTCCTTTTCCTGGACTTCGCCCCCGGTTTTGAGGCCCAAACCGCGAAACTAGCCTTCACAGCCAACCCCCGGTTTTGAGGCCCAAACCGGGAAACCAGTCGTCCATCGCCTGAGTTTTGTGGCCCAAACTCAGAAACCCGTAGCACCCAGGTTTTGAGGCCCAAACCTGGAAACCGTCCTTAGCCTGAGTTTTGTGGCCCAAACTCGGAAACCATCAGCACCCAGGTTTTGAGGCTCAAACCTGGAAACCGTCCACTCGGTGGTTTTTCTGTGGCTCAACCACCAAACCGAGCCGTAGATGGGATGCACCGCCCGTGCACCGCGTCCACCCGCAAGTCTCCGCTCGTCGCTGTCCCAGGCTGTCAGCCACCACAACTGATCCTCAGGCCATCGGTCCCTCAGTCCAAGCCTCACGTCCGCCCTTCGCCACTCTCGGTCCATCGGCACGGCACGTCTCTACTTGACCTTCACCTTGCCTTCGATCACTGTATCCGTGCTCGACACCTGCACAACACAAGCCAAAGAACATGCGCATTATCCCAGTTGACAATCACTCATCACTCGAGACTCGGCATACACCCATGTATCCGCAAATGCCACTTTTTCGGATGTTTTTTAACCTTCTTCTTAATAATTTTGATCAAAATCTGATTAGAAGCTTCGGCCTGTCCATTAGCTTGAGCATAATTTGGAGATGAATTAATTAACTTAAAGCTCGAGCTGACAGCAAAATCCTCAAACTCTTTTGATACAAACATCTTTCCCTGATCCGTAGTAATGGTTTGAGGAACACCAAATCGATAAATGATATGCTCCTTAAGGAACTCGATTACGGTAGCTGACAAAGCCTCCTTTAAAGGAATAGCTTCAACCCATTTAGTGAAATAATCTATTGCTACCAACACAAATTTGTGTCCTTTGCTAGACGCCAGAAATATCTGGCCAATCAGATCTATCCCCCATCCTCTAAATGGCCATGGCTTTGTTATTGGATTCATAGCCGATGCTGGAGATTTCTGAACATTACCGAACTTTTGGCACTCCTGACATCCTTTATAATATTTGAAACAGTCCTCCAGAATGGTTGGCCAAAAATATCATGCCCTTTTTATCATCCATTTCATCTTATGAGCAGACTGATGTGCACCACAAATTCCTTCATGGATTTCACCCATCAGAACTTTGGCCTCTTCTTGACTAATACATTTAAGAAGTACTCCATCAATTGTCTTATGATATAGTTGATCGTCAAGAAAGACAAACTTTGTGGCTTTGTATCTCAGCTTTCTGGATACCTGTCGTGATGGATTTTTCAAATATTCAATAATCTCAAATCTCCAATCATCATTATCGGCAATTTCATCACTTAGTAGGGGCTTCATATTGAGGATAATGATGAAAGTAAATACTAAGTTATCTATGATCGAAAGCACTCAACAAGAACAATAAGTAAAGAACTTAAAGTAAATGCTGAAAGTAGAAGTACACTAAGATAAATGAAGGAAGACTTGGAATTATACCAGAGACTTGGAAGATCCTCTATTACAACTCCAGCTCTTCTCTTCTTCACTCTCACTCTCACTCTAAGTCTCTCAACTAGAGTGTTCCTTCACCAGAGCTTCGCTTACAAGAGAGTGGGACTAATGAGGTGAGGTCTGAGTACAAATGAGCTCGGGGGGTCCTATTTATAGCCTAAGGGACCTAGGGGGTTACTTATGGACCTAGGGTTAGGTCAGGGGGGTGAGTGTGGTGGCGGGCGCCAGCCCTAGGTGGCGGCCGCCACCCCCCTGGCCCTTGGATCCACCGCCTCTTCATCAACGGCATCCAGGAGGTCCTCCAAGTCGGTTTGGGGTTGTCCAATAACTGTCACATGGTCGATTAGGCCATGATCCATGTGACGCTGCTTCTTAGCCCTTGGATGAACCGACTTAGGTGAGCAACGGCTGCAAATGAGTGTGGGGTGCTTCTCCTGGATCAGTGACGTGGTAGGGGAGAGTTTGGGCTTCTCCCCCCTGGCGGCCGCCAGCTAGGGGTGGCGGGCGCCACCCCTCCTTGGCCCAAAGTGAGCCCAGGCAAGTGGGCTTGCTTCCTGGTGGGTCCATTTGGTCATTTTGCTCAAAAACCCTGCAATTTCCTACATTCAAATAAAACTCAAGGACAAGTGGAAATCGTTAGTTTATAAAAGGTTTTTGGTTGATTTTAGGCCCTTGTGTTGTGTTATATGATCTTGTTGATGCTAAGAATATGACACTTAGTGAGCGTCAACACTGACCAGGCGACACTCCAAATGCACATTTGTGGGGATTCATTCTCAAACCATATTTCCTTGCACATTCAAGAGTATCCCTGAGATCTTTAAGATGCCTTTGATAATCTTTGGATTTTACCACCACATCATCAATATAAATCTCAACAATCATGTCGATCAACTCATGAAAGATATAATTCATGGCCCTTTGATAAGTTGCACCAGCATTCTTAAGCCCAAAAGTCATGACTACCCACTCATACAAGCCTATAGCACCCGGACACCTGAATGCAGTTTTATGTATATCCTCTTCTGCCATAAAAATTTGGTTATAGCCAGCATTACCATCCATAAAACTGATAACTTTATGTCCTACTGCCGCATCGACTAACATATCTGCCACTGGCATTGGGTAGCCATCCATTGGAGTAGCTTTATTTAGATCCATGAAGTCAATACAAACCCTCATCATTCCATTTTTCTTATATACAGGGACCACACTAGATATCCATTCAGCATATCTACATTGCCGAATGAAATTAGCTTCATAAAGCCGAGTGATTTCTGTTTTCACATCAGCCATAACTTCTGCTCTGATCCTTCTTGGAGCTTGTTTCACAAGCCGACTCCCATGTTTAATAGGTAGCCGATAATCAACCAATGACCGATCAAGACCAGGCATCTCCGAATAATCCCAAGTAAAGCATTCTTTATACTCTTTCAATAATGTGATAAGTTCTTGCCTAAACTTGGGATCCAACTTAGCACTAATGTATGTCAATCTCGGCTTATCACCGTTTCCAATATCAACTTCTTCTAATTCGTCAGCCGATGTGAAACCTTTACCCATCTTACTCTCATCTTTGTTAGCTGTACAATCCATTAAATATATTTTTTGAAGCCGACTACTTAGATCGGCTGTTGGTTTTCGTCGACCTTATCGGCTATTTGCATGACTTGCCAGACTTTGGATCTCTTTTTCTGGGTTTCATCATTTCTCAACCTCTGAACCCATCGTTTTTGGCTTCTGGTCAAGCCACCAGGACACCATTGTCCTTCCTGCCACGGATGATCATGATCGGCTAATCTCGCTCCAAGCCAATTATGAACATTTTTATTTTTTATGCATCGATCTATATTTTCAAATCTCAACCTTTCATGCACAGATCAGCGGTTGTCTCTCGACTGCCTATACTCTTGGTATTGATCACTACATTCTGGACAATTGCGAAGAGTAGGAAGTTTTAAACCTTCACTCCAACAATGCCTGAAGAAAGGACAATCCCAATGATTCTTCTCTTCATCTTTGATGCGTCTTCCTTCTTCCCGGGACATCCTGTACTCTTCTTCTTCGAGCCATTCTTGATATTCTTGTTCATCTTTATCCCTTTGCATTTGGCCCCTCTCCTTCTGATGTTGCCACTTGTTTAATAAGATTCGGACAGTTGGACGCCTTCTTGCCTCTCCAGCTTTTGAAGTCTCAGGTTGATCATCGCTTTTCTTCCCTTTCATCTCCTAATACTCTCTAGTTGTTAATTGCTTCTTTGGGTCAACTGTCCCAACTGTCCTGGCTCTATCAGAGGTTAACACCCTGATTTCACTTCGAGGCGCTGGAGCTACCATGTTTTGTGGGAAAGGATGGCCGTTGATGCCCATGCCTTTGGCCTTTTCTAAGCCAATCCTCCCTTTAACGATTGCCCTGTGTATCATATCTCTGAAAACTCGGCAATCATTAGTAGTATGGGTATCAGAATTATGAAATTTGCAGTACCTTTTATTCTTAAGTTCTTCGGCCGATGGGATAGTATGATTCCCAGTCAACTTGATTTGACCCTTTTCTAGCAAGTAGTCAAATATTTTGTCGGCCTTAGTGATATCGAATCCGTACTTCACATCCCTTTCGGTACCTTTAACCTTTGCCCAAGGCATGAATTCATTGTTTTTCCAAACCCAGTCTACAGCAGCCACTTCTTCATCATTTTCATTCTCTGAATCATCGTTTTCACTTTGCAGGAAAATATGACTCTCTGCATTGTAGGCTTTCTTGGGCTTGAAGACTTGGTTGTATTGATTTTGAGCATCAATACTCGCCATCTTTTTAGCTAAATCGGCCATATTGTTACAACCAAAGCCGATTCTTTCTCTGATAGTAGGTATCAGTCCTCGAATTGCAATGCTAACCACTTCTGAATCTGGCAATGTCAAGGAATAGCACTGATTTTTCACCTCTCTGAATCTTTGGAGATACTGGCATCCAGACTCATTATTCGTCTGCCTTGTATCGATTAGGTCCACTAAGCCTTTTTCCAAAACTCCAAAGCCGAAATATTTATGGAACTTATCTTCTAAGTCATCCCAGCTTTGAATGGAGTTGGGTGGTAGAGATGAAAACCACGAAAAAGCCTAGCCAGATAGAGAGAGAGGAAACATTCTGACTTTGAGTGCTTGTTCATCACTGCGGATACATGGGTGTATGCCGAGTCTCTGAGTGATGAGTGATTGTCAACTAGGATGATGCGCATGTTCTTTGGCTTATGTTGTGCAGGTGTCGAGCACAAATACAGTGATCAAAGGCAAGGTGAAGGTCAAGTAGAGACGTGCCGTGTCGATGGACCGAGAGTGGCGAAGGGCGGATGTGAGGCTTGGACTGAGGGACCGGTGGCCTGAGGATCAGCTGTGGTGGCTGACAGCCTGGGACATCGACGAGCGAAGACTTGCGGGTGGACGGGGTGCACGGGCGGTGCATCCCATCTACGGCTCGGTTTGGTGGTTGAGCCACAGAAAAACCACCGAGTGGACGGTTTCTAGGTTTGGGCCTCAAAACCTGGGTGTTGATGGTTTCCGAGTTTGGGCCACAAAACTCGGGCTGAGGATGGTTTCCAGGTTTGGGCCTCAAAACTTGGGTGCTGCGGGTTTGCTGAGTTTGGGCCACAAAACTCAGGCGATAGTTGGCTGGTTTCCCGGTTTGGGCCTCAAAACCGGGGGTTGGCTGTGAAGACTGGTTTCCTAGTTTGGGCCACAAAACCAGGGGCGACGTCCGGGAAAAAGACAAGCATAGCGGTGGCGGCATGTGGCAGCAATCGGTGAGGTTGCGTCGAGGCAACGCTACCAGTTGAGCGGGCGTGGCCGTCGGATCACCACCTACCATGAGTTGGTCCAGAATAACCCTAGGGTTTAGCTGGTTCGCTCTGTAATTAGTTAGGGGTAGAGTGGGAATTAGAATTAGGATAAGTAGGGCGAGACACCCACCTCCCCATCTATCTCAGTCATTTGCTCTTTGCTTCTAGGGTTTTCTTGCTCTCCTAATCCCCTGCTGTAGCTATTGAGATCCGTAGAGAATCATACCTCTGTGTACTGAAGATTTTGAGGAAGTGAGACCGTATTCTAACTGTTGTAGCATGTGGTAGCCACACGGTTGCAGATCGATGACTTGATTCACGTTTTGGTTCGTGTTCTTCGCGTTCTTCGTTTCTCCGCGATTTTCCCGTCACTCGATCTCCCTCTCTACCGCGTCTTTGTGAAATCCGTTTGAATCAACTTGTTCTTTATAGTGAGGAGATCATTTCCACCGAAGGAATTCATCTAACTCCTCACGAACAAGTAGATCGGGTTAATTTCATTTTCATGGCGCTTTTTCATTCATACTCCTCCCCTTTCGATTTCCCGGTGTTTGAGTTGATTTGAGCGGATGATTTCTTGGGGATAGTCTCCTAACTACCTCGTGATCATCTTCTCCAAGTTTGGGAATGTGGGATTGAGTTTTGATTCGGATTTGGGAAGAGTTGTGTGAGGGGCGACCGAAATCGCTCTCACTGGAAGGTCGCGGACAGTCCGCCGTTCCTCCCGCGGACAGTCCGCGTGTCGGGGACTTGGCCAGATCAGTGGCCGCGGGTTCCTACTGTTGGTGTCCAGGTTGACCGGCGGACAGTCCGTCGTTGCAACCCGCGGACAGTCCGGGACTGTCCAGAGGTGTTTCAGCAACACTGTCGTTTTGTTCTTTTGACCGGCGGACAGTCCGCCATCTCCTCACGGATAGTCCGCGGTAGGGGCGGACAGTCCAAGACCTCAGGGTCGGACAGTCCGCGAATCGGCTGTGTGTTGCGTTTTAGTACATTTGCTCTCTCGGCTTCTTCGCTTGGTTTCCGGATGAAAGGACCGTGACGCCTAAGAGGGGGGCTGAATTAGGCAACTAAAAACTTCTACTCTAAACTAAGGCCTCTAATTTCCACCTAAACAAAACCTATGCAAAAAAGTGAACTATCTATTGTGCAACTAAGGTTTTGCTACGTGTGTTTGCTATCTCTACCGCAAAAGGAGTTATGCAACCTAGTTTCCAAGCCTATCAACTAGCAAAAGTGAGCTAGGAAAGGTAAAGCACATAAACAAGGTAGCAATGTAAATGCGGAAGCTAAAGAGTGTGGTAGAGATGCAAACTCCCATCGACGACTCCGGTATTTTTACCGAGGTATCGAGAAGTGCGCAAGCTTCCCCCTAGTCCTCGTTAGAGCCCCTCGCGAGGAATCCCTCGCAAGGGCCAAGCTCCCGGTCGGGTAACTCCGTGGATAGCTCCGGTTCTTCCCCACGTGCAAGTGGGTCTCCGGTTAAGCCACTCGAGACAAAGCCTCTCCCGGATGCTCTCCGCCGTCTTCACTATCAAGCTTCCGGCCGAAACGCCACGGGCCTTGTTCCCTTCGGTACACGGAGGCGGTCACACCACAAACTCGGTTGGTGTGATCTCACAAGACTACAAGCCCCGCCGATGTACAACCACGGTGCGTGCAAGCACCGATAGATGAGAGGTTTTCAACCTCACTAAACACTAGGCCTAACACCTAGAGCAAGCTGAAAGCGGTGGTCTAACTAGCTTAAGCACTTCGCAAAGCACCTCTACTAATCACCTAGTATATCACTTAAGCACTTTGGTGGCTAGAGCAACTAAATATGTGTTTCTACACTTCGTACACTTCCTTGAGCTCCAACCTCATTGTTTTGGCCGGCCATGGGGGTATATATAGAGCCCCAAGCAAATAGAGCCGTTGGAGAAAGTCATGGGCTTCACAGCGTGGCATCGGACGCTGGAGTCGTGACCATCGGAGCGTCCGATGCTCCTTTAACGGCTGGGTGCCGGCCTGGCACTGTGTCGCAACGGCTAGTTAGCGTCCGATGCCTGACCATCGGATGCGTCCGATGCCCATAGAGCCTCTCTGGAACCTTTCTGCATGGTCATCGGAAGCAGGGACTGTAGCGTCCGATGTGAACAACGGAGCGTCCGATGTTCGCTGTGCAGGTTTGCACAGTGTCACAGTCGCGTCCGATGCCTCGGTCTTCAGTGTCCGATGCTCGTGCTGGCGCTGACACAAGCTAGGGTTTGCCATCGGCGCGTCCGATGCCTAGGCAGGCAGCGTCCGATGCAGCGTCCGATGTCCCTTTCTTCTTATTTCTTCGCGTTTTCTTGCGCCGTCTTGGTTCCATTCTTGTGCCTTGGACTTTGCTTGATCTTGAGGGTCTTCTACTTAGCTTCTAATGTCTTGCTTGAGGTGTTGATCATCGGATCACCACGTCGCCTTAGTCCAAGTCACATTTGCACCCTATTGAACTACAAAACAGACACTTGCAAACACATTAGTCCAATTTGGTTATGTTGTTCATCAAACACCAAAATTCAAAGTTAAATGGGTCGAGGTCCATTTTCCTTACAATCTCCCCCTTTTTGGTGATTGATGACAACACAACCAAAGCAAGCAAATAATAGATACAAAATTTAAAAATGCAATCTACTTGCTAGGATGCAATGCAAAGGCAAGATCACATTATGCCAAAAGATACCAATATTGAAACACCACTTTTATAACTTATCTTGCCCTTGCCATTAAGTCCCTTTGTGGTATTATGGATTTAAGTCACCCACTAACTCCATAATCCACTTCCTCCCTTTCTTGGACCATCCCAAAGATATAACCAAAAAAATTTAAATTTTGGTTTTGGTTATTTTATTTGTTTTGGTTTGCTTTGGTCCCTCAAATTCTCCCCCTTTGGAATCAACCACCGAAAAGGAAGACATTAGTAGCACAAGGGAGGGTCAAGTTTTGTGATCCTTTTTATGTGGAGTGGAATTGATCACAAAACTTGACTCTTACATTATATAAACTAAACTCCCCCTAAGTTTATGCATACATATGGTGTATGTTAAAGCATATGCATAATTGGCAAATTAATGCACAAAGGAGTTTAATCTATATAATGTATGGAGAAAGCATACTAGAATCAAATCGAAATCAACATAATGATATCGGTTAGGAATACCACATGTAGATACCAATTAGATTATCACCACACACGATGCTTGTCTCTAGGGACTCCATTTTCCTTGCAATGAGACTACTACTCATGATAAACTTGAAAGTAGTGTTAGTCTCAAAACTTCCAAATTATAGAGTAAACTCCCCCTAAAAGTGTGCATACAAGTTTTAAATACTTGTAGGAGACTTGCATATTGACTTGTAAGGTCAAACTACCATTTTACAAGTTGACATCACTAGACATGTGACATCAATTGAAGATGGTAATTGGGGTAGTTTATCTACTATTTGGACTTTGGCACATATAATATAAAACAATTGAGAGAAGCTATGTGCCGAGCTCCTAAACAATTCAAACCATGTAGTTTGCTCCAAAGATGAGAGTGATACCGAGCAAAACTACCATATGATAAGCCTAGTGTATGCATGACAAAGGATTTAAACATGCGAATGCAATCCTAGGCAATGAGAGGAACTAGATGCTAAAAGAAATTGCAAGAATTTAAATCTAGTTACCTAACATGGGAAGGGGAACTTGGGTCCATAGTAGCCACTTACATGGCAATGACATGATCCAATGTGATGCACCCCATGATATGCACCCAAACTTTGCCAAGTCTCCAAATTCCCTGAAGTCCACTTGACTACTCACTTCCCTCTCGGGACCCAAACCTTTTTGGTGCTCTTCATGGTGGCGATAATGTCCTTTGGCACCCAAATGCGTTTGGCCCCATTGTTGGCTTGCTTGTTCACCTTGATGGCCACCACTTTGTCATTTTTCTTCTTCTTCAAGAGATAAGGTGTGGAGGCCTTCTTGTTCACCTTGTTGGTGTAGGTGTTGGAGAGCTTGCTTGTTTGCCTTTTGTTTTTCTCTTTCTTCTTTTCTCCCCCATGCTTCACCTTGCACTCATAGGACTTGTGGCCTTCCTTGTGGCAAACATAACAAACCACAGTTTGCTCCTCATCAAGCTTCTTCACTCCCTTAACGGTGTTATCTTGATGAGTTTGGGTTTGCTTTGTCTTGCCTTTTGCTTGAGTCAAGTCCTTGGAGAGGCGAGCCACTTCTTGCTTTAGTAGCTCATTCTCCATTGCGACTTCTTGTGTATATGTTTCTACAATGACATTCTCAACACAAGCTTGTTTGCACATGGGTGAGTCTAAATCAAGTAAGTCAAAGCAAGAGGTAGAGGCATCCTTTTTAGGCATATCAAAGATTGACTTTTCAATTTTAGGTGCCTCGGTGGGGTTTGCTCCGATGGCTTCTAGATGAGCAACTTTGTTAGTTAGTTCATCACAATGTTTGCACATGATTTCCATTTTAGCAAGCAAACTTTTGTAAGCATCTTGTGTGCTAGCTAACTTTGCTTTTAGTTTTTCATTTTTCTTAACAAGTTGCTCATCATTACTTGTGCTATCACATGTGCTTGTACTAGCCTCAAGTTTCTCAATTTTGTTAGATAGCTCAACATTCAAATTTGAAAAGATTTCATATTGTTCAAGCATAGCATTGTAGGCTTGTTGAGAGTTATCTAATTTTTCTTTTAAATCATTAATTTTCTTTTGTTGACTAGTACAAGCTTTAGCATAGTTGAGATTATCTTGCACAAGTTCATTATAAGAAGGAAGCTCATCATCACTATCACTATCACTATTACTAGAGATAGAACTAGAGTTACCTCGTGCCATAAGGCACATACGCGAGGAGCTTGATGATGAGTGCTTGCGGCCATGCCTCTTGTGATTGACTTCATCATCACTTGATGAATCATCCCATGTCTTGATGGTTGTGAGAGCTTTGGCCTTGCATCCCTTCTTTTTCTTGTCGTTGGGTGTGGGCTTTTGTTTTGGACAATCTTCCACAAAGTGCCCTTTCTTGCCACATCTATAGCATCCCTTCTTTCTTTGCTCTCTTCTTTGATTGGTGAAGAGGCAATCTTCTATTGTGATGGGCACACCCTTGACATTGAGCTTGTGGATCATCCTCATCACTCCTTTCATGAGTTTGATTGTTTCTTCTTCGTCTAAGGAGGAATCGGATGAGGTGGAGGCTTGATCATCACTTGATTCTTCATCATCATCATCCTCTTCTTCATCTTCACTTGAGGAGCTTGAGCTTGTTTCTACTTGCTTCTTGCCCTTCATCTTTTTGTGCCCATCACATGTGAGAGCAATGATTTTGCTTGATGAAGTGGCTTCTTCTTGACCCATTTTGCGTGACATCTCAAATGCCACCAATTTGCCAATAACAATGGTCGGGGTCATGGTGCTCAAGTCCTCCATGTTGTGAAGGATGTTGACGATGGTTGCGTACTTGCTCTTTGGAAGCACAGAGATGATCTTCCTCACAACATCCGCATCACCTAACTTTGTGATTCCTATAGAGTTAAGCTCATTGATAATTAGATTCAAACGCGAATACATATCACGAACAAGCTCATTATCATTCATTTTAAAGGAATCATAGCATGATTTAGCTAGATGATGTTTTTGCTCTCTAACATTACTTGTACCATCATGGAGCTCATGGAGTTTTGACCAAATTTCATGAGATGTTTGCAAAGTAAAAACTTGGTTAAACACATCCATACTAAAAGATTCAAACAAGCAATTTTTAGCTCTAGCATTGAGATGAATTTCTTTTTCATCACCCGCAGTAGGCTTCTCGGGATTCTTAATGGGTTTCATCCCGTCGCGGGTGACTCTCCAAACACCTAGATCAACAGCTTCTAAAAAACAAGCCATCCTAGCACTATAGTAGGGGAAGTTAGTGCCGTCAAAGTGTGGAGGCCTAGAGGTATCCATCGCAACCTCTATTAGGGGCGTCGGCTTGAAGGCGAAAGAGTCCACAAGAGAGCCAACCTTGCTTTGATACCATTTGAAAGGACCGTGATGCCTAAGAGGGGGGGGTGAATTAGGCAACTTAAAACTTCTACTCTAAACTAAGGCCTCTAATTTCCACCTAGACAAAACCTATGCAAGAAAGTGAACTATCTATTGTGCAACTAAGGTTTTGCTATGTGTGTTTGCTATCTCTACCGCAAAAGGAGTTATGCAACCTAGTTTCCAAGCCTATCAACTAGCAAAAGTGAGCTAGGAAAGGTAAAGCACATAAACAAGGTAGCAATGTAAATGCGGAAGCTAAAGAGTGTGATAGAGATGCAAACTCCCGTCGACGACTCCGGTATTTTTACCGAGGTATCGAGAAGTGCGCAAGCTTCCCCCTAGTCCTCGTTGGAGCCCCTCGCAAGGAATCCCTCGCAAGGGCCAAGCTCCCGGTCGGGTAACTCCGTGGATAGCTCTGGTTCTTCCCCACGCGCAAGTAGGTCTCCGGTTAAGCCACTCATGGCAAAGGCTCTCCCGGATGCTCTCCGCCGTCTTCACTATCAAGCTTCCGGCCAGAACGCCGCGGGCCTTGTTCCCTTTGGTACACGGAGGCGGCCACACCACAAACTCGGTTGGTGTGATCTCGCAAGACTACAAGCCCCACCGATGTACAACCACGGTGCGTGCAAGCACCGATAGATGAGAGGTTTTCAACCTCACTAAACACTAGGCCTAACACCTAGAGCAAGCGCAAAGCGGTGGTCTAACTAGCTTAAGCACTTCGCAAAGCACCTCTACTAATCACCTAGTATATCACTTAAGCACTTTGGTGGCTAGAGCAACTAAATATGTGTCTCTACACTTGGTACACTTCCTTGAGCTCCAACCTCATTGTTTTGGCCGACCATGGGGGTATATATAGAGCCCCAAGCAAATAGAGCCGTTGGAGAAAGTCATGGGCTTCACAGCGTGGCATCGGACGCTGGAGTCATGGCCATCGGAGCGTCTGATGCTCCTTTAACGGCTGGGTGCCGGCCTGGCACTGTGTCGCAACGGCTAGTTAGCGTCCGATGCCTGACCATCGGATGCGTCCGATGCCCACAGAGCCTCTCTGGAACCTTTCTGCATGGTCATCGGAAGCAGGGACTGTAGCGTCCGATGTGAACAACGGAGCGTCCGATGTTCGCTGTGCAGGTTTGCACAGTGTCACAGTCGCGTTCGATGCCTCGGTCTTCGGCGTCTGATGCTCGTGCTGGCGCTGACACAAGCTAGGGTTTGCCATCGACGCGTCCGATGCCTTGGGAGGCAGCGTCCGATGCAGCGTCCGATGTCCCTTTCTTCTTGTTTCTTCGCGTTTTCTTGCGCCGTCTTGGTTCCATTCTTGTGCCTTGGACTGTGCTTGATCTTGAGGGTCTTCTACTTAGCTTCTAATGTCTTGCTTGAGGTGTTGATCATCGGATCACCACGTTGCCTTAGTCCAAGTCACATTTGCACCCTATTGAACTACAAAACAGACACTTGCAAACACATTAGTCCAATTTGGTTATGTTGTTCATCAAACACCAAAATTCGAAGTTAAATGGGTCGAGGTCCATTTTCCTTACATCGGACTTCTCGTTTGGCCCTAGAGTTGATCAAGGAACCTCTCTAGGTATCTTTGCTACTTGTTAGCATAGGTATTTGGGGATTTCTCGACGTAACCATCTATCTACGTTCGGGACTTGGTTTTTGAGGGTCAAACTTGTGCCGGTGTTTTTGGCGTTTGGTTCGATATCACCTTGTGGTGCCTCGCTGTGATTCTAGGGAACATCCACCCTCTTCCAAGGGTCGTGGGCATCACGGTTTCGATCGAAGCTCTTAGGGTTGATTTTGGGGACAAAAGGCCAAAGTTTCGAAAGAGATTTTTGTCCTCCCATTCACCCCCCTCTGGTCACCTTGCTATTGCATTCTCGGTCATTCAATTGGTATCGGAGCAGGTTAAGGATCTTCCACCTTAGTCGGTTCCAGATCCACAGAAGGCGACATGGATCGCGGCGTGGGCAAACCGTCGTTCTTTGATGGGACGAACTATGCGTATTGGAAGATACGCATGTCGGCCTATTTGCAGAGTATTGGTGCTTCCATTTGGGATATTTCCAACTCTGCCGATTATGTGGTCTTGGCTGCTCGTGTCACTCAGCGTCAGATCGATGAGCACGATGCCAATAGCCGAGCCCGTAATGCTCTTTTCTCATGTTTGAGCATGTCTGAGTTTGATCGCGTTTCTCACCTCGCTACGGCTCGGGAGATTTGGGCTACCCTCATGCATTTCCATGAGGGAACCTCTCAAGTCAAAACCCATCTCTACGAGTCGTTCAAGCGAGAGTATGAGAACTTTCAACATATGCCTTGCGAGAGCATAGAAAGTTTATTCACTCGCTTTCAGGTGATTGTCAACAGGATGAGGGCGAACAAGGAACTGTTGCCTTTCGACGATCATGAGAGAGCTTTGAAGCTTTTGCACACTCTTGATCGGTCAGTGTGGGACTCGAAGGTTCAGGCGATCATCGAATTGCCTAACTATGAGACCCTCACTTGTGACGAGCTCTTTAGTAAGCTCAAGTCCAGTGAGATTGACGCCATGGCGAGGGCTTCTTATGAAAATCCTTCTGGCCCGTCGATGGCTTTGGTTTCTGGCTCTTCTGCTAACCCCTCTGGAGGCTTTGCACTTTCTTCTCTTCTTTCTGTCATAGAGGAGCAGCTAGAGTTCATGGGGGATGACGAGTTGGCTTTGCTCGCCAACCGGTTCTCACGGTTCCACAACAACCGCATGAACCGTCGCCGCGGAGGAGGACGCTCGGGATGTTTCGAGTGCGGCGACCCCAACCACTTCATCGCCAATTGCCCAAAGAAGAGCAAGCAGACCTTCGGCAAGGCGGATCATGGGCACAAGTATGACTCCGGCAAGCGCAAGGAGAAATACGTCCCCGCGAAGCACAAGCGGAAGGGCGGCTTCGACAAAGAGTACATCAAGACGAAGTACTTGGAGAAGGCTCAGGGTGAGCAGCGTGCGTTCTTCGCCACGCTCAGCGACGTCGACGACTCGAATGACGACTCCGCTGCCTCAAGCGACGACAAGTCCGAGAAGAAGAAGAGGATCGAGGACAAGCTGAATGGCCTTTGCTTCTTCGCCGATGACGAGGGCTTCTGCACCATGGCCCTCAGCAAGGAGGTCGACGCGCGAGCTGGAGGACACTCCTCGGAACGACGACGACGACACCTCCCAGGTATCTCAGACCCCCGACGAGCTTTCTGCTGAGGTCGAGAAGCTTACTGTCGTGCTCCTTAGTCAGGATAAGTTGCTTAGGCGTGCTGCTAGAGAGCGCAAGGAGTTTAGGCAGAAGTGGGAGGATACGGTGAAAGAACTTGAATCCGTCAAGTCCACCGTAGTTGTTACCGAGGAGGAGGAGTGTGAGATGTGCTCCACACACATGACTGACCTTCTCACTTTGAGAAGCAAGTATGATGTGTTGGTAGGAGAGGTGGATGAGCTGAAGGCGAGATCTTTGCTGTTGGGTGCGTGCAAGTCCTGTGCAGGCTTGCAATCTGAGTTGGCAGAGAAGAATGCCAAGATTGTGTCTCTTGAAGAGGCCAACTCGGGTAGCACATGTGTGGCTAGGTGTGTTCTTTGTGAGGGTTTGGAGATGGAGATCGCTAATGTGAAGCATGACAAGATGCAAACCGAGGAGGAAAACACATACCTTCGGACCATCTTGTCATGGGTGTCTAGCAGTGAGCCACAGCTCGGGATGATGATCTCCCAATTCAAGCGAGCTGCTAGAGGCCCAGGTGTAGGTTTTGCTCCGGGTGTTGATGTGTCATCTTTCGGCAAGATTGGAGAGTCGAGTGGTCTAAACCCATGTGAGAAGCCCAACTCCACCACTACTCCCAAGCTTACCAAGATTCCACCCAAAGAGCCTCTCAAGCCTAACACCAAGGATGGGGTCTTTGTTGAGCCTCCGAGAGCCCCACCCAAGAAACAATCATGGGCTCCCAAACCAAACCACCTCAAGAACAAGCTGGACACCATGCCACCCATCCAGAAGGAGCTCATGCCACAGAAGGGCAAAGTGATCCACACCCACTACCGTGAGTACCAACAACCCCCTTTGAGAGCGGTGAGATACCACTGTGAGCACTGTGGGAGAGATGGTCACTTGAGTGAGTTCTACTTTCGGCGCAAGAGAGAGGCGCGCCGTGCAAAGGAGATGAACAACACGGACATGTACCATCCTTTCCATGATGTACATGTGCCAAATGTTCAAAGGCGTGTTGTTAGGCCTAGAGGTCCAGAACCTCAAGTTCCTAGGTCTAAGCAGAGGAGAGGACGAGCCCGGCGGGAGCCTGCAGTTGTAGGCTATGGACCCCGTGACGGTGGCTTTATTGTTGAGCGTTTTCCCCCACCGCGTTTTGAGTATCGCGATGGACGCTCTTCCCTTAGCGGACCACGTTTTCCTCAACGTGGTGATCGCTCTTCCCGTAGGCATGCTAGGAATGGTTTTTCTGCTAACCGTTCTTTTGAGCAGCCGGCCCAACACCGGTATTCCCCTTACTTCACTAACCCCAGTGTTGGACCGTATGCTCACCCTATGTCTTTTTATTGATGTAGGTAAAACGATTGGAGAACATTTGGTTGGTGGACTCCGGTTGCTCGAGGCACATGATCGGAAATGCCAAGTGGTTCTCCAGTCTTAGTCCGGTCGCCGAAAAGGAGTTTATCACCTTCGGCGACAATAGTAAAGGTAAAGTGTTGTCTCGTGGGTCGGTGCGAGTTAATGAGCACTTTGTGTTGCGCGACGTTGCTCTTGTTTCTAACTTGCATTTTAACCTTCTTTCTATTTCGCAACTCTTTGATGACGACTATGAGATTCGTTTTAAGCCAAATCTCAGTCGTATTTTGGATCCTCAGGGCAATCTTGTTTGTGGGATTTCGCCCTTTGGGAAAGTCTTTCGTGCAGATTTCTCGGAGTCGTTTGGAGTTTCTCGTTGTCTTTTGGCTGGACCTTCCTCCTCTGATCTTTGGAAGTGGCATAGGAGACTAGGACATTTCAGCTTCGACTTGCTTGCAAGACTTAGTTCACTTGGCCTAATCCGAGGATTGCCCAAGTTATCCATGGAGAAGGATCTTGTTTGCCATTCTTGTAGACATGGGAAGATGGTTGCCGCTCCCCACCATCCAGTGACTGAGGTCATGACCAAGCGCCCTGGAGAGCTTTTGCACATGGACCTTGTTGGTCCGTTCGGGTGAGCTCGGTTGGGGGGAAGTGGTATGTGCATGTTGTTGTTGACGACTTCTCGAGATATTCGTGGGTTTTCTTTTTAGCTGAGAAAACTGAGACTTTCTCTTTTGCTCGCAATCTGATTTTGCGTCTTCAGAACGAGTTCCCTTTGAACTCGATGCGAGCTATTAGGAGTGATAATGGTTCCGAATTCAAGAATTCGGATTTTGAGAAGTTTTGTAACTCTTTAGGTTTAGAGCATCAGTTTTCTTCCCCCTGCACACCGCCACAGAATGGTGTTGTAGAAAGAAAAAATTGGACCCTTGTAGAGATGGCCAGGACGATGCTCGATGAGCATAGGACTCCTAGGCGAAATTGGGCCGAAGTTATGAGCACTGCATGCTACATTTCCAATCGCATTTTTCTATGACCTTTCTTGAAAAAGACCTCTTATGAGTTGCGTTTTGGGAGACAACCCAAAGTGAGTTATTTTAGAGTTTTTGGTTGCCACTGTTTTATACTTAAGAAAGGCAGCTGTGATAGAACCGACCAATTTATACCGGATTAAGCACCGAATCCCCGCTTTCACAGAGATTACAGGTACTTAAGCTCGTACAAACCCGGTAGTCCAGAAATCTCGAAGGATTTCAATCATTCAACAGTAGCGAAGATCGTAATAGATTAGCGTACATGTCCACGAGGTACATTTAGTTCGCACATAATTCAAATACATTGGAGTTCAATAGTTATTACAAACCATAGTTCGAATTTCGAAAGCGGAAGCAACATAGTTTTAAACATAAGTTCTCAGTTCACAATACAGTGCCATTGCCTGATCAGTCCACAAAATCATCAGGAGAGGATAAGAGTTGACCATCCCCATGGTCTAGTCACCACCCTCAATGGGGCACAGACAGTTCTCGCAATAGCCGAAGAAGCATTGCCCATCTGCAACAACAAGGGAATAGAACCCTGAGTACGAGAAGGTACTCAGCTAGACTTACCTGTCATAAACCAGAAATAAACGACACCAAGAAGTATGCAAGGCTGTATCTGGGGTTGGCTATACTTACTCTTTTGCGTAAAAGCATTTTATTAATTAGATAATCATCATTAGAGTATTAGCCGTCAATTTAAGTAATCCACCTGATTAACTAGATTTGCACCTGATCTAGAGCAAACACTTGGCTAAATAATCAAGCAAGAGTGACTATTTCATCAATAGCCTTGCAGATTAAACATCATAACCATCTTTAGTTCCATAAGTTACTACGGTAACACATGCCCAGTCAAGTTACTCACTAACCAGGAGCGATGGTGATTATAATTGATTCCTATCCAGCTGGGGACAAAGATGTCGCACACTCGCCCGATCACACCTTGCCAGGCAGCCGTCGGCGACCACTTCAGGAAATTCGAGAACACAACGCGCGGGACGGTCATGGGCCCTTCAACACCGGGGGTTATCTCAATGCCAGGTCGCTCAAGCTATAACTGCTCACGGTCATGCCAGGTCAATCAGGCCCCGCCTGTCCACGGACCATGCCAGGTTGCTCAGAATAGTTGCCCACGGTACATATAAGGCCCTGGGTGTTAGGCGTCAACATCTCCATCACCGGCTCGAATAGCCCTACTCGGCTTCACGGGAGGTACTCCGACCTACTCCATTAAGTGATTGACGCGTTCAAAATGACTGAGGTGTGCATTCGTCGGGTCCTAATCGACACAGACGGGAGACTACTAGCACACAGGACCCATGTCTTACTGCTCCTACATCCCGCTCGGTCTCAGATTAATTATCCCATGGTTATCTCCATGATAGCACGAGGCTAGTCATGATCAGTATCCACCTATATGCGGGAGACAGGAAATCACCCGACTTTTACCGGCCTAAGCAGGCTAAGCAGAAACGAGCCTAGACTTAACAGGGATATTAAGACAATAATTGTAGGTGGACAAGGATAAGTACTTAATGCAGCAATGGTGTCACTCAACTCCTATAACCTAATGCAACAAACATATCAGGTTAATTTTGTAATTGCATTGCAAACCATAGGAGTGGGATGCTCCGGGGCTTACCTCGTTCAAAGTCGGAGGGTCGATGGTCGCAGCACTCAGGCAGGTCCTCGACGTCTCCTTCTTCGGTCCTCTCGTCCTGGGTCTCCTCCAGACACGGCTCCTCCGGTGGCAGGTTCTGGACTTCCACTACCGACCCTGTATGATGCATAACACGTATAAGTAATATGAATGCACATGGAATGCATTGGAATGCAACATAGAACAAGATAACTCAGGAGATAAGCACATGTCATCTACTAAGATAACTCAGGAGATAAACGCATGTCATCTACTAAGATAACTTAGGAGATAAGCACATGTCATCTACTGCGTTCTCTTCAACAAGGTAGTCAACATCAAACTAGTGATTACAAAAGACCTTAACATCCAACCAAACAATTAACCTACCTAATTAGCTGGTTAGGATTTACAATTACCACAGCAAGCACTTTACTTAATTAATTTATTCTCCCTTAATTGCTTGCTGAAATAAATCCATTTAATCAAGCCTATAACAGCAACCCATCCTAGACAGCTTCAGAAAAATCTACAGAAATTACTGGAAGTTAACAACACATAATCTAGGCTTCTGTCCAAATCTCAACCCATTTGGACTTAAACTCCATCCTCTATGAAAAAGACAAATTCTACCATGAAAAGGTGCTTTGAACTACACACCCTAACAAAAAGTGTCAAACAGCAGATTTCCCATTTTTTTACTGAACTTCTTAGCACAAGAGCAGTGTATAAAAATTCTCAGGTTCATATTCATCATATTTTAATTACTACAAATTAAAAAAAAACAACATTTCATCACTTTAATTGCTACTGCCAAAAAATTCCACAGAACAACATCATATTATATTTTTCCTAGAAACTATTCATCAATACAAACCTACCAAAACAAGAATCATATTTTTCTTAGCAATACACAGATTACTATGTATTTAACAAGATTCCAGCCTAAACATGAATTAAATATATCTACACATAAATCTATCACAAATTGGACATATTATATTTTTCATGCATAGAACTCATCACAACAAACTTAACAAAACTTATTTCACCTTTTTAGCATTTACAGAACTCAAGATATGAATTAAACAAGCTAATCAAGCATTTCTGAAATCTAATTAAACAAAACCCTGAAAACCCCCTTTAACCTAAACTGCTACATGTACCCAAACTATTGCACCCATGACACTAACAGCCGGGACCCGAGCCACTAACTGGCGGGACCCCGGGTCAAACCGACCCCACCTGCCAGCCACACAGAAGCAGGGGAAGGGTTGACCACGGCAAAGCTCGCCGGCGGCGACCCTCCCAGCGAAACGGACCTCACCATTCTACTCCACTCCTTCTTCCGCACCCAACGGTACCACTCACAGGCCTAGCGTACACACGGGTCGAGCTCGCCGTCGACCATGGCGGACACGGCGGCGCGGCCATGCTACGCCGGCCGGCTCCGGTCATCCCGAGCTAAACCAACTCTCGATTCCTACTTCGGCGACCTTCACAACCCTAACCCGAGGCTCAGAAGCCAGGGTTCTCACTCCGAGCATCCGCGACCATGGCCATGCCGACTCTGGCGACCATGGCGAGCGGCGGACGCGGCGTACCGTCCCTACCAAACCCTAATCGGCTAAACCAACACCACCAACTTCTTCTATGGGTCAAGGCGACTCGTGAACGCTAGCTTGGACAAACGGACAGGCACGGAAAGGGGGTTGGCCACGGCGGACCGAGCTCGCCGGCCAAGGCAGACACGGCGGACGCGGCGTACCATGGTCACCAAACCCTAATCGGCTAAACTATCGCCTTCTACCTCTTCCACGAACCTCACTGACCCTCGAACATGAGCTAGGGCGACACGAAACCACGGGAAAAAGGTCGGCCATGGCGAGCCGAGCCCGGCGGTCATGGCGGCCATGGCGGCGGCTCATCCCGGGGCTTGCCTAGGGTTTCCTACGGGGCGCTAAGGGTAGCAAGAGGTGCGGGGGCTCACGGCGAAGCTTTGTGGTTGGTTCGGCTTGCGGCGAGGCGGCCGGACGGCGGTGAACGGCAGCGAGCGCTCTGTTTTTCCCCCTTTTCCGCCCGAACGCCGGCGAGAGCGAGAGAGACAGAACGGAGGGAAGTGGAGCGGCTTCGGTCAGTGCGGGGGCGAGCTGTTGACTTGAGCTCGCCACGCCGCGCGCGAACGCTGGCTCGGCCGGGCGTCGGGCGCCACGCGGCGGCCAAGTTCTGGCGCGGTCGGCCATGACCACGGCCGATTCAAACTGAATCGCCGGGTTCAGGCGCTGATGGTCGACTGATGACCGGATTTTGGACGCGATTATCTCCTAATCCACTCGATGAAACGCTAAACCACTTGTTCCATTGAGTAGAGCTACATGCCGACTACAACTTTGGTTACAAGATCAAGCTTTGGTTCGGCCTAGATTGCTCTTAGAAACGCTCCAAAGATCACTAAGCAAAACTGTTTCGGCAGTTAGGACTTAGAAGAATTTTACTAAGTCTAAACTCCCCCATTTCTGCCTTGTGAGTCCTAAAACACCTTGTTAAACTCATTTTCATGAGTTGGTCCTAAAACAACTTTTGTTCTACTCTAAATTCTACACACTTTTGGTTAAAGGCCCACAGCCATGCAAAGCTTCTATCAAGGAGGTCTCAGTTAGTCAAACAAAAGGACTCCTAGGGCTCTATTAAGGCATCTAGGGTTAGTGACTTGGTTAGCCAAAATGACCAACACAAACCGAGCTTCACTTTGACTCCTCAACAAGGTTCAACTACTTAGGAGACTCACACATTCCAAAAGCAAGTCAAACAAGCATCACACCAAGCATAACATTACAAGCCAACACATGAAAGACACTTTACAAAAGAATGCAACATGTGATGATGATGCTTTGTGCTTATGAGATGTCAAGTTATGCATTTAGGGTTGCTTAACACCAGGGGTGTTACAGCCCTCCCCTCCTTAAAAGAATCTCGTCCTGAGATTTAAGTTACTAACCATTTCTTATAAAAGTGTGGGTACACCTCTTTTAGATAGTCTTCCGTTTCCCAAGTGGCATCTCGGTCATCTTGTTCATTCCAAGACACTTTATATTGCTTCACTATTCTTTCGCGAGTTACTCTTTCCTTTTCATCAAGTACCCGATACGGTTCCACTGAGTAAGTGAGATCGGACTGCAACTTGATGCTTGCCGGTTGTACCTCTTCTTCTAGAATTCGAAGACATTTCTTTAATTGTGACACATGGAATACAGGGAATATAGCCTTCAAATGTTCAGGTAGCTGTAGCTGATAAGCTACTTCTCCCCTCCTTTCCACAATCCTGTACGGTCCCACAAATCTTGGCGCTAACATCCTTTTCACGCCAAAGCGTCTGACACCTTTCATGGGTGACACTTTCAGATACACATAATCGCCTTCGTTAAATTCAAGCGGTTTCCTCCTCTTGTCTGCATAGCTCTTTTGTCGAGACTGCGCAGCTGCCATATGTTGTTGGATTATTCTAACTTGTTCTTCTGCTTCGTTAACAAAATCAATTCCATAGTAACGACGTTCTCCCGGTTCAATCCAATTCACCGGTGTCCTTCACCTTCTACCATAAAGAGCTTCAAAAGGTGCCATCTGTATGCTTTCTTGACAACTATTGTTATTTGCAAATTCAGCTAAAGGTAACCATTTCTCCCAAGATCCTTTTGCTGAAATCACACAGACTCTCAACATGTCCTCAAAAACTTGATTCACTCTTTCAGTTTGTCCTGATGTTTGGGGATGATAGGCAGAGCTACGGATTAGTTTGGTGCCTAATTCCTTTTGCAATCTCTCCCAAAACGGTGCAGTAAACTGCGATCCACGATCCGAAACTATGACCTTGGGTATACCATGTAGTCGAACGATTTGATTGATATAAATCTCCGCATAGTCCGGTGCTCGATAACAGGTTTTGACTGGAATGAAATGAGCGGTCTTGGTAAGACGATCAACTATCACCCAAATTGAGTCATTTCCTTTCTGGGTGGTTGGTAAACCGGTGATGAAATCCATACCCACTTCTTCCCATTTCCACTCGGGTATTGGTAACGGTTGAAGTGTTCCGGCTGGCTTCAGGTGAATAGCTTTTACTCGACAACATGTGTCGCATCTGGCTACATATGCGGCAATCTCTTTCTTCATCTTGGTCCACCAAAATCTTGGATGCAAATCTTGATACATCTTAGTACTTCCAGGATGAATAGACAACTTGGATAAATGAGCTTCATCCATGATCCGGTTTTTGAGTTCTCTGTTCTTAGGCACTACTATGCGCTTGTCAAACCATAACACTCCTTTATCATCAATCCGAAAATGTTTTACTGGTTCAGTTGCAGTCTTCAGCCTTTCCTTGATATGATAAATTCCCTTGTATGTTTTCTGCCCTTCAAGAATCTGATCGACTAGGGTGCCTTGCAGCCTGATATTGTGCAGAATCACAGGGTGTACGAGACTAAACTCGTCTTCTAGTTGTAACCTCAAATTGTTGCAGTGTGATTTCCGGCTCAAAGCGTCGGCCACCACATTTGCCTTTCCTGGATGATAATGTATTTGCAGATTGTAATCCTTGATTAGTTCAAGCCATCTTCTCCGTCTCATATTCAGTTCAGGTTGAGTGAAGATATACTTGAGACTCTTGTGATCGGTGTACATGTTACAGACGTTACCAAGCAGACAATGTCTCCAGATTTTTAGAGCATGCACCACAGCGGCTAACTCTAAATCATGTGTAGGATAGTTAATCTCATATTTCCTCAATTGGCGTGAAGCATAAGCAATCACTCTGCCTTCTTGCATAAGAACACAACCTAACCCAATCTTCGACGCATCACAAAAGACATCAAAAGGCTTCTCGATATCTGGTTGAGCTAAGACAGGAGCAGTGGTCAATAGTTTCCGCAAGGTACGGAAAGCTATTTCACACCCTTCTGTCCATTCAAACTTATGATCCTTCTGGAGCAAACTTGTCATTGGTTTTGGAATCTTAGAAAAGTCACGAATGAAATGATGATAGTATCCTGCTAATCCAAGAAAACTCCAAATCTCACCAACTGAAGTAGGAGCTTCCCAATCCATCACTTCTTGTACCTTACTGGGGTCCACAGAGATTCCTTCTTCTGACAGGATATGACCAAGAAATTGTACTTGCTTCAACCAAAACTCACATTTGCTAAACTTAGCATAAAGTTTATGTTCTCGGAGCCTCGTCAAAACAACCCTCAAATGCTCCGCATGATCGTCCGGGTTTTCAGAGTATACTAGAATGTCATCAATGAACACCACTACAAACTTATCCAATTCCGGCATAAACACTGAATTCATCAAACTCATGAAATATGCTGGGGCATTTGTCAATCCAAAAGACATGACAAGATACTCATATAGTCCATATCTAGTCGAGAAAGCAGTCTTTGGGATATCTTGCGGTCGGATTCTGATCTGGTGATACCCCGATCTCAAATCGATCTTGGAAAACACCTTAGCTCTGGATAACTGGTCAAACAGAATATCTATTCGTGGCAAAGGATACTTGTTCTTGACAGTCACGGCATTGAGCGGCCGATAATCCACACACATACGTAGTGACTTATCCTTCTTCTTGAAAAACAATGCTGGGCAACGCCACTCGGATATACTAGGTTGAATGAATCCTTTGTCCAGAAGTTCCTTAATCTGGGTTTTAAGTTCAGCTAATTCATTGGGCGGCATACGGTAAGGTCTTCTAGAGATTGGTGCAGTTCCAGGTAACAGTTCAATTGCAAATTCCACTGCCCGCTAGGGCGGTAATCCTGGTAATTCATCTGGGAAAACATCCGGGAAATCTCGGACGACTGGAATTTTGGACAGGTCTTCTATAGATAAAGTGCAAGATAAATCAACAAAGTCAGCACCCCGGGGAAGAGAGATGCGTAACTTGGTATTTGTCCTTCCATCAGATAAGGTAAGAACCCTATTTGTAGTGTCTAACACCGCATTCCACATACTCATCCAACTCATCCCTAGGACTACATCCATACTTAGTCCTGGCAAAACTACTAAATTAGCTCTGAATTTGTGCCCTCCAATGTCGATGGTTGCATTACAAACCATCTGCCTAGATAAAACGCTACTCCCCACGGAGCTTACTCGAAACCCATAATCCATTTCAGACACCTCTTGATTATGTTTTTGTGCAAATGCTTTGCTCATGAATGAATGTGATGATCCAGTATCAAATAAAACAACTGCAGGATGATGGTTAACAAGACACATACCGGCAGTCACGGGCTCTCCGGCTCGAGCTTCTTCAGTAGTCATGTTGTCCAGACGTGCGGGATAGTTAGCTTGTTGCTTCTTTGGGTGAGAGCAATACCTTGCGAAGTGCCCCTCTTGGTTGCAATTGTAACAGGGTACCCAAACCAAAGGTTTCCCTCCGGTTGAGCTGCCCTGACCTCCACGAGCTTGGGTAGCAGCTATCTTGTATGGCCTTCGATTGCGCTGAGCTTGCGGCTGACTTTTCTTTTGCGGCGGCCTGAAACGTGCCCCAGACGCTGGTGGTCGATACTGGGATCGTTGAGCTGGTGGTCCCCTAGGTTGAGATGGTCCTGAATCAAAGGCCCTCTTCCGGGCCTTACTTGCAGCATGCTTATTGTTGTGATTCTCTTGGATCAAGCAATCACTGATAAAGTCATTGAAGACTGCCCGGGAAGATGTACCCACAGACTTTCCCATTTTGGTCTTCAAACCTCTCTTAAAACTAGCAATCTTTTTAGCATTTGTGTTCATGAAGTCTGGAGCATAACGTGACAAAGAGTTAAACAGGTGATGGTACTCGGTAACAGATCAAGTTCCCTGCGTTAAGCTCATGAACTCTGCCACTTTCATCTGAGTCAGGAATGGCGGAATATAGTGCCCTCGAACAGCTTCGGTGAACATCCTCCAAGTGACAGGAACGTTGGCAGGATAGGTGGTGCGGTGATGCCCCCACCAAATCCCGGCTGGCCCTGCAGCTGGTGCGCGGCATACTCTGCCTTGAGCTCCTCTGTGAGCCTTAGCAAACAAAACTTTTGTTCCATGGTATGCAGCCATTCTTCTGCCCCTAAGGGTTCAGTAGCTTCCTTGAAGATGGGTGGCCTAGTATCCAAGAAATCCTTGAAAGAACTATACTGATTTGGCTCGGGACGCGGTTGACCGTGCGCCAAATTCTCAGGCAGCATAGCTTCAATATTGCGCTGGCTTCCCAGGAATTGGGCGAAAAGCTGCTCGGGAGTGGCTGGTGGAGGAGGTGGTGGATTGCGATTGTCCCTGGGGTCCTCATTTCCACCACTACCGCCAGCTCCACTACAAGTTGTCGTCATCTGCATGTATTCATAGCAAGTGATCATTAGGCGGAGTTGCAATTACTGTAGAGAACAATAGATCATGCTAACTGAATTCATTCGGAAAATGAATTCGCCAAACAATCACAGAGGCATAATAAATTTCAATCCACATCGCAGCATCACATAATAAGATCGCTTAATACATATCATGCAAAACGCCAACATAAACATCCATAGTTTTGCCCATACATATGGGACTTTCCAAGGTCTCACACCACGGGCACATAAGAGTTCACTACTCATGCTTACATCCAACCCATAACAAAAGCAAAAGATGGGGCTTGCCAACATACATAAAAGATCGTTAGGCTCTGAACATATGATCTAGACTACTCTCTAGCGATGTCACCATCGTCGCCACCCTCATTGGACACATCTAAAGAACCACTAGAAGAGCTACTCGGATCCGGGTCCTCCTGTGGAAAGATAGGATTCCTCTCATTCTCCCTACGGTGGATCTCCTCGTGCAGACGGTCATTGTAGTCCTGCAGGTGGTGAAGTTGCAACTCTAGGTCTCCCACTCGCAACCTCAACAGCCTGTTCTCCTCTGAAGCGTGTATGCCCTCAAGGCAAACACCTCGGAGCGACTCCTCAGTCTCCCTCATGATCAAGGCTAAGAAGGTAGCAGACTCCTGCTGAACACTGAGCTGATGAGCGGTCTCCTGCTCTCTCTGAAGTGCCTGGTCCTTCTCCACAGTCATGTGAGCTAGCTGTGTGGTGAGGAGGTCTATCACTGTAGCATGCTCCTCCTGCCTGCGATGCTGTGCAGCCATCTCCTCACTAAGAATATGGTCCAGGTGATCATAGCTACGCGATAGGCATCCATAAGTAGCCATGAGTGCAGCCATAGCACTCCCGGCTGGTCCTGTACAATGCTCCCTCTCAAGCGAACTGGCCTCAAGAACTGCGGCTCCTGGCTGACGCCACACTGACTGATGATGGTCCTCCATAATATCCCGGAGAACGGTGTAAGCAACTCTGTTGGCTCCATCCCATGGGGTCTTCCCCTGCAACGTGAACACCCGGCAGCACCAGACGTGATCCTGGTCATCACGGCTAGGCACGTCAACCTCCACCGTGTACATATGGCGATCCTTCGAAATCTGCACGCGGTGCCAGTCGTACTGTGGCTCCTGGCCTTCCTGGTATCCCACCAAGTGCAATACCCTCCAAAGGATGGTAGGCATGCCGAACTCATCTAAGAAGTCCTTCGATCCTTCGGCGGTCCATGGTCCCAACATGTAACTAGGCCTCTTGCCTCCGGTTGACTTACGAGTTGTGCGCTTGGTACGGGCCATCTGTAAGAAGTTTATCCACACATATTTTCATTAGTTGGAGAACAACTTTTATTAGGAAAACGGGACGGATAACATAAGGAAGGAAGTAAGATTAATGCAAGGTTATATGATCATGATGCATGCACGAAACATACGTCCTCATTGTCTAACAAGCTAACGGCTAGATGGTGGCATACACGTTCACTCATAGCGTTAACTAGACGTACTATACGTTCGCAAGTTAGTGTACCTGCAGAAACTAATTTCAGCCCTGCCCACAGTATGAAAATCATGCATTGCTGAAATTAAATCTAATACTAACTCAGGTGCACACCCAGTATACACGTAAGCAGTATATGCACCCATTAGAATAATATTACTCCCACAATTAAGTACCTTCACACATGCGTTGTGTGTAACAAGCATACATGTCGGTACCATTCAAGCACTCCCCTAGATTGGCGGTTGTCCAATCATGCTCTCACAACTCGCTTATTACCTTGGCGTAGAGGCAATTGATCCATACATTACTATTCCGAAGAATAGCACCCATACAATTTCACCCTTGCCGTATGGACGACAGAAATAACAGAATTTAAATATGATGCACGACCCCCAAGTTAGTACTTAAATAGCCACCTCAAAACCTACTGGGCATAAGGACTTGATCATTGGCACACCTTAAATATTATCAATAAGATTTTTCAAACCCTATTATAGTTTATAAGTTTTTAGCAAATAAAATTTGATTTTGAAAATACGATTTTTTTCAAATACACTCATGAACAGTAATGCCAACCATGCTCCGATGCTAGCTGTGACAGAACCGACCAATTTATACCAGATTAAGCACCGAATCCCCGCTTTCACAGAGATTACAGGTACTTAAGCTCGTACAAACCTGGTAGTCCAGAAATATTGAAGGATTTGAATCATTCAACAGTAGCCAAGATCATAATAGATTAGCGTACATGTCCACGAGGTACATTCAGTTCGCACATAATTCAAATACATCGGAGTTCAACAGTTATTACAAACCATAGTTCGAATTTCGAAAGCGGAAGCAACATAGTTTTAAACATAAGTTCTCAGTTCACAATACGGTGCCATTGCCTGATCAGTCCACAAAAGCATCAGGAGAGGATAAGAGTTGACCATGCCCATGGTCTAGTCACCACCCTCGACCGGGTACAGACAGTTCTCGCAATAGCCAAAGAAGCATTGCCCATCTTCAACAACAAGGGAATAGAACCCTGAGTACGAGAAGGTACTCAGCTAGACTTACCCGTCATAAACCAGAAATAAACGACACCAAGGAGTATGCAAGGCTGTATCTGGGGTTGGCTATACTTACTCTTTTGCGTAAAAGCATTTTATTAATTAGATAATCATCATTAGAGTATTAGCAGTCAATTTAAGTAATCAACCTGATTAACTAGATTTGCACCTGATCTAGAGCAAGCACTTGGCTAAATAATCAAGCAAGAGTGACTATTTCATCAATAGCCTTTCAGATTAAACATCATAACCATCTTTAGTTCCATAAGTTACTACGGTAACACATGCTCAGTCAAGTTACTCACTAACCAGGAGCGATGGCGACTATAATCGATTCCTACCCAGCTGGGGACAAAGATGTCGCACACTCGCCCGATCACACCTTGCCAGGCAGCCGTCAGCGACCACTTCAGGAAATTCGAGAACACAACACGCAGGACGGTCATGGGCCCTTCTACACCGGGGGTTATCTCAATGCTAGGTCGCTCAAGCTATAACTGCCCACGGTCATGCCAGGTCAATCAGGCCTCGCCTGTCCACGGACCATGTCAGGTTGCTCAGAATAGTTGCCCACGGTACATATAAGGCCCTAGGTATTAGGCGTCAACATCTCCATCACCGGCTCAAATAGCCCTACTCAGCTTCACGGGAGGTACTCCGACCTACTCCGTTAAGTGATTGACGCGTTCAAAATGACTGAGGTGTGCCTTCATTGGGTCCTAATCGACACAGACGGGAGACTACTAGCACACAGGACCCATGTCCTGCTGCTCCTACATCCCGCCCGGTCTCAGATTAATTATCACATGGTTATCTCCATGATAGCACGAGGCTAGTCATGATCAGTATCCACCTATATGCGGGAGACAGGAAATCACCCGACTTTTACCGGTCTAAGCAGGCTAAGCAGAAACGAGCCTAGACTTAACAGGGATATTAAGACAATAATTGTAGGTGGACAAGGATAAGTAATTAATGCAGCAATGGTGTCACTCAACTCCTATAACCTAATGCAACAAACTTATCAGGTTAATTTCGTAATTGCATTGCAAACCATAGGAGTGAGATGCTCCAGGGCTTGCCTCGTTCAAAGTCGAAGGGTCGATGGTCGCGGCACTCAGGCAGGTCCTCGACGTCTCCTTCTTCGGTCCTCTCGTCCTGGGTCTCCTCCAGACACGGCTCCTCCGGTGGCAGGTTCTGGACTTCCACTACCGACACTGTATGATGCATAACACGTATAAGTAATATGAATGCACATGGAATGCATTGGGATGCAACATAGAACAAGATAACTCAGGAGATAAGCACATGTCATCTACTAAGATAACTCAGGAGATAAACACATGT
Organism: Coix lacryma-jobi var. lacryma-jobi; assembly: GCA_009763385.1. Lineage (NCBI taxonomy): Eukaryota > Viridiplantae > Streptophyta > Magnoliopsida > Poales > Poaceae > Coix > Coix lacryma-jobi. The sequence goes on from CM019829.1 coordinate 96,738,766, forward strand.
CATCTACTAAGATAACTCAGGAGATAAGCATATGTCATCTACTGCGTTCTCTTCAACAAGGTAGTCAACATCAAACTAGTGATTACAAAAGACCTTAACATCCAACCAAACAATTAACCTACCTAATTAGTTGGTTAGGATTTACAATTACCACAACAAGCACTTTACTTAATTAATTTATTCTCCCTTAATTGCTTGCTGAAATAAATCCATTTAATCAAGCCTATAACAGCAACCCATCCTAGACAGCTTCAGAAAAATCTACAGAAATTACTGGAAGTTAACAACACATAATCTAGTCTTTTGTCCAAATCTCAACCCATTTGGAGTTAAACTCCATCCTCTATGAAAAAGACAAATTCTACCATGAAAAGGTGCTTCGAACTACACACCCTAACAAAAAGTGTCAAACAGCATATTTCTCATTTTTCTACTGAACTTCTTAGCACAAGAGCAGTGTATAAAAATTTTCAGGTTCATATTCATCATATTTTAATTACTACAAATTAAACAAGAAAACAACATTTCATCACTTTAATTGCTACTGCCAAAATATTCCACAGAATAACATCATATTATATTTTTCCCAGAAACTATTCATCAATACAAACCTAACAAAACAAGAATCACATTTTTCTGAGCAATACACAGATTACTATGTATTTAACAAGATTCCAGCCTAAACATAAATTAAATATATCTACACATAAATCTATCACAAACTGGACATATTATATTTTTCATGCATAGAACTCATCACAACAAACTTAACAAAACTTATTTCACCTTTTTAGCATTTACAGAACTCAAGATATGAATTAAACAAGCTAATCAAGTATTTCTGAAATCTAATTAAACAAAACCCTGAAAAACCCCTATAACCTAAACTGCTACACGTACCCAAACTATTGCACCCATGACACTGACAGCCGGGACCCGAGCCACTGACTAGCGGGACCCCAGGTCAAACCGACCCCACCTGCCAGCCACACAGAAGGAGGGGAAGGGTTGACCGCGGCGAAGCTCGCCGGCGGCGACCCTCACGGCGAAACGGACCTCACCATTCTACTCCACTCCTTCTTTCGCACCCGACGGTACCACTCACAGGCCTAGCGTACGCATGGGTCGAGCTCGCCATTGACCATGGCGGACACCGCGGCGCGGCCATGCTACGTCGGCCGGCTCCGGTCATCCCGAGCTAAACCAACTCTCGATTCCTACTCCGGCGACCTTCACAACCCTAACCCGAGGCTCAGTGTGACGGAACGACCCTAATCCCATGGCCCACGTGTCCCTGTCAACCTCTGACAGCCGAACCCATGTTCCATGTGATTAAGATCTGTTCGCCACCGGGCTACATCAGTGCCCAATGTCCGCAGGATCATCTCACAATTCTGTTACAGCATTTCATACTTTTACAAATAACATCGGAATAAAGAGCGGAAGACTTAATTAATATTAGTTTTACAAACCGAGGTTTCAATGAGGTAAGGAGTACGATTATTACAAACCATTGTTCAGGAAATTCAAAGTAGACAACGTAGCGGAAACAATAACATAAAGGTACATGTAACACCCAGCCCGAGGGTGCACATTTACTCATCAGCCTCATCGGCCTCTTCCTGGACGAAGGTCACGCAACAGGGTGCGAGACACATCGGGGTCTCAGGCATACCTGCAACATGGGTAACAAACCCTGAGTACGGGGTACTCAACAAGACTTACCCGACTAAAGAAAAAGAGAGAAGACTCAGGAATGAAGGCTTAGGGTAGTCAAGGTAAGGCTTAAGCAAGATCAAGTGTTTTGCAGAAAAGCATTTTTGTAAACTTTATTTTATTTTGAAAGATTCAGTATTCCTCAATTCTTCATCATTCATGATTCATTTTACATTTCAAAACATTCCTAGTTGAGAACCACTCTCCGTTGACAGTCAGTGGACCAAGTCTCCATAACCGAGGAGCAACGTTAATCCGGATAAATAATACTCAGCTGAGGATTCCTATCCACACTGCATATGTAGCACCCAAGCTTGCATATGTCAACTCGTCTACCACGATTCCTCCAAGATTGGGCCCGGTCCTACGCCACCCGGAAGTACAGTACACCACTCCAATCCGGGACTTTAACCCACGTGGGTACATGCTACTTCCGCCATCTCTCCACTCCCAGTGCGCGGTTGTCGGTCCAATAAAGGATTCCTCGGAGCCAGAGCTTTCCGTAGTATGTGAATAGTTACAAGTCTTGACCAGCAGGCCCCCATACGGATGGTCCCTAATTTTCCAGCCAGAACTATACCTTGGTCATATCTCACCCAAGCGTAATAGTCCTGTCAGTTTTTCAACCCTGTCCCGGTCGGTGTCAACTGTTGAGTCCCGGACTACAACATGACGGCACCGTACGCTCGGACAACCTCTCCACGCTATTGACTAGGTACGGATCAGGTAACTAGCCAGTAGACGGGAGTAAAGCCAAATTCCCATAAACATTCTTAAAGTGATCACACTTTTGAAATTGGCATTTTTATTGCAAATCTATTGAATAGCATTGCTAAGCATTTTGCAAATAGTTTTGAAACAAGGGTAAGTGTATCTTTTGGTGGGGGTAGATAATGCAAGTAACAGGTCATCACACAACTCCTACTACCTAATGCAATAGTTTAACTCAAAACATTTAAAGAAAACATTTATAAAAGCAAGGTAGGGTTAAATGCACCGGGGCTTGCCTTGGACGGCAAAAAGAGCAGACTCGGGGTAGGTATAGGTGTCGGAGCTCGGGGTCGCCTCGGGAGTTGGTTCGTCAACAGCGGCCTCGACTCTGGTACCTTCTTCGTCAACTATACGGATGCAATGATGAATGCTCATGAGAATGATGATATGGACTTAAGGTGCAAGACAATTCCACTGATTCTAGATTACTCTTAGGCAAGGCATAATCGAAATCTAGGTTGAGCATAAAAGGTAACCATTTCTTCCTTAAGCAATATTGATTACACTAGACCTTATTATAATTATCCTAAGCATCAACCAATCATAGCATTACAACCATCATAGACCAAAGGGTAGGGGTCTATGAACATCAATCAATCCAAAGATCACATCATCAAACACTTAATACCAACCCTAATCCATCCTTTTCTATTTTTCTTAATTTATTTAAAAAGGTCATTTTATGAAGTTGCTCCAAAAATTACCAAATTAATCACATAAGTTCATTAAGGCATAAACAGATGGCAAAACAAATTTCATAATTTTTGAAGGTCATTAAGGTGCTCAAATAATTCCAGACATTAATTAAGAAAAGGCACTATTCAGCTATTTAAATAAATGCTCAAAAATCAACTTGCTCCAAAAGACTTCAAAATTTTACCAGAGACTCAGGAAGGCATAACTAGCACATAAAAATTTATCTCCAGATTTTTGGAGTTATAAATCACTCTCCAAAAATACCAAAACCTCCATTTTTCAATTAAAAGGGGAATTTTAAATTTTCAATTCTTTGCACAAAACTCAAGTTTCATATTTTTATAAAATACTTCAAAGCATAAAGAGTCTACCACAAAAATTTCAGAATTTTTGGATGCACACAGAAAATCATACAAAAAAGAGAAAACAGAACACTATTCACATTTCTCAGAAAAAGAAAAGAGCACTGTGCTCCTTCTAAGCAGGGCTCGGCGAATCGCGCGGGGCTCGGGCGAATCGCGCGGGGCTCGGGCGAAACGGGCTCGGTCGAGACGGGCTCGATCGAGACGGGAGCGACTGCTTCGTCCGAGGCCTGGCCCGGAGGCTCGGGCGAGACGGAAACCAAGCCTCCGTCCGAGGCCTGACTCGGGCGAAGCGGACTCGGGCGAGACGGAAGGCTCGGGCGAGACGGAAAAACAAGCCTCCGTCCGAGGCCTGACTCGGAGGCTCGGGCGAAACGGAGTGGAAGCAGAGGCCGGAGGCTTCGGGTGCTTACCACGGGTCGGAGGCAGGGCTCGAGGGTGAGGCTCGACACGTGCTCGAGGGTGAGGCTCGAGGTTGAGGCTCGAGGGAGGAGACGACCGCGGCGGCGCTCCGGCGATCCGGCGATCCTGCTCAACACACGAGACCGCAAGGGCCTGGTTAGAGTCGCACGGAACCGAGGAAGCTGACACAGGGGTCAGGGGAAGGTATCCGTGACCGGAGAGGAAGTATTTGGCGAACCCGAGTTCACCGGCGTTCCGTCGGAGTTTGGGAAGATGGAGTTACGCCGGGCGATTGGAGGCGGGGAAGGTGAAATTGAGGGGTGGGAAAGCTTCACGAGCTCAAGGCGGAGCTTTCGGGCTAGATGGTTGAGCGGCGGAAGCTTTGGAGTGCTCTGGCCACGGCGGCGGGGTCGAGTGCGGAGGTCCGGCTCCGTCGGGCCTTTTATAGCCGCGGCCAGGGGACGGTAGAGAGCTCGAGGGTGGGTGGATAAGCTCGGCGGACGCGTGCGCTCTCGATTGCGCGCAGGCGGAGGCGATGGCGTGCAGCCGGGGCTCGGGCGCAGGCAGCGCCGGCGATGGCCACGCGGCGGCGACGCGCTGGAGCAGTAGGGGACGGGAGCGGGGGTCAACTGTGCGCGTGCGGGTGCGAAATGATGGTGGCGACAACGGTGGCAGGTTGGTGGCGCGTGGGCAGCAGCCGTATGCGCTGCAGGCGCAGCGCCGGCGCCATGGCCGGGGCCCCCTCTGCACTGCGCCGGCTAGAGGTAGGGGACGAACAGTGCTAGGCTTAGGTTTTGACTTTTGCGGGTTTCTGAATTTTGCAAATTTCTCCCAAAATTTGAACTGTGCGACAAAAACTCAAAATACCAAAGTTGCTCAGAAAAATGAGATCTACAACTTTGTCAATATGAACATTTTCAAATTCCAAATAGTTTTTGAACCATAATTAAAAACAGAAAAGGGGACACTCTTCCAATTTGATTCAAATCAAAATTACTTTGGATTTCAAACTGAAACTTGAAAATCTTTATATATGAAAGTTGTTCCATTTGTCAAAACCTACAACATTGCTAATATACACTTTTTCTGAAACTCAATATTTTTTGAATAAATTTTGAAAACTCAAAAAGGGACAAAAACTGGAGTTTGAATGGATTTGAAATTACTTCAAATTTTACATAGAAACTTTGAAATTTGTAAATACCAAAGTTGTTCCTCTTGATCGGATTCACAACTTTTCTTTTTGAACCAACTCAAAATTTTGAATTTTGAAAAAGTTATCAAAAAGGGAATAAATCCAGGATTTGGGAATTTAGGGTTTTGCGAAAGGAAAAACAAATCAAAACTGATTTTTGAACTTGGATCAATGCAACAAACATCAGGGCACTAGATTTGAACAAGAATTACATGGAACTAGGCACAGAGGTGAAATTACCATTTTGCCCTTATAGAGAGAATTGGGCTTTTAGGGTTTTTGAAAAGGGAATCAAAGCATAGCAATTAAGTAATCCAAATGCATCACAAAAATGATTAATGCTTAAGATGATGACATGTCAAGTTAATTACATTAGTAACACCAGGGGTGTTACACTCAGAAGCCAGGGTTCTCACTCCGAGCATCCGCGACCACGGCCATGCCGACTCTAGTGACCATGGTGAGTGGCGGACGCGGCGTACCGTCCCTACCAAACCCTAATCGGCTAAACCAACACCACCAACTTCTTCTATGGGTCAAGGCGACTCGTGAATGCTAGCTAGGACAAACGGACAGGCACGGAAAGGGGGTTGGCCACGGTGGACCGAGCTCGCCGGCCATGGCGGACACGGCGGACGCAGCGTACCGCGGTCACCAAACCCTAATCGGCAAAACTGTTGCCTTCTACCTCTTCCACGAACCTCACTGACCCTCGAACGTGAGCTAGGGCGACACGAAACCACGGGAAAAAGGCCGGCCATGGCGAACCGAGCTCGGCGGTCATGGCGGCCATGGCGATGGCTCATCCCGGGGCTTGCCTAGGGTTTCCTACGGGGCGCTAACGGTAGCAAGAGGTGGGGGGGCTCACGGCGAAGCTTTGTGGGTGGGTGGGCTTGCGGCGAGGCGGCCGGACGACGGTGAACGGCGGCGAGCGCTCTGTTTCCCCCCTTTTCTGCCCGAGCGCTGGTGAGAGCAAGAGAGACAGAACGGAGGGAAGTGGAGCGGCTTCGGTCAGTGCGGGGGCGAGCTGGCGACTTGAGCTCGCCACACCGCGCGCGAACGCTGGCTCGGTCGGGCATCGGGCGCCACGCGGCGGCCAAGTTCTGGCGCGGTCGGCCATGACCACGGCCGATTCAAACTGAATCGCCGGGTTCAGACGCTGATGGTCGACTGACGACCGGATTTTGGACGCGATTATCTCCTAATCCACTCGATGAAACGCTAAACCACTTGTTCCATTGAGTAGAGCTACATGCCGACTACAACTTTGGTTACAAGATCAAGCTTTGGTTCAGCCTAGATTGCTCTTAGAAACGCTCCAAAGATCACTAAGCAAAACTGTTTCGGCAGTTAGGACTTAGAAGAATTTTACTAAGTCTAAACTCCCCCATTTCTGCCTTGTGAGTCCCAAAACACCTTGTTAAACTCATTTTCATGAGTTGGTTCTAAAACAACTTTTGTTCTACTCTAAATTCTACACACTTTTGGTTAAAGGCCCACAACCATGCAAAGCTTCTATCAAGGAGGTCTCCATTAGTCAAACAAAAGGACTCCTAGGGCTCTATTAAGGCATCTCGGGTTAGTGACTTGGTTAGCCAAAATGACCAACACAAACCTAGCTTCACTTTGACTCCTCAACAAGGTTCAACTACTTAGGAGACTCACACATTCCAAAAGCAAGTCAAACAAGCATCACACCAAGCATAACATTACAAGCCAACACATGAAAGACACTTTACCAAAGAATGCAACATGTGATGATGATGCTTTGTGCTTATGAGATGTCAAGTTATGCATTTAGGGTTGCTTAACACCAGAGGTGTTACAGCAACCTGGACAAATTTGAGTCTCGTTCTTCTGACAATGTGTTTTTGGGTTATGGCGCTCATACTCGTGCTTATCGTGTACTTAACCTTGACACTAACCGAGTCATGGAGACATCCGATGTCACCTTCGATGAGACCATGGTTTGTCCTTCTTCTCATTTTGAGCGTGCAGGTGATCATGAGGTTGGCGAGCCTCTTTTCGATGATGAAGAAGAAGGTGCTGAAGGGATGGATGACCCAGCACCTCCTCCACCTTCTATGCCGCAAAGTGCGGCTTCTACTACGACTCACGGCCCTGATCCCTCTTCTTTGACTTGGGGCCGTGGGATCCGCCACCTCGAGCGGTACCTTTTGTACCCGAGGAGGCACCAGCTGCTGTTGAGGGGGAGGCCACTTCGGCAAGGGAGGCACCACGACACATTCAGCGCCAACACCCGCCTCAGCAGATGATCGGTAGCATCGGTGAACGTGTCACTCGGTCAAGGTCACGACAAATCTCTCACTTTGCTCATTCTGCATTTTTTGCTGATTTTGAACCCCGAGATGTTGGACACGCTTTGACGGATCCAGATTGGGTCAATGCCATGCATGAGGAGTTAGAAAATTTTAAAAGGAATCAGGTTTGGGTTCTAGTTTCTCCTCCCTCTAAGTGTCACCCAATTGGGACAAAATGGGTTTTCAAAAACAAATAAGGAGAGGATGGCCATGTTGTAAGAAACAAGGCCAGACTTGTAGCTTAGGGGTATAGTCAGAAGGAGGGGATAGACTATGAGGAGACATTTGCTCCTGTAGCTCGTTTGGAGGCAATTAGGATACTCTTGGCTTTTGCTGCATCCAAAGGTTTCAAACTTTTTCAAATGGATGTCAAGAGTGCCTTCTTAAACGGCTACATAGAAGAGGAAGTGTATGTGAGACAACCCCCCGGTTTTGAAAATCCCAAGTTTCTAAACCATGTTTTTAAACTTCACAAAGCCTTGTATGGTTTGAAACAAGCCCCTAGAGCCTGGTATGATAGGTTGAAAACCTTTTTGCTTGCTAAGGGTTTTAAAATGGGATGTGTGGATAAAACGCTCTTTCTCCTCAAGAAAGGCAATGATACTCTCTTGGTCCAGATTTACGTGGATGATATCATTTTCGGTGGTTCTTCTCACGCTTTGGTTGCCAAGTTTGCAGATACTATGAGCAGGGAATTTGAGATGAGCATGATGGGCGAGTTGACGTTTTTCCTCGGATTGCAAATCAAGCAATCTCGAGAGGGAACGTTTGTGCACCAGGGTAATTATACCAACGATATCCTGAAGAAATTCGATATGGGTGAGGCCAAGCCTCTTCCAACACCCATGTAGACCACGACGGCCCTGGATGCGGACAAGGAGGGAGAAGTAGTGGACCAGAACGAGTACCGGAGTATGATTGGGTCGCTGCTGTACCTGACGGCGACACGCCCAGACATCCAGTTCACGGTGTGTCTCTGTGCGCGATTTCAGTCTTCACCGCGCACCTCTCACCGTCAGGCAGTCAAGCGCATTATGAGGTACTTATGCTTCACACCTGAGTTTGGGATTTGGTATTCTGCTTCCTCCACCCTCTCCCTTTGCGGTTATTCCGATGCCAATTTTGCTGGTTGCCGGATTGAGCGCAAGTCCACTTCTGGGACTTGTCAGTTTATTGGTTCTTCTCTTGTATCGTTGTCTTCTCGCAAGCAGTCTAGTGTCGCCCAGTCTACCACGGAGGCTGAGTATGTTGCTGCGGCTAGCTGCTCTTCCCAGTTGCTTTCGATGATGGCCACTTTGCGTGATTTTGGTCTGAGCTTTTCTCGCATTCCTCTGCTTTGTGATAGCATGAGTGCTATTAGCATTGCTAAGAACCCCGTGCTGCACTCTAAGACCAAACACATTGATGTGCGCTTTCATTTTCTGCGAGACCACTATGAGAAGGGTGATATCGACCTTCGCCATGTCAATACTCATCATCAGTTGGCTGATATTGTCACCAAGCCTTTGGACCAATCAACTTTTGCTAGGTTGAGAGGTGAGCTTGGTGTGTGTTTCCCCTTTTAGATGGGGGAAACATTTTGACTCTTGTACTATAAACTGACTTTGTGTTTTTTAGTTGGTTTCTTCATGCATCTTTGCATTTCATCTTGCATATTTACATTCAGAGCTTCATGTATATAATCTGAAGAATGTAACTATGCTTTGTATAGTCTTTGCTCCGATGCTTTATAATGATGCTATAGCTTATGCTCTTTCTGATCACTGTTACATGTTGTGAGCGGAGCTATTTTATGAATGGTGAATCTGATTAATGAACATAAAACTTGAAAAATGTTCACCATTGAGATTTGCAACTAGCATGTGTAGAATGTGTTGAAATCACTTGTGCTCTTCCTATATGCTAGGTTGCTATATCTCTAGTATTGAGTCATTCACTTGCTTGGTATGTTCATATTCTGTTTAAAATCTGAACCAAGTTAAGTGAATTGGAAAGATCGAGATGGGATTGCTTGTCAGCACATCACAGTTTCGAGACTGTTTCTCATTGCACTTTGAGTCAAACTTGAGTTGTGTAGTGTATGACCGAAACTGTTGCTTTAAGCTTCTGATTGCTACTGCATAGGCTTCGCACAGTTGAAAAGTTAGGCAATGACAAGCTTTCAACCTCTCGTAGTCACATGCTGAAATTTGAACTTGTGTAATTTAACCGCTGCAACTCTGATAAAATTTGGATACACAAGTCTATGTTTCATTCTATAGCATGATGAGTGAACTGTGCTAGGGGTAGTTCACCTTGTATACATGTTGAGCACTTGTTTGACTTCCTGTCTATACATGTCTCGTGCTATTTTGATGGTGAATACCTTTTTGGCTGAAAACTGCTCCTTTTTACTCTCTTGTTCATATTTCGTATCTGGTGATTAGTTTGAGCCTTTGCTAGCTTCTTATGGATGTTGTTGATTCATCGGATCAGAACTGAATAGAGCATCCTTGCACTCTCTTGATTATATTACTGAAGCTGCTAACTTGCATTTTAACTCATATGCATTTTTGGAGGGAGATTTTCTGTCAAGGGGGAGAAATTTGAGTGCTCATGCACATTTGATGGTGCATTTTCAACTAAAGGGGAGAAAATTTTGACAAATCATGTGTTCCCTCCTGGGTTGTGTGGTTGTGTGCACTATTGGAGGGGGAGTTTGCTAGTTGTGTTGAGCCTTTGCCTCTTTCTTGAGGGACTAGCAAACATTTTTAGCTCTTCAATTGGTTTTCAGCTCTTCAATTGGTATCGAACTCATATGGTTTTTGAGTTGGTAACAGTTGGTATCGAGCTTCCTCGCTAGCGGTGTTGAGCCCGTTCTGCCTCTTCTTGAGGGCTAGCTCTGTTTTGCTTGATTTTCAGTTGATTCTTCAATTGGTATCAAGTTTTCTTGCTAGCGGTGTTGAGCCTGTTCTACCTCTTCTTGAGGGCTAGCTTTGCTTTGCTTGGTCGTGTCGAGTCGTTGCCCATGTCTTTGGGGACCAAGTTGTCTTGCTCTTTCCACTTGACCTTCTTCGGCTTTGCTATGCTTTTGGGTCATTTGGTCGAGTACTCTCTCCTTCTTCCTTCCTTCTTCCATTCCATTATGATTTGTGTTGGTAGTTGACAATGCACTCATCAAGGGGGAGATTGCAGATACATGGGTGTATGCCGAGTCTCTGAGTGATGAGTGATTGTCAACTGGGATGATGCGCATGTTCTTTGGCTTGTGTTGTGCAGGTGTCGAGCACGGATACAGTGATCAAAGGCAAGGTAAAGGTCAAGTAGAGACGTGCTGTGCCGATGGACCGAGAGTGGCGAAGGGCGGATGTGAGGCTTGGACTGAGGGACCGGTGGCCTGAGGATCAGCTGTGGTGGCTGACAGCCTGGGACATCGACGAGCGAAGACTTGCGGGTGGACGGGGTGCACGAGCGGTGCATCCCATCTACGGCTCGGTTTGGTGGTTGAGCCACAGAAAAACCACCGAGTGGACGGTTTCCAGGTTTGGGCCTCAAAACCTGGGTGCTGATGGTTTCCGAGTTTGGGCCACAAAAGTCGGGCTGAGGACGGTTTCCAGGTTTGGGCCTCAAAACCTAGGTGCTATGGGTTTGCTGAGTTTGGGCCACAAAACTCAGGTGATGGTCGGCTGGTTTCCCGGTTTGGGCCTCAAAACCGGGGGTTGGCTGTGAAGGCTGGTTTCCCGGTTTGGGCCACAAAACCGGGGGCGACGTCCGGGAAAAGGACAAGCAGAGCGGTGGCGGCACGTGGCGGCAATCGGTGAGGTTGCGTCGAGGCAACTCTACCAGTTGAGCGGCGTGGCCGTCGGATCACCACCTACCATGAGTTGGTCCAGAATAACCCTAGGGTTTAGCTGGTTGGCTCTGTAATTAGTTAGGGGTAGATTGGGAATTAGAATTAGGATAAGTAGGGGGAGACACCCACCTCCCCATCTATCTCAGTCATTTGCTCTTTGCTTCTAGGGTTTTCCTGCTCTCCCAATCCCCTGCTGTAGCTACTGAGATCCGCAGAGAATCATACCTCTGTGTACTGAAGATTTTGAGAAAGTGAGACCGTATTCTCACTATTGTAGCGTGTGGTAGCCACACGGTTGCAGATCGATGACTTGATTCATGTTTTGGTTCGTGTTCTTAGCGTTCTTCATTTCTCCGTGATTTTCCCGTCACTCGATCTCCCTCTCTACTGCGTCTTTGCAAAATCCGTTTGAATCAACTTGTTCTTTATAGTGAGGAGATCATTTCCACTGAAGGAATTCATCTAACTCCTCATGAACAAGTAGATCGGGTTAATTTCATTTTCGTGGCCCTTTTTTATTCATACTCCTCCCCTTTCGATTTCCCGGTGTTTGAGTTGATTTGAGCAGATGATTTCTTGGGGATAGTCTCCTAACTACCTCGTGATCATCTTCTCCAAGTTTGGGAACGTGGGATTGAGTTTTGATTCAGATTTGGGAAGAGTTGTGTGAAGGGCTACCAAAATCGCCCTCACTGGAAGGTCGCCGACAGTCCGCCGTTCCTCCCGCGGACAGTCCGCACGTCGGGGACTTGGCCAGATCAGTGGCCGCGGGTTCCTACTGTTGGTGTCCAGGTTGACCGGCGGACAGTCCACCGTTGCAACCCGCGGACAGTCCGGGACTGTCCAGAGGTGTTTCAGCAACACTGTTGTATTGTTCTTTTGACCGGCGGACAGTTAGCCATCTCCTCACGGACAGTCCGCAGTAGGGGCGGACAGTCCGGGACCTCAGGGCCGCACAGTCCGTGAATCGGCTGTGTGTTGCGTTTTAGTGCGTTTGCTCTCCCGGCTTCTTCGCTTGGTTTCCGGACTTCTCGTTTGGACCTAGAGTTGATCAAGGAATCTCTCTAGGTATCTTTGCTACTTGTTAGCATAGGTATTTGCGGATTTCTCGACGTAGCCGTCTATCTACGTTTGGGACTTGGTTTTTGAGGGTCAAACTTGTGCCGGTGTTTTTGGCGTTTGGTTCGCTATCACCTTGTGGTGCCTCGATGTGATCCTAGGGATCATCCACCCTCTTCCAAGGGTCGTGGGCATCACGGTTTCGAACGAAGCTCTTAGGGTTGATTTTGGGGACAAAAGGCAAAGTTTCGAAAGAGATTTTTGTGCTCCCATTCACCCCCCTCTGGTCGCCTTGCTATTGCATTCTCGGTCCTTCAATCACCGATCTCTCCAATCTGGACCAAGAACTGGGTTATATGCTCCATGGTTGATACTAAACCAGTTCCTGTAAACTTGGTAAAATTAGGAATTCTATATCTTGGAGGAAGAACAACCTGATCAAACCATTCTGGATACGACTTTTTGTAACCAGTTATTATAGATTTCGGCGTCAAGCCGAATTGCTTTTGAACCAGGTCAGTTACCTGATTCATCAACTAGTCCATCTGATTCACGGCTTTTGGTAGCCGATGTTTTGCCCCCCGAAGGCATTGCCATTATACCCCGGATTTTCCTGAGCATCCAAAGTGTAAAAGTCAGAGACATAATGATATCCCTGAGGGATATCACCAGATGCTACGTTCCCTTGATATGGTGGTGTATTGAAATCTCTCGTGATGCGCCTTGCCTGAGGAGCTATTTTTGTAGCCGATGAGTACATGTTATTACTCATAATCGGCTGTTGCACTGGCTGTGGCATCATGCCCCCAGGGCTAATCATCATCTGGTTCCCATTGCCATTTGGACCATTGATCTGAGGTCCATTAGAAGTTCTAGCTCCTTGATTGTTCCCAATATTATATGCTGGATCTCTTCTATCGCCACTTATGTTGAAAACCTCTTTCATGGCATTTGTGAGGCTGTTGAGAAAAGCCTCATTGTGGTGCATCAAAGTGGACGCCATTGCCTTGCTGATCACTTCTTGCATAGCATTATGCTCGACTTGAACCATTGGATCAGCATGACCATCAAAGACCACTCTCGGAAGATGGGTTTTATGAACGACCTTTTTATCCCTAGTCTTGCCGAAACTCAGTAAGCATTGGTATCAGTATTGATCAATAGCCTCTCCTATTAAGCGCTGAGTTTCCTCTGGGAGGTCCTCCATCTTCACGTGCAACACTTCATCATTGTCAAATTTCAAGATTCAGACGATTGTGTCCCACCAGGCGTGCCAAAAGAATGTGTTGACTCAAAATCTTGGTCGAGTGCGCCAACACACTCGGAACACGGTCCTCAGAGGGGTACGGAGCGAATCCTGACCTCCTGGACCTTCAGCAAGCGGTGGTGCCAATTGTCAGCAGAATCGACTTCGGGCGTGCCAGTCAATTTGACCTGTGATTGACAAGGAGAAGAAAAAGATCATCAAATCATGGAACCTGCCGGTTTGGTGCCAGACAGTTCCAGATTATGCGGCTCTGATATAGCCATTTGTCTTTAGGATATTGACTACAAAGTCAACTCCCATAAGATTGTATGTAAAATGATGAAAAAGGATATGAAGCATAACGGCTATAACATGGATGAGATAAATATTTATGATAAACAGACAGCCGATAAGCTTAAGAGACATTAATAGATAAAGATCTATATGTACTTTCAAAAGGCATAAAACCAACGTATTGGCTAAATGCACGAGCAGTTCTATTCGTTAACAGTGGGGTGTCTCCATGCAGCCGTAATAACAAATAAATCGATAAAATAACTTAAACATCAACAGTGGGGTGTCTCCATGCAGCCTTGATGATGGTCAAGCTAGATCACGTCTCGTACATAAAGTAGATCCATTGATTCCAAACCACTTAAAAGAACATATTATGAAGAGAGCATAACTGGATCAGTTATTTCAACCGATACAGGGTCCATGAAGCACGAACAAGATCTACCCGATAAAAACATGATTTGATCTAAGACAAACAGAGTCAATCTATCATATATATCAGTGGGGTTCAGAAATACAGCCATAATAGATATGCTAGATCAAATCTATCTATTCTTGAACCACATCACGATTTTATCGGATATCTCGAACGCACAACATGTAACAATCAAGATTGACGAAAATAGTCGATGAGAAGCTTATATCGGCTATTCCCTCTATTATGAGCGTAAAAATCTCAGAACAGCCGATACAAGGCATCCTTTAGGTGCAAGCTACTTTGTCAATCTTGATTGGGCAAGATGTTGTTTAGAACATAAATAAACAAATTAAAACATGAAACAACATCGATAACTTAATGAATTTATTAGCTTGCTAGACTAATAGAGCCGATAACTAGTCAAGATCAACTAAAGTAAGAGATTGATCGGAGTCAAGACAGTCTTACAGAAGATGAACTTAGACCGATAACTAGCCAAGCCATAGCTTAACAAGAGGTTGGTCGATGCCAATGCAGCCTTATTACACGATGACACAAGCCATTGGTGAAACTTACAAGCAAACCAGAGGTCGGTCGATGCCGATGCAGCCCTGCCTGATTGAAGGTCTCGCCGAGATCTACGTTACTCCTACTCCTAGGGTTTTGGCCGAGGGCCGGTTGTGTTTGATTGATTGGGGATCTCCTTACAAAATCCGGGTTTCTAGCTATTTATAACCCGGTTTGACTCCTGTTTTAACATGAGTAAATTACAAAAAAGGAAAAAATAAAGACGACCTAAACTTGAACTCCTTGGTCGAGTTCGACACGTCTTCGAAGCCTACCATGCTGGTCCACTTGAAGCTTCCGGGTTACCTTCGACTGATACGACCCTTTTATTTTTCCAGGCCGATCTTTTTCCTTAATAAACCGGTCCTTTATGTTTACAAAATAGTAACCTTCTTGGCCCAAAATCTGGTGTAAACAGGTTCGAGCCATGATCTCTTAGGAGTAGCTCACTAACTTACTTGTGACCCCTCACATGAAATTTGAGCCCTAGTGCTTTTGATTTGAGGGAGATCGGGTCGATTCGTTGGACCAACAGAGGGCTACTCGGGGTGACCGGACGTTGCCCCATAGCGACTGGATGCACTGAGTCAGAGTCCGGTCTTTGAACACTAGCACTGACCAGCTCGCGCGTAGTGATCGGACGCTGATAGGGAATCGACCGGACGAACCTGGTGTAGAGTTTGGTTAGTCCCAGAGAGTATTTTGTGTGACCGGACGCAGTTGTTGTGATTGGATCGGACGCACAACTATTACTGTTCATTCAGTACTAGTGACCGGACGCTGGGTTAAGTTGTGACCGGACGCTCCACCTCTCAGAGTTTGGTCCAACACAAAGAGCTCCAGCAATGGGATTTTTCTGACCGGACGCGTCCGATCACTTCTGATCGGATGCTCCCCAGAGTCCGGTCAGTACAGACATCGCGCGTTTTTGCCCGTATCTTTTGTGTTCGAGCTCTGATTTGAGATCCGCTTTTTTGCGTTGGATTCCTGACTCCGTGCTCTACATAAATCGGGCTTCACGCTTTGCGAAATAGGCTAAATCCCCCTCGTGTTGCTCGGGGGGAGGTTGAGGTTACCCAAAGTTCATCCTGACACTAGTTGACTCGCGTGAACTTGGGCGAGGGAGCTTTTGTGGTGTCCCGCTATATTCCTAGGGAACATCCACTTATTCTCTTGGGTCGAGGACATCACGCGTGTTGGTTTTGCTCTTGGGGTTGATTTTCTGGGACAGAGGCCTAAACATTTCGAATTAAATTTTATGGCTCCCATTCACCCCCCTCTGGTCGCCATTTTCGGTCCTTCAATTGGTATCAGAGCCAGTTAAGGATCTCTCTACCTTAACCGGTTCCGGATCTACGAAGGCAACCTTTTTAGAGTGGTTTTGCTTCCAATGGTGTTTGTCGAGGTGTTGAGCTTTTGTCTTGCTAACGCTAACGGTGCTTTTGGAAATGGCACCAAGTTCTTCTTCCAGTGTGTCTTTGTCCTCAGGTTTGAGTCTTGGACATCCGATTGAGGACGACATCTTGGGAATAAGGAGGAGTGCAGTTGATGAGAGGGATCGTGAGGTGAATGATTTGTTGAACCTTCTACGTGATGATGAGCTTTCACCAGAGGATCTTCTACATCAACTTGGCAAGGCCAAGAGAGGTACACTTGCTTGTGGTCTTTTGAACTTGCACAACCTATATGAGGCTTGCACTAGGAATGAAGAGCTTTGTGCTATCTTGCTTAGAAAGATTGAGAAGTTGAAATGCTTCATTGCTAGGTTGAAGTCTAGTGCCTCTTTGCCTTGCACCTCCTGCGTAGACTTGGTTAGGAAGAATAATGAGCTAGGCTTTTCTCTTGCTAGCTTAAAATCTGAAAATGAAATGTTAAAATCCAATGCTTCCAAACCATGTCTAGTTTGCATTGACTTGTGCAAGGACCTTGATTGTGCCAAAATTGAATTAGCCTTGCTTAAGTCAAATGCTTTGTTACCATGTGGTTCTTGTGAGTCTTTGCTTGCTGAATTTAATGAACTAAAATTGACTCACACCACATGTGTAGATAAACTTGAGCATGTTAGGGCTGAAATTGTTGAAATAAATTCTAGGCCTTGTAGCTTATGCTCTTTGAATGTAAATGCTTGCCTTACTTCTTGTGATAATCATGATTCTTTGCTTGATGCGAATGGTGATGTTTCTTCCACCGATTTCATTTGCACATCCTGCATTGATTTAGAAAAAGAAGTTTTGGTTTGATATGAGCGCCAAGTTGGTTGAGCACAATGATATGAGTGTCAACCTTGAAAAAGAAATTGAACTCTTGTGTACCACATATGCCAAGTGCATTAGAGAGGAGATGGAAAATCTGAAAAACACTCCTTGTGGTACTTGTGATAGCCTCAAGTTTGAAAATGATGTTTTAGCTAAAAGATGCAAGAGTCTTTGTGCTAAGTCGTTTGATTCACACATGTCTTGCAACTCCGATGTTGGTGTTTCCAAGTTTGCATCTTTGCAACCGGAGCTGAGTTGTTGTGTTGCGCGTGAGTCTTTTGACTGTAGCATTAGTGTCAAGGTTTCAAATAGCTCTTTCATAGCTACTCCTAACCTTGTTGTTTCTTTGAGTGATGTCTAAGGGACTTCTCTTGACAAAGGTGCTTCTCACATTTTTGGGACACGGGTTCCAAATCCGATTTTCCATTGCACCTTTTGCAAGAAGGATGGACATTCACTCGATTTTTGTTTCCGCCGTGTCAAACACGAGCGACATATTCGAGCTAAGGCATTTAGGAAGCCGTGTAGCCTTTCCCATGGCACGTGTGATCCTAGCGTTGGCACCAAGTTGGTTGTTGATGCTTCTTGTTCTAAGTCCCAAGGGACTTCTCACATGTCGGAGAATGGTGTGCCTTGCAGTAGGCCTTTGTACCATTGCTCTTTTTGTGAGAAAGATGGGCATCAAGAAAGCTTTTGCTATCGGCGTGCCAAACGCTTGCGCCAAGCTCGCTCTTCGAGGAAGTTGGTGGTTCATAGCCCTTCTCATGGCATGAATGCTTGTGCTCCTAGTAAGAAGCCCCTCTTTGTTGATGGGTTTTATGACTCCTTTTTCTAGTGGGTTAGGTCATAGTCATGGACATGCTTCTAGTGCTTCTTGTGTTGGTCCACGTCATGCTTCTCATGGTGCTTCTATTGGTTCTTCTCAAAAAACCTTGGGAGATGTTTGCCTCTTTTCCTATGGTATGACTCGTTCTTCTCCTCAAGTTGTCCTTTTGAGGAATGTTTCCAAGGATGCTTCAAAATTGCATTTGAACCAATGTTTGCATCATGCTAACCCACATGATAAGTTGAGTGCTTTGAGATGTTGACTGTTGACACAAAAATTGGTCGATCACGCCAACACACTTGTGCACATGGTCCTTAGAGGGGTGCGGAGCAAGGTCCTAACCTCCTGAACCTTCAACGTATGGTGGAGCCGAATCTTAGCGAGATCGACTTTGGGCGTGCCAGTCAATTTGACCTGTAATTGACAAGGAGAAGGAAAAGATTGTTAAATCGTGGATCCTGCCGGTTTTGTGCCAGATAGTTCCAAAATGTACGGCTCTGATATAGCCACTTGTCTTTAGGATATTGACTAGAAAGTCAACTCCCAGGAGATTGCATGAAAGACATTGAAAAAGATATAAAGCATAACGGCTATGATATATGTAAAAGAGTGTTTATAATAAACAAACAGCCGATGGGCTTGAAAGATGTTAACAAAATAAAGATCTATGTGAAGGACCGAGAATGCAATAGCAAGGCGACCAGAGGGGGGTGAATGGGAGCTCAAAAAATTTCTCTCGAAACTTTGGCCTTTGTCCCACAAATCAACCCCAAAAGCTACGAACGAAAACCGTGATGCCCACGACCCTTGGAAGAGGATGGATGATCCCTAGAATCACAGCGAGGCACCACAAAGCAAAAGCGAACCAAATGCCAAAAGCACCGGCATAAGTTCGACCCTCAAAAACCAAGTCCCGAACGTAGATGGAAGGCTACGTCGAGAAATCCCCAAATACTGATGCTAACAAGTAGCAAAGATACCTAGAGAGGTTCCTTGGTCAACTCTAGGGCCAAACGAGAAGTCCGGAGACCAAGCGAAGAAGCTGGGCGAGCGAACGCACTAAACCAGAGGCTTCAGCCGATTCCCGGACTGTCCGGGGTCCAGTTCGCGGACTGTCTGCCCAACGGCGGACTGTCCGGGGTCTGATGGTGGACTGTCCGCCGGTCAAACGTGCAAAAACGCGCTACTGCTGAAGTTCCCTGAACAGCTCCCGGACTGTCCGCGAGTCCCAACTGCGGACTGTCCGCGGTTCAAAAAGAACTAGTCCAACAGCGCGGAGTCAGGCTACTGGTCCAGCCGACCCCGACGCGCGGACTGTCCGCGGGAGCAACGGCGGACTGTCTGCGACCTCCTAGTGAGGGCGATTTCGGTCGCCCCTCACACAACTCTTCCCAAAACCGAATCAAATCACAATCCCGTGTTTCCAAACTTGGAGAGAATGATCACGAGGTAGTTAGGAGACTATCCCCAAGAAATCATCCGCTCAAATGGATTCAATCACCGGGAAATCGAAAAGGGAGGAGTATGAATGAAAAAGCGCCACGAAAATGAAATCAACCCGATCTACTTGTTCATGAGGAGTTAGATGAATTCCTTCGGTGGAAATGATCTCCTCACTATAAAGAACGAGTTGATTCAAACAGATTTCTCAAAGACGCAATAGAGAGGGAGATCGAGTGATGGGAAAATCGCGGAGAAACGAAGAACGCGAAGAACACAAACAAAACGCGAATCAAGTCATCGATCTGCAACCGTGTGGCTACCACATGCTACAACAGTGAGATTATGGTCTCACTTCCTCAAAATCTTCAGTACACAGAGGTATGGTTCTCTGCGGATCTCAGTAGCTACAGCAGGGGATTGGGAGAGCAGGAAACCCTAGAAGCAAAGAGCAAATGACTGAGATAGATAGGGAGGTGGGTGTCTCCCCCTACTTATCCTAATTCTAATTCGCACTCTACCCCTAACTAATTACAGAGCGAACCAGCTAAACCCTAGGGTTATTCTGGACCAACTCATGGTAGGTGGTGATCCGATGGCCACACCCGCACAACTGGTAGCGTTGCCTCGACGCAACCTCACCGATTGCCGCCACGTGCCGACACCGCTCTACTTGTCCTTTTCCTGGACGTCGCCCCCGATTTTGTGGCCCAAACCGGGAAACTAGCCTTCACAGCCAACCCCCAGTTTTGAGGCCCAAACCGGGAAACCAGCCGACCATCGCCTGAGTTTTGAGGCCCAAACTCAGAAACCCACAACACCCAGGTTTTGAGGCCCAAACCTGGAAACCGTCCACTCGGTGGTTTTTCTGTGGCTCAACCACCAAACCGAGCCGTAGATAGGATGCACGGCCCGTGCACCCCGTCCACCCGCAAGTCTCCACTCGTCGCTGTCCCAAGCTATCAGCCACCACAGCTGATCCTCAGGCCACCGGTCCCTCAGTCCAAGCCTCACGTCTGCCCTTCGCCACTCTTGGTCCATCGGCACAGCACGTCTCTACTTGACCTTCACCTTGCCTTCAATCACTGTATCCGTGCTCGACACCTGCACAACACAAGCCAAAGAACATGCGCATTATCCCAGTTGACAATCACTCATCACTCAGAGACTCGGCATACGCCCATGTATCCGTAATCTCCCGCTTGATGAATGCATTGTCAACTACCAACACAAATCATAATAGAATAGAGGAAGGAAGAAGAAGGAGAGAGAACTCGACCAATTGACCCAAAAGCATAGCAAAGCCAAAGAAGGTCAAGTGGAAAGAGCAAGACAACTTGGTCCCCAAAGACATGGGCAATGGCTCGACGCGACCAAGCAAAGCAAAGCTAGCCCCCAAGAAGAGGTAAAACAGGCTCAACACCGCTAGCGAGAAAACTTGATACCAATTGAAGAATCAACTGAAAGTCAAGCAAAACAGAGCTAGCCCTCAAGAAGAGGCAGAACGGGCTCAACACCGCAAGCGAGGGAGCTCGGTACCAAATGTTACCAACTCAAAAACAAAAGAGTTTGATACCAATTGAAAAACTGGAAATGTTTGCTAGTTCCTCAAGAAAGAGGCAAAGGCTCGACACAACTAGCAAACTCCCCCTCAAATAGTGCACACAACCAGGAAATCTCCCCTTAAGTTCAACTCAGAAAGCAAAGATTTGCAAATATTTTCTCCCCCTTAGTTGAAAATGCACCATCAAGCAAATTTCTCCCCCTTGACAGAATAACTCCCCCTTACAAAATGCATATGAGTCAAAATGCAAGTTAGCAGCTTCAGGAATATAGTCGATAGAATATGGAAATGCTAGTCAAAATGCTGATCCGATGACTCAGAGTATGCACAAAATGCTAGCAAAGGCTCAAACTGATCACCAAATACGAAATATAAGCATGGGAGCAAAGTGAGCAGTTTTAGCCATTCAGAAAAGGATGTTCACCACAAAAATAGCACTATTCATGTATAGACACGAATTCAAACAAGTGCTAAACATGTATACAAGGTGAACTACCCCTAGCAAAGTTCAATCATCATGCTGCAGAATGAAACATAGACTTGTGTATGCAGATTTTATCGGAGTTGCAGCGGTTTAATTTACACAAGTTCAAATTTCAGCATGTGACTGCGAGAGGTTGAAAGCTTGTCATTGCCTAACTTTTCAACTGTGCGAAGCCTATGCAGAAGCAATCAGAAGCTTAAAGCAACAGTTTCGGTCATACACTACACAACTCAAGTTTAACTCAAAGTGCAATGAGAAACAGTCTCGAAACTGTGATGCGTTGACAAGCAATCTCATCTCGATCTTTCCAAAATTACTTAACTTGGTTCAGTGTAATAACAAAATATGAATAGACCAAACAAGTGAAAGACTCAGAACTAGAGACATAGCAACCTAGCATATATGAAAAACACAAGTGAATTCAACACATTCTACACATGCTAGTTCCATATCTCAATGGTGAACATGTTCAAGTTTTATGTTCATTAATCAAATTCACCATTCAGAAAATAGCTCAGCTCACAACATGTATCAGTTATCAGAAAGAGCATAAGCTACAAGCATCATCATAAAGCATCAAAGCATACACTAAGTAGAGCACAGTCACATTCTAAAGATTATATACATGAAGCTCTGAATGTAAATATGCAGAATGAAATGCAGAAAAAAATGCCAATTGAAAAACACAAAATCAGTTTATGATACAAAAACCAAAATGTTTCCCCCATCTAAAAGGGGAAACACACACCAAGCTCTCCTCTCAACCTAGCAAAAGTTGATTGGTCCAAAGGCATGGTGAAAATATCAGCCAACTGATGATGAGTATCGACAAGGCGAAGGTCGATATCACCCTTCTCATAGTGGTCTCACAGAAAATGAAAGCGCACATCAATGTGTTTGGTCTTAGAGTGCAGCACGGGGTTCTTAGCAACGCTAATAGCACTCGTGCTATCACAAAGCAAAGGAACGCGAGAAAAACTCAGACCAAAATCACGCAAAGTGGCCATCATCCAAAGCAACTGGGAACAGCAGCTAGCCGCAGCAACATACTCAGCCTGCGTGGTAGACTGGGCGACACTAGACGGCTTGCGAGAGGACCATGATACAAGAGAAGAACCAATAAACTGACAAGTCCCAGAAGTGGACTTGCGCTCAATGCGACAACCAGCAAAATCGGCATCGGATTAACCGCAAAGGGAAAGGGTGGAGGAAGCAGAATACTAAATCCCAAACTCAAGTGTGAAGCATAAGTACCTCATAATGCGCTTGACCGCCTGACGGTGAGAGGTGCGCGGCGACGACTGAAATCGCGCACAAAGACACACCGCGAACTGGATGTCCGGGCGTGTCGCCGTCAGGTACAGTAGCGACCCGATCATACTCCGGTACTCCTTCTGGTCCACTGCTTCTCCCTCCTTGTCCGCATCCAAGGCCGTCGTGGTCGACATGGGTGTTGGAAGAGGCTTAGCCTCACCCATATCGAATTTCTTCAGGATATCCTTGGTATACTTAGCCTGGTGCACAAACGTTCCCTCTCGTTATTGCTTGATTTGCAATCCAAGGAAAAACGTCAACTCGCCCATCATGCTCATCTCAAACTCCCTGCTCAATGTATCTGCAAACTTGGCAACCAAAGCGTGAGAAGAACCACCGAAAATGATATCATCCACGTAAATCTGGACCAAGAGAGTATCATTGCCTTGCTTGAGGAGAAAGAGCGTTTTATCCACACATCCCATTTTAAAACCCTTAGCAAGCAAAAAGGTTTTCAACCTATCATACCAGGCTCTAGGGGCTTGTTTCCAACCATATAAAGCTTTGTGAAGTTTAAAGACATGGTTTGGAAACTTGGGATTTTCAAAACCGGGGGGTTGTCTCACATACACTTCCTCTTCTATGTAGCCGTTTAAGAAGGCACTCTTGACATCCATTTGAAAAGTTTAAACCCTTTGGATGCAACAAAAGCCAAGAGTATCCTAATCGCCGCCAAACGAGCTACAGGAGCAAAAGTCTTCTCATAGTCTATCCCCTCCTTCTGACTATACCCCTGGGCTACAAGTCTGGCCTTGTTTCTCACAACATGGCCATCTTCTACTTGTTTGTTTTTGAAAACCCATTTTGTCCCAATAGGGTGACACTCAGGAGGAAGAGGAACAAGAACCCAAACCCGATTTCTCTCAAAGTTCTCAAGCTCCTCATGCATGGCATTGACCCAATCAGGATCCATCAAAGCGTGTCCAACATCTCGGGGTTCAAAATCAGCAACAAATGCAGAATGAGCAAAGTGAGAGATTTGTTGTGACCTAGACCGAGTGACGCGATCGTTGATGTCACCGATCATCTGTTGAGGCGGGTGCTGGCGCTGAATGTGTCGTGGTTCCTCCCTTGCCGAAGTGGCCTCCCCCTCAACAGCAGCTGGTGCCTCCTCGGGTACAAAAGGTACCGCTCGAGGTGGCAGATCCCACGGCCCCCAAGTTGAGGAAGAAGGATCGGGACCGTGAGTGGTAGTAGAGGCCGCTCTTTGCGGCACAGCAGGTGGAGGTGGTGCTGGGTCATCCATCCCTTCAGCACCCTCTTCCTCATCATCAAAAAGAGGCTCGCCAACCTCATGGTCACCTGCACGCTCAAAACGAGAAGAAGGACAAACCATGGTCTCGTCGAAGGTGACATCGGATGTCTCCATGACTCGGTTAGTGTCAAGGTTAAGTACATGATAAGCACGAGTATGAGCGCCATAACCCAAAAACACACCGTTAGAAGAATGAGACTCAAATTTGTCCAGGTTGCCTTTCTTGAGTATAAAACAGTGGCAACCAAAAACTCTAAAATAACTCACCTTGGGCAGTTTTCCAAAACGCAACTCATAAGAAGTCTTTTTCAAGAAAGCTCGGAGAAAAATGCGATTGGAAATGTAGCAAGCAGTGCTCATAGCTTCGGCCCAATATCGCCTAGGAGTCCTATGCTCATCGAGCATCGTCCTGGCCATCTCTACAAGGGTCCGATTCTTCCTTTCTACAACACCATTCTAAGGCGGTGTGTAGGGAGAAGAAAACTGATGCTCTAAACCCAAAGAGTTACAAAACTTCTCAAAATCCGAGTTTTTGAACTCGGAACCATTATCACTTCTAATAGCTCGCATTGAGTTCAAAGGGAACTCATTCTGAAGACGCAAAATCAGATTGCGAGCAAAAGAGAAAGTCTCAGTTTTCTCAGCTAAAAAGAAAACCCACGAATATCTCGAGAAGTCGTCAACAACTACAAGCACATACCACTTCCCCCCAACCGAGCTCACCCGAGCCGGACCAACAAGGTCCATGTGCAAAAGCTCTCCAGGGCGCTTGGTCATGACCTGAGTCACTGGATGGTGGGGAGCGGCAACCATCTTCCCATGTCTACAAGAATGGCAAACAAGATCCTTCTCCATGGATAACTTGGGCAATCCTCGGATTAGGCCAAGTGAACTAAGTCTTGCAAGCAAGTCGAAGCTCAAATGTCCTAGTCTCCTATGCCACTTCCAAACATCAGAGGAGGAAGGTCCAGCCAAAAGACAACAAGAAACTCCAAATGACTCCGAGAAATCCGCACGAAAGACTTTCCCAAAGGGCGAAATCACACAAACAAGATTGTCCTGAGGATCCAAAATACGACTGAGATTCGACTTAAAACGAATCTCATAGTCGTCATCAAAGAGTTGCGAAACAGAAACAAGGTTAAAATGCAAGTTAGAAACAAGAGCAACATCGCGCAACACAAAGTGCTCATTAACTCGCACCGACCCATGGGATAACACTCTACCTTTGCTATTGTCACCGAAGGTGATAAACTCCTTTCCGGCGACCGGACTAAGACTGGAGAACCACTTGGCGTTTCTGGTCATGTGCCTCGAGCAACCGGAATCCACCAACCAAACGTTCTCCAATCGTTTTACCTACATCAATAAAAAGACATAGGGTGAGCATACGGTCCAACACTGGGGTTAGTGAAGTAGGGAGAATAGCAGTGTTGGGCCGGCTGCTCAAAAGAACGGTTAGCAGAAAAACCATTCCTAGCACGCCTACGGGAAGAGCGATCACCATGTAGAGGAAAACGTGGTCCGCTAAGGGAAGAGCGTCCATTGCGATACTCAAAACGCGGTGGGGGAAAACGCTCAACTACAAAGCCACCGCCACGGGGTCCATAGCCTACAACTGCAGGCTCCGGCCGGGCACGTCCTCTCCGCTGCCTAGGCCTAGGAACTTGAGGTTCTGGACCTCTAGGCCTAACAGCACGCCTCTGAACATTCGGCACATGTACATCATGGAAAGGACGATACATGTCCGTGTTGTTCATCTCCTTTACATGGCACGCCCCTCTCTTGCGCCGAAAGCAGAACTCACTCAAGTGTCCATCTCTCCCACAGTGCTCACAATGGTACCTCACCGCTCTCAAAGGGGGTTGTTGGTACTCTCGATAGTGGGTGTGGATCACTTTGCCCTTCTGTGGCATAAGCTCCTCCTGGATGGGTGGCATGGTGTCCAGCTTGTTCTTGAGGTGGTTTGGTTTGGGAGCCCATGATTGTTTCTTGGGTGGAGCTCTCGGAGGTTCAATAAAGACCCCATCCTTGGTGTTAGGCTTGAGAGGCTCTTTGGGTGGAATCTTGGTAAGCTTGGGAGTAGTGGTGGAGTTGGGCTTCTCACATGGGTTAAGACCACCCGACTCTCCAATCTTCCCAAAAGATGAAACATCAACACCCCGAGCAAAACCTACACCTGGACCTCCAGCAGCTCACTTGAATTGGGAGATCATCATCCCGAGCTGTGGCTCACCACTCGACACCCATGACAAGATGGTCCGAAGGTATGTGTTTTCCTCCTCAGTTTGCATCTTGTCAGGCTTCACATTAGCGATCTCCATCTCCAAACCCTCACAAAGAACACACCTAGCCACACATATGCTACCCGAGTTGGCCTCTTCAAGAGACACAATCTTAGCATTCTTCTCTGCCAACTCGGATTGCAAGCCCGCACAGGACTTGCACGCACCCCACAGCGAGGATCTAGCCTTCAGCTCATCCACCTCTCCTACCAACACAGCATACTTACTTCTCAAAGTGAGAAGGTCAGTCATGTGTGTGGAGCACATCTCACACTCCTCCTCATCGGTAACAACTACGGTGGACTTGACAGATTCAAGTTCCTTCACCGTATCCTCCCACTTCTGCCTAAACTCCTTGCGCTCTCTAGCGGCACGCCTAAGCAACTTATCCTGACTAAGGAGCGCGGCAGTAAGTTTCTCGACCTCAGCAGAAAGCTCGTCAGGGGTCTGAGATACCTGGGAGGTGTCGTCGTCGTCGTCGTTCCGAGGTGTGTCCACCAGCTCGCCGTCGACCTCCTTGCCGAGGGCCATGGTGCAGAAGCCCTCGTCGTCGGCGAAGAAGCAGAGGTCGTTCGGCTTGTCCTCGATCCTCTTCTTCTTCTCGGACTCGTCGTCGCTTGAGGGAGCAGAGTCGTCATCTGAGTCGTCGACGTCGCTGAGCGTGGCGAAGAACGCGCGCCGCTCAGCCTGGGCCTTCTCCAAGTACTTCGTCTTGATGTACTCTTTGTCGAAGCCGCCCTTCCGCTTGTGCTTTGCGGGGACGTACTTCTCCTTGCGCTTGCCGGAGTCGTACTTGTGCCCATGATCTACCTTGCCGAAGGTCTGCATGTTCTTCTTCGGGCAATTGGCGATGAAGTGGTTGGGGTCGCCGCACTCGAAACATCCCGAGCGTCCTCCTCCGCGGCGACGGTTCATGCGGTTGTTGTGGAACCGCGAGAACCGGTTGGCGAGCAAAGCCAGCTCGTCATCCCCCATGAACTCTAGCTGCTCCTCTGTGACAGATAGAAGAGAAGAGAGTGCAAAGCCTCCAGAGGGGTTAGCAGAAGAGCCAGAAACCAAAGCCATCGACGGGCCAGAAGGATTTTCATAAGAAGCCCTCGCCATGGCGTCAATCTCACTGGACTTGAGCTTACTAAAGAGCTCGTCGCATGTGAGGGTCTCATAGTTCGGTGATTCGATGATCGCCTGAACTTTGGAGTCCCACACCGACCGATCGAGAGTGTGCAAAAGCTTTAAAGCTCTCTCATGATCGTCGAAAGGCAACAGCTCCTTGTTAGCCCTCATCCTGTTGACAATCACCTGAAAGCGAGCGAATAAACTTTCTATGCTCTCGCCAGGCATATGTCGAAAGTTCTCATACTCACTCAAGTGTCCATCTCTCCCACAGTGCTCACAATGGTACCTCACCGCTCTCATAGGGGGTTGTTGGTACTCACGGTAGTGGGTGTGGATCACTTTGCCCTTCTATGGCATAAGCTCCTCCTGGATGGGTGGCATTGTGTCCAGCTTGTTCTTGAGGTGGTTTGGTTTTGGAGCCCATGATTGTTTCTTGGGTGGAGCTCTCAGAGGTTCAACAAACACACCATCCTTGGTGTTAGGCTTTAGAGGCTCTTTGGGTGGAATCTTGGTAAGCTTGGGAGTAGTGGTGGAGTTGGGCTTCTCACTCGGGTTGAGACCACTAAACTCTCCAATCTTGCCAAAAGATGAAGCATACTCTACACCCTGAGCAAAGCCTACACCTAGACCTCCAGCAGCACGCTTGAACTGGGAGATCATCATCCCAAGCTGCGGCTCACCACTAGACACCCATGACAAGATGGTCCGAAGGTATGTGTTTTCCTCCTCGGTTTGCATCTTGTCATGCTTCACAGTGGCTATCTCCATCTCCAAACCCTCACACAAAGCGCATCTAGACACACACGTGCTACCCGAGCTGGCCTTCTCAAGAGACACAATCTTGGCATTCTTCTCTGCCAACTCGGATTCCAAGCCCGCATAGGACTTGCACACACCCAACAGCGAGGATCTGGCCTTAAGCTCATCCACCTCTCCTACCAACACAGCATACTTACTTCTCAAAGTGAGAAGGTCAGTCATGTGTGTGGAGCACATCTCACACTCCTCCTCATCGGTAACGACTACGGTGGACTTGACAGATTCAAGTTCCTTCACCGTATCCTCCCACTTCTACCTAAACTCCTTCCTCTCTCTAGCAGCGCGCCTAAGCAGCTTGTCTTGACTAAGGAGAGCGGCAGTAAGTTTCTTGACCTCAGCAGAAAGCTCATTGGGAGTCTGAGATACTTGGGAGGTGTCGTCGTCGTCGTCATCGTTCCGAGGGATGTCCTCCAGCTCGCCGTCGACGTCCTTGCCGAGGGCCATGGTGCAGAAGCCCTCGTTGTCGGTGAAGAAGCAGAGGTCGTTCAGCTTGTCCTCGATCCTCTTCTTCTTCTTGGACTCATCGTCGCTTGAGGAAGCAGAGTCGTCATCCAAGTCGTCGACGTCGCTGAGCGTGGCGCAAAACGCACGCTGCTCAGCCTGGCCTTCTCCAAGTACTTCGTCTTGATGTACTCCTTGTTGAAGCTGCCCTTCCGCTTGTGCTTCGCGGGGACGTACTTCTCCTTGCGCTTGCCGGAGTCATACTTGTGCCCATGATCCGCCTCGCCGAAGGTCTGCTTGTTCTTCTTCGGGCAATTGGCGATGAAGTGGTTGGGGTCGCCGCACTCGAAACATCCTGAGCGTCCTCCTCCGCGGTGACGGTTCATGCAGTTGTTGTGGAACCATGAGAACCGGTTGGCGAGCAAAGCCAACTCGTCATCCCCCATGAACTCCAGCTGCTCCTCTATGACAGAAAGAAGAGAAGAGAGTGCAAAGCCTCCAGAGGGGTTAGCAGAAGAACCAGAAAGCAAAGCCATCGACGGGCCAGAAGGATTTTCATAAGAAGCCCTTGCCATGGCATCGATCTCATTGGACTTGAGCTTACTAAAGAGCTCGTCGCATGTGAGGGTATCATAGTTAGGTGATTCGATGATCGCTTGAACCTTCGAGTCCCACACCGACCGATCAAGAGTGTGCAAAAGCTTCAAAGCTCTCTCATGATCGTCGAAAGGCAACAGCTCCTTGTTAGCCCTCATCCTGTTGACAATCACCTGAAAGCGAGCGAATAAACTCTCTATGCTCTCGCCAGGCATGTGTCGAAAGTTCTCATACTCTCCCTTGTATGACTCGTAGAGACGGGTTTTGACTTGAGTGGTTCCCTCATGGAAACGCATGAGGGTAGCCCAAATCTCCCAAGCCGTAGCGAGGTGAGAAACGCGATCAAACTCTGTCATGCTCAAGCATGAGAAAAGAGCATTACGGGCTCGGCTATTGGCATCGTGCTCATCGATCTGATGCTGAGTCACATGAGCAGCCAAGACCACGTAATTAGCAGAGTTGCAAATATCCCAAATGGAAGCACCAATACTCTGCATATAGGCTGACATGCGTATCTTCCAATACACATAGTTCGTCCCATCGAAAAACGGCGGTATGCCCACGCCGCGATCCATGTCGCCTTCTGTGGATCTGGGACCGGCTAAGGTGGAAGATCTTTAACCTGCTCTGATACCAATTGAAGGACCGAAAGTGCTACGAGAAAGTGACCAGAGTGGGTGAATGGGAGCTTCAAATTTCTTTTCAGAAATTTGTCGCCAGTGTCCCGAGAATCAACCCCAAGAGCAAACCAAGAGCTTGCAAGTGTCCACGACCCTAGATGTAGGGTGGATGCTTCCAAGAAGCACAGTGAGACACTACACAACTCTAGAAACCCAACGTAAAAGCCAGAAATCAAAACCGACCACGAAAAAACGAACCGCGGACGAAAATGTGCAAATCAGCACTGACCGGACTCTGCCTGCGTCCGATCAAGGACGACCGGACGCGTCCGGTCGAGCAAAACTCGATTTGGGACCTTACTATTTTGGACCGGACTCATAGAAGGGAGCGTCCGATCCCAACCTCCCTAGCGTTCGATCAACTGAAACACATGATGAACAGTAACAAGAGTGAGTCCGGTCACTGATCAAGAGGTGAGTCCGGTCAAGACCGCGGAGAACACAAAGCACTTATTCAACGACCGTACTCTCGGTCCTGCGTCCGGTCACCTCGTAGAGTGAGTCCGGTCACCCCGAAAATCAGCTGTTCATTCACCGATTCGATTCAAACTCTCCCAAAACGAAACCACTAGGGTTCAAACTTGGAGAGATAAGTCACAAGGAGGATAGTGAGCTACTCCTAGAAGATCATGGCTCGAACCTATCTCCAAATCGATGAATCAAAGAACTTCGGGGAAAAGAGACAAAAACTGAACCGAAATGAAAATCGATCGATCTACTAGCTCGTGAGGTTAGAGATGAATTCCTTTGGTGGAAAGAAGTGCCTCACGATCTAGTACAACACAGTTCAAACAGATTTGCAAAAGACGCACCGAGTAGAGAGATCGATCACCGGGAAAAACGTGGAGAAAAGCAACCCACGAACAATAACTCCAAAACGCGAATCACAACCACGAATTTGCAACCGTGTGGCTACCATACGCTACAACAGTGAGATTACGGTCTCACTTCCTCAAAAACTCACGAACACAGAGGTATGATTGTCTTCTCTGTGGATCTCAGTTGCTACAGCAGGGGATTGGGAGAGCAGGAAAACCTAGAAGGCAAAGAGCAAATGACTGAGATAAGATGGGAGGTGGGTGTCTCCCTCTACTTATCCTAATTCTAATTCCCACTATATCCCTAACTAATTACAGAGCGAACCAGCTAAACCCTAGGGTTATTCTGGACCAACTCATGATATGTGGTGATCCGACGGCCACGCCCGCACAGTAGGTAGTGTTGCCTCAACCCAACCTCACTGATTGCCGCCACGCGCCGCCACCGCTCTGCTTGTCCTTTTCCTGGACTTCGCCCTCGGTTTTGAGGCCCAAACCGGGAAACCAGCCTTCATGACCAACCCCGGTTTTTAGGCCCAAACCGGGAAACCAGCTGACCATCGCCTGAGTTTTGTGGCCCAAACTCAGAAACCCGCAGCGCCCAGGTTTTGAGGCCCAAACCTAGAAACCATCCTCAGCCCGAATTTTGTGGCCCAAACTCGGAAACCATCAGCGCCCAGGTTTTCAGGCCCAAACCTGGAAACCGTCCACTCGGTGGTTTTTCTGTGGCTCAACCACCAAACCGAGCCGTAGAGGGGATGCACAGCCCGTGCACCCCGTCCACCGACACGTGTCCCCAGGTCCACGACCCGAGCAACACCATGCCTCGCAAGTCTTCGCTCGTTGCTGTCCCAGGCTGTCAGCCACCACAGCTGATCCTCAGGCCACCGGTCCCTCAGTCCAAGCCTCACGTCCGCCCTTCGCCACCCTCGGTCCATCGACACGACACGTCTCTACTTGACCTTCACCTTGCCTTCGATCACTGTATCCGTGCTCGACACCTGCACAACACAAGCCAAAGAACATGCGCATTATCCCAGTTGACAATCACTCATCACTCGAGATTCGGCATGCACCCATGTATCTGCACTTTTCTTGCATAGGCTTAGCCCGGTTGAAAAGTTAGGTAATGACCATGCTTTTAACCTCTTGCAATCACATGCCTTAATTTCAACTTGTGTTAATACCACTGCAATCTCCGATAAAAAAATGAAAAATAACACAAGGTTATGCTTCATTCTATGGCATGATGATTGAACTTTGCTAGGGGTCACCTTTTATACTTGAGTTAGCACTTGGTTGATTTCCTATCTATTCATGTTATGTGCTATTTTAGTGGTGAACTCCTTTTCAAATGGCTTAAAACTGCTCATATGCTTAGATGTTCATATTTCGTATTCATTTGATCAGTTTGAGACTTTGCTAGCACTTGTATTTGTTGCTACACTTTCAGGGCAGCACCCTTTTGAGCATCTTTTTTTTGATTGCTATACACTTGAAGCTGTTGCATTGTACATTTCATGCATTTCTAGCTTAGTGTACAGACCCCCAGCTCCGATACACTTTCAGATTGTCGTGGTTACACCCATGTGCATTTGGTTGATAACTTGTTTTGTGTTTGTGTCAACTCTGTGGAGAATTTTCAAAACCCCTTAGCATGTTCCCTTTTGTCAAGGGGGAGAAGCTGTTTGCAAGGGGGAGCTTGAGTGTTGGCACAAGGGGAGAGTCGTGCACTTTGGGGAGAACTTTGAGCTAGGGGGAGTTTAGCTCTTTTATGGTTTCTCAATTGGTATGCATTTTGTGCCTCCATTGGTAACGAGTGTTCAATTGGTATGGAGTGCATTTGGTGTCCTGAGCTTTGATGCATAGCCTTTGTGTATAGGCTTGCTTTCAAGGGGAGTCGCTTTTGCTTTGCTGCTTCTCCACGTGCTTCGAATGTTCGTGTTCCAATTGGTATTGAGCTTGTCTTTGTGTTTTTTTTTCTCAATTGGTATCGAGCCTGCTAGTCGTATTGAGCCGTTTTGCCTCTATATTGAGGGACTAGCAGTCTTTGGTGAATTGAGCCTTTGAGCTAGTGGTGTTGAGCCTTTTCTGCCTCTTCTTGAGAGCTAGCTCATTGTTTGACTTGGTTGAGTCGAGTCATTGCCCATGTATTTTCACTCTTTGCTTGAGTTTTCACTCCTTTGTGGGGCTTTGCTCGGATTTTACTTGGTTGCGTTGAGCCGTTGCCCATGTCTTTGGGGACCAAGTCATGTCATTTCAAATTACCCTTCTTTGGCTTTTCTTTGGCTTTTTGGGCTTTTGAATGAGCAATCTTCTCATCTCGAGTGACTTTGATCTTTGCCTTTTGTTGGTATTTCTTAGCGTAAGTAGAAAAGTCCGCAAGCGCACGGAAGTACCATTGTAGCACTTCATGCGAAAGTATTTAGGCTATCGTATTTTCCACAAGGAACGGTGTGTTATAGTCTCTTGGTCTAGTCCTCCCAGATAACACATGAAGAAGGATAACAAGGGTAGCAAGGTTCTTCTAAGGAACAGGTCCTTATGTGATATAAGCGTAGCCAGCAAAGCCTACTTCGATCAACGGGTGAGGTTGGTTTCCCAACCTATGCCGATACAGCTCTACCTGGAATCCCAAACGTGGGTGGATTACAAAGGACGGACAGGGCTATCACCACCTGCCGCCTACCTCCTCAACCGTGGAGACCCAGGCAACCAACCTGTGAACACTTAGCCTAAACACCGCGTTTACGCTCAGAGCCACTACTTCTAGCGGTAGCTAGGGCTTGCACCCTCTTACTAGAGCACCCACCCGAAGGTGAATGGCCGGTCTTGCAGACTAAGTTAGCGAAAGCTTAAACACGATAAGAACTTTAGAACCAAGATGAACACGAACTCTTATACTTAAGTAGTATGCAAGATCGTAGAGGTACAAACAAGATTATACCAGTGATTCCTGTGTTCCTCCCGCTAAGTGTACAAGCGCGCCGAGTACACTCGTGGAGGTAGCCGACAACTCCAATACTTCTCCCGCTCAGATCTCACTCGCTCCCTATTCTAGATAGCTACTAGAGCTATGATATATGAGGCACTACTCCTTCTTCCATGGATCCCTCTAGAGATATGTATGTTGGTGAGCTCTTGGATGATTTGTGAGGAGGGTGGAGGCCTCCTTTTATAGGTGAGGTGCCTTGGAGAGGTGGAGGACCTCTCCTCCTCACATGGAAAGTGCAAACCGCCTCCAAACCGACCTTCCGGGATGCATTGGACCTGGACACCCTGATAACCGACATGAGAGAGGCGGTATCTAGCAACCGACCAAAGTTGGGTCCGGTCGGTGCACTTGGTGGTGCGGCCGCACCAGCGGTGCGGGCGCACCCCTGGTGGCCCCTCTCGTGCCCGACTCGCTCTGGTGGGTCCCCGAGGTGATGTGGGCCATGTCATCGAGGTTTCCATGTCTAGTTTGTTGTTGCGATGGACTTTGGGCTCCATTTCTCCCATTTGGATGGCCAGAAGTGCTGGGTATTGGGCCTATGCCCTTTGGGCTCATATCGGGTGCATTTGCATGCCGTATATTGTATGTGTTGGAGCCCATTTGTAGTCATTTACGTGAATGCCCTCCTGTAATTGACCAAACACCAAAACTTGTGGAAATAGTTAGTTATAAGCCCTATTCTATGTTTGATATTGGTTTTATGCGAGTCTTGGCAGTTATAAAGTATGAGTTAAGGACCGCCAACAAACTCCCCCACACTTACCCCTTTGCTCGTCCTCGAGTAAAGCTTTATAGATAAAAGTAAACACGAGCATAACAATCCTGAGATATACAGCTATTATAAAGGATCATTCCTTATACAGGTGGGATATGTAGTGTTGTCTATCATGTTTCCTTAGGATGTTGAAAAGTGGAATAGTTCTCGAAGCAAAGTCATCTTCCCTGATTCATTCTTAGTAACTTGGAGTTTTTCAAGGTTTTATCAAGAAAAGCATAGTTCACTTTTATACTCCTCAAATGATGCTCTCAGATCACTTGGTGCTGTATGATTCCTTACCAAGGCATAGTAGAGTTTTGCCTTCTTTTGTTGTCCCTACTTCTAAAAGGTTTATGTGGAGCTTGGTAGGGATAAACATGATTGCATACTTGTATTGCATATATTGTAAAGTCAAATCGAGGATCCAAGGAGAGAAGTGCCATACTCTTAGATCAAGATGTGCATGTATGTGGACTATGATATGAAAAATACTCCTTTTGTGGATATGATTTCTCTCTATAACTTATTACCTTGAGACATGGCTATCTTTCTCTCTCTTTTTTTTAAGCAAGGGCTTTCATGTGCTCATCATTTTTTTGTGGGTATTGAATATACCCTTAATTCTACAATGGACACTTGCCCATTTTCTCTCTCCTTTTTTTTCTTTGGGACCTTCATGTGTCCCTCTTCTTTTTTGTATGTACTTTTGCATAGCCCATGTCTCTTCTAAAACATATATTGTAGAGAGAGAAATCATTATTCTAAATCATGGAGTATAGAAAGACACATTTTTTTTATCTACCCCTAGTGTAGGAGAAGAGCTTTCTGGTGGAACTAAATGGAGGCAAGTTTTTGCGCACTCCCAGTGTAGGAGCGGCAAGTGTATGTGGAGTGTATGTGATCTTGATCTTGGGAGCATGATAAATCTCTCAACAAGGGTCAACAAGACTTTATTTCAAACTCAAAACAATGACAAGCAGTGTATGTAGAAAGCTTAAAACTTTTTGCAGGATAACAAATTTGACTTTGGTAGGAATTTCTCACCAAATGAGGAGTACGTGATACTATGGTTTTATATTATTTCCAATACAAATTCTCCAAGTACTTTGAATAGAAATGGTAGGATTCATAAGCCAGAACTATATCACACTTCACAACATCTTAGTCATCATGATTTTCCTATCAAAATATTTTCCCACAAGCATAAGTACATGTATATGAACAAACTTTATGCAAGCTTCTATCTCAAAGATGTTATGAACATGTCACTTTTCAAATTTTAAGACGAAGTGTGGTTCTTTGATTTTTTGCAAGGAAGAAGTGTGTTGGTTCATTGAGTTCAATTTTAGTTGGTCAAGTTTTATGTATATTTAAACTCAAGAACTAGGAAGTTGAGGAGAGTGTTGCACAAACCATCATTTGAAGATGAAGGATTGATGAAGATTCAAAGGTGGTTTGGCTGAATTGTAAGTTTAGCCAATCCTCCCTTGAGCTATTGATCTTGTCCTTCTGCATGTCAAGGCGACCGATGTTTGTGCAACATGTGAGGGGGAGATCTCGAATGTGTGGTAGTTGAACTTGAGAGATCCCCACATTTTGTTCTTGTACCTGTTTTTATTTTTAACAAAAACAAAAAGTGGAAATACAACAAGGGCTCTCCAGCTAAAACACTGGGGAGCTTTTATTTTATTATTATTTTATTATTATGGCAACATTGGGAAAGATTATATCCATGCTTAAGAAAAATTGAAAACATAAGGCTCAAGAAAACATGGATCAAAAAGGTTGCCATTATTTTTTTAAAAGAGAGAGAGAGTTTTCTTCTTTTATTTTTTTAAAGGATTTTTTTTCTCTCTTCATCAAACTTCTTATCTTTGAAAAACAACTCAAACAAAGCTAAGGTAAACACAGGCAACATAAATCTAGCCTTGGTTTATCTCCATCAAAAGAATTACTTCTATTGCTTATGAGAGTAGCTCAAAGTTCATTAATCAAGATTAAACACCATGTTTAAACTTGTTTAAAGAAGGCTATTTTAACCTAAGCACCATGCTTAATTTTAAAAAGCCTATGAAATGTGTGCATGCGAACACATTCAAACTAGAGCATATGTCATAAACAAAAGGAAGCATGAATTTGAATGGTGTAAGGAGACAAACATGAGTAAACGGGTTGGTGAATATTTATTACCTTTGCATATCTGAGTGTATTCACCGACGACATTTGTAGATTTAAGTTTTGGAAGTTGTCGTAGCAGTGGCTTGATGGTCTGACCCAGGGCTTTTAGCAAGGTTGTAGGAGTGGAGTGTGGCGATGCAAGGCTTGTATGAGATGATAGGTATATCAAGACTTGCATGCACGGGGTGGAGTCAGGTGAATGTTTATGATGCATAAATTGAACCACTCTGCTCCTCCTTTCTCTTCCACTCTTCTTTTTGTTTCTCTCTCTTTTTTTAGATATCTTTTTTTCACTCTCTTCTCTCTTTTTTCTCTCTTTTTTATATATCTTTTTTCTCTCTTTTTTTCACTCTCTTCTCTCTTTTTTTCTCTTTCTCGTTTTTTTACTATTTTTTTATTTTTTTTGGAAGGTGCATGGGCGTTTGTGAAGGTCATGTGGCGCCACCCAGCTCCTTCTCTTCTTTCCACCATTTCCTTTTAGCAAGGTCGAGCTTTTCCCTTTCTGGATGGATGGAACTTGAGCTTCTCAACATCCTCCCCCATACTTGAACTTTTGTATAAAAGTCAAGTGTGGCATGTTGAGGGACTCAGTGTTCTGTCACTGGTAGTGTAGCTCTCATGCTCCTTGTCATTGTATCTTCCCCCGATCTTCTTGATCTTAACCTAAGGTTAGCGAACAGAAATACCCTATGCTTCATACAAATGAGATAGCATGTTCTTGCTTTTATTGAAAAGGAAGATGGTGCTTGGTTGTTTTTTGAAGGAAGAATTGGCCCTGGGACATTCCGAAAGGCCTAAATTGGCCAGTGCACACATCCACTTTCAATATTTGCCAGAAGACATTATGGTTTCGTGTAATTGGGCCAATAGACATCGACCCTCATCCAATATTTTTATAAAATAGATATAAAATTATATAAGTGCCAAAAAATTATAATATAATTTTTTCCACACTCTACATGATAAGAACTACATACTAAAAATATTTTTTTTGCGCTGAAATGATCATTTTGCCCCCACTTCATAAATAAACAAAGATAATCATGGTTAATTTGCTTATATGATTGTAGGTCACTACAAATCTTGGGACAAATCATAGAATGCGTACATCAACAAATCTTGACAATGCTAAAAATATTAGCTCAAAATAATAAAGTTTATAGTGACATATTTAGCATGACTGAATTATAGATTTATCTCTTGTGGAGCTTAATTGATATATTAAACTTTGTTATTTTGATATGATATTTTTATGATAGACAAGATTTGGTGATGTATGCATTCTGTGATTTTGTTAGTATTTTTAATATATTACAAATAAATTAACTAATTAATCATGGTTATCTTTGTTTATTTATGAAGTGGGGGCAAAATGATCATTTCAGCGCAAAAAAATATTTTTTGTATGTAGTTCTTATCATGTAGAGTGTGGAAAAAATTATATTATAATTTTTTGGCACTTATATAATTTTATATCTATTTTATAAAAATATTGGATGAGGGTCGATGTCTATTGGCCCAATTACACGAAACCATAGTGTCTTCTGGCAAATATTGAAAGTGGATGTGTGCACCGGCCAATTTAGGCCTTTCGGAATGTCCCAGGGCCAATTCTCCCTTTTTTGAATTATTATTATTATTATTATTATTATAGCAAGGTGAGCTACCATATCCTTTAATGTAAATAGAACGTGACATTCTTACCGCCCTCCCCCACACTTGGACTTTTGTGTAAAAGCCAAGTGTGCCAAGTTGGGGTCTCCTTTTTGAGTGTGTTCCAAAACATCAGAGTTGTGTAGTCAATGTAGCTCCATGTTGTCGTGCATCGTTTATCCCTTGTTCTTCTTAGTTTCAACCTGAAATGGTTATCGACCAAGAATACCCGAGGGTGCATTCTAGCCTAACAACATGATCTTGTGATTATTG
The DNA here is from genome assembly GCA_009763385.1 of Coix lacryma-jobi var. lacryma-jobi. Classification (NCBI taxonomy): domain Eukaryota; kingdom Viridiplantae; phylum Streptophyta; class Magnoliopsida; order Poales; family Poaceae; genus Coix; species Coix lacryma-jobi. The sequence goes on from CM019829.1 coordinate 96,777,395, forward strand.
GAGAATGATACAACTTTAATTTTCTTTTTCTATATGATAATCCAGGGTATCTCCTGGCAGTGCTTTGATTATGGTCATAAGCTTTTGGGAAACCTTTAGAAATTCTTTTTATGTTGATGAGGTGGTTTCCCCTCCAACACCAACCTTTTGAGGACCTGATCTGCAAAACTCAAACACCACAAAATTTACAAGATTTGTGATAAACAAACCTATCTACAACAACCCTTTTACCGATGTTGGGCACAGGGATTAAGAGAGGGTTGTAGGTTTTGCCGATGATCTCAAAGTTGTGGCTCAGATCAGGAGTTTCTTTGAATGAGCATGGATTTAGGGGAATGGGAAGTAAGTAACCTCCATGCTCAGGATCTTTTATTTCAAGGGGAGAGAGATTAGAATTGGTTTCTTCATGAACTGGCTCTCCCTCCATGGGTTCGTTCGAGGTTTCATCCTTGATGTGTTCTTGATGTTTCTTTGAAGTGCAAAAGGATGTTGAACTGGGAAGCTCGAAAGAGTCCCCCAAGTCACCATCACTCGAAAGATCATCCTCATATTCAAAGGAATGCACACAAGGATGTGTCAGAGTTTCCTCCCTGGGAGGATCAAGAGTCTCGCCTAAATTGTCCTTTCTTGGATAGAAAGTCCATCCTCGTTTTCCAAGAACGACTCAGGGATCTCAAAAGGTTGCACCGACATAACCGTTTCAGGCTCGTGTGTATAGGAGGGAGGTTTAGCCACGGAATTTTTGGCTTGAACCGTTGGTATGGAAAAGTTTTCCCTCCTTATATTGACAGCAAATTCCCCAGTCTTTGGAGGTTCGTCCAAGCGTTTTTGTAGGGAAAGCCCGATCAAGACATCGAAGTCTTGAATGTCGAAGACGTGAAAGTCTAGCGTCAACTTGACATTGTCATATTTAAGTGGTATGTCGCAAAGGATGCTAAGACTATTCACGCTTGACCTTGAATCTATCCTTATGTGCTTGTTTTTTCGGGCAAAAGGCTCGTGAACGAACATGTTCGCAAAAGATGCGGACATGATGTTCACCCCCAACAATAGAATTGTAAAGGACTTCCATCCAGTCTGTGCCTATTTTAGCGTGGATGAATGAACAAGAGAGACTAATCCGAATTTCTTCGGAAGAGAGTTTCGCTTGTTCCACCCAATCGCTACTTATGATGGGTGGCGACTCTTCTGTACGAAGGATTTCTTTAGGAGGTTCAAGAGGAGTGGCAAGAACTGGAGGTTTCTTCTGGCATGGATGCTTCGAGGTATCTACGTATTTGTCAAGGTTTCCTCGAAGAACGGAAAATCTGAAGGGAAGAAAACTTCCTTCAGAGGTTCTGTTGGAGATGAGGGTCTCTGAGTTTGAATCTCAGGTTCGGTTTTAACCGAAGAGATCTCCTCATGCTTGGGTTCATTTTCCACTTGGAGGGGATCAAGAGGTGGAGTGTTCCCTAGAATAAGGTCTAGCAGAGCTTCTCCTTCCTTTGGGGTTTTGCACATGAATGATCCTCCAGCGGAAATGTCCAGCTGTAGGGAAGACTCCTTGTTCAACCCTAACCAAAAGTGTTGTAACAACACGTGGTTGGGTAGAGACAAGTCTGGGCCTAATCGTGAAAGAGTTGTAAATCTCTCCCAGACTGCACCTAATGTTTCCTTCTCTTTTTGTTGGAAGTTGAGTAACTCTTGTCGTAGGTTTGCAATACGACATATGGGAACGAATGCGAAATAGAATCTGTTCCTCAATTCTTAACAATCTCTGTTAACTTTTCCTACGTTATTGTTGTACCATTGTTTCGCCCTCTCAGAAAGAGAGAACGGAAACAACTTCCAACGCAATGTTTCTTGTGACATGCCTGCAATTGTCAGGCACGCACAGAGTAACTCAAACTCCCGTAGGTGATGGTAGGGGTTTTCACTCTCAAAACCCGAGAAGTGTTGTTCATGAACCATGGCTATAAACCCAGGGCGGAGTTCATAGCTAGAAGTTGTGATGGGCTTCGATGATTGTGGTGGCTCAAAGAACTCGGCCCGCCGAGCGGATAGGTTTTGGATGGTGGATGGCTCCATAGGTAATAAAAGAAAAGAAAGGTAAAGAAAAAGATACACGGGCGAACTAGGTTCTGAGACTAAAAACGACAACCGTTCCCTGGCAACGGCGCCAGAAATGCTTGTTGGTATTTCTTAGCATAAGCTGAAAAGTCCGCAAGCGCACGGAAGCACCGTTGTAGCACTTCAACCGGAAGTATTCAGGGTATCGTATTTTCCATAGGGAACGGTGTGTTATAGTCTCTTGGTCTAGTCCTCCAAAATAAGACACGAAGAAGGGTAACGAGGGTAGCAAGGTTCTTCTAAGGAACAGGTCCTTATGTGATATAAGCGTAGCCAGCAAAGCCTACATCGATCAACGGCTGAGGTTGGTTTCCTAACCTATGTCGTTACAGCTCTACCTGGAATCCCAAACGTGGGTGGATTACAAAGGACGGACAGGGCTATCACCACCTGCCGCCTACCTCCTCAACCGTGGAGACCCAGGCAACCAACCTGTGAACACTTAGCCTAAACACCGCGTTTACGCTCAGAGCCACTACTTCTAGCGGTAGCTAGGGCTTGCACCCTCTTACTAGAGCACCCACCCGAAGGTGAATGGCCGGTCCTGTAGACTAAGTTAGCGAAAGCTTAAACACGATAAGAACTTGAGAACCAAGATGAACACGAACTCTTATACTTAAGTAGTATGCAAGATCGTAGAGGTACAAACAAGATTATACCAGCGATTCCTGTGTTCCTTCCGCTAAGTGTACAAGCGCGCTGACTACACTCGTGGAGGTAGCCAACAACTCTGGTACTTCTCCCGCTCAGATCTCACTCGCTCCCTATTCTAGATAGCTACTAGAGCTATGATATATGAGGCACTACTCCTTCTTCCATGGATCCCTCTTGAGATATGTATGTTGGTGAGCTCTTGGATGATTTGTGAGGAGGGTGGAGGCCTCCTTTTATAGGTGAGGTGCCTTGGAGGTGTGGAGGACCTCTCCTCCTCACATGGAAAGTGCAAACCGCCTCCAAACCGACCTTCCGGGATGCATTGGACCTAGACACCCTGATAATCGACATGAGAGAGGTGGTATCTAGCAACCGACCAAAGTTGGGTCCGGTCGGTGCACTTGGTGGTGCGGCCGCACCAGGGGTGCGGGCGCACCCCTGGTGGCCCCTCTCGTGCCCGACTCGCTCTGTTGGGTCCCCGAGGTGATGTGGGCCATGTCCATCGAGGTTTCCACGTCTAGTTTGTTGTTGTGATGGACTTTGGGCTGCATTCCTCCCATTTGGATGGGCCGGAAGTGCTGGGTATTGGGCCTATCCCCTTTGGGCTCATATCGGGTGCATTTGCATGCCATATATTGTATGTGTTGGAGCCCATTTGTAGTCGTTTACGTGAATGCCCTCCTGCAATTGATCAAACACCAAAACTTGTGGAAATAGTTAGTTATAAGCCCTATTCTATGTTTGATGTTGGTTTTATGCGAGTCTTGGCGGTTATAAAGTATGAGTTAAGGACCTCCAACACCTTTCTATTCCTTTTGATCACTTGAATGAGATTTTTGATCTTGGTATCTCAAACCATTTCGTGTGCCTGATTTTTGTAAATTCAATCATCAAGAGGGAGAAAATTCGGAACCTAAGTGGATAACCATGGTTTCTTTTGTGATGATTGTTTGACAATTTAGTTGAGAATGGTTTTTGAGTGCCTTTTGGGATTTCATGAAGCTCTGGGATTTCATGAAGCTCTTGTTTTCTCTTTGTCTCTTCGGTTGTGTGGAGGCTTTGCCCTCTTTTCCCGTCCGTTTTGGGATCGAGAGCATATTTGGAGTCTTCATGATCCTTCCTCATATCAAGTGGCCTTGTGTTTGCTTTTGCTTGGCTTTTGGGCACTTGAATCAGGCTTGCCTTCAAATCCTTCCTTTGTGGTTTTATTGTTAGCCAATGCATTCATTAAGGGGGAGATTGAGAACATATATGATGAATGATTGACATTTATGAGGAAGGTTTGAGGCTTTTCCTGGTTGAGTCATTATTTCATATGCGTTTAATGTTTATGACTAACCGGTGGCGTTGAGTTGTGGTGTGTTACCGTGTTGGTGTGCTTGTGCAACATGTGTCTCTTGGCTGTGTTAATGTGTAGGTGTGGAGCTTGGAGACAGTGGTCGATGGCGAGGTGAAGGTCAAGTAGAGACGTGTCATGCCGACGGACCGGGAGCGGTGAAGGATGGGCGTACCGTGCAGCGGACGTGCCATGCCGATGGACCTGGAGCGGTGAAGGGCGGACGTGAGGCTTGGACCGACGGACCGGAGGGCCGGAGGACCAGTTGTGGTAGCTGGCACGTGGCATCAGCGAGCAAGAGCACATGGGGATGTGCGATGCATCGGCCGAGTCGGGAGGAAGACGATGGCGTCATGGCACTTGGCGGGAGGTCGGACACGGGATTGTGTGCGGTGCAAGTGCCGTCGGCCGAGTCAAGAAGGAAGGCGAAGGCGTTGTGCCCAGCGTGGAGGCTGGACATGCATCGGCATCGGTGCCGGTGGTCGGGGTGTGAGAACCACACTCCGTCCACGACGCGGGTTCAGTAGTTGAGCCTCAAAAGGCTACCAGCTACGATTTCTGAGTTTGGGCCTTAAAACTTGGGGTGGACGGTTTCTAGGTTTGGGCCTCAAAACCTGGGCTAGCGGGTTTACTGGTTTGGGCCTCAAAACTGGGCGCGGGTTCCTATACGAAACAGTCGACGCGTGGCGGCACCGAGAGGCTTGGGTTGTTGCGAAGCTATCGACGAGGAAGGCATGGTGGTCGACGTGACGGCACGTGGCGGCATCCTGGAGCTTGCATCGAGGCAAAGCGAAGGATGAGAAGGCGCGTGGTCACTGTATGAAGAAACCAAAGAGTTGGTCGGTTTTACCCCTAGGGGGAATTTGGGCTGAGGGCTTCATGTAAGGGTGTTTTTTTCTTCACACGTGCGCCTATATATATGTGAAGGGGCTGCTAGGGCAGCCATCCTTGGACGGTGCCATTCTCATTTTCTCATTGTGAGGAGAGGCTAGGGTTATAGGAGAGAGGGCTCTTGTTCTTGATATTTTTGCCATCCGAGCTTTGTTGTTGTGAGGAGTGGCTTGTAACCCGACACCGAGTGCTAAGACAATCCTTCAACTTGCTGAATCCAAGGATCAAATTCGTGCTTTACATTGTCTTGCGATTTTGTTCTTCGCATTGCACGTTTTCCCCTCTTTTGCTCTTCACGAAATCAGTTGTTTCGAGGGATGATTTGTGAATCCGTTTGAACCATCTTGTGTAGCTTCGAGAGAGTCTTCTTTCTACCGAAGGAATTTCTCTAATACCTCACGAACTCATAGATTGGGTGGATTTGGTTTTGGGATCGAGTTCTTGCCCGTTCTTCACAGTTTTCTTCGATTCACCGATCTAGAGTTAGGTTCGAGCCATGATCTCTTAGGAGTATCTCACTAACTTACTTGTGACCCCTCACATGAAATTTGAGCCCTAGTGCTTTTGATTTGAGGGAGATCGGGTCGATTCGGTGGACGAACAGAGGGCTGCTCGGGGTGACAGGACGCTAACTCATAGCGACCAGACGCAATGAGTCAGAGGCCTGTCTTTGAACACTAGCGCTGACCAGCTCGCGCGTAGTGGTCGGATGCTGACAGGGAATCGACCGGACACACCTGGTGTAGAGTTCGATCAGTTCCAGAGAGCATTTTGTGTGACCGGACACAGCTGTTGTGATCGGATCTGATGCACAGCTACTACTGTTCATTCAGTACTAGTGACCGGACGCTCCACCTCTCAGAGTCCGGTCCAACACGGAGAGCTCCAGCAATGGGATTTTTGTGACCGGATGCGTCCGATCACTTCTGATCGGATGCTCCCCAGAGTCCGGTCAGCACAGACAGCGCGCGTTTTCGCCCGTATCTTTTGCGTTCGAGCTCTGGTTTGAGATCCGCTTTTTGCATTGGATTCCCAACTCCGTGCTCTACAGAAATCGAGCTTCACACTTTCCGAAATAGCCTGAATCCCCCTCGCGTTGCTTGGGGGAGGTTGAGGTTACCCAAAGTTCATCCTGCCACTAGTTGACTCGCGTGAACTTGGGCGAGGGAGCTTTTGTGGTATCCCGTTGTGTTCCTAGGGAACATCCACTCATTCTCTTGGGTCGAGGACATCACACGTGTCGGCTTTGCTATTGGGGTTGATTTTCTGGGACAGAGGCCTAAACATTTTGAAAGAAATTTTACGGCTCCCATTCACCCCCCCCCCCCCCCTCTGGTCACCATTTTTGGTCCTTCAGTATATATCTCCGTCTTCTTGCCCATCAGATAGTGCCTCTAGATCTTCAGAGCATGAACAACAGCTGCCAACTCTAGATCATGTGTAGGATAATTCAGCTCATGCTTCCTAAGCTGTCTCAAGGCGTAGGCAATCACACGACCCTCCTGCATAAGAACACATCCCAGGCCCTGACGAGAAGCATCACAATAGACGATGAAGTTCTTCTATACATCTGGCATGACAAGAATAGGAGCAGAAGTTAACCTCGTCTTCAGCTTCTCGAAACCGTCTTGGCATTCAGGGGACCATACGAACTTGGCACCCTTCTCAGTCAGCTTCGTCATCGGCTTCGCGATCTTAGAGAATCCCTTAATGAATCTGCGATAATAACCAGCCATACCGAGGAAACTTCGAATGTCCATGATGCTCTCAGGTACCTTCCAGTCCAATATATCTTGGACATTGCCTGAATCAACAGATACTCCACCCTCTGAGATGACATGTCCCAAATATGCAACCTCCTTCAGCCAAAACTCACATTTGCTCAGCTTCGCATACATCTGATGCTCTATGAGCTTCTGCAACACTAACCTCATATGCTTCTCATGCTCTTCTTCATTCTTCAAGAATACCATGATATCATCAATGAAAACCACGATGAACAAGTCCAATAACTCCATGAAGACCTTGTTCATCAGATACATGAAGAAAGTCGAGGCATTAGTCAAGCCGAAAGACATCACTGTGCACTCATAAAGCCCATATCGAGTCACAAATGCAGTCTTCGGAATATCAGCTTCACGAATCTTCAGCTGATTATAACCTGTTTGCAGGTCAATCTTTGAGAACACATGAGCACCCTTCAACTGATCAAACAGATCGTCAATATGAGGAATAAGGTATTTGTTCTTGATGGTGGCTTCATTCAATGTGCGGTAATCAACGCACATCCGTATGCCTTCATCCTTCTTCGGGACGAAGATCACAGGGGCTCCCCACGAGGATGTACTAGGATGAATATGCCCCTTCTCTAACTGCTCTTGGATCTGCGTCTTCAGCTCAGCTAGCTTTTCGGCATCCATTTTATATGGTCGCCTGTATATAGGTGTAGTGCCAGGAACTAAATCAATACAGAACTCAATCTCAAGATCAAGTGGCATACCTGGCACTTTCTGGAGGACATCGGAAAACTCCTTCACCACTCGAATATCAAGTACCACGAAAACCTCATAAACTCTGGCTTCTTCTATCATCTTCGATGGTGCCTGATATACAATCTATGTGCCATCTGGATGCTTCACTGTGATGATCCTCTGAGCACAATCAATGACTCCTTGATACTTGCTCAGCCAGTTCATTCCCAGAATGACATCTATCCCCTCAGAATCCAGGACGATAAGATCAAAAGAAAACTCTACCCCCTTATGTTTATGCTTAGTTCCCGGCACACCTGCCTGGAAACCATTTCTCCTCTGGGAGATGTAACTATCAAGCCTCTAAGCATGGGTGAAACTGACAGACTACATGCTGATGCGAACCTCGCTATGATGAAAGAATGTGATGCACCAGAATCAAAGAGAACTGTAGCTGGATGAGAATTAACAATGAACATACCCAACACCACATCTGGAGTCATCTGGGTTGACTCTGCTGTGACATGGTTCACACGATCACGTGCGAACGCCTGGGGCTGTCCTGCCTGATGGAACTGCTACGGGGCCTGCTTCCTCGTCGGGCACTGGTTGGCAAAGTGCCCCATCTGGTTGCACTTGTAGCACAGGCCAACATGTCATGCCCCCTGTGCTGCACAGGGCTGCTGCGGAGCTAGGAGGGCCATGTGAGGTGTCTGAGCTGGGTGAGGCTGCTGCTGCCGCTGGGGTGGAGCCACATACTGGGGAGCTGGCTGCCGGAACTGGGGCGGCTGGTACTATTGCTGCTGCAACGGGATATGCCTAGAAGCTGGAGTAGGTGGAGTGTAGCGGGGACGAGTGGAGCTGCCTGAGGACTGTCCCTGGAAGGCCATCTTCCTCTTGTGATCAGCATCGAGGCCCTTCCTTTCCTTCTCCACTGTGAAGGCACTGTCAACCAACTTCTTGAATGAGGAATACTCATTTGAAGCCAGGGCATAGCGAAGTCCAGGGTGGAGTCCATGTCTGTAGCAGACAACAAGTTAATTACTTGACAGGTAGCAAAAGAAATGAACAAGGACATATGAAAAGATAAATTAATGTAAAAAATTGACAAAGGTCTTGCCTGAAGCAATCCTACTTCTTGTCATCAGTGTCCACATCATCCGGGGCATAGCGAGACAGCTGAGTGAACTGCGTGAAATACTCACGCACTGACATCATGCCCTGCCTGAGGTCCTAAAACTCCCGGCGCTTCACCCTGATCTCGCCAGAGGGGACGTACTAGTCGCGGAAGGCCTTGCGGAATTCCCGCCAGGTGATGGTGTCGGCGTCCTTGTGAGCGACGGCGTAGGCAGACCACCAGTTCTTCGCCAGCCCTAAAGCTGGTGCACGGCGTAGAGGACCTTATCATGGCCCTCAACATGAGCAAGCTGCAACTTGCTCTCAATGGTCTCAAGCCAATCATCAGCATCCATCGGCTCGATCGCGTGGCGGAAAATTGGAGGGTGAGTCATCATGAACCTCCTGAGAGAGTCATCATGAACCAACTCCTCCACCCTGAGCACCCTAGGCCAGCTGATGCATGTTCTGCATGATCTGAGCCATGTTCTGCATCATCTGGTTATGCATCTGGGCCATCTGGATAGGGTCGTACGGAGGCGGAGGCGGAGGTGGAGGTGGCGGCGGTGGAGGTGGATGAGGTGGCTGGTTGGCACCTGCCTCGTTCCCGCCAGCATTACACGCATTACTCCTCGTGTTAGCCATTTGTTGTATTTCCAGAAGTAAAAGTGAGATAGGATAGATAGATATAACAACCCTGATTTAGCTGGTCAATTTTATTAATAAAAACAATTTAAACAAATGATGTCGCTGCAACCTGATGATCGCAACACACCAACAATCATAAGGAAGAACCAAATCAAACATGTGCACAAGTACATGTCAAACAACGTGCTACGAGATCAAACAATTATGGTGGGCTTCTTACGATTGGAGGACCTACTTTGAAATAGAGTTTGAATTTTCAGCAGAGACAGACTACAGAATTGGGAAAATAGGGTGAGGCTTTTAAAAATAGTTTTGTAAACTCGACGACTGACTAGGGTAGCGTCCTACGGTCAACACGGCTTTGATACCATTCTGTCACACCCTGATTTTAAGAACAAAATTGAGGGCACAATATATATATGACAGGATCAATTTTCATACATATATCGACATCATAGTAAATATAAAAACAATGCTTTATTAATATATCGAGCTTTATTACAAAAATGACCCTCGGGTCCAAAAGAAAAGTACAGACTCTCATGACAACTGACTCTATGAATACTCTGAAGAAGACGCGGAAATCTGGACTCCATCTCCACATGAAGGTTGACCTGGGGTAGCGCCATCCTAGTACAGGTCATCAGGATCGAAGCCGCCGTCCTCGGGGTACTCCTGCTCCTCGTACGCGTAGTCTCCAGCGTCTGGGTGGGGTAGCAGGGGGACAAAGAGGAAGGGTGAGTACATCGAAATATACTCTACAAATGTAGGAATATATGCTTATGAGGATAATATCAAAGGTAGGCTAACTCAGTCTGACTCAAGCGCCTAAAGCAACACATCCTATTAAATCCTATTTCCTATGCACCTATTTACTAGATTATAGACAGAGACACTGTAGATAAGTAACAACACTCGGAGTTGCACCGAGCAAGACCACACTCGGAGTCACACCGAGCAAGACCAACACTTGGAGTCCACCAAGCAAACCGCACTTGGAGTCGCACGAAGCAAACCCACACCTGAAGTCCATCAGGCAAACCGCACCTGAAGTCCATCAGATGACCCGAACTGCACCGAACCAGTAACCAACTAATCTCGAAGAAGTCCAAGCCGCTCGTGACTATGAGCACGACTGATATATCAGTTTTACACTCTGCAGAGGTCGCAGATCGTTACCCATGAGTCGTGCATTTCCCGTCACGCTAAACACTGCCAAGGTGCCTAGCGGGTTGAACTACAAGGCCTTTACAGAGCCCCCTCCAAGTCCGTTCCACACGTACCTCTAAGGTTTCACCCCGTACAAAGGTCTACGACCCCCAGGGCCCCCTCTTGAGCCACTAAAACAAACCCCGTGTAGACCCTTAACTTGGAGGTAACTAATTAATTAGCGAGGTCCAGCCCATCCATATCTCATGCCATCCATATCTCATGGTTGTGTTGTTAAGCCGGGTTACAGGCTTCGAGAACCGGTCCTAGGGATCCAGGCAGAATAAATCTAGCACAAGCCCAGAACCAAAAACCAAAACCAGTTGTCGAGTCCCACGACACAAAACCACCAGTACGGTCCATCCTACAGGATTTACCTAAACACCATGTTGCTACAAAAATTACCATGTCTGACGTGAACAAGGGTGTCCGATCTTCCGAAAGGTTCTGGTAACTCTCGATTTGGTGGAAACGAAACACGCGTCGATCCGGCTTCCGAACAACATGATCTGAAACCCCGCAATCGCAGCACCACGTCTCCTCTAGTTATCAACCGGCGTTGCACGGTTGACCTCACCAAGAAGGCTAAAGTCCTTGCCTGCGAATCGAAGAACACGAGCAAGAACAAGGAAGAATGCAACCAAATTGCAGATGAATGATTAATCTCACGAGTTGGGGTCTCACAAACTGACAAACGGTGAAACTGTTATGAACAGAATAATCTATGCAAAACTCAAACCCTAACGTGGGCGATGGCTACTGATTATATAGCCTAAGGGGCATCCAAGGACCCCTACTCATGTCACTAAGGTGCCCTAACAAGTTACAAGGCCCAAATGGCCCAAAAGACGGCGACGCAACACCCTGACAGATTTTGGATGTCAACTTGTTTAGACGATTCCCATTGATTCCGATGGAGTTTTAACCTCAAACCAAAGTCATTGGTTAGATTATCAAATTATATTTCCATCCATATGTGTATCATCAAAACGGAGTCCGTATGTGACCTGAGCGTCCGTTTTACTGCTGGCTGCTCCTGGATTCCGAGATGGACTCGAACTTGACACGGATTGGGCCTCCATCTTGGGTTGGATGACTTGGCTGCCCTTCTAAGGTGGTGGCCAAGGAGGAGGACGTCCTTGAACATCCTTGTGCTCTTCTCGACTTGTTTTGGGCGTGCTCTCACTTGGGCCAGGGTCCCAAGGTTGCATGACGAGCCTATGTCGACGTCGTAGCACCCGACAAAAATAGTAGCAGATTGTCGTGATAATTTAAAGACCTTGTCAACGTGATATTGAGATGGGACCAGATCTATTTGAAAGCTTATCAAATAAGCTTTCCATCAAGGGCTCATTGACCTCAATCGCACTCAGGATGGATGAGTTATGGTCTTTTCCCTGAAGCAGTGTCGGGCTGCCAACGAACCGAATGTTGGACTTTGACAAGCTTGCACTTTGAGACATTTTTATACCTATAAACAAATAATGACATGTACATGTGGAACCAAGTGAATTGTACCAAAAATCATTATGCAAATATAGAAATGATCTCACCTTATAATCAACGGTTGTATCCAATGGTGTCATGTCCTCATCATCCTCCCCTTCTTGATAACAAACCGTCCTCGGTTTGAGCTTAGTTGCAGGACAGGTTGTAGGTAGTAGCCAATATTGCCCCTTTTCTTGAGATCTAATATGTTGCTTTATAACAAAACTTGGGGATTTTGACAAGACTTGATTATAGCTATTACAACCCTCTAATTGATCATATTATCGCATATCAAAAGGAGATTTCAGATTTGAACAAATATAAACCCGATGTACCATATACTCTTCTTTATAATTATACTTTCCAATAAAGTGACATGTACATCTAGACAACCATGGCAATTCAATGCACAAAAATTTCTTCCTCAAGTTACTTAGACCACATAGAGTATCAAACTCAATATAACCTAAAGTATTTAAAGAAGATAATAATTCTAGCTCATCTTTTTCAGTAGCAATTGGAAGCAAATGTCTATTTTCAGCACAAGTATTTTGATCCAAAACAATAGAGTCAATCTCATTCACTATTTCTGACATAGGTATAACAAAAGCACTATCACACAACTCTTCTTTATCACGAGCATTATTAGAACTGTTATTTTGTGACAAAGGCAATTTGGATTCAGTGTCCACTAAATGTTGTTCTATTATAGAATGAGTGGTGGATAAATTCAGCACATCATCATCAATTTCATTAATATCAGATTTTGTAGCAAGCACAAAAGAATCTTTCCATTTAGATACTTGGTAATTTTCATATTTAATATCAATCTCTTTGCACTTACTAGTAGCACTCTCTTTATCTTGTTGTACAATTTCAGCATGGATTAAAGTTTTACCAGACTCCTGAGTAGATATGGGTGGTGGTGGTGAAGATGTTGCATCGGCAGAAGCACTCACTCGCTTGCTTATCGAGGTCTCACATCCCTGTAACTCCTTCTCTGCAAGCATAGTAAACTGAAAAAACGTGTTGACATTATCAAATTCTTTATAATCAACAATATCCCGAATTTCACGTCTCAAACCCGAATAAAATCGAACAATGGAATCCTCGGGTCCCTCCACTATAGCACATTGCAACAAACCCTTTTGAAGCTCATCATAGTAATCCTGCACAAATTTATCTCCCTGATCTAATCACATCAAATTCTTACGAATGTTTCTATAATAAGATGGGGGGACAAATCTATCACGTATAGCAACCTTAAGCTCTTCCCAAGTACGAGGAGTAGCATTGTCTAAACTCATCCACCAAATAATAGCAAAATCTTTAAACTCACTAGTGGCTTGTCTAACTCTATTTTGTTCAGGTACTTGGTGGGCACTAAATTTATGCTCTACTGTCATCTCCCAATCAAGATATCTCAGCATCATAATATCCCGAAAAAGAAGGTATAGTAAATTTAACCTTAGCATAAGGATCTTCAGGAGCTCGATTATACATACCTCGATGGTGATGGTGATGTGGAATGCCACCCATACATGTGGTGTTAGTGCGAAGACGACGCCGTAATCTATTTTGCATCGTCAACATTGGATCAACATTACCATCAGCATCATACACCTCATCACCATCGTTGCTTCCAGTCGCATCTTCGTCGTGAGCAGGGCGGTTTTCGAAAGCATTTACCCTGTCGGTTAACACAGATGACCTTTTGTCCACCCGCTCAATTGCATTTGCAAGTTTCATCTCAATTATGGCTTCAGTGACAGCTTTGATGACTGTCTCCTTCATCTCTTTTTGACCATTGTCTATAATAGCTTGTAGTTGTGGATACATGGGTGTATACCGGATCTTGAGTGATGAGTGATTGTCAACTGGGATAATGCGCATGTTCTTTGGCTTGTGTTGTGCAGGTGTTGAGCACGGATACAGTGATCCAAGGCAAGGTGAAGGTCAAGTAGAGACGTGTCGTGCCGATGGATCGGGAGTGGTGAAGGGCGGACGTGAGGCTTGGACTGAGGGACCGGTGGCCTGAGGATCGGCTGTGGTGGCTGACAGCCTAGGACAGCGACGAGCAGAGACTTGCGGGGCACGGTGTTGCTCAGGTCGAGGACCTGGGGACACGTGTCGGTGGACGGGGTGCACGGGCGGTGCATCCCTTCTACGGCTCGGTTTGGTGGTTGAGCCACAGAAAAACCACCGAATGGACGGTTTCTAGGTTTGGGCCTCAAAAACTGGGTGCTGATGGTTTCCGGGTTTGGGCCACAAAACTCGGGCTGAGGACGGTTTCTAGGTTTGGGCCTCAAAACCTGGGCGCTGCGGGTTTCTGAGTTTGGGCCACAAAACTCAGGCGATGGATGGCTGGTTTCCCGGTTTGGGCCTCAAAACCGGGGGTTGATCGTGAAGGTTGGTTTCCCGGTTTGGGCCTCAAAACCGGGGGCGAGGTCCGTGAAAAGGACGAGCAGAGCGGAGGCGGCACGTGGCGGCAATCGGTGAGGTTGTGTCGAGGCAACGCTACCAGTTGTGCGGGCGTGGCTGTCGGATCAGCATCGACTTCGAGTTGGTCCAGAATAACCCTAGGGTTTAGCTGGTTCGCTCTGTAATTAGTTAGGGGTAGAGTGGGAATTAGAATTAGGATAAGTAGAGGGAGACACCCACCTCCCATCCTATCTCAGTTATTTGCTATTTTGCCTTCTAGGTTTTCCTGCTCTCTCAATCCCCTGCTGTAGCTACTGAGATCCGCGGAGAACCATACCTCTGTGTTCATGAGATTTTGAGCAAGTGAGACCGTAATCTCACTGTTGTAGCGTGTGGTAGCCACACGGTTGCAAATTCGTGGTTTGATTCGAGTTTTCAATTTGTTCTTCGCGTTCTTCGTTTCTCCATGATTTTCCCATCACTCGATCTCACTCCTCACTGCGTCTTTTTAGAATCCACTTGAATCATCTTCTTCTTTGATGTGAGGAGATCATTTCCACCGAAGGAATTCATCTAACTCCTCACGAGCAAGTAGATCGGGTCAATTCAAGTTTTCGTGGCGCTTTTTTGGTTCATACTCTTATTCTTTTGATTCTCGTTGATTGAGTTGATTTGAGCGGATGATTTCTTGGGGATAGTCTCCTAACTACCTCGTGATCATCTTCTCCAAGTTTGGGAACAAGGGATTTTGGTTTGGATCGGATTTGGGGAGATTTGAGTTGAGGGCGACCGAAATCGCCCTCACTGGGTGGTCGCGGACAGTCCGCCGCCCACCTCGCGGACAGTCCGCGCGTCGGGGACTTGGCCAGATCAGTGGCCGCAAGTCTCTGCTGTTGGTGTCCAGGTTGACCGGCAGACAGTCCGTCGTTGCAACCCGTGGATAGTCCGGGACTGTCCAGAGCTGTTTCAGCAGAGGTGCTGTTTTGTTGTTTTTGCCTGCGGACAGTCCGTCGCTGGTCCCCGGACAGTCCACCGTTGGGCAGACAGTCCGCCGCCGTACTTGCGGACAGTTCGGGACTTCGCTGTCTTGTGCTTTTCAGTGCATTTGTTCTCCCGGCTTTTCCGCTTGGTTTCCGGACTTCTCGATTGGCCCTAGAGTTCACCAAGGAACCTCTCTAGGTATCTTTGCTACTTGTTAGCATAGGTATTTGGAGATTTCTCGACGTAGTCTTCCATCTACGTTCGAGGGTCAGTTTTTGGGGTCAAACTTGGTCCGGTGCTTTTAGCGTTTGGTTCGCTCTTGCTTTGTGGTGCCTCGCTGTGATCCTAGGGATCATCCACCCTCTTCCAAGGGTCGTGGGCATCACGTTTCGGTCGAAGCTTTTGGGGGGTTGATTTTCGGGACAAAGGCCGAAGTTTCAAGAGAATTTTTTTAGGCTCCCATTCACCCCCCCCCCCCCTCTGGTCGCCTTGCTTTAGCATTCTCGGTCCTTCAGTAGTTGCTTTTTGCTGACACACTCCTTGAAGTTCTTCGACATTTTATCTCCATCAACTGACATTGTGGACACAAAAACAACAACAAACAGTGAAGGTTATCCCTAATAATCGTACTAAAGGGTGGAGTGGTGCCTCTCAATCGAGATCAGCAAAAGGTAAACATCTTACCAAGCTCTTACCAGTCTTCTTATCCACAAAGCAAAGGATACCTAGAAGACGTAGACCACGATTGCAAGGATCACAAACCTATGTTGTTCTAAAGAATGTGGAGCTAGGAAGGCAAACAAAGAGAATAATATATATGTGGCACATAAGTCAGTAACATATAGCAATATTGAATAAATGTCCAAAGCACTTGTCCTAGTTGCTGGCCTATATATATGTTCCTATCAACTGTTGTGATAAACAAAGGAGTGAAACAAGGATGAAAGGAAACAAATATGAAAGATAGTGTTGGTGCAAAATGTGATGCACTGCGCCTCACACACAGCAAGCCGGAAAGTGTGGCTTCAATCGGGTGCCCGGACGGTTTGAAATCCGGAGACGTGCCAGTCGGTTTGACCTGAAAACCAACAAGGGATAAAACTATGAGAATAAAACTGGAACATGCCGGGTGAGACCAGACAGTTCCATATTTGCGGCTTTGAAGCCAATCACGACGGCACACTGAAGGACCGAGAAGCTACCCGAAAGCGACCAGAGGGGGGGTGAATGGGAGCTTCAAAAATTTCCTTTCGGAAACTAGATGCCACTGTCCCAAGATCAACCCCAAAAGCGAAACCTAGAGCTTGCCAATGTCCACGACCCTAGATGTAGGGTGGATGCTTCCTAGAAGCACAGCGGGACACTAGACAACCCTAGAAAGCCAACCCAAAAGACGGAACTCAAATCCGATCAAGAACGAACGAACCGCGAACGAAGACGCGCGAAACTGCAGCGACCGGACTCTGGCCTGCGTCCGGTCAGCAGGGACCGGACGCGTCCGGTCGTCAGAAAACAGCTCTGGGAGCTCTCTGTTCGCGACCGGACGCACGGAGCTCAAGCGCCCGGTCGTTCACTGAGCGTCCGGTCAGATGAGACAATGACACGGGAACAGTGCAAGCGTAGCGTCCGGTCGAAATGCAAACAGAGCGTCCGGTCGAGAGCGTCCGGTCAGTACGCAGAAAAGCTTGGCGCCGTGCTCAACGACCGGACTCTGAAAGCGTGCGTCCGGTCAGCCCGACAGAGCGTCCGGTCACCCCGCGACTGCACTGAAACTCCGGCGATTCAACCCGATCTCCTCCGAATCAAGTGCTCTAGGCTTGGGATTCGATCTGAGGAGTCACAAGGAGGTTAGTGAGCTATCTCTAAGAGATCATGGCTCGAACCTAACTCCAAATCGGTGAATCGAAGGAATTCGGGGGAAAGAAGAAAAAGAGACCCGAAACTAAAACTTGATCGATCTCCTAGACCGTGAGGTTAGAGATGATTTCTTTCGGTGGAAAGAAGTGCCTCACGATCTAGAGCAACTCAGTTCAAACGGAATCGTGAAAGATGAACCGAGCACAAAGATCAAGCGACGGGAAAACTCAAGGCACAAAGCAATCCGCGAAGAACATGATGAACATGAAATCAAAACGCGAATTGACACCAAGAGATGGGATCCAAGGTGAGGATACGGCCTCACTTCCTCGAATCAACAGTACACAGAGTGGAGTCTCTCTGCGGATCTCAACTAGCTAAAGCAGGGGTGTGGGAGAGTGGAAACCCTAGGAAATGAAAGCTCTAACTGAGATTAAGATAGGGAGGAGGGTGTCTCCCCTAGACTACTTATACTAACCTAGCCTAAGTCTATTTCCTACTCTACCCCTCTCTACTCTAATTTACAGAGCGGACCAGCCTAACCCTAAGGCTATTCTAGTCCACCCGCTGGTGGTAGGTAGATCCGACGGCCACGCCCGCACGGTCTTCCGCGTCGCCTCCACGCAACCTTCAGATCGCCGCCACGTGCCGCCACCACTCTGCACCCCCGGTTTTGCGGCCCAAACCGGGAAACCAGCCTTTTCCATCAGCCCCCGGTTTTGAGGCCCAAACCGGGAAACCAGCCTCCAGCCCGAGTTTTGTGGCCCAAACTCGGAAACCCTCAGCGCCCGAGTTTTGAGGCCCAAACTCGGAAACCGGCCCACTCCCAGGTTTGAGGCTCAACCTGGAAACCCAGCACCCAGGTTTTGAGGCCCAAACCTGGAAACCGTCCACCGTTGGTTTTTCCCGGGCTCTACCAACAAACCGGCGTCGTAGAAGGGATGCACCGCCTGTGCACCCCTTCCACCGACATGATCGCACTTCTCCGCTTGTCGCTGTCGCAGGCTGCCAGCCACCACAGCTGATCCTCCGGCCTCCAGTCCATCAGTCCAAGTCCACGTCCGCCCTTCACCGTCCGATACATCGGCATGGCACGTCCGCCGCACGGCACGCCCATCCTT
The DNA here is from genome assembly GCA_009763385.1 of Coix lacryma-jobi var. lacryma-jobi. Taxonomy (NCBI): domain Eukaryota; kingdom Viridiplantae; phylum Streptophyta; class Magnoliopsida; order Poales; family Poaceae; genus Coix; species Coix lacryma-jobi. The sequence continues at coordinate 96,795,697 of CM019829.1, forward strand.
CATCGCGCCCGGTCCGTCGGCACGACACGTCGCAACTTGACCTTCACCCGCCATCGACCACTGTCTCCGTGCTCGACACCTGCACAACACAAGCCAAAGAACATGCGCATCATCTCCGTTGACAATCACTCATCACACAGAGACTCGGCATACACCCATGTATCCGCAATCTCCCCCTTGATGAGTGCATTGTCAACTCCACAACAAATCATGATAAGAAGAAGGAGGTAGGAAGGAGTGGGAAGAGAAAACCCAACCAAATGACCCAAAAGCCTATCAAAAGCCAAAGAAGGTCAAGTGGATGAAGCGAAAAACTTGGTCCCCAAAGACATGGGCAACGGCTCGACGCAACCAAGCAAAGTAAAGCTAGCCCTCAAGAAGAGGTAGAACAGGCTCAACACCGCTAGCAGATACCAATTGAAGATCGGAGGACAACAGAAGCAAAATGCTAGTCCCTCAAGAAAGAGGCACAGAGGCTCAACACAACTAGCAAGAAAATCACTCCGAACCAATTGGAAATCAACCCAAACCAAATGGGAAAGCACACCAGACGATACCAATTGAAGCCAAATGAAAAGGCTTATGAAAGCTCATGAAAAGCTAGGAACGTTTGCTAGTCCCTCAAGACAGAGGCAACGGCTCAACACAACTAGCAAACTCCCCCTCGACAAATGCAAGCAACTAGGACAAATGATTCTCCCCTTAGTTGATCAACACAGGAGCATATGATTTGCATAAATTTCTCCCCCTAGTTGAAAATGCACTTATCAAGGTCAAAAGGTATCGGAAAATCAACTCCCTTCACATAAACTCCCCCTGAACACAAGATCTCCTTCAGAATGCATATGAAGTCAAAATGCAAGTTAGGAGCTTCAAGTATATAGTCAAAAGAGTGCAAAGATGCTCTAATCAGTATAGCTCCAACATCTCAATTAAGCACTCAAATAGCAAAGGCTCAAACTGATCACTTGTACGAAATATGAAGCGTATGAGCATGTGAGCAATTTTAAGCCAAAAGGATAGTCACCATCAAAATAGCACTAGACATGTATAGAAGGAATCCAAACAAGTGCTAAGCATATATACAAGGTGAACTACCCCTAGCAAAGTTCAATCATCATGCATAGTAATGAAGCATATCCTTGTGATTTCAAATTCATATCGGAGTTGCAGCGGTAAAAGAATTCACAAGTTCATTTTTGGCATGTGATTGCGAGAGGTTGAAAGCTTGTCATTGCCTAACTTTTCAACCGTGCGAAGCCTATGCCGAAGCAATCAGAAGCTTAAAGCAACGGTTTCGGTCATACACTACATGGCTCAAGTTTAACTCAAAGTGCAATGAGAAACAGTCTCAATACCATGAGGTGTTGACAAGCAATCCCATCTCGATCTTTTCAATTCAACAATACTTGGTTCAGATTTTAAGCAAGTTATGAACAACCAAGCAAGTGAATGACTCAGAACTAGAGACATAGCAACCTAGCATATATGAAAAGCAGGAATGGACTCAACACACCCTACACATGCTAGTTGCATATCTCAATGGTGAACATTTTCAGATTTATATACATTAGGCATAATTCACCATTCCAAAAATAGCTCGCTCACAACATGTAACAGTGATCAGAAGGAGCATAAGCTACAAGCATCATCATAAGTATCGGAGCAATACTAACAAGAGCATAATTACATTCTAGTGAATATAGACATGAAGCTCAGAATGTAAATGCGTATGCCCGACACAAAACTGAAAGAAAGAAGATACCAATTTGAAGGACTCAAAAAACTCAAAAGAAAAGAGCCTCAAAATAAAAGAGTCAGTCTGTACATCTCAAAATGCTTCCCCCATCTAAAAGGGGAAACACACACCAAGCTCACCCCTCAACCTATTAAAGGTTGATTCGTCTAAAGGCTTGGTGAAAATATCAGCCAATTGGTGATGAGTATCGACATGGCGAAGGTCGATATCACCCTTCTCCTGGTGGTCTCTCAAGAAATGAAAGCGCACATCAATGTGTTTGGTTTTCGAGTGAAGCACGGGGTTCTTAGCAACGCTAATGGCACTCGTGCTGTCACAAAGCAAAGGAACTCGAGTAAAGCTCAAACCAAAGTCACGCAAAGTGGCCATCATCCAGAGTAACTGGGAACAGCAGCTAGCCGCAGCAACATACTCAGCCTCCGTAGTAGACTGGGCGACACTAGACTGCTTGCGAGAAGACCACGACACAAGAGAAGACCCAATAAACTGGCAAGTCCCAGAAGTGGACTTGCGCTCAATGCGACAACCAGCAAAATCGGCATCGGAATAACCGCAAAGCGAGAGAGTGGAGGAAGCAGAATACCAAATCCCGAACTCAGGCGTGAAACGAAGGTACCTGAATATGCGCTTCACCGCCTGACGGTGAGAAGTGCGTGGCGAAGCCTGAAAGCGCGCGCACAAGCACACGGCGAACTGAATGTCCGGCCGTGTCGCCGTCAGGTAGAGCAGCGATCCAATCATGCTGCGGTACTCCTTCTGGTCCACTGCTTCTCCATCCGTGTCGGCATCCAGGGCAGTCGTCATCGACATGGGCGTCGGAAGAGGCTTGGCCTCACCCATGTCGAACCGCTTCAGCAAGTCCCTCGTGTACTTGCCCTGGTGCACAAACGTCCCTTCTCGGGATTGCTTAATTTGCAACCCGAGAAAGAAGGTCAGCTCGCCCATCATGCTCATCTCGAACTCCCTGCTCATAGTATCTGCAAACTTGGCAACCAAAACGTGAGAAGAACCACCGAAAATGATATCATCCACGTAAATTTGGACCAAGAGAGTATCTTTGCCTTGCTTGAGGAGAAAGAGCGTTTTATCAACACATCCCATTTTAAAACCCTTAGCTAGCAAAAAGGTTTTTAATCTCTCATACCAGGCTCTAGGGGCTTGTTTCAAACCATACAGAGCTTTGTGGAGTTTAAAGACATGGTTTGGAAACTTGGGATTTTCAAAACCGGGGGGTTGCTGGACATAGACCTCCTCCTCAATGTAGCCGTTTAAGAAGGCACTCTTGACATCCATTTGAAAAAGTTTGAAACCCATGGATGCAGCATAAGCCAAGAGTATCCTAATAGCCTCCAAACGAGCTACAGGAGCGAAGGTCTCCTCATAATCTATCCCCTCCTTCTGACTATAACCCTTCGCTACAAGCCGGGCCTTGTTTCTCACAATGTGGCCCTCCTCTCCTTGCTTGTTTTTAAAAACCCATTTTGTCCCAATAGGTTTACAGTCAGGAGGTGGTGGCACTAGAACCCAAACCCGATTTCGCTCAAAGTTCTCTAGCTCCTCATGCATGGCATTGACCCAGTCCGGATCCGTCAATGCGTGTCCAACATCTCGGGGTTCAAAAGACGCAACAAAAGCAGAATGAGCAAAGTGCGAGATGTGCTGTGACCTGGAGCGAGTAACTCGCTCGTCGATGTCGCCGATCATCTGTTCAGGGGGGTGCTGGCGCTGGATATGTCGTGGCGCCTCCCGGGAAGAAGTGACCTCCCCCTCAACAGCAGCTGGTTCCACCCCGGGTACAAAAGGTACCGCGCGAGGTGGGGGATCCCACGGCCCCCAGGAAGAAGAAGTGTCGGGGCCGTGAGTCGTCGTCGAGGCCGCCCTTTGCGGCACGGCAGGTGGAGGGGGTGCTGGATTATCTATACCTTCAGCACCCTCGTCCTCATCATCAAAAAGAGGCTCTCCAACCTCATGATCACCTGCACGCTCAAAACGAGAAGAGGGACAAACAAGAGTCTCGTCGAAGGAGACATCTGATGTCTCCATGACTCGGTTAGTGTCAAGGTTAAGTACACGATAAGCTCGAGTGTGAGTGCCATAACCCAAAAACACACCGTCAGAAGAACGAGACTCAAACTTGTCCAGGTTGCCTTTCTTCAATATAAAACAGTGGCAACCAAAGACTCTAAAATAACTCACCTTAGGCTGGCGACCAAAACGCAACTCATAAGAGGTCTTCTTCAAAAACGCTCTCAGAAAAATGCGATTCGAAATGTAGCATGCAGTGTTCATAGCTTCGGCCCAAAAACGCCTAGGAGTCCTATGCTCATCAAGCATCGTCCTGGCCATCTCAACAAGGGTCCGATTCTTCCTCTCTACAACACCATTTTGAGGTGGTGTATAGGGGGAAGAAACCTGATGCTCCAAACCAAGGTGGTTACAAAACTTCTCAAAATCCGAATTTTTAAACTCGGAACCATTATCACTCCGAATAGCTCGCATCGAGTTCAAAGGGAACTCGTTCTGAAGACGCAAAATCAGATTGCGAGCAAATGAGAAAGTCTCGGTCTTCTCAGCTAAAAAGAAGACCCACGAATATCTCGAAAAGTCGTCAACAACAACCAAAACATACCACTTGCCACCAACCGAGCTCACCCGAGCCGGACCAACAAGGTCCATGTGTAAAAGCTCTCCGGGGTGCGAGGTCATGACCTTAGTCACCGGATGGTGGGGAGCAGCAACCATCTTCCCATGTCTGCAAGAATGGCAAACTAGATCCTTCTCCATCGAAAGCTTGGGCAATCCTCGGATTAGGCCAAGTGAGCTAAGTCTTGCAAGCAAGTCGAAGCTTAAGTGACCGAGCCTCCTATGCCACTTCCAAAGATCGGAAGAAGAAGGACTAGCCAAAAGACAGCGAGAAGAACCAAACGATTCCGAGAAATTCGCACAAAAGACTTTCCCAAAGGGCGAAATCAGACATACAAGATCGCCCTGAGGATCTAAGATGCGACTAAGGTTCGGTTTAAAACGAATCTCATAGTCATCATCAAAAAGTTGCGAAACAGAAAGAAGGTTAAAATGCAGGTTAGAAACAAGAGCAACATCGCGCAACACAAAGTGCTCATTAACCCGCACCGATCCGCGAGACAACACCTTACCTTTACTATTGTCGCCGAAGGTTATGTACTCCTTTCCGGCGACTGGGCTAAGGCTGGAGAACCACTTGGTGTTTCCGGTCATGTGCCTCGAACAACCGGAATCCACCAACCAAACGTCCTCCAACCGTCTTACCTACATCAAAAGAAAGACATAGGGTGAGCATACGGTCCAACACTGGGGTTAGTGAAATAAGGGGAAAACCAGTGTTGGGCCGGCTGCTCAAAAGAAGGGTTAGTGAAAAAACCATTCCTAGCATGTCTACGAGGGAAGCGATCACCACGCTGAGGAAAACGTGGTCTGCTGGGGAAGAAGCGCTCACCGCGGTACTCAAACTGCGGTGGGGGAAAGCGCTCAACAAAGCCTCCGCCACGGGGTCCGTTACCTGCAAAAGCAGGACCCCGTCGGGCACGCTCTCTACGAGGTTTACGCCTAGGAGCCTGGGGCTCAACTGCTCTAGCGTCTCTCCTCGGAGCTCTCTCCTGCCTAGGCCTGGGATCCTGTCGTCCGGACCTAGCAGCTCTCCTCTGGGCCTTCGGTACATGTCCACCATGAGCTGGATGGTACATGTCCGGGTTCTCCGTCTCCCGAGCCCTGCGCGCCTCTCTCTTGCGCCTAAAGCAGAACTCGCTCAAGTGGCCATCTCTCCCACAAAAATCACACTGGTACCTCACCGCACGCACAGGGGGTTGTTGGTGACCAGGGCTGTGGGTGTGGCTCACCTTGCCTTTGCCCTTCGGTGGCAGCTCCTCACGGATGGGTGGCATAGCATCAAGCTTGTTTCTGAGGTGGTTTGGCTTGGGTGCCCAAACTGGGTTCTTGGGAGGAGCTCTCGGGGGTTCCTCAACCACACCATCTTTGGTGATAGGCTTGGCTGGCTCTTTGAGTGGAAGCTTGGCAAGTTTGGGAGTAGTGGTGGAGTTGGGCTTCTCACATGGGTTCAGACCACTAGACTCTCCAATCTTCCCAAAAGCTGAGAGATCAACACTCTGAGCAAAACCTACACCAGGGGCACCAACAGCTCGCTTGAATTGGGAGATCATCATCCCGAGCTGCGGCTCACTACTGGAGACCCATGACAAGATGGACCGAAGGTATGTGTTTTCTTCCTCGGTTTGCATCTTGCCATGCTTCACATTGGCAATCTCCATCTCCAGGCCCTCACACAAAGCACACCTCATGACACAAGTGCTATCTGAGCTGGCCTTCTCTAAAGACTCAAGCTTGGCATTCTTCTCTGCCAAGTCAGATTGCAAGACAGGACAAGTCTTGCACGCACCCAACAGCTGCGGCCTAGCTCGGAGCTCATCCACCTCATCTACCAGCGCAGCATGCTTACTCCTCAGAGTGAGAAGATCCGTCATGTGCGCGGCGCAACTCTCGCACTCCAACTCCTCCGACACAACCACGGTGGACCGAGCGACCTCAAGCTCCTTCACCGTGTCCTCCCACTTCTGCCTAAACTCCTTGCGCTCTCTAGCGGCACGCCTAAGCAACTTATCTTGGCTAAGGAGGGCAGCAGTCAACTTCTCAACCTCGGAGGAAAGCTCGTCGTAGGTGAGAGATACCTGGGAGGTGTCGTCGTCGTCGTCGTTCCGAGGGGTACGCTCCGGCTCGCCGTCGACCTCATCGCCCAGCGCCATGGTGCAGAAGCCGTCGTCGTCGGCGAAGAAGCAGAGGCCGTTCAGCTTGTCCTCGATCCTCTTCTTCTTCTCGGACTCGTCATCACTCGAGCTGGCGGAGTCGTCATCCGAGCCGTCGACGTCGCTGAGCGTGGCGAAGAATGCACGCTGCTCAGCTTGCTGCTTCTCCAAGTACTTCTTCTTGATGTACTCTTTGTCGAAGCCGCCCCGCTTCTTGTGCCTTGGGGGAACGTGCTTCTCCTTGTACTTGGAGTCGCGCCTGTGGCCGTGATCGCCCTTCCCCAGATGCTTGTTCTTCTTCTTGGGGCAGTCGGCGATGAAGTGGTCGGGGTCGCCGCATTCGTAGCATCCGGCGCGTCCTCCTCCACGACGGCGGTTCACGCGGTTGTTGTGGAACCGCGAAAACCGGTTGGCAAGCAAAGCCAACTCGTCGTCTCCCAAAGACTCCAGCTGGTCCTCTGTCACAGAAAAGAGAGAAGAAAGCGCAAAGCCAGCTGAGGGGTTAGAGGAAGAGCCGGAAACCAAAGCCATGGACGGGCGAGAAGGATTTTCAAAAGAAGCCCTCGCCATAGCATCAATCTCACTGGACTTGAGCTTACTGAAGAGCTCGTCGCAGGTGAGGGTCTCATAGTTCGGCGATTCGATGATTGCCTGAACCTTGGAGTCCCACACCGAACGGTCAAGAGTGTGCAAAAGCTTCAAAGCACGCTCATGATCGTCAAATGGCAACTGCTCTCTGTTAGCCCTCATCCTGTTGACAATCACCTGAAAGCGAGCGAATAAACTTTCTATGCTCTCGCCAGGCTGATGTCGAAAGTTCTCATACTCTCTCTTGAACGACTCGTAGAGTCGGGTTTTGACTTGAGAGGTGCCCTCATGAAAACGCATGAGGGTGTCCCAGATCTCCCGAGCCGTAGAGAGGTGAGAAACGCGATCAAACTCACCCACGCTCAAACAGGAGAACAAAGCGTTACGCGCCCGGCTATTGGCTTCGTGCTCATCGATCTGAAACTGAGAGACACGAGCAGCCAGGACAACGTAGTTGGCGTTGTTGCAAATCTCCCAAACAGAAGAGCCCATGCTCTGGAGATAGGCCGACATGCGTATCTTCCAATACGCATAGTTCGTCCCATCGAAAAACGGCGGTTTGCCCACGCCGCGATCCATGTCGCCTTCGGTGGATCTGGAACCGGCTAAGGTGGAAGATCCTTAACCTGCTCTGATACCAATTGGAGGACCGAGAAGCTACCCGAAAGCGACCAGAGGGGGGGTGAATGGGAGCTTCAAAAATTTCCTTTCGGAAACTAGATGCCACTGTCCCAAGATCAACCCCAAAAGCGAAACCTAGAGCTTGCCAATGTCCACGACCCTAGATGTAGGGTGGATGCTTCCTAGAAGCACAGCGGGACACTAGACAACCCTAGAAAGCCAACCCAAAAGACGGAACTCAAATCCGATCAAGAACGAACGAACCGCGAACGAAGACGCGCGAAACTGCAGCGACCGGACTCTGGCCTGCGTCCGGTCAGCAGGGACCGGACGCGTCCGGTCGTCAGAAAACAGCTCTGGGAGCTCTCTGTTCGCGACCGGACGCACGGAGCTCAAGCGCCCGGTCGTTCACTGAGCGTCCGGTCAGATGAGACAATGACACGGGAACAGTGCAAGCGTAGCGTCCGGTCGAAATGCAAACAGAGCGTCCGGTCGAGAGCGTCCGGTCAGTACGCAGAAAAGCTTGGCGCCGTGCTCAACGACCGGACTCTGAAAGCGTGCGTCCGGTCAGCCCGACAGAGCGTCCGGTCACCCCGCGACTGCACTGAAACTCCGGCGATTCAACCCGATCTCCTCCGAATCAAGTGCTCTAGGCTTGGGATTCGATCTGAGGAGTCACAAGGAGGTTAGTGAGCTATCTCTAAGAGATCATGGCTCGAACCTAACTCCAAATCGGTGAATCGAAGGAATTCGGGGGAAAGAAGAAAAAGAGACCCGAAACTAAAACTTGATCGATCTCCTAGACCGTGAGGTTAGAGATGATTTCTTTCGGTGGAAAGAAGTGCCTCACGATCTAGAGCAACTCAGTTCAAACGGAATCGTGAAAGATGAACCGAGCACAAAGATCAAGCGACGGGAAAACTCAAGGCACAAAGCAATCCGCGAAGAACATGATGAACATGAAATCAAAACGCGAATTGACACCAAGAGATGGGATCCAAGGTGAGGATACGGCCTCACTTCCTCGAATCAACAGTACACAGAGTGGAGTCTCTCTGCGGATCTCAACTAGCTAAAGCAGGGGTGTGGGAGAGTGGAAACCCTAGGAAATGAAAGCTCTAACTGAGATTAAGATAGGGAGGAGGGTGTCTCCCCTAGACTACTTATACTAACCTAGCCTAAGTCTATTTCCTACTCTACCCCTCTCTACTCTAATTTACAGAGCGGACCAGCCTAACCCTAAGGCTATTCTAGTCCACCCGCTGGTGGTAGGTAGATCCGACGGCCACGCCCGCACGGTCTTCCGCGTCGCCTCCACGCAACCTTCAGATCGCCGCCACGTGCCGCCACCACTCTGCACCCCCGGTTTTGCGGCCCAAACCGGGAAACCAGCCTTTTCCATCAGCCCCCGGTTTTGAGGCCCAAACCGGGAAACCAGCCTCCAGCCCGAGTTTTGTGGCCCAAACTCGGAAACCCTCAGCGCCCGAGTTTTGAGGCCCAAACTCGGAAACCGGCCCACTCCCAGGTTTGAGGCTCAACCTGGAAACCCAGCACCCAGGTTTTGAGGCCCAAACCTGGAAACCGTCCACCGTTGGTTTTTCCCGGGCTCTACCAACAAACCGGCGTCGTAGAAGGGATGCACCGCCTGTGCACCCCTTCCACCGACATGATCGCACTTCTCCGCTTGTCGCTGTCGCAGGCTGCCAGCCACCACAGCTGATCCTCCGGCCTCCAGTCCATCAGTCCAAGTCCACGTCCGCCCTTCACCGTCCGATACATCGGCATGGCACGTCCGCCGCACGGCACGCCCATCCTTCATCGCGCCCGGTCCGTCGGCACGACACGTCGCAACTTGACCTTCACCCGCCATCGACCACTGTCTCCGTGCTCGACACCTGCACAACACAAGCCAAAGAACATGCGCATCATCTCCGTTGACAATCACTCATCACACAGAGACTCGGCATACACCCATGTATCCGCACACACAGCTATAGAAGTTGTCTGTCAACAGTTTTAAGGGTCATTCGGCTAACCCTGAACATAAACATATGTAAGCAGTTGATTGCCGAACGCACATACATGAAAAAGACATGCTTGGACAAGTAAAGATAAATTATGAATTGACGTGTAACCAAGCTCAGCAGGCTAGCCGAGTTGGGGTCCATGAAGAAGGAACATACAAACAAACATGATCAAACCAATCTAAAACCTGCATCTGCCGCACGATACCTAGTTTTATCTAAGCTTAAACATGATTGGCATGCATGAACCCACAACATGTAACAATCTAGATTAGAAATTAATTCGGCCATCATAATTATGCAATGAAGAACAACAATTATTGGAAGCGTAAGTAAACTTGTAAAGCAAGGCCGAACAAAGATCAATCTAGATTGGGCAAAAGAGTGTTACAAAATTAATTAAAACATGCAACACATGATAACTTAATGAATCTATTAGATCTGCCAAATCTAATAGAGCCGATAACTATCTCGCTTTTGCTAAACATATGAATAAACGCATGCCGCACGGTATCTACTCATAAGCAAAACATAAGCAAAGACTTCTTGATCATTAACAAGGGTCCGCCGCACGACCATTGGAAACAAACAAGACTACTTGCATCATATCTAAATCCACCGCATGATACTAGACATGATAACAAGGTTGTCGGGACTTACAGAGGTCGACGGATCGATGATTCCTCTCGAAGAACTCGACGACACGACTAAGGACTCGAAGGTGGCACAGGGCCGGTTTGTATTGATTTGGTTGTGAACAATTTTACAATGGCCGAGGGCTTATATTTATACCCTGGGCAAAATACGAGTCCTGGAAGATTACGATTTACACAACAAAACTTGGAAAATATGAGTCCTATTCCTATTTTTCTCTTGGCGTCCTCCATCGCTACGTGTCTTCTCGCGCAAGTCGGCTTCACTTGCCATATTTGCCTCCTGAATAGAATCACCGCCTTGCAAGATAGCCGACCGCACAGGCACTTGCCAAAACTCCGAGAACTAACCGACTTTGGTCATTTGCCGAATGCCTCTTTCACTGCCGGCCGGGTCCATTTGTCATTTTCTTGTGCGTGCGAAAATCTGGTGTTAACACATGCCCCCTAATTTTGGGATAAATATTTATTCCAAAATTCCTTTCTCCTGTATACTGACGTTGAACCTCCGGAAGCATCCACCTTCATAGAAATCTCGCGTGCCATAATTGCCTTACCTGCCGATTCATCTCCCGATGCACCCTTTGGGGTCCTTTTAAGTCACCCTTCACTTCGTTTGGTCTTACTCCCTCAAGCTCCCCTGTTTCAATCTCAAAGCCAAGAAAAAAACCCTTCTTTCTCCTATCATCACCCAATCCAATCCAGAAGATGTCTTCCGTGGCGAGCAAACACAGCTTAGAGCTTGGCGTTTCCAGCACTTCTAGGAAGAGGTTGCTCTCTTCTTATTTCTGTTTTAAAAAAATAAAGCAGTCGTCCTTACTTCATTACTTTTGCTTAGCAGGATCGATGATGACTTCCTTCAGCTTGATTTGGAGGAGAGGGATCAGGAGTTTATTCGAGTCTCCCGGGAGCGTGACATCGCTCAAGATCGGGCCGCTGGTAAATATTTTCACCATTTCTGTCTCCGTTTTCCCTTCTTTGCCTTTACTCACTCTTCTCTCTTTCAGCCCTGGAGGCAAAACTTCATGATCTTGAAACTGCCATTGCCAAGCTTGCCATTACGGCTAATGTGGCAGGCATGACGGCCTTGAATCGGGTAAATGAGATCAATAGAATCCTCCCCGACATCTCTAGGGCCAGCATTGGATATGGCGCAGCGCTTGCCTTCAACGCTGTACGGATTCACTCCGGTGCCGATTACCGCAGATTTGATGTCTATGAGCGGGGGCTAGAATACAGGGTAGCACATTCTGTGGACGATATGAAGGAAGCTGGAACAGATCTGGCTGATTCCTTCGACCATGATCTCCCGATTAGGTGTAGAATGGAGTGGACGAACTAATCCTTACTGTAATCTTGTATCCTCCTTTTTATGTAAATAAAAAGTCCTTCTGCTTGATCTTTGAAATCAATCTATGATTGATCCTTCGAGATCAATGCGTGTTTTGCTTTGTGCACTAATCATTGACTTTTTATTTTTGCTCCAACAGCGATGTATATCACATCGGCTATCATGTCAACCATCTCTGTCCCGTAGGTGATTGCTGTAATCGACTGTTTTAGATCTAATGTTTCAAACTCCTCTCAACTTTCCAATCCATGACGATGTCAGGATAGTACTTCTTAAGGGATTTTTCTATTTTCAGCTTCCTTCAAGACTTCTCCATAAAAACTTCATTGCCTGGAATAAAATATAATCCTTCCCAATTCGAAGACCATTTGCCAAACTTACTGTCTTTGGTGTCAATCGGTAATATGAGCTTCCAGACCATCAACCGACACTTAGCCGAATCCATCGGTTTTTCGATTCTGGAGTCACGATCTCCTCAAGTCAGCAAAAATCCGGCCTGGCCCAACAATGGCCCATAAATTGTGAAAACCCTACTCCGACGCTTGGTTTTCCAGTGTGCAAGTCACGGTTCCATAAATATGACCCTACAGGCCATCACCTTCAACTCCAATTGAACAGTTTGACTTGCAAACTCTCTACTTCTCGGCTCTTAGCTCAAGCCAGAGAGAAAGAATCCTCGCCTGTATTTCCATCAATGGCAGGCAATGGTGACCACAGCAAACGTCCTACTAGATACGAAGCGGGAGGAAACCAAGCACCGACTCATCGGTGTTATGGGTAAAAAATCTGATTTCTTGCCCCCTTGTGGTAGCTTTTCTTGTTCATCCGTTCCTGATTCACTGTTCACCTCCCTTCCAGGGTGAGATTTTTCCCCAGCCAAATCTGGGTTCCTCTTCCAGAAACGGCAGCTCCAAAAGCCTCTCTTAATCCTTTTCCTGGGTCATCAGAATCCTCTGAGTCCGATGACTCACCTCGGTACACCCGTTTGGATTCTCTCCGGTACCGCGAGGAGAGGGATAAGGCCCAGAAGGAGTTGGAAGACGCATCCAAGAAGTACAGCATCGAGGAAGCCGAATGGGAGGACCAGCGGAAGCAGCTTTGCAACGCCATCACAGGTCAGTGAAATCCTCGCTCGATTTCCTTTCTTCCGATTGAGCTTGCTTTGACAGACGCATCTTTTCCTCTTGCCAGCTTTTTCTGCAGAGAATGACCGTCTGAGAGCAGCAACAAACAGAGTTGCTGACAAGGTGAACGCCCACGGGGATTCAGCGGAGGCGCGTCTTGATGCCGCGGATGGCCGCATAGATCAGGCCATTGTCCAAGGTGTGCATCTTGGCGTTTCCCTTGGACTAGCGGCGATGAGCTCTTGGACCAACGAGGACTACTCCTTTCTACCAGTCGGCTTCGCAGGCGGATGCCTAGATGAAATCGAAGGCATTGAAGTTTATGATGATCATGCTGTTGCTCTCGCCGAAGCCACAAATCCGCAGTTTGTTAACAGATTATTCCAGGAGTAGTTTGTACTAGGACGGATCTACAAATGAATAAACGAAGCTGTTTTTCTCTGAATGATGTCTATTTGCATTTCCTGATTATCTCAGTGATTTCTCTGATTGCAACATCTCTTCAGAAAAGCGCTTGCCAAACGCATGACGTCACATTAGCCGACTAGATCTTGTTTTGTCATGTCATGTCACTCGGCATCTCATTTACTGCACTTCACCTTTCTCTCCTCCTGATAAACCTGCTAACTTAAAAAATGCTAGGGTCACCAGGGTTATGAACATTTTTGTACTAAAGGCGATATAAACAATATCGGCTATATTCTAAACTCTTGGAGTATTTTCCGCTAAAGGCGATGCTTTACATCGGCTATTTTGTATACAAATATTCTTGAATCCACTCATGCACTGACTATTTCATCACACCAAATTCAAAAACTATCATGCATTCGGCATTTAATAAGTAGTGTCGAAGCCCGGTACATGAGTAATACACATATGAACAAAATTTCTCCGTAGCCGAATACCTTGTCTCTGGGTCTAACATCTTTTGGCTATTACTCTGTCTTTTCTTTTGAATTCTTGTATAAGAGCCGATCCTATCGTTAGGTTATCGGCCGTCACGTACAACTTGAAAGATTTACCAAGCTGTGGAGGTACAAAACACTGATGGCGCCTTCATATATTCTTTAACTTCATCAAAAACCTCTTGTTGTACGTCACCCCATACGAATTTTTTGATCTTCCTTGAGCTTCAGCAACGGAGAAAAAGGCAGAACTCTTTCAAAAAGCTTATCAGTTTCTATCTATACTCTGGATCCAAATCTGTATTGACATATACTGGTCTTGTTTCGGCTTTACTATCAATATTCACTTCCTCCAAATTGTCAGCCGACATGAAACCTCGTCCCAACTTTCCTCCGTTACCATCAATTAGATTGTTTATTCAAAAATTGCTCTGAGAGCCGATTGCTTGGATCGGCTGTTGGTCCTTGTCAAAAAACATTCACAGGACCTACTTCCAAAACTCTTTTAGAGAAGCACTCGACGCCATCATATTCCCAGTAGATAGGTTCTGCAGTAGCAACACTCACTGAATCATCAGCATGGACAATTTCAACGTCATCTCCAATCCACTGGATGAGGATTTGATGCATAGTTGACGGAACACAGCAGTTTGCATGTATCCAATCCCTTCCTAAAAGCAAACTATATGCCCCCTTGACATCGATGACGAAGAAGGTAGTAATCAAAGTTTTTGACCCGATTGTCAATTCAACATGAACTGCTCCTCGAGTATCAGAAGAATTGCTAGCAAAGTCCCTCTACACCATGTCAGTCTTCAATAATTCCTCACTTGCCATCCCAAGTTTCTTGAAGGTAGTATATGGCATGATGTTTATGGAAGCTCCTCCATCGATAAACATTTTGGTTAGTGGCTTGCCATTAACATACCCCCCTCATATAAAGTGGCTTCAAGTGTCGATGCTTAGCTGGTTTATCAAAAAATGCCCGTTGAGCCAAAACGAGTTGAGCCATCAGATCCTGGTATTCGTCTTCGTCAAAATCCAAATACACTTCTTCTTGGACGTCTCGATCTCCGGGAGCTATGAATTCCGATGGGAGAAAGAATGTCATGCACGCATCAGCCGAATGATCACCTTCATCAGGCTTTTCCTTAGGACGCCAAATTTGTTTTGTTTTGGTGCCTGCTTGTGCCAATTCTCTGTTCCTTAGGCGCTGCACTCTTCTTTTCTGGCTCTTTCTCAATCCTGGTGGACACCACTGTCCTCTCTGCCAAACATATTCACGGTATTCTTCTTCTTCAGTGCGAGCCCATCTTCGATTGGCAAAACTTCTCCCTTGCCGATTCTCGGAATTACCTATTTTTAAGCGCCGATCGCCCTTAGGGATTCACATCCCAAGCCTTTCATGGACCGAACGGCGGTTGACTCGAGATTGCCTGTATTCAGAATACTGATCATTGCATTCAGGGCAATTGTTCTTAACAGGCAGCTTCAAGCCTTCATTCCAATAATATTTGAAGAATGAGCACTCCCAATGAGACTGCTCTTGCTCTCTCATATATTCTCGTTCCTCTCGGTACATCTCCTCTTCGTACCTCTGTTGCTTCTCTATGAACTTTTGTTCCTCATAAAACCTTTGCTTCTGGTACCGTTCCAGCTCCCACCGCCATTTGTTCAACAAAATATGTGTCGTGACTCTGGGCCTGGAAGCCTCACCCCTTTCAGTTCGGCTATTCTGGACACGAACTCGTTGCCGAAATTCTTCATTTGTGATTTGTCAATTGGGGTCAACGGCACCGGTCTCTCTCGCTCTATCAGAGGTTAACACCTTCATCTTGCTTTTGCCCCTGGGGTCATCTGCATTGACCATGCTAACAGAGAAAGATACGGTATTCTGTCCAAAAGGGCTACCATCAATTTTCATTTTTCCATCGAATTTCAAATGCCCTTCTTGGATAGCCTTCTGGATCCGCACTCTGAACACTCGGCAATCATTTATAGAGTGAGATCTGGTATTATGGAAACCACAATACTTCTTGTCTTTAACCCCTTCAGGGTGCAGCATGGGATGGCCTTACGGCAATTTGATGTGCCCTTCCTTCAATAACAACTCAAATAGTCTATCTGATTTGGAAACAACAAAGTCGTAGGTACCTTTTTGCTGCCTCAGCCATCGTTGATTGACTTGAGTTGGCTCTTTCGCCCAGACTAATTCGGCTGCAGCTACCTCATCTTCGTCTTCATACTCTATTGCTTCCTCCAAGAAAGCCTGATACATTTCACTAGCCACATCACCTTTCTGGAACTGGTTGTTTCTCCTAAACCCCTGAGCCTGACTATTCATCATTGTCAATCGTTGTGATAATTGCCCAAGATCATCAAACTCCATGCCGAACAACTTATCCCTGATATTTGGTAACATGCCAGCTATAGCTATCCCCGGCAATTGATCATCTGGTAAATTCAGGGAACAGCAAAGATTTTTAGTCTCCCTGAATCTGCGCAAATATTCTTGCGGTGTCTCATTAGCCCTCATCCTCAGACTCATGAGATCGACCAACTTCTTCTCATTGGTGCCCGTAAAGAAATACGCATGGAACTTCTGTTCTAGCTCTGCCCATGTATTAATAGAGTTTGCTGGCAGAAACATGAACCATGAGAAAGCTGGTCCCGTTAATGACAGCGGGAAATACCGAATCCTCCAAGCCTCATCTGCAGATGCTTCTCCGAGTTGCATCAAGTAACGGCTGATGTGTTCAACAGTACTGGTATCATCTTGGCCTGAGAACTTAGTAAGATCAGTAGGAGGTTTCACCCTTGGAGGAAGTGCCACTCGGTTGTACCACTCCGGGTAAGGAGACTTGTAAGCGTAAAACTGATTATTTGGCTTCAGGCCGAATTGAGTTTGCATCATGTCGGCCATCCTATGCATGATGAGGTCGACACTTGAATCTGGAGCCGCATGTGTTTGTCCTCCAGGAAAAGTTCCTGCTGAATTTTTATAGCCCGGATTCGGGAAAGCATCAATCGCACTGTAGTCAACAAACTCTTGATATCCATCTCCATACATGTTCTTCTGCAACCTATTTGTTGCTGGAGACACTCTGAAAGCAGATGGTGGGACGTTTCCCGTTGTGCCGAATGCAAGTTGGCCCTGAGTTGTGCGAGGTTGCTGTGCCTGGTGAAGGACCATCCCACCTCCGCTTGAACCAACTCCGCCGTCTTCAGCAGTTTTCCTCTGATGTTGGGGTACGGGGAATAACAATGGCCCCTGCATCGGACCAGCAGCTTTCTCAAAACGTTTATCTACTGCCGGATCAAAAATACCAACCATGACTGCGCGAAAGGTATTTAAGAAAGCTGATTGATGATTGGTCATGGCCTCTGATACAGCCTCGTACATAAGTTCGGACATTTTCTGAATATCTTCCTCATCAGTGCTATCAGATTGATGAGGAAGGAGAGTCCTTGGGAGTGACTGCTTCTGGAAAACCTTGTTGCTCTTATTCTTAGAGAAGGACATCAAGCATTTGCGCTGAAACTCATCGCATGCTTGTTGTACTAGATCTTTCAAGTCTGGTGGCAACTCATCCATGGTCACTTCCAGGATTTGAGTGTTGTTGAACTCAGGCATCATGGAATGAAATGTCCCACCGGACGTGCCAAAAAGTGTGTTGGCGCAAAATGTGATGCACCACGCCTCACACACAGCAAGCCGGAAAGCGTGGCTTCAATCGGGTGCCCGGACGGTTTGAAATCCGGAGACGTGCCAGTCGGTTTGACCTGAAAACCAACAAGGGATAAAACTGTGAGAATAAAACTGGAACATGCCGGGTGAGACCAGACAGTTCCATATTTGCGGCTTTGAAGCCAATCACGACGGCACACAGCTATAGAAGCTGTCTGTCAATAGTTTTAAGGGTCATTCGGCTAACCCTGAACATAAACATATGTAAGCAGTTGATTGCCGAACGCACATACATGAAAAAAACATGCTTGGACAAGTAAAGATAAATTATGAATTGACGTGTAACCAAGCTCAGCAGGCTAGCCGAGTTGGGGTCCAAGAAGAAGGAACATACAAACAAACATGATCAAACCAATCTAAAACCTGCATCTGCCACACGATACCTAGTTTTATCTAAGCTTAAACATGATTGGCATGCATGAACCCACAACATGTAACAATCTAGATTAGAAATTAATTCGGCCATCATAATTATGCAATGAAGAACAACAATTATTGGAAGCGTAAGTAAACTTGTAAAGCAAGGCCGAACAAAGATCAATCTAGATTGGGCAAAAGAGTGTTACAAAATTAATTAAAACATGCAACACATGATAACTTAATGAATCTATTAGATCTGCCAAATCTAATAGAGCCGATAACTATCTCGCTTTTGCTAAACATATGAATAAACGCATGTCGCACGGTATCTACTCATAAGCAAAACATAAGCAAAGACTTCTTGATCATTAACAAGGGTCCGCCGCACGACCATTGGAAACAAACAAGACTACTTGCATCATATCTAAATCCACCGCATGATACTAGACATGATAACAAGGTTGTCGGGACTTACAGAGGTCGACGGATCGATGATTCCTCTCGAAGAACTCGACGACACGACTAAGGACTCGAAGGTGGCACAGGGCCGGTTTGTATTGATTTGGTTGTGAACAATTTTACAATGGCCGAGGGCTTATATTTATACCCTGGGCAAAATACGAGTCCTGGAAGATTACGATTTACACAACAAAACTTGGAAAATACGAGTCCTATTCCTATTTTTCTCTTGGCGTCCTCCATCGCTACGTGTCTTCTCGCGCAAGTCGGCTTCACTTGCCATATTTGCCTCCTGAATAGAATCACCGCCTTGCAAGACAGCCGACCGCACAGGCACTTGCCGAAACTCCGAGAAGTAACCGACTTTGGTCATTTGCCGAATGCCTCTTTCACTGCCGGTCGGGTCCATTTGTCATTTTCTTGTGCGTGCGAAAATCTGGTGTTAACACATGCCCCCTAATTTTGGGATAAATATTTATTCCAAAATTCCTTTCTCCTGTATACTGACGTTGAACCTCCGGAAGCATCCACCTTCGTAGAAATCTCACGTGCCATAATTGCCTTACCTGTCGATTCATCTCCCAATGCACCCTTTGGGGTCCTTTTAAGTCACCCTTCACTTCGTTTGGTCTTACTCCCTCAAGCTCCCCTGTTTCAATCTCAAAGCCAAGAAAAAAAACCTTCTTTCTCCTATCATCACCCAATCCAATCCAGAAGATGTCTTCCGTGGCGAGCAAACACAGCTTAGAGCTTGGCGTTTCCAGCACTTCTAGGAAGAGGTTGCTCTCTTCTTATTTCTGTTTTAAAAAAATAAAGCAGTCGTCCTTACTTCATTACTTTTGCTTAGCAGGATCGATGATGACTTCCTTCAGCTTGATTTGGAGGAGAGGGATCAGGAGTTTATTCGAGTCTCCCGGGAGCGTGACATCGCTCAAGATCGGGCCGCTGGTAAATATTTTCACCATTTCTGTCTCCGTTTTCCCTTCTTTGCCTTTACTCACTCTTCTCTCTTTCAGCCCTGGAGGCAAAACTTCATGATCTTGAAACTGCCATTGCCAAGCTTGCCATTACGGCTAATGTGGCAGGCATGACGGCCTTGAATCGGGTAAATGAGATCAATAGAATCCTCCCTGACATCTCCAGGGCCGGCATGGGATATGGCGCAGCGCTTGCCTTCAACGCTGTACGGATTCACTCCGGTGCCGATTACCGCAGATTTGATGTCTGTGAGCGGGGGCTAGAATACAGGGTAGCACATTCTGTGGACGATATGAAGGAAACTGTCGATGCACTGGTGTGGATCCAACCTGGTGCCACGTGCCATGTGGCTGGTGGACCGCTGACGCAGCGTAGGTGGACTGTGTCCACGACCCTAGTGAACCTGGCCTATACCGGTTGGGTCGGCGTTCTAATCTGGGCCCTTAGATCCATATCTAATGGCATGAAATAAAAGGGAGAGGGTGTGCTTGCCGCCGGCGGGGTGGGGCACGGCGGCGCCCTGTCTCTCCGTGGCGGAGCCATGGGTGGCCACCGGAGTTCGCGCGAAAGGTGCCCTAGAGACCAGTAGTGACCTAGGGAACCAGCGGGGAAGAAAGCGGAGGATACAGGGAGCTCACCGAGGGGGTTTGCGCGGTAGGAGGAGGCTCGGGAGGTGTGCGCGATGATGGGGAGGCGTCGCATGGCTTGGGCTCTGGCATGGTCGAGGCAGAGAGGATCCCGGTGTAGATGTAACTTGCTGACGGGTCCCATGGACGCGGGGTGTCCCTGGTGAGTCCTCCGGTGGTCGTAGGGGAACTGACGGTGGCCTGCTGGGTGGAGACGAGCTCCCTGATCGCGATAATGGCGATGGCGGTGCGGTTTTAGTGGCACAGTGGCAGGAGAGGGAGAGAGAACTCAGGAAAGGGAGGGATGAATGTCGGGCTCGGGGCCTTATATGGCACAGGTAGGGAGGAGAGGGGGTGGCGGCTGCGCTTAGCGCTGCTGATCGATCGGGGAGGGCAGGGGGATGGGCGCGACAACGTATAGGGTAGAGGGAGGTTAGGGGCGATGGCTGACGGGTGGGGTCGTGCGGTCAGCGGGTGAGGGCGAGGCGGCCACTGCGTATGCACGCAGCGCGCGCGTGGGTTGCCGCGGCGAGTGGGCTGGAGCGCGGTAGCGGGCCAAGGTCGGTGCGGTTGGGCCGAGAGCATCGGGATGGTGAGCGGGTCGTTGTGCTGGGGAGTGCCGGGCCGAGTGGGGGAGAGGAGGGAGAAGGGGAGCGGGCTGGCTCGGTGGGCTGGCCGGGAGGGAGTGAGAACAAAAAGTTTGTGGGTCGCGGGCTTGGGCTGGTGGGAGAGGGTGAGGTCCTTTGCTGTTTTCCTTTCTCTTTTTTGATTTTTCAATCCTTTTGCAAATTCTTTGCAAAATTAAAAATATTTTGTAAACTTTTGAAATATTTTTTCTAGATTTTGCAAATAAAATCTTGAGTTTGAATTTGATAAAACTTTTATAAACTCTTGTATTTGATTTTGAAATAGAATAAATTCGTTTGCCTAATACGGGTTTAGTAAATTTGTTTTAACCACATAATAAAATATGCAATGGCATAAGTGCAACATGACATAATTAAATAAATTTTATTTTCCTCCTTTTATTAAATAGCCAACCTATTTAATTTCTAATTAATTTAATTGAATTGGGAAAATTTTAAATCAGGGTGTTACAATTTTCGTGTGGGCAATAATGCAAGAGTTGTTGTGTTGAACGTCGGGACGATGCAACTACACCACCCATCAGAATTTATTTTGGAGTTGAATAATTGTTATTTTCTTCCAAGTTTAAGTCGAAATATTGTGTCACCTTCATGTTTGATGAAGGATGGTTATTCATTTGCGAGTAAAGACAATGATTGTGTGATCTCTAAGAATGATATGTTTGTGGCTTCTGCATCCATTGTGAATCGATTGTTTATTTTAAATCTTGATGATGCACCTATGTCTATCTGTAATGTAACTGCTAAAAGGCCTTGGCTTACTGAGTTAAGTCCTACCTATATGTGGCATTGTCGTTTGGGTCATATAAGTGAGAATCGCATGAAGAGGCTCCATGCTGATGGGTTTCTAACTTCGTTTGATTTTGAATCATACAAGACATGTGAGGCTTGTTTGCTGGGCAAGATGACCAAGTCGCCTTTCGCAGGTGTTCCTGATAGGGCGTTTGACTTGTTGGAACTCGTGCATACTGATGTATGCAGACCAATGAATACGTTAGCTAGAGGTAGATTCCAATACTTCATAACCTTCACTGATGATTTTAGCAGATATGGCTATGTCGATCTGATGAAGCATAAGTCTGAGACATTTCAAAAGTTCAAAGAATTTCAAAATGAGGTAGAGAATCAACGTGGCAAGAAAATTAAGGCCTTGCGATATGATCGTGGAGGCAAATATTTGACCCACAAGTTTAGCAATCATCTTAAGAGTTGCGGAATTGTTCCACAACTTACGCCACCTGGAACGCCTCAGAGAAACGGCGTGTCCGAGCGATGTAACCGGGCTCTGATTAGACATGGTTCAGTCTATGATGAGCTAGTCGGACCTTCCTTTATCATTTTGGGGATACGCTCTAGAAACAGCCGCTTTCACATTAAATAGGGTATCGTCTAAGTCCGTAGTTAAGACACCATATGAGATGTGGACTGGTAAGAGTCCCAGTTTATCTTTTCTAAAGATTTAGGGTTGTGAAGTTTATGTCAAATGACTTATATCAGATAAACTAACACCCAAATTGGACAAGTGCTTTTTCGTGGGATACCCAAAGGAAACTTTATGGTATTACTTCTACAACCGCTCAGAGGGCAAAGTATTTGTTGCTCAAAATGGTATTTTCTTAGAGAAAGAGTTTTTTAAAAGAGACAAGAGAGGGCAGAAGGTGTATCTTGGAGAAGTTCAGGATGAGCCAACAAGGATTGACTCCACGAGTGATGCTAGTGTAGCAGAACAAGTTGAGCTACCTATGGCAACAGACACCCCGCCCCAACCAGGAAGGTCGGCAAGAATCCGTGAGTTACGTGGGGATGTGTTATTGTTAGGCGATGACAAACCCGCAACTTATGTCGAGGCAATGATGGACCCAGATTCTGAGGAATGGCATAGTGCCATGAGATCCGAGATAGATTCCATGGGAGCCAATCAAGTTTGGAACTTGGTTTACCCGCATGATGGGGTAAGACCCATAGAGTGCAAATGGATCTATAAAAAGAAAGAGGATATGGATGGTAACGTCCAAGTCTGTAAAGCTCGACTTGTCGCAAAAGGTTTTTAGCAAGTTCCAGGAGTTGACTACGACGAGACTTTCTCGCCGGTAGCGATGCTTAAATCTATCTGGATCATTCTAGCAATTGTTGCCTATTATGACTATGAGATATGGCAGATGGATGTAAAAACAACCTTTCTAAATGGAAATTTGGAAGAGGACGTGTATATGATACAGCCCGAAGGTTTTGTTGATCCTAGCAATACTGGAAAAATGCAAGCTTAAGAAATCTATTTATGGGTTAAAGCAAGCATCTCATAGTTGGAATATTCATTTTAATGAGGTGGTCAAAGGGTTTGGCTTCCGTCAGAGTGAAGAAGAACCTTGTGTTTACAAGAAGGAAAGTGGGAGCGCTGTTGTGTTTCTAACTTGTATGTAGATGACATACTGTTGATTGGGAATGTATTCCGATGTTGCAAACCATAAAGACTTCACTGAATAATAGTTTTTCTATAAAGGATTTAGGATAAGCAACATATATTCTGGGCATTAAGATCTATAGAGGTAGGTCAAAGAGGCTAATAGGATTAAGCCAAGATACGTACATTGACAAGGTGTTGAAGCGGTTCAATATGAAACAGTCCAAGAAAGGGTTCTTGCCTATGTCACATTGCATGCGCTTTAGCGAGAAACAATGCCCTTCGACATCTGATGAGCGAGAGCGCATGAGTAAGGTTCCATATGCTTCAGCTATCTGTTCCATCATGTATGCCATGCTATGTACACACCTGGATGTCTCATATGCTCTAAGTTTTGCGAGCAGATATCAAGCTAATCCAGGTGAGAGTCATTGGATACTTGTTAAAAACATCCTTAAATACTTGAGAAGGACTAAGGATGTGTTCCTAATCTATGGAGGTGAGGAGGAGCTCGTTATAAATGGTTACACTGATGCTAGCTTCCAAACTGACACAGATGATTCACAATCTCAATCAGGTTTTGTGTTCACAATAAATGGTGGTGCAGTTAGTTGGAAAAGTTCCAAGTAGGAGACCGTGTCTGATTCTACAGCAGAAGCCGAGTACATTGCAGCTAGTGCAGCTGCAAAGGAAGGTGTTTGGATGAGGAGGTTCCTCATTGATCTTGGTGTGTTTCTAAATGCGTCCAACCCATTGCCTCTACATTGTGATAGCAATGGGGCGATTGCGCAGGCTAAGGAGCCAAGGAATCACCAGAAGAACAAACATGTAGTGCGGAAATTTCACCTCATTCGAGAGTTCATTAGAAGAGATGAGATTAAGATGTGCAAGATACATACGGATTTGAATGTAGCAGATCCTTTGACAAAGGCTCTTCCACAACCTAAGCATGAGGCGCATGTGAGGTCTATGGGTATTAGATATCTAAAGGATTAACTCTAGTGCAAGTGGGAGACTGTTGGGAATATGCCTTAGAGGTAATCATAGAGATGATGCTATTTCTATTGTATCCATGATTTATTATATGTTCATTGAATATCCATTAAAGACAACTTGTATTGATTGACGATTATGTGAATTGTCTGTGAAACTCTTTTACTTGTATGGTTATTCGATAGTTGTCCCTGATCGGAGTTCATGTGAGGACACACATGATTATTAGATCAGCACATGTATTAGTTGATGACTATGTTTCACAAGTCATAGACATGGAGATGTCGAACTGATAATGTGGACACATGTATGACATGGGGTTGGACTGACCTAACATGAGATGTTCTTATTATCTCTTTACACATCATGTACGTTATGTCCTTCGACCTGAGATTATGGTATGTACTCAAGATATGAATTGACTTACTTAGGGACTGTCAAACGCTACTTCGTAACAGGGTAGTCATAAAGATAGTCTTTGGGTTTATCACGACATATGTTGTGAGACATAGACGATCAAGATGGGATTTGCTCCTCTCCATGCGAGAGAGATATCACTGGACCACTCAAATGATTGGATCATAAAATGCATGGTCGTGCTTAGGTTAAGTGTTAACCTATGAGTTGGACCAAATATTGTGAAGGGAATTACATGTATGTGATCGTGGAGGTTCGTCTGATATGATCTTTGTGCATACATAGGAGTTGACACGTCTTGCTAGAGACCGTTGTCAACTATCGAGCGAGTAGGAGTACTCGGGCCATGTCTATGTGTGCGTGAACCCATAGGATCGCACGCTTAAGGGGCGGGAAGCCTGATTCGAGTTGGACTCGAGTCAGACCGGGATTAGGGTTTGCTAATGGGCCTCCAAGTCGGCAGTCTCATTAGGGACACCTATAAATAGAGGGGTGGGCGGCCAAGGTTTTTTGAGAGGTCATTAGACAGCCGTCGCCCAACCCCACGTCCGCGGCGCCTATTGCTCCTTACGGACCTAGCAGTCTGGGGGCATGACGCTTCCTCCCTGTACGTGTGGGATACCTCGGAGGTGCTGCATCTGGAGCACAAGGACGAACTGCACGTGGAGACGTGAAGGACAGACGTGAGCAACTGCACGGCATCGCTATGATGCGCACGTCTACACCAAGACATCTTCCGCTACATCTGCGCGTCTAATGGTAATCCCGTCATCTATAACTAGCGGTAGTTCCTGGTTTATGGGTCAAAAATTTTTGTTTTCCGGCTAGTGTAGCATCCTCGTAACCCTTCATGCACATCTCTCTTTTAAGTTTCTTGGTGAATATTTGTGTTGCAATGAAGTGTTCTTTTGTACCTGCCACAACACCACATGCCTTCACCAAGTCCATTGCTTCTTTTATGGAACAACTAGAGCCATCTTGCATTCTTGCCAAGATAATAGACTCACAAGATGTTGATGTTTTCTCATCTAGTTCCACAATTTTCGCCATCTGTTCTTGCATCCAAAGTCCACCAGAAGACTTTGGTTTTTTTCCTTTATCTTTGTCAGCCACACAATGTCTCTTTCCTTTCGCACTAGCTAGTAGGTGTGGCATCTTCATCTTGTCCTTCCAAAGATTCTTCACGATTAGCATCATTGTCTTTATCCTCATAACCTTCAATATTTTGGGTAATGCCACCACTTGTTGGAGCTCAATGGTCATCACCAGAATTTTAGAGATCTTCAAACATGATAGACAAGTCTTTTTCATTATGCAATCCACGATCTTTAAAGTTTGATATGGCTCTGAATTCCTATAGGCATAGAAACAATTGTTAGCTATACAGGGTGTATTTGGTGTTCTGTCTTTCTTCTAACCTGATTTAAAAATAAGCGAGGCTAACTCAAACTTGTCTTTAGCAAGTCAAGATAGACTTATTTGGTTAAATGTATTATTTAAGCCTAACTAGCATTTAATGTATTTGGTTGGTTGGTTTGGCTTTGATAGAGTTACCTATTTTTTGTGCGGGCAAGTTTACCACTTCTAACACAATTTGTCGAACACGTGGTGTGTGTCAATTCTCAGAGGCCTCTTCCCGCCGTCACCATTCCTGGCCGTGTCGGTGACCCCTCGTGGGAGACGTGACGCAGCTCCTTCTCACACACGCCATGGGAGGGGCAACAACAACTCAGCACGAACACAAAAGCCATGTAAGATCATTGTCAAAAAAAAATCCATGGAAGATAGCACCTGCAGCAGTCTAGCATCAGCAGGTTCTAGCACGGCAGATCATGGCGAACCAAACAAAACAACACCAGCACGGCGGCCAGCGATGTAGACGACGCCATTGGTGGCCTCATTCCTAGGCATCATGATGATGAAGGTTGAAGGGCGGTTTTCCTCCAAAAAAAAATGAAGGGCGGTTGCATGCTCGTTCCTAGGCACTAGGCAGCGAGATGCTCAAGCTTGTTTGCATTCTCGTTCGGGCATCTGCCGACTGCCGTTGGTAGCCTCCTCGACGGTGGTGGCGCCGCACGCACCGGAGAAGGACCAGATGAGCACCGGATGCTGCTGCTGCCGGTTCGCCAGATTCACCGGACGAGGACTAGACGTGCGCACCGTAGGTGGTCGATTTAGATTCGTGCGGAGGAGAACTCACCCAAGCTCGTCGGAGCTCACGTGGACGACGGCGGGAGCACGTGCCGACGTCCTTGGAGCTCTGTTTGGACCTCGTAGGAGCGTTTGGCAAAGCTGCATGGAGCACAGATTGTCAGGGAGAATCAATCTCTAAATGTTAAACGTATTTTTCAGCAAAAGTGGTTCTTGGTTGATTCCGTGAAGTGATTCTACAAGGCTGAGAGGTGAAAAAAGTAGTTTCATATGATTCTGTGAAGTAATTCTTTATCCTGATTTTGAGAGTTTAGGTCTTATTTAAATTCTTTCCAATTTACAACTTTTTTCACTTTCTCTCCATCATATCAATGTTTGGACGCATGCATGTAGCATTAAATGTTGGTAAAATAAATAACTAATTATACAGATTAGTTGTAAATCATGAGACAAATCTTTTAAGCCTAGTTAGCATATGATTAAACAATATTTGTCAAATACAAACGAAAGTGCTACAGTAGCAAAGTTGAAAAAATTTCAGCATCTAAACAAGGCCTTAGTCTAAAGAATGAAAGAAAACCTACTTTCAACCACAGAATCACTTTACAAGAGAATCTAGTAGCATAACTGCAGAATTAGAGAGCACGGCGTGCTCTGTGGGCTCCGTTCCCTTAGCACGGTCTCAAGGGCAAGTGCGGCGATGGAAGAAGGCCAACAGAGGAGGACGACACTCCGAGCGGTAAAAAGACTACAGACGGAGGCTTAGCCAAGCCGCGCTAGTGAAAAACGACCACCCATCTCGTTTTTCCAGAGTCAGTTACGTAACCAGACTACAAACCCATATACAGCGAGGCAGTAAATCACAAATAAATTTTCTTCTACCACTAATTTGGGGCCTCGTATGTTTTCTTTGAAGGGTTCCAGCCTGCCCGTGTTTCTTTTCCCAGTTGCTTCGAATTTGTGTAATCTTTCTGAAGTTTGTCTCACTTATTTTTGAGTTGTAGCTTGGTGTAAAAAATCTCAGTCCTCTTTTTAAATTTCTCAATTACATTTTGTTAACCTTGTCTATTCAAATGAGACCCTGGACAATTCTTTGCTCTAACATGCTCAGCAAATAGCTCACAAACTACCT
The DNA here is from genome assembly GCA_009763385.1 of Coix lacryma-jobi var. lacryma-jobi. Taxonomy (NCBI): domain Eukaryota; kingdom Viridiplantae; phylum Streptophyta; class Magnoliopsida; order Poales; family Poaceae; genus Coix; species Coix lacryma-jobi. The sequence goes on from CM019829.1 coordinate 96,823,430, forward strand.
TAGGCCCTGTTTGGAACGCGGGAATTTTTCCCCGTTCCTGCGTTTTTCCTGTGAAATTGAACTGATTCCTGCAAAATTCCTGCGCTATTCCTGTGAAATTCCTGCGTTTGGAACGCGGGAATGTTGCCATCACACCAATCCGCACTATCACCCATTTTACTGCTATTTGCACAAAATATATAGTGCTGCTGTTAAGACATACTTCCTTCATACTTATATTAGTTATTGTTTAAGACAGCGACACGGTCTTGAAAACATAATTTTGACCTCTTGTTTTTATAAAAAATATTTATGGAAAAGTAATATATGTATACTTTATGAAAGTACTTTACAAGACAAATTTATTCATATAATTTTCATATTTGTAAACTTAAAAACTTAATAGTTATTGATGATTTATATTCCCAATGTTTGATCCAAATCTTATCTAAAACAACTAATATGGGTATGGAGGGAGTATAGGAAATAAAAATGCAAACCAACTATGCAGTTCCAATTTTTCACATAGGCTAGGAACCATGTACTCCCTCTATTCCAAATTATAAGTCACTACGTCAGTGCCCGTGCGTTGCTACGGGTTTCAAAATCTACAGAAATCTATAACCCTATGTATTTTTCAGTTAACATTTAACACATAAAAGAAATTTTTTTGTGCATTATGATTTCAATTTGAGATATATACGGACAACAAAAATACCTTTATATGGTCAAACGTTTTGCAAGCGCAGCTGCTAGTTCACTTTAGCTAAGCGTCTCATTGGAAGCCAACGACCAACTCCTCCATCAACATTGCTTTGACGGTGCTTCTAACAGATTTATCAAATTTGAGAAATCAACATCTTTGAAAGATAAAAATGTGAGCTACAACTTTTGTTTCAGAGTGATGTCGAGATTTTGGACCAATCAATCCTATAAATTCATTGAAGAAATCAGCCTAATTCACGATTAATCTAAAATCGATGTAAGCGTTACCATGGTTTCTACACAAACATAACATCTAATTGTTTCTTACAAACTTCTCACAACAGATGAACTGAATTTGTAATGAATTGACATTTCCCATAAACCTAACCCTTTTCCCTTCCTTTTTATCTTCTTTCCCGAACTCCTCTTTTGCGATTTCCCTTGTTTGCCTTCCTGACCATAGTCTCCTATATAGGACCTATAAAACATGAAGTAGAAGCACCAAGATACAAACACCATCATGTTCTGCCGCAGAACATCCCGTACACCATCGTAAAACACCACCATCATGTATGAATTTGCGCTTCCCTGGACCACCAAGAGCAGTGTCCAACTCAACAGTTGAACTATGTTATCACGAGTTGTTGATGGATGGTCACACATACCAGGTCGAAGGTTGAGTGCACAGCAGGATGTGTAGATAGGTTTGCTGCTATCTGTTCTCTTCCAATCTGAAATTTATTTCAAACAGGCAATAAACAAACCATTTTACTTTTGTGATAACTGGTAAGCAGCAAATAGCCAAAAAGAGCAGACAGTGCACACACTGAACATGTATGATCATTATTCGTGCACAATTGAGTAGCAAATTAAACTAAATAGGTTCATGCTCGTGCATTGCTACAGTCAAAATAAATATAAAATACAATCAATATAAAAATAGGTAGCTTAATTTATAGAAGCATTTTATGAAATATATGCTCATAACTGCTCAAAACCATTCAAAACCTCAAATATTCAAAAGTAAAACATAAGGAAGTCTTGATTCTCTATTTCTCTCCTAGCTCTCCTAGCAGTCTCTTGACATTAGCTTTTTTTGTTGTTCTGAAATCCATCCTATTCTTAGCAGAGATTAAACTACAAACAACTTATATGATACAGTCAATAGCCCAGTATTTTTCTTTTTTTGATTTGCATATCACGATTTTGCTAGAGATAGGAGTAGACATGGGAAAATAACTGAAACTAAAACAATAAACACTCAAGAGCCATTAAGTATCCTAAAATATTCGTCCATATTTCATGATAGAGGAACCACTGGACATTCCTTGTCATGCCAAATCAGAGTTTTCGGCATCCAAGAAGAATGTTGGTACTTAAAAACCCTTATAAATCATCATACCTACCACACTAAATATTGTGTATCATATCTTGATCACTTGTTTGTTAGTTTGTATTCTAAAAAAACTATTGCAGATCGATTAGTTCAGCTAAACAGAATGTCTATATACATACATAGAATACATTTATCCTGCATATTACAGTTGAATCAGTTTGTTCTAAAGTTTAGATATAATGCATTTTTTAGTTTTAAAAAAGAAGCAATTTGTTCGAGATTTGAATTAAAGACAGCTATATAAGACAAATATAGAATGCAAGATGCACTATTAAACACACCTATCACACTATCACTGTGCCTTGAATTAATCCTCCGGCTGTGTATTAATCTCCCCTTACAGTTGAAGCTTCAACGTGATGTAAGTTTGGAATCAAAATTAAACAAAAGAACACAGAAAATGCAATCAATTCCTGCAAGATGTAGTCATGGATAAATAGAATAACTCATTTTTTTGCTTGCAGGACCTAGGCACCACAATTGTGTAGGAAGCTTAGAGTACTAAATATATTGTTTCCAGTTATTCACTATACCTCTAATCCTGTCTTCCGAACAAGAATATTTTCTCACATGTTCCAATTTGACCAAAACTGATCCACAAAAGAAAGAATTTGGAAAAAAATCTTAACAAATAGAATCAATCATATGAAAGTTCACGTCAACACAACACCATCAAAATTCAGTAAATATGTCGAGTACAAATTAAATCCAATGAATATAAAGGGAAAGATGGACTGAAACTGAAGATCTTGTTGCTCCACCGGTCTCTGTCATGATTTTTGTAAACCCAAACACATATGTCATCAGCTAGATGAAAGTTTTAGAAATGACACACCTTGTATATGGCAATTATATTAGCTCATCAAGAATCGAGAGTACTATCTGTCAAAGCTTTGTTTACCTTCTTCTGCCGTGGGAAAGTCCTTCCATATGAGTATACACATGCAGATATATACATGCAGCATGCTGTTCAGGTGTCAAAGTAAATAAAAAGGCAAACCGTAAGGCAGTTGTACAGTAAATGCTATGTTCAGTTCATATTCAGATCGGAGGAAAACCAAAAAATATTTACCAAGTACGGTTGCTTTAGACATATATTAGTGGAGAAAACTGAACTTGAAGCACAGCTTACCTTTGAGAGTCAATGCCAATAGATTTCGATGGTTGACTTTGGGACATTAGTAGTTTATAAACAGTACTGGAGCACTGCTGTGAAGAATATCATAAATATAGGGGAAGTCACCATCGAGCCATCCAAACCAAGCATCCATCCTAGCATATTCACATGTGGTCATTACTGATCTACCAGCAAGCAACAGAGTTTTTTGAGCACAAAGATACGACAATTACTAAAAAAAACCTTTTACAACTTCCAAGCATATTATTTTTATGATCTCACCTTTTATTGCAAAGTAGTATAAGCCGTGTGTGGTGAAGTTTCAGAGTTTTGGCTTTCGAGCTTATGAAACCATATTGCTGGAAACATAGTCAGACAAAAAATAATCCCTAGAACTATTTGCCTGAGCTGAGATTGATAACACATTCATGCCTAGTGATTAGTCAGGTGGCCACGTATGTCTCCTAGTCCCCGAGGAAAATGATGTCCGCTCGTCATCATTGCAGTCAACGAAGGCGGAAGGCGGAAGGCTGCGTGCTGTATAGAACTTCCTTCGCTTCCACAGCCCACAAATAATTCGCTTCCACAGCCCACAAAAAATCAGAGACCAAATGAGCAAACCATCCTGCACCTCCCGCGCGATGAGAGCGGCGTTGGGCCTCCAGCTCCGGTCGCTCCGGTGGCTCCGCGTCTTTTCCCCACACCGGGACCTCGGGGGCGGAACCGGGTTGTCCTGCACAACAGGGACGTGTGGGAGGCAGCCCTCAGGCGACAGGCGGCGGCATCGATGGCGAGGATTTGGGGGAGCACGGAGGTGTCGCGGATTGGTTGGTGAGTGGGGAGGCGATGATTGCGAGTTGCGAGAGCGGGGATGCGGAGAGAAGAACGACCGCGTCGGGGATCACATGTTGGGTGTCGCGAAGGTGTGGCTTCCTTTTTGGGCGGCCGGAGGGCGGGTGAGTTTCCTTCTCGGTGAAGACGGAGGCTAGGCTCGGGGGTGCGGAACGATCGCACGGCGCACGGACCGGGAGAGCGTCGGCGGGCGGAGCGGCCCAAGAGGCTGGGTGCGGCGGCCGGGCGCGGGCGGAGACGGCGGCAGTGGCCGGGAGAGCTGGGGTGGATCCGGGAGAGGGCGGCGGCCGGGCGCGGGCGGAGCGATCGGAGCGGAGAGGGCGGCGGTGGCCGGGAGAGCTGGGGGCGGCGGCGGCCAGGAGAGTTGGGGGCGGATCCGGGAGAGGGCGGCCGTGGCCGAAAGAGCTGGGGGCGGCCGGGAGAGGGCACGACCGGGAGAGTTGAGGCGGCCTCGCGAAAATTAGCGCCCGGGAAACTCGAGCGGGGCGATTAGGATATCACCACTGTAGAGATTTCAAAAAAAAATTGAGAGTCAAAGTTTTTCAAATTTGACCAGAATTATAGAGAGGAACACAAAAATTTATAACATCACAGAGGTATACTATGAAAATATAACTAACAAATAATATAATACTACTTGATTAATATCATAAATATTATTATGTTATTATATAAATTTGGTTAAACTTAAAAAACTTTGATTCTCCAAAATTCCTAAAATGACTTATAATTTAGGGCGGAGGAAGTATTACCCAATCATCATCATTCAGATCTGGGAAATGGAGAGTTGTTCTCACATGTACGCAAAGAGCTGAGTTTCTAGAATGTATAGGCCGTGATCACACTACCGGAGACGGGCACATACGCCATGTCCCATAAGGGCAAGGCCACGGCAGCGGAGACCTCCTACAGCCCCGACGATCCCGCTGACGCGTACACCAACTCCAGCGTCCACTCCCGCCTCACTGACTACTCAGAGGCGGCAAGAGCGGTCCATGGGGACGCCTTTGATCCCGCCACCACGGACCTGGACGGGAGCATCGTCATGAGGATTGGAGGAAGGAAGAAGCACGAGCGGTTCTGGCTTGGCGATGGCATCATCGACTCGGCCTCCACTCCCACTCTGTCCTCATACGCCCACGCCCGTCGCCGGCGCAGTCGCGGGTCACCGAGCTCGAGGTTATTTCTGTTTAACTCATCGTACATTGATCTTTAAATATTTGCATTGTTCTAACATTCACTTTGTATTATCGCAGGCCCGCCTGGAAAGAGAAAGGCAGGAGCGCCAGGTGTCCGAGACCCAGATGCGGTCCCAGATGTCGTCCCAGATGGAGGCCCAAGCTAAGCAGATGGCGGAGCTCATCGCCTTCATGGCCTCCCAGGGCATGGTCGTGCCCCAGACGCTCATGGCTCCTCCACCGTCGTCTCAGGACACCGGTGGTGGTCTTGTGAGTATCAATACGTCAGTGTTTCATTTTTCCATTTCCTTGTCTGACATAGACGTCTTCCTTTTGCAGCCTCCGTCAGAAGGTTCGAACAACCGCCACGCTCCTGGATGGAACCCGGCCGGGGGTCAAGCGGGCGGCAGTTCTCAGGGGTGGCCCGGTTGGCCGGGGGTGTAGTACATTGAACTTTGGACTATCCTCGTATGTTATTGAACTCTCATGTTGTATTGTGGTGACCTTGGTATTGAACTATTTGATGACATATATGTTATTGAACTATGTGATGTGATATATATATATGTTCTGTGACGTGAAATGTGATATATATGTGATATGTGATGAATGTGATATATATATGTTTAATAGTGTCGGAGAAAAGAAAAAACAAAAATTAGCCTCTTTGCCGAGGGCGGCTCTCGGCAAAGGGGCCCTTTGCCAAGGGTTTTGACCATAACCCTCGGCAAAGCTGAGAACCAGAACGCCATTTCCCCAGCTTTGCCGAGGGCTTTGGTCATAGCCCTCGGCAAAGGCCGCGTTTCGTCGAGAGCCAGGCGTCGAACTCTTGGCGAAGAGGTCCCAAAACAAAAAAAAATGGAAATTTCTTTGCCGAGAGCCAGCCCGGTTAACTCTCGGCACAAAAAGTATATATAAAAAAAATTATCTCTTTGCCGAGAGCCGGTAATTTAAGCTCTCGCCAAACTTTTTCCGAAAAAAAAATATAAAAACTTTGCCGAGAGCCGGGTTAGCCGGCTCTCAGCAAAGAAACCGTCAACAGGAACGCGTCATTAACGGCCACTTCTCTTTGCCGAGAGCCGCTCGGACCCTCGGTAAAGGGTTTACCGAGAGCCCGACAAATGGCCCTCAGCAAAGAGCCCTTTGCCGAGAGAATTTTTGTCGAGAGCTCTATGCCGAGAGCAGCTCTCGGCAAATCCGTCGCCGAGCATCAAAGAGCCTTTGCCGAGTGCGCGGCCGTTTCCAGTAGTGTCAGGAAGGCAGAGCCGACGTCAGAGCTCCTGCATGGGCGAAGGAGGCTCGGCTGCTGGTGGATGCCGAGGCGTGGGGCGCATCCTAGCCATGGCGCGAAACTACAAGGTACTCCGGTACGTGGCTCAGCTCTCGTACGTGGTGGGAGGCGGAGGCGAGGGACTCCGGTGGGATGCAGCAGTGGAGGTCTCTGGTGGCGGCGTCCAAACCCTAATCACCCTGCATCGGTATGAACACGAAAGAAAGCGGTCGGGGTCAGGGCGATGAGTGAGGGAGCGAGCCTCCGTGCAGGAAAAAGGGAGGATTCAGTATTTATTCCGGTGACAATTGTGGGTAAATAACTTTCGGTGATGCTTCCACCCGGACGTCCGGACCGACGCGTGTCCGGACGCCCGCGCAGCCCGTGCTACTGCCGCTGTGACTGCCTATCTGCGTGCTGCTACGTCCAACACATGCATGCTATTTGCTCGCGCCTGCATACTGCTGTTGCGCCAACTATCGGTGAAACAGTACACCTACTGCTGAAGAGCATATGTGTGAGCTCGCTCAGCTAGCTGCATGAGAGAAGGCAGAGCCACAGAGAGAGCACAATGCACATAGCTTTCTTTGACGTGTCTGCATGCTGCACAGTGGGGGCCCACATCTGGTGGGGCTGATCGTTTGGTTTGGTACATGATGTGCCCGTTTGGTATTGACGGTGCTCTTTATACACATGCACTTTGACGGCCCTTTTAGTCTATTATGTGCACGTTGGACTATTAAAGCTAGCATATATTCTGTAGGTGCATGCATGATATAGGCAATAGTGGCTCGATGCGTGACGTATGCCCACGAGTCAGCACGTGTGGAGCATCGTGTACACGGGACTGCCTTCACTAGCCCAGACATCCACCCCGCCACCAGCTCATCATCATAGTCCGCCCTCAGCTGCAACAAGGAGAAAAAGACTATTGCAACATCAAAAGACACCACAATGAGATAATATAAAAAACTAGTGAAACAAAATAAAAAAGCTATTGACACATTGAATAAAAAGCTATTAAAACATCGAAAGAACAACTAATGGAACAAACAAAAATATAAACTACAAGTACACGGGACTGCCTTCGCTGGCCCCAGCATATTCACCCCGCCATCAGCTCATCACCATAGTCCGCCCCCAGCTGCAACAAGGACAAAAATACTATTGCAACATCGAAGGACACCATAATGAGATGATATGGAAAAAACTGGTGAAACAAAATAAAAAAAACGATTGACACATCGAATAAAAAGCTATTGAAACACCGAAAGAACAAATAATAGAACAAACAAAAATATAAACTGCAAGTATACGGGACTGTCTTCGCTGTCCCCAGCACATCCATCCCGCTACCAGCTCATCACCATAGTCCGCCCTCAGCTGCAACAAGGAGAAAATGACTATTGCAACATCGAAGGACTCCATAATGAGATAATATGAAAAAAAATCTGGTGAAACAAAATAAAAAAGCTATTGACACATCGAATAAAAAGCTATTGAAACATTGAAAGAACAACTAATGGAACAAACAAAAATATAAACTGCAACAACAACAACAACAACAACAAAAACAACAACAACAACAACAACAACAACAACAACAAAGCCTCTTAGTCCCAAACAAGTTGGGGTAGGCTAGAGTTAAAACCCGACAAGAGACCCTAGTCACGGTTCAGGCACGTCAATGGCTGCTCTCCATGCATTTCTATCCAAACATAGATCTCTAGGTATATCCCAACTTTTTAGATCTCTCTTTATTGCTTCCCCCCACGTCAATTTCGGTCTACCTCTACCTCTCCTCACATGAAAATCTTGGGCTAAAACTCCACAATGCACTAGTGCCTCCGGAGGTCTCCTTTGGACATGACCAAACCACCTCAACCGATGTTGGACCAACTTTTCTTCAATTGGTGCTACCCCTAGCCGGTCACGAATATCGTCATTTCGGACTCAGTCCATCCTTGTGTGGCCACAAATCCAGCGCAATATACGCATTTCTGCAACACTCATTTGTTGGACATGTCTTCTTTTAGTAGGTCAACATTCTGCTCCATACAACATAGCCGGTCTAATCGCCGTCCTATAAAACTTGCCTTTGAGCTTTTGTGGTACCCTCTTGTCACAGAGAATACCAGATGCTTGGCGCCACTTCATCCACCCTGCTTTGATCCTATGGCTAACATCTGCATCAATATCTCCATCCTTCTGTAACATCGATCCAAGATACCGGAAGACATCTTTCTTAGGCACCACTTGGTGTTCCAAGCTCACCTCTCCCTCTTCCTGTGCAGCATTGCCGAAATCACATTTCATGTACTCAGTCTTAGTCCTGCTTATTCTAAACCCTTTGGACTCAAGGGTCTGCCGCCGCAACTCTAGTTTCCTATTTACTCCTGTCTGACTCTCATCAACTAACACTACATCGTCTGCAAAAAGCATCCACCAAGGGATATCTCCTTGTATGTCCCTCGTAACCTCATCCATAACCAAGGCAAAGAGATATGGGCTCAAGGCTGACCCTTGATGAAGACCTATTTTAATCGGAAAGAAATCAGTGTCACCATCATTTGTCCTCACACTAGTCTCGACGTTGTTGTACATGTCCTTGATGAGGGTAACATATTTTGTTGGGACTTTATGTTTGTCCAAAGCCCACCACATAACATTCCTTGGTATCTTGTCGTACGCCTTCTCCAAGTCAATGAAAACCATGTGTAGGTCCTTCTTTTGCTCCCTGAACCGCTCCATAACTTGTCTTATTAAGAAGATTGCTTCTAAGGTTGACCTTCCAGGCATGAAACCAAATTGGTTCATGGATATCCGCGTCGACCCTCACAATCTATGCTCAATAACTCTCTCCCACAACTTCATCGTGTGGCTCATCAACTTAATTCCCCGATAATTAGTGCAGCTTTGGACGTCTCCCTTGTTCTTGTAGATTGGAACCAATATGTTTCTTCTCCACTCCTGAGGCATCTTGTTTGAACGATAGATATTGTTAAACAACTTGGTTAGCCATACTACAGCTATATCCCCGAGGCATCTCCACACCTTGATTGGAATACCATCAGGACCCATCGCTTTATCCACTTTCATCCTTTTCAAAGCTTCTCTAACCTCCTGCTCTTGGATCCTCCGCACATAGCGCCTATTGGTGGCATCAGATGAGTCATCCAACCGAATGGTGGAGTTCTCATTCTACCCATTGAACAAATTATCAAAAAATTCTTGCCACCTATGTCTAATCTCATCTTCCTTCACCAAGAGTTGCTCCCTCTTATCCTTAATGCACTTGACCTGGTTGAAGTCCCTCGTCTTCTTATCACGAGCCCTAGCTGTAACATTCCGTGTTTTTGTGTAATGAAAATCCCAACTTTTTAAAATTTTTGATGAATGCGTGTTGCATGTAATTGTTAGGTCAAACTTAATTGAAAATATTTCTCTTTCCGCTCTAAATTCAAAACTTGAATTTGAAGACTTTTTACAATGAACTGCTTGTCGTGAAGATTGATCACCAACACGACAAGAGGAGTTTTCAAATAAAATATTTTTGAGATAAATTAAAATCTTGGTTGAATTCGACTCGCGTCCAAATTCAACATACAAACTTCACATGATTTATTATTTCTAAAACAGAAACCCTAATCTCTCTCATCCCCTTCAAATTGAGTTTAGAAATAATTAGTGCATCTTTTCGTTGTGCTTGGAGGTAGCTTCTTCTCCGTAAATACCTGAAGGAATTAGAAAAGCCTCTCTCCTTTTATCTCCTGCTCTACAAATCCTGTCTATGTCTCCGTCTTACTTTATCAGCTATACCATGCAAAGACTCTATAGCTACACGTGTATACATACACGTACCCTGTTTCTCGCAGCCCAGAACCCACTAGAACACCAACACACAGCTCAGCTTCCCCTCTGCCTTCACGTGCCTAGCGCTTGCACAGCAGGGTACCTCGCACAGCACCGCTCTCGCGTGCGTAGTACGCAGGGGGAGATGCTGGCCCTGCCCAGCCCCGACCTCGCGTGCGCATCACGCGGAGGGACGCCGCCGGCTCCCTTCGCACGCTCGAGGAGGCGCCGCCAGCCTCGACCCAGCGGTCTCACGTGCGCAAGGCCGCCGTTGCATGCTCCTGTGCGACCTCCACCCCTGGGACCCGCACGCTAGCAGCAGGAAGAAAACAAACCCGAGGACGCCGCTCCTTTCCGTCGCTCGACCGTCCGCACTCCGTCGTCTTCTTCTCTCCTTCTTGCGGACGCTTCTTCTACTTTCCGTTGTGAGCCACGGCGCCCAGCCTCAGCTGCCCTCGCGTGACGCGGATGCGGAGCCCGCCCGCGCGTCGCCTTGACCGTGCCCCGGCCCCAAGACGCAACCGCGCCCAGAGTCCCAGACCCAAGAACAGCACCGGCGTTTCCTCCTCGAATCCTCCCTGCACCTGGCGTTTGTCTCCATCAAGCCCGTCGCCAGAACCGCACTCTGCCGCGACGACGACGCACTCAGCGACCTCGCCGAGCCCCGCCGTCCCCCTCACTGCGCCGCAATACGCTGTCCGCGACGTCGCGTTGTGAGCCGCCGGTGCCGAGCTCGCCTCAGCACCAGGTCGTTCCAGCTCACGAAGTCGACCCGGCGAAGACGAGACGGCGCCCACAGCATCCTCATCCCGAAGCTACGCCGTCCGGGATCCGCGTTCCGAGGCGTCGCTGCGACATTGACGCCTACCTCTGTAGCGGGCCTACCTGCACCGGATCCAACCGGCATCACGCGTTCTGCCCTCATCAAGCCCAACGGTGAACACCGGTTTCCCCAAACCTCTGCCTTGTTCGCTACCATGTTAGCCTATCTGTTCCGGTCTTCGCCGCCGGCTCTGTTTGTCACTCTTTCGCACAGCACGGCGTCACCACGCCACTCGCAATCGTCATGCTCATGTCCACACCAGCGCACCATGCTGGCCAAGGCCAAGCCCTTTTAGGGCCGCCCTCACAGACACACACACCTGCATATATGCTGAGCCGAGCGGCCGAGCTTCAGCACGCCACCGTACGAACCTCGGCACCTTACGTTGTTGTGTGCCGACCGCGGTCGCATCCAGGCACTACGGGTACGCTGTCGGTACCCAAAGGCCTTGCGCTTCCTCGCCCAGACCCGCACACACATAGCACAGCCTCGACCAAGTCTTCAGCCTTGCCACTGCACGAACTCAACCTTGCACCGGCCTCGCCTCTCGACGTCGCCGACGAGCCACTGTAGCCGCAAGACTTTTGCTCGAGCACCTGGAGGGCGCCTCTTCTGCCTTACTTGCGGTTGGGGCAGGGAGCCCAAAGGCCGGTTTCGGCCCACGCTCGGCACCGGTCCAAGACCAACGAGGGCCCTTTCTCCCTCTCCCCTCCTTCCATCTGGGCCGATCGGTTGCGCCAAGCCCAGCTCGGCTACCTGGCCCACGCAGGAACTCCTTCCCCTCTTGCTGTTGGACCACCAGCAGGGCAAACAGCCCACTGAACTCTGTCCTTTTTCTTTTATCTGTCTTCAGAAATTCCCCCACTTCCAAATATTCACCAAAAATTCATCCTTGCTCCAAAAATTATGAAACTAATTTCATAATTTTTCTAAAATCCTAATCTACCTCCAGTGCAGTTGTTGTGTCTTTTTGAGTTAGTTCTTATTGCAGTTTTATTGCTTCTTATTAGTGGTCGATCTTGGTATTTTCTTTGCGTAGCGATGACTCGATCTCGGATGGATTCGACGACGCTCCCGGAGGTGATGGAACTTGCTGGTGGACGACCTCGACTCCCAGAGACGTGCACCACTACTTCCTCGACACCGCAGGTGTCATGGCAGCACGTTACTCTAGAGTATCCTATTAGACATTGCAAAGTAGAAATGCTAGCGCTTTACTTTTACTCATTTGCTAGTATATGTGATGCATGCTATTGCCTTAGCCTTGATTGCCTTGCTTGAAACCTCTTCACCCTGACTACCCAGCTTCGCGCTCGCACTTATATATATTGTCTACCTGCTTGCTTGCATTTACTTCCATCATTATTACATATTTACCTTGTTATGTGATGTGATGGTTGGTTGGTGATGTGGTTGGTGGATCGGGGTTGGCCGTGGGGCTTCCCCGTGAGATAGATGGTAGGCTGGCGCGATGGGAGCGTTGAATCCCGTGTGGGTGGTGGTGTTGAGGAGCTCTGGAGATATTTCTTGTCTTGACCTCTTTTCCTTGGAGATATCGGCCGGAGTGAGAGGATTTATTTTGGGGGCTGCACAGGGTGCAGGAGTGCCCCCGGATCTGGTTTGTGTTGTTATGATGGATATGTTGAGGCGGATGTGGTGTGGATGGCTACCCATGCGAGGTAGGCCATGTGATTGGTGGAAGGTGCTTGCTCTGACCACTTAGGAACCATCGTGGGCTGATGCCTGGAACATGGGACTATGTTAAACGTGCACGCCACAGGCCCTGTATGAGGTGGGGCTCATTCTGTTGGGTTAGTGCGGACTAAGCCAGTTCTGTGGAAGAAAGGTGCACAGGGGTTTGGCCCTGGGAGCACAGTGAGAAGAATGCCGATGGGATGTTCCGGCTACCCTAATCACGATCCCAAGCGTATGCGTCGTGCCGTATGCTACTCCACTTGGGGGCAATTTGGTAAGGAATGTGCTAGATCTTGAGCGGTGTTTGCCTAGACCGCGGCCACGGTCGATGATGGTGATCCTGTTGGGTACAGGTGTACACACTCTGCAGAGTTAAAACTATACGTATAGCCGCGATCTCGGTCATGATCATTCATGTGGACTGTTTCATCCTACTAGTCTTCTCTTGTGCTTCTTCTCTCCCCCGAAGATAGGTCCGGCTTGAGGCCGTTGAGACGAGGGGCGTGCGGAGGCCGCCTCGTCGCCTAGACTGAGAGACTGAGGGTGCTGTGAGGGATGATGAGTGGTGAGATGTGTGGACATATGGTGATACTTGTCGTTGAGATATGAGAATGAGATGTGGTTTGGGTTTGAGAAGATATATTATTATTACTATATTTATTGCTATTCTGCATGCACTAGGATGCAACCCACAGCCAAAATGTTAGGATCGCCAGATCTCTTTTTATTTTCTATTTCCACTAAAGCTCATTGGTGCTGACCATGGCCTGCACACATCTGGCGGTGTGCAGTTTTCTTGACTTGCAGCGTTGTTGAGATTAGTAGTTGGTTTGCGGTCTACTCTCAAGGATGCCTGTGGATCGGAAGAATCGCCAAGCTTCACTGTGACGAGTAGAGCCTCGGTGTTTTGTTTGACTCCAGCTTAGATTTTGTAATTAGATCCTTTTATTAGGCTTAGTTTTTGTACTCTGATGTGTTGTATGACTTTGTAATCAGCTGGAAATGGATGCCTGTGATAGCCGAGTTATCCTGGGACTATCACAGAGGGGCAAGAGAGTCGGAATTTCTGTTTTGGAAATCCCGATTCGCTTCAGTTGGTAGCAGAGCCATACTTGACAGTAGGTCACAAACCTAGAACTGGACGTTAGTCTAGTAGCCAACAAGTCCATCTATTTCAAAACTTTCGGCAAAAACACTTGTCTCCCCATCTTATCCTTGGATTTTAGTGCTATCTTATCTATCTGACTACCCCGATGAAGAAGCTGACGTTTAGTAGACCTCCTGTCATACCCTTCGACTAGCTAGTTGTGTGATAATAGGAGTTGTATTGTTGCTTGATTGATTGGCTCTTATTTGTTCCTATGTTTCTTATGCTTGAGTGTAGGTTTCATAGAACGGTTTTCTGTGTGCTTTTGTGTGACCTCAGCTCTAGTAAGCCTAACCCAAGCCGACCTTACCCTTTTGATGACCAGATGCCAGTCCTAAGAAGGATATCAAGGTTGACGGAGAAGAAGGCTCGAGCTAAACAAGCTAGATGACATATCAGCAGTCTTAGCTTACAGAGTCTGATGGACCTTGATCCCAAAGAGAACCTTGGACACCCAGATCCTGACCAGAGTTCTGAACCTGAGATCACAGAAGCTTCCAACTTGACAGCAGCTTTAGCTCAGCAGACCCGTATCCTGCAGAAGATTGCAAATGCTGTAGCACCTGAACCATCTCGTGAGCCGTTCAACAAGAAGGTCAAGGAGTTCTTCAAGCTTGAACCTCCTACCTTTGACCATGCTGACAACCCAAGTGAAGCAGATGACTGGATACGTGGAATCAAAAGAAGGCTTGAATTGGTGAAATGCACTGACAAGGAAGGACTAAACATTGCTACCTTTCAGCTCAGAGGTAGTGCTAGCTCATGGTGGGACTGCTTTTGTGCTATCCACCCAGACCCCGCCAACATTGGTTGGACAGAGTTTGCACAAGCATTCCGCGAATATCACCTCTTGGAAGGAACAATGGAAGCAAAGGCAGAAGAATTCAGGAATTTGCAAATGGGTACCATGACAGTTCGAGAGTACACCACCAAGTTCATACAGTTGATGAGATATGCGCCTGAGTACACAGAAACTGAGAAGCAAAGGAAGTACTACTACATGAAGGGTCTTCCCCGAGCCATGCGTAGTCTTCTCGTTGCTCATGATTTTCCAACTCTGAAGGACTTGATCAACAAGGCTGCACTTGTGGAGATAGACTTGAAGCAAGTGGCCCTTGAAAAGGAAGCACTATGCTTTGAGAAGAGAAAGATGCCACAACCGAACCTTGAGAATGTGAGATCTCAAAGGCTTAGAGTTGGTGATAGGAAGCTACTTGGACCCCCACCACAACAAGCCCAGGGATAGCTATGCTATCCACCACAAGGGATCACTCCTCAATACCCTGTCGAGCCTGTACCTGAGCCAAGTGTTGAGAGACCTGGTAAGTGCATTAAGAGTAAGAGCAAGAAGAAGAAGAAGAATGTGCTTGTGGTTTGCCACACATGTCACCGGATCGGTCACAAAGCCCAATTCTGTCCTCAACATCAGCAGTTTGCGCAGCTTGGACTACTCGAGAGTCGAACCCCACCGACTCAAAGCATGTTTGCCATCTCATCCCGAGATCATGGAAGACTTAATCACGTCACAATGAAGAATGCAATGGAAGCCCCAGAAGTTGTGCTTGGAAAACTGGAAGTAGAAGGAGCCCCTGCCATAATCTTGTTTGACTCAGGAGCTACCTATTCCTATGTCTCATCGAAGTTTGTGCAACAACAGTCACTTCCTACCGAACGTCGAAGCAGATCCATGATCACTAGCTCACCCCTTGGAGATGTCAGTTGCACCTTGGTATGCAAATCTGTGAGACTGAAGATATCAGGATATATGTTTCTGGCAGATCTGATAGTCCTAAAGTCAAATGATGACATTGATGTGATTCTTGGTATGGATTGGTTGACAAAGCACAAAGGTTTGATCTCTTGTTTCCCTCGATCTGTGAGCTTAGAGCACCCTGGAGGTTTTCGTGTACAGATTGATGCTACACATCATCCTAATGCTGCAGAGAAAGTTGAACTACATGCGTTGAAAGAAAAGACATTGCAGGATGTGTCAGTTGTCTGTGAGTATCCAGATGTTTTTCCAGAAGAGTTGCCAGGAATGCCACCTGATCGGGACATTGAGTTTGTGATTGACTTAGTCCCTGGAACAGGACCAATAGCCAAGCGTCCATACAGAATGGCAGCCGATGAACTAGTAGAGCTTAAGAAGCAGTTGCAAGAGCTGATGGATAAGGGTTTCATTAGGCCAAGCACCTCACCCTGGGGATCTCCTGTACTGTTTGTGAAGAAGAAGGATGGTTTAATGCGGATGTGTGTTGACTATCGCAGCTTGAATTCTGTCACCATCAAGAACAAATACCCGTTGCCTCGCATCGATGACTTGCTTGACCAGTTGCAAAATGCAAAGTACTTCTCCAAGATTGACTTAAGATCAGGCTACCATCAGATGAAGATTAGGCCTAAAGATATCGCAAAGACAGCTTTTGTCACTAGATATGGCCAATATGAGTTCATGGTTGTTTCTTTCGGGTTGACCAATGCACCTGCTTACTTCATGAACATGATGAATAAGGTCTTCATGGAAGAGCTAGACAAGTTTGTTGTGGTTTTCATTGACGACATCTTGATCTACGCAGAAACAGTAGAAGAACATGAGAAACACCTCAGAGTTGTGCTAGAAAAGCTAAGACAGAATCAGTTGTATGCCAAGTTTGAGAAGTGTGAGTTCTGGCTTGAGAAAGTTGCCTTCCTCGGACATGTGTTGACCGTAGATGGTGTTGTTGTAGACCCATCCAAGATTGAAGCAGTTACAGAATGGAAGCGACCACAAAATGTCACTGATATCAGGAGTTTTCTTGGATTGGCTGGATATTACCGTCGATTCATCGAGAACTTCTCCAAGATTGCTAAACCAATGACAGAGTTGCTACATAAGAATGCTCCTTTTGTGTGGAATGAGGCACGAGAGAAAAGTTTCCAAGAGCTGAAGAAGAGACTCACTACCACTCCGATCCTTGCCTTGCCCGATATTCATCAAAATTTCGTGGTATATTGTGATGCTTCCAAGCAAGGGTTAGGATGTGTGTTGATGCAGAATGACAGAGTGATTGCTTATGCCTCACGACAGTTGAGAGATCACGAGAAGAACTACCCCACACATGACCTCGAGTTAGCTGCAGTTGTTCATGCTCTAAAAATATGGAGACACTACTTGATCAGCAACAAATGTGATATCTACACCGATCACAAGAGTCTGAAGTATTTCTTCACGCAGAATGAGCTAAATATGAGACAACACAGATGGTTAGAATTGATCAAGGACTATGATATGGAAATTCACTACCATCCGGGAAAAGCAAATGTTGTAGCAGATGCTTTGAGCAGAAAGAGCTATTGTAACAGTCTTGTTGCTAAAGAGCGATTTCCTGAGTTACATGAAGAATTTGAGAAGTTGAGAATTGAAGCTTGTTATAGTGGATATCTTCACACACTGCGAGTCACATACACTCTAGAAGAGAAGATCAGAGAAGCTCAGAAATCATGCAAGGAGATTAAGAAAATCAAGAACCAGATGCAAGAGAGAAAACTCCAAGGGTACAGAATCGATGAACAAGGCACCTTGTGGTTGCAGAATCGGATATGTGTTCCGCAAGATCAAGAAATTCGAGAATCCATCTTGTTTGAGGCACACAACTCCAGGTATTCCATTCACCCTGGTTACACTAAGATGTATTGTGATCTTCGAGATAGATTATGGTGGAAGGACATGAAGTCCGACATTGCCGCATATGTAGCCAGATGTGACATCTGCCAAAGAGTGAAAGCTGAACATCAGAGACCAGCAGGATTGCTTCAATCCCTGGACATTCCTGTGTGGAAGTGGGAAGATATCAACATGGACTTTGTAGTCGGTTTACCTCGCTCTCGAAAAGGGAATGATTCAATATGGGTCATAGTTGATCGTTTGACCAAAGTGGCACATTTCATTCCGGTGAAAACTTCATACACCGTGGATAAGCTAGCAGACTTGTACATCGACAACATCCTACGTCTGCATGGAGCTCCCAAGACTATTGTATCTGATAGAGGACCTCAGTATACAACTAAGTTCTGGAGGAGTTTTCACAAAGCTTTGGGCACTACCCTGGAATACAGCACAGCTTTCCACCCCCAGGCTGATGGTCAAACTGAGAGAGTGAATCAGATTCTAGAAGACTTGCTTAGGGCATGTGTTTTGACTTATGGATCTGATTGGGAGAAAAGTCTATCATTTGCAGAATTCTCCTACAACAACAGCTATCAAGCTAGTTTGAAGATGTCCCCGTTTGAAGCTCTATATGGCAGAAAGTGTACAACCCCACTCATGTGGTCAGAAGTTAGAGAAAGACAGTTCTTTGGACCAGCAGTGAAAAAAGATGCTGAAGAGCAAGTGGCTAAGGTCGGAGAGAACCTGAAGATAGCCCAGACCAGACAGAAGAGCTATGCTGACAGAAGAAGAAGGGATCTCAGTTTCAAAGTTGGCGACTATGTTTATCTAAAAGTGTCACCTCTCAGAGGCACCGTGAGGTTCCACGTCAAAGGCAAGTTAGCACCTCGCTTTGTAGGCCCCTACAAGATCTTGAGCAGAATTGGGAAGCTCGCCTATAAGTTGGAGCTGCCAGCTAACCTAGCTGGAGTGCACCCTGTGTTCCATGTCTCACAGTTGAGAAAATGCTTGCGAGTCCCAGAAGAACAAGTCCAGACAAAAGCCCTTGATCTACAAGACACACTTGAGTACCTCGAGCAACCCCGTGAAGATTCTAGATCGAGGTGTCAAGGAAACCAGAAGAACAACCATCCCTTCTGCAAGGATCAGTGGAGCAACCACACTGAAAGAGAAGCTACGTGGGAAAAAGAAGAAGACCTTCAGAAGCAGCACCCCCCCTCTTCGCCGACTGAATATCACCTTAATCTCGAGGACGAGATTCCTGTAAGGAGGGATGACTGTAACATTTCGTGTTTTGTGTAATGAAATCTCAACTTTTTAAAATTTTTGATGAATGCGTGTTGCATGTAATTGTTAGGTCAAACTTAATTGAAAATATTTCTCTTTCCGCCCTAAATTCAAAACTTGAATTTGAAGAATTTTTACAATGAACCGCTTGTCGTGAAGATTGATCACCAACACGACAAGAGGAGTTTTCAAATAAAATATTTTTGAGATAAATTAAAATCTTGGTTGAATTCGACTCGCGTCCGAATTCAACATACAAACTTCACATGATTTATTATTTCTAAAACAGAAACCCTAATCTCTCTCGTCCCCTTCAAATTGAGTTTAGAAATAATTAGTGCATCTTTTCGTTGTGCTTGGAGGTAGCTTCTTCTCCGTAAATACCTCAAGGAATTAGAAAAGCCTCTCTCCTTTTATCTCCTGCTCTACAAATCCTGTCTATGTCTCCGTCTTACTTTATCAGCTATACCATGCAAAGACTCTATAGCTACACGTGTATACATACACGTACCTGTTTCTCGCAGCCCAGAACCCACTAGAACACCAACACACAGCTCAGCTTCCCCTCTGCCCTCACGTGCCTAGCGCTTGCACAGCAGGGTACCTCGCACAGCACCGCTCTCGCGTGCGTAGTACGCAGGGGGAGATGCTGGCCCTGCCCAGCCCCGACCTCGCGTGCGCATCACGCGGAGGGACGCCGCCGGCTCCCTTCGCACGCTCGAGGAGGCGCCGCCAGCCTCGACCCAGCGGTCTCGCGTGCGCAAGGCCGCCGCTGCATGCTCCTGTGCGACCTCCACCCCTGGGACCCGCACGCTAGCAGCAGGAAGAAAACAAACCCGAGGACGCCGCTCCTTTCCGTCGCTCGACCGCCCGCACTCGTGGAATTTTTGCATTTTGGCCCTTTTTTAAAACTTTTTTTTTTGCAAATAGACCCCGTAGGAAACTTTTTCCAGAAATGGGACAAAAGCTCGGCGTCACGTCACTTGACGCCGAGGTACAATGTCTCGGCGTCATTTCATATGACGCCGAGGTGTGCCACGTCAGCGACGACTACGGTCGTCGTTGCATCGTGGCTGTGCGGGACCCACGGGGCTCGGCGTCAAAGGGAATGACACCGAGCTTCGACACGTCAGCCTTCCCCAGCCGGACATCAGCTGGGCCCAGGGCTCGGCGTCGCGTCCTTTAACGCCGAGGTATCTAACCTCGGCATCAAGTCGTGTGACGCCGAGGTCTGGGCAGAAAAGGCGCGCCGGCCTCTTCTTCTTCCTTCCTCCTCCATTCTTTCTCTTCTCCCAACCGGTTCACTCTCTTCTCTCTCCCCACCGATTCCCCTCCAACCCTAACCCTCTAATGGAGGCCTAGGAGACCGGATCTGGCCTTGGGACGTGCGCACGAGGTACTCCTCCCTCCCCTCTTCCCTTCTATCCGTGTATTTTTTGCTGCATTTGTTGTCTTCATGGTGGAACCCTAGGCACCATTGGTATGGATGGATATGTGAAATGGTTGATTTAGATGGAAATGTGTGTGTTGGATTCCATGGTAGAACCGTAGAGACCACTTGTTGTAGGTTATGATTTGGTATATAGATATTTGGGTATCTAGGGTTTGTTCATGGTAGTGGTATGTTGTATAATTGTGTATTATTATGGTGTAAGGATTAGGTTTGGCAAAATTGATTTATTTAGATGATATTATATATAACTTTATTATGTATATGATGGTTGTAGATGGATAGACCAGTGAGGTTTCATCATGGAGGAGTTGTTGTGAGGACAAAGGAAGATAGTGTTGTTCTTAAGGGCATGTTGGAGGATATGTTGATTTTTCATGAGTCACCTAGTTTGGCCGACCTAATAGACCGAGTAAAAGAGAGGCTTGGATGGACTGAAGGAGATGTTGTGCTTCGTTTGGAAGGGTTGATAGATGTAGGTTCATCGAATGGTCCTCGCATCAAGAGGTTGCTCAAGATCACAAGTGAAGGTGACTGGGGTGTTTACAAGGCTGTTGTTATGTCCTCAGAAGTTCGATCTTTAGATGTGGTGGTTAGTAGGGTTGATGTAGGCGGTCGTGGGCCCATTGTCCCCTGTGTATCCAACCAAGTCACCGTACAGATGGCTCAATCGTTGGAAGAAGATATGGTGTTGACACAACCAATGTATGATGATGGTGATGATTATTCATCTGATCAACTTAGTGGTGATGGAGTAGACACTGAAGAAGATGACCATGACATGATTGATGAAGAAGACTTAAGTGATGAAGAGGACTTTGGCCATGTGAGGGCTTCAAATAGGCTAGATGTTGAGGTGGCCGGAGATGACGAAACTTATGAGGATGAAATGGCTGTTGACTCGGATGACGATCGTCTAGTTCGTGGGGTGAAAGCTAGTGAAATTGATATATTGAGGGAGTTGTTGCCAGATCGGGATCCAATGGTTCCTGATTTTGAGGACCTTAGCCATTGCCACAGGGCACTTGCCGATGGAGGGCTTAGTCATACTAGTGTCCCCGATGTTAGTGCTTGCCCAATCATACGGAAGGGCATTATGTTTGCCACGATGGCTTATGCTAAAACATGGTTGTAAGAGTATTCAATTATGCACAACCGTCCGTATAGGGTTGTTAACTCTCACAAATCTAGAAGGTACACTGTGGTTTGTGAGATAGAGCATTGTCCGTGGAAAGTCTGTGTTAGGAGGCAACGGGCGGGTCAATGGAAGATAACCTCTGTTATTCAACCACATGTTTGTGCTACGGCTGAGGCAGAAGAAAAGCACTTGCAGCTCAATTCTAAGTTCATTGCAAGACAGTTGTGCCCTGTGGTCAAGCATATGCCAACCATAACAGTTGCAGCGTTGATTGAGGTCATTTTTAAGATCTACAACTACTATGTCAAATATGGGAAAGCATGGCGTGCCAAACAGCGTGCATTAGAGCTCATCTTTGGCAATTGGGAAGAAGCGTATGAGCGCCTTCCAGTCATGTTGAATGCGATGAAAGCTGCGAATCCTGGGATGCACTTTGAGTACGTCCCAAAAGAGGGTGAGATGAGGAATGGAAGAGAGGTGTTCGGTAAGGCTTTCTGGGCATTTGGACAGAGCATCGAAGCATTCAAGCACTGTAGACCCGTACTGTCAATTGATGGCACGTTCCTTACTCGTAAATTCGAAGGCACCATGCTTGTTTGTATTGGCATAGATGCGGAAGACCAGCTTGTGCCATGTGACGGAACGGCCCTAATCTCATGGCCCACAGGTCCCTGTCAACCTCTGACAGCCGATCTCATGTTCCACTTAATTAAGACTGTCCATCACCGGGCTACATCAGCGCCCAATGTCCGCAGGATCATCTCACAATTCGGTTACAGCATTGCATACTTTTACAAATAACATCGGAATAAAGAGCGGAAGACTTAAATAACAATAGTTTTACAAAGCAGGGTTCCAAATAGAAATTAAGGTGCAGTTATTACAAACCAAGTTCTGATAATAGAAATAGACATAGGCAACATAGTGGAGAACAGCAAGGATACTTATAATCACCCAGCCCGAGGGTGTACAACTATTCGTCGGCCTCATCGGCCTCTTCCTGGACGATGGTCACGCAGCAGGGTGCAAGACACATCGGGGACTCTGTCATACCTGCAGCATGGGTAACAAACCCTGAGTACTGGGGTACTCAACAAGACTTACCCGACTAAGAAAAAGGGAGAAGACTCAGGAATGAGAGGCTTAGGGTAGTCAAGGTAAGGCTTAAGCAAGATCAAGTATTTTGCAGAAAAGCATTTTGTAAACCTTATTTTTATTTTTGGAAAGATTCAGTATTCCTCAATTCTTCATCGTTCATGATTCATTTTACATTTCAAAACATACCTAGTTGAGAACCACTCTCCGTTGACAGTCAGTGGACCAAGTCTCCATAACCGAGGAGTAACGTTAATCCGGATAAATAATGCTGAGGATCCCTATCCACACTGCATATGTAGCACCCAAGCTTGCATATGCCAACTCGTCTTCCACGATTCCTCCAAGATTGGACCCGGTCCTACGCCACCCGGAAGTACAGTATACCACTCTTATCCAGGTACGACGACCACGTGGGTACATGCTACTTCCGCCATCTCTCCACTCCCAGTGCGCGGTTGTCGGTCCCAATAATGGATTCCTCGGAGCCAGAGCTTTCCGTAGTATGTGAATAGTTACAAGTCTTGACCAGCAGGCCCCATACGGATGGTCCCTACATTTTTCCGCCAGCGACAAGCACCTTGGGACTCTAACCCAAGAGTACAGATCCTGTCGGTTTTTCAACCCTGTCCCGGTCGGTGTCAACTGTTGAGTCCCGGACTACAACATGACGGCATCATACACGCGGACAACCTCTTCTCGACAATGACCACATGCTAGCTAGGCAAGCAGTCATCGAGCGGGAAGTAAAACCAAATTCCCATGAAGATTCTTTCAGTGACCACACTTTTGAAATTGGCATTTTTATTGCAAAGCCTAGTTCAATAAGCATTGCTAAGCATTTTTCAAATACTTTTGAAAAGAAGGTATCGGGTATATTAGTGGTCAAGGTGGATAATGCATCAGATAGGATATCACTCAACTCCTATAAACCTAATGCAGTAGTTTACTCAAAAGCCTTTAAGGAAAACATTTTATAAATTCAAGGAAAAGGGTTAAATGCACCGGGGCTTGCCTTGAAGAGCAAAGAGGGCAGGCTCGAGGGCGGTAGGGCAGGTGTCGGAGCTCGGGGTAGCTTCGGGGACAGGTTCATCAGCGGCTGCCTCGATCTTGACTCCTTCTTCGGTGACTATACGAATGTAATGATGCATGCACATGAGTATGCTAGCATGAACAATGCAACACAGGGCATACAACATGAACCCTAATCATTTTTTCTATTTTTCTTAATTATTTAAAAAGGTCATTTATGCAGTTGCTCCAAAAATTACCAAATTAATCACATAAGTTCATTAAGGTGTAGATAGATGGCAAAACAAATTTCATAATTTTTGGAGGTCATTAAAGTGCTCAAATAAAATCAGACATTAATTAACAAACGACACTATTTAACAATTAAAATAAATGCTCAAAAATCAACTTATTCCAAACACTTCAAAATTTCACCAGAGACTAAACATGGTATAGGAAGCTCACAAAAAATTTTCTCATAATTTTTGGAGTTATAAATTATTTTCTAAAAATCCAAAACTACCCATTTATTAATTAAAGGGGAATTTTCATTTTCAATTTTTTGCAGAAAAGTCAATTTTTATATTTTTCTAAAATACTCCAAAGTGTAAAGAGTCTACCCTAATTTTTTCAGAATTTTTGGAACAACACAGAAAATCACACAAAAAGATGAAATTCGAACACTATTCAAATCAAACTGAAAAAGAAAAATCGCACTGTTCATCGTCTTCCTCACGCCGGCGGTCACCCCGCGGCGGCGCGATGGCGTTCCGGCCACGGCAGAGGCGCTCGGGCGAAACCAAGGGCATGGGGAGGTTCAGGAGCTCACCGGCAGTCGATAACGCGCGGTGGCGAGGCGAGGGGACGGCCGGAGCTAGGAGGTCGACGGAGCGGGGGTCGTCGGCGGGCAGAACCGCGTCGCGACGGCGTTCCGGCGTTCCTGAGCACCACAACGGATCATCGAGGCATGGTTAGACGCGCAAGGATGCGAGGAAGAAGGAACATAGGTCGGGGAAGGAAGATCACGGCCGGGGAAAGGGGATTTCCCAAATCCGTGCTCACCGGCGTTTCGCCGGAATCCGAGCAGATGAGGTTACGCCGGGCAATAGGGGGCGGCGGAGGTAAAATTGAGGAGGGGAAAAGCTTCGCAAGAACACGGCGGAGCTTCTGAGCTAGGTGGTTGGGTGGGGGAGGCTCTGGACTGGTGTGTCGACGGTGGCGGAGGCGGGTGAGGGTTCCGGCTCACCGGCGGTGGGTTTTATTGGCGTGCTCGGGGGTGGATAAGCGTCGCGCACAGGCGGATAAGCTTGGCGGAGGCGTGTGCACTCGATTGCGCGCTGGCGGAAGGGCTGGCGTGCGTGCAGGGGACGGGCGTGAGCTCGCCGGCATTGAACACGCGGCGGCGACTCGCTGGGCACTGTGGGGGACGGGGCAAGGTCAGCGCTCGGCGCGTGCGGGCGCGAAATCATCACGGGATCAGCGGCGGCAGGTCGGGGGCAGGCGAACGGCGGCCGAGCGCGTGGCGCGCGCAGCGCCGGCGACCGGGCCATGGCCGGGCCCCCCCCTACGCGAGGTAGGAGATGAACAGGGTAGGCTAGGGTTTGACTTTTTGAATTGATTTCTGTATTTTGCAAATTACTTCCAAACTTTGAACTGGGCAACAAAAACTCAAAACATCAAAGTTGTTCAGAAAAAAGAGATCTACAATTTTGTCAATATGAACATTTTCAAAATCCAAATAGTTTTTGAACCACATTCGAAATCAGAAAAGGGAACACTTTTGGGATTTGAATAAATTCAAAATTACTTTTGATTTTACATTGAAAGTTGGAAATCTGCAAACATGAAAGTTGTTCCTTTTATCAAAACCTACAACTTTGCTAATATACACTTTTTCGGAAACTCAATAGTTTTTGAATAAATTTTGAAAACTGAAAAGGGGACAAAAACTGGAATTTGAATGAATTTGAAATTACTTCAAACTTTGTATAGAAACTTGAAAATTTGTAAATACCAAAGTTGTTTCTCTTGGCCAGATCTACAACTTTGCTTTTTGGACCAACCCCAAATTTTGAATAATTTTTGAATTACAAAAAGAGGGATAAAATCCAGGGTTTGGAAATCAGGGTTTTGCAAAGGGATTTGAAACCTGATTTTGATTTTTGAACTTTGGCCAACACAACAAAACTTCAAGACATCAAATTGAACAAGAATTACACAAAGCTAGGCACAGAGGTGAAATTACCATTTTGCCCTTAAAGGAAGATTTGGGCATTTAGGGTTTTTGAAAAGAGATCACTACACAACTATTAAGCAACACAAATGCATGACAAGAAATGATTAAAGACTAAAGATGATGACATGTCAGGTTAATTACATTTTAAACACCAGAGGTGTTACATGCCATTGGCATTTGGTATCGTTCGTAAGGAGGACACAGATAGTTGGTCTTGGTTCCTTACACTCGTGCGACGAGTTGTTGTTGGTGCGGGACGTGATGTTTGTGTCATTTCGGACAGACATGCTGGCATTTTAAATGCCGTTGAAGATGAAATGCCAGGGTACGGTCACATACATCACCGATGGTGCACTAGGCACCTTGCACAGAACCTTGTTAGGCATGATGGCACAAAGGACAACTTCAAGTTATTTGAGGAGTTGGCTCGGCAGAATGAGGTTAGTCTGTTTGAGGAGAAGCTAGATGCCCTAAAGTTGGCAACTAATGATCGTGGGAGAGAGTTTCTCGATGGACTGATGCTGTCAAAGGAGAACTGGACTCTTGCTTATGACACCGGAGGTTGGAGATGGGGTTTCATGACTAGTAACATGGCTGAGATGTTCAACAGCCTTCTTCGAGGTTGTCGGTCTCTACCAGTCACCGCTATTGCGTCATTCACGTTTTACAAGTTGAATGCTTAGTTTGTATCTAGGAAAAAGCTATCCCATTCTCTATGGAGGAACCACAAACCTTGGCCGCTGTTAGTTTCTAAAGAACTTTCATTCTCTAAGAGAAAGTCCAAAAATCAAAAGGGGGCATGCTTTGATGCTCTCAAAAATGAGTACGAGATTCTTGAGGGCGGTGGCACTAACATAGGTGGTGAAGACCGTGGTGCTAGGAAACATAGAGTCGTAATCAATGACAACACTTGCACATGTGGCAAACCTAGAATATACCATAGGCCTTGCTCCCACATGATTACGGCATGTCGTCTTAGACGAGTTGATCCTGAGGTGCCCCCACGTTTGGCGATGGAGTTTTCTTTGAGAAACCTTTTGAGCACATGGGAACCCAAATTTGAGTCATTTCTTGACGAGACACAATGGTCGGTGTACGATGGACCAAAGTATGTAGCTGATCTTAGTTTGCTATGGAAGAGCAAAGGGCCTAGGAGGCGCAAGAGGTTCAAGATGGACATGGATCGAGCCGTGAAAGGAAAATCAAGTGTTAGTAAGGTTGGCACTCACTTTGTAGAGGACACGGAACATAGTCGATGTTCAAAATGTCGTAAGCCCGGGCACAATATAAGAACATGCCCCGAAGTTATTACTGAATAGGTATGTATGAATGTAATTTATATAACTTATTTATTAAGCAAAGACTTTGTGTTACTTTATGCAAATTGTTATATTTTTCTTAATCATGTTCAAACTTTCATTATATAAATACTTAGTAGTTCATGTTTATTGTATGCAGGATGGACCGGTTCCCACTTCTTGATCCAAGGTTTGACAAGGGGCATAGGGCGCTTAGGATCGAGAATGGAGAAGTAAGAACTCATGTCGTTGATGGAAGATGGACCTTTCATTTTTTTCCATTTATCTTTTCTTGCATCCGCATGGTCCTAACTCATGTCGTTGTCTTGCAGGCCTTGCATCCGTTGAGGCCGGTATCACATGATGGTGCTACCACCATGAGGTACGACGAGCGGTACACGCCGCTCTTGAAGCGTGCCGGCCTCGCGACGGTTGCCCGCATGTGCAATCGTGGGTTGCCTCCTTTCAATCCTTCAGCCTTGACAGCACTTGTTGATAGATGGCGTCCAGAGACGCACTCTTTCCACTTGCCATGTGGCGAGATGACAGTGACCCTCCAGGACACCCAGATGATACTTGGAATGTACATCCAAGGTTGGGCGGTGACAGGAGACGTGGTGTCCGAGGGATGGCAGGCACGTGTGGAGCAGTTCTTGGGACGCGCTCTACCAGCGCTAGAGGCAGGGAAGAAGAGAAGGACCAGTGGGGTATCCTTGACGTGGCTTCGGCAAGAGTTCCACCAGTGCCCACAAGACGCTGATGATGCGACTGTGAACTACTACTGCCGGGCTTACGTGCTACACATGTTTGGCACTGTGTTGTTCCCTGATGGCACTGGTGACACTGTGTCTTGGATGTACATCCCGTGCCTCCTGGACTGGGATGACGCCAGAAGGTACAGTTGGGGATCGGCTGTTCTTGCCTTCTTGTACCGTCAGCTATGCTCCGCTTGCCGACGTGGCGGAGGAAGCCACGCTACTGTGGCCGGTTGCCTCTTATTGTTGCAGGTACTACACATATCATCCATGTTTGATCTCTATTGTTTCGTGAAACTAATGTATGTTTGTTTTGCAGATTTGGATGTGGGAAAGGCTGCCGTAGGTAGGCCTCACAGGATTCAGCGGCCGAATCAGTGGTTTCCAGTTGGTGACCAGGAGATCATGCCGACCGTGGCACACTTATACGAGCGTGCACACGGTACTTACCAGCTGTCTCGCCATGCCTACATCAGCTACACCAATGAGTTAGATGCTCTGCAGCCCCAACATGTAAGTCCGCAACCAATCGCTTCGTAAAGTCTTACTAACTCCATTTTTAGACTCACTTAACTATTACACTATCGAAATGTAGGTGCAATGGCTACCATACAGTCGTCCTGCTATTGAGGGCCTCAACTTGAGCACAATTTGCACGGCGGACGTGAATCTTTGGAAAATGAGGTGCCCCCTCATTTGCTTCTATGCAGTGGAGTACCATCTTCCCCACCGTGTAGCAAGGCAGTTTGGGAGGCTGCAGTCCGTGTCCTCCGCATCCCTTCTCCACCAGCTACGAGCTCCACCAGTAAGTTCGCAACCATGTGCACTATCCACAGGAAGAATTGAATTGTAATTTCAGTCTAATGCTTCTTCTACTTGCAGGTATGATCGCCAGAAGAAGAAAGAAGGTAACCAATTGGCGGGCGGAGCACCAGGCATACATTGATGAGTGGGATCGCATGGAAGCCAATGACATGGCGATATTTGCATGCATCGTGAGGGGCCCTTCCAGGAGTACCTAAATTGGTACACAACGCGTACACGACTCCATTTGAAGCCGGCTTGGACTGAACAAGACTACGCAGACATTGCCGAATCGGATGAAGGAGATAACCCGTACGACCGCGCAACACAAGCAGGACGTCAGATGGAGTTTGGCCCAGTCTTAGCCCGTGCGGTGAGTGACAACCTTGATTGCTTTGTTAATCACTTGATAGAAGGGAGTAGTGAGTTACCCTTGATTGCTCTAGCGGATCATTTCTACAATGTCTATTAGTTGACCATTAACTAATGATCTTTTCGTTTTAAGGGCAACGAAATCATGAGGACTATCGCTGAGCATGAGCAAGCACTCATGGTCCCGGAGGGCATCCCCGATGAGGGGCAAACACTTAGAGGCGCCATGCAGGTACTCTTGATCACTTAGAAGGGAAAGCACTCATGACCACTTACAGGGCCAAGCACTCATGATATTTCTGAGTTATTTTGCAGCGTGCCATAACCCGCCTACGCAAGATTGCTGGACGTCTAGGATGCCGAGCTCAGCTTCACGAAGTTGCTGAGCCATCTCGCCGGGCCATAGAAGCTACAGAACAGCCCAGGTCATGAACAAGAGGAAGAAGAAGCTCCGGAGGAGGACGTCCAGGAGGAGATAGGCACTTCCCAGCTTCAGGATGCTCCTCCGGATACTCAGACCTCAGAAGGTGGTTCACGCCCACGCAGGCAGCCACGACCTGTGGATAGGTACACTCCAGGCTCCCACGCAATTCGGGGAGGGAAAGGTAAGCGTCGGGTCGGCGGTTAGGCTTCTTAGCTAATGTGGATGACTTTTGTGTAGTCGACAACTCGCGTCATGAACTTTGATATGATGGAGTTGTAAAAAGAACTTGTGATGGTTGTGTTTCGAACTATGTGTGGATGTGTTTGAAACTTTGCTATGGATGTGTGCAAAACTATGTACGAATGTGTTTCGAACTTTGGTATGGATGGATGTAAACCTATGTATGGATGTGTTTCATCTGATGGTTGCAATGTGTGTATATGTGATCATGTCAAATCTGTGAACTCTCTTGTCCATTTTGTTTTTTTTTAATTTCTGCAGGGTCGGCGTCAAATCACATGACGCCGAGGTATTGAACCTCGGCGTCAACTAAAATGACGCCGAGCTTCGGCTCACCGTGCAGGTTGCCGGTTGAATGAGATTCAATGCTCGGCGTCAAATGCAATGACGCCGAGGTTTGTAAGGCCAGCGTCATCTCAAATGACGTCGAGCTTTGATTCCTGGGCCAAACCTCTCTGAGTAGAGGCTTTGTGGGACGCCGAGGTGCACTACCTCGGCGTCAGGTAGCGTGACGCGTGCACCTCGGCGCCCCACAAAGCCTCTACTCAGAGAGGGTCGGCCCAGGACTCAAAGGTCGGCGTCAGTCGACATGACGCCGAGGTATGTAAGCTCGGCGTCATTTGAAATGACGCCGAGCTTTGTGTCCTGGGCACTCGGAGAATGTCTCATATCTCGGCGTCAAATGACACGACGCCGACCTTATATACCTCGGCGTCATGTCATTTGACGCCGACCTTTGAGACAGTAAATACAGACACTCACATATCCCTTATACACTTACTGCAGACAACACAAAAACAAAAAATATCATCTTCTAACCATAATTGTTATAACAAGTTTATATATAGATCGAAGCACAATTCTTACTACAAATCCATCTTCATGGATATCATCATCCCCATTACTTGGTCAAGGGTTGCATCAACCACAACTACCATAGTAACAATGCCAAGAAATGACATTTACAAAATATGTTAGGAGGTTGCATGACCTAGCACAAAATAAAACCGATATCATGCATCCTAAACCCTAACTGAACCATCCACTGTCATATGTTACGACCTACCACAAAAGGACACCCATGTCAACCATCCTAAACTATAACTGAAAGTCCTAATAGTCGTCGGGGGGATAGTCCCACGCGTCTTCAGGAACTTCATCGTCCGGGTCATAGTCAAAATCCCAAACTTGCCCGCCACAGTCGTCGTTCTCCTTAGGGGCCGGGAGATGTCCATCATTTGGTGGTGAATCGGAACTACACAACCAAAATAAGGTAGTGCCAACAACTTTAACAAATGTATATTTCATCCTTGCCAACAAATGAAACAATGATTTACAAATGCAATACTCACACAACTGGCGACTCAGTTTCCGTTTTGCAATGCCCTTTTCACGCGCCTTCCAAAAGAAGTCAATCTCCCTCCTTCTCTCTTCGTCCATAAAGTCGTAGCGCTCCTTGTTCACTCGCCAGAATCTAATGAGCTCCTCGGGGTCATGCTTGTTCTTAAACTTTCCATCGGTCGCGCGATCAAAGTCATCAGGTAGCATGTTCCACGTCTCCATCGATGGCATGAGCACACTGTACCTAAACCGCACTTGTGACCTGGCGCTGTGAAGTTTCAGTCTCTTCCTCTCGCTAAGGTAAGGCGAACGGACAGTCAACTGCAATTCCGCAATTATTTGTCCACGTCCAGGGAAGTCCTCCCAATCGCATGACTTCCCCTCCTAAAGAACATAAATTAGTGAGTGTGTAAACAATATCGAGTGTGTAAGTTGAATCAATCATTTGATAACTCACAAAGCGCTCATTGGGCCCTCCATAAGCATTGCCACAGTAGTGGCCCCAACCAAGCTCGGATGGAACAACTCCTTCACGAGCTAAGATACCACACTGGCACTTGATGTCTGGCACACTCAAGCATGGCCATGGCTTAGTGCCAGATACGAAGTCTATGGCATCCTGCTGAGAAGGCCAGTGCGATTTTGGTCCATAGTTGTACTCAAAGTCACAAGTGGGGAAACCTCTCTAAAAATTAAAACATTGCTAGTGAAGCGTTATAATATGAAAACAATGATTGCATTTTGGAAAATACATTCATCGAAAGAAACACTTACATTGTTACGCTGATCACACCTGAAGAAGGGAATAAACATTTCAGGCTTGCTTGGCTTTTGAAGTACCGCAGCCTTACCACAGTGGCAACTTGGAGGATGCAAAACACGATGCAATGTAGCATCAAGCTTCTCCATTGTTGTCATCTCTGGAGGGTTCGATGGTGGAGCCACCCACCGAACAAACTCACCATACGGATAGCTCTTCCATGGATCGTATGGAAAGTACATAAGGCGCCGATCGAACTCTTCATCACCATCGATCCACTGGTAGAAGTTGCATCCCGCTAGATAAACATCGGTAGGGGAAGGTGGACGACGCCGAAGTTGACAACAGTAAAAGGCACGCCCAGACGACTTTGGATGCCTTGACTGTTTCACAAGGCCGACAACCCACACAAGCACTTTGGTGTCGGTTCGGCCGGTGGGAATGGGCCTTTACCATCATGGTTCGGCGGATGGTGCACAAACTCAATGTTGTTGGACGCCATCATTCAAACTGCCACAACAAAACCACACATATCATAGTGCTACAGTGGCATGCAAATAAAAGGGTGTCCAAGTGTATGAACCAAAAAACAGTATAACAGTATAAGCGGTAACAATAATTTAACAGTACAACCAACAAAAGCAGTATATAATATGCATAATATCTTACAAGAAAAGAGATAAGTGAAGTATTCGATGTACATTTCCAATCAACAGTCGAATAAATTACACTGAAACCCTAGAACAGTACAACTGCTAACAATAAAATCAACAGTTCAATAGGTAAAACAGTACATAATACGCACAACATATTACAAGAAAATACATAGATGAGCAATACGATGATTATTTCAAAAGAAAAAAGAACACAACACTGTAAAAATACTGCCAACCAACACAGTCTACAAAATATAACTAAAAAAATGAACATAGAGTGAACGAATCATAGATCAGGCACAAACTGATGAACAGAAACACTAACAAAATCAAAACAACATCAAAGAGAGAGAGGGGGGAAAGAAAGAGAGAAATGGGGGAGAGCTCACCTTTTCATGCCAAAAGAGAGAGGGAAGAGAGAGAGAGGGAAAAGAGAGAGTGTGAGAGAAGGAAGCCCGGGCGCGGCCGCGCGGCCTTTATGGCGCCAAAGCTCGGCGTCACGTCGGGTGACGCCGAGGTAATATACCTCGGCGTTAAAGGGAGTGACGCCGAGCTTTGGGCCCGCCGTGTCAGTTTGGCTCCGCGGAGGGCTGATGTGTCAAGGCTCGGCGTCAAGGGAAGCGACGCCGAGTTCCTGCATATCGGCGTCATTTCCTATGACGCCGAGCCCCGTGGGTCCCGCACAGCCACGATGCAACGACGACCGTAGTCGTCGCTGACGTGGCACTCGGCGTCATATGAAATGACGCCGAGACATTGTACCTCGGCGTCACGTCACTTGACGCCGAGCTTTTGTCCCATTTCTGGACAAAGTTTCCTACGGGGTCTATTTGCAAAAAAAGTTTTAAAAAAGGGCCAAAATGCAAAAATTCCACTCGCACTCCGTCGTCTTCTTCTCTCCTTCTTGCGGACGCTTCTTCTACTTTCGTCGTGAGCCACGGCGCCCAGCCTCGGATGCCCTCGCGTGATGCGGATGCGGAGCCCGCCCGCGCGTCGCCTTGACCGTGCCCCGGCCCCAAGACGCAACCGCGCCCAGAGTCCCAGACCCAAGAACAGCACCGGCGTTTCCTCCTCGAATCCTCCCTGCACCTGGCGTTTGTCTCCATCAAGCCCGTCGCTAGAACCGCACTCTGCCGCGACGACGACGCACTCAGCGACCTCGCCGAGCCCCGCCGTCCCCCTCACTGCGCCGCAATACGCTGTCCGCGACGTCGCGTTGTGAGCCGCCGGTGCCGAGCTCGCCTCAGCACCAGGTCGTTCGAGCTCACGACGTCGACCCGGCGAAGACGAGACGGCGCCCACAGCATCCTCATCCCGAAGCCACGCCGTCCGGGATCCGCGTTCCGAGGCATCGCTGCGACATTGACGCCTACCTCTGTAGCGGGCCTACCTGCACCGGATCCAACCGGCATCACGCGTTCTGCCCTCATCAAGCCCAACGGTGAACACCGGTTTCCCCAAACCTCTATCTTGTTCGTTACCATGTTAGCCTATTTGTTCCGGTCTTCGCCGCCAGCTCTGTTTGTCACTCTTTCGCACAGCACGGCGTCGCCACGCCACTCGCAGTCGCCATGCTCATGTCCACACCAGCGCACCATGCTGGCCAAGGCCAAGCCCTTTTAGGGCCGCCCTCACAGACACACACGCACCTACATATATGCTGAGCCGCGCGGCCGAGCTTCAGCACGCCACCGTACGAATCTCGGCACCTTACGTTGTTGTGTGCCGACCGCGGTCGCATCCAGGCACCGCGGGTATGCTGTCGGTACCCAAAGGCCTTGCCCTTCCTCGCCCAGACCTGCACACACATAGCACAGCCTCGACCAAGTCTTCAGCCTTGCCACTGCACGAACTCAACCTTGCACCGGCCTCGCCTCTCGACGTCGCCGACGAGCCACCGTAGCCGCAAGACTTTTGCTCGAGCACCTGGAGGGCGCCTCTTCTGCCTTACTTGCGGTTGGGGCAGGGAGCCCAAAGGCCGGTTTCGGCCCACGCTCGGCACCAGTCCAAGACCAACGAGGGCCCTTTTTCCCTCTCCCCTCCTTCCATCTGGGCCGATCGGTTGCGCCAAGCCCAGCTCGGCTACCCGGCCCATGCAGGAACTCCTTCCCCTCTTGATGTTGGACCACCAGCAGGGCAAACAGCCCACTGAACTCTGTCCTTTTTCTTTTATCTGTCTTCAGAAATTCCCCCACTTCCAAATATTCACCAAAAATTCATCCTTGCTCCAAAAATTATGAAACTAACTTCATAATGTTTCTAAATCCTAATCTACCTCCCAGTGCAGTTGTTGTGTCTTTTGGAGTTAGTTCTTATTGCAGTTTTATTGCTTCTTATTAGTGGTCGATCTTGGTATTTTCTTTGCGTAGCGACGACTCGATGTCGGATGGATTCGACGACGCTCCCGGAGGTGATGGAACTTGCTGGTGGACGACCTCGACTCCCAGAGACGTGCACCACTACTTCCTCGACACCGCAGGTGTCATGGCAGCACCTTACTCTAGAGAATCCTATTAGACATTGCAAAGTAGAAATGCTAGCGCTTTACTTTTACTCATTTGCTAGTATATGAGTATATGTGATGCATGCTATTGCCTTAGTGTTGGGGCGGCGCCCAGACCGCAGGCGCCTCCGACCCGCATTTCACCGAAAGATGATGATGCTTTCGTGCGGAAGGGAGCATTCGCGCGGAAGCACAAATTTCGGCCTGCGGACCAAGGGGAGGCGGAGCTTTCGTGCGAAAGGAAGCATTCGCGCGGAAGCAGGCATTCGCCTCCGGTCCGCATGACGGAGTAGGGAGGCGGAGCTTTCGTGCGAAAGGAAGCATTCGCGCGGAAGCACGCGTTTCGGCTTGCGGACCAAGGGAGGCGGAGCTTTCGTGCGAAAGGAAGCATTCGCGCGGAAGCAGGCATTCGCCTCCGGTCCGCATGACCGGAGTAGGGAGGCGGAGCTTTCGTGTGAAAGGAAGCATTCGCGCGGGAGCACGCATTTCGGCTTGCGGACCAAGGGAAGGCGAGCTTTCGTGCGAAAGGAAGCATTCGCGCGGAAGCAGGCATTCGCCTCCGGTCCGCATGACCGGAGTAGGATGGAGTTTTCGTGCGAAAGGAAGCATTCGCGCGAAAGGAGCCCAGCGTTTCTGGCGAGAGTTTTCGTCATTCACGACTTTGGTTTTTCTTAGGTTTTCGCAGGTCGACGGGAGCCTGGGTCAAAGGGAGCGGGCCCACCGGCCGGGAAAAGGAGCCGGGGGACGCTGGCCCACCAGATGGCGAAGTTACGATGATGCCCCTCGCGCCGGAGAAGCGGCGTACCACCATGGAGTAGTTGAGCAGGGCATCATTGTAATTGTAGCAGAGTGGTTGGAAGGGCATTCATGTACTTTCAAATTGATCTGGATTAATATAAAAAGCTCCCCAGCCTCCCAAGGGAGGGGGGAGAACACTGTTCACTTCTACCACTTCTCCACTTCCCTGTTCGGTTTCAGCTTTCGCTTCGCGCTTTCGTTCGTGCGACAACCCGCTGTTTCAAGGACCCGGTCCTGAAACAACATTGGCGCCCACCGTGGTTGTCGCCCGAGCTTACCATGCCACCAAGGAAAGCACCGAAAGCGGTCGACACATCTGGAGACTATCGCCGCGAGAAAGGATGCTTTCGGCACCGTCGCGGTTCCAGTCCCAGCTAGCCAGGTTCCACCAACACAGTCGCAGAGCCGCCACCTTTCGGCGGCGCTCTGTCGATAGAAGCGCAGCCGCCGCCGGGAGCATCGACGAGCTAGGACGTGCAGCCTCAGCATCAGCGGATATTGGGCAGAGAACGCACGCCGGATGGGCACGTCGACGACGAGTTCGAGGACGAGGATGAAGACGATGACGAAATCACAAGAC
Organism: Coix lacryma-jobi var. lacryma-jobi; assembly: GCA_009763385.1. Classification (NCBI taxonomy): domain Eukaryota; kingdom Viridiplantae; phylum Streptophyta; class Magnoliopsida; order Poales; family Poaceae; genus Coix; species Coix lacryma-jobi. The sequence goes on from CM019829.1 coordinate 96,859,838, forward strand.
ATGCCCAAGCAATCAAGACGCTGGCACAGCAGCAAGGGGAAATCGAGAGGCTGTTGTTGCAAAGAGACCATCTGCAGCAGCAGTTGGCTGCGAAAGCAAGAGAGGACGAGACTCGCAACGCCATTCGGCGAGCTGAGGCGCAGAGGAGGCAACTCGAGAAGGAAATTCAGGAGCTGCAAAGGGCCGGGGCGGACCCAAATCCGATAGCACACAAAAACGTATGCATCCCAAGGCGCGAGCAACCGCCAGCTTTCGGCAACGCCATCGACGAAACCTCTCCACTCTCGAGGGAGTTGCAAGCTCACCCGTGGCCACCCAATTACAAGCCCCGCATTCCGACTTTCGACGGTAAAGCGAACCCACGCAAGTTCTTGGCAAGCTACGAGACGGCTGTCTTTTCGGCAGGAGGAGACAATCAGGCTTTGGCAAAATCTCTCATCCTGGCAGTCGAGGACGTGGCCCACGATTGGTACACCACTCTCAAGCCACTGTCCATCTATTCATGGCACAGCTGAAAGCCGAGCTGCTGGCCACCTTCCAAGGATTCCGACCGGATGTCAAGACCACGCGGACCTCATGAATTGCACCCAGCCAAGACGACGAGCCACATTCGGAGTACCTCAAACGTTTCATCCAGCTGAAGAAAGCTCAAGCTCCAAATGTGCCGGAAGCCGCGGTGATCGCAGCAGCCATCGAGGCTTGGGGACTGGGCAGTGCGCCGCTCACCTGTCCAGGGAGCCGCCGAAAGATGTCAAGGAATTGTTCGACGTAATGAATGCGTACGCGAGGTCCGATGACGACTTTCGGCGACGCAAGGCCGCCCGCCTGACGAGAGGCAAGCGAAAGCAAGTCGACCGCCGCCCGTGCCGAATCGAAGAATTGTGAGGCCTTTTCGTTCAGTCAACAACCTGCAGGAAGAACCGGCACAATCGCGGCAGGCACGGAGAGGCTTGACATGGCTGACTTCCAGCCTCAAAGAGGGTTTGACCAACCTTTCCGTGGAGTACGCGGGTGGAAGGACAGGACGCGCGGCGGCCGAGACGGTAGAGGCCGCGGAAGAGGACCCAGGCCACCATATTGCGTCATTTGTGACGGCAATTTCGGCCATACCACTCGGGGGAGTGCAAAGTACAGCAAAATGGCGAAAGAGCTGAAAGATAAGGATCAAACGTCAGCCTCCGCCGAATCTCCAAGCATGTTTTCCACAATTCGCAAAGACCCGTCAGCTGTGGTGGCAGCATGCGCAATTACGCGAGCACACCTATGCATCCCCCGCAGTACATGCATCCCAGAAAGAATTGTGGTACAATCCGGCGTATCAGGGCTATCACCTTCCGGTCTTTGCGCCGCATTCGTGGGCGGTTTCGTCACCTGCATTATCGAGCTCAGCCAACGCCGCCACCGCGCTTCCGATTCAGACCCAACCTCAGGGGCAAGCAAGCACAGCCGGGTTTCCAGCAGGTGCAGGAGATGGAAAATGAAGCTAGCGCAATCAACAACATCCTTCGTCAAAGGGCACATTTTCGCCATCACGGGCGGATCTAACCTAGAGCACGAAAGCAAGAGAGCTAGAAGGGACTACCATCGAAGAGTCCAGACAGTATCACCAAGGCTTCCACTAAACAGGCCAGCTTGGTCACTAGCGCCGATATGTTCGACAAGTCCGACTTCAAAATTCGCGCGACTACCCGCATTACGACGCTTTCGTCGCCACAACCAACGTGGCCGGCTTCACTTTGCACAACATTCTGATGACACTGGAAGCTCAGCAGACATCATTTCGTAAAAGCTTCGAGGAGGCAATGGGATCGACGACGCAGTTTGGACCCCGCCGTAAGTGTAGTAATTCGCGTACGGTTCGGAGGAAGAAAGATCGATGCTATCGGCAAAAAGCAGATCCCTGTATCCTTCGCCGAAGGGGAAAGAGTCCGCACCGAGACACTAAATTCGACATAGTAAACATGGACTACCCGTACACTGCCATTTTCGGCAGAGGTTTCACCAACAGGTTCAACGTGTCATCAAGCAAAGCTACCTATGCATGAAGATGTCATCCCCTTTCGGCATCATCGCCGTACATGGAGATCAGCAAGCTTCCAGAAGGATTGAGGGAAAACCAACCCCAGGCTATAGCCTCATCAATGAGGTGGCAAACAAAAACGAAATGCAAACAACCACCGAAGAGCACGCTATCGTCAGCACGTCGGAATACAGGGTGTGCCGGATAGCCGAAGAAACGATAAGATCCCGCTCGCGGCTCCAGGCCCGAAAGAGCCCGTGCATATTGGGTCAAGCATGCCGGGGAAGAGAAAGGAACGCTTTGGCATCCTTCCTTGCGAGCAATGACGACATTTTCGCTTGGTCAGCAAGCGACTTGCAAGGCGTTAGCAGAGATCTCGCCCAGCACAGTTTGAACATCGCAAGCGGCGCTAAGCCCAGAAAGCAAAAGCTGAGAAAAATGTCAAAACGAAAGGGCAGACGCGGCGAAAGCCGAAGTACAAAGATTACTCGACGCGGGAGTAATCCGACCGGTACAGTAATCCCGAATGGCTGGCGAATGTCGTCTGGTGAAAAAGAAAAATGGAAATGGCGAATGTTGCGTCGATTTCACCGACCTCAACAAATGCTGCCCGAAGGATCCGTATCCTTTGCCTCGTATCGACAAGCTTGTCGACATTGCATCTGGTAGTGAAATAATGAGCTTGCTAGATTGTTTTTCAGGCTATCACCAGATTTGGCTCCATCCCGACGATGAGGTGAAAACCAGTTTCATCACCCCTACAGGCTACATACTGCTACCGGCGAATGCCGGAAGGGCTGCGGAATGCAGGCCCTACTTTCTCGCGAATGACCGACAAAGTGTTCGAAAGCCAGAAGCAAAAGAAAAACTTGTTGGCGTACGTTGACGATATAGTGGTCAAGAGCGATAGACAGGAAGATCATCAGGCAGATTTGCTCGAGACTTTCGGCAATCTCCGGAAGAGCGGTTAATGCTAAACCCCGACAAGTGCATTTTCGGCATCAGGAAAGGCAAGCTCCTCGGTTGCCTGGTATCGGCAAGAGGAATTGAAGCTAATCCCGACAAGATAGCGGCAATCATCAACATGCAACCGCCCTCAAACCGAAAGCAAGTGCAAAAGTTGACAGGAAGACTGGCTTCTCTGAACAGATTCATTGCAAGGTCCGCCGAAAGAGGGCTGCCTTTCTTCCGAACTCTGCGTAGCTCCGACCCTTTCGATTGGGGGGAAGAGCAGCACCAAGCTTTTCAGCAGCTAAAGGAGTATTTGACCAAGCTAACCACGCTGTCCAAGCCGTCGCCGGAAGCAACGCTCTGTTGTATCTCGCAGCGTCTCACGCCACTGTAAGCGCGGTACTGGTGGAAGAAAAGGAGCACGAAAACAAGATGACGCAGTTCCCAATCTATTTTGTTTCCGAGGCCCTTTCGGGCGCAAAGCTGAACTACTCAGAGCTAGAGAAGATAGCCTATACAGTGCTAATGGCCTCCCGAAAGCTGAAACATTACTTTCAGTCTCACCACATCATAGTCCTATCGGCTCAGCCGTTAGAAGCCCTGTTTCGCAACAATGAAGCTATCGGCCGAATTGGCAAATGGGCAGCAGAGCTAAACGAATATGTGATAGATTTCCAACATCGATCCGCAATCAAGTCGCAGGCATTGGCGGACTTCATAGCAGATTGGACCCCTGCTGCTTTCGACACCACACTCGAATTCGAAGAGCCCGTCTGGACTGTGAATTGCGACGGCGCATGGGGCATGACTGGAGCCGGAATCTCAGCAATCCTTACACCTCCAAGAGGACCAAAGGTCAGATTTGCCGCAAGGCTGCAATTCCTCACAACCAACCACCGCCGAATATGAAGCCGTATTGCTGGGTTTACGAAAGCTTCGAGCAATCGGAGCGAGAAGATGCATAGTCAAGTCGGATTCCTAGGTGGTTGTCGGTCATGCCGAAAAGGACTTCACTGCAAGAGAGCCAGAGCTAGCCAAGTATCTGGCGGCAATCAGAAGAATGGAGAAATATTTCACTGGTTTCACCCTGCGACACATTCCAAGGGCCGAAAACGCAGAGGCAGACGAGCTGGCCAAAGCCGCAGCACAAAATCTACCGCTGCCATCAGATGTGTTCTATCAGGTCCTTTCGGCAAAAGCCGTGAAAGAGGAGGAAGAACATCCAGACTCGATACATGCTATCGTCAGTGATGACTGGAGGTCACAGATATTCGCCTATTTAGCTGGAACTTACGAGCCACAGTCTAGGAAGGATGCCGAAAGAATGGCCAGCAGGGCAAAAGGTTACGCAATCATCGGAGAGCAGTTGTTCAAAAATGGAATAACAGCACCTCTTCTGAAATGATAAGCCAGCGCGAAGGCATTCAGCTACTCGAAGAAATGCATGCCAGAATGTGCGGAGCGCATAGAGGGCCTCACGAGATAGCGCCACAGCACAGAGCAATGAGACAAGGATTATTGCGGCCTTCCGCGTGCATCAGATGCCAAAGAGCTGGTCAAATGTTGCAAAGGTTGCCAGATGTTCGCCAAAAATCAGAAGCCCCAGCAAATGAGACCACGCCGATAGTGCCGACCTGGCCATTGCAGAGGTGGGGCATCGACATAGTTGGTCCGCTACCAGTAGCCCCGGGCAACTTGCGTTTTTGCAGCGGTAGCTCTTGAGTATTTCACCAAATGGGTGGAAGCGAAGGCCCTTGCCAGCATAACTTCCACCTCTTTAACTAAGTTTGTCTGGCAGAGGATAATCTGTCGCTTCGGTGTTCCGTCATTCATCACCTGCGACAAGGGAAGCAGTTCGATTGCGCCGAATTCAAAAATTTTTGTGATGAACTCAGCATCAAGCTCAATTTCGCTTCTGTAAATTACCCGCAAGCAAACGGGGCTGTCGAAGAGCGAATGGCTTAATCTTTTCGGCAATTTCGAAAACACTCTACGACTCGCCGAAAGGCAAGTGGGCCAACACCCTAACAACAGCTGTATGGGGACACAACATTTCACGGTCCAGAGCTACCGGCTTACCCCATTCAGGCTACTTTACGGCGTCGAGGAAGCAGTAACCGGAAGAAGTAAAGCTGGGTTCCTTCCGAACCGAAATGACCCCAACTACTGAAGAGCAAAGGCACGTCGAGCTCGACACCGTCGAAGAAGTAAGACTGCAGGCTGCAGACAACCTCGAAAAGTACCACGCCGAAACGAAGCATCACAGGGACAAGACGATAATCCGAAAGGATATCAAGCCTGGTGACATGGTCACCATTCGGCAGCCAGATAAGCAAGGCAAGCTGCAATCGCAGTGGCAAGGCCCTTTCGTCGTGGCAAGCATGGCAGCGCCCGGTGTATTCTGGTTGAGAATGACAAGGGCGAAGAATCAGCTCACACATGGAACGCGAGCAATCTGCGCCGTTTCTACCCGTAATTCATCTCTTTTCGACTGTGGTGTAATTTCTCTCTCTTTCACCATTTTTGTAATCAAATGTCGGCTGTGCTCTTTTCCTCGCCGGGGAAGCCCATCATCGGGGTGCGAGGTTTTTTAACGAGGCAACCAAATGTAACCGCTACATTACTAAAGTAGCCGTAATTCCCAAAAAAATGTCATGCGAATCGGTCGAAGACGAAATCAACCAAGCATAAGGTTGAGACATTCGTCAACACAATGTGATAAAAAGAGAATGTCGAGGAGGTAGGGCAAAATAGACCCCTTCCATCCAACGACAATCTCGAAAGCCTGCGGGCTATAGGAAAACCGACCCTCCGACAAAATACGAGGGCGGAACGAAAGCCTGCGGGCTATGTGAAATCCGACCCTCCGACAAAACGAGAGGGCGGAACAAAAGCCTGCGGGCTATGTGAAATCCGACCCTCCGACAAAACGAGAGGGCGGAACGAAAGCCTGCGGGCTATGTGAAATCCGACCCTCCGACAAAACGAGAGGGCGGAACGAAAGCCTGCGGGCTATGTGAAATCCGACCCTCCGACAAAACGAGAGGGCGGAACGAAAGCCTGCGGGCCATGTGAAAACCGACCCTCCGACAAAACGAGAGGCGGAACAAAAGCCTGCGGGCTATGTGAAATCCGACCCTCCGACAAAACGAGAGGGCGGAACAAAAGCCTGCGGGCTATGTGAAATCCGACCCTCCGACAAAACGAGAGGGCGGAACGAAAGCCTGCGGGATGTGAAATCCGACTCCGACAAAACGAGAGGGCGGAACGAAAGCCTGCGGGCCATGTGAAATCCGACCCTCCGACAAAACGAGAGGGCGGAACGAAAGCCTGCGGGCCATGTGAAAACCGACCCTCCACAAAACGAGAGGGCGGAACGAAAGCCTGCGGGCTATGTGAAATCCGACCCTCCGACAAAAACGAGAGGGCGGAACAAAAGCCTGGCAGGCTATGTGAAATCCGACCCTCCGACAAAACGAGAGGGCGGAACAAAAGCCTGCGGGCTATGTGAAAAACCGACCCTCCGACAAAACGAGAGGGCGGAACGAAAGCCTGCGGGCTATGTGAAACCGACCCTCGACAAAAGAGAGGGGGAACAAAAGCCTGCGGGCTATGTGAAATCCGATCCTCTGACAAAACGAGAGGGCGGAAAAAAGCCTGCGGGCTATGTGAAAACCGACCCTCCGACAAAACGAGAGGGCGGAACGAAAGCCTGCGGGCTGAGAGGGCGGAACGAAAGCCTGCGGGCTATGTGAAATCCGACCCTCCGACAAAACGAGAGGGCGGAACAAAAGCCTGGGCTATGTGAAACCGACCCTCCGACAAAACGAGAGGGCGGAACGAAAGCCTGCGGGCTATGTGAAAATCCGACCCTCCGACAAAACGAGAGGGCGGAACGAAAGCCTGCGGGCTATATGAAAGCCGACCTCCGACAAAATGCGAGGCGGAACGAAAGCCTGCGGGCTATATGAAAAACGACCCCCCGACAAAATGCGAGGGCGGAACGAAAGCCTGCGGGCTATGAAAAAGCCGACCTCCGGCAAAATGCGAGGGCGGAACGAAGGCCTGCGGGCCACGAACAAACCGACCCTCCGACAAAACGAGGGCTGAACGAAAGCTTGCGGGCTACGCAAAACAGCCCCCCATCACCGAAAGGGGAGAATGGTGCGGAGGCCAAGCCCAACAGCCCTAGTAGGGCAAAACAAACGACAGCTGGCAAGCATTTACAGCCGCTAAAACGTAAATGTTGTATTTAACCTTTCACCTACCAAGTGATCACAAATACAGTCAGGTGAGTAAATGCGGCCGTCCTGTACCATGGGAGAGGCAGTATAAATAGGCAACAAAGCGCAAGCCTCCCACCCATCCTAAACTACCGAGGCTCTTCAAAATGTTAGTTCCAGGTAGTCAGCTCATTATCGAAAATGCGAGTAGGAAGCATCAGGAGCTACGCTTTCGCTTTTATGATCGTGTCATCGGCATCGCGTCCACCTATCGTCACCAATCTGGTAACTGTAGGCGGTAGTACTATCGAGTGGCTCCCCCATCTCAAACCAAAGATAGGAGATGAACCAAGCCGTGCATGCGGCTGGACAGCAATACGAGCAATATCATAATCATAGTCGATTGTATGCTCCCAAGTTGCGTTCATAAAGACATTTTCGTCAACCGAATTATCAAGCGCCTTCGCGCGAATGCTACCGCCCCTCGCCTAATGGTGGGGGCGGGCGCTTCTTTACTATCGGCCGAGGGGCTCGCACCGAAAGCTCCTCGCGCGAATGCTACCGCCCCTCGCCTAAGGTGTGGGGGCGGGCGCTTCTTGCTATCGGCCGAGGGGCTCGCACCGAAAGCTCCCTCGCGCGAATGCTACCGCCCCTCGCCTAAGTGTGTGGGGGCGGGCGCTTCTTTGCTATCGGCCGAGGGGCTCGCACCGAAAGCTCCCTCGCGCGAATGCTACCGCCCTCGCCTAATTGTGTGGGGGGGGGCGCTCTTTACTATCGGCCAGAGGGGCTCGCACCGAAAGCTCCCTCGCGCGAATGCTACCGCCCCTCGCCTAAGTGTGGGGGGGGCGGGCGCGTCTTTGCTATCGGCCGAGGGGCTCGCACCGAAAGCTCCCTCGCGCGAATGCTACCGCCCCTCGCCTAAGTGAGTGGGGCGGGCGCTCCTTTGCTATCGGCCGAGGGGCTCGCACCGAAAGCTCCCTCGCGGAATGCTAACGCCCCTCGCCTAAGTGAGTGGGGGCGGGCGCTCCTTTGCTATCGGCCGAGGGGCTCGCACCGAAAGCTCCCTCGCGCGAATGCTACCGCCCTTCGCCTAAGTGAGTGGGGGCGGACGCTTCTTTGCTATCGGCCGAGGGGCTCGCACCGAAAGCTCCCTCGCGCGAATGCTACCGCCCCTAGCCTAAGTGTGTGGGGGCGGGCGCCTCTTTGCTATCGGCCGAGGGGCTCGCACCGAAAGCACCCTCGCGCGAATGCTACCGCCCTCGCCTAAGTGAGTGGGGCGGCGCTTTTTTGCTATCGGCCGAGGGGCTCGCATCAAAACCTACCTCGCGCGAATGCTACCGCCCCTCCCCTAGGTAAGTGGGGGCGGGCGCGTCATCGCTATCGGCCGAGGGACTCGCAACGAAAGCTCAATCGCGCGAAAACCAGCCGAGAGGCCCGCACCAAAAAGCACTATCGCGCAAACTGGCAAACCGACAACAGCTAAATCATTCGACCGATCAACTTCAACCGTCAAGCGAAATAATAAAAAATCTTACATTCGCAAATAACGATTAACACCGAAAGGTAGAACACACTGCGACACTCCTCATTACACCGGGTTCAAGATAAAGGTTGTACACTGCAATTCAGGGCCGCGAACTATTTTCGCGGCAAGGAAAATGCTATAGCGCCTTTCGTCCGGCGAAGGCACAACATCTTCGGGCTCCAACTTAACGAATGTGGCACCCTCGAAGCCTGGTGGCGCGCGCGAAGCTTCACGCCTCATTCGCCTCGACTCAAGTTCGCGCGGGTCGAAGCTTTCATAAAAAGCTCGTAATCTTTCTTCCGTGCGTCTAAGTTTTTTAGCACGTTTCTCATGTAAGCCGAAAGCGACGCCATCGGAAATCTAGAGCGATAGCTCCTCCACAAATCACCACAACACAGAGATACCGCCAGATCTAATCATTAACGGGCAGATGTCGAGAACGTCCGGCGTTCCCGCATCCGCGCCCTGTTCAAGATACAAGATCCGAATTTAAGTTCCAGAGCATTACACAAGGTCCAAACAACAAGTTGCAAACACATTAAAGTGGGCCTAAGAAGGTCACTCGTCTACCGCTGCGTCTGGGGGGCGTTTGCGTCGCGAGCAGCAGCAGCGGCCGAGCTTTCGGGTGCCCCGTCATTCGGCTCGGGCGGACTCGCCTCGTCTTCCGGCTCGTTTTCGCGCGCCTGCTTTGCGGAGATATACTCCGAAAACAACTGCCGGATGCGCGTTTTCTCCTCAGGAGTCTGCACAAAAAAGCGATAGCCCAGGAAATTTACTACTCAAACCACAAGGCACGCATAAAAAAGCGATACCTCCAACAGAAGGAAGCAAATACCTTTCCGCGCCCCACGGCGGACTGCATCAGGGACATGTCGTTCCCACCCGCAAGCCAGAATTCTTCAAAAAATCTTTTGCCCAGAGCTTTCGCCGCCTCCGGAGTCGCCAATAATAATCCACCTCTTTGACCGAAAGGTCAGCGATGTGGGAGCATCCGGCGTCGACCAGGCTGTGCCGATCGCTTGATACCGGTCACGGTAGCGTAGTCTCGGCCCAGAGCCATGTGGCTTTCAAGTGACTCCATTTCGGAACAAAGCCAGCGGACAAGACCGTCAGCAGTGCGCTCCGAAGGACCATCCGTTTCGACGCCAATGCTGCGAAGGCTTTCGCGGAGGAAGCGTGACAGCTTCTTCAGCAGACGTCTTCAGGGCCTCGTCTTTCTCGGCCTGGGCTTTTCGCAGCTGCGAAAGCTCCCGCTTGAGGTCTTTGCTTCGCGTCTCAGCTTTTCAGCCTCCTTTTGGCTTGCTCTCCGCGAGGCGCGCTCGTCCTCGGCTTTCTTCGCCTGAACCTCTAGGTCGGTTGTAAGCTTCTTTGCCAGAATGTCGAGATCCTCCTTCTCACGCTCGATTGCGAACATAAAGGTCGTTTTGATTGTGTCGGCTGCGGGCGAGAATGAATGCAGCCTGCGAATAGCATTAAATCAAACGTCGAAAGTCAGTACACTCAAAAGACCCATACCCCAGTTGCGGAAAAGCGAACACCAATCACGCGACAAAAAGCAATCTGAGCAACTCACGCTAGCTAAGTGAAACGACAGAGCGTCATCAAGCTTTACGCTGTCGACCTTGAGCAGGTCCTTTCCACCTCCGGCGCAGCGAAAGCCTTGTGTGAAAACTCCACAAGTTTGCTGGCGTCATCGCTTGCGCCGGGGAGGATTCCGCGCGGCGGAAGTCTATCCGACACGCAAGCTGAGCTTCGGAAGCTGCACCCAAAGAACGTGCAATCCGATAAGACTCTTCTCTTGCTCGTCAGTCTCGCCCGACGAGCTCAAGCCAGTGTAAAAACAAGGGTTCCTGTAGTCCGACGGCACTCCATCGATAATCAATCGCCCGTAGCCAAGAAGCTGACCTTCCACCATCTCCTGTGATAGACGAATGTGTCTCGGCGAAAGGTGTAACTTACCTTTATCCACAGTAGGAGCCGACACTCCCTCGGATCCGGCCCTCCTCTCGCGTGGGGCAGCCCTCCGGTGGAGCGAGTAGCAGTTTCGGCGGGTTTCCGAGCCGCGGGCTCAGCACGAGGCGCTTTCGGTCTCTTCATCGCCGATCGGTATCCGCGAGGGCCTTTCGCGAACCAGGTTTAGCAAAGGTCGGAAGGTCAGCCACCGACACCTCATCGTCGAAAGCCGATGTCGAAAGGCGCGCCTGCGGTTTCGGCGGCGCCATCTCAGCAGCGAAAATGGCGCTCTGCAAAAACAAAACAAAAACAAAGACAGTCAAGTCAAAAAAAAACCCGTCTTTACCATAGAAATAATAGTAAAGAATTCCATAAAAGGAAAAACGAAAACAACGGCCAAAGCAAAACAAAATTAGAAAAAGGCGGAAACTGACCACCCTCGAATGATCGAAAGGATCAACGTCGGGGGCCGGCTCCAATGCCCCCCTCGGCTTGCAAGCAAAGGTTTGGCAATCAACCGCCCAATGCGAATGTCCCCGGCTTCAGCGACCTTTCGCCGGGAGATCACACCACTCCGACCGCCACGGCGAACCATCTCTTTTCCCTTACCTTTCAATCTTTCGGCCTCATCTTTGCTTTCGTCAACTAACGGTCTTTCGGCATATTCAACGCCCATGCATCGAAAGCTCGGTTCAGACGTGATTACGGCCGAGATTGCCGAGTTGAAACTCGCTCTCCTTGCGTAAGTACGGCCCACAAATCTTTCTGGTCTCCTTTTCGATATGTCTGACATATTCGCCGTCATCATGGTAATCCGCGGGCCTCTCCAGCAGCAGTGTGGGCCCCCAATACCCTTCTCTTTCAACGAAACCTTCGAAAGATGTGGCACTGCAGAGCGGATTCATCCCGATGGCTATCCACTCTTCCACCAAATCCCGGCTGATTTGAAAATGTGCAGTAAGCGCAAATGCATCCCCACAGCGAATGGCATCCGGGTCACTCAGCACAACTGGCGGAAGATGCCTTCCAGGGCACCTCTCAAAACAGACACAAGTGGAGAGCCTTCTTCTCTCCTTTACTTAACTCAATAGCGGCGGCGGTTTCGTCCGAGCACACGCGATAGTAGAACCAGAAGCGATTCCAGTCCGGCCACTTGTTCCGATATGAAGCGAAATTGAAACAGTCCCTCGTGTTTTCCGCGGAACGAAATTGATGCAGCCAATCTCGCTGGGCAGTTTTGCTCCCGAGAAGCGGGTCGTTAACTTTCGTCGGATGGCGATGAATGTCATAAAATCGCACGAAGACATCCGCCCGCGGGGTGCAGCCCAACATCTTCATAGCATGCGCGAAAATACTTAGTCTGGCGACTGCATTCGGCGTCAGCTGATGAAGTTGTATCTCAAACCCCAACAAAACATCCGAGACGAATTCTTCGAGGGGAAAATCAAGGCCAGCTACAAAGTAGTCACGAAAGACAACGACCTCGTTCGGCCGAGGAATAGGAACCTCCTCGTCTCCAGGGACACGACAATTCGCAAGATGATCTCTCCTTAAAGGCCCTTCTTCAGCCATTGTTTGCAAGCGTGCAGCCGTCATTCGCGATACGCCAAGGTAAAAAGAACAATCAGTCGGGACCGAAATCAACCGGAGTCTCCATCATTCGACACGCTCCCGCTGTGCTCTGGAACTCGTGGAGCAACCCCCGATCCGATGGACACTTCCACGCTAGGCTCGCGATGGGACGACCCGGTGGCATCGGTACTTTCGCTAGTTGAGCTCGAGGTCGACGTCGAGCTGGAAGACGCCATCTAGCATTGGCGCGAAAGATAAAATAAACAAACAAGGCAAGCGAAAGCAAAAAAAACAACAAAGAAAAAACGCGAAAGTAGAAGCGAAATTAAGCAACCTGAAACAACCAAATTCGCAAGACTTAAGTCTAAAGGAAACAAGACAAGGGAAGTGACACGCGTACCACGAACTATCGCCAGGCGAATGATGAGAATCAAACAACAAGCAGCTATCGCCAACAAGAGCGAATGGCGTCAACCGAATAGCGAAAGGTTTCGCGAAAGAGGCGGCGAGTGAAGGGAGGCGCTCAATGATCAAGCCTCCCCCAGCTAAAGCCTCAGCTTTTATATATGATAAAACTCGACACGATTTCCGAGGGAGACGAAGAGGCGCCCGGGCACAAGATTCGAAGCGTCGCAGAGGTTTTACATCATGACACACAGTTTTCGAGGAAGACGAAAAGGCGTTTGCGACGCGGCTTAAAACAAAAATATAAATAATAATAATAGTAAAAAATACACACCTCTATATTAAAAAAAACTCAGCTTCGGGACGAAGCGAAGGTTTTTTTTGGGCGGGCGTAGGCGCCTAGCGAAAGGACACGGTCGAACTTCACAAGCTGCAGATTCAACCGTAAGGGGCTATTGTTGGGGCGGCGCCCAGACCGCAGGCGCCTCCGACCCGCATTTCACCGAAAGATGATGATGCTTTCGTGCGGAAGGGAGCATTCACGCGGAAGCACAAATTTCGACCTGCGGACCAAGGGGAGGCGGAGCTTTCGTGCGAAAGGAAGCATTCGCGCGAAGCAGGCATTCGCCTCCGGTCCGCATGACCGGAGTAGGGAGGCAGAGCTTTCGTGCGAAAGGAAGCATTCGCGCGGAAGCACGCGTTTCGGCTTGCGGACCAAGGGAAGGCGGAGCTTTCGTGCGAAAGGAAGCATTCGCGCGGAAGCAGGCATTCGCCTCCGGTCCGCATGACCGGAGTAGGGAGGCGGAGCTTTCGTGCGAAAGGAAGCATTCACGCGGGAGCACGCATTTCGGCTTGCGGACCAAGGGAAGGCGGAGCTTTCGTGCGAAAGGAAGCATTCGCGCGGAAGCAGGCATTCGCCTCCGGTCCGCATGACCGGAGTAGGATGGAGTTTTCGTGCGAAAGGAAGCATTCGCGCGAAAGGAGCCCAGCGTTTCTGGCGAGAGTTTTCGTCATTCACGACTTTGGTTTTTCTTAGGTTTTCGCAGGTCGACGGGAGCCTGGGTCAAAGGGAGCGGGCCCACCGGCCGGGAAAGGAGCCGGGGGGCTGGGCCCACCAGATGGCGAAGTTACAATGATGCCCCTCGCGCCGGAGAAGGCGGCGTACACCATGGAGTAGTTGAGCAGGGCATCATTGTAATTGTAGCAGAGAGTGGTTGGAAGGGCATTCATGTACTTTCAAATTGATCTGGATTAATATAAAAAGCTCCCCAGCCTCCCAAGGGAGGGGGAGAACACTGTTCACTTCTACCACTTCTCCACTTCCCTGTTCGGTTTCAGCTTTCGCTTCGCGCTTTCGTTCGTGCGACAACCCGCTGTTTCAAGGACCCGGTCCCTGAAACAACACTTAGCCTTGATGCCTTGCTTGAAACCTCTTCACCCTGACTACCCAGCTTCGCACTCGCACATATATATATTGTCTACCTGCTTGCTTGCATTTACTTCCATCATTATTACATATTTCTTTGTTATGTGATGTGATGGTTGGTTGGTGTGTGGTTGGTGGTCGGGGTTGGCCGTGGCTTCCTCCTCGTGAGATAGATGGTAGGCTGGCCGATGGGAGCGTTGAATCCCGTGTGGGTGTTGTTGAGGAGCTCTGGAGATATTTCTTGTCTTGACCTCTTTTCCTTCCTTGGAGATATCGGCCGGAGTGAGAGGATTTTTTTGGGGGATGCACAGGTGCAGGAGTGCCTCCGGATCTGGTTTGTGTTGTTTATGATGGATATGTTGAGCGGATGTGGTGTGGATGGCTACCCATGCGAGATAGGCCATGTGATTGGTGGAAGGTGCTTGATCTGGCCACTTAGGAACCATCGTGGGCTGATGCCTGGACATGGGACTATTTTAAACGTGCACGCCACAGGCCCTGTATGAGGTGGGGCTCGTTCTGTTGGGTTAGTGCGGACTAAGCCAGTTCTGCGGGAGAAGGTGCACAGGGGTTTGGCCCTGGGAGCACAGTGAGAAGGATGCCGATGGGATGTTCCGGCTACCTACTAATCACGATCCCAAGCGTATGCGTTGTGCCGTATGCTACTCCACTTGGGGGCAGTTTGGTAAGGAATGTGCTAGTTCTTGAGCGTTGTTTGCCTAGACCGCGGCCACGGTCGATATGGTGATCCTGTTGGGTACAGGTGTACACAATCTGCAGAGTTAAAACTATACGTATAGCCGCATCTCGGTCATGATCATTCCTGTGGACTGTTTCATCCTACTAGTCTTCTCTTGTGCTTCTTCTCTCCCCCGAAGATAGGTCCGACTTGAGGCCGTTGAGACGAGGGGCGTGCGGAGGCCGCCTCGTCGCCTAGACTGAGAGACTGAGGGTGTTGTGAGGGATGATGAGTGGTGAGATGTGTGGACATATGGTGATACTTGTCGTTGAGATGTGAGAATGAGATGTGGTTTGGGTTTGAGAAGATATATTAATTATTACTATATTTATTGCTATTCTGCATGCGTTAGGATGCAACCCACAGCTAAATGTTAGGATCGCCAGATCTCTTTTTATTTTCTATTTCCACTAAAGCTCATTGGTGCTGACCATGGCCTGCACACATCTGGCGGTGTGCAGTTTTTCTTGACTTGCAGCGTTGTTGAGATTAGTAGTTGGTTTGCGGTCTACTCTCAGTCTCAAGGATGCCTGTGATCGGAAGAATCGCCAAGCTTCACTGCGACGAGTAGAGCCTCGGTGTTTTGTTTGACTTGACTCCAGCTTAGATTTTGTAATTAGATCCTTTTATTAGGCTTAGTTTTTGTACTCTGATGTGTTGTATGACTTTGTAATCAGCTGGAAATGGATGCCCGTGATAGCCGAGTTATCCTGGGACTATCACAGAGGGGCAAGAGAGTCGGAATTTCTGTTTTGGAAATCCCGGTTCGCTTCACTAGCCATCCTATAAATGTCCTTCTCTCCTTCCTTCGTATTCAAACGTTGGTAAAGATCCTCGTAAGCCCGCCCCTTCGCCTCCCCCACCGCTCGTTTTGCAGCCTTCTTAGCCACCTTGTACTTTTCTTTTCTATGTTGATCGCGCACCGGTCCTAGTACACACACTTATAGCATTCATTTTTTTTCCTTATAGCATCAAAAATATTTACTGCACACATTCAAAACATATCCACTGCAATAGCAGTGAGAATCTGTTGCAACAAAAGAAGAAAAAGCTATTGCATATCAAAAACACCACTAATGCAGCATAAAAAACGTCTGTTGCAATAAACAAAAATCTACTGCAACATCGGGGGAAATTGTTTCAACAATAAAGCAAAGCTATTAAACATCTCAAGAACTACTCCTGCAACATCACAAAAAATATCTGTTGCAACAATAAAAAAGATACCATTGCAATATTACCACATCATCTGTTGCAACATTAAAAATGATTTTAGCAACAACAAGGAGTATCTCGAAAGATCTGACTCATTAGAGCCCTAGCCACCACCAAAACCTTGGATCCAGAGGGGAGAAGAGGAGGAGGGAGGAGGACTAGAGATCTAGAGGAAGGAAGGATGGGGGGACGACCTCAGATCCAGATCGTTGCCAACCTACCTCACCGAAGTCGCACCGTCGTCCTTCGTCTCTAGATGCATGGAGGTTACGACACGCGAGAACAAGAGCAACAAGAGGAGAGGAGGTGCACATTCTCACCGAATGTTGTTGTCATCCCTACCCCGGTGGTGAGGAGGACGTAGACGTCACAGCGGGGGTAAGAGGGGGGGAGGGGAGGGAGGAGGGAGGAGGAAGGGGAGGAGGGAGGGGGTGCAGAAGGAAGGGTCACCACCGACATGACACGAGGTCAAGGCATGCATGGAGGAGCGCGCGTGGGCGCGGCGCTGGTGCAGCACACATGCGAACGGTGGAAGAAAGGAAATGAAGCGAGTGATTGCGAGTGTGTGGTCCGTCTGACGCGTTCAGACGTCCTCGTTATATTATATTCGTACAACATATAAAACATATATTGCAATATGCGCTTTCAACACAATGTCAGCTTGCTGCTCGAACGACTTAAGGCTCGTCATTGTGGAGCTCGACACTGGTGCAGAGGTTGGAGACGACGCATGGAGCTCGTTGGTGCACTGCGTGACCTTGGAAGAGCGTGGCGGCCTGGGCGAGCACCAGCGCGAGGCCGCGAGCACCCGTGGTGAGCACTTGCCCCATGCAACCTGGACAAGCACGAGCAAGCAGCCTGCTCTGCGAGCATCGCTGAAGAGCATCTGCTCGCACAGCCTGCCTCTGCTGCCGCACAGGCACCCTGCTGGGCAAGCACTTTTGCCGAGCACACGAGCACCCCAGCAGAACCGTTTCTCGGACAAGCACCGAGCCCTTGCTAGATAAACACCTGGATAGAGAGATTATTTCTGATTATTAGAATGATTGTTATTAGAAGAGTAGGATGGACAAGCACTCGGTTAGAGATTTTTTTAAGATTATTAAAAAGAACGGCACGACAGCTGAGTCAGCTGCGCCCGTCCGAGCCAGCTGCGTCTGTCCGAGTCCAGGAGCGTCCGTCCGTCCGGACGTTCGAGTCCTATCATTACAGAACAACTTTATGTGGATGGGAAGTTCAAGGTAGATTTGGTGGGAAGCAGGTGTGAATTAGTGGAGACAAGGTTTTTTCACTCTATAAACCTCCTATAAAAAAAGAGAATTTACTCCGTTATATTCCTACTGGAAGCTATCTGATTTTGGCCCCCTTGCTAGTGGGGAGAATTAGGTGGAAGGTCTCGAAAAAAACTCGGTTCAGCTATTAGACCTTTTCTTTTTCGAATTTGGGTGGAAGCCCTGAAACAAAATTTCTTAGGTGAAAGTTCTTCCCGTCCATTTTCAGCACTTCATGGTGTTAAGTTGGGATAAAAAGACGATTTTACCCTTGAGTCAAAAAATTAAAAAAAGAATTCTAATTTTTTATAATATTTTGAGTATTTATATATTTTATATTATTCAATATATAATCACATATATATATATATATATTTAGCACATCCACACATATATGTCTGACACGTTCACACACACATTTATCTATTCAGCACATCGGAATTCTTTTATTATTTATTATTGTTTTACGCATGGAAAGAAATAGCGCGCTATTTTTTGCGCTATAGCGCCGCTATAGCGGCCAAAGAACTTGACGCGAAGCTCTTTCTCCTCTTTTTATCTATTATTTGCCTCTATAGCGCGCTATTTTGCCGCTACATTGAAATAATACGCCATAGCGCCGCTAAATGGCCGCTATCGACGTTTCCCTGGCTGAGAAAAAAAATTGTGGCTTGTCTTTTGAAAACTATGTGGATGTTAAGTACTTAAGTGTGTCATTTGCTCTTATCTTATTTTATTTTTTATGACTTATCATGGGAATATCCTAATATGTTATCAACTTATCATGGATGTTGTGACTTATCATGGATGTTATGACTTTATCACTTTGTGAGTTACTGAGTTTTTATTATTATGATTATGAATATGAACTTATGACTATATGGAAATATGGTTAGTCAGTGTTTACCATATAGTTGTTTAGTTGTTGTCTGAATGCATTTAAATAGCACGCTATAGCGTGCTAAGCTATCTGGCGCTATGACATATAGCTGCCGCTATAGCGTGGAAATAGCGTCGCTATAGCGGCGCTATAGCGTCGCATAGCGGCCAAGACAAGCTGCCGCTATTTTTATAGCCCGCCATTTAAAAACTTGTTTTTGACTCGGTGGTAAAATCGTCTTTGTATCCCCTACTTAACACCGTTAAGTGCTAAAAATGAACGGAAGGCCTTCCACCTAAGATAATTTTGTTCCAGGGCCTTCCACCCAAATTCGAAAATAAAAACGCTCGATACCTAAACCAAGTTTTTTTTCGAGGCCTTCCACCTAATTCTCCCTTGGTAGGTGGACACAAAAGTTGGATGTGGGGGCTCTGCCAAAGTGCCCCTAAATAGTACGAGATCCTTGATATAAAATTGTCTTTATATTTTAGAAGCGAGATTTTAGAAACTATTCAAGAAACTAAATAAAGAAACTAAATAAATATGTAAAATATTTTAGAAACTATTGGAGAAAAAAATATTATTTTAGAAGCGAGATTTTAGAAACTATTCAAGAAACTAAACAAATATGTAAAATATTTTAGAAACTATCGAAGAAACTATTTGCCAGTGACACTATTTCTTATGACTTGTGTGTTCGAGACAATGTTAAAGTTTTTTACCTGTCATTTCTTCCATGAATAGAAATATATGTACAAGGTCGAAGGGACATAGTAACATGGAGCACACAATCTGGCAGAATTTATTTCAACGTAGCGGCATCAATTCATTCGTTTTTTTTTTGTGCAAAAGAGAGAGGTTGAAGGGCCAAATGTAGGATGTAGCACACATAATGACCATCACCAAAGACATTTTTAACCCAAATATATACGCCGGCTTCCGATTCTGTTTCTCGATCCTTTCCGAAGAAAAAAAAAACCCATCCTTCCCCTCTCCTCACCGCGGCGCCGCCTCCCCTCGCGCTCGCGGCCTCGCCGTGGCCCTCGCGCCCCGCCTCCCCTCGCGCTCGCGGCCCCGCCCTTGCCCCTCGCGCCCTCGCCTCCCCTTCATCTCCCTCTCCCCTGACGTGGCGGCGCACGAGATAGGCCCGAGCACCTCTACCTCCACGCCCTATGCTGTATCTCCCTCTCTCTCTCCGGCGTGGAGAGCACGGCGGCGGCCGGCGCCAGCGAGGCTCGTTGGAGGCGTCCATCCCCTCCTCGTCCTCCCTCACTTACCTCTCTCCTCCCTTTGTTTCTCCCCTTCCTCTCTCTTTCCCGTTCCTGCAAAGGCGGCGGCGGGCGCGAGGCAGCGGTGCTCCCGGCGGCCGCGCCGGGATGGGTGGGGCCCGGTGGCCCCCTACCTCTCCCTCATCCTCTGTGTGGCCTCCTCAACGGTTCCTCCCACCAGCGAGCGTGTGGTCGTCTGCTCCATGAAACCCTAGCTGTGTATACATGTGCTGCGAATTGGTTACGTGCTTCTTACTTCTGATCTATTTTCGTTTGGATTGATTTGAACTTGCTTCCTTCTCTTCCCCAGGGTTCTTGTACGATCCCCAAATTTGATGTTATGGAACAATGATGCTTTGCAGCCAGTACTGCAGAGGGTTAGATTCCAGCGAGTTCAGAATATGGAATTTCACGTTTGTTCTTTCCCTTCACCTAGGCATTGACGACGACGAAGGTGCTTAGTAGCTTGGACTGTACTGTCCAAATTTAGATGGATGAGTCAGATCTACATCGTTAAAATTAGCAAAGATATTATGTGTGTAAGTATCTGGTTCGATATATATATTCATGCTATTGATTTCAATTCTATTGACCTTGTCCCTATCTATTGCAGTAATGACATGTCAGTATTGCCATCACGATTCTTCCTTGACTGACTATGATTATTTCTGTTCATAGATAAGCCTTCAGTCCTGTTTGTGACAAATGACGGCCTCTTAAACACTGCTCGTGTTGCTTGTGTGAGTTTCGTACGCTCGATTCAGTTTGCTTTCATTTTGTCTTGTCTTCGAAGGTACAAATTTTTGCTTTATTTCATGACAGTTCTCTCAAATGACAAAGAAAGGCGACCACAGGGAAGGTGTAATTTAGTTGACTCGGTTATTACAGAATACGACAGAGCAATTCACTGCATTTAACTAAAAATATATACCTTACTGTTTGGATGTACACATTTTTATTTATGTGTGTTCATGTGCTAAAAACAAAGCCTGAATTTGATGTATACCTAAAAGGGATGTCTCGGTCTATTGCCTTGCTCCAACTGACCAAAAAGGTTCAATGTTTTCCATGTATATAAAGCTATCCTTTAGTGACAGCCATTTCTGGTTTCTTAACTCAAACTGCTCAGATTAATCTGCATTTCTTTGTAGTATATTTCTATGGTTGTATTGGGAAAGTTATATGATAGGTATTCCTTTTGCCTTCAGACTATCATATATTATATTGTTGTCTATCTATTTTCTTCTAACCAGGATCCGTCTAATTTGTTTCTGAGGTGACTCTATTGACATCAGCTCTGCCTATCAATTAAGGTCAGTCTAATTTGTTTCTGAGGTGACTCTATTGGCATCAGCTCTGCCTATCAATTAAGGTCTAAGAGTCTTATGCACAGGATGTGCAAAAGCCCAGACACAACAGCAGGCGGTGGGTTCTGAATTTTTGGGTGCTCTGTTCTATGTATACAGTTATTCATTTAGCCAATAAACACTGTATTGGTTCATTGAATCATCGGCATTATGGGCTCTCTCATACTGAACTTCAGCATAGCCCTTCTTGAGCAATAGAATTTGTATAGCCTGTACAATAATGTGCATTTTTGCTTTGAGACAAAAAAAATTCTATCTGTAACAACAACCTCTTGATGACCTGCAGGTACATAAACCTATCTGAATGGTGGCCTCACAATAAAATGGTGGAACTACCCATTACTGAAAATAATAAAAAGTAAATACTTTTGTTTTGCAAGAAAAATTCTTTGTTGTTTTCAAGTAATACATCCATACTGTGAATTTAAAATCTATGTGCTTTAAACTTAGACTACTTATGTTATAGAGTTATTGATGCCCATGCTTTGTAATGGTTGCTAACGCCAATGTTGTTCTGAGGTCAAAAAATGTAATCGTTTTACATAATTAAACTTCACAGCCTATGCTCATTAACTGCTGACATTTTCCTGTGCCATCTAATATGTTCTAGAGCATTGTGCATGTATAATTTCAATACACTGCTTGCCGGACTGCTATACTGCCCAAATAATGATAGGCAATATTGTGTAGTTTGGCTTTAGCCTTGTTTCATGCCTTTGCAGGCTGATTTGTGCAGCCTCTACAATAGTTTTTCTAGATGCTACTTTGGCTGAGCTGATCCATCGTTCTCATTGACTACAGCAAAAGGACCCGCTTTCACCAAGGAAATAGAGTCAATTCACGTTAACTCATACTGAAGCAATAATATTGAATTCGTTCAGTCCCCCAACAGCTAGGTCTGTCAAAATAATTCAAGTTAATCATGACGATCTTTTCCTAACCTAATTAGAGTGAAATAATATACTCAACCAAAGAAGCTTTAAATTTATGTCTCTGCTCCAATAGTATGCCTCATTCAGACATAGATAAAGCATGGGTACGTGTATCATACGCCGTCAGCTGTTGACATCTCCAGTTATTTTCATATGTACAGTGATATTGGACAGTAGTGTTTGGAGTTACTTAAGAAATGAGAAAAATTGTCCAGTTAGAAAGTATCATTATGCAATTTTTAACTATATAGGCCTCAAAGTTTTTACATTTATTTGGTGATCAACATGCTCTGATTGCATCAGCTTTGTGAGTGACTAATGAATGACTGAAACAATCATTTTGCTATTAGTTTAAATATGCTAGGAGATTCCCTTTTGTTAGCTACTATATGCCTTCTGAATGCTCACCTATGTTATTGCATTGCTCATTAAGAGGTTGCAGCTGCACAGAAATTAGCAAGCTGCCAAATTCAAGCAAGTATAAAAAGAACAGGGCAACAAAACCTTGATGATTATGTCTAAGGTATTTTTCTATTTTCTTTTTGACATTTCATGATGCTCAGATAGTGTTAAGGTGTGATCCGCTTTCTTTCCTCATTGCATCAGGTAGTTTTATTGAGCAGTGGAATATATTTTGCCTACACAATTCTTTCTCGGCTTTATATGATCGTGTTAAATAGGCATTGAGCCTTTGCCACTACAATGACAAACACCTATCAGGTTATCACTCACATTTCCTTTGATGATACATAGATAAGAGTATTTGTTTTATTAGAAATCAATTCTATTCCCCATGTTACACACATAATTGGGCCTGATAATAATAATATAAATAATGGACAAATACTATGGCTGTACACCCCTAAGTGCCTAAGTCCAAACGACCACCAATAATGGAAAGCATAATTTTTTTTGAAATGGGCGATTCCCTTCATTTTTCTACTTCTCTGGCTATGGACAGTGCTGTTTTGATGTCTACAAGCTCCCTTTTTTGGTATTTTCTTTGCACCAGAGACTGCTGTATTAGATTTCCTTCTGTAGCCACATCTATTTTCCCGTTTTATTTGTAGTTCCCTGTGCAATTCGTTGACATGAGTACATTAGTTTGACGCCTGTTCCCGTTAAAGAGCTTTTTCATCCTATATTTTTTTGGCTAATTTGTTCTATTTCCAGTTATATTTATGCTTCTTGGTTATGCTTCCATTGACACTGACGCTTCATAAATCATAGATCCAAACATAATATCCTCAACCATGAATATTAATGTGTTTTGGTCTACAGTCATAAATCTGAAAGCAGCAAACTAATGACATTTACCATATCTATATATTAAGGTTCTTGCTTTCATAATGTTAAAGCGCTATATAGTTTTCATTGTCTGCATTTCAGCTACCATTCAAAAACTCAGGGGTCCATTTGCGTAACAAACTCAACAAAAAAAAAGTGACCTATAGAAATCATGAGGCCCACAACCTAATTTCTTTTTTTTAAGAATTTGGATGGGTTCTAGCAAACACAGACCTAGTGGCATAGACGCATAGTTAATCTAAGAGTAAGGTAACAATATTATAAATTAAATATCTCGGGAGACATGAAGTCACTAATCAATTTTTCAAGCCCATGGGACGCTGCAACTTCAATTCATCAGCTGGCATTCATTGCTCCACATCCATTAGCAGTTAACCACACCCTCTTCTACAGGACACCTCGCCCTCGCCCGTACAGGGCGCTGAGGCAATCTGAGGCGACGCGACTGAGCTGCTGAGGGCACGTACAACGGACGACATGAGCCGTCTGCATACAACACTTTTTGCAAAAAAGACCCTTGCGAGCGAGGAGACGGACGAGGTCGTCGTCTCGCGAGACGACGACGAGGGCTCGTGCTCCCATGCCTGAAGCGACGAGGCGAGTGCGCTGTACACGGTCGTCGCCTCCAAGCGACGGGGTGCGGATCTGGTTGCGGCACGAGGGCGCGCGAGAGAGAATCCGAGCTGCGCGCGAAAAGGCTCTCACCCATCGTTGGCTGTGGCGGCAACGGCCGTCTCCCTTGGTCGTGGCCACAGCACGGACGCAACACATCCCCGTTGGTCGCGGGCACGGCATGCCGGCGGCGACTTCCTCCATGGGCTGAGCCGTGACTTCACCGAAGGGTGTGGCGGTTGGCGGCGACGTGGCTATTGTTGTCCAGGGTTCCTAGATCTGTTACAAAAGGCACCGGTGCTCCTTCCATCCATCGACGCAGCAGCGGCTTCTTCGCAGATGGGCCAGCTTGGCCAAGGGCACGTTCCCCATGGCTGGCATCTTCGACGTGCCTGTCCTCACTACGAGTGGCGCCAGTTCGTCGGTGAGGCCCTTTCCTCTTCTACACCTCCGTCCACTGTTGCTGAATGCTAACAAATTTCCTCTCCCTCCACTGCTTGGGATCCCCGGGCATGATTTCCACCGCTGCAGGAACTGGGATAGGTGCTTCTGCTACCTCGAGAATCAAACTACACTGAAGAAGAAAATTGAATCTATGATGAACAGGTACTTGAGCACTGTTTTTTCTTCACAGAACAATGTGAACGATTGCATAGAAGACGAGCTAAAGTTGATACTGGTGATCACTAATGATCTGAACAATTGCCATCTCTAGTTTAGTGGCACTAACACTTGGGAAAATTTCAGCATATGGCTTACTTGGCTGATTTTTGTGCACACTGAAATTGTTTTTTTTTTTGGAATTTTGTTTATGCAGCTTGCTGCTGCATCTACATATGTATACCAGTGAGAATTAGCCGATTAGTGATTCCAGCATATTGCTCGAGTCGACACTCTGAAATGTGACTGTAGACTGATTTTTGTGTACATACTGCTATTTTCGTAAAATATTAGCTAAGTACTATTCGGCGTTGATTCAATGTTAGTCGTGTGTAAGTTTGTTTTTTTTTACTTAGCAACAGGCCGATTCACTCCATCTTGATTGTAACTGAACAACCATAATCTTGATCCTGTGACATGCCTGTATGGTTGTGCTTGTGCCATATCCAACTAATTAGTTACAGAGTATATTGATCCATAATATGAAAACTAATTAATCATTGCAGTATCCTTGTGTTTCTTCTTTCAGCATTAAATTGAAGTAAGTAATCATTGGCAGACAAGAAAAATGTTGGATCAACCTTCACCGTGACTTCCCAAGTTCTGAGCATCAACTAGCATGCAAACTGAATGGTGCAAACACCAGTTCATATGCTACTGGTACATAGTTGAAGGAGAAGCAAATAGTATGAATAAGAGCCTACCTATACAGTACAATATACTCCCTCCGTCCAAAAAACATGCAATTATGAGATCCGTGCCGGTCAAATTGACTCAAGTTTGACCAAGGTTACAATAAAAAGTATTAGTATTTATGTCGTTAAATAAAATTATTATGAAAATATATTCTATTGCTAATCTAATGGTATATTTTTTGTATCAAGAATATTAGTAATTTTTTATATAACTTCGGTCAAAGTTTGAAATGTTTGACTTCTCGATAAACGAGAATTGCATGTTTTGTTGGACGGAGGGAGTATTATAGGAGAGGTGGCGCATATTTGAATAAGTGCCAGCACTGTCGTTCTCTCTATATAGTGTTGATGTCGAAAATGTTGTAATCATGTTCACATAACTTAAGCTTGATCTGTGTTTTATCAAATGGCAACACAGTGGTATACAAAATAGTGTTCATAACTAATCTATGCTACATGCACATCATTAAATAGCTTGCGGACGGTAAAACAGACGGTGCATTGTATGATCTGTCTTTTTAGCTGTCTGCCCATCAAATTCGAGGCTCATAGAGACAACCCCTATGTGTGGGTTGTACATGCCCTGAGCCAATCCGTCTATAGTGGCGTCTCAGCTCGGCGACAAGATCTGGCAGGACCTGACCATCAGGCTCTTTATTGGCGACGAGCGCAGCTATCATGTATGTCACCCCTTCTTCCCTGCCTGTTATGCGGAACCAAGCACCCAAACCATAGATTAATCCATATGTATTGAGATCTAATCCAATTACAACCTATTGTGCCTACTAATATCTCTCTATATAGTAGCAAGTGCATAGTAGCGGTAATTGATTACCTGAGTTTTTCTTTTCATGGCGAGACAAAATTAGTTATATTTCAGGTTTCCAGACGCAACCCCAGCACTATTGTTTTACACAATTTACTTTATGTCTTCTTTAGCGGTGTTATAAGATTTCTTTAAAGAAAGATATAATTCACTCAATATTTTTTCACCTGTGCTACAACAAAATTAACTACTATTTTTTATACTTACAAGCACAAGCAAATTGTTCATTTCCTTGGTCCATGAACAGGATATCAAAAGCATTGTTTCTTTGGAGGACTTGGTTAATACTGTAGGCTAAAACCTTGGAACATTTATGTATTCCTTCAGTCACAAGGATTCCAACAAATGATGAAGGTACATCTTCTAATATTATGTCGTGGCTCGTTTCTTGGTCCATTTACAGGATTATTAAAGACACTTTTTTTCCCTTTCCAGAATTCTTTCTGGAATGATTGATTTGGTCAGTAAGCTAAAGCTTGGTGCAACGAATGATGAAGGTACTGATTGAGTTAGGATTATTGATTTAGTCACTGTATTTAGGCTTCAACAATATGTGTAATATATACTCTAAATATGTCTCTATGCACTTTATTAGTCACTGTGTCTCCTCGATGTTCCAAATTTTTATTATAACTGCGTATGCACGCAAAGGTGCGCGCACTACGCTAGTTTTGGAACATAACAGAGGAACTACACAATTGGTAGCAAATTCGTTACAGACCATAGTAAAAAAAAAACAGAAAAGTGACATAAACCATTGGAACTTTGAAGCTCCTAGAGGTGATAAATAGCTTCATTCTTCTCGATCTGAATTCGAAGCTATTTAGTCCATCCATGCAAAGGAATATTCTTGGAACTGCAATGAACAATATGAAATTGCTACCATTAGAATCAAAGATCTCTCAGAAACTCAAGGCGTCCTTTTGCCTTTTGTGGCTTCCAGTTTCGCCTTTACTGCTTCATCATATCCTGGTACCAATCGAAGCAAACCAAGGATTTCTTCGATGTTTTCTGTTCCCTGGGCCAAGCTCAAGCTCAGCCCATTCTTTTATTTTTATGAAGCCATCCACAACGACCTTAAGGAGATCAGCACGTGCCTCCTCGTCCTCGTCGTCCTCGTCTTCATCCTCATCAATGAAGAGACATAGGAGGACCAAAAACAACAGCAAAGAAGCAAATCACATAGCGCTCCTGCTTCTTATTTGGGTATGAACATGCCTGTGTGGACTTTCTTTTGTTGTTCCGGACACCCTTCGCACCATCTTCATCAGTACGTGAACACGCGTCCGAAGGTTCATCTGCCATGACTACAAATGAATCGAAAAAGATAAATGAAGATTTGAATATTCCAATCAGTTGCCCTCACGAAGATCACAGCAACAAGTAAGAATCGAATTTTGTACTATACCTAGAACACCAACAGCTCAACAAAACAATTCATTCTCAGACAGAAAACATTACCAGTACCCAACTCCACATGGCGAGGGAGAGGCACGTACCAGGTACCAGCGCAGCTTTCGGCGGAGCACTCCGGCTGGGCAGGCGGCAGGTCACCAGCGGCGATGCGACGTTCGGGAAAAGATTGGGGGATTCGGGGGAGGAGCCAAAACGGCGGTAAGATTTCCCCTTTTTTAGAGCCCAGCGGCGGCAACTGACGACGACGCAGTGGATCAAGCTGGCTGCGTTTTGTAGACAATGGCCAGGCCCAGATCGGAATGAGGCCCATTTCTGGTTGTGACGGGTGGGCGGCCCCTCGTCTTCTCCGACGAGCAGCCCCAGCCACTCGCTACCAACCCGTGACCAACCAGAACGGACGCAGCTCTCTTGGCGTGCTCATCTCAGGTCCTCAGCTAGCTGTGCTTCCTCCAAGATTTACCCCTCCCTCGGTGCCTTGATATCTCTTCTCCGCATCCGCCTGCCTGTAAAGACAAGGGAGCCGTCAAGCCAGGGGAGTTTGACCAGGACCGTGTGGTGTCCGTCGGCTGCCATCCATGGCGGGGGAGGCCAAGAAGCTCTTTGCCGCGTCCGAGGTCGCCCTCCACGCCTCCAGGGACTGCTGGGTAGCCATCGGCGGCAAGGCGAGTGAGAAGGAGATCTTCCTTGCCGTGCTACTCTTGCTTCTGTGGGGGCGGGGGGAGAGATCTGACCGCTGATTCGATTTGGTCGGCTTCTCATGATGATTCTACTGGCTGGTTGGTTTCAGGTGTATGATGTGACCAAGTTCTTGGAGGACCACCCTGGGGGAGAGGATGTGCTCCTCCATGCATCAGGTAGTAAGCTCTGCTTGTGCTCCCTGTCGTTGCTTCGATTTCCTCTCGTCTGCTTCATTTTTCTTGCATGTTTAACTGTTCAAAGAACCGTAATCCATGTACTAAACCATTATTGGTCCAAATTCCTCATTTGTAATTTTGGTTTCAGAGCTCAGACTTACTGAAACAGCATCGTGGTGCCTCTGGCTCCTGGCGCAGCTGTTTTCACCTGATAGACTTTGCAGGGCGAACTGAACGAAGAATTTGATCTGAGAGTTCCATAACCCCTACATGAGAAGTCAAGTTTTTAAAAAAACACACCATGAATTTACACTTAGTATTGGAGAATAATTGGAGGAAATAACTCGAGTCATTTCCATTAATCATGAGTGAGTTTATATAGAGAGTACATGGGGATACAAAGAGATAGGAAAACTGAAAAATAAAGAGACTACAACTCTTAATATTCTAACACTTAGAAGGTGCATGGGATGGTCCCAAAATGTGAAAGATACTCTCAAATTCCTAATTCATGTTCTCATTTGCATGCCGAACCCTCGTGGCAACAGATCTGTCCTTGTTGGTCTACATCTTTTTACTAATAGAAATCTTGCCAAGCTGTCCATAATAGAATATATGTGGTACTCTTGAGTCTTAAAATGTTTTTTGTTCTCATTCATACAGCAATGTCATCTTTCTATTGCCTTGTTAGAAAGATTGAATAGTTGGTTGAATTCAATAGTCTAATTATGCAAAAACTGTTTGCCAAAATTCTATAACTCTGATGGCTATTCTGGAAATACGTTGTGCTCAAGACAGACCAATGCATTTTTTAGATAAAGGAACCAAATGTTCTGGCTTTGGCTTCTCACAAATGAGAAGCATCAGACCAAGCTTATTACAAACTCATTCCAAACACAGGCAAACTAGTTCCCAGGTGATAACTAAAGTTCCAACCATTTGTAGCAAAAATAAACATGGCTTTTGACTCTAAATTTTGTACACATTTTGGATAAGCACCCTGCGTTCATCAAGACGCTGCAATGGAGCCCAAAACCGGAGTTAGTATGTTGCCTGAAGAGTACCTGCAAAAAAGTTTTTGGTTGACAATTATTAAACACCATATCATTTCTTGTGAGCCACTAACCCAAACCAAAAAGGGCCACTGCACCTGTCAATAATAGGAGGGGCCGATTGATTGCCCCAACCGAATCGTGCTTGTATGCTTTGCCTACTTTGATTCATTCATCTATCGTGTTTGGTTCTCCTCCTTGTATGTTTTATCTGTATCGTCTCATTCATCTACCCTTCACCATCCCGCACGGTTCGGTCTTCTCGATTTATCCTTCTCTCACGATACAGGACGACACGATACACGTATGGTGCAGGGGCCATGTGCCAGGCACTCAAAACTCTCATCCATGCATGTAATCAACAAGATCTCAAATCTTATACTAGACCAACAAGAAAGGCAACCAACACGACTGCTTGCACGGTTTAAGCATGTATTCTACCATCCTGGACGAGCTCTCCATCCCGGCTCACTATCTCAAGTGCAACCAATCACACCCAGAGATTGTGTTTTGTTTTTTACCTAATTTAGACCAACCTCCAAACATATGGGCTATGTTCCTTGGCGGTCTCAAACCAAAAACCTAGTGAACCATATGCCATAGAGCCTTTGCGATAATACAATCAAAGAATAAATGTTTTATGGTTTCCAGGCTATTGCAAAAGGTGCAAACCTTACTACCATTCCAATTTCTTTTGGCCAATTATCCTTTGGAGTATAACCTCTTTTTTTAGGAACCACAAGATCTTATTAACTTTCAAAGGGAGTTTCATTCACCAAATCTCTTGCGTAACCTTTTAACCCCATTATTGACCAATGCATGGAAGTTAACATATTCTTTTTTTGAATGTCGCTTTCATCTAGGTCAAAATGTTCGAGCCTTAGTAATTTGCGCTAACTTTCTCTTCCCAAATGAGACCAGATTGCTAATGCCACTATGATTATTCCCTTTAGATTAAAAACTTCTATTTAATTTAAGTGAAAAAAACAAAACTATAATGTTTACCATATTACATCGATTCAAATAAGATACTTCTATAAATAGAATTTACTAAGCATGATTTCTTCTGGCTGTGATAAATTCTTGAGCCTCTGGGGATGCCACGGGAAGCATTTGAAGAGGTGGGACACAGTACTTCAGCTGTCAGCATGATGGACAACTACTTGATCGGAAGCATCGAGGGCTATGTTCGTCCGAGTGCATCTAAGGCCACAGATCCTTGGAGTGCTGATGCACCACCAAATTCCAGGACAATGCAAGGGAACAAAGGCCCTCCTAATCCAAATACCTTCCTGGACTTTCTACTCCCATGTTTTGTGCTTGGCCTGGCATTTGCAGCTTGGTACTAATCTAACTTCATCTCCAAAAAACCATTAAATTCAGTGAGGGTGTGAATATATTCTCATTAATATTGCTAGGGTTATATCAGAGACATCATTATGGTATTTGTACTGGAAGTACGTTTCTTGCATGTAACAGGCAAGTCAGCACCACAGATGATGAATGAGACAATATATCTTATTTTTGCATTTTTGCTTTAGATTTATTTTCTTGTAAAAATTCTTATTTTTGTGGTAAAGATCCCAATGACTTAGTATGATTTCATCATACATATCAACTCATGGACATCACATAGATGCACTGAGTGGCTCTCTAGACAAGCATGGTCTCATGTTTAGTACCTGCTGGACATGGTATAGTCTGGTATTCTTCTGATAACCATTGTTGATGGATACTAATATGGTACAGTAGCTCTTACTGGTCTGTATATGAAGTCAGAAAACCATGATATTTGCATCTGAACAGATAATATTCTTCATAATTGATGTCATCTGTAAATGACTGTAATGGTACATGCTTTTCATTATGTTGTTCTCTTAGGATAGAGAATCAGACTATTCAGGGTAATTTAGGGATGCAAGTGGGTACCCAATGGGTTTTTTTGGGTCAGCTAACTAATTACGGTTACATGCCATTCTAGTTCATTTTTTCACTTTCCTCAAACTATAAAAACGTCATTCTAGTTCATTTGATCAATTTTTTGGATCGATCCAATGACCCAAAATATTTAAAACTTGCATCCCTAGGGTAATTTTACAGTACCTTCAAATTAATACAGGCCATCTAATTGCTCCCATGTGTGAAAGATCTCGAAATAAATCAAATGATGGACCTGTGATGTTTTCTATTATACAAGAGAAATGGTGTGCCGAGGAAACAGGAATTAGTTGCTGGCCGTTTTTAGCCGTGCAAGGTAAAATGTTTATGCTGGGATATTGGTTTAACACACAGTACAGATTGAATGTTGGGATCAACTTTATAATACGCATTTAAAGTCTATTAAGTAAAATCTACTTGGCTTTGAATGCAAGTGTTCTATAAAAAAAAATTGGCACTTCAAAATTCTTAGCCACAGAAAGTTCAGACATGGGCTTGCTCCCCCATGCCACCACTGATCCAGGTTTAATTCGTCATACTATATTCAGAATTCAGGTGATAATTGAATAAGAATTCTTGAGTTGAATATGAAAATAACCACCTAGCTAGTGTATGTGTGTATATTCGCTTGAGTGTTATTACTTATGTAAGTTTTTTTTTTTCTTTTGGTCAACTTCAAAGATTAATGTATCCACTGAGATGCTTATGTGAAGGCCAATCTATAGGATAAAGACTTTTGTTCCCACGTAGTTGGTCCATAATCCTTAATTCAATGTAGTCAAGACTAAACACGCCTGTCAAAAAGACACACTGACAAAATTTGCAAATGGATCGATGTGTTATTGTACTGCTGCCAGTTGACCTTGACATAGTCATCTAAGCTTCCTTAGCTTATTTACTTGATAAATTGTTGGAGTTAACAACAATAAGAGCTCATTGGCTATTTACATTGACCTATTTCCCACTTTGTTGGATCCTAAAAATAAAGGGATTTGCTATTTTTCAGGCGCCTGAAATATAGCATCATTTCAGGCATGACTACAACCTTCAGATCTTCATCCAATAGTCCAAATCCATTAGCACAAATCACAAGAAACAAATGACAATTTTTTTCCTATAGAAAGACAAAGACAAAATTGTTCAAGCACCTGAAATATAGGAAATGTGAAAAACAAAAGATGTTTTAAGGAGTTCTTGCTCCCAAAATTTCCTAGTCTGCCATGATTCATCACACATAAAAAAACAACCTTGACCAGCTGCATGGTTTGAGGCAGTAAAAAAGCCCATCTATGTCAACTCTATATTGTCATAATTGTATCCAGCTTATGAAGAAGCTATTATGTAAGAAACGGAAATGAAACTTGTCAAAGGATCCAACCATATATAAACATTTGGCTATAATGTATAATTTCCACTACAGATGTAGCAAACATTTCCATTACAGTCATACCACATCAGTAGTATAAAAAGCCAATTGGACTATCTTCGAGATGACTAAGTCCCAAGTTAAATAAAATACATTCCATTGCCTTGTCATTTGCCTACCATTTCATACACATCTTACAGACTTGTACCTTTTCAAGAACCTCAAGTCTTCCCTCGCATTGCTTGAGAGCAAAAATGGATGGCCTCATCCCCTTCGTCCTCAAGGCTCTTAAGAAGAAGAAGACGACATGAGCACTACCGCTCCCTGTCCTCCTCCAGCCACCTGCGGCGGATGTCGATGATGTCACGGAGCCGTCACCCGCACCCCAGGCCGCCTTCTTCATGACGCCTCAGCATCCCAGGGCTTCTTCCAGATGGCATGGCGGCGACGGAAACATCTTCATGACGCCTCAGCACACAGGGCGCTAGACGGCCTGGTGAACACGACGGCATCAACAACGGTGAGCCGCTGCTGCTGCTGCCATGGGCGCCGACTGTGGTGCGGGCAAAGAGCAGCTACACGCGGCGGCTGCCCATCATGGAGACACCGCCACCGCCGCTCATCAGGCACTGAGAGCACACAGCGATGCCATGGGTGCCTGCATGGGGGACTCAGGCGGGATCGGAGCTGCATGCCATGGCGGTGAGTGGTCAAGAGTTTTATTTGGACATGTTCAATGTTGATGGAGATTGTTGTGCACTTGGCTGGTAAAGCGAGGTGATATTGCTGTCATCATGGATTCATCATCTAACGGTTAATATATACAACGGTCATATTGCCGATTAATTTGTATGAGGTTTTTTTCCATAGTTAATTTTAATCTTCCCCTGGGGCCAGTATGTAGTACTACATTGCAGGGATCAACAGTAACTCGTTGATTTTATGGATGAAAAAAAAAACCCGACCTACGGGGTGGTATGATGACCCCCGGGCATATTGTTGCATATTGTTACGAAGGGACTGATCTTTTACACAGATCGAGAAAACCCCCGAACCTCTGTCTCCATCCTGACGCAGCGGAATTCCGTTGTGCTTTTAACTACAGCTATGTATTCTTCCAAAATTCATTGTTGAACTACAATTAATTAAATAGATACCAAAACAATGAAAAACTCACGATTTTATGAATTGCCTATGGACATAGGGATGTCTCGAGAGATGGTACTGTGACAGAATGCACCTACAGATACCGTGGACCCTTATGTTCGATTATACTCCGTATTGATTGTCGTTACCATCCACCTGTACGGCAAAAGGGGGCAATCTTCAAAATGGTTTCTACATTAGTGCCAATGAGTGCTCATATGCAAGTAAGTTCATCCAAATTGGCAATAGAATGCAATGTCTCCAACCATTTCATCATAGAGCTGCATGGCCGGGAGACTAGATTGCCGCACACTGCTATCAATCTGAGGCTTGGCTTGATCTTTAGCGGCACAATGCCATCAACTGATTCCTAGAAGCGTTTAGTTGTAATGGGGGGACTTTGGCGGCACGACTTTAAGTCGGCTGATAAGCCAAAATGGTTGTTCTGTTGTGAGAGAAAAATACTATTCAACAGCTGATTTCTACGGATTAAAGCTAGATTATAGCTCAAGCAAACAGAACCTAGGAGTACATGCAATGCTGGCATGCTAGGTCACTGCTAGCTACCACTATGGTGGCACGTTGGCAGGGTGCTCTCCATGGCGAGCAGTCATTTACGTTAAGTGTAGTTTGGATGGATGGCATGGACGATATGTCCCTTTGGTGGGTGTTTTCCGACTACTCATCTTCGGTGGTCTTATATTGTGGATTGCCGATGGGACTAGTACCTTCATCTCTAGCTAGAGGCTTATTCCCTCCGTACCCAAAAACACCTGATGTTCAGATAGGATTTGAGGTAGCCAAGAATGATTAATTAGGAAATTATAGGGTATCTTTTCATATTTGCCCTTATTAAATACATGCGCGCGTATTATCTGAACTACGATCACCTCCTCCTCCGAACTGCGATTCTTGCTGCGAACCCTAAACCCTAGCTATCTGGCGGCGGCGTCTTTGGAGAAAACGACGGCGGCGACCTCTTTGGCGGAGAAGAAGTGGACGCGGGCACGCGGCTGCGGCAGATGAAGTAACATCGCGCGTGGGGGAGGATCGAGGCGTCAGCGCGAGCACGATGAATGTGGAGCAGCGATACGCGGGGAGAAACGAGAAAGCAACGATGCGCAGGGGAGAAACGAGAGGACGCGAGCGTTCAATGCGAGCGCAACAAGCGGCGGCATGCGGGCTTTGGCAAGGGCAATCGCGTCCATAATATTAGCAATTGGACTTTGATTTTGGTGTTTGATGAACACATAACCAAATTGGACTAATATGTTTGCAAGTGTTTGTTTTGTAGTCCAATAGGATGCAAACGGTGACTTGGACTAAGGCAACGTGGTGATCCGTTGATCAACACCTCAAGCAAGATATTTGAAGATCAGTAGAAGACTCTCAAGAACAAGCAAAGTCCAAGGCCACAAGAATGGAACCAAGATGACGCAAGAAATCACGAGAATCAAAGAGAAGGGACATCGGACGCTGGCTCAACAAGCGTCGGACGCACCGATGGCAAACCCTAGCTCAGGTTGGCGCCAGCAGAAGCATCGGACGCGCCGATGCTGCTACATCGGACGCAACGCTGACACTGTGCATGGCTGCACAGTATGCATCGGACGCGCCCTATGTACATTGGACGCTACAGGACCCTGCGTCCAATGCCTATGCAGAGAGGTTCCAGAGAGGCTCTGTGAACATCGGACGTGTCACGTGATCGTGCATCGGACGCTGAAGTGTCGTTGTGTCACAGTGCCAGGCTGGCACTAGCCATTAATGGAGCATCGGACGCACGTCCGATGATCACGACTCCAGCGTCCGATGCTACGCTGTGAAGTCCAATTCATTCTTCAACGACTCTATTTGGTTGAGGCTCTATATATACCCCCATGGCCGGCCAAAACAACGCGGTTGGAGCTCAAGAAGTATACCAAGTGCATAGACACATATTTAGTTGCTCTAGCCACCAAAGTGCTTAGTGATATACTAGGTGATTAGTGTAGGTGCTTTACGAAGAGCTTAAGCTAGTTAGACCACCGCTTTGCGCTTGCTCTAGGTGTTGGCCTAGTGTTTAGTGGGTTTGAACACCTCTTACCTATCGGTGCTTGTGCGCACTGTTGTTGTGTACATCGGAGGGGCTTGTAGTCTTGTGAGACCACATCAACCGCATTTGTGGTGTGGCCGCCACCGTGTACCGAAGGAAACAAGCCCCACGACGGTTTGACCGGAAGCTTGATAGTGAAACGACGGGGAGCATCCGGGAGAGGCCGTGCCATGCGAGGCTTAACCGGAGACCCACTTGCATGTGGGGAAGGCCTGGGCTATCCACGGAGTTTACCTGACTAGGACTTGGCCCTTGCGAGGGCTCCAACGAGGACTAGGGAGAAGCTTGTGCGCTTCTCGATACCTTAGTAAAAATACCAGAGTCATCGACGGGAGTTTGCATCTCTACCACACTCTTTAGCTTCCGCATTTACTTGTTACCTTTGTTGTGTGCTTTACCTTTCCTAGCTTAGTTATAGGCTAGTTGATAGGTTTTGGATCATAGGTTGCAAAACTCTTTTGCGGTAGAGATAGCAACACACCTAGAAAACCTTAGTTGCACATTGGATAGTTTACTTCTTGCATAGGTTTTGACTAGGTGAAATTAGAGGCC
Organism: Coix lacryma-jobi var. lacryma-jobi; assembly: GCA_009763385.1. NCBI lineage: Eukaryota > Viridiplantae > Streptophyta > Magnoliopsida > Poales > Poaceae > Coix > Coix lacryma-jobi. The sequence goes on from CM019829.1 coordinate 96,896,105, forward strand.
TTAGTTTAGAGTAAAAGTTTTAAGTTGCCTAATTCACCCCCCCCCTCTTAGGCGTCTCGTCCTTTCATTGGTATCAGAGCAGTTGGCTCCCTTGTGGACTCTTGGCTTCACCGCCTTCGAGCCGACGCCCCTAAGAGTGGTTGGGATGGATACCTCTAGGCCTCCGCACTTTGATGACACAAACTTTCCCTAATATATGCTAGAATGGCTTGCTACCTAGAAGCGGTTGATCTAGGTGTTTGGAGATCACCCACGATGGGATGAGACCCCCTAAGAATCCCATCAAGTTACCCCGGTGATGAAAAGGAAATTCAATTAAATGCTAGAGCTAAAAATTGCTTGTTTGAATCTTTTAGCATGGATGTTTTTAACCAAGTCTTTACTTTATAAGCATCTCATGAATTTGGTTAAAACTCCATGAGCTCCATGATGGTACAAGTAATGTCCGTGAGCAAAAACATCACCTAACTAAAACAAGTTATATTCCTTCAAAATGATGATATGAGCTTGTTCGTGATATGTATTCTCGTTTGAATCTAATTATCAATCAGCTCAATTCTATAGGAATCACAAAGCTAGGTGATGCGGATATTGTGAGGAAGATCATCTTTGTGCTTCCAAAGACAAACAAGTACGCACCATCATCACATCCTCCACACATGGAAACTTGAGCACAATGACCCCGGCCATTGTCATTGGCAAGTTGGTGGCATTTGAGATGTTCACGAAAGATGGGTCAAGAAGAAGCCACTTCATCAAGCAAAGGCAAAGCTCTCACATGTGATGAGCAAAAGAAGATGAAGGGGCAAAAAGCAAAATTAGACAAGCTCAAGCTCCTCAAGTGAAGATGAGGAAGAAGATGATGATGATGATGAATCAAGTGATGATGATCGAGCCTCCACCTCATCCAACTCCTCCTTAGATGAAGAAGAAACAATCAAGCTAGTGCAAGGAGTGAAGAGGATGATCCGCAAGCTCAATGTCAAGGGTGTGCCCATCACAATTGAAGATTGCCTCTTCACCCAATCAAAGAAGAGAGCAAAGGAAAAATGGATGTTAATATATTGCAAGAGAGGGCACTTTGTGGGAGATTGTCCAAACAAAAGCCCACACCCAAAGACAAGAAAAGAAGGATGCAAGGTCAAAGCTCTCACCACATCAAGACTTGGGATGATTCATCAAGCGATGATGAAGCCCAACATAAGAGGTGTGGCCACAAGCACTCATCATCAAGCTCCTCACTCTGTGCCTTATGGCACGAGTAACACAAGTCCTATCTCTAGTGATAGTGATAGTGATGATGAGCTCCCTTCCTATGATCAACTTGAGCATGATAATCTCAATTATGATAAAGCTTGCACTATCACCAAAAGAAAATAAATGCTTTGAAAGAAAACTAGATAGTTCTCAACAAGCATATAACACACTTTGGTTGAGCAATATGAAACTTTTGCTAATCTCAATGTTGAGCTATCTAGTAAAATTGAAAAATTAGAGGCTAGTACAAGCACAAATGATAGCACAAGTAATGATGAGCAACTTGCTAAGAAAAATGTAAAACTAAAAGCAAAGTTAGCTAGCACACAAATGCATACAAAAGTTGCTTGCTAAAATGGAAATGATGTGCAAACTTTGTGATGAGCTAACAAATAAAGTTGCTAATCTAGAATCCATCGGAGCAAACCCCACCAAGGCATCCAAAATTGAAAAATCAATCTTTGACATGCCTAAAAAGGATGCCTCTACTTCTTGCATTGATTTACTTGATTTAGACTCACCCATGTGCAAACAAGCTTGTGTTGAGAATGTGATTGTAGATACTTGCACTCAAGAAAATTGCAATGGAGAATGAGCTTCTAAGGCAAGAGTGACTTGCCTCACCAAGTACTTGACTCAAGCAAAAGGCAAGGCAAAGCAAACCCGAACTCATCAAGATAACATCGTCAAGGGATGAAGAAGCTTGATGAGGAGCAAACTGTGGTTTGTTATTTTGCCACAAGGAAGGCCACAAGTCCTATGAGTGCAAGGTGAAGCATGAGAGAGAAAAGAAGATGAGAAAAAAAGGCAAACAAGCAAGCTCTCCAACACCTACACCAACAAGGTGCCTTTTGAAGAACAAGATGAATGACAAGGTGGTGGCCATCAAGGTGAACAAGCAAGCCACAATGGGGCCAAACGCATTTGGGTGCCTAAGGATATTATTTCAACCATGAGAGCACCAAAAGGTTTGGATCCCGAAAGGGAAGTGAGGAGTCAAGTGGACTTCGTGGAATTTGGAGACTTGCAAAGTTTTGGGTGCATGTAATGGGGTGCATCACATTGGATCATGTATGTCATTGCCAAGTAGGTTAGTGTACACTATGGACCAAGTTCCCCTTCCCATGTTAGGTAACTAGATTTAAACTCTTGCAATTTCATTTAGCATCTAGTTCCTTTTATTGCCTATGTTTGCATTTATATATTTAAAATCTTTTGTCATGCATACACTAGGCTTATCATATGGTATTTTGTGCTCGGTATCACTCTCATCATTGGAGAAAACCTACATGTTTAAATTGTTTAGGAGCACGTCACATAGCTTCTCTTACTTGTATTTATCTTATATGTGCCAAAGTCCAAATAGATTAACTACCCCGATTATCATCTTCATTTGGCGTCACACTCTCTCTTGTGATGTCAACTTGCAAAATGGTAGTTTGACCTTACAAGTCAATGTGCATGTCTCCTACAAATATTTCAAACTTGTATGCCGCTTTTAGGGGGAGTTTACTCTACATATTTGAATTTTTGAGACTAACATCACTTTCCAAGTTTATCATATGTGTAGTAGTCTCATTGCAAGGAAAATGGAGTCCCGGAGACAAGCATCATGTGTGTGTCGATAATCTAATTGACATCTACATGTGGTATTCCTAACCGATATCATTATGTTGATTTCAATTTGATACTCTTATATGCTTTCTCCATGCATTATATAGATTAAACTCCCTTGTGCATTAACTTGCCCGTTGCATATGCTTGTGCATACACCATATGTATGAATACACTTAGGGGGAGTTAGTTTATATATGTGAGAGTCAAATTTTGTGGTCAATTTCACTCCACATAATAAGGATCACAAAATTTGACCCTCCCTTGTGCTACTAATGTCTTCCTTTTTGTTGTTTGATTCCAAAGGGGAGAAATTGGGGACCAAAGCAAGCCCAAAATAAATAAATAACCAAATACAAAATTCAAATTTTTTGTGGTTATTCTTTTGGGATGGTTTCAAGAAAGGAGAAGTGGATTATGGACTTAGGGGGAGACTTAATTCCATAATGCCACAAAGGGACTCTATGGCAAGGGCAAGATATGTTATTAAGTATTGTTTCAATTTGGTATCCTTTAAACCTCATATGATCTTGTCCTTGCATTGCATCCTAGCAAATAGATTGCATTTTAATTTTGTATCTATATTTGCTTGCTTTGGTCGTGTTGTCATCATTCACCAAAAGGGGAGATTGTAAGGAAAATGGACCTCGGCCCCACTTGACTTTGGATTTTGGTGTTTGATGAACAACATGACCAAATTGGACTAATGTGTTTGCAAGTGTTTGTTTTGTAGTCCAATAGGATGCAAACAGTGACTTGGACTAAGGCGACGAGGTGATCCGATGATCAACACCTCAAGCAAGACATTTGAAGATCAATAGAAGAATCTCAAGAACAAGTAAAGTCCAAGGCACAGAATGGAACCAAGACGACACAAGAAATCGCAAAGAATCAAAGAGAAAGGGACATCAGACGCTGGCTCAGCAAGTGTCGGACGCACCGATGGCAACCCTAGCTCAGGTTGGCGCCAGCAGAAGCATCGGACGCGCCGATGCTGCTACAACGGACGCAACGGTGACACTGTGCATGGCTGCACAGTATGCATCAGACACGCCCTATGTACATTGGACGCTACAATGACCCTGCGTCCGAAGCCTATGCAGAGAGCTTCCAGATAGGCTCTATGAACATCGAATGCGTCACGTGATCGAGCATCGGACGCTGAAGTAGCCGTTGTGTCACGTGCCATGCCAGGCTGGCAACTAGCCGTTAATGGAGCATCGGACGCGCGTCCGATGATCACGACTCCAGCGTCCCATGCTACGCTGTGAAGTCCAATTCATTCTTCAACGGCTCTATTTGGTTGAGGCTTTATATATACCCCCATGGCCGGCCAAAACAACGTGGTTGGAGCTCAAGGAAGTATACCAGTTCATAGACACATATTTAGTTCCTCTAGCCACCAAAGTGCTTAGTGATATACTAGGTGATTAGTGTAGGTGCTTTGTAAATGCTTAAGCTAGTTAGACCACCGCTTTGGGCTTGCTCTAGGTGTTAGGCCTAGTGTTTAGTGAGGTTTGAACACCTCTTACCTACCGGTGCTTGCGAGCACCGTTGTTGTATATCGGAGGGGCTTGTAGTCTTGCGAGACCCACATCAACCGTGTTTGTGGTGTGCCGCCACCGTGTACCGAAGGAACAAGGCCCGCGGCGGTTCGACCGGAAGCTTGATAGTGAAGACTGGGAGCATCCGGGAGAGGTCGTGCCTTGTGAGGCTTAACCAAAGACCCACTTGCGCGTGGGGAAGGCCCGGGCTATCCACGGAGTTACCCGACCATGAGCTTGGCCCTTGCGAGGATTCCTTGCGAGGGGATCCAACAAGGACTAGGGGAAGCTTGCACGCTTCTCGATACGTCGGTAAAAATACCGGAGTCATCAACAGGAGTTTGTATCTCTACCACACTCTTTAGCTTCCGCTTTACTTGTTACCTTTGTTGTGTGCTTTACCTTTCCTAGCTTAGTTTATAGGAAGTTGATAGTTTGGATCATAGGTTACAAAACTCTTTTGCGGTAGAGATAGCAACACACCTAGCAAAACCTTAGTTGCCGTTGGATAGTTTAATTTCTTGCATAGATTTTGACTAGTTGGAAATCAGAGGCCTGTTTAGAGTAAATGTTTTTAATTGCCTAATTCACCCCCCCTCCCCCTCTCTCTCTTAGGCGTCTCGGCCCTTTCAGCGAAAACGTGCTGGGAGGCCAGAACTTCGGGTTTTTTTGGCACAAAGGGAGTATATACCAGTAAGAGGCTTGGAGGCTAGGATCAGCTTGACATCAACTCATGAAGTCTGCATGTAGACAGGGGTGGATTTACAGGGAGGTGGGTGTGCTCCAGCCCCTTACAGTTGGTCATTAATATAAAATTAGAGATAATTAGGGAAAAAAATAGGTGTAGAAAAGAAAAAAAAGATATAAAGGAAGAGAAGAGATTAGCCCCCTTTGATCATGTTCTGTATCCGCCACTGCATGTACTTTGATGTGTGTGGCATATTGGCCATCTCACGACAGGGTGAGAACACATCTAAACATGTTTGGATGATGGAGAGATTGTGGCCAATTGTAGTTGGCCAAGACCGGGAGTTGTCGGCTTGGTACGAGTAAAGACACAATGTCATTTGGTCTCTATGGACTGGTATTAATAAACACTGATGTTATTTATCTTAAGGCATGTACAATCCATAGACAGGTTGTTGTCTGTAAGTTTTAGGAATTTACACATAGACAACTATATAGATAACTTATACAATGGTCGTCTATTTTGCTTGTCCATGATCAATAGGAAGAGAACTCAGTATATCATTTTGTTGCATCTTGCTTCTTATACAATCACGTATTAACAATATATAACATGATGGACTCATGGATTATATAGTTACTGACACAAGAATACAGAGCGGCAAAAATTACAAATCATCCATCTACTCCCTATGAGTATCACTAAACAAATTAAAAACATAGAAACAAAAAATAAAAAGGTTGGCTCTGCATTATCTCTTCCGCTCTGCTCATATGCGACCATCCATTCAACTCTATCATTGCATTTGTATTCTCTCTCCACAGTCCAGACTTGGAGCGGTCTCTCGTCTAGATCGGAATGGCTGGCTGCAGGCGCGGCGGCAAGCAAGGGGCGACGACCAACGCATGTCTCTGGGATGTCTACGACGTTAGCGGCAGTGAGCTTGTACTGTACTATGTCCTCCGCTCCATGCCTGATTGATTTTGGCCCATAGGTTCATCAAATTTGGTGTCTGTGCTCGTTCTTCTTCTCTGGCACCAATGTGCTTCTTCTCCTACCACACAACTGCACCAGATCCGTCTGAGGCATTGCAATAAGTGTCGAGACGTTAACTTCGCATGGGAGCACGAGCCTGAGCCGTCGTCTCACAAGACGATGGACTCGCTGTCTCGTACGTGCAGTAGGCATTTTTCTGTAAAAATGACTACATATAGACAGCTCCGTAACAACCGGTGTACGTGCCCTTAGAGGTGAGGAGAGCTTTTATGGTGTCAATACTCAAGAATATAATGCAACCACATACTGCCCAGCCCATCCACTCAAAACTAATTAAGCATAGTACTGTTCGAATTGGATGGCACCAACAATTATTCATCAATGAAGAAAAATCCTAGCCCTACTTCAGTTACTGATGTGGGATGCAAAAATTCTTGTTTATCGAAAGCCCTAGTATTTACATATATGACAATAATACATATCTGCTGCGCATGACATAAAACAGACCAAAGTACAAGTGCCAAGTTAGGCAAGACATTGTGGCACATTTAGCTATGCACATATACAAACTTGGATAGGCACATACACAATGCCTGGCATTATCATAAGAACGTACATGTGCTATCGGTCATGGGCCCTGGAAGTTTTTCTTCTGTGACCTCAGAAGTGAATCATAGCTATTGATCCCATGGTAAATCCCATCATCAAACTTGTTGACAACTTTCTGTCCATCAGTCAAAATGTCCTCTTGGTAGTATGAGAAGGGGACAGAGCACGAGCCTTGTTTTGCCATCATTCTTAGTGTTACCTTGGTGTATGCAGGCACAGGTATCTCATATTCAACCGAGTGCTCCTCTGTGTGAGATATGGATTCTCCCCACTTGTATGCTTCAGTAAACTCATGTTCGATTTTGACCGATGAGCTTGCAACTTCTGGGACTCCAGCTTGAATGGTGGTTGCGACGCCTAGCTTCAACGAGACACTTGAATCCCACGTTCTTCTCTTGGTCACGCCATACTTCAGGGTTAGCTTAGCCACATTGGTCGTAGCAGTTCTGTTAATAGCAGTTTCAGTAGCCATAGTTTGTACTTTCTGGCTATAAACTTTAGCATCCATTACGTTGTACACAATGTTGTAAATCCTCCGAGAAAGGACCGCTTCTTCTATCCGCAGGTGTGCCCATTTGTTAATGCTTGGAACAGAGGCATTGAGGCAACTCACTTTGCCTTCGGTGGTCAACCTTGTGCAGTAGTAGTTGTTGCCGAGGTTCTGAAGCGCAAAAATATCACCAAACTTGACTACCCGAAACACGGTGTCAGGGTTTTTTGCTGATGGTGTCATCAGAGTCCGCCCAGATCCAGTTTGGGCTACGCCTCCAGTACTTGCCGAAATGGTCAGACTTTATGCGGATGGTACCATTGGTGTTGGTATGAATGGTGTGCCTTATGGTTGGATCACCCATATCATTCGATGAGAATTGCAAATAGTTGTAGCCCTGAATGATCCGTGCACTGAGGTACAAGCCATTGTCACCCTTGAAACAAACATGCTTAGGCAATTCCATTCGTTGATCCATGTTGATGACGAGGAACTGTGCTCTTCCCTTATAGTTTAATTGATCTATATATGTTTCCCCCAAACAAACAAGTGGAAAATGAAGGAACTTATGAACCTGGGATGTTGCAAGCTGTCATATAAAACAATTGTAACATCAATTTCTACTAAAAATGTTCATATCATGTTCTCATAAAACAACAATAATTATGAAATTCAAAACATGGTGTGCACGTGCGTGTGTGCCTGAAAGTTGTAGGAATATTGTTGACCTAAGATTGTATTCCAAGGCCAAGCAGGCATTTATACAATGTATATGTACTATGAAAAGAATTAGCTCATCATTTGTTATTTATATTGTTATTAATATTTTTGTGAACACAAAAAATTAGTACCATATATTATAGTTCATTCTATTAATATACACAAGCCAAATACTATATCCATTTGCATATACATATGACAAATTAGTACCAGAATACAGATCCATCTATTGTTCGTGAAAACAATTGATACTTATATTGGTATTAATATTTTAAAAAATGTAATGGCATGTGAATTACACTTACATGTTGAGGATAAAACTGGCCATCTTTGACATTTTGTCCTTGTTTGTTGCTAGAATTAAATGTCATAAATGAGAATAATACTAATTAAATCATGAAGTCCATTTGTAAATCCATTAGTAAATATGAAGAATTTGCTACATCCAACATAAATATGCACATTATGATATTTACATATGAGTATTGACAATATGTTGATACTGCTACTGCATCTACAGCTGCATGAAGTTTTAGCTTCATTAAAAAAATAGCAAGATGTAAGAATATAACATAAGCAGAATAAATGACACAAAAAAATTATATGTCTAACAGAACATGTTTTGATTTTATGAATTATTCAAATATGATAACTATGCAAACACCTTGAATTTGTTTTCAGATACTTCTCTTTTATCATTGGTTTTAAATTACTTCTTTGAATTTAGAGGAACAATATGAAATTAGAAAATATTTGTGTCATTTGTACTTTACATTCCATTACTTGATTTGCATTGACTTCTTTACTAACAAGTTTAAAATTGACCTAGAAATAAATGATAAGTTTTTAATTTCTTGTTGAATCCACTATTATCCATGTAGGTGCATAAAGATCAGGTGCTTTATGGATTGTGTCACTTATGTTGATTAGTAACTTAGTAATAAAATTGTTGCCACAAACATAATTAATATGTTGTAAGTCCTGACACGGTATTTACTTGGTCCTAATAAAAAGTCTAGCCTTTGTTTTTTTCTTTGACACCTTCTTTAGTTTCACTCTAGTAGTATCGTAGACCATAATGTGCAAAGAAATAAATATATTATCATATTTAATAAAATATCTTGTCTTCATGAGGACCCATTTCGATGTTGCAGTCTTAAAAGCTGCATTATCTTGCAACCAATTTAGATAGGCCTAAGGTGAAAAGTGAATTGATTTCACAAAACTTTGAGAGTTAGATAAATAAACCAAAAATTAGTTCCTACCCATACACACAGATCCATTCAAAAAAGTGGTATTCCAATTTTATCCTAGGTCGAGTGATTTTAGATTTTACCAATTATCGCTAGATTCATATCAAATATTCTCATATTATATCCACCATTAGGTATAGCTAGATTCATATCAGTTATATATGTTTTTATATTATATATATTTGGTATCACATTTTTTATATTTTTTATAATAAACTTGATTAAAGTTAAAGATAGTTTAGCTTGAGTAAAGATAAAATTGTTCGAGAAGAAAGTACTTCATTTAACTCTAAGGCTTGTCTGGATATATTTAATTCTACTCTCGATCTTTATGCGTTGATATGGATTACAATAGAACTTAACCAAGTCTCTTTTGGGAGAGCTTTAGATTCTTTTGCTTCGTTTCTGCCTCAAAATAAAATAAATTGGAACCTATAAAACTATTATTTTTTCTTCACCGGCTCCGGCTTCGATTCTAGAGTAATACATCTGTTGACGTTAGAAGTGATCCAAATCACACACTAGCACGGCTAGCACGCCCAAAGAGGTTGCAAATCAACCTAGAAACAACAAGGAACTCGAACAAACTGACAAAAAACCGATCTAGAGACCGGTTAGGCCCGATTTAGGGCTTGATTCCTTGTGTTGATGACTCCTCCCGAACTTCTCCTGGAAAGATCCGTCGGGGAGGAGAATGTAGAGGTTGCCCTAGGACCAGTAAGGATGCCTAGAATGTCGTCGAATCTCGCCGGGATGTGTGACAAACAGCATAGTAAGAGAGAGGAGAGGGTAAAGGGTTGGTTGAGTAGATGTGTTTTTGATCGATTGGATAGATGAGATCTCAATCGGCTATGATCCTCTCATATATATATATAGAGAGAGAGGGGTGGTCTTATCCCAGCAGGAACTCTTCCGAATCTTATTTTTCATGTTTCCCACGAGTTTGAAACATTTCGGATCGGAATCCAAAAGACCAGATCTGAACGGGTCAGCACTTGTGACACGAGTCAGCACTGCCAGCAGTACTGACTCGGCGGGTCAGCACTTCTGGGGGCACAGTACCGACTTAGGTCAGCAGTTCCGACTGTGAGCCATTTCTATTAGGTCGTAACTCTTCCATCCGGACTCCAAATTGGACATTTCATATATGTTTTTCGACCATCTCGATGAGAAGAACACAATGATGAAGTCCATTCCACATTTTGACAACTTCATAAATTGACCAATTTTGATCGTCAACAACCTCATTCCAAAAAAAAATACAACTATGAGTTACGTATCATGTAAAGTAATTATGTTTAACCAAGTTCTAATAATAAATAAGATAGTTTTATATTAATGTATAGATTGAGGTGGATATGAACAAGACCGATCGAAGTGTGAGTGGAGAGAGCACAGAGAAATGAGTGGGGGTGCGTACCACAGCCTCGGCTTCCTACGAAGGCGTCGACCATCGAGCATTCGAGCTGCAGCGTTGGCTTCCTGTGGGACGGAGGGGCTCGATCTGCGGCGCAGTTCGTAGCCGACGCCGACGTGCAGTTGCGACGGAGGAGGAGACGCCGGCGTTGGCACCCTCTTGCTGAAGAGTCAAGTCCCTCAGTGTCGCCTCGTCTCGGATTTTAAAGACAAAACTGACCTGACCGATCCTCAAGAAATCGCTCTGTATAATTTTTATTCCTATTCCCATTCCTTTCTTCCTTGCTTAGGTTCCATTCCATCAAGTGTTGAACAAGATGCCATCCAACTTTCGACGATGCTCCTCTTGCTGGGACATCTGATTCGATCCGCTAGCGATAATGGACCCAGCGTAGTGGTACACACCGGGCAAATCGGAAGCATGCATGTGCAACCGTCTAATGGAGAAGGTTTTCGATGCAATGGAGAAAGTTCTCTTACCAATATTCTTTTTATATATAGGAGAGCATACCCAATTCTTCAATGAAAAAAACCTGAACTTTTGAGGGATTTGTGAGCTCCAACGGATCCGCATTCTAGCCCCCATGAAAAAAAAAATCTCAGTCCCTCAAACTATCCTTCACCCTCAAATATGAAGAATCTCATCTCCCCAATACCTGACATGATATTAGGGATGAGGTCTTCTTCTTCTATTGGAGATGAGACCTTTGGAACCCTAAAAAAGTAGCTCCCCTAGTAACTAGTTTTGGCGTTGAGTTTTTCTCCTTCCGTTTGGGACCAAGAGAATTAGACCAATTAAAAAAGAGTCAGGCTCAAAAATTAAATCTAGGGCCAATTTCCAATTCTCACTGCCATCAAATTTTTTAGAATTCCTCGCACTGCTATTCACATTTTCTCCATTTGCCATTTTCATCAAAAATCCGTTAAGTTTGCTGTTAATTTGATCTGAAAATGACCCATTTTATCCCTTCCAAGCAAATGATATAACAATTAAGCAAAATCATATCTTTTTTCATATGGTCCTCGGAAAAAAAATTATATAAAAAATATAGCTCTAAATGAGATCTATAACTTTTTTAGTTTGGGTTTTTTTATTTTAGGTGGTTAAGATACTCAAAACAATTAAATAATATTTCAACAATATATTAATCGCATACAAGCGATTAAAAACCTTGAAAAAATCATATCTTTCTTACGAGGTGCTGGAGATACTTTTTATATGAAAGTTATAGCTTTTGATGGGATCTACAAATTTTTAGTTTTAATTTTTTTTCATTTAAGATCATTGCTATAAAATAAATACAAATTTTTGGTAGCATTTTAATCATGTACAAACGCTTGTCACCTTTGGAAAAAAATCATATCTCATTAGGCACGGCCACGGGTTAGATTCAAAAATATCATTTCCCATCGCATACAAGCACTCATCGCATAATATTTTTTTTCTAATTTTCACATCATTTGCTTGTGAGGGATGATCGATATAATGGTCATTTCTAGATCAACTTAACGAAATGACGGAAATGACAATGAGGGAGTGTGAATTATTCCGATGGCAATGAAGAAAATTTTAAAAATTTGATGGCAGTGAAAGAGGAGGTAAAATTTCCAATGTCACTGATGGAATTGGCTCGTCTATCATTAGTGTGGGTTGGCCTGGGCACGCTCGAGCTTGCGGGCGGAGGGAAGCTGAGCCGTAGTCGCAGGAGCTCGCGATTTCGCCGGATTTGGGCACCGCTGGAGCTGCCGGCAGCCGCTGCCGGAACGAGCTGCTGTGCGTCTGGGGTTTGTGAATGCTTCACTGACGCCGGGAACTCGAGCGTTTGGATTCCACGGCTAAATTTAGTTGATATGACGTCGGATATTGTGATACTAATTTAGTCTATTAACAATAGACTAATTATAAAATTAATCATGTTGTCATAACAGTAATTCATAAGATGAATCTATTAACAAATTAATATATTATACAAATGTTTAATGTAGCACCACATATCAAGTCATGGATTAATTAGGTTTAATTAGATCGAATCGTTTCGTTAATTAAGTAGATTCGTTTCGTGAATTAGTCTCTGGCTGATAAATTAATTAGGTTATTTTTAATAGAATAAATTAGAGCCACAATACTTGATGTAACAAGAACTAACTAAATAGGTTTCTAAAAAAGACATCGAGAGCCATGCAAGAGTTGTTGTAACTGTAGCTTATTTCCGTAGGTTTCAAGAAGAGTGGCCTTGTCGGGGAATATAACCACCATGAATTCCAAGCAGCTGAGCGATGAAACATTAAGACTCTGTTTGAAATGGAGTATTTTTATAGGAAAAGTGTAGGAAACAAAACCACAGGAAAGTTGGGAAGGGAAGGTGTTTGGATCAAAGGATTTGTCGATTCCTTTCCTATGGAATACTACCTAGGCATGTGGTTTCAAAGGAAAAAAAAAAATCCAGTCTCATCTCTTAGTTTGGTTTCCTCCACGAAGTCCAAGAAAACAATGTACTGACCGTGAACAACTTGTAGCCTTGTGGGCCCATGGTTACGAGCATCCTACATGAGTATGTCACTTGTGATAAAATACTTCTATAACTATAAATGACTTTAATTAGTATATCATTAAGTACATGTGTATCCTTTTCCTGTGATTTTCCCCATTCCGGCCCTAATATCGTGTTGGGAGATGCATCAATCGATATAATCGGTGCTTAGGAACACACATGACGATCAAGTCTATTCCTGCAATCCAAACAGCTCAAAGTATTTATTCCTATATTTTGGAATCCTGTAGTTTCTCACTTTTCACTCTACCTTATTCCTGTGTTTTTTTTTTCTTTCCTCCGTTTTGCATTCCTATGTTCCAAACAGCCCTGACATGTATCTTGTCATTTTCACTTCTTTTCCGTTCAATATGTACAGCAGCTAAGTCTTCTACTGCTTAGTCTGTTGCTGACAGTGCTTGAAACTGAAAACAAGTTTGAATCCCCCGGAAGTCGTAGCCATATGGAATAGTTCGCAGGGTTTATGAATTCACTGGTCATCCGTAAACATGTTTTTTTTTACAACAGTCCATAAACATGGTTGGAGACATTATTGAGTTGATTACATATATCGTTGTTAAGTCATCTTCAGTAACCACTTGCGAGTTATGTAACAGTACAACTATTAAGAGCTGTGACGGACAAAATGCCTCAGATATCATCCGAAGATGATTACTCGAACCACGTCCTGGGAAGTAAGATCCGGGGAAGACATGATACGAAGTATACATGGATTAGGGCTCTCATTGTAACTTAGTCGAACTACTTAAGAAAGTCTTGTAATTAGAATAGAACTCTTCTGTTGTAACCGACTAGAACTCGGTACGTGTCGTGCTTCACCCGATTATATAAGGAGAAGCAAGCACTTACCCCTACCATGTACCATTGAATCAAATCATAACACAAGGCACACGCCGCCACTGGACGTAAGGTATTACGCTATTTAGCGGCCTGAATCAGTATAAATTGTTGTTCCTGTGTACTCACCGAGTTCTACGAACGCCGAACCCCACCGAACAAATCGTCCCGAGAAACCTCGTGGCGAGTTGTCGGTTATTAAACACCGACAGCTGACGCGCCAGGTAGGGGAATTTCGGTGCAATTGCGATCAAGAGTTCGATGGACCTCAAAGATCAACATTTTTTTACAAAGACTTTGGTTTTCGGTGATGATCAATGGAGATGACGCAAGCAAATTTGCCGAGGATAATTGACGTCTCTGCATATACTCCGACACGTATGTGCATGCTCATGAGTAAACAGGATTATCCTTGCGATCTACTCCAATATGGAATCTGACCGGAGGCCTTGAGTTTGACATGGACTCCCTGCCAAGTTCAATTGCGGCAAGATTATTGCACGTCAAATCGAAATTCCACGTCCACCTGATCAAGCCGGAGCGAGATATCAAGCCTGAAGCAGTACAACGAAGATTCTTCTGCGGCGGCCATCCATTGTAACGACGAAGCGCCGGAGGAGGGTTGGCTATATAGAATCAGCCACTAGCCCACTCCCGGACCGACTCCGACAACTCTACAGAAATATATTGACTAGCTACTTCTAGTCTAAGCTGGATGCTAGCTCCTCCAACTACTTTTACCTTTGCATCACTTGGTTAACACTTCACCCCCAAAAGAAAAAACAGAAAACGGCGAAGGAGGGACATATCCCTAGAAATGCCTCGCAAAGGTGGGAGAAGATAGCAATATGGAAGACAGCATTAGGAGTAATATGATTGAGGGTCAAACCATAGTAATGGAGTAATCCCCTCAGAAAGTCAGATGCATGAAGACCTAACCCGCGCTCGACGAAGGACTTGAACATCATGATCTCCGTCGCATCAGGAGCTGGAGCACGGTGGTCGACCGGTACTTTCCACCCATCCATCGGCTGAGATCAGAGTAACCCCTGCTGAGCCAGATGCACTAACTCTATCTCCCTTGTATCGGGATTCTTCCAAGCAAGAATTTCGGTTGGAGGGCATGGGTGGCGCGGTTTCCGCCGACGGTTTTTTCTTCTTCTCTCTCTGAGATTGTCTTTTTGGACTCATATCGACTACAAGGGTCTTTCTACGCATCAACTGAAGTTGACTAAGAGGAGTAATGGTCTCGCAAAGCTCTTGGCAAATGCAGCGCTATGGATGAATGAAGATGACGCACTGACGGCTTATTATAGATCTGTTACGGGCAACCGTTCAAGTCTCATCAGACGGCGTTAAAGAAACGTCAGAAACCCTAATAGAGGCAGACACGGTCTAAACGGCATCAGAGAGAATAACACACAGTCTCGTAAACAGAGTTTATCATTATTTCACAGTTGAGGATAGTACTCAGCATCAAAGACGAAGGACTCGGAAGACTCATCAAGTACTCGGAATCTTACAGAGACACATGATTACATCTTGAGAAGAAGCAGATGCTTACAAACAGCTTAAAATACAAAGTACAGTCAAGATGTAAAACACTACTCTAGTATAATCAAGGTACAAAGCCTTTATGAACAAGTGCATCAAGGCCTGGGTTTAGTGAGTCGGAGCAAGCAGGCACAGAACCTTGGGTAGATACTATCTTTTCAGTGCATCCCAAGGCAGGTTATAGGCTCTATCTCAGCACACAAGGAGCTTGATAGTCGGCCCAAACCCTGATGCCTTTTGACAACCTGTGACCCCGAGGTTGCCAGCGATGCGGGAGTCACAAGAGTTCTTTTAGGCGCAACTCTATATTCCTCTGCTCTCAACCACTTGGAAACCACCCTAACGGATGATCCTTTCACAAGAATTTTTTCTGGGCACTTCAACTATTTTACACAAGTTGGATTTCAAGACCCGGGGGCTCGGACATCTCTACTACGGACACTATGGACATCTAGAAGATAAAGGAGGCCACACACTACAAGAAGTGTGGAATCTTTGCTTCCCAGGCAGGGTATTTATAGGCGGCTACTATTGGTTTATGGATCGAGTCTACACAAACAATGGTGGAGCCTAATAAGTACAGTCACATGTGAACTGTTACCCATGCGAAGCCTGACATGGTAAGGCTTATCTTATTCACATGTTGATTTCCATACAAACAGACAAAGGTGTTGCAGTTACACAAGACGACAAGAAACCATTAAAGCGGACCGGTGGTACAGTCACTAGCCAATTATTGTTGTCCTTCATAGTGATTTTTACTCAGTGAGGAGTGAAAAGGGACATTTGATGAAAACGTTACCCACCTGAATCTGAATCATTATCACTCGGTTGGATTACCTTAAGCAACATCGTGTATTAACTCTGAACTGCTATCAAGGATTACTCGGATGATATATTCAAGATCCTAAATACTGATTCCTTCAGTACTTGACACTCAGGCTCGGGGACTGCAGGGTATATATCATCAAGGAAAAGTTTTTCTCAGAAAAGGATTATTTGGGAAAAAAGGGCTTAAAGATCCTCAAAATTATTTTTTAAATAACAAGAGGCTCGGGGGCTACACCCTATGGGTGCACTTTTTCTACAAAGTGCATACCATTGGAGTTTTCTTCTACAGAGCACCTCAAGATTTCTCAAGACATTACTCGAGTGATTCTTACAAGAAGCTGGAAGATAATATTTTAGAGAAATATTGAAAAGCTCGGGGGCTTAAAGGACCAGAATGCCCGAGATATCATCCGAAAATGATTACTCGGACCAAGTCCTGGGAAGTTAAGGAAGATCCGAAGACATGATACGAAGTATACATGGATTACGATTCTCATTGTAACTTAGTCGAACTACTAAAGGAAGTCTTGTAATTAGAATATAACTCCTCAGTTGTAACCGACTAGGACTCGGTAGATGCCGTGCTTCACCCAATTATATAAGGGGAAGCAAACACTTACCCCTACCATTGAATCAAATCATAACACAAGGCACACGCCGCCACTGGACGTAACGTATTACGCTATTTAGCGGCCTAAACCAGTATAAATCGTTATTCCTGTGTACTCGCCAAGTTCTACGAATGCCGAACCCCACCGAATAAATCATCCCGAGAAACCTCGTGGCGAGTTGCTGGTTATTAAACACCGACAAACTGTCTGCAAGTGAACAGCAATGTTGACAAAATTCACCACTTATAGTAAAACCGACAGTAATAATTGAATTATCACCACTGCTTCAAGATATGAACCGACAGTAACTGTATTATTATTATTATTGCTGCTAGTTCATGAACTGAACCAACAGTGATAGTAATAGGTAAAACCGCCAGTGATTTGACCAGATTGCGACTGTCACCTGTTTATTGTCAGTTTAAAACAAGCACTAGCTGACAGTGCTATATAAGTACGTAGTAAAGAAGGAACACAGCCAGCAAGATTATAGCTAAGATTTTTCCATGACAAACACCACAAAACATCACTTCGCAAAATGCCAAAACTACAGACCATCTCAAAAAGTGTGGTAACAATTGCATCAGTGTCACAAAAAACACTGACATCCACTCATAGTTATATTTCTAACTGAGCCCTAGTTGCAGACTTGCAGTTACAATGGCTCCATGCGCTACAAAATTCTTTCAACAGCTGCTCCTATGAGACCAGCCACAAAGAAGCAGAGGACCTATCTTAAAAGGTACAATCAAACACAAAAGGAAACTTTTATTTCCTCCTTGTATTGTATACACCTTCTATCTCCTCGTATTGTATACACCTTCTATCCCCAGGTTGTATACACCAACTCTACCATTGCAGTTTACGTCTGTGCAAAGAGATTCTCAACAAAGACGATAGGTTTGGTATCAAAGGATACAAAATGGTTAGCCTTGTGAGATGAGGGCAGCAGGACTAGATCGAGTGTCAGGAGGATAAACGGAGTGCTATCTCGTGAGAAGCAATCTCTTCTGAGAGGCGTCAATCACACCATTGCACTCTGCATTCACAAGTACCTCACTCATGATTGCGGCAGCATGCCCAGTAGGTTCTTCAGATGTCCTCTGCAGCATGAACATCTGCACAACATTAGGACAGTCAATTAAGCTGTTTTACAAATATTGCTCATCTTAATTGATATGTCTACAGAATATAGAAAGCAGGGTGCTGAAATAGGCAAAAGTCTGTTGGTCCTTTATCCAGAAAATTAAAAAACAAACACTAGATGATTTAAGGTCACACTAACACAACGTTTATCTCATTACATGGGAAGCAACCCCGACGTGTAAACTCTACCTTGCAGATCCATTGTGCATAGAGAGACAAATTACCTGTCCACGATGAGATATCTCAAGGCAACCAGGTGGCTGGATCCATGGTTCACCATCAACCTGGACAGGGAATGAACTGTGGATGTGCAGTCTTATAACTTTTCCTTGGGCTAACCGGTGTGCCCTTGAAAGTCCGACCTATCAACCACAGAAAAATGATTGTAAGATGCTACCTCAGCTTCATCACTAAATATCACAAGGACACCACCAGATTTGGAAAATGGACGACACTAGCTGAAACATTTAGAGGAAGCAGACTATCTCAACCTGCAGTTTGCCAAGATGCCATGTCCCTGATATACAAACCACCTCAAGTATTTTGTCATGGATTGATTGCAAACTGAAATCATCATCATGGTCATTGTCATTTTGCCACAGATCAACACCACCCATGTAGCTAGGGATATTCATTACAATCACACCTTCTGCATCCTGATGAGAATACCAGATAAGAAAGAATCCTCCAAAGATAAATCACAAAGTCATGACAGACGAAAGATACAAAGAAGGCTACCTCCGGAATTTCAATGTTCTTCCCATCAACTTCAAGGCTAACATGCCATGGTAAATCAGAACATGACCTATCCATCATATCCTTTGCACCCTCTCTAGCATATATCAGCTTGTTGACAAACTATATGGATAAAAGTAACGCATTTAAGTTTCTGCCAACATATATATAGTAAGCATTAAGCAAAGAAGGTAATTAAGACTCTTATAATGCAGAAATTTCTCAGTAGTTTTCAGAAATTGAAAAGAAACTGTTGATTTCGAACAGAAATATTAAAACATTACAACGACTTAAACATAAACTGTAAAAAGATATACATCCCTACCTGACTGCAGAATTTATCTGGTTTTTCCTCCCTAGTGGTGTGGAAATCATAAGCAACCTTTGCATCACATCCAATACCTACAAGCCAAAACAAATGAGTAATATATATGAGTTACAACTGAAGTAATATATTTCAACTAAAAATATACCAAACTGTTGAGTAAGATGGTGGAAGTTTAAATGAGAACTTACCTAAATAATTAGTCATAAATTTTACTTGCTTGGTGTATTGACCTTCTGTTCCATTCTTCTCTTTGATGGCTACATCCCAGCGATCAAGCACTGTAACAGCAGCATGGTCGACATCATTCAAAAGTGCATATATTCCTCCTTGTCGCTCAACCGAAGATAAACCCCCTCCCCAGCGCATAACACGCGATAGGTCATTTCCAGTTCCGAGAGGAAGAATGGAGACGGGGGGAGGAGATTCATAGTTCTGATTTTCAATGGCATCAAGAACCCATGCTACAGTTCCATCCCCACCACAAACAAGGATTCTGAAGTGTTTCACATTGTGGAATAGTTGTAATCCAACTTCAGGTCCTTGAGAAACACTTAGCTCAAATATCTGAAACAAGGATTGGAATTGTCAGGTCAAGCTAAGAGTATTAGATTGGTTGCAATCAGGAGTGCCAATTAAAGGAATTAAGTAATCATATCTTAACTAAAACACACATAGATATGCAAGTGCTTACAAAAGAGAAAACATAAAGCAAGATTACTATCAGTGCTAAAGTGCTAAATGGTGACAGGTCGTTCCGTACTTATATAAGGTAGGACAATTGGAGTACATCTGCACATCTACATCTAGAATTCTAGAATGACCTAAGAGAAACTATTGTTTAAAATATTTCAGATGATATACTCAATTATTCATAAAAAAACTACTGCTTGTAAAAAGGCTTATTTGACTCAGTGGTTGATAGGAATGATTTTTCTAATTCTTTTCTAGGGGCGTACCCAGTGCCGGAGAGCTCCCCCAGACCCTGCATAAGCATTGATTACCTGTATTGGATTCAGCAGCATGTTCAGCTTCTTCTAAGAGAAGGTCCATTTCGGCCTCCACTCTTGCCGTTGATGAATACCAGCAGTGGTCTTGAATCTTGTGGCAAGTCAACAAGCTCATACTTTCTCACTCGTCCATTAGGAATACCAGATCGATCTGTTTGCTTTAGAGAATTTTGTGATAAAGACTTTGTCAATGCATACTTTCCATCCAGGCCCTTCAATCTAGCAAATCCTTCAAGCACTGAATCAAGGACTGAGCATTTCGCGGGAATGGAATTTGTCTTGCCACCTGGATGGTTATTCATGCGTTTCTTGTTGCGTGACCTCCTACGGTTCCCAACTGTTGTATTGGCAAACCCATCCTTGATTGAGTTGAGCATTCCACTAATTCCTGAACCCTGACCAACTTCTTTCACTGATTGGGGAGGGACAATAAGCCTCCTAAGAAGGCCAAGATCACAAGTGTTCCCGGTTTCCTTCAACAGCTTTGCATGACAATCAACATGGATCTGCCGCTGGCACCACAGGCAGCGCCATATAGGAGAGACGCCAAGGAAAGGTACACCGCACGGCTCATCACAGTAGTAACAGAAGGAGGATATCTCCGGGTTGTCGTCCAGCTCCACCCACCTCTCAGACCAGTGATGCAGCAAGGGCGAAGCGCCAGCCTGCGCAACGCACTTGCAGTCCTTGTCAGCACGGCGAGAGCAGTTTGAGTGCGCCGCCACACCACAAACAGAGCAGCGGTGAACCACGTCGACACCCTGCGTGGAGCCGCCGAGGGACGACAGGCAAACACAGCACGTCGACGGCTGGCCGCCGTGGAAGTGGTCCTCAGACCACGAGTGGCAGGAGCTCGGGCACCGCAATCTCCTCCATGCGTCACGCTTCTCCCTGGCCGCCTTGGTCCAGTACAGCGCCGCCTCGCGCTGCAGCCTGAGGAGAGCGTAGATGAGCGCAGCGAGACCGATGGAGCCCGCGGTGACGAGCCAGCCCAAGAAGTGGAGACCCGAAGGGTCAAGCAAACGCGCCATGCTCACGAGCAAGGATCCCACCAGGTCCATGACAGTTCGCCAGGCTTGTCGCGATGAGAAGCCGAGCCTGCAGCACCAGCAGCAGCAAGAACAATGGACCCGTGAGTCGAATATCGCACCGCTGGCAAACAAAAGTACTAGCATCCCAGCCTAGAGCTGCAAAAATGCGTGCTGCGGTACCCCACGCAACTGCTCGACGATTTTTTTTTCCTGATCTGGAGACGAAAGAAAGGCATGTTTCAATGGAAAGCAAGCCCCTCCTCCGCTTCATCGCAATCGCATTCCCTGCCCCAAGGATCACCACGCCTCAAATCAAAATAGGAACAAAATCCAGGCGAACCTCTCCCACCCACGGAAATCAATTCTTTCCTCCAATTTCAGCGTAGGAAATCCAGCCTCCCGATCGCACCGGAGTCGCCCAGAGGAGAGGAGGATCAATCAAGGCAAAACAAACCGAACCGAATCCGGCGAGCCACCGCGGTTGCTAAGCACAAGCAGAACGCGGCGGCGGGGCCTGGATCCGCGCCCACACGGGATCCCGCATTCCCCGCCCGCTCCCCCGGCTCCCAGAGGATTTCATTTGAACAACCAGCCCCCCGCGCCGAATCCCAGCCCCCATGCGCATGCGCGCAGCAGCAGATTCGGTAGGATCGCGAGCGCTCACCTCGTCCGCGGGGCGGATGGGGGGCGAGCAAACCCTTGCTCCGCTCCGCTTGGCTTGACGAACCCTCGGACACCGCCTCGCAGCCTCGCTTCGCTTGCCGTGCCGTCGATGGGTCGGTCGGCTCTGCAGAGGAGGGGAGGGGAGGCGGAGGGGAGAATTCGAAGATCGTGGGTGGGGGCCGATCGGCGTCGTGGCGTGCGTTTAAGGGTCTGTTTGTTGCCGGCCACAAGTTGCCACGCCTAACGTTAAGTATTTGCCACACTATGGCTTCTCACATTCTGTGGTAAAAACAAACTGTTTGATTCGTTATTAAACTATGGCAAAATTATGTGGCCGTTGTTTGGATGATTGCCACAGAAATTTAGAAAAAATTCCACATATATGTTAAAATCAAATTAGAATTTTATATTTTATATGATGTTTGTAATAAACCAAGATAAACATTAAAAATAAGATTTATATTGCCACATAGGTAACCAATTGTCTAGAATAGCCTTGTATTTTTGTCCAAAAAATACCTTTCTATTTCAGAAAAAAGAATACCTTCTATTTCTCTATTTTTTCTCTTTTCTTACCTTTCCACTAATAATTATTTTATTTTTCCCGTAGACCTCACTCCAGTACCCATCCCCATCCACCGCTCCGACTCACCCACCGACGCATCATTCCAATAAAAAAAAATGCAATCTTATCTCCTTCCCACCGATCCCACTCACCCACGGATGCACCATTCCAATAAAAAAAACACAATCTTATCTTCTTCCCATGCGTGCGCCGCCTGCATCCTCGAGGCCCGACGGCCGACGCCGGTGCTCGCGTGTCCCGGCGCCTCGGTGCGTCCCCGTCGACCTCTTGAAGGTACTCCACAGAAAGCACTTCGCCCGGCTCGTCGTCATCGTCATCTTCTCTGCGCTCGCACTCCCGGCTGGTCTGTTCGCCGCTTCCGGCCGCCGCTCACCCGCTCTCGACACTCGTCCTTTTGTGTCGCATGCTATGCTTCAGCGTCCTCGCGGCAGAGTAGTTTGTGGCGAAGGTGGACGAAATGTCCGCCACACATTTGAAGCGAAAAGCTGTGGCGAGGGCTGGTTTTAGCGGTGGCGAGCCTAACTTCACTGCTCAACCAAACACCTACCTAAGCACTTGTGGCAAGCCTAACCTTAGTTGTGGCAATCTGTGACAGGCAACCAAACAGCCCCTGAAAAGGGAAAGCTAGATGGGAGGATCCGGCCGGCCGGCCGGGCGCAAGCGTGTCTGTGCACTGGGAGCTCTACGCTTTTAGCAGTACACGTCACTTGTTAACATTTCCCCTTTATTTTTATAAATTGTGCATCAACTAGGGGATGTTTAGATCTAAAAAAAAATTAGGATCTCATATCAATATCATCACGGCACTAAGAGCATGTTTAGTTCTAAAATCAAAAACTTTATATTTGTTATATCGAATCTTTAGACACATGCATGGAATATTAAATATAAATTAAAAAATAACTAATTACACAGTTTGCATGTAATTTGTGAGACAAATCTTTTAGCCTAATTAGTCTATGATTTGACACTAAAGTGTAACAGTAACACATGTGCTAATGACAGATTAATTAGGTTTAAAAAATTTGTCTTATGATTTACGGATAGATTCTGTAATTTGTTTTTTTTTTGTTAGTACCTAAACATCTCATGGAATATTCTACGTAACATTCTATGTGACATTCAAAAATTTTACACCAGAGAACTAAACATGACAATTTAAAGTATTAAAAATTAACTATAAAAACTAGATCTCAAGAGACTTGTTAATAGACCGACCTACATTTAACTATAAAAGGGACACTAATAGTTTTAATCTTTGACCAACTATTTTAAAAATCCTTATAGTTTCACAATATATAAATTACATATTATGATACTATTTCTATAATAAATCTAAACATATAAATATTATGATATGAAACTATATATATTTGTAAATTAATGGTCAAAGGTATACACATTTGACTTAGGACAATTCAAATGTGACACTTAATAAAAAACGGAAGGAGTAGTTCAACCAACAGATTTGAGGATATTAAATGTCTACTCCCTCCGTTCAGAAACGTATAAATTCGCGCAGTTTCATATGTTTAATATTTATAAAAAAATATATTAAACTATTTATGATATCAAATAAAGAATATCATCAGATTCATTACAAAATGTATTTTTTAACAAATAATTTAGAGTCATAAATATGAATAGTATTCACTAGAAATTGGTCAAATATAAACTTCTTTTGTTGCTACGCAATCTACAGTTACATGTTGCATGGAGAGAGGAAGTATATGCTAACAGCAATAAGTACTAATACATATTAGCCAACTAAGGGCACTTCCAATGGAGGCTCTATCATGGTTTCTATACTCATTAATTACTCTCTTATTATTATACTAGGTTCGTGCCCGTGCGTTGCTACGGGACAATTAAACTTTTATACTAAAGCACGCATAGATCACATGATAAGATAACAATATTATAAAACAAAATACCGACATTGTAGTGTTATTTAATCTAAAAAGTAAAGTTTGTGAAATTAACAGTCCAATTATACATGCGCCTTGCAACAAGAAAAAAAAATACTAAACATTGCTTTTATGTAAAGATTCTCCGATTGGATCTGAATCTTAGAAACTAAGAGAATATTCATGTGTGTTGGATCAAATTTTCTCATAACACGTCTTATGAATCAACTAAAGTTGCAAAAAGCAGATGTAGTAATCAACCTGATACAGGTTAACAAAGCTACATCACAGATGAGAACCAAATCAAGCGGTGGTCGGATAGTTCTTGGGTCATTGTCCTTGAGGCCAACATAGCCACGATCACTTTTCAAAAACATCATTTTATATTTTGAGAATCAAAATCATAATATAAAAAACCTTATAAAAATATCATATTGTGTTTTATCCTAGTCTTCCAAGGAACATGACTACTAAGTTCCAAACCAAACATTGTCCTGATCACATGGATGTTGATCATCGCCTATAGATGGCCAAAACATAAGAATATTAGTAATTTGCTAGAGATAGGGTCTCTGAATGCTCTTAACAACATAAAGAATATAATTCTTAAGAAAAGTGATCAATCAATAAATTCAAGCTCCTGCACAGAGGTCTTCATCCATTGAGTGCTGACAAATGCTAATAGGTACTAAGCAAGGTCTACTTAGTTTTCCATTACAATTCCTACACAAAAAGAGGGACAAAAAAACTTCATGAGTGCACCTAGAGGATATCTATGCTCCTGAAGAACTGGAAAAAATCATTAGTGAAGCTCGCAACCTCTTCTCCCGAAGAACCTGGAAAAAAATATATGTAGAGGTAACTAACCTAAACAGACCTCCATGTTGTAAGAATGGTACTCAGGTCACTGTCCAAGAGGAAGATTAGTCTGAAAGATCAATAAAAAGCGGAAATAAAATCATGATATTTGGCTCTGCATTCAGAAAAATAATTGCTGACAAGAATAGTTGCAGATGATTGCCATATCACAATTCTAAACCAGGCAAGTAATGAGAATATCAATTCATATTCATTGAAGGAGTTAGAAGGACATCTAATTAAATTAAGTGTCAGTTCTATTTTTTTAACAGTAAACCTAATCACAAAAACCATACTATCATGGTATTATTTTTGACATGACATAAACATGAAGCAATAATAAATTTCGTTTGTTATTTTGACCTAGTTAACTTCAGACAAAAATACACCTTATAGACAAAGCATGTGACTGCTGAGAACCAAATAAATATTAGGAGACATAATACATTAATACAAAATGGTACAGATACTACCAATAAATAATAAACCATATCCAAAAAATGGTACAGACATCATAGCATCCTGTCATAGACAATCTAACGGTAAAAAGATGTTTATTTCATAGTACTAAGCTCAAATCATTATAGAGATATTAAAAGTAGTCATGATTGTTACGATAATATTTTCTTTGGAACATATAAAACTAACATGGTTCCTCCAAATGTATTCGAGAAAAACAGAGAGTACTTACAATAGTTCAGATTATCGTACCATAATATTGTCTTTGGAACATATACACGGTGATTCCAATTTCTAAATCATAGCCATTTCCGAGTCACATTTTTTTTCCTAAAAAAGTTGAAAAAATGAGCCATCATCTGTCATAGCATCTTCACAGTGCACTTTTGATAAAGAGAAACCCAAGCATCACATAGCAAGCTTCATCAGAGACTTAGTAATTTTACCATAAGTGACACTGATTAGCCATTTCTAATAAAGATCAAAGAAATAGAATAGTAGTATGATCAGCCATACGTCCCAGCAAAGAAATTATCATCAATGTGGCACTAATTATTCTACAAAGGAAGTAAGATATATGATTAAGTATATAGGATATAAAAATAAATCAGGATACTAAGAGTTTCAAAAGCAGAAATACTCAATTCCCCATGGGAATATATGAATCGTGGCAGGTACTTGTAATATTCGAATGTCTGGCCATGTTCGCAATCTCCAATATTTACGCCTGTCATATCATTAACATAATATTGTTCCATAGAGCTATTCAGTGTCTCGTTCACTACCAAGTGATGACATAGGGCAATCAAATAATTGACATTACAAAAGAAACCATAACCATGAGCCAATAAGATTATATCCAGCTTGCAGTTTACCCCTGTACTACTTCAATTGCTTACAATGCAAACCCAACAATGTTTCGAATAGAGTTTGCTACCGGACTTCCTCCACAGAAAAATTTAGTAGAGATCCAAGACATGTTACGATAAATCATATAGATTTCAATCAACATCTATTAGTAAGTTGCATACTTAAAATTCAAATGATGAGCAACCGCATAACAACCCAGTTGAGCACGTCAACATCAATCAGAAAATACTAACCTTGTTGCTTGCTGGTTTGGTCTTGATCATACAAATTCTATAAAAATATTAGAAAATGCACTAAAATCGGCTTGGGCAGAAGTAGTCTTTTGCATTGCCAGAAACAATTATGAGCTCTCTCACCTTGATTGGGTGGTTCGCTAATCTAGTTGACACACAACACTGATTTTCTCTGAGTAATTTCGATAAGCACTGCGTAACTGATTTCTTAGTGAATAATCTTGATTGGAACTATTAATCTGAAATTAAAAATCAAACAATGCAGGGCGCAACTGAATGTGAACTTACCGACACAGTTGTGGTGCAAGAGTGGAAGCAAAACAAAGACGGTGATGACGAGTAGCACAAACTCCATCCTTGTCCACCACTGCTCGCCTAAAGTTTCAATCCCTGACATCATACAAATTTCAGAAAATTGCATGAATAAATAATTGGTGTTAGCACTACACGAATTTCCATTACATCAGTTGCCAATCTTTTTCCCCTTTCCATGTTTCAACAACAAGAAATTAATTTAAACTGAGAATTAATTGCTTATCATTCCAAGGATAAGACCTTGATGGAGTTGGTCAAAATCCTCCTATAGAGTTTGGGTGGTAGAACTGGGTTCACAATGAGTCTTCTTACAAACACTTTTCTTTTGCCATGAAGAATGCAATCTTGATTACTCACTACTTGCCAACACCTGAAAAATGCCAACCCAAATGGTAAGAAAAAGTATTACCTCAAGGAAGCACATAACTACATATGTTTGGGGTTTAGGGAGCTAATCCACAATGAAAAAGGTCTCACACAATGACCATCCTCTATTTAAATTGCTCCATTTTTAGCCTTTAGAAGGAAGAATATGAGTTAAAGATTTGATACACCTAGTGAACAAACCAAATTTTCTTATGAGTTTTAGGCCTCAACCATTTTCCTTGCAGTGTTTTCTTACAAACTGCCATCTCTAGTCTCTATAGACAAAAGGAAAATAATCATTCAAACAATAAGAAGATAAACATGAAGCTCAAAAAAAAGTGTCATTGTTCAGGTCATACTGTCTCCAAGAGTAAGTCATATATAAATATGAGTCAAAAGAATGGAAATCTGAGCTTACCTTGTGCTTTATGATTTTTGTTGCCTGTCCTATTCCTGCTTAAATAAGTTTACCCTTACCATTGTTTTGCTGCAAAAAAAACAACAAAGGGTGAATAGTATGGAACAAATAACAATAGAAATTTAGGATATTTAATATCAGAATGACTTATGATTATTACATTTATAAAGCAACATGGACTTGCATTGAATCTAATATTTGTACAAAAACGGAAAGGCCTCTCATGCACCATAATAAAATAAAATGACAGAAAATCGCTTGTACATATGAACTAATATTTTCCATCCTAGACTGAACATCACTCACTATTTGCAGACATGAGGTGCTCAAAAATTGATTATGTTTTCAGCAGATTATTTAGAACATAAAAGAACTTTTTGAGAGCAAAATAACAATCTGGCACAGAGCATATCACGATTTTGAGAAAACTGAAGAAATAAAATGATTCATGATTTCATAAGTCAGATCAATATTTGGTCGATTTTCCTCACCTTTTTAGTCTTTATGTAACAAAATAATTAGTTTTGTCTCTACAACATTATCCTGACTACAATAGTACACTCAAGTACTCAAGTTGTAATCTTCATATAACAAAAGCAAAAGAAGAGTACACTGGAGATATTTTTATAAAATTATGTACAACTTTTTTTGGCAAACTCTGCAGTTTCCAACTACACTGAAATTTGTATTGATTTACTCAATCAGTTTGAATATTCCATGAAAAAATACTGGAACAATCTAAAGCGATCTAATACACCATATATCGATCTTCTGCCTTTACAACCAAAGAAAACCAACTTGATCTACAATGCAAACTAACTCCTTACTGTTCAAAGATAGCACAAATTACTAAATAAAGCTCCTTTAAAAGAGAGTGATATGTATTTGACCCTTATGATGTGCAGATTATAATTTACTCCTTTCGTCCCGAAAAGACTGTAATCCTAGCATTCAAGTTCTATCCCATTTGCTAAGCACATTCATCCATCCGACATTAAAAAGAGGCTGCCGCACTCATTAAAATTAAAAAAAATCACCATATATCCATCTTCTGCCTTTATAGCCAAAGAAAACCAACTTGATCTATACTGTTCAAAGATAGCACAAATTCAAAATTCAAAATCTCTCAAAATATTCAACTAAAAAACAAGACTAATTAGTTCGTCACCCATTGAAATTCGGCCTAAAAAGCTCTCAAACAAACACAAATATGAAAGAGCTCTGAACATGTATAAATTCAGAACTGACAAAGCCTAGGGCCAAACACCTGACGAGATTTAGCACCTAATTACTCAACCTGAGAGAAAGGAAGGGGAAACATTCTGTTAATTACGTAAGCGAGCTCACAATCTCTTCCAGATTCCCGTGTTCCGACCACTCTCCTCACACGTTCGGCTGCCAGCACCACGTAGAGCACGACGATGACGAGCGGCTTACCATATGCACACAGAGAAGCAGCGGGGAGGAGGAGGAAGGGAGGTTACCATGGTGGGCGTGGCCGTGGATCGGTGGCGCGGGGTGAGGCGGCGATGGCTCAGCACCACTGAAGCGGAGCGAGGAATCGGGGACGGAGCAGCACTTCTTGCGCGCCTCCGCAGGCTCCATCTGCTGCACGGCGCCGTCCCTCGCCCGCTTCCCTGCGGAATCGGGGATACGGAGGCGGCGGCTAGGGTTGCGGCTTGCAGAGTCAGGGCCCGCCGAGGGGGGCAGCGCAAGCAGTCTTCAAATAGTCGAGGACGTCCGACGGCGGCTCCTTGCGACCCCGAGGAAGGAGCTCGACGCCTCTTGGGCAGCGGCTTGGGGGAGCGGCGTCCGACGCTGCTCGGTTCCGCGCGGCCGGCCGCGGGGCCGACGGCTTGGGGCCACGGACAGCGGCAGATCCGGAGGCCGATGGCTTGGGGCGCGGACTTCCGACGGCGGTGGATCATCGCGGACGAACGATGGGGCCTCCGAGCGGCGTCGAAGGGGATCGAGATGTTGCAGTGAACGCAGGGGCGCGGTCGCTCGTTGATTTGTTTCCTTTTAGGTGTTGGGAAGGGAGCGTTGGCCGGGTGTTGAGGGGTCGCCCGACCCGCAGGGACCGATGGCGTAGCCAAAAATTCCGCACGAAGGCGGTGTCTATCTTTCTCTCTTTTTATTTGTGATGAGAGATTTTGCTGATGTGACACTGTATTTATTGAAGAGAGAGTGCCAAAACTCAAAAAAACCAGCTCTATCTTAGAAACGACGTCTATGCTTCATCATGCTGTAGAAACGATATTGTGTCCGCGTTGGGGAATACGACTGTAGTTTCCATCGATGGAATCAGATCCTGTGCGCCTTCTTCCCGGCCAACGCCGCCAGCTTCCCTTCTCGTGCACGCTCTCGCCCAAGCAGGCTCTCTCCCCCGCGCGCTTTTTCTTGGCCGCCATCTCCTGCGTACGCTCGCGCCATCTTTCATAGAGGTGAGCTGCCGCCGTCGACATTTTTTTTTGCAGCAGTGTACTTCTTCAGCAACAATCCACTCACCCTTCCGCGCGCAAATCTTCTTCCCTCTCGTGTCGAGACCCATCGAGATCTCCCTCAGACCTCCAAGGCGAGGTGGCTCCAATTCAAGGTACTGCTAGACTAAACTAGTCTCCTCCCCAAAATTCTTTAATAAATCTTCCGTGACCAGATGGAAATTGATGTCTTCTTCTTCGATCCTACTAGTTTGTACTCTTTCTGTTACTAACATCTGTAGTCTATGATGGAGATGGCAGCATCGATCTTTCTGAAGATAGATCCACTATATGTCTTTTTCAGCCTGCTCAAGCGTGGAAATAATTTTAGTGCATCATTTCTATATGTTCTTTTGGACATGAGAGTTCATGTGAAGGAGGACAAACGGCTGATGGTCATCTAAAATTATGCCTAAATTTATTATTGTATTTTTTAAAACTTATCGACATTGACATTGCTACCTTCTCTAGTCTGAATATTGTCTTCAGTTAATTTACCAATAACATACATGTCAGTTATATTTTTTGCATGCAAGCGTTAAACTGAAGTGCATTCCATCACGCGGTGATCCACTTTTCTAATAGAGTGGCATCAAGAAAGGCTACGTGATATTTGGCACAGCTGATCCTTCCTTGTTTATATTGTAGAAGTGATTCAATAATTTTTTCTTTATGGTGCACTGAGAAAGATAGTTTCTAGTGGTGGAGTCTTGGAGCTATGGAAACTATGGTAGTTTTTAGTATTGGGAGTGCCCTGACAAAATAGCTCCATGTACGGAGTCCAAACAAAGACCAAAAGTCAGCTTGGGCTAGGAGCACACACATGGCTAAAATCCGTCGTCGAGTCTTTCCACGGCGGCAGGCGGACCACCCGCCGGCGTCCTAGTCGTATTTCGCCGTACAGCGCCCAGCCAGCCAGCCAGCCACCTGCGACCGGTGCGTGCTTTGCCTCGCGCTCGCTCAAATGGTTTTTCGTTTTCTCTGCGCCGTCTTTTTCTTTTCCCTCGTCGGCGGACGGTGACGACGATGACTTTCAATTTCGGCGAGTACTACTAGCAATCCAGTTTGGTGTTTTTTTTTTTTTTGACAATGAATACAGCTGTTGGCTGCCGTCTCGTCGTCGCCGTCGCGTGGTCAGCGTGGTCGTTTCGATGGGATCTAGGAGGGTAGCACTGCCATACCGTGATGGTGACGGTGACGCGGTGTAATTAGTGAAAGAGGTAGCGCGCGGGCAGGTGCTTGCTTTGTGAATTTTTTTATTAATAACCCATTAAATAAAAAATTTCATAATAACACTGTGTTTTTTTTTTGGCAAAACTAATCCTTTTGCCGCGCCGTCCCCAATGGCGCGGCAAAAGCGTTAGCCGTGCCATGCATGGCGGCGCGGCAAAATCGCCACCGTGGCACCGCCCGGCCACGCAGGCCCTGGTGGGCCCCCTCTCGTCAGTTTGCCGCGCCAGGCGGGCTGGCGTGGCTAGTGCGTTGCGCGCGCCAGGCGGGTCTGGCCGCGTTCAACTTCTTTGTCTCGCCAGGCGCGGGTGGGGCGGCAAAGCCGATCTAGATCTGGCGCCGCGCCCGCCTTCCTCCTCCTCCTCTGTCTCCTCGCCCGCACCGCCGCCGCGCTGTTGCCGCCGCGCCACCGCTCCGCCACGCCGCCGCTCTGCCTCGCCGCGCCTCGCCGCCGGCCGTGTCCCCGCCCCGCCCCGCCGCCTCGGACGAGGCAGGGCCGCCCCGGACCGGCGCCACCCTCTCCACCACCCTCCACGACCCTCTCCACCACCCTCCACGACCGGAAGGTAAACTTTTTTTCTTTTTTGTTTTCATTTGTAGTTTAGGTTAGTTTTTTAGTTAGTTAGTTAGTTAAACTATTGACTAGGTTAGTTTTGGTTAGTTTAGTTTATGTTGGTTGGTTAGTTAGTTAGTTAGTTAGTTAGTTAGGTTAGTTTAGTTTAGGTTAGTTTAGTTAGTTACTAAGTAAGTAAGTTAGTTATTTCGTTGGGTTAGTGGGTTAGCTTAGGTTAGGTTAGTTAGTTTGTTAGTTAGTTAGGATATTTAGTTAGTTACTTAGTTAAGGTTGGGTTAGGTTAGGTTACGTTAGTTAGGTTAACATGGTTAGTTAGGTTAGTGAAGCCAAGAACTTAGTAAGTAGTTACGCCATTCTTTACTTTTGAGAAGACAATCACTTGACCTTAGTTCCACTATTGACTTTGTAGATGGACACTGTATTCAGATTGTTTTATGGAGGCACAGTTAGTAAACAAGATGGGTTGTTTGATGATAACATGGAACAAGAACTCGAAGAAGTATTTGATGAGCGTCCTCCTTTTACGGAGCTTATGTTGCGTCTGAAGGAGAAGTTCGATGGTGATTTCTCGTTGAAAGGGAGATTTGACAGTAGCAAGATTAGGGCGAACTATGCGTTGATGCCCTTGCGCAACCAGGCTGACTGGGCAAAATACCAGACGATCGTTATGACATCCAATTCGACCATGGCTGAGATCGTGGTAGAGGATGGTTGGAGGAAGCAGGCAGAGGCGTCCAATGATGGCAACGAAGGTGAAGCACAGGAGGTAGGGGATGATGACGATGCAGCTCCGATGACTATGGACGTTGATGGTCACCCCACGCAGGAGACGGTGTATCCATCTGAAAATGTCCACGCTGACGTCGGTCAAATAAACAATGATTTTGATGTGGCCGACCTAGAGCGGCAGGAGCAGGAGGACCAGGAGGCACAATTGTTTGATGAAAACTATGATTCTGATGATGATGATTCAGATTATGACGAAGAAGAGGACAGTTATATTTGTGCTATGCCTGACCCGGTTCGTGGTATTCCACAACCGGTTCGTGCTATGCCACAACCGGTTCCTCAGAATATGCATCCTCCAGGGAGACTAGTCACTGATATACCAGAGGATCATACAATTTTGATGCGTGGCGGCGTTTGAGCGAAGCGAGGTATTATGTCGCGCCCGATCCTTTGACTGAGACAGAGTTGCAGCAATTGAGATCGGTTAACATGCAGTTTAGAGGCGTTCCAAGTTATAGGGATGTCAGTATGGTGGACCAGGCAGTTTGTGATACTGGATTGAATCTGGCAAGCAAACACTGCATAACCATACAGATTGGATTCTTCAGAAGGGTATGATTTTCAACACTATGACTGAGCTGAAGCTTTTCCTTGACAACTATGCTGTGCATCATCATCGACCGTACACGGTCAGCCATTCTGATATTAGTTTGAGGTACCACGTCAAGTGTTTGAGTCTTGGTTGTCCGTGGAGGCTGAATGCTCGCAAGAGAACTGATGGCAAGTGGAGGATCAGTAAAGTAGTACAACCGCATACCTGTTTTACAAATAAGGGACAAGAAAAACATCCTCAATTGACGACAAGATACCTTGCACGACGCATTTTGGCATTTGTTGATGATGACGCCGACGTATCTGTTTCACAATTGCTTATCTCCATATTTGGATTCACAGGCTATAAGGTGACTTATGGAAAGGCGTGGCGTGCGAAGCAGATCGTCCTTGCAATTCGTTGGGGTGGTTGGGATGAAGCGTACAACAGAATTCCTCGGATTTTGTTGCAATGGCATACTATAACCCTGACCTTAAATGGTTTCCACACACCAATGGGCTAGTATATAGACCGCAACACCGGCAAGGTTACACATGTGCTTCAGCGTGTATTTTGGTCTTTTGCACAAACAGAGCATGCGTATCAGTACTGTCGTCCAGTCATACTTGTGGACGGTACTTTCTTGACGGAGCGTACAAGGGTGTGTTGATGATGGCGGCGGGCTGTTGATCCCGAGGACCAGATAGTTCCAATTGCTTTCGCCTTGGCTGAGGGGGAGAACGTTGAGTCTTGGTCTTGGTTCATGGCCCTGCTACGGATACAAGTGTTAGGGCCTTCTCGGACAATATGTTTGATTTCGGACCATCATGTTGGGTTGCTTCGTGCCGCAGAGGAGGAGATAGAGGGTTTGTCCTCCTCTAGTGCACAGATGGTGCATGCGTCACTTTGCCGCCAATTTTCTGGCGTCGGCAGAGAAAAAAGGAGGTTTGTGCCAAGGTGAAAGAGCTATGTTGTGTTAAAACTGAGCACAAATTCAAGAAAGAAACAATGGAAGAGTTGGACAAAATGTTAAACAGTGCTGCCAGGGCCTGGATCGAGAGACAGATGGAACACAAGGAGAAGTAGGCGTCTGCTTACGATGAGGGCGGTTTCTGGTTCGGCATAATGACCACCAACTCATCGGAGTCTTTCAACAAGGTATTCACCGGTGTTAGAGCCTTGCCCGTTTCTGGAATCGTTGAGTACTCGTTTCACAAGACCAACGAGTATTTTGTGAAAAGGTGGTCCATTGCTCAAGACAACCTACAACGGATGGGTGAATTTGGAAAGGCGGGAAAGGAGCACATTCAGGAAAATGAGATCTGGGCAACGCAGCTAACTTGTGAGGCTTATGGACCAACCAGACAAATCTATAATGTTCGAGCAAAGGGTGGAACTACCATGGGCGGGGAACGCTATGGTGGTCGCAACTATCAGATCGATCTTGAAAGAGTGGAATGCAGTTGTAACGTGCCGCAGATAATGCATGCCCCTTGCTCTCACATGATTGCGTCTTGTAGAGCGCGCGGATATAACTACAAGGCCGTACCATATATGTCGAGTACTATCGCCGGAGCAACACCGTCGCAATATGGCAGAGCAGCTTCGAGCCTTACCTTGATCCCACTCAATGGCCTCCATACTTGGGTAGAGACTTCATGCCTGATCCTGAGCTGCTGAAGTGAAGTTAGGTAAGGGTAGGAGGAGGAAGAAGAGACTAAAGGGTGACATGGACAATATGGATAGGTATGGCGGGGGGGACTTTGACCAGACACCGAGCACGAACCTATGCTCTGTTTGCCACATGCCAGGGCATAATGCAGCCTTCCATCGTAGACAAACACAACAGGTGTACATATGTCTTCATTTGTTTTAATGCTTATTATTTTTATCTTCATTATATTAATTATTTGAATGCTTTTGCTATTATTGTACATATGTCTTTCATTGTTTTAATGCTTTATTATTTTTGACGCTGTTGTACTAACCTGTTACCATGTTTTGTTTAAACAGGATGGCGAACGACACCACCCTACACAGCTAGTGCAGGCTACATGGCCCTCGGCCATAGCTCGTACTACGCTGGAGGGTCCTCCTCCAGAGGTGCCTGGACGACACGACGTGGCAGGTACCTCGTGCTTACGACTACCCTAGTGGCTACTACACCGGCCCTGGCTGGCAGCCTTGGCCAGAGCAGGCGCAACACAGGAGCTGGGGTACTCACAGCTAGGTGGAGCTCCACTACCTACTCAGGAGGACGTGCAGGTACATAAGTTGACCGCTATACATTTAAGTTCGTCAGATATATTAAGTTGTTTGCAACATTTATTTTGAATGTGCAGGACCTAGTCAGACGCGAGGGGTCACCACGCGGGCAGCCACGCGCACGAGACCGCACGGACGTCACGTTCACGCCGAACATGGACCTGTCGCAGCCGAAGCGTCGGAGGCGGCCTCGTCAGCCATACACACCTAGCTAGGCTAGTGTTGTTAGACTATATGGATAGGTGATGTATTTGTTAGATAACTTGTTTGAGAACCCTATTATGTACTTCGTGGGAGCCTGAGCGACTTTGTTTTTTTATGACCGCTATTACGTTTTCGTTTATTCAAATTGTGTCAATGTTTGGTCCTTATTATTGCGTTTGCGGAAAAAGACAGGAACGGAAAAAACGGAAAAAACACACATTCGATCAAACAGAGACAACACATTAGAACAAAGATCGATCGGGAACTCGATCGTCGGCGGGAAAAACTTGGGGCTTTGCCTGCTGCAAAACTCCTGAGGCTTTGCCGCGCCAACCCTGGGGGCGCGGCTGACGCTTTTGCCGCGCCAGGAGGGTTGGCGCGGCAAATGCATTAGCCGCGCCATGCCGCCTGGCGCGACAAAAGCGTCAGCCGCGCCCCAAGGTTGGCGCGGCAAAAAGCTGGCATCTTGTTGCACAACTTTTTCAGTGTCGTGTCTGTCCTCATAAGTGCTCTGCAGTTTTGATTCCCATAGACTTTTCAGTGTATAGGATTTTCAGTGTATAGGCTTTTCAGTGATTAGATTTTTCAGCGAATAGCCTTTTCAGTTGCAATAACTACACACTCACAATGGCAGCTGAGATAATTCACAAGTTCAAAACTAGGGCTCCGCCCTATAAACCCATCAGCGCCTTGCATATTCAACAACTTAGCAGAGCTTGCGAGGTCGTAGTAGAGATGTCTGGAGGTTCGTCCAAAAGGCGGGAGAGGGAAAGGTGGGAGAAGGGACCTCCATTGTGTGGGAGGGATCTCTTGGTCCTGATTTCTTCTTAGAGGCACTATATGATTTCCCGTTGAGAGCAAAATGGATTTCAGCCGGGGACCGTCCTCTTAGGGGATATGAAAACCGTTTAGAGGACTGGCCAAAATGCCGCCATGGTGAGGACTGTTTGGTGCAGATGCTCCACGACGACCTGGAGGCAAGCCGACGTTTCTTCAAATGCCCGCGAGGATGGGTAACTTTATTTAATTGTTGTTGCTATGCCTCTCATGTTTGCTAATACTTAGTCATTTTGTGAATGGCAGTCTTCTATTTCCGAAGAAAACTGCGGCTTCACCAGATGGGTGGATATCCTCATCCAATATGGCCGCATCAGGAATACATCTATTATCTGCAGCGTCATATCGACGATCTTGAAAAGAGAAGTTAAAAGATCATGCTCAAGGACTATGATGATGACGGACAGCGATGTCAGGCGGTTCAGATGAAGCAATACCTTGATCCATATTGCAACTGCCCGCATCACAAGAACAGGGGGCCTCCACCGCCGCCCCACCACCCGCCACCACCACCACCACCCGCAATGGGAGGCTATTACGGAGAAGGGTCTACTCAGTTTGCTATGTGGGACGGCTTCTAGACTACTTAGATCACTATGTGCGTGTTGTGTTGTGCCAATCAATTACTTAAGGCATGTTAGGATTAGTCTAGGACCTTTTAACCAAGTTACGGTAAAAGGTCCTCACATGCCATGTACTAGTTGGTGGTTCGTGTAATGGTTTGCTCTATTCTATTTCTCGTACTTTATCCACCAAAAAATCAATGACACATGAACTACCGCAAACAATACAACAACATATAATAAGCCGAACAAAGTGCAGTTCAAGACTACATAATCGAGGATCCGAAATAAACGGTACACGGAAGTACAAACCAAAGAGTACAATACACTAACAAGTCCACCAAATGACAACAATGTTCATTACTCAATAATGACTACTGAACCTGTAACACCCTAAATTTTTCTTTAGTTCAAAATAGAATAATATGATTTATTTAAATTTATTGTGGCATTATAACATAGGCAAAATAAATAAATGTTGGGGAAATAAAATTTATCCTAGTTTAGTAACAAGTTGATGCACATACATGCTGCTGCATTCTTTTGTTTGAGTGAAGTTCAAATTTGAAAACTGGAATTCAAAATTTGATTTGGAAAGGTTTTGGAAAAACATTTGCAAATAAAAGAAAAGGGCAAAACATATTTCCTTCCCTCCCTTCTCCAATCTGGCCCGCAGGCCTTTATCCTTTCCCCTCTGCCGGCCTGCTCTTTCCCGCTCCCGGCCCAACCGAGCGCGCCTCAGCCCAGCTCGCCAGCCGCCGCGCTGCCGCCTCCGCGCTCTCCTTCCGCGCGGCCCAAGCCAGCACACCGGCCCAACCGCGCAGCGCCGCAGCGCCCCGCCGCGCGCCGTCTCGCTGACAGGTGGGGCCCCCCTGTCGGAGTCATCCCCAACCTCCGCCCGGAGACTCGCTGCAAGCCGCCGCTCCTCCGCGTCCGATTTCTACGGCGCCTGGAGCTTATCCGGGCGTGCTCGGGCCCTATAAGAGCCCGCACCCAAAGCCGCCGTTCCCTTTCCCATCTTCAAGTTACCAACGCCACCGCACCGAGCTCCGCGCCGACGAAACCCTAGCCGCCGCCGCCGAGCTCCTCTCTGTGATTCGACGTGTCGCCGTCGGATTCAATCTTATCCCGAGCTTCGCCAAGCCGTAGGATGCCGCGGCGAGTTCTAATTTCTCTCTGGTCATCTCCAGTCGCCTATCGACCTCACCGTCTTTTGCAGTTCTCCCGGCCGCCAAAACTCGTCGTGCGCCCCCCTCGACTCGTCCCGACCTTCGTTTTGTGCCTAGGTGAATTCGCCATCTTGCTCTCACTCTCCTGGTCTTGTTTCTGTTGCGTTTGATGCACAGAATCGCCGAGCTGGCCAACTCCGGCAGGGTTTCCGCCGCCGTGGCCATGAAGCCGCCGCGCCGTCACTGAACAAGACGGCGGCGCCGCCCGAACCCTCCCCAGATTTAATCCGGACCGTCCAAATCCGATCGGACGGCCCTCAGTGGCCGATACCCCTTCGCCGGCAGATTTGCAAAAGAGCCCCTCAGTTTCCATCTAATTAACCCGCGGTCCCTGCCGACGCGGTTAAATCCGAATTTCCGATTTATTTTATTTCAAAAATAGTTTGATCTATTTACAGAACTGCCACTGCACCATTTTATCCATAACTTGCTCATTTTAACTCCGGTTTGATCCATTCAAATTGCGTTAGTTTCGTAATCTCATGCTCTACGCAGTAGTACCACTGTAGATTAGATTTGCAAAAGTTTTATTTCACGTTTAAGTCAGTCTCGTTTAGGCCTTTTATAATCTTGTTTAGGCCGTAACTTCCGCGTTTTAAAACCGATTTCAGTGATCCAAACGTCTATGTGATCGTAGCGACGTATAGATCTATTTTATAACTTTATTTATTTATTCAAATCTGTTGGTGGTACGTGTTCTAATGTTAGACCTGTTTGCAATGCATGTGTGTGCGTGGATGCTTGTATGTTGCGTTGTATTCGAGTTCAGACGGTGAGCAGTACGTGGGTGACAAGATCAGATCTACTACGACCAGCAGGAGGATCAGAACCAGGAATACGCGAACCAAGGCAAGTATACATGGGATCATCCTTGTTACCTACGCACTATAACCTATAAATCATGTGCATGTGTCAAATGATAACCATAGGTTTTATCTAGAGATTCACCTGTTCCTTGATACCGTGGGATAAATGTGGCATTTGGGTAGATCTGCTAGTGCTGTAAACCTATAACTATGATCTAATTAAATAATTAATGATATGCGCAACGTCTGTTCTTATCTTGCTCTTGGTAATGTGGACCCGGGCGTGGAGTCATCGTGCTCTTGGCCCCCTT
Source organism: Coix lacryma-jobi var. lacryma-jobi (assembly GCA_009763385.1). Classification (NCBI taxonomy): domain Eukaryota; kingdom Viridiplantae; phylum Streptophyta; class Magnoliopsida; order Poales; family Poaceae; genus Coix; species Coix lacryma-jobi. The sequence goes on from CM019829.1 coordinate 96,935,819, forward strand.
AAATGATCTTCTGCGGGCAAAAGCTGGGACATACAGTACAACCGTGAGGGCTACATGGCTCTGGTTTTAGTTGGTTCGAGGACCTCTCCTCGCTTGATGGTGGTTACCCGAAAGGGCACAAAAGGGGCTCGCCGACTCGGGTATAGGACAGCCTCTGGTCTCATGTGTATAGCCGGAAGGAATGTGCCATCGGAAAGGGGTTCCTATATCTGCTTGCCGATTGGAAACCTAGTGGCCACTATCTTGTTAGGGGAACTTCGAAAGACTTCATAGTGTACCCTGCCGCACTTCCTTGGAAGAGGTGATATGGGATTTTGCAACCCCTGGCACATGGGGATCACGGCTCACGGGTAAAGTTGTACAAACTCTGCAGAGTAATAAAACTGATATATCAGCCGTGCTCACGGTCACGAGCGGCTCGGAAAACTTGCAGGTTAACCATTTAAACGAAATTTACTTTTGTTCACGTTACCATCATATTTATGTTTTCGGACGATGTTGCCATATATTAATTATTATTCATGTGGATCAATTGGGTTTGCAAGCACAACTTAATGATTAATTAATGCTAAAATCTTGACCGAACTAAAGGTGCTAATCGCATTAAACCCGTGTCAAGCCTTTTGAGCTGCATAACCCCATGATGCTTGCTGAGTACGAGATGTACTTACGCTTGTTATATTTTCTTCTTTTTGATAAAATCCCGATGGGTAACAGATGGATATGAGTATGAGCAAGATAAGTTTCCAGAGGATTTCTAGTCTTGTGGACCACCAGTCGACGTCCCTGTGGAGTGGAGCTTCGTCGAGAGATATTTATCTTCCGCTGGTTTATGTTTAGTTTTATTTGATGAGTTGTAATAAATACGCTATGTAATAAGCACAGTGATGATGCCTTTCTTTGTAATTTGTCCCTTATGTGTGCGAACTGTTTCCTGGGCGCACATAAGTTTATACATTCAATTTTGTTCTTAAATTGGGTGTGACAAAACCTACCACACTACTGAGTGCAACGAGGCCATTTTCCCTTCCTCACAGCATCCGGATCCTGCTCCATGGCAGCCTTGGCACGGCGCACACGCTCAAGCCTCTTCCCTCCTCCCCCCCCTACGCTTAGCTGCATCCCTCATTCTTGCCTCTTCCTCATGCTGCTTTTGTGCTGCTCTTCTTTGCGTCTCTTCTCCAAAACCTCCTTGTCCTCCGCAGCCCACTTTTCATCCTCTCTACGTGCTCCTTGTCCTCCGGCTTCATCTCAGTGTCGATCCACTGCTCGAAGTCACATAGTGGTGGAGGCTCCTGCAAAATACGACTAAATCAATTAGGTAATAAAATATAAATGATTTTTCATTCATGTATAGAACAAGCCATCAGCTTCTCACCATCAGTCCAATACGGATCTGTTTAGGTGTAGGGTCAAAGGCATAATTCTCACACATCCAATACCTCTGACCGTATTGTGCTCCTCATCAGATATTGCGACCTTACAATCATCGCCGCAGTAGCACATGGGCACCGGAACACCGCTAGGCAATGGCAAACGGGCATAGGCATTGCCCGTGAGAGGCTGCCTACAATCATCAACGCAATAACAAATGAACATAACACAAAATTACTTCATTAAAACAGACAAATAAATCAACAATGTACCGATCTTACCTTGCCTTACTAGCTTTGCCACGCCGCGGCATCCTAAAATAAAAAATATGTCAACGCTACACATACATTCATGATTAATTATAAATCTACATAATGACGTAACAAATATACACAAAAAATTGTACACAAATTGAACAAAATATTAAGCAAAACAGATATAAAAAGTCTAATACATGAACAAATCCATCATTAATTAACAACTAACGTCACGACAGTATCAAAATAAATATTGTCTACAACCCTAACTTACAAAAATATGGTTCAATCCTACATTGCAAATATGGATAAAGAACAATAATATGGATCAAAATACCTCTTGTAGACAAGTTTGATTGAGGGAGGGAGATGAAGAGAGGAGGAATGAATGGAAATGAAAATGGAATGGATTGGATTGAATTGGTTTGGGAGAAGAGAGGAATGAGGAGGAGCCTGCTGCTCGGCACGGCGGCCAGATCTAGATCAGCTTTGCCGCGCCACCCCGCCTGGCGCGGCAAATCCGTTGAACGCGCCAGCCCGCCTGGCGCGGCAAACGCACTAGCCGCGCCAGCCCACCTGGCGCGGCAAACTGACGAGAGGGGCCCACCAAGGCCTGCGTGGCCGGGCGGTGCCACGGTGGCGATTTTGCCGCGCCGCCATGCATGACGCGGCTAACGCTTTTGCCGCGCCATTGGGGACGGCGCGGCAAAAGGGTTAGTTTTGCAAAAAAAAAATAGACAGTGTTATTTATGAAATTTTTTATTTAATTGGGTTATTAATAAAAAAAATTCGCTTTGGTTAGCGGTTGCGTGGTGCGATCAAAGCCCATGCATAGTGTGATGGCTGTTCGCGGTTTGTGGTTATGGACTTGTTGCCGTAGAATTAAAGAGCTGGACGACTCTCTTTTTTTTTTGGCAGATGTTGTGACGCGCCTGCGCCTATCACAGTGGCGGACCTAGAATTTTACACAGGGTATGCTGAATAATTTTTTTTATGTAAGTCGATAAAATCATATTTCGATTTAGTAAAATCACGTGTGTTAAATAACATAGTAAGCTTTAAATTCAAAGATTAAGCTAAAGACTACGACAAAAATAATATAAATAGTTTAAATAAAATATAAATAGTTCGAAATATAACCAAAAAATTAAAGGAGGATGGAGTATATTATTATTTGTATTTAATTTAGAGGAGACAAGAAAATGAAATTTTAAAACGATATCTATATTGCTGTTAATAAGTTATAATAAAATAATATCAAAATTATATCATATATATAGTTATTAATACTGAGAGACGATAATAATATAAAAATTAAAATTAAAAGCTACTCTTAAACAGTGAAAATGGAAAAATAAGAATAAAAAACTACTCGCAAAGTGGAAAAAGGAAAAATAAAAACAAGAAAATACATCACCTAAGAATAGAACTTGCGATCTACTGCTAAGAATGCAAAGGGCTTTCCATTGCAGTAAAAACATGTTAGTTGAGTATAAGTGCAACTTCTTTTATCTAAAGGAAAAGTATAACTAAGTGTTAACTACATCACCTGGCCACAGGGTATGCCGTGGACCACCTGGCATACCCTGGGTCCGCCCTTGGCCTATCAGTAAGTATTATAAGTCATGAAGAGCTGGCAAAAATCTAATGTGGGAGAAAGGAAAAGCAGGAGAGAAGAAAACTGGCGACTTCCAAACGTCGGTAAAAAGCGGTGAAATGCACTACAGTTGCTGCCCATGCACTCCAGTTCTTCCACGTTGTAGCTAAGCATTAAAGTTTGGTGGGCCCACTGCTACTGCTTGGTAGCTTCTGTGACCTGGAGCTTCTGAGCGGTGTATCGATTAGCCTTGCTCCTTTTGTTTTCACTGTAAATAATTAATTAGCTCTACTTTTTTACATCAGAGTATAGCTCTGTTTTTCGTTTTGTGTTCTAATGTCTTTTGCGAGTTTCATCGAGAAAACGAGTCTTTTATTTACTTTGCTTTTCTCGACGTGTGTTTGGTTCTGTGATTTTTGTTGGATGGGTTAGATCGATCCCTGATTTTTTTGAAATAGAGTGAATTCATTTCTCGTTTAGCTGTAGGGGATTAGGTCGATCCCTGTCACTTGGTTCATTTCAAGGTGGAAGGACATGTCTTACAACCTTTGTTAGAATTTTAGATGGGCTTGACCCAATAATAAATTCTGAAATTCCTAAATAAATCTCAAACCCCATTCATATGTGCAAAGAGGGGAAGTGGAACTCTTTAGTCCCATCTTGCTAGTTGAAGAGGACTACCTCAAGTCTAGTGTGAGAATGAGAAAGAGAAGTCCACACGCGCGTGCGCTCGCTCGCCTTGCTCGTCGTGGCGTGGCGTGGCGACTTGCGTGGCACCTGCGTGAATGGTCTGCCGAAATCCGGCTCCTCGCCTTGCGGGAGCGCGGTCTTCTTTTGCAGTTTTAGTTTTTGGGTTTCTTGGCCTTCAAGTTTGCAGAGTCCTAAACGGTTACGACTTAAGAGTCTAACCGATTTAGATCGTGATCTCGACACGAGGTCGGTTCAACAGGGCTATATAAGCAACCTATTGTCGGGGGACCGCAAAAGGGGTACCCCCAATCAACACAAAACAAATAGGTTAAACCTAGAACACCAATTAATAACCCAGCTAGACTAATCTTCCAAAGAGCCGACCCCTCGAGGCTTGCAACGCTGGCCCACCGCCAGAAAGCGTGGGGCTCGCCAAAGCCTACCGTCCGCCTCCTGGTAGCCTACCCCTCGAGCCTCGGCGCGTAGGCCACAAACCCGCTACAGCCGTGCACCGCTCCTCGGAACCCTGCGCGGGGACCTCGAGCCTCTCCAGCACGATAGCCTATCCCTCGGGCTCATTACATCCCAGGCCTCGAGCTGGATCCAACCTCCACTCACCCGAGTCCCTCAGCGCCAGAGCTCGGGCGAGCGCTCCACTACCCTTCGAAGCCCCCCTCGAAGAGGAAGCTTCCCGCTCCCCAGCTCTGACGACCGTACCAACCCCACGCAGCGCATTTAATGCCTTCACCTACTCCGGTCACATCCTCTGGCACACGATACGTGTCACAGTGAGCCAGAGTCAGGGTCAAACCTCGTTTTCACCATAGGCATAGTCAAAGGGGACGTACAACACTGTTAAGCCATACCCCATGCTGTTGCATGTCCAACCACGTCTCGAGGCCCGGATACCTGCTGCTCATCGGGTTTCCCGGGGCTTGCCCATACCTGCGAGGACTCGAGCCCCCCCGTAGGCGCCACCTCGAGGCGCGGCTCTGAGGCCGTCGAGCCCCGGCTACTTTCATGCTATTGGAGGACAGGTACCCCAAGACTCGGAGGGACCCAGCCACGTCAGTACGTGCCGGAATGGACGCTGCACGGCCTCACGTCGCCACGCCTCCACGTCCGCGCCCGGGAGGGAGGCCATGCTTCAAGGACGCTTCAACAGCAACCCCCACGTCGGCTCCAGTGGCATTAACAAGACGGGATTCCTACTCTCCGCCGTATTGGGCATTGTACATCCCGACTCTGTATCACACCTATGTAACCCTGGCCTCCTCTTGCTCTATAAAAGGGGACACCAGGGACCTTCACTCATCCGGTTACACAGACACGCTAGACCACGCGTACGCACAAGTCCACACTACACACATACGAGTCCGGACTCCGGTCCACGCTCGTTGAGCTTGTATTGCCCCTGTACAAGCACTTAGGTGCAAGTAATACAAGAACCTCCTCCCCCCGCTGGACGTAGGGCCTTCCTTGCCCGAACCAGGATAAATCCTTGTGTCATCTCGCATCACCATCCAGGAAGAGAGCACGCGATCATATACTAGTTGGTGTCGTACCCCGGGTCGAAGCACTGACAGTTGGCGCGCCAGGTAGGGGCTTCGCGTGTCGGAGTCGATTTCTCACTGTTTTTCTGGATGGCTTCTCCCCCTCCTCCGTTCTCTGCTGGTGCCGTCGTCTGGTTCGGGAGCCTCGAGTTCCTGGCCACCGGCAGCGGCAACGAGCTGACTTTGCTCTCCAACGAAGAGCCCGAGCGGAGGGCGTGTCACGCCACCCCGCGCGGGGCGTGGCGCGTCGCCCGCACCACCACGCGTCGCCACCTCGTGAGCGGCGCCGTCGTCATCATCGCCGCCAAGGCACAGGCGGTGCCCGCGGCGTACACCCACTTCCCCGCGGCCGGCGCAGAGCCCCGAGGGGAAACCTGCCCGGCGCGCTGCCGAAAACTTCCAGGGTCGCGCGCGACTCCCCCAGCGAGTTCGCGTTCGTCATGCGCACGGACCGGGAGCCTGGCCAGAGGCCCCCGAGCCGTGCTCGGTCGACACCACCTGGCCTCCGCCGCACGGGTGTACCGCGCTCGACGCCAGCGGCCCCCGTTCGGCCCAACAACTCCACAGCTTCTTCGCCCACCACCCTACGAGCGACATCAGGGCCGGGCGGCGAAAGAGCGGGAGGAACGTCCGGGCGTGCTCCTACGAGCCACCACCAACCTGGAGGTCGTCTACCCCCGCACGTCGACCGCGGCTTCTCACGAGTCGTCGAGCCACCCCGGCCAGCCACCATCGGAGAGTGGTACTGCGAGCTGCAGTCCCAGCATGAGCCAGGGCAGCGCGACTTCGACACTCCGACTCCGACGAGTACGACTACCACGACCCTGACCTCTGGGATCCCACCAGGGAGTGCTTCCCCTCGAGGGGGTCGTGAGCGACACTGAGGACACGACGACGAGAATAGGCCGGCGCTCAACCTCGAAGAGCCTGGAGACGTGGCTGCGGCAGGCGGATCACGCGTTCAAGGGAGGAACGAACCCCGGCACCGGCTCACCATCTCGGGCACAGCGACGACCGGACGCGCAGCTCGCACAGCTACGGGAGGCCATCGCCAAGGCTGAGGAGGATCGACAACGCCTGCTGCAGCTCGAGAAAACCCTAGTGCAGGAACAACCCTGCCTCGAGGCACCGGTGCTCGGGGGCTGCGCTCGAGAAGTCCACCGGCAGATCCTCGAGGACGGGGCACCAGCACGCCCCGAGGTGCGTTTCCCGCGAGCCGGACAGAACGTGGTGGCGGCCGCAATGCTGCTCCGCGATCTACCCGCCGTCTCAACCCTGACACCAGGCGCATGCTCGGGGAAATGAAGAACCTCCTCGAGACAGCCGCTGTGTAGCAGGCCGAGAGCTCCGCCTCGCGACGGCGCGGAGCGGCCTCGGGGAAGCCAGCAGACGCGCCCCGCAACGAGCGGGAGATGTCCGTCCACCACCGACGCCCCTCCCTCGCCAGGCCAGTCCGGGAACGGATCGTCGACAACAGGCCACCTCAAGACGCCAATGACGCCCGCAACGACATCAACCGCCGGCGGAAGGACAAAGGGGCCGAGGAGCGTGGCTATAACGCCATCGAGGAGGGCGTTACGACAGCGACGAGGACCGGCAAGCCCTCGAGCCCCCGGGCCCCAGGGTCTTCAGCCAGGCCATCCGCAGCTCAACCCTCCCCGACCGCTTCCAACCACCGACCAACATCGTGAAGTATGACGGGGAGGTCGAGCCCAAGCTCTGGCTCTCCGACTTCCGCCTAGGCTGCCAACTGGGCGGAGCGAAGAGCGACGACCGCGTGATCATACGCCAGCTCCCACTCTACCTCTCGGACACCCCGCCCGCCGGTGGCTCGAGGGGCTCCCGCCGGATCGGATCCATGACTGGGCCGACCTAGTCAGGGTCTTCGACGGGAATTTCAAAGTGACTTGCGTACGCCCAGGCAACCCCTGGGATCTACGGCGTTGCAGGCTGGCAGCGGACGAGCCCCTTCGCGACTTCGCTCGACGGTTCTCGAAGCAGCGCCTCGAGCTCCCCCACGTGCCCGATGAGGATGTCATCTCAGCGTTCCTCGCGGGCACGACATGCCAAGAGCTAGTTCACGAGCTAGGGCGCTACCGTCCCGGGACAGTCGAGGACCTGATGGATCGTGTCACCAGCTTTGCCTCAGGCGATGAGGCAGTGGGGCCTTCTTCTTCGGCCCGCTCCACCGACAAAGGCAAGGCGGTGACCGCGCCGGAGGGCTCAAGCAAGGGCAACGACGTCAGGAACCGCAGCAACAACAACAACAAAAAGAAGAAAAACAAAAGCAAAGGTCAGAAGGCAAAGCGCGACGTCGATGACGACGATGACGAAGAAGTACTCGTGGGCGCCCTCGACCATAAGAAGCCTCGAGGCCCACCTGACGGGGCTGTCTTCGACCAAATGATTGAGGACCCCTGCCCTTATCACAAGGGCCCCGTGAATCACAAGTTGAAGGACTGCCGACTGCTGAAGGGCTTCTATTGCAAGCTCGGCGACAAGAAGGAGGATGTGCCTAAGGGCAAGGACAACAATCAACGCGACGACGGGGACACGGACTTCCCCCTGGTGTGCGACTGCTTCATGATCTACGGGGGCCTGACCGTTGGGCTCTCAGCTCGAGAGAGAAAGAAGGAGCGCCGGAAGATCTTCGCACTCCGCCACGACGCCGCCCGGTACCTCGACTGGTCTGATGCGCCGATCACGTTCGACCGTGACGACCATCTGGATCATGTCGTAAACCCGGGAGCATACCCTCTTGTCGTCGACCCCGTCATCGTCGATGTACGGTTCTCCAAGGTGTTGATGGATGGGGGCTCGAGCCTCAACATCATATACCTCGAGACCCTCGACCTCCTGGGGATCTCGAGGGACCAACTCCGACCCAGTGTCGGGGGTTCCACGGAGTCGTACCAGGGAAGAAGGCCCACCCCCTCGGGCGCATCGACCTACCTGTCTGCTTTGGCACGCTGACCAACTTTCGCCAGGAGACGCTCACCTTCGAGGTGGTCGGGTTCCAAGGAACCTACCACGCCATCATCGGCAGGCCCGGCTACGCCAAGATCATGGCGGTCCCCAACTACACGTACTTAAAACTCAAGACGCCGGGACCGAAAGGGGTCATCACCGTCGACACCTCCTACGAGCACGCGTACCACTGCGACGTGGAGTGCGTCGAGCGTGGGGAGGCCAACGTCCACCTCGATTCGCTCGAGGCCCTAGCAGCCCTGGCCACCGAGGAGGCCCCTGAAGCAAAGCACCACGCTGGCACCTTCGAGCTGGCAGAAACACACAAGCAGATACCCGTCGACCCGACCTCGACCGACGGCAAGACGCTGACCATCAACGCCAGCCTCGAGCCTAAGTAGGAAGCAGTGCTCGTCGACTTTCTCCGCGCAAACATCGACATGTTTGCGTGGAGCCCCTCGGACATGCCAGGCATACCGAGGGGTCGCGAGCACGCCTTGGAGATCCAGGCCGGGTCCAGACCGGTGAGGCAACGCCTGCGCCGCTTCGACGAAGAGAAGCGCAGGATCATCGGCGAGGAGGTGCACAAGCTTTTGGCGGTTGGATTCATCAAGGAGGTATTTCACCCGGAGTGGCTAGCTAATCCTGTACTAGTTAGGAAAAGAATGGAAAAATGCAGATGTGTGTAGACTATACTGGTTTGAATAAAGCATGTCCAAAAGTTCCATTTCCTTTACCAAGAATTGATCAGATTGTCGATTCCACTGCGTGGTGCAAAGTGCTTTCATTTCTCGATGCGTATTCCAGCTACCACCAGATTAAAATGAAAAAATCCGACGAGCTCGCTACCTCTTTTGTTACGCCTTTCGGCATGTATTGCTACATTACAATGCCCTTCGGCCTTTGAAACGCTGGGGCAACGTATCAGCGTTGTCAGCATCATATCTTTGGCGACCACAATCAGGCAAAACCTTCGCGGCCTACGTCGGGGATGACATCGTGGTCAAGACCAACAAAGTCAGGGACCTCATCCACGATCTCGAGACCACGTTGGAGTGCCTCCGGGCCAAGAATGTGAAACTCAACCCCGAGAAATGTGTCTTTGGTGTGCCTCGGGGCATGCTACTTGGCTACATTGTCTCACAGCAGGGGATCGAGGCCAACCCCGAAAAGATCTCAGCAGTCACGAGGATGGGCCCGATCCGGGACCTCAAGGGCGTATAGAAAGTGACGGGCTGCCTAGCTGCTCTCAGCAGGTTCATCTCGAGGCTAGGGGAAAAGGCCCTACCCCTCTACCGCCTGCTGAAGAAAACGGAGCACTTTGTGTGGACCGTCGAAGCAGAGGAGGCCCTAACCAAGTTGAAGAGGTTGCTGACTTATGCGCCAATTCTCGTGCCACCACGACCAGCCCAGGGTGACGATCCCCCCGAGCCTCTCCTCCTCTATGTGGCCGCAACCACCCAGGTGGTCAGCGCAGTCATAATCGTCGAGAGGCATGAGGAGGGTCACGCGTTACCAGTCCAACGGCCGGTGTACTTCATCAGTGAGGTGCTCTCCGAGGCCAAGGTCCGATACCCGCACATCCAAAAGCTGCTCTACGGCGTCATCATCACGAGGCGCAAGCTCCAGCACTACTTCCTCGCTCATCCCGTAACGGTGGTGTCATCCTTCCCCCTCGGAGAGATCATCAACAATCGGGAGGCCACGGGGCGCATCGTCAAGTGGTCTGCCGAGCTAATGGGGGAGGCCATCACCTACGCTCCGCGAAAAGCCATCAAGTCGCAAGCGTTGGCGGACTTCGTTGCTGAATGGACCGACACCAAGCTCCCGCCGGCACAAATCCAAGCCGAGCTCTGGACTATGTACTTCGATGGATCCCTCATGAAGACGGGGGCAGGCGCGGGCCTGCTCTTCATCTCGCCCCTCGAAGTCCACATGCGCTACCTGCTACGCTTGCACTTCCCCGCCTCCAACAACGTTGCTGAGTACGAGGCCCTCATCAATGGGCTGCGCATCGCCCTCGAGCTCAGGATCCGACGCCTCGACGCTCGAGGGGACTCGCAGCTCGTCATCAACCAAGTCATGAAGGCCTCGAGCTGCGTCGACCCTAAGATGGAAGCATAACTGCGGGAGGATGCCGTCAAGCTCGACAGATAAGTTCTACGTCTCGAGCTCAACACATGCTCGAGTACAACGAGGGCCGCAGACGAGCTGCTAAGTTAGCATCGCCGCGCGGCACCGTCCCGCCAGATGTCTTATCGAGGGACATTTTCGAGCCATCCGTCAGAATCGGCCACGGGGGCTGGCCCTCGACGCCACCCCTCGAGCCGGACACAGGGCTCGACCTTCAATGCCACCCCTCGAAAATGACCTCCCTCGACATCCGCTTGAGGCAATGCAGATTGATGCACCCGCCTTTATTCATCACGACCCCTCGACTGGCGGACACCCTTCCTCGACTACCTGACGCAAGGCGTGCTACCGGGAGACAAGCGGAGGCCGATGTATCGCTCGAAGGGCCAAGACCTACGTCATCTACGGCGACGAACGAGAGCTGTACCGTCGAGCCATCAGGGATCCTTCAACACTGCATTTCCCCCTCGAGGAGGACGCAGGCTCCTCGACGACATGCACTCGGGGGCTTGCGGCCATCACGCAGCGCCAATGACCCTGGTTGGGAACGCCTTCCGATAAGGCTTCTACTGGCCAACCGCCATCGGAGACGCCAAGCGCCTGGTCCAAGCTTGCCAAGGGTGTCAGTTCTACGCCAAGCAAACACACCAGCCCGCGCACGCCCTCCAGATGATCCCCATCACTTGGCCGTTCGCCGTCTGGGGGCTCGACCTCATGGGCCCCCTCAAGATGACAACTGGAAAGTACACGCATGTGCTCGTGGCCATCGACAAATTCCACCAAATGGATCGAAGCTAAGCCTGTAGGCGACCCCCACCTCCGAGAAGGCCGTCTAGTTCATCGCCGACATCATATACCGATTTGGGATGCCTAACGTCATCATCACCGACAATGGCACCCAATTCACGGGCAAAAAGTTCACCAACTTTGCGACGACAACAACATCCGCGTGAGCTGGGCCTCGGTTGCATACCCTCAATGCAACGGGCAGGTCGAGCGCGCCAACGGCATGATACTCCACGGGCTGAAGCTGAGGCTGTTCAAGACCCTCAAGAATTTCGGAAAGGGGTGGGCTGCAGAGCTCCCCTCTGTGCTGTGGGGCCTCAGGACTACGCTAAGTTGAGCCACAGGGTTCACTCCGTTTTTCCTAACCTATGGCGCCGAGGCTGTCTTGCCCACGGACCTCGAGTACGGCTCCCCTCGTCTTTGAGCTACAACGAACAAACCAATGACGAGAGGCTCGCCAACGCCAAGGACCAGCTCGAGGAGGCCCGAGACATGGCGCTCATCAACTCCGCGCAGGCTACCAGCAGACACTTCGACGCTACCACGACAAGCACGTGCGACAAGAGGGACCTGGCGGTGGGGGACCTCGTGCTTCGGCGTCTGCAAAGATAATCGAGGGCACCACAAGCTCACCCCTCTGTGGGAGGGCCCATATACCATAGCTAAGGTGCTCAAGCCAGGAACATACAAGCTCCACGACGGACAAGGCAGGATCCTGACGAACGCGTGGAACATATCTCAGCTACGTCGCTTCTACCCTTAAAAGCCTTGAGGCCTTGTTCATTTTGTACAAACATGATTAATATGGACGAGCAAACTCGTGCACTGTCTTTCATATTGCTTAGCAACTTAAGGTAGCCTCGACCCTGCCTTGTTCAGGGTCGAGCCTCCCTCGGGGGCTGACAGGGGGACCCCCCCAGACTCCGGAAAAAGCGCGTTTTTCTTTTCTTTTCAAAAATTCGACCCTTATCTCGATTCGCATCTCGAGCGCACTAGCAACGTCTAAGTCCAAAGATGCCTCGAGCCTCCAAGAGTCAGGAGGCGTTGACGTAGACGGCCACCCACGCCCCAGGGCTACGGTACCCTACCTATGCCTCCCCTCGAGGGACTCACGACGCATATCGAAGGAACACAGACTAAGCCAGTAAAAGCTCGAGCTTGCGATAAAGAGAAATGATCGGATAAATTTGAACAAAAAACAACTTCTTTAAACAAACGAGTCGTATGCACATGTTGGCCTCGACGGGCCATAAGTCATAACATAAATTCTTACAAGGGCCTCGATGCCCAAATTTGGCACGTAAGCCTCATTCTTCATCCGTCTGGAATTCCTCCCCAAGATCTTCTGCCGCGGGCTCGACCTCGATGTCCGGGCCAGGAGGAGGGGGACCACCTGCACCACTGTCCGCATCAGGAGGCAGCACGTCCTCCTCGAAGAGCTTGGCGAACGCCGCCCCCGGCCTCTCCACCTTCTCCAAGATCTTGTCGACGCGGCGGTCGTTCCACTCCTCGTCCTTCCCCTCGATCTCGATGAAGCCCTTGGCAACGACGTTGACCGGGTAGCGGAAGTCGGAGTGGACGGCCGCAAGCGCCTGCTTTACGCCATGGTGGAGAGCGCTCCTAACGCGGTCCCGCGCGGCCACGTCAAAGAAGCACAGGGCGTCGACCAGGGCGTCGCCCCGAGCCACTGCGCCCTCTGCCGCGGCCACCGGGTCGGCACCCCACATGGAGCTGAGCCTGTCGAGGGTGACGCGCGCTCGCTCCACCACTATGGTCTCACCTCGGAGTTGCTCCACGAGAGCCGTATTTGTCTCGCGGAGCTCATCAGCGGTCTTCTCGACATCTATGCAACAGACAGAAAGGAGTGAGTCCGCAGCGTGACAAGAATCTCGAAATCAAAGCAAGACGAAGCATTAAAAATTACCTTGGCAGTGCACGCCTAGAGCGGCAAAGTCGCTGGTAAGGACCTCGACGCGCTGCTCGAGTGTACGCTTTTGGGACAGCACGTCGAGCTTTTCGCCCCTAAGGTCCTCGACCAGCTTGCCCGTCTCCACAAGGGCCAGATCCTTCCGGATCACCTCCTGCCGCGCTGCCTCCGCTTTAGCCAGGGCGGCGGTGGACTCGTTCTTGGCCTCCTCGGCCCTCCTTCTTCGCCGCCTCCGCTGCAGACCGGGCGGTGGCGGCTTCGCTTTGGGCGTCGGCAGCCTCCTTCTTCGCCGCCTCCGCTGCAGACCGGGCGGTGGCGGCTTCGTTTCGGGCGTCGGCGGCCTCCTTCCTCGACGCCTCCGCCGTGGCCAGAGCGGCGGTGGCCTCCCTCCTAGCTTGGGCGGCCTCGCCATGAGCCGCCTGGGTCTCCGCCTGCACCGCGTTGAGCCGGCTCGCCATCTGCGTGTTCCGACCCAGCTCGGCGCGGAGCTCCAGAAGCTCCCCCTCCGCCTTCGCAAGGGCGGCCGCCACTCGCGCGGACTTCTCCGACTCCTCCGAGAAGGACCTCTCCGCCTCCGCCACGAGCTCGGCCACCTCCCTGAAGATGGATCACGCCTCCCGTGGAACCCCCTGCCGAGCCGGCCGCTCGACGGGGACCATGGCGCCGGACGGGCTCGGCGCGTCAGGATATGGCCACACCAATCGATCGACCTCGACGAGGGGCAGGCCCTCCTCCTTCGGCTCGAGCGGTGCCGGCTGCGGCCCACCAACCGGTGGCACAGGCTGCGGCTCCCTCTACCCCTCCTCCGTCTCCGCCCGCTGCTCCGTCTCCTCCCGAGGCGATGGCGCGGCCTCGCGTGGAGGCGGGGACTCGAGCGGTAGCGGGTTGCTCGAGGGGTGGCTCGTCCCCAAGCTCTCCTCCCTCGCCGGTTCTTCCGGCGTCTTGTTGACCCTGGCCGGTACCTCGAGCGCCACCTCCAGTGTTGAGCCCTCGACCGGGGGCGGCACCTGCTCCAGCTCGTCTAGGAGCTCCTCCACCGTCGGCACCTTCTCCACCGACGCCTCTCCCTCCTCCCCCTTCTCTGCGGGCCGGCTCGCGTCGACTGGGGTCTCGAGGGCCGCCGACCCTTCAGCCCCAGACGCCGACGGAGCCATGCTTGTCTCGGGAGCTCCCTCTGAGATGGTCGTTGCGACGGGGGGAGGAGTGGCCCTCTCGATAGGCGCCACTGAGCGCCACCTGAGGAGGAGGAGGAGGCGGTGCCGCGGCGGACGCGGTGGCGACAGGCTCGGCGCCAGGAGCCGTGGCCCCTGCTGAAAAAGGAGAACAACGTCGTCAGAAACAAAAAAAAAGAACCCTCGACCCCTGTGGTCGACGGCGTCGGCCTCGCCAAGATCCGTGGCGGCCATCTGGCTTCCCCGAGCCTTGGCTGCTCGAGCCTTCACCAGCCAAGCGGCCTCCCCAGCGGAAGAAGGAGCCATACCTCGAGGTGCTTGGACCTCAGCAGAGCTCGAGGTCTTGGCCCGCTTGGACGCCGCGGTGCCCGCCTCCTGCCGAGAGCGTTTTTCCTTGAAAAACCGGAAAACAGCAAACGTCACCAAAAGTAAAAAGGTAAAGCTTCACTACCTACGAGACTGAGAAACATTACTTACCCAAAGCGACGGCGGGGCTTCTTCCCCGAGTCGCCGGACCCGCTCGGGGGCTTCAAGCCCGCCCCGTGGCTCGAGCCGTGCCCCTGAGCCGTTTCCACATGGCTCGGATGAGGGGAAGGCTCCCGACGCTTCCCGTGGCTCGACCCCGGTGGAGAGCTCTCCTTTTGTCTCCTGTCCCGGGGGGGCGACCGCGTCTCCCTCGAGCGGTCATCTTGGCGCCCTTCCCGGCACGGGCTCCGGGACCTACTCCGGCGCTCGTGCCGACGGTCACGCCCCCCGCGCCTGCCTCCTTCTCCCGGCGGCGGTGCGGCGACGGGCTCCGAGGTCGCTCGCGACTCCCGTCACGAGATGACCGGGGGCTCCCCCCTCGGCGGTCATGGTGGCGCGGGCTCGACGCCCTCTCGTGCTGCCCGCTCCTCCGTGGGCTCGATGTCGCCCTCGACGCCTTGCGGTGGTCGGGCTCGGAGTCCTTCTCGACATGTTGGCCGCTCCTCGACGACCGACCCTTCTCGAGACCCCCCGTCTGGGTCGACGCGATCGTGGCCTCCTTCTGCGCCGCGGCGATGGCGCTCCTGGTTCGAGGTTTCCTCGCGTCAGGGGGCACGTCCGGCACGGAGCTCGACGGGCCCTGAGCCTCCGACGAGGCTGGGCTCGGTGCAGCCTTCCGCTGCTGCGCCCCGCGCGATCCCTTCGCTGGGGGGACCTCCAAGACATCCTCCTGCACAGAGGAGCGGTCAGCCCTGACGTCGACGACCCCCGCGCGCCTCAAACGCGCATCCATCCCCTCATCATCGCTCTCCTCCTCGTCATCATCCTCGTCCTCTGAGCTCGGAAGACTCATCGCCAGGCTGCCGGTTACGACGAGCCTTCGCCAGCCTCTGCTCCCGGGCCGCCCGACGCAAGTTCTTCTCTTTCCACTTCTTCTTCCTGGCATCCTTACTCTCCTTATCCTTCTAAGCAGAGAGGCGCCTCACCTGTGTTTCCGCGGCATCCTCCCTCACCGGGGGCCTCGACGCGCGACAGGTGAACATCCCCTGCAAAAGAGAAGCTCGATGAGAAAAGTTGCGAAGGGAGCAAATAAGGACCAAAGAGAAGAGAAGGGAGGGGAGGCTCGAAATAGTCTAGCTCGAGGGAGGCTTACCAGGTCGAGACACCCCGTGTCGGGTGCCATGGCGATCAGATTGGCCTCCTCTGGACGGAACGATCCATGGACCGTGACCGCCACCTGGGAGGTACCATCATTCTGAGTCAACCCCTCCTCGGCCATCCTCGACCGGTTCAGCGCCTCGAGCGGGGCCTTAGGCCCCATCTCGAACATGAGGAGGGGGCGGTCCGCCAGAGGAAGGACCCTCCGTTGGTGAACGCCCAAATGACCGCCTGGACGGTCAGTTTCTTCTCCTCCACCAGCGTCCGCATCGTGCTCATCAGCGGAATCAGGTGGCGCTGCCTGTCCGCCGCGACGCCCCTGTTCCACTTCTCCGGGCGCTGGGTGATGACCTTGCCGGTGTACTGCGGAAGGAGCCCGTCCTCGTTCCGCAGGTAGAACCAATGGTCGTCCAACCCCGCCTGGTTGGTGGAGAGCTTGTAGCGAAGATATTCGCGGGGGACGTTGGCCGACGAAGGACTGGTCCTCGCAGTGATGGTGAGGGAGCCCGCCCGCGCGAGCCTCCTCCCGCTGGGCTTCGCGGCCTTGTGGAAGAGCTCGCCCCGGAAGAGGTGGACGAACATCTCCCAGTGCGGCACAATCTTCAAGTACCCCTCGCACACCGCGGCAAAAATGGCGGCGTGCGAGATGGAGTTGGGGGAGAAATGCTGCAGCTCCACCTCAAAATGATGAGCCAGCCCCCGCATAAAGCGGCTCAGCGGGACGCCGAGCCCCATGCGGTGGTAGCGAGTGAAGCTCACCACGTACCCTTCTGGCGGATTCGGCTCCTGGTGATCCGCCGACGGGAGAATCCACCACGCGGATCCCTCCTGCGGGTTGGGACGGAGGAGCCCCTAGGCCACCAGCGACTCCAACTCGCTCTGCGTCGCCTTCGTCGGGCTCCAGTCTTCAGCCGGCAACACCTGGGCGGCCATGGCGGCAACGACGCGGATCCGAGCGGCGGGTGGGCGACCGGGAAGATTACCAATCGCTAGCTCGAGGAAAGGGTGAGTGGAAGCTACGGCAGTGGTGAAGGCAAAGGCAAAGTAAAGGGTTCCTCTCCCCTCTTTCGATATTTATAGGAGAGAACTCCCACGGGCGGGACCTCCCACGGTGGGAAAAAGGTAACCACACGCATTAAATGCGCCCACCTAACCGAATCTTGAGCCCATTGACAGGTACACGCGGCAGCCCCGCATTTCACTCCATTGCCTGAGCCCACCACGATCGCTGCTTCAACTTCGCGTCCGTCGCCCTGGCGCCACGATCTCCGCTCCCCGACTGTTTCCGCCTAAAAAGGCGCACCCAACGGGTAGAAGGATTCCAAGCGACGGAGGCTTCCTCAAGAAGGTAAAAACGGGCCCCGGCCCTAAGCCTCGAAGCAGCGAAGGCTGGCCTTCGAAAAGGGTTCGACAGCCGGCTTCGAGCACCCGAGACAGGGACACTAAGGGATGCCACTCGCAGCATCGCTCGAGGGCCAAGCCCTCGAGCCCCCCCACGTGTATCCAAGGCAGGGTGCACGACGTGCAGTGAGATCCCCACGGAGGGAGGCATCGAGCCACCGGGTCCTATCGAATGGACCCGGCACTCCTGCAGACCGAGCGCCCATGCTTTATGAGATCGCCTCCGGGCTACAGTCGACCCTATCGAACGGGGCACGAGGTCTCACTTGGATTTCCCCGTTACCAGCTCACCGGGAACCTCGATACTCGCCCGTTCGTGGTAGTACGAGGCATCCCCCCTCGCATCCGATCGAAAGGACTCGCGGGATGACAAGCCAGGGCAACCAGCGTGCCGGACAGCTCGAAGAGCCGGCCGGTCGGTTCAGCCTGACACCCCTCGACGAAAGAGGGTCTAAAAACTCGGGGGCTTGACACTCCCGAACCTAAAAAATGCAACTAACACTCACGCTCGTGAAAAAGCCCACGAGGGAGTCCTAACCACTCCTCCGTGGCCTCGGGGGCTACACCCGCGGGTGTCGCACACACGACACCCACGGAATCGAAACTACTAAACCCTCGAGAACCAGTTAGTAACCCTCTGGATCCCGGTAGAGAGCCCTTGCTCGAGTGCCAGCACCCAAACAAGGGCTCGGGGGCTACTGTCGGGAGACCGCAAAAGGGGTACCCCCAATCAATGCAAAACAAATAGGTTAAACCTAGAACACCAATTAATAAACCCAGCTAGACTAACCTTCCAAAGAGCCGACCCCTCGAGGCTTGCAACGCTGGCCCACTGCCAGAAAGCGTGGGCTCGCCAAAGCCTTACCGACCGCCTCCTGGTAGCCTACCCCTCGAGCCCCGGCGCGTAGGCCACAAACCCGCTACAGCCGCGCACCGCTCCTCGGAACCCTGCGCGGGGACCTCGAGCCTCTCCAGCACGATAGCCTATCCCTCGAGGCTCATTACATCCCAGGCCTCGAGCTGGAGCCCAACCTCCACTCACCCGAGCCCTCCGCGCCAGAGCTCGGGCGAGCGCTCCACTACCCTTCGAAGCCCCCCTCGAAGAGGAAGCTTCCCGCTCCCCAGCTCTGACGACCGTACCAACCCCACGCAGCGCATTTAATGCTTTCACCTACTCCGGTCACATCCTCTGGCACACGATACGTGCCACAGTGAGCCAGAGTCAGGGTCAAACCTCGTTTTCACCACAGGCATAGTCAAAAGGGGACGTACAACACTGTTAAGCCATACCCCACGCTGTTGCATGTCCAAGCCAAGTCTCGAGGCCCGGATACCTGCTGCTCAATCGGGTTTCCTGGGGCTTGCCCATACCTGCGAGGACTCGAGCCCCCCGTAGGCGCCACCTCGAGGCCGGCTCTGAGCCCGTCGAGCCCCGGCTACTTTCATGCTATTGGAGGACAGGTACCCCAAGACTCGGAGGGACCCAGCCACGTCATGTACGTGCCGGAATGGACGCTGCACGGCCTCACGTCGCCATGCCTCCACGTCCGCGCCCGGGAGGGAGGCCATGCTTCAAGGACGCTTCAACAGCAACCCCCACGTCGGCTCCAGTGGCATTAACAAGACGGGATTCCTACTCTCCGCCGTATTGGGCATTGTACATCCCGACTCCTGTATCACACCTATGTAACCCTGGCCTCCTCTTGCTCTATAAAAGGGGACACCAGGGACCTTCACTCATCCGGTTACACAGACACGGCTAGACACACGCGTACGCACAAGTCCGCACAAGTCCACACTACACACACATACGAGTCCGGACTCCGGTCCACGCTCGTTGAGCTTGTATTGCCCCTGTACAAGCACTTAGGTGCAAGTAATACAAGAACCTCCTCCCCCCGCTGGACGTAGGGCCTTCCTTGCCCGAACCAGGATAAATCCTTGTGTCATCTCGCATCACCATCCAGGAAGAGAGCACACGATCATATTACTAGTTGGTGTCGTACCCCCGGGTCGAAGCACCGACACCTATCGGTCACGCCAAAATGTATCTCAACACCTCTCGAGTTAGGGTTTGCCTCATATCGCTTTTGCGCTGCCGTCTAGTCGTCTCCAGTCCGTTCGCTTGCGTGCACCAGCGACCGGGCGAGCAGGTCTCCGGAACCCTCGTCTTTGCGATCCTGCACTTGGAGAAGGCGAATAAGGTTTTTGGGAAGCGCTCGTCGCGCGACTGCTCTCGTCTTCAACAACGGGTCGTCTACCGTCCAAGTCAGGTGGCGCTACGTCCAGGCGTATTCGTCGTCAACTGCTCCGAGCTCTTCCTCCAACGCTCATTGACGATCAACCAACACCGACTCCACCACCATCGGTACGCCGCTCGTAATCTAATGTCTATGCCTATATTAGATCTTATGTATTTGTTCTTACTTTTTAATCTATCTGGTGTACGAGCTATGCTTACACCTGTTATCATGTTTGAGATCTTGTTATGTCTGTTTTGTTATGCAAGTAAACAATACAATCTGAGATATCTAGATCATCAATTTATCATGATTTATATTCTGGTTTTAATCTGGAAATTGTCTATTCTTTTAACAACGTTGGCCCATACTCTCTCCATACCCATATTAGTTGACGTTTAAGACAGCGACACAGTCTTCAAAACACAACTTTGACCTCTTATTTTTATAAAAATATTTTTGAAAAAGTGATATATGTATATTTTTATAAAAGTATTCTTCAAGACAAATCTATTTATATAATTTTTATATTTATAAACTTAGAAACTTAATAGTTATTGATGATTTATGTTTTTAATGTTTGACTCTAATCTTTTCTGAAACGTCAATTAATATGGGTACGGAAGGAAGGAGTATGTCATCCTCTATTTTTCTTTCGTATTCCTTGCATCGTTGTTTGTGCGCTCTTGTCGAGGGCCAAATCAATGGCAATCGTTCCAAGGCACAAGTGGGTGGACCCCTGACCCAATGCGTCACCGTCCGTGTGCTCTCGTGGAGGGACCATATATATCGACGTGCCATCGTTTGTCCGTGGATCAGGTAGGCACCGACAAAGAGCCAAGCTAGCTCTCCGTCCGCAGGGGCTCCGCCGCTACACCTCCAATATTCGCCCGTGAGAGCTCCACCACTGTAGCAGAGGCCGCCCCACCCATTCGTCCCCTGTCCACCGGTCCAGGCGCTCACACACAAGAAGTGGGCCACTCGGTCCGTTTGTCTTTGGTAAACTGATCTAATATGTACTCCTTATCTTAAATTAAATTACAAGACATTCCAAAAATCTTGAAAAGTCAAAGTTTTTTAGTTTTAACTAAAATTATAGAGAGAAACGTAAAGATTTATAACATTAAATATGTGTATTATGAAAATATAATTAATAAAGAATCTAATTGTACTTGGTTGGTATCATAAATATTATTATCTTATTATATAAATTCGGTCAAAGTTAAAAAACTTTGACTCTTTAAAATTCTTAGAATGTCTTGTATTCTATATACGGTATATTTTTCATAGGACAGCCCTACCCTCTTGAACCCACACTACCAATTTTAGGTTCAATCCATCCCAGCCCACGTAAACTCTCATTCCAAACACACACGCTATATATATGCTTTTTGTTACCAAAAGATAGTCAATATTGTGGAAGTGGTACCACTTTTAATATTGTTCAAAACACACAACGGTGGCAAAGATAATGAATCTCGAGTGTTTACATGCATGGACGCACCAACAAAATTAAAAAGACCCGGGAAGCCACCGAAAGAGATCTCTTGTTCAATATATAAAATGTTGCAGAGAGTTTTGAAGCGTGCATCACGCCCGGAAACTGACGTGCCCTTCCAAGAAAGCGCGCATTGCATTGCATGCGTGCAGACTCTATCAAGCATTCTCTGCTCCTACAAAATTAATCAAAGGCGCCGCAGCAGGCAGCACCAAGTGGCCGCACTATTTATCAATCACTTTGTTCCTCTCGATGATATCTTTCCTGCCAAAATCTTAAATCTCCTCCACATGGGGATCTCATGGCCCCCAATTCCCAAGCAGATCCAGTTCGTGAAGAAAGCCAACTTTCGAGTTGGAAAGCGTACACCGCGGTGCATTCTTAGTCGCTAACAGCGTGTTTGGTTGGCCGGATTGATCGGTCAGGAATTATTCGAACCTAAGTCCGAGCCTGACATTGTCGTTTGGTTCGTATTATAGACCCGTGCCGTCTGTCATCAGTTAGCTCGTTTTTTTCTCTCTCCCAAGCCATTCTGCACGAGCGACCTCATTCCTTTGAAAAGCGACGGATGATCTGGTTCTGCATGAGCTCATGCCGGATGAAGCTGATCCTTAAACCAAACACGCCGTAAGATAAAGACTCCGGGGCCGGGCTCCCGATTGCCGATTCCTTGCCCCAGCAAGCGGCTCAAATAACCAACCAGAGCCACCTAGCTATCTACCACTCAAGCCAAAACACACAAAGGATCACTTCAATCCCGCATTTAAAACAACATTCACCGATGGTTCGCCGGATGGGGAGCCAGGCCACGTCGCCTCTAATTCTGTGATTGGTTCGCCTCCGCGACGCATGAGCTCCGTGCCTTTCTAGTGGGTCCGCGTTTGCCCGCTTCTCTTCACCTGCCTCCGCGTTGCCGGCCTCTCCAACCCCCGCACGAAAAACAATACACACCAAAAAAAAGGTGTCTTCTTATCCTCTCCGTCTCTTCCATCCGGGACTCCGCCGCCGCTCCTGCCGCCTCCTCTCCCTCCCTTCCGCCGTGCCCGCCGACAGCGGCCATGGGGCGGGTCAGCAGGCCCCCGGCCAAGGCCGCCGCCCTGTTCCGCCGGCCTACCTGCGCGGAGCTTGAGCAGGCTGCCACCCGCCCACCGCCGCCGCCCTGTTCGTCCGGCATAGCCGCGCGGCGCTTACTGCCGGCATATGCTATGGTGATTTCTCTCTCTCTCCCTCCCCACCCTCTCTCTCTGCTCGGTCTTCCTTCCTGGCGGAGGCTCACGCCGGTGGATCCGGTGCCTCCATCGATGGATCTGGTCGCCATGGATGTGCGGCGCTTCAGCACGCCCCATGGCCACCAGATGGGGCTGCCGCCATCTCCCGCCGACATGGCGCACGGCGCTTACTGTCGTCGTGTGGTAAGCTTCTTTCCCTCCCTCTCTCTCCGTCTCTCCCTCTCTCTCTCTCTCCCTGCTCGTTCTTTCTTCCTGCCGGAGGCTTACGCCGGCGGATTTGCTGCCTCCATGGATGGATCTGCCCCTCCTCCCCTCAGATCTGTGAATACCGAAGCCATCGGAGGCCGACGACGGCGGTGGCTGCCTCCTCGCTCTCCCCCTGTCTCGCACGAACTTCCAGAGCCGGCCTGCAGGGGTCGCATGGCGACTGCGCGTCGCCAGGGGGTGCCACAGCGGCACAACGAAGCGCCTGCTCCATCCCTAGCGACTGTGTGCATCCCTCCCTTGCTCTCTATCTCCCGCACTGTCAGCCCCTGGCCGGCCAAGGTGGCGTCGCCACCGAATCCTCGGTACCCGGCGCACGCAGCGCGGCGAGGCCTGATCCCGCCGGTGGTCGCGGTCGCGGCTACCCTTCCCCCCACTCACCGCAGTGGAATGGAACCGACCTGCTGTGCTGAGGCAGGCATAGCATGGGTGAGTCGGCCACCAGGGAGCCTACACGGGGCGCCCCCTCCTGCCGCGGTGCGCCAGCTCTGTTTCCATTCGCTTCTTGCCTTCTCCCAGGTGAAGCAAGATTATCCCCCTCATCTCTATTGGCCATGCCTCTCTTCTGATCTGCGCTACAGCTTGACAGATTGATTCCATTCAAACAGGAATAGACGCATGCTTCCTCATGCTCTCCATCTCCATCTCTCTTTATTACGCACGATGAACTGATTAATACATCTGTTTATTTTCTTGGAAGGTTAACACATGTTTGCCTTTGATCTGTTGGATGTCTTCTGTGCAGAGACTGTTGGTGTCCAAGCTTTATGCTCATGTGTACTTGTAAGATATCTATAGCCTGAGCATATGCCAACGCTGATGATGCGATATTCGAGCTTATTTCCATGCCACTACTGTTGCCTTCTATGTTGATCCTATTTCAATGCCAGTGATGTTGAAATTTTTTCCCCTCCCCCCCTCATTGGTGCCATCTGGCAATATGCAGTCATGTTTACCTAGGAAGGCATTGAGCTCACACGTCGCGGAGGCGAACCAATCACAGAATTTGAGGCGACGTGGCTCGGCTCCCCATCCGGCGAACCATCGGTGAATGTAGTTTGAGGTGAGGTGCAGAGGGCCGGGACACGTCGCGCCCAGTTCTTTGATTGGTCTAGCTTGACAACACGTCAGCTCTGTGCCTTCCTATTGCTCCACCTCTGCACCTCTTCTCAAACTACATTCAGCTGAGGTATTTGGTATATGAAATGTCGTGAAACATTACGTATATGGTCCTTTTGGGTTGACTTAATACACTGAGGCGCTTTGGCATATGCAATGATGAGCTATTTTTCCTGCCAGTAATCCAGCCTTTTTTCCTGAAACCCAATGTTGTCTGAAAAAAAGGACCTGTCCATGCTTCATGTTTGGCTTGCAACTGTGTTGTGCTATGTTGTAAAGTGCCTCAGCCCGCGCTTATAACAAACTCGATTTTCTCTTTGCATTTTTATGCTTTAGCTATGAATTGACCACTGGCCATTCGCTTTCTTTTTAAGCCTGTGATGAAAATTACATATCCATTTTTGAAGGATATCGTCTGATGTTTATCTGTTTGTGAGGTGCTAGGCATGTTACTTATGGGAGTGACCCAACTGGTTGACATTTTACCTGAGGGAAAAATATACATAGCTTTAGCCTCTCCTCCTTCAAATCAATAAAAGTCCCGCCTTTTGTCTTCCCTGTCCTTCCTCCCACCTCCAGTACACAGTAACCCATTTGTCAACATGCCTTGATGCTCCAAATTGATTAACAAATGATGAGTGATATATTTCTGAGGCCCATAATGTTCCTGTGCTCATTGATTTTTTTTGCGGCCTCTTTGATTGTTTCAGCCCTAATTGATTTTGCGCACCGTTTTAGGATTGTGCAGCCATTACCTGCAGGAGGGTGTTTTTTTAATCATCGTCTTGTTCTAGATATACAAACAATGTTTGCTTGGTCTTTGTTGATGGTAAAAAAAATCTTGATACACCTGCCCCGCTAATGCGCTACAGAGTTTGAGTTCCCATTTTGTTGGTTCAGTCTGGGTTCAGACTATCAGGCATACAATATAGTCTCATTTTTGCTGGAGCAGATGGTCGTTGCCTACCTTCACGAAAGGAAAAAAAGGTATGTTTTTGGGAAAAATCAACGTGGTACGTACACTCTGATACCTATTGTTGCATGCGTATTTCTTTGCTTATCTATCAAAATAATTGATGAATTGTGCATCCTTTTCTTCCTCATCACCTTCTTTAAATTAAAATTGACATACCAGTTCAAGTCACTGACCTCACCTGTGCTCCTTATTGTTTAGTTGCCCTACTATGCAATTTCGTATTTTAATTTGCAAATGGTATACAGTCCGTTTAGGTCACGTGTGAAGTGGTATTTCCTCTATTTCTGGAAGACCATTAATCGTTCCTCCTATTAAAATTTCTTTCTCCTTGAGAAGCCTAATTTTGGTACCACTTGGTTTATACTTACCTACTTTTCAATAATAAAACTAATTAATTTTGTTGTGTTTTTGTCTCAGTTGAACCTTTGGTTTAGATATGCCTTAGCTAAACATTTGCACTATTAAAAACAGTTTGTTCGCGCGTTTGATGGATTGTTAGGAAATTCACCATATTACCTTCCTACCACTCATTAAACCTTCTAATGCTATTGCTTATGTTGTAATGAAGACTTAGTCTTTTATCATGCTGCCGTATTTCTTTGCCAAGAATGATCTTTATAGTGCTTCGAAGGTCATGCATTCGCATGGTATGTATATACTGCCGAATATTTTGCTGATAGTTTCCCTTGTTTTTCCTACGTATGGGTGATTTGTAGCTAGAGGTAATTAGTTTTCCATATTAATATAAATACCATCGAACTACTATTTATCGTGCTTTCACCTTTATACTAGATCTTAGTTTCTAACATGCTCGCTTATCACAGACAGTTTGCCCATTTTGTAAATATTTGTGCTCATCGCAGAATTTTTATTACACAAACATGTACACAGTGATCACAAAGCTTTTTCATATTCAGCTGTACCCTTGCCTGTACCTTTATACAGATTTCTCCATCTCTCTTTGTTACACAGGATGAACTGATTAATACATCTGTTTGCTTTCTTGGAAGGTTAACACATGTTTGCCTTTCATCTGTTGGATGTCTTGTGTGCAAAGACTGTTGGTGTCCAAGCTTTATGCTCATGTGTAGTTGCAAGATGTCTATAGCCTGAGCATATGCCAACGCTGAGGATGCGATATTCGAGCTTATTTCTATGCCACTACTGTTGCCTTCTATGTTGATCCTATTTCAATGCCAGTGATGTTGAAATTTTTTCCCCTCCTCCCCACTCATTGGTGCCATCTGACAATATGCAATCATGTTTACCACCTTCTATGATCTTTTCATTGTCATTTGAGGTGAGGTGCAAAGGGCCGGGACACGTCGCACCCAGTTCTTTGATTGGTCCAGCTTCACAACACGTCAGGTCTGTGCCTTCCTATTGGTCCACCTCTGCACCTCTTCTCTTCCCTTTATTCAGCTGAGGTATTTTGGTATATGAAGTGTCACGGAACATTACGTATATGGTCCTCTTGGGTTGGCTTAATAGACTGAGGCGCTTTGGCATATGCAATGATGAGCTATTTTTCCTGCCAGTAATCAAGCTTTTTTTTTCCTAAAACTCAATGCTGTCTGAAAAATGGACCTGTTCATGCTTCATGTTTGGCTTGCAACTGTGTTGTGCTATGTTGTACAGTGCCTCAGGCAGCGCCTGTGTATTTTTTTGTCAAACAAAGATATTATTGCCTGATGCTGCAGATTCCCTTCCTCTCGGGTAAGATTTAGCGTGTTTCCAATTAATTACCACAGTCCTTGGTACTTGCATTTCTAATTTACTCTTGTTTTTGTTGCTGAGAACACGCCCATGGCGTGGAGTTTGCTTCTCAATGATGCCTTCCTCTCGACCTGATTTATTACTTGGTCACCTCCAATAGTAGGCTCAATTTTACCTTTATATTTTTATAACAAACTCGATTTTCTTTACATTTTATGCTTTAGAGCTGATTTATTACTTGGTCACCTCCAGTAGCAAGCTCAATTTTACCTTTAGATTTTTATAACAAACTCGATTTTCTCTTTATATTTTATGCTTTAGCTATGAAATAACCACAGGCCATTTCGCTTCCTTTTCCAGCCTGTGATGAAAATTACATATCCATTTCTGAAGGATATCATCTGATGTTTATCTGTTTGTGAGGTACTAGGCATGTTACTTATGGGAGTGACCCAGCTGGTTGACATTTTACCTGAGGGAAAAATATACACAACTTTACCTTCTCCTCCTTCAAATCAATAAAAGTCCCACCTTTTGTCTTCAATGTCCTTCCTCCCACCTCCAATAGACAGTAACCCATTTGTCAACATGCCTTGATGCTCCAAATTGGTTAACAAATGATGAGTGATATATTTCTGAGGCCAGTAAATTTCCTGTGCTCATTGAATTTTTTTGTGTCCTCTTTGATTATTTCAGCCCTAATTGATCTTGCGCACCGTTTTAGGATTGTCCAACCATTACCTGCAGGAGGATTTTTTTTAATCATCGTCTTGTTCTAGATATACAAACAGTGTTTCCTTGGTCTTTGTTGATGGTAAAATAAATCTTGATACACCTGCCCCACTAATGCGCTAGAGAGTTTGAGTTCCCATTTTGTTGGTCCAGTCTGGAGTATACAGCTACTACGCACTCTCTCTGTTACACGGAGTACGGACTATTTCGCAAACACACTTTTGTTTTTATTATTACTAAACTAGCAAGCTAATGGCTAATACTACAGTCGTACTAATAGATAGATACTCCTTCCATGCTCGCAAAGAAAATCGTTTTGGACAAGATTTGACTCAAATATTAGGAATATAAATCATTAATAAATTTTTAGTCATTGAGTTTAAAAATATGACAATTATATGAATAGATTCGTCTTAAAAAAAATACTATCATAAAAGTATATATATGTCACTTTTTCATAAATATTTTTTATAGAAATAAGGAGTCAAAGTTAAACTTTCGAGACCGTGTCACTGTGCTAAACGACTTTCTTTACAAGTATGGAGTAATATTTCATCTCCGAAAACATCAAAACGGAGCAGCCGTGTCATAGCAGGCTAATAAGCTAATAAAAACATGTATCTCATTAATTAATCAGCTAATGTCAACATCGTCGATTCATGTTGTCTAAGGCCAATCTCAATGAGAGTTTCATATCATTTGCATTAAATAGGTTGCCACATAGACATATTTGATGACATGACAGTGTATTTGAGAAGTGAGAGAAGAAATGAGTTTCATCTAGATGAAACTCTTTTGACACGATTACCAACTCTCTATGAGTCATGAAATTAAATGCATATGAAACTATAGAATGAAACTCTCACTCTCAATGGAGAATTTTATTCAAGTTTCATTTTATTTCATATTGACATGACAGTTTTGGAAACAACACAATAAAACTCACCACTGACATTGGCCTAATATTCTAATAAGTACGTATACTTGATGATGTAGCGGTACCGTATCAACTTAACCTCACATCTGTCTGACTGCGCAGTGGGCCCATGTCATTCCCCGTTTCAGAAGACCCAGATATATCTGTGTCCTTCCAGAAAGATCGGGCAAACCAAACGAGGAGAGGCTGCACTGACGACGACGTCACTTGTCAGGCTGACGTGGCCCCTAAGCAACCGTCCAATTGTGCCGCAAAACAGCAACGTCCTTCCACAGCGGCTCCGGCCCTCGAGGACGGGTTGTGATAGAGGTAGCACCTACTTCCTACGACAACGCGCGGAGGAGTAGGATCTGTGCCGCTTGATCCTTGAAGCGGCGTTAGATCCAGAAATGGCAATGCAGATGAAGATTTTTGTCGAGGAGCTAGCACACCAATCTTTCATGGTTTATCGACGGGAGAGGTACGCCACGCCACCACCTTGTTCCATGCCTTTTCCATTCAATGCGAGTGTATGTGGGTCACCGGATTGCAAGATTTTTTTTTGAGAGTCGGATTGCAAGAATTGGGACCGCACAGGCCTCCACGAAGAGGAAAGGCAGGGCATATTCGTCATTTTGCTTTGCTGTCTATTAAAATCAACTATAATAATGGGTTTGATGTCTTGTGGCATATTAGTTTAGATTTAGGATGTCTTTCAGCAAAGACATGTTTTTTTAATGGTCTGTGGCAAAAGCCACATTTTGATGATGTCCTCTAGCAAATTTTGCCTATTTTCTTGGGCTTTCCCTTTCCCTGCAGGTAGCCGACGCCAGCCGTTTGGGGTTGCGGGACTGTCGGCGTCGGCGGGGCCTTCCGCCATGTGTCGGCAAAGAAGGGAGCATCAATGGCTCCTACTCCCTCCATCTATTTATCGAAGTCATTACTTCGATTGTTGGAAAATATTTTTTCGATAAGATGATTCTGATAAATGGATGGAAGGAGTACAATCCTACATGTGGTGGCCCGTCGGTGCAGATCGATGGGAAGGGATTCCGGACGACCGCGTTTGGTACTCTGACGGCCTCCGCCAAACTGCTTGTGTCGAACGTACATTCTCCGATTACCCATAATATAAAACACGGGAAAATAAACTGTACGAGCCGAAATCACGAACGCAGCTTCCGTGTCGCGTTAGCGATATCACGAACCAGCGATAGGAGACTGCGGAGCCAAACAAGACCTTACGTGTGCGAAGTGGGTACTAGGCGACGCCTTTCGATCCAATAACCTGAGCGCTGATCACATCTCCCACATGATTGGTGTGGGTCACACGCATTTACATGTAAGGGCTAAAGTTTAGTATGTGTCACATCAAATGTTACAATACTAATTTAGTCTATTAAAATAGACTAACTATAAACTAATTATACTATCATCTAGTAATTAACAAGACAAATCTAATAAGTCAAATTAATCTATTATTAGTATGACACCACATTATCACACCTTAAACTAATTAGACTTAATAGATTCGTCTCGCGAATTAGTCTCTGACTGACAAATTAGTTTATTTTTAATAGACTAAATTAGAACCACTTTCATGAGAACCAAATATGAGTAGTTGTTAAAAATAGGCTCTCAAAAAATAAAAGAAAACTCTTAAATTAAAAATAGAGACTCTAATTTAACATTTCCTGGTCGTGCGGACGCGGAACCATGCACAAGATCCACCGTTTGGCCGCTCATCTCGTCGACGAGTCTCGACTGCGCGTGTGTATCATGTGCTAAGCTACTTCATGCATCACGTATGCGCAAAAAAAAAAAAAAAAAAAACAGCACCAGTATACGCTAGTCACGTACGTGCTGATTACTGGATTAGCAAAGTTCTTTTTACCGGAAGTTATTATATTTCTGAATTTTCAAATTAGTACGTATAATTCAAAGGACAATTTATAAGGGATGTTTCATAAAATTTCTATGGTTATAAACAGTAACAAAAATTCATATTGTCTCAAAAACAATTATAGGAGAAGTGTCTTTTAAATAGTAAAGGCTGTTTGAATCCATTAGCTAAGAGTAGATAGTTATTATTTGATTTAGTTCAGCTAATGAACAATTATTATCTAGAGTTGCAACTAATCACTATCTAATCTACTATCCATACATGTCCGGATCTAAATAAGATAAATTATTAGCAGATAGCTACTGTTAACACCGAATTTTCGCACTATGACAAATGGGCCGGCCCAGTACGGGTTCGGAAAGATCACCGCCTGAGGAATCGGCAGGCATCAGGCGCGGTCGGCTAATCTGACGGCAAAGCCATGGAAGCAATAGTGAATGAATTCGGCAATGCGATGCTGCGGTCGGCTATTTTAGGTAACGATTGACTTGTGCCGTGAGGTGATGGACACGGCATGTCAGAGGATTCGGCGATAAGATCTTGTCATTTTGACGCATGCCGGTTATTGAAGGAAACTTGGAGTAGAAGACATCATAGTTTCCTGTTTTTATCGTTGTAATCGTGTCCTTCTAGGACTCAGAGAACACCAGGGTATAAATATAAACCCTGAGGCCATTGTAATATCTGTTCACAATCAATACAAACAACCCGGCCCCGTGCCGTCTTCGAGTCCAAGTCGTGTCGTCGAGTTCTTCGAGAGGGGCCATCGATCCGTCGACCTCCGTAAGTTCCGGCAACCTTGTTATCATGTCTAGTATCGTGCGGCGGATTTAGATATGGTACAAGTAGTCTCGTATGTTAAGCTTAGTATCGTGCGGCGGATTTAAGCTTATGACGGGAGGTCTTTGTTTATGTCTTGTATCGTGCGGCGGATTGAGACACAAATAAAGATAGTTATCGGCTCTATTAGATGTGGTAGTCTAGTAGATTCATTAAGTTACCTTGTGTTATACGTTTTGTTATGTCTATCTCACCATAACACTTTTGCCCAATCTAGATACTACTCGGTTCGGCTCCATCTTTATAGATCTGCTCTGTTCTTTCATGTTTATTATTGTAAAGTCTTTCATGCAGTAGATCTATTGTTCGTAATAGCCGATTGGATCGTATCTGGGTTGCCACGTGGTGAGGGTTCATGCATGTTAAGTGTGTTTGATCTATGACAAGGCTAGGTGTCGTGCGGCAGGCGCAGGCTTTAGATTAGCTTAGTCATGCTTAGTTTGTATGTTCAATCTCCATGGATCCCAACTCGGTTGTACAATCAAGATTGGTTAAGTTTTAACTTACATCTAATACGTCATGCAAGTACGATTCTCATGCAAACGTGTTCGGCAACCTGTTATTCACGTAACTTTGTTCATATTGCCGAATAGTCCTTCAAACCTGTTGGCAGATAGCTTTCGTAGCTATATGTCGTCGCAAGTGGCTTCAGGGCCGTACATCTTGGAACTGTCTGGTCATACCCGGCATGTTCCAGCTTTGTATTTAACAATTTATCTCCCTTGTTAGTTGCAGGGCAAACTGACTGGCACGCACCGGACTTCTGAGCACCCGGGCCACGTTTGAAGCCAGCTTCTTCGGCTTGCTGTGTGATTGGCACAGTGCGCCACTTTTGGTGTCAACACACTTTTTGGCACGCCCGGTGGGACACCTTTTTCCTGCAGCAATGGTCGAAGTCATTGAAGCTGAGGCCAGCAACAAGGCGGGGCTCGTGCAGGTGCAGCTCGCTGAACTACCTGACGAGTACAAAGAGCAGGTGGATAATGCTTGTGCCGAGTTCCAGGCCAAGTGCCTAGAAGCCTTTTCCAAGAACAAGAGCGGAAAGGTTCGCCGTCTGCACGATCTGCCGAAGCCCGTCCAGCTCAACCCGGATGATCCCGGGGAAGCGGAGGCAGTGTTGAAGATGTCTCACATAATCAACGAAGCTGTCTCTGGCGCCATCGGTCGCATGCATGGGGCGTTTCTCAACACTTTCCGTACCATCATGATCGCCCAATTCGGCCCCAAGGCCGATGAACTTATGGAGGCGGAGTTTGGCCCTATAGCAGGACCACATCTTTTCAATCTGCCGAATCACCTCAAGGGGGCAGGAGCCGCTGGTGAAGAGACCCCGCCTAAGGCTCAATCAGGCGGGCTCGCCACTCAAGAGAAGCGCATGCCAGAGGGCCAATTGCCGACCATGGGTCAGCTCCAGTTCGGCACTAAGGGTCAGACACCAGAGGCGACACGCAAGATCTCCCCGCAGACCTATAGGCTCATAAGGGACTACTATGGAAACGGGTACCATGAGATGCTTGAGCTTCACAGCATAGAGGGTGCCCCACATCCAGGATATGGGAAGCCGACGGCCGAGAAGACCGCCGACTCTAATGTCGATGTCATGCTAGAGAGGATGGCAGATATGATGCAGCGCACCTTCGGCCTGAAGCCTAAGGGTACTTATGCTTATAGATCTCCGTTCCCCAAATGGTTCCACCGTGTGGCTCTGCCGCCCAGAGTCAAAGTGCCGACGGACCTGTCCAAGTTCTCCAGCTTAGACGACACTAGCACGGTGGAGCACATCAGTCGCTATCTGCTCCAGCTTGGAGAGGCCAATACCGAGGATGCCTTCAGGGTTCGGTACTTCCCGTCATCGCTCACTGGGCCGGCGTTCGCTTGGTTCACGTCTCTGCCACCGGGTTCTATTCTCTCTTGGGCAGACTTGGAACAGAAGTTCCATACGCACTTCTACACGGGCACCAAGGAGAAGAAGCTGGTGAACATCATGTATGTGCGCCAGAGGCCAAATGAGACGCCGCAGGACTACCTGCGCAGGTTTAGGGAAGTCAAGAGCCAGTGCTTTGGCATGTACCTACCGGACGACCAGCTTCCACCATTGGCTGTGGCAGGCATGCTCCCGAGCATCAGAGACAAGCTCTTCGGCCAGGAGTTTGAAGACCTGGGTCATCTCTCTCGCCGGCTGAATGAAATGACTATCCAAGCGCAAGGCTTCCGGAGGGAAGGGCGCTTCCAGAAGGACAATGTCGCGGCCCAGATGTATCAGGCTTTCTTGGACGAAGCCGAGGACTATACCGATGCCGAAGATGAGGTGGCCGCTGCGGAGCTCAGCTGGGATAAAGAGCCGACCCAGGCCAACAAGCAATGGCTACGCCAGCAGAAAGGGGCATACGACTTCGACGTCACCAAGGCCGATAAGCTCTTCGAGTTTCTGGTCGCCGAAGGGAGAGTCAGGCTACCCCCGGATCACCCGATGCTGCGTCCTGGAGGGGTTAAAGACAAGAAATACTGCGGCTTTCATAACACTAACACTCATTCTATTAATGATTGCCGTGTGTTCAGGACAAGGATCCA
This sequence comes from Coix lacryma-jobi var. lacryma-jobi, assembly GCA_009763385.1. Classification (NCBI taxonomy): domain Eukaryota; kingdom Viridiplantae; phylum Streptophyta; class Magnoliopsida; order Poales; family Poaceae; genus Coix; species Coix lacryma-jobi. Next base: position 96,969,303 of record CM019829.1, read on the forward strand.
GAAGGCCATCCAGGATGGGCACATCAAGTTCAATGGCAAGATGAAGATCGATGCCAACCCCTTCGCCCAGAACTCCGTGTTCGTCTCAGTGAACATGGTAGCCCCGGAGGGTCCCAGAGGCAAGGGCAAGGTCAAAGTCCTCACCTCCAGCAGGGCGCGCGAGTCTGGCGCAGTGGATCCCGATCGGCAAATCACTGGCGATGAGCTCCGACAGCACGCCCAAGCCGCGAATAGCCGATACGAGCACGGAGAGTCGTCTTCCAGGTGCAGGCCTACCCACAGAGATCTCCTTAACAAGTGGCGCCGGCAAAATGAGAAGGAGCAGAGGCGTTTCCAGCGTGAAGAGCGGGAACTCGCGGGGGAATACCAGCGTGAAGACGGTCGCACGGGAGAGCACCAGTATCATCTGGAGGAGAGGGCTTACCACAGAGAACAGGCCCGTCGCTGGGAGCAAGAGCACCTCCAAGAGCGGGAGCAAGCTCACAGGGCTGTCCGTTCTTCCGCCACTGCTGGAACGAAGGCTTGAAGTTGCCTGCCGTCAACAACTGCCCCGAATGCAGCGATCAGTACAGGGGGTATAGGCAGGATCGGGTCGACCGCCGTCCCGTCCACGAAAGGTTGGGAGCGCGCATCCCAATGGACGATCGGCGCCTAAAAATGAGGAGCCCGGATCGGCGAGCCAAGAGATATGCCGACCAGGAGTGGGTGCACCACCAAGGTGACAGCGAGGAGGCACAGCCCCGCCCATATAGATGGCAAGAAGGGCAGTGGTGTCCGCCAGGGTTCAGAAAGAGCCAGAAAAGGAGGGTGCAGCGCCTCCGGAATAGGGAGTTGGAAGAAGCAGCTGCCAATGGGAAGAAGCAAGAGTGGCGCCCGAAGGAAAAGCCAGATAACACTGGCAAAGGCGCTGGCGTGGCTATGACTTTTTTCCTTCCCCTGGAATTCATGGCTCCAATCGGCCAGGGGGCACAGGACGAAGCGCGTTCGGACTCCGACGAGGCCGAGCACAACGAGCTCACGGCACAGCTCGTGTTGTCTCAGAAGGCAGCATTTGACAAACCAGCCAAGCATCGGCATTTGAAGCCGTTGTATGTCAAGGGGTACGTCAACGGAAAGCCGCTAACCAAGATGTTTGTCGATGGCGGCGCAGCGATTAACATCATGCCTTATGCCACCTTCAGAAAGCTGGGCATGAATGATGAAGACCTGCTCAAAACGGATATGGTACTCCGTGACTTCGCCGGTAATCCTTCTGACACTCGGGGCGCCGTGCACGTGGAATTGATGATTGGGTCCAAGACGCTCATTACGACCTTCTTTGTCATTGATGGCAAGGGGGCATATAGCCTGCTTTTGGGCAGAGATTGGATCCATGCCAACTGCTGCATACCTTCAACCATGCATCAAATACTCATACAGTGGGTGGGAGATGACATCGAGGTTGTCCAAGCCGACGACTCGGTGAGTGTTGCCACCATTGAACCCACTTACTGGGAATTCGACGGAGTAGACTGCTTCTCCGATCGCGTGTGGGGAGAAGGTCCTATCAACGTCTATGGTAGAGATCAACAGCCGATCCAAGCAATCGGCTCTCAAAGCTTCTTTTAGATGGACAACCCAACCGACAGCAGCGAGGGCAAACTGGGACGTGGTTTCACGTCGGCCGACAAGTTAGAGGAGGTGGATATTGGTGATGCGAGTAAGAAGAGGCCGATGTTTGTAAGTTCTAGTTTAGACCCTGATTTCAGAGTGCAGCTAGTAGATCTTCTAAAGGAGTTCAAAGACTGTTTTGCGTGGAACTATACAGAGATGCCTGGATTAGATCGGTCCATTGTTGAGCATAAGTTGCCAATCAAACCTGGATACCGCCCATACAAACAACCTCCGCGCAGGATCTACAAGGAGGAGGTGTTGGCCGACGTAAAAAAGGAAGTGGAAAGATTACTGGAAGCTAACTTCATTCGGCCGTGTCGATATGCGGAATGGATCTCCAATATTGTCCCAGTGTACAAGAAGAACGGGAAGATGAGAGTATGCATCGACTTCAGGAACCTCAACAAAGCCACCCCTATGGACGGTTATCCGATGCCGGTGGCCGACTTGCTAGTAGATGCTTCGGCCGGTTTTGAAATCATAAGCTTCATGGACGGCAACGCAGGTTACAACCAGATTTTCATGGCTGCAGAGGATGTGGCAAAGACCGCCTTCAGGTGCCCCGGCCATATAGGATTGTTTGAATGGATGGTCATGACTTTTGGTTTGAAAAATGCCGGTGCCACTTACCAGCGAGCCATGAATTACATATTCCATGAGCTGATCGGCAAAATCGTAGAGATCTACATTGATGATGTGGTGATCAAATCCAGAGGCAAAGAAAGACACTTGACCGATTTAAGGAAGACCTTGGAGTGCACAAGGAAACATGGTTTAAAGATGAATCCAACCAAGTGTGCATTTGGGGTGTCGGCTGGTGAGTTTCTGGGATTCCTGGTCCACAAAAAGGGGATCGAAGTCGGCAAGAAGAGCATGGAAGCAATTGATAAGGTAGTGCCGCCGACCAATCTCAAAGAACTTCAATCACTGCTCGGCAAAATCAACTTTGTCAGAAGGTTCATATCCAACTTGTCCGAGCGCGTGCTGCCATTTTCTTCACTGTTGAAGCTCAAGAAAGATCAGGAGTTCGTGTGGGGTGACGTGCAACAAAAGGCTTTCGATGAGATCAAGGAGTACATGAAGGCACCACCAGTATTGGTTCCTCCACAACTCGACAAGCCTTTCAAGTTGTACGTGGCGGCCGATAGCCTAACGATAGGGTCGGCCCTCGTGCAAGAATTCGAAGGAAAAGAGAGAGTCATAGCCTATCTTAGCCGAAAGCTACTGGACCCCGAAACAAGGTATTCGGCTACGGAAAAATTGTGCTTGTGTGTTTTCTATTCCTGTACCAAGTTTCGGCACTATCTACTGAATGCCGAATGCGTGGTAGTATCAGAGTTTGATGTAATCAAGCACATGTTATCAATGCCAATTTTAAATGGGAGGATCGGTAAATGGGTTTTGGCTCTTTCGGAATTTGACTTGCGTTTTGAATCGGCAAAGGCTGTTAAAGGCCAGATTATGGCTGATTTCGTCACTCACCATCGTGATCCTAACGCTAACATAGTAGCCATTGCCCCCTGGGCATTGTTTTTTGATGGATCGTCGTGTAGCAAAGGTGGTGGAGTTGGGATCATGTTGATTTCTCCCAAGGGGGCACCTTTCAAATACTCTATACCGATCGAGTACCCGGTGACTAATAATCAAGCAGAGTATGAGGCACTGCTTCGAGGATTACGGTTGCTTGTGGACGTTAAGGCAGACGCCGTAGAGATCTTCGGTGACTCGGAGTTGGTGATCAGGCAGCTGACAGGTGAGTACGAGTGCAAAAACGACACGCTGCAGGAATATCTCGAAGGTTGCCAGGAGCTCCTTAGACAGTTTCGATCGGCAACCTTGCAACATATTCCTAGGGGGCAAAACGAAGAAGCAAACCAGTTGGCTCAGGCAGCATCCGGGTACAGGGAAAATCAAAACATTTTTGCACTTGAGGAAGAGCAAGCAACCCCAGAAGATGATCAAGTAGTCCCAGGTAGTAATCAGGCAATTGAAGACTGGAGAGACAACATTGCCGATTACCTCAGGGACCCATCCAAGAGAGTCTCTCGAAAACTCAGGTACAAGGCTCTTAAGTTCACGCTCTTGGACAATCAATTGTACTACAAATCCGTAGATGAGGTTTTGCTTAAATGCCTGGACCAAGACGGGGCTAGGAAACTGATGTATGAGGTGCACGAAGGCGTATGTGGTGCACACCAGTCGGCTCACCGTATGAGATGGTTAATCAGGAGGACCGGATATTTTTGGCCGACTATGCTCGAAGATTGCTTTGAGTACTACAGAGGTTGTCAGGATTGCCAGCGATTCGGCAATGTGCAAAGGGCCCCAGCATCGGCCATGAATCCGATCATTATGCCTTGGCCTTTCAGAGGATGGGGCATTGATTTGATCGGCCAGATCCACCCTCCATCTAGCAAGGGACATAAGTTTGTTTTGTTAGCCACAGATTATTTCACTAAGTGGGTTGAAGCCATCCCATTGAAGAAGGTGACATCAGAGAATATGGTATCCTTCGTCAGGGAGCACATCATTTACCGATTCGGCATTCCCCAGTCCATCACTACCGATCAGGGAACTCAGTTCACTTCCTCGGAGTTTTGTGACTTCGCCGAAGGGGTGGGGATTAAGCTCTATAATTCTTCCCCTTATTATGCACAGGCCAATGGGCAGGCAGAGGCTTCTAACAAAATCATGATTAAGATCATTCAAAAGAAGATCGAAGAGAAACCCAAAAGGTGGCACTTGGTGCTCAACGAAGCTTTGTGGGCCTACCGAATGGCTTGTCATGGGTCAACTCAGACGTCACCTTACGAGTTGGTCTATGGGCATCACGCAGTTCTACCATGGGAGTTGCAGTCGGGGTCAAGACGAATTACATTGCAGAACGATCTGGCTAAAGAGAATTATAAGGATTTGATGATGGATGAGCTAGAGGATTTGCATTTGATTCGTCTCAAAGCCTTGGAAAATATTGAAAGGAACAAGATACGTGTTGCCAAGTACTACAACTCGAAAGTGAGAGAAAAAGGATTCGAAGAAGGAGACTTGGTTTGGAAAATTATCTTGCCAATCGGTACCAAAGACAAGGTATTCGGCAAATGGTCCCCTAACTGGGAAGGGCCTTTTCGAATTCTGAGACGTGCTCCGGGTAATGCGTACATTCTGAAAACCCTCCAAGGAGAAGAGTTTACTAGGGCAATTAATGGACGCTATCTAAAGAGATTTCATCCTAGCGTGGAGGTCGGTGCATAACGGAATCAAGGACTAGCGGGCACCGACGGCCGATACAAGGTTGTATCGCCCTTAGCACAAAAAATGGCCAATAGAATTTATCGCCCTTAGAACAAAAATAGCCGACATAGTGTGTCGCCTTTAGCATAAAAACGCAGGAATACACGCAGTACTAAGAAATTGGTCAAATGGGTTCTCACAATGAATGGGCCGCGACCAATGGGATAAGTCGTGTTCTCAATAGGTTGAGTTTTCGGCTGTATCCTCGTTCGGCCAACTTGGTGATTGGATAGAAGTAGTTGCCGAAAGTGCTTAATGGCTGGCCGGATGGGTTGCAAGGAAAGGGAACTGAGTTACACAGTGCACGGATATGTTATATACAAGTCAAGTGTTTGAAGCTCGGGGTTCATTACAATGATGCTCCGGCATTCAGGAATTCGGTGAGGGCACTCAAGGCTGCCATCTTCACTTGTTGGACGTGGTCTAGAATCTTCTGATCTTCGTCCTCTTCATGTTGGATCCTGGCGAGTTTTTGGTCAAGGTCTTGATCCTCGAGTAAGGATTTTGTCACCATGGATGAGAGACCTTCAAGCGCGTCTGGCAATCTAGAGAGTTGGGAGCTGCGAGATTGAATTTCAGCAGTTACTTGGGCTAGTCGAACTTCCAGATTGGCCTTTTCTTCTTCCAGATTTTTCAGCTCTAGCTCCAGAGTACATTGAGAGTTCTTCATTGATTGATACTCTTCATATGAGGTAATGACCATTTGAGAGCTTTGGAGCTTTGCAGCCTGAAGAATGCTCTTGCTAGATGTGTTCCTGACAGCCCTCTTCACTGGAGCAAAATGATTGTCGAGGTCGGATGCGGCATCCAAGGAGGATTGCACGTTGATGGGAAGATGTTGTCTGATGGGGTCCAGCAGCTGCTTGATTTGGTCTGCATCCCGAACCAGATGGATGATGTCCCCGCCGAGCAAAGCCGCTATATCCTTCAGACGGCTCTGAACAATGGAAGAAGTGCCTTGGTCTTGACTCGGTGGTTTTCGCTTAAGGAATTGTTCAACATCAAAGGGGTAGCCTGAAGTCCCAATGATCATCTGAAAAAATGAAGAAAGGAATTCAGCCGAATGCATAAGTCCGTCATGAAGGATAAATGAGGGGTTATCACCTTTTGAGTTGATTCACCCATGGTTCGGTTTTCATGCGCATACTGATCAACGAATTCGGCAGAACTCTGGCCCGTGTACTGTATAAGCCCGAGAGGATTTGGAGGCTGGGTATCTTGCCGAATGGATTGTGTCTTAGCTCTGGGTGGACTCTGATCTGGCACGGAGTCTGTGTGATCATGTGGGTTTTGTAAATCTGGATCAGAGCCATGAGAGGAGTCTCCTTGCATTATGCTCTTCAGAAATGTATCTGCCAGCAAGATCATTAATAAGAGAGCACTGTATTCAAAAGAAGGGGTGATCAGAAACATACCGACGTCGGCTTCAGAAGACTGTTCGTGCTCTTGATCTTCAATATTGATAGTCTCACCTTCCTCTAATGTGAGGACTTGGGGAGGAACGGGAGTACCAACCTGCCTGGTTGTCCTAAGCCTTTTGGTTTTCGACTGCAGAAAAAACAATGATTAGAATAATAGTCGAATTACCAAATGCCTGAAGACGATGTGTGGTACCTTGGAAGATCCTGCGACCTCCTTGGTTTGCTCGAAGCTGGGAGAGTCATCATCCATTCCCCTTTTCTTTTCCGGTGTTGAGGAGGTGGCAGATTGTGAAGCAGAAGTCCTCCTGGGCCGGTTTGGGTTTGGAACCTTGTACTTGACCAGGCTGGTTGGGGGTGCAGGAGTAATATCCTGAAGGAAAGCAAAAGTCAGAGCAGAGGTTAGCAAGAAAGGGCTGCATGATTAATCGTAATAAAGTGAAGTTTGAATGTTACCTCGCTTTCAGAGACGAAGCCCTCTTGCAGCTGCTGACATAGAGGATGGACCGGCACGTTGAAGACATGGTCATGCAATTCTTGCCACCAGGGGGCATAGAGGGAATGGATGTTGTTTATCAGGTGAAGGGCTGATATTTTCCTCTTTGTTAGATCCTCTCCTAAGGAGAAAACTTTCAGAAATTCAACACCCTCTTTGGGGATGGCTTTCCTGGGGTTGATGGCATTGGAGAGGGTAAGCCTTGGTGGGAGTTGACCACACCCAAACTGCCGAGCTACTATGTTCGGCTGATAGAATTCATATGTAAATGCAGCTTGTTGGCCATGGTGGAACTCAGCTGGGAGGATGCAGGGTCTGATAAAGGCATTCAATATTTCTGCGGCTTTCTCATCAGAAGGCCCTGACCCATAGCTGAAATGTAGAGGGAAGGTAATGTCATTTTGCCCACTGTAAGGTAACCAGTCCACACCCGGGAAGCCTTTGTAGAAGAGTTCAAAAAGGTTGCCAATGTCCTTCCTGACTTTGATAGCTGTTGCCACCTCCCCATATGTTTGGCAACCTTTGGTGGTCTTCTTCTGTCCTTCGGCATAGTTGATTGATGGGAAAGAGTGGTTGCCGAGTGGGACAGATACTATCTCATGCATATGGAGCTGCAGCCACATTTGGACTATCCACCAAGGGCCATTAAAACATGGCGTCTGGGCTGTTTTCCCATTCGGGTCACGATTGATGCGGCATATTTCAGAGGACACTTGATGCATCATATGATAAAGGGTGCCCAGTAACAGCCTATCCATAGGGATACACTTGCCATTTGAAAGTTGGTCGGCTAAAAGGAAATAATTCAGAGTCGGTTCATTGGCTTTTCCACAGAAGAAGAATCTGCATAGCCACATATTCAGAAAAGCTTTGTGCTCTGTTTTATTTACAGATTTGGACTTTTTATTGTGTTCCTTGATATAGCCTGCCCATCCAGTGTTAACTTTCAGTACTCCCTGGTTGATTTTTCCTGAGAAGATGTCATGGGAAATCGGGAGCGTAATGTTCAGACCAGTCATCAGGTAAATGTCAGATAGAGTGATCGACATTACGCCGTGACCAAGGACGAAGGCATTAAGAACATCCGACCAGAAATGAGATGCAGCTATTAGCAGGGATTCGTTCTTTTGCATTTCTGAAAGAGAGAGCTCCAGGGCATGGTTGATTTCTTGGGCCTCCCATGTGACACCGTACTGACCATGAGTTCTCCTGTACCAATCTCTCCAACCGGCGATAGGGGGAAGGGGCCAGTTCTTAAAGGTCTTTTTCCACTGTTTCGGCGCCAATACTCCAGATTTGAAGGGAAGTCTCTGAGATTCCGTTTCAATGAGATCGGTTGGATCTTCACTCCCCATTGGCCCGAGAAAGTAGGAGTCAGGATTGGCTGAGAGTGGAATCAGAATCTCGGATTTGAGGTCCTGGCGGGAGAAGTCAAGAGAAAGAAAGGATCAGAAAGCCGAATAATATGAAGAAACCGACCAAGAGATTGCCGAAACTGTAATTGTGGCTGGGGTTTTTACCTCCGGGACTACATCAAAGGTCGCCATTGGGAACTAGACTGAGGATTTGAGTTCCGCGGGAGCTAATGCTTCGGACGGCGGCGGCGGAGCTTGAAGAGATGATAACCTAGATTCAAGGTCAATTTCAGAACAAATACCTTTGTTCGGAAATTGAGGGGGCATGTGTTAACACCGAATTTTCGCACTATGACAAATGGGCCGGCCCAGTACGGGTTCGGAAAGATCACCGCCTGAGGAATCGGCAGGCATCAGGCACGGTCGGCTAATCTGACGGCAAAGCCATGGAAGCAATAGTGAATGAATTCGGCAATGCGATGCTGCGGTCGGCTATTTTAGGTAACGATTGACTTGTGCCGTGAGGTGATGGACGCGGCATGTCAGAGGATTCGGCGATAAGATCTTGTCATTTTGACGCATGCCGGTTATTGAAGGAAACTTGGAGTAGAAGACATCATAGTTTCCTGTTTTTATCGTTGTAATCGTGTCCTTCTAGGACTCAGAGAACACCAGGGTATAAATATAAACCCTGAGGCCATTGTAATATCTGTTCACAATCAATACAAACAACCCGGCCCCGTGCCGTCTTCGAGTCCAAGTCGTGTCGTCGAGTTCTTCGAGAGGGGCCATCGATCCGTCGACCTCCGTAAGTTCCGGCAACCTTGTTATCATGTCTAGTATCGTGCGGCGGATTTAGATATGGTACAAGTAGTCTCGTATGTTAAGCTTAGTATCGTGCGGCGGATTTAAGCTTATGACGGGAGGTCTTTGTTTATGTCTTGTATCGTGCGGCGGATTGAGACACAAATAAAGATAGTTATCGGCTCTATTAGATGTGGTAGTCTAGTAGATTCATTAAGTTACCTTGTGTTATACGTTTTGTTATGTCTATCTCACCATAACACTTTTGCCCAATCTAGATACTACTCGGTTCGGCTCCATCTTTATAGATCTGCTCTGTTCTTTCATGTTTATTATTGTAAAGTCTTTCATGCAGTAGATCTATTGTTCGTAATAGCCGATTGGATCGTATCTGGGTTGCCACGTGGTGAGGGTTCATGCATGTTAAGTGTGTTTGATCTATGACAAGGCTAGGTGTCGTGCGGCAGGCGCAGGCTTTAGATTAGCTTAGTCATGCTTAGTTTGTATGTTCAATCTCCATGGATCCCAACTCGGTTGTACAATCGAGATTGGTTAAGTTTTAACTTACATCTAATACGTCATGCAAGTACGATTCTCATGCAAACGTGTTCGGCAACCTGTTATTCACGTAACTTTGTTCATATTGCCGAATAGTCCTTCAAACCTGTTGGCAGATAGCTTTCGTAGCTATATGTCGTCGCAAGTGGCTTCAGGGCCGTACATCTTGGAACTGTTTGGTCATACCCGGCATGTTCCAGCTTTGTATTTAACAATTTATCTCCCTTGTTAGTTGCAGGGCAAACTGACTGGCACGCACCGGACTTCTGAGCACCCGGGCCACGTTTGAAGCCAGCTTCTTCGGCTTGCTGTGTGATTGGCACAGTGCGCCACTTTTGGTGTCAACAGCTACTATCTATAGGTTTTTTCGGTGCTCCCTTCAGCACTGAATAAATAGATTTTCTAAAGTTGTTTAAGTCAAAACTTTTTAAACTTTGATTAAATTTTTAGAAAGATATATCAAGATTTATGATATTAAATTAGTATCATTAGATATATCCATAGAATTTATTTCATAATATGCTCACTTTATGTTATAGATGTTATTATTTTTTCTCTATAAAGTTAGTCAAAGTTAAAAGAAGGTTATTTGACACGGGTTCTAGAAATTGATTTATTCAGAGACAACGAGTAGAACTTAAAGTGATTTTATGCTTATTTGTACAGTTGATTTACTATAAAAAAACATTATTTAACGATTGACTTGTACAAATTAAAATTGATTTATAGCTTAAACAAACAGAGCCAAAGGGAACTACAACAGAAATGAGCTATAGCCCCGGTCGGCAAGGGCCTTTAGCCCCGGTTGTCGAGTCGGGACTACGCTTCCGGGACTAAAGGCCCCCCCCTTTAGTCCCGGCTCCGGTCACCGGGGCAAAAGCCCCCCTTTAGTCCCGGTTCGTAATACCAGCCGGGACTAAAGGGTGCTGCCAGCGGTGAGCAGCACCCTTTAGTCCCGGCGGGTATTACCAACCGGGACTAAAGGGTCCCCTGGTTTTTTTCTTTTTATTTTCTTTTCAGTTCTATTTTTAGTTTTGTTTATTTATTTAATAGGTTTTCCAATATGTATGCTTTGCTGCTAATATATATATATTTTATATATATTAGCAGCATAACACAATAAGCTTATTGCATGCATATATAATTGAACTATAAAACTACATATATATATATATATAAATATATGTACATAAAATTAAAAGCAATATACATAGAAGTTGTCCAAATATCTATCTACACAAGTTGTACTCCATCTAAAGATCTACAGGGCATACAAATTGTTGGGGTGGTACCCCAACCGTAGGGATCCCGCTTCCGCACAAAAGCATTTTCGACGAATCCCTTATCGAACGGAAGGAACCATGAGCCGAATACTTTTGAGCGATATGAATGGTAGACGATCAGGAACGAATGTGGTCACTCGAGCAATGATGCTTTCAACTGAATATGTTATCGAACAAATACCTATTAGTCGGTTTCAATCAGCTGTGCAGCGATAGTCTCCCTTTCGGGCGAAAGCGCCTTTGTCTTTCAAAGTTGGTGGAGAGACGACGCTTTCGTCCGAAAGCACTTTCGACCGAAGCGATAGTTTCCCTTTCGGGCGAAAGCGCCTTCGTCTTCCAAAGTTGGTGGAGAGGCGACGCTTTCGTCCGAAAGCACTTTCGATCGAAGCGATAGTTTTCCTTCCGGACGAAAGTGTTTTCATCTTCCAAAGTTGGTGGAGAGACGACGCTTTCGTCTGAAAGCACTTTCGTCCATAAGCGATGGCTTCCGAATGTCTTCGTACAGGTCCAGAGTCCAAAACTAGCAAAGGAGGACCCACTTGTCGGAAGGAGGCTGCTCGACGGATGGAGAGCAGATGGGGCCACCTCGACGTTGATGTACGGAAATACCCTTCGGATGACAGAGGCGCCTTATCTTGCATGATTAATATAAATAGGCCGACCTTCCCCACGGTGGGGGAGAGGAGGATCACTGTTCAAGTGGCTACTTCTACTATTGGCTCGCGTCAACGAGTCTGCCATTCGTCTCCCTGTGTGTTCGCTTTCGTTCAGGTAGCGACCTGCTGTTTTAGGGTTTTGGCCCTAAAACAACATTGGCGCCCACCGTGGTTGTTGCCCGAGCTTGTCATGGCACCAAGGAAAGCGTCGAAGACGGTTGATCCTCAAGAAACCGAAAGAGTGGTTGTTGCAAACACAAATGTGCGGATACATGGGTGTATACTGAGTCTCGAGTGATGAGTGATTGTCAACTGGGATGATGCGCATGTTCTTTGGCTGGTGTTGTGCAGGTGTCGAGCACAGATACAGTGAGTGAAGGCAAGGTGAAGGTGAAGTTGAGACGTGCCGTGCCGATGGACCGGGAGCGGTGAAGGGCGGATGTGAGGCTTGGACTGAGGGACCGGTGGCCTGAGGATCAGCTGTGGTGGCTAACAACCTGGGACAGCGACGAGCGAAGACTTGCGTGTGGATGGGGTGCACGGGTGGTGCATCCCCTCTACAACGTCGGTTTGATGGTTGAGCCACAGAAAAACCATCGGGTGGACGGTTTCTAGGTTTGGGCCTCAAAACCTGGGCGCTGGCAGGTTTCTGAGTTTGGGCCACAAAACTCAGGCGATGGACGGCTGGTTTCCCGGTTTGGGCCTCAAAACCGGGGGTTGGTCGCGAAGATTGGTTTCCCGGTTTTGGCCTCAAAACCGGGGGCGAGGTCCGTGAAAAGGACAAGCAGAGCGGTGGTGGCACGTGGTGGCAATCGGTGAGGTTGCGTCGAGGCAACGCTACTAGTTGTGCGGGCGTGGCCATCGGATCACCACCTACCACGAGTTGGTCCAGAATAACCCTAGGGTTTAGCTGGTTCGCTCTGTAATTAGTTAGGGGTAGAGTGGGAACTTGAATTAGGATAAGTAGAGGGAGACACCCACCTCCCATCCTATCTCAGTCATTTGCTCTTTGCCTTCTAGGTTTTCCTGCTCTCCCAATCCCCTGCTGTAGCAACTGAGATCTGCAGAGAATCATACCTCTGTGTACTAGAGATTTTGAGGAAGTGAGACCGTAATCTCACAATTGTAGCATGTGGTAGCCACACGGTTGCAGATCGATGTGTTGATTCCCGTTTTGTTTGTGTTCTTCGCGTTCTTCGTTTCTCCGCGATTTTCCCGTCACTCGATCTCCCTCTCTACTGTGTCTTTTTGAAATCCACTTGAATCAATTTGTTCTTTATAGTGAGGAGATCATTTCCACCGAAGGAATTTATCTAACTCCTCACGAACAAGTAGATCGGGTCGATTCAATTTTCGTGGTGCTTTTTCGGTTCATATTTCTTCTCCTTCAATTCCCGTTGATTGAGTTGATTTGAGCGGATGATTTCTTAGGGATAGTCTCCTAACTACCTCGTGATCATCTTCTCCAAATTTGGGAACAAGGGATTTTGATTTGAATTGATTTTGGGAAGATTTGGGGAGAAGGCGACTGAAATCGCCCTCTCTACAAGGTCGCGGACAGTCCGCCACCAGAACGGCGGACAGTCCGGGCGTCGGGGGCAAGCCAGATCCGTGGCTGTGTTCTTCGGCTGCTTTGCTGACTATTGACGCTCACTAATGCTCATAATTAACCATCAACTATTGCATGAAATGACAGTAAATGAATTACAAAGCATAGTTGTAGGGTTTGAAACTAACAAGTTCCATGAGTTTTGGTGCTCTCACTTGTTTTGTAGGACATCAATATTTCTCCATATAAAAGTATCTCAAGTGATGAATTGAAGTGCACCATTGCGAAGGGCTCGTCGAGACGATCGAAACGGACATATCATTTGCTATATTCGGAGTCCCGGATGAAAAGATATTAATTTCGCAATGAAATCTGCAAAACAAGGATCTAGAAGACACCACAAGACACCATGAGGCGGCCCACCACATGGGCCCACTGGGCCAGACCGACCGGTCCCACTTTGAGACCGACTGGTCGGCCACGGAGGCCGTTTCGCCTCCGCCTTCTAGAACCTTCTTCCACCGCCTCCTAGGATGCATCTCCACCGTCCCTGAAGTCGGTTTGATGCAACGGTGGGCGATAAACGTGACGCGGATCGATGACATGGCGATTCCTTGCCCCCTACTCCACCTCGGGCTATATAAGCAGCCCCAGACCCCCCTTTCGAGGCATCTCCATCTTCATTATTCATCTCCACATTAGAAACTAGGGTTTCAATTAGAATTAGAGGTCCCTCTAGATGAATCTCTTCTAGTTCATCTAGAATTAGATCTAGTTCATCTAGTTGTAATCAAGGGTTAGCTTTCAAGTAGAAGATTAGATACCCCTCTAGTAGGATTAGAACCTAGTCTTATTCTAGAACTAGAAGAGAGAGAGAGAGAGAGAGAGGAAGAGATCAAGAAGGAGCTCTGGCTTGTCGGATCAACTTCTTCATCTTGTACCTGTGGATTGAAGTTCTTCGTCAACTTGCTTCAACGATTGTTTCGGTAATCAACATCTATATTTAAGTTTGAGCTATTGTTCTTATTATTCTTAAGGTTTAATGACTCTCTTTTGAGTACTTTAATTCTAGTTGCTCTAGAGTTAGAGTAGTTGGATAGTGTAAGCATGGTGCTTAGACTTGATAGCTCATATTTGCCTCCTATAACGCCGGTAGTAGTGGTTGTTCGCAAGGGTGACTCTTATAGCCTTGTTGATTCTTCTATAGTCCACTTACCCATGTGTAGGCTCGGTAGGATTATATATTTGCATAAAAGAATCATACTCTGTTTGTGACCTTTTATGGCAATTTCCCCACTAAGAATAATATAAGCATATCACTCTTAAGTTGGATTTAGATAACCTTAGTGATCCCCTCTATGCTTTTAGCTTCTCCGTCCTTGTTAGCTACTCAGGGGTTATATTCTTTGAGACTTAACACTATCCGTTCCTTTGGGTTCGATATTAAAACTGAGTTACTCCGGTGAAGTGCTACATCGGTAGATTTTATCTGTGCGCTTGCGGATAAAGTAGAGTGTGCGTTAATTTATACCAACAAGTATTTCTGGCGCCGTTGCCGGGGAGCGTTAGATCATCTTAAGTCTTAGTTTAACCTTGTAATCATACTTTTATCTTTTCTTTTTTTGTCCCAGTCTTTTCATTATTTTTGTTTTCATTCTTATGAATGTTGTTTTTGAATTCCACTCTTATCTATCACTACCCCATGAGCAAGCTATAACCAGTAGAATCCTTATACCCCATCATAATGCCTGGTTATGAGCTATGCCTACCTTTCTGCTGCACTATCCTTGTAATGAGCATAGGAATATAATTGTGAAAATATTCCTCCGGGTATTTCGTCACTAACCTTTCTAGGTCTGGAGCAGAAAAGAACGAAGGAACAACAAACATAAGGTATGTCCAACCAATCATCATGCAACATTGAATTACATTCATCCAATCTTGATTTGCAAAATCTAAGCTTGGGGAATAGACTTTCTAAGAATATCTCTTGCCATGTTGCTATGTTGGTTGACCCTACCTTTAAGATATGCTCATATACTAATCATGCTCTTAAAATCTCTACAATGCTTTCATGTTACCTTTACCTGCTATAGTATATGTATGGGTTTGAAGTAAAGTCATACATCTCTTTAAATTAGGCATGGTGTTTAGTTTAAACCACGAGGTGTGTTGATTTCGCTTCAGAAGGATTTTAAATTGAGCATGGTGCTTAGGTTAGAATACCTTCCTAAGTCAAATTAGACATGGTGTCTAGGTTGATTTCTGAACTGATAATATGCTATAGTAGATATTGGATATTTTGTTGGACTAACCCCTGCAGGAAAACTTTTATTATTAATTTGGGATAATCCGTAGATGAACTCACACTGAAGATGAAGAGACACATGAACTTTAACAACTCTTGCACAATAAAGACTCAGCTCATTCATCATGGATGAAAGAACTGTGAGTATCAAAGTTTATTTATTTTGTCTTCTACTGCAAGTTATCTTTTGACTTGAATCATGTTAAAGTGCAGCCAACACATAATAGTCTATGCTAAAATAATCCTAAAAACATCTCCTTATTAGCATAGATATAAAATACATATGTTGTGGATAACAACCCATTTTACAAATTCTTGCAATCCTTCAGGTATATGTCCACTAACATTATGCAGGAGAGAAATTTTGTTCATCCATGGTTTGGTGTGAACATTGAAGATCCAAAACTCAAACCATAGACACACAAACCTACTCTCAGATCACAAATGGTGCTAGCCTAGCTTTGAGTCTTGCTTGGGCGCTGATGACAAACAGGATGCAACTTACCTCATATGAGACAACCTATGCCTGCAATCATCATTGTCCAAGATATCAAGACAAGAAGTGGGAAGTTATCCTCTTTTCTGATCAAGAGCTAGCTTGGGAGACAAGATGGTACCACTACAACAATAGCAAGATTTACAAGTCAAACACATGAACATGTTGTTGGGAGTCCATCTACATCGCAAGCCAGCCTGGGAGACAATTCCGTTGTCTAGATGTGTTTCACAATCAATGGGAGGAAGGAGAAACCCAACTTCAAACATATTGATCTTCTACTCACCACTTTGATCAGTATAAACCACTAGATGTTGTCCCAATTGTGAAGAAGAATATGATCCACCACTCATTCTTGGAAGATCGTTCCTGAACACCATCAATGTTATCATCTTTGTCGGACCTGGAGAAGTCAACTTTTGGATCTTTCACTGCATCTTCAACATCTACATCACTTATGAGCAGCCAAAGAGAACCAAGAGAAAACGTCGAAGGGAGAACCAACTGCCAAGAATTGAGGAGGGCATCATGAAGGATGAAGCCACTGCACCACAAGAGTTAGAAGATGAAGAGATTAACTGAGTTAGCAAATCAAGAAGAACAGTCGATAAGATCTCCATCATCTAGATACTGTTGAGAGAACAAGTCTCTGTTGTGACACTACAAGATAAAAGACTCTCATGGAGGCACTCGAGTAGCAGCTCTAAATTCAAGTCTCTTATCAACCCAATGATTAAAGGAAAGAGAGAAAGGTTGACAACAGAAGAATGCGGAACTGTCCCTACATCCTCATAATACAGAATTAATACAAGAAAGAGAGATGATCCTAGTCATCATACTCGAGGAACAATGCGCCTTCACTGATAAGTCGACACATAGAGAAGGAAGGTCGATTCCACTGTTATCTTCCTCCTATCAATCACACTATGAGACCAAACAAGAGAAGACAAGCCAGCTAGACAAGAGAAGCTTCCACAAGGAGGTTCGACACATCACTCTTCAATGACAAAGTAACATTTCAAGGTAAGTAACCATCACTTTAAAAGCTTCTTCTTGATTCTAGTATGAACATAAATAAAGAACAAAACATGTTTAAGTTGCACCTCACTTGATCCAACCTAATCAACTCAACATGTTTAGTATTTTGATCTTTGTTCCTAGCTTTACTCTCTTGAATCTCACTGTCTTAACTAAATGAGCTAAAATGTTGTGCATCTGACCTTTGGAAGATGATCTCAATTATGAAAAGATCGACATTTTATGCATAGATTATCCTTCCTTGGGTTAAGTAATTTGATCTGTTAGATATTTTAAGATGCAACTTTTATGCTCATCCTCGGATCCTATCACTCATGTTAAGATTGAATATAACACATAAACAAAAAGTTTATCTTGTGCGATGTGCCTAAGGTTAGAGAGGAATAAACAAAATTTTTGGTTCTGTTAGTGTTTTCCACCAACAGAGCCCATGCACTTGATCTCTACCTTGTCTTTATGAGCAGGACACACTCTTGAGCAAACATGGAGAAGTTTATCACTCCCAAATTCTATAGAGTGAAGGTCCTAGATCTACAAGAACATACACACTGAGCAAGATGCTGCCAGCTTCCATAATTAACGCTTCACTTCAGACTGCTGGGCAAACGAAGAACAAGAGTGACACCATATCAAGAGGCATAATCAAGAAGAAATGATGGAAGACGTTGTAGTCAGAATTAGAGGTCATGAAGTCTCCACAGACTTCTTGATCCTCGACATGAGAAGACGATGATGTCCACCTCATCCTAGGAAGACCATTCCTCCACACTATAAGTACAATCACTTACAAGAGGAAATCCATTTTCACTTTCATGGAGAAAAGGTACGATGCTACTTCATCAACTACATACCCAATGAAGCACTCAAGAAGAACAGAAGTGAAAGACGCCGCTCTCAATGCCAAAGAAGACAAACTATCAAGAATAGAGAGGCCAATCACAAAGAAGAAGCTATCGACACTGTCCCAGAAAAGAAAGGAGAGAAACCTCAAGACAGTGAACCACAGGAAGTGAAGACTCAGACCAAGAAAGTATGAAAGAAAAAGACTGCACCTCAGAGGTACAATCAATAACAACTTTTCAAACGTCTGACATACCTTGGGAGGTCTGAACCAAGGGAAGGTCCGGTTCATCGGACCTAAATATCTGAACCTTCGCCAAAAGGTAAAAACCGGTAGTTATCCTCATATTTACTTTTCTGCATATTTCTCATATTTAATCCATAATCATTTCTTATATAATCATATTTAATTCACAAACATTTTAATTAGAAAACAAAAAAATATTTTACAGCATCATAAAGCCCCATGTGAATAATTCTTTGGTGTGTAAAAACCCACAAGGATATTCACCGTGGTGGCATAAAAAAATAATAATAATAAAAATAAATATACATGCATTCATCCTGTTGAATTTTCTCTTTCATCATAAAAATATAAAAACATAAAAATATTGAGAAAGAGATCTTACTGAAATTCTGGACAACTAAGGCTTGAGTGGCCAACCGCTAATGCTTAATCTGTTCCACAAGTTTTGTTGTCTATTTGAGTTTCGCAGGATTTGGCCAAGAAAAGCTGACAAGCATGTGAATGCTCCATCCACTGTTGGAGCACTGTCTCAACAAAAATCAACATCAATCAAAGCTCTAATAGAGGAAGGACATATCCACTGCCAGTCTGCTACCTTGCAAGATCGAACGACTACGTCAACATTCAGCTTGGGGAAGGCACTCCCATGTATCCACGTAAGTATCTCTATTCTCTTAAGTTTTTCATTATATGAATAAATTCAAAATAAAAAAATGTGAGCACATGAAGGCTCACCCTTAAAAAGAAAAGAAAAAAATATGGGCACATGAAGGCTCACCATTAATTAAAAAAGAAAAAAAATGTGAGCACATGAAGGCTCACCCCCTAAAAAGAAAAAAAAATGTGAGCACATGAAGGCTCACCCCTAAAAAGAAAAGAACAAAAATATGTGGGCACATGAAGGCTCACCATTAATTAAAAAGAAAAGAGACAAAAATATATGGGCACATGAAGGCTCAACGCTATTAAGGGAACCAGCTTGTGGGAGACGCGCCCCAGTTATCTTCACGATTCAGGTATGTCTATTATTATTATTATTACTACTATTTTTATGAGCTTTTATTTTATATCTTAAAGTGTGTTAGATTAAATAAATAAAATAGTGTGTCTAGTTTGTTTTAAGAAGTTGATGACCAAAGAAGAACCCGCTCTCTCTAATCTTTTGCATGGAAATGATGAATAGTTGCTCTATCTAATTTCTTTCAAGTACCTAGCCTTCAAAGCATGAGTTCTCCTCATTGATAATGATGCCTTAAAATAAAATTAAATACATGGATGGCAAATACTTGATCTAAGGTCTACGTAATTGAGATATGACATGTGATGATCTGAGCTGCTATTATCTTGTTCTAAACAACACTAAAGTTCCAGAGATTTCTAAATATGAATATGACTAATAATTGCATTGACTTAAATTAAGCTTTGTGTCCCTGAGAGATGTTATCTTACTATTGAATGGAGATCACTTACACATTTCATCCATCCTCCGCATAAATGCTCATGATTATCTATTGTTATCCTCTCAAAAGTTTGTTGGAAGCATGTGGCTATTAAAAAAATGAGAGAAAGAAAAGAAAAAAAAAATCCGAGGAAATAAAAATGGACAAGTGTCTGAAACCTCAAAAAGAAAGATCCCGATGAAATAAAAAGGGACAAGTGTCCGGAACCTCGAAAAAAGTGATGAAAAAAATAAATATTAAAAAATAGGCACATGCCTGACAGTAGAATTAGCCTGGTAGTCATATGCTTCTGATAAGCAGAAGAGAGTGATATATTCAAAAGAGCATTCGACTCCATTTTCCATACACATGCACTTCTCGATTTATTGGTATGGTTGACTTTCTCTTTGGATCCATTGTCTAATCTAGCAATATATGTTTTTAATCTTTTCTGAAAATTCATAAAACTCCGGGATAATGGTGAAGTAAAAGAACTAGAGACATAGTGCTTGATTTGATCGTTCTATCTTTCAATTACTCAGGATTCAAGGTAAAGTACTAAGCCCCGTGATAAATAATATAATTTCTTTATAAGAACTTTTGTTTGAATGCATGTGTACTTGTTGGAAGTAAAGATATTATAGCAACTCCTGATCCATTGTTGAGATTGGCTTTGCTCGGGACTAGCAAAGGTTAATCTTGGGGGAACTTGTTGACGCTCACTAATGCTCATAATTAACCATCAACTATTGCATGAAATGACACTAAATGAATTACAAAGCATAGTTGTAGGGTTTGAAACTAACAAGTTCCACGAGTTTTGGTGCTCTCACTTGTTTTGTAGGACATCAATATTTCACCATATAAAAGTATCTCAAGTGATGAATTGGAGTGGACCATTGCAAAGGGCTCGTAGAGACGATCGAAACAGACATATCATTTGCTATATTCGGAGTCCCGGATGAAAAGATATTAATTTCGCAACGAAATCTGCAAAACAAGGATCTAAAAGACACCACAAGACACCATGAGGCGGCCCACCACATGGGCCCACTGGGCCAGACCGACCGGTCCCACTTTGAGACCGACTGGTCGGCCACGGAGGCCGTTTCGCCTCCGCCTTCTAGAACCTTCTTCCACCGCCTCCTAGGATGCATCTCCACCGTCCCTGAAGTCGGTTTGATGCAACGGTGGGCGATAAACGTGACGCGGATCGATGACATGGCGATTCCTTGCCCCCTACTCCACCTCGGGCTATATAAGCAGCCCCAGACCTCCCTTTCGAGGCATCTCCATCTTCATTATTCATCTCCACATCAGAAACTAGGGTTTCAATTAGAAGTAGAGGTCCCTCTAGATGAATCTCTTCTAGTTCATCTAGAATTAGATCTAGTTCATCTAGCTGTAATCAAGGGTTAGCTTTCAAGTAGAAGATTAGATACCCCGCTAGTAGGATTAGAACCTAGTCTTATTCTAGAACTAGAAGAGAGAGAGAGAGGAAGAGATCAAGAAGGAGCTCCGGCGTGTCGGATCAACTTCTTCATCTTGTACCTGTGGATTGAAGTTCTTCGTCAAGTTGCTTCAACGGTTGTTTCGGTAATCAACATCTATATTTAAGTTTGAGCTATTGTTCTTATTATTCTTAAGGTTTAATGACTCTCTTTTGAGTACTTTAATTCTAGTTGCTCTAGAGTTAGAGTAGTTGGATAGTGTAAGCGTGGTGCTTAGACTTGATAGCTCATATTTGCCTCCTATAACGCCGGTAGTAGTGGTTGTTCGCAAGGGTGACTCTTATAGCCTTGTTGATTCTTCTATAGTCCACTTACCTATGTGTAAGCTCGGTAGGATTATATATTTGCATAAAAGAATCATACTCTGTTTGTGACCTTTTATGGCAATTTCTCCACTAAGAATAATATGAGCATATTACTCTTAAGTTGGATTTAGATAACCTTAGTGATCCCCTCTATGCTTTTAGCTTCTCCGTCCTTGTTAGCTATTCAGGGGTTATATTCTTTGAGACTTAACACTATTCGTTCCTTTGGGTTCAATATTAAAATTGGGTTACTCCGGTGAAGTGCTACATCGGTAGATTTTATCTGTGCGCTTGCAGATAAAGTAGAGTGTGCGTTAATTTATACCAACACTGACTTTTGACCGGTGGACAGTCCGCCGTTGGGACTCGCGGACAGTCCGAAAGTCAAGCAAAAGTGTTCAGCGGACTAGCAGTTTTTGCTACTTGGTCGGCGGACAGTCCGCCAGGGCTTCGCGGACAGTTCGCCCCTAGCGCGGACAGTCCGGGACTGGGAGTCCGGACAGTCCGGGAATCAGCTGTGGGTTGCGTCTTAGTGCGTTTGCTCTCCCGGCTTTTTCGCTTTGTTTCGGAACTTCTCGTTTGCTCCTAGAGTTCACCTAGGAACCTCTCTACATATCTTTGCTACGCATTAGCATCGGTATTTGGAGGACTCCCGACGTAGCCCTCTATCTACGTTTGGGAGTGGGTTTTTTAGGCACGAACTTGATTCGGAGTTTTCAGAGTTTTGGTTTGCTCTTGCTTTGTGGTGCCTCGCTGTGATCCAAGGGATCATCCATCCTCTTCCAAGGGTCGTGGGCATCACAGTTCGGTTGAAGCTTTTCGGGGTTTGATTTTTGGGACAAAGGCCAAAGTTTCGAAAGAAATTTTTTAGGCTCCCATTCACCCCCCCCTCTAGTCGCCTTGCTTTTGCATTCTCGGTCCTTCAATTGGTATCGGAGCGGGTTAAGGATCTTCCACCTTAGCCGGTTCCAGATCCACCGAAGGCGACATGGATCGCGGCGTGGGCAAACCGCCATTTTTCGATGGGAC
This sequence comes from Coix lacryma-jobi var. lacryma-jobi, assembly GCA_009763385.1. NCBI lineage: Eukaryota > Viridiplantae > Streptophyta > Magnoliopsida > Poales > Poaceae > Coix > Coix lacryma-jobi. Next base: position 96,991,579 of record CM019829.1, read on the forward strand.
GAACTATGCGTATTGGAAGATACGCATGTCGGCCTATCTTCAGAGCATGGGTGCTTCTGTCTGGGAGATTTGCAACAAAGATGATTACATGGTCTTAGCTGCTCGTGTTTCTCAGCTGCAGATCGATGAGCACGATGCCAATAGCTAAGCCCGTAATGCTCTTTTCTCTTGCTTGAGTGTTTCTGAGTTTGATCGGGTTTCTCATCTCCCCACGGCTCGTGAGATTTGGGCGACCCTCATGCGCTTTCATGAGGGAACCTCTCAAGTCAAATCTCGTTTCTACGAGTCGCACAAGCGGGAGTATGAGAACTTTCGACACATGCCTGGCGAGAGCATAGAGAGTTTATTCGCTCGCTTTCAGGTGATTGTCAACAGGATGAGAGCTAACAAGGAGTTGTTGCCTTTCGACGATCATGAGAGTACATCAAGAAGAAGTACATGGAGAGAGCCCAAGCCTAGCAACGTGCTTTCTTCGCCACGCTCAGCGACGTCGACGACTCGGATGACGACTCCGCTTCCTCAAGCGACGACGAATCCGAGAAGAAGAAGAAGATCGAGGACAAGCTGAACGGCCTCTGCTTCTTCGCCGACAATGAGGGCTTTTGCACCATGGCCCTCGGCAAGGAGGTCGACAGTCAGCTGGAGGAGATCCCTCAGAACGACGACGACGACACCTCCCAGGTATCTCAGACCCCCGACGAGCTTTCTGCTGAGGTCGAGAAACTTACTGCTGCCCTTCTGAGTCAAGATAAGTTGCTTAGGCGTGCAGCTAGAGAGCGGAAGGAGTTTAGGCAGAAGTGGGAGGATACGGTGAAGGAGCTTGAGTTTGCCAAGTCCACCGTAGTTGTCTCTGAGGAGGGTGAGTGCGAGATGTGCACCACACACATGACTGACCTTCTCACTTTGAGAAGTAAGTATGTTGTGTTGGAAGGAGAGGTGGATGAGCTTAGAGCTAGATCTTCAGTGCTTGGTGCGTGCAAGTCTTGTGCAGGCTTGCAATCTGAGTTGGCAGAGAAGAATGCCAAGATTTTTGTCTCTTGAGAAGGCCAGCTCGGGTAGCACTTGTGTGTCTAGATGCGCTTTGTGTGAGGGTTTGGAAATGGAGATAGCCAATGTGAAGCATGACAAGATGCAAACCGAGGAAGAAAACAAATACCTTCGGACCATCTTGTCATGGGTGTCTAGTGGTGAGCCGCAGCTTGGGATGATGATTGCCCAATTCAAACGTGCTGCTGGAGGTCCAGGTGTAGGCTTTGCTCAGGGTGTTGAGTGCGCTTCATCTTTTGGCAAGATTGGAGAGTCGAGTGGTCTGAACCCATGTGAGAAGCCCAACTCCACCACTACTCCCAAGCTTACCAAGATTCCACCCAAAGAGCCTCTCAAGCCTAACACAAAGGATGGGGTGTTTGTTGAACCTCTGAGAGCTCCACCCAAGAAACCAACATGGGATCCCAAACCAAACCACCTCAAGAACAAACTAGACACCATGCCACCTATCCAAGAGGAGCTCATGCCACGGAAAGGCAAAGTGATCCACACTCACTACCGTGAGTACCAACAACACCCTACGAGAGCGGTGAGGTTCCATTGTGAGCATTGTGGGAGAGATGGACACTTGAGGGAGTTTTGCTTTCAGCGCAAGAGAGATGAACAACACGTACATGTACCATCCTTTCCATGATGTACATGTGTCGAATGTTCAGAGGCGTGCTGCTAGGCCTAGAGGTCCAATGCCTCAGGTTCCTAGACCTAGGCCGCGAGGAGGACGTGCCCGGTGGGAGCCTGCTATTGTGGGCTATGGACCCCGTGGCGGTGACTTTGTAGTTGAGCGTTTTCCCCCATCGCGTTTTGAGTATCGCGATGGACGCTCTTCCCTTAGCGGACCACGTTTTCCTCTACGTGGTGATCGTTCCTCCCGTAGGCGTGCTAGGAATGGTTTTTCTACTAACCATTCTTTTGAGCAGCCGGCCCAACTGTCACACCCGATTTTAAAAACAAAACCAGGTATACACCATATGTGAGCCCAGGAAGTCAAATCTCACATACAGCTACAAATAAAGGGTAATATCGAAAGACAATGCTCTTATATAACGTATAAACACAAAGAACATAACCTTAAAGAGCAGACAGCGGAAAGACACTCCGATCTTCAGATGGAGACACCAACTTCACAGGGAACAACTGACTGGTTGACCACAAGCCTAAGCTTCTCCAAAGCTTAACTCTCTGAGGTGTGGGGAAAAGCAAGAGTGAGTCCATGTCGAACTCCACAAGTATAGCAACAAGTGATATAGATCCCAAGTTTCATGATCAATGTAACATAAATAATGAATAGCATAAAACGGTAAATAATGAACATGTTAACCAACAAAAGTCATAATCTTTACGTCTTCAAGGCCGCTCGTGTCCTTGAGCAAGGCTGATATATCAGTTTAATAAACTTTGCGCAAAGTTGTACACTTTCACTGCGAGACGTGAATTGCCCTTTCGCCTGAGGGAGCCAGCCTCTTAACCCACTTCCAAGGAAGGTCGGCAGGGTTCACGATGAAGCCTTTCAAAAGTTCGTCTAACAAGTTAGGGCCGCTAGGTTTCATTAGTCAGTCTGGGTGATTCAACTAGCCGCACGGGATCCCCAGTCTGCTATCCCCCATTTGCGCCACACGGGTAACCTCTAACAAGCTAGAAAAGGTCCTCATACTGAGCTAAAGCCAGAGCCATATAACCCCCAACAGTTGCACTGTAAATCCCGAAGGTGCTCGTACAGATAATTTCTTAAGTTGCTAATAAGTCATTTTTATCATTCGATGCATACATTAATTAAGTAACATGATCATGATTGCGAAAAGAAAACTCGATTGCTATACTTGCCTTAAACTCAAGATCCTTCTTCTGTTGACTTGTATACTTCCAAAGGTTGACTCTTGATCACGATCTCTAGATCACGAACCTCTTCTTGATCACTAACGTAAACTCACAGACTGGACATACGTTCATAGGACACCACACAAGCATCCAAAGGCAATCATGCAAAGCAAACATAGCCTATAATTAGAACAGTACACCAATCAATAAGTAAACAAGATAGAGAGTTTTAAAAACAGAACTACGATTTACTACGATCACACAGACGCGAAAATCACGCTAATCGGAGTTATAACGGAAAAGATACGATTTAAACAAAATTAAAGACACTAATTACTAGATTAAATTTAACTCAAATTTTAATTACAGAAAATAGTGTTGAAAGTCATATATTTGGAAAGATCTTTTCGAAACGAATCTAACGCAACTTGAACGGTTCAAAACGGAGTTAAAACAAAGAAGTTATAGCCTTTTGAATCTGGTGGCAGTTTTGTAAATAAAACAAACTTGAATTTGCAGATTTAAATAAATAAAACGAAATTGAAATTCGGATGGACTGCGCCTCATTAAAGGAAAAGCACAGGGGCTTAGATGTAAGTCTACACAGACTCAATGAATAGAGCCGAGAGGAGTGCGGGTTGGGTCTCGGAAAACCATAAGGACTCTTCTGCAAAACGGCCACGCGAAGAGGTATCGGGTTTTCCTGGCCATCCGATTCAAGATGAAGGGCTCAGATTAGATCGGGAAGCTTAGGGTGGCGCTGTTCGCCAGAGAAGACAGGGGACACGGCGGCGCCATCGCCGGAATACGGCGGCGCCCTCGGTTTTTGAGCTAGAGAGCGGTAGAGAGCTCGGGGACGAGTTCAATCGAACCAGGAGCTCATGACGAACTCACCTGGCTTGAAAATAGCGACGGGGGAGTTCCGGTGTTGGCGAATTGCACGGCGGAGCGGAGATGGTGGCTCTGTGCACAACGACGAGCTCGGGTTAGATGAAACAGAGGGAGAAAAAGAGTAAAGAGAGAGCTGGTGGCTTCGGGAAGTCGTTGCATGACTCGGAGGGCACCTTGGCACCACGGTAAAGCAGCGCAGAGCAAAAACGACGGCGGCGGGATCTTGCAGACAGCGGAACTTGCGGCTTGGGCAATTTAGGGCACGAGGGCTTGAATTTGCGAAACAGGGAAAAGGCGGCGGGTACGGGCGAGCTTTATAGGGGTTTTCGGCTTGGCCAGGAAGGCAAGAGGCAGATGTAGCGCAGAGAGGGGAGTCGAACTCGGCGTTGGGGGACTCGTGACCGAGCAGGAGTCGGACGAGGGAGAGGGAACTGACAGGTGGGGCCACGGTGTCGGCGAGAGGAGGAGGGAAGCGACGAGAGCACTGAGCGGCTGACGAAGCGGGTCCGCCAGTCAGCGACAGGTGGAGGAGGCGAGCGCGTGGGGGAGTTCGGGCGGCACTGGGCCGAGGCCGAGACGGCCCATGCAGGGGCGCGAGCGCTGGAAAGGAGGGAGCGGGCCGGATGAACGGGCCGCGCAGGAGATGGCAAGGCCAGGAGAGGAGGCCAGGTGCTGGGCCACTCGGGCCGATTGCCAAGGGGAGAGGGGAAAGAAAGGTTTTGCATTTTCTTTTTATTTTCAAACCTTTTCAAAAGCATTTTCAAATCCTCTTTGAAATTCTTTAAACTTTTGATTTGGATCTTTGAGAAAAACAACAAGTTTGTGAAACTTTGAACTTTCCAAACTTTTGAAAATCAAACAAAACCTTTATTTTCAAACCCTTTTCGAGAAATTCATTTTCAAATTGTTTTTAAACCATTTTGATCCCAATTTGGATTTTAGCCAAAATCACACATCACAAAAACTCAAATGCACCAACATGAATGCACAAACATGTTTCTAAACCCTAGGATAAATTTTAATATAGAGAAAATTTTTATTTTCCTATATTTTATGAGCACAAAAATTTATAAATAAATCATTTTAACTCTAATTTAAGAAATGCAAATTTTAGGGTGTGACACCAACACTGGTATTCTTCTTACTTCACTAACCCAGTGTTGGACCGTATGCTCACCCTATGTCTTTTTATTGATGTAGGTAAAACGATTGGAGAACGTTTGGTTGGTGGATTCCGGTTGTTCGAGACACATGACCGGAAACACCAAGTGGTTCTCCAGTCTTAGTCCGGTCGCCGGAAAGGAGTTTATCACCTTCGACGACAATGGCAAAGGTAAAGTGTTGTCTCATGGGGTCGGTGCGAGTTAATGAGCACTTTGTGTTGCGTGATGTTGCTCTTGTTTCTAACTTGCATTTTAACCTTCTTTCTATTTCGCAACTTTTCGATGATGACTATGCGATTCGTTTTAAGCCGAATCTCAGTCGTATTTTAGATCCTCAGGGCAATCTTGTATGTATGATTTCGCCCTTTGGGAAAGTCTTTCGTGCGAATTTCTCGGAGTCGTTTGGGATTTCTCGTTGTCTTTTGGCTGGACCTTCCTCCTCTGATCTTTGGAAGTGGCATAGGAGACTTGGTCACCTGAGCTTTGACTTGCTTGCAAGACTTAGCTCACTTGGCTTAATCCGAGGATTGCCCAAGTTGTGCATGGAGAAGGATCTTGTTTGTCATTCTTGTAGACATGGGAAGATGGTTGCCGCTCCCCACCATCCAGTGACTCAGGTCATGACTAAGCACCCTGGAGAGCTTTTACACATGGACCTTGTTGGTCCAGCTCGGGTGAGCTCGGTTGGGGGGAAGTGGTATGTGTTGGTTGGTTGTTGACGACTTTTCAAGATATTCGTGGGTTTTCTTTTTAGCTGAGAAAACCGAGACTTTCGCTTTTGCTCGCAATCTAATTTTGCATCTTCAGAACGAGTTCCCTATGAACTCAATGCGAGCTATCCGTAGTGATAATGGTTCTGAGTTTAAGAACTCGGACTTTGAGAAGTTTTGTAACTCTTTGGGTTTAGAGCATCAGTTTTCTTCCCCCTACACACCGCCACAGAATGGTGTTGTAGAGAGGAAGAATCGGACCCTTGTAGAGATGGTCAGGACGATGCTCGATGAGCATAGGACTCCTATGCGATATTGGGCCAAGGCTATGAACACTGCATGCTATATTTCCAATCGCATTTTCCTTCGAGCTTTCTTGAAAAAGACTTCTTATGAGTTGCGTTTTGGAAAACAACCCAAGGTGAGTTATTTTAGAGTTTTTGGTTGCCACTGTTTTATACTCAAGAAAGGCAACCTGGACAAGTTTGAGTCTCATTCTTCTGACGGTGTATTTTTGGGTTATGGCACTCATACTCGTGCATATCGTGTACTTAACCTTGATACTAACCGAGTCATGGAGACATCCAATGTCACCTTCGACGAGACCATGGTTTGTCCTTCTCGTTTTGAGCGTGCAGGTGATCATGAGGTTGGAGAGCCTCTTTTTGATGACGAGGACGAGGGTGCTGAAGGGATGGATGATCCAGCACCACCTCCACCTGCTGTGCCGCAAGCATCGACTTCTACTACGACGACTCACGGCCCCAACACCTCTTCGTCGACTACTTGGGGGCCGTGGGATCCGCCACCTCGGGTTGTACCGTTTGTACCCGGGGAGGCACCAGCTGCTGTTGAGGGGGAGATTTCTTCAGCTCGGGAGGCGCCACAACACATTCAGCGCCAACACCCGCCTCAACAGATGATCGGCGGCATCGGTGAACGTGTCTCTCGGTCAAGGTCACAACAAATCTCTCACTTTGCTCATTCTGCATTTGTTGCTGATTTTGAACCCCGAGATGTTGGACACACTTTATCTGATCTGGATTGGGTCAATGTCATGCATGAGGAGTTAGAAAATTTTGAAAGAAATCGGGTTTGGGTTTTGGTTCCACCTCCCCCTGAGTGTCACCCTATTGGTACAAAATGGGTTTTCAAAAACAAACAAGGAGAGGATAGCCACATTATGAGAAACAAGGCCAGACTTATAGCCCATAGGTATAGTCAGAAGGAGGGGATAGACTATGAGAAGACGTTTGCTCCTGTAGCTCGTTTGGAGGCGATTAGAATACTCTTGGCTTTTGCTGCAACCAAAAGGTTTAAACTTTTTCAAATGGATGTCAAGAGTGCCTTCTTAAATGGCTACATAGAAGAAGAGGTGTATGTGAAACAACCCCCCGGTTTTGAAAATCCCAAGTTTCCAAACCATGTATTTAAACTTCACAAAGCTTTGTATGGTTTGAAACAAGCCCCTAGAGCCTGGTATGATAGGTTGAAGACCCTTTTGCTTGCTATGGGTTTTAAAATGGGATGTGTGGATAAAACACTCTTTCTCCTCAAGCAAGGCAATGACACTCTCTTGGTCCAGATTTATGTGGATGATATCATTTTCGGTGGTTCTTCTCACGCTTTGGTTGCCAAGTTTGCAGATCTTATGAGCAGGGAATTTGAGATGAGCATGATGGGCGAGTTGACGTTTTTCCTCGGGTTGCAAATCAAGCAATTCCGAGAGGGGACGTTTGTGCATCAGGGGAAGTACACCAAGGACGTATTGAAGAAGTTCGATATGGGTGAGGCCAAGCCTCTACCAACACCCATGTCGACCACGACGGCCCTGGATGCGGACAAGGATGGAGAAGCTGTGGACCAGAAGGAGTACAAGAGTATGATTGGGTCGCTGCTGTACCTGACATCGACACGCCCAGACATCTAGTTCGCGGTGTGTCTTTGCGCGTGATTTCAGTCGTCGCCGCGCACCTCTCACCGTCAGGCGGTCAAGCGCATTATGAGGTACTTATGCTTCACACCAGAGTTTGGGATTTGGTATTCTGCTTCCTCCACCCTTTCCCTTTGCGGTTACTCCGATGTCGATTTTGCTAGTTGCCGACTTGATCGCAAGTCCACTTCTGCGACTTGTCAGTTTATTGGTTCTTCTCTTGTATCATGGTCTTCTCGCAAGCAATCTAGTGTCGCCCAGTCTACCACAGAGGCTGAGTATGTTGCTGCGGCTAGCTGTTGTTCCTAGTTGCTTGGGATGATGGCCACTTTGCGTGATTTTGGTCTGAGCTTTTCTCGCGTTTGTTGGGTATTTTAAACGCACATAGAGAAATCCGTAAGCGCACGGATACCGATGTAGCTTTCACCCGAGAGTATTCCAGGGTATCGATTTCCACGGGGAACGTGAAGTGTACTAGAAGAATTAAGAACGTCCAAGAAAAGAATGGTAATGCGGTTAGAGAGGGATATAAGGGTTTTCTAAGCGGGTCTATTTAGTCAAAGGCTCACTATACTTTACTTACTTCGGAGCAACAGTACCTTTCCGATTCTCGAAAAAGACTGGGAAAAGGGTAATCGGGAGAAGGCTGCCAAAAAGCTCTACGAAAGACCAATCCTAACGTGGTGGATTATAACAATCTACAAAGCTGTCACCCCTGTAGCTACCACAACTATCCGAAGGATTGGGCGCAAACTCAGGTAAACCCTAGTCTAGACACCGTGTCTACACTAACGCTTACTACTCTAATTATGTACTATAACTAGAGCACTCAATACGAGCGGAGATCCAGTAAATAAAATAAAGTAAGAACTGAAATTAAATATAATACTTAGAAGTAGTAAATGAAGAACCTGGAGATTACTTGAAGACGAACCAGATGCTGCATCAATACAATGTCGAGGAAGATCCAATAGATCCGGCTCCTCCTCAGCTCTCTCCTCTCTCTAATCCAATCTCTAATTACAACTAGATGAACTAGACATCTAGAACAAAAAACTAGAACTAGAAGAACTAGAACTAGATCTAATTCTAGATGAACTAGAAGAGATTCATCTAGAGGGACCTCTACTTCTAATTGAAACCCTAGTTTCTGATGTGGAGATGAATAATGAAGATGGAGATGCCTGGAGAGGGGGGTCTGGGTCTGGTTTTATAGCCCGGAGCGTGGAACGTGAGCCCTTGGATCAAACCGACTTCAGGGACGGTGGAGATGCATCCTAGGAGGCGATGGAAGAAGGTTCCAGAAAGCGGAGGCGAAACGGCCTCCGTGGCCGACCGGTCGGTCATGGGGTGGGACCGGTCGGTATGGCCCAGTGGGCCCACGTGGCGGGCCGCCTCGTGGTGTCTTCTGGTGTCTTCTAGATTCTTCTTTTGCAGGTTTCGTCGCGAGATTAATATCTTTTCATCCGGGACTCCGAATATAGCAAACGATATGTCCGTTTCGATCGTCTCGACGAGCTCTTCGCAATGGTGTACTCCAATTCATCACTTGAGATAATTTTATATAGTGAAATATTGATGTCCTACAAAACAAGTGAGAGCACCAAAACTCGTGGAACTTGTTAGTTTCAATCCCTATAACTATGCTTTGTGATTCATTTAGTGTCATTTCGTACAATAGTTGATGGTTAATTATGAGCATTAGTGAGCGTCAAGAAGTTCCCCCAAGCTTAACCTTTGCTAGTCCCGAGCAAAGCCAAACTCAACGCGGTGGATCAGGAGTTGCTGCAATATCTTCACTTCCAACAAGTACACATGTATTCAAACAAAAGTTCTCATATGGAATAGAAAAAGGTATCATATTATTCATCACAGGGCTTAGTACTTTTCCTCGAATCCTGAGTAACTGAAAGATAGAATGATCAAGTCAAGTACTATGTCTCTTGCTCCGTCACTTCACCATTATCCCGGAGTTTTATGAATTTTCAGAAAAGATTAAAGACATATGTTGTCAAATTAAACAATGGGTCCTAAGACAAAGTAAACCATACCATTGAATCGAGAAGTGCATGTGTATGAAAAATGGAGGCGGATGCTCTTTTGAATATATCACTCTCTTTTGTTTATCAGAGACACATGGCTATCAAGCTAATTCTACTAGCGGGCACATGCCCATTTTTTTAATATTCATTTTTTCATCATTTTTTTCTTTCGAGGTTCCGGACACTTGTCCCTTTTTATTTCCTCGGGATCTTTCTTTTTGATGTTTTGGACACATGTTCCTTTTTATTTCCTCGGATTTTTTTTAATAGCCACATGCCTCCAACAAACTTTTGAGAGGATTGGAACAAATAATCATGAGCATTTATGTGGAAAATGGATGGAATGTGTAAGTGATCTCAATTCAATAGCATGATAATTTCTCATAGGGTCAACAAAGCTTAATTTAACTCAATGCCATTGTTAGTTATATTAATATTGGAAACTCTCCGGAACTCTAGTGTTGTTTAGAATAAGATAGTAGTAGCTCAGATCATCACATGTCATATCTATCAATTACCTAGACCTACCCATATATTTAATTTCATTTTTAAGCATCATTATTAATCAGGAGAACTCATGCTTTAAAGGCTAGGTACTTAGAAGAAATTACATAGAGCAACTATTCATCATTTCCATGTAAAATATCAGAGAGAGAGAGTTCTTTTTTTATTATTAACTCTTAAAACAAACTAAGCAAACTTAACACACTATTTATTTAACCTAACACACTTTATTATAAATAACTAAGATAATGAATAAGACATACTTGGATCACGAAGATAACAGGGGTGTGTCTCCCCTAAGCTGGTTCTCTTAATAGCGTTGGGCCTTCATGTGCCCATATTTTTTTATTTTTAATTAATGGTGAGCCTTCATGTGCCCACATATATATATTTTTTGTTTTATATTTTATTTTCATTTATGTATAGAAGGAAAACCTAAGAGGATAAGGATACTTACCTGGATACACGGGGGCGCTTTCCCCCAAGCTGAATGTTGACGTAGTCGTTCATTCTTGCCATGTAGCAAACTGGCAGTGGAAATGTACTTCCTCTATCGGAGCTTTGATTGATGTTGATGTTTGTTGAGACAGTGCTCCAACAGTGAATGGAGCATTCACTCGCTCGTCAGCTTTTCTTGGCCTTTCAAATCCTGTGAAACTCAAATAGACAACAAAACTTTTGGTGAAGGTTCGGATATTTAGGTCCGACAAACCGGACCTTCCCTTGGTTCAGACCTCCCAAGGTTGTCAGACGTTTGGAAAGTTGTTATTGATTGTACCTCTTAGGTGCGAACTTTTCTCCCATACTTTCTTGGTCTGAGTCTTCACTTCCTGTGGTTCACTATCTTGAGGTTTCTCTCCTTTCTTTTCTGGGACAGTGTCGATAGCTTCTTCTTTGTGATTGACCTCTCTATTCTTGATAGTTTGTCTTCTTTGGCTTTGAGAGCGGCGTCTTTCACTTCTATTCTTCTTGGGTGCTTCATTGGGCATATAGTTGATGAAGTTGCATCGTGCCTTTTCTCCAGGAAAGTGAAAATGGATTTCCTCTTGTAGATGATTGTACTTGTAGCGTAGAGGAATGATCTTCCTAGGATGAGGTGGACATCATCGTCTTCTCATGTCGAGGATCAAGAAGTCTGTGGGGACTTCACGACCTCTAATTCTGACTATGACGTCTTCCATCATTCCTTCTTGTTTATGCCTCTTGATATAGTGTCACTCATGTTATTTGTTCGTCCAGTAGTTTGAAGTGAAGCATTAATTGTGGACGCTGGCAGCATCTTGCTTAGTGTGCATGTTCTTATAGATCCAGGACCTTCACTCTATAGAATATGGGAGTTGACAAATTTTTCCTTGTTTTGCTCAAGAGTGTGTCCTGCTCATAAAGACAAGGTAGAGATCAAGTGCATGGGTTCTGTTGGTGGAAAAATACCAACAGAACCAAAAGTTTTATTTCATTCCTCTCTAACCTTAGGCACATTGAACAAGATAAACTTGTTGTTTATGTGTTTTATTAAATATTAACATGAGTGATAGGATCAGAGGATGAGCATGGAAGTAGCATCTTAAAATATTTAACGAATCATATTACTTAACCCAAGGAAGGATAATCTACGCATAATGTGTCGATATTTTCATGATTGTGATATATCATCTTCCAAAGGTTAGATGCAAAACATTTTAGCTCATTTAGTTAAGATAGTGAGATTCAAGAGAGTAAAGCTAGGAACAAAGAGTAAAGAACTGAACATGTTGAGTTGATTAGGTTGGATCAAATGAGGTGCAACTGAAACATGTTTGGTTCTTATTTATGCACATACTAGAATTAAGGAGAAGCTTTTAAAGTGATGTCACAGACCTTGAGATGTTACCTTTATCACTGAAGAGTGATGTGTCGAACCACCTTGTGGAAGCTTCTCTTGTCTGGCTGGTTGTTCTTCACAAATAGCTTGTCTTCTCTTTCCTATCTCACAGTGGGCCAATGGAGTCTTGTTCTCAACAGGTCCAGAAGATGGAGACTTTGTCAACTATTTTCTTGATTTGTAGGCTCGGGTACTATCTCAACATCTTCTAATTCTTGTGGTGCAGTAGCTTCATCCTTTATGATATCCCCTCTATTCCTAGTAGTTGGTTCTTCCTTTGTCGGTTGAGTCAACGTCTTCTCTTGGTTTTCTTTGACTGCTCATAAATGGTGCAGTTGTTGAAGAAGCAGCAAACCTTTTGGTCAAAGATCCAAAAGTGGATTTCTCTAGTTCTGACATAGATGACAACATTGAAGGTTTTCAAGAACGGTCTTCCAAGAATGAGTGATGAATCATATCTTCTTGATTGGGATAGTGTCCAGTGGCTTGTACTGATCAAAGTGTTGAAGCTGGATTTCTCCGTCCTCCCCTTTAAGCAGATCTAGACAACGGAATTGTGTCTCCCCCAAGCTGGCTTGTGAGGAAGGTGGATGCCCAAATTTCTTTAACAACATGTTCTTGTGTTGAATTTGTAGACCTTGGTGTTGTTGAAGTCGTTCCACTTCATCCCCCAAACTAGCTCTTGTGTTAGAAGACAGGATAAGTTCTCACTGCTTATGTTTGTACTGTTCGATCTGAGGGTTCAGAGACGAGTGCCCCCATGATGGTCTTTGTCTTCTAATGGCCCAGCTTAGACTTGTTCATCTATTTCCATGGAGTGAGTTGCTTTGATTGTAGGTATTGTTTTGTGGCACTCATCCTTTGTCTTGTTCTACGGATCTCATTTCTATGTCTCCCTTGCGCAAGTTGTTGAAGTTCATGTGTCTCTTCTTCTCCAAAGTGAGTTCATCTCAGGACTTTCCCAAATTGGTATTAAAAGTTTTCCTATAGGGGTTAGTCCAACAAAATATCCAACATCCACTATAGCATACTATCGGCTCAAAAACCAACCTAGACACCACGTCTAATCTGATCTAGGAAGGCATTTTAACCTAAGCACCATACTTAATTTAAAAGCCTTTAGAGGTAAAATCGGGACACCTTTTAGCTCAAGAATCAAACCAGACACCATGTCTTACTTTAATTCATGAAAACAATTTAAACTAAGCACCATGCCTAATTTAAAAGGTGTATGAGAATACTTCAAAACCAAAGCATATACTATAGCAAATGAGGATAGCATTAAAGCATTAAAGAGATTTACTCAAATGGTGATGAGAGAGCATGATTAGTGTATAGCATATGAGCATGTCTTAAAGGTAGGGGTAACCAACATAGCAACATGGTAAGAGATGTTCTTACAAAGTGTATCCCATAAGCTTAGATTTTGTAAAAATCAAGATTGGATGAATATAATTCAATGTTGCATGATGATTAGTTGGACATACCTTGTGTTTGTCATTCCTTTGAACTTTTCGCTACAGACCTGCAACGGTTAGTGACACGAATACCCGAAGGAATATTTTAACAATTATATCCTTATGCTCATTACACAAGGCAGTGTAGCAGGAGAGTGAACACTGATCTAAAAAGTGCTTGTTTTAGGACACTGAGCTTGTCTTTGGGAAACCTTCAGAATGAGATTTGGTGAAGTGGTTTCCCCTCCAACACCAACTTAAGAGCACAACGAGATCTACAAAATTTGTGATATATATATGCATCGACAACCACCCTTTTGAAGTTTTTGTAAATAGAAAGTGTCAGGGGGTTGAAAATCTCGAGTGTGGCAATGTTAGACACACCACTTGAATCAGGAGATGTCTCATATGAGCATGGATTTAAAGAGGTGTTTATGAAGTAGCTTCCATGCTCTTTGATATCATCTTCCTCGATTTCAGAGAAGAACACTGAAGGATGGGGTTTATTATTTTCTAAAGTGTAGGGTGTTTTCTCTATAGAAGGTTCTGTGACAACCAAATTATTAGAAGGATTTGAAGGAATTTCAAATTTGGTTGGGTGTTCCTCCTCGTGTTGGTCGAGGTTGGGCTCGATTTCTTCTTCTGGGAATTCGTAAAAAATGCTAGTGTAAGGAGTGTTTTCAAGGATTTTATTTAGGATGTCTCCTCCTTCACTAACAAGTTTATGTGAGAATGATCCTCCAGAAGCTAAATCGAGATGTAGAGCAGCTTCCTTGTTAAGACCACAATAGAAGTGAAAGTGTAGGACATGGTCAGGTAAGGAAAGATTTGGGCCAAAATTGGTAAGGCTTATGAACCTAGCCCAAGCTGCTCCTAGCGTCTCCTTCTCTTTTTGTTTAAACGTAAGAACTTCGATTCTAAGATTAGTGATTCGAAAAAGAGGGAAGAAAGCAAGACAAAAGTTGTCCCAAAGTTCATCCCAATTTCCATTTGTGCCCCTTACGGAATGATCATACCATTTTCTCGCCCTTCCCAAAAGGAAGAACGGGAATAGTTTCCATTTTATGGTCTCTTGTGTCATGCCAGCTATAGTCCGACAAGAACATAACTGCTCAAACTCCCTAAGGTGGGTGTATGGATCTTCGTCTTCTGACCTAGAGAAGGATTTCTCCCGAACCATGGCTATAAGAGCAGGGCGAAGCTCATAGCCATCTGTAAGAATGGGGTGTGATGATGGTGGAGACTCCAACAAGTCGCCCTTTGAAGCAAAGAATTTTAAGATAGGAGTGAAATCTATGTGGTAAGAAGTGTGGTGGTGAGGTAAAGGTGGTGATAAGAAAAAGGTGGTAAAAGAAAAGAAACACGAACGAACTTGGTTCGATTCTAGCACAGCTACCGTTCCCCGGCAACGGCGCCAGAAAGCTTGTTGGGTATTTTAAACGCACACAGAAATCTGCAAGCGCACGGATACTGATGTAGCTTTCACCCGAGAGTATTACTAGAGCACCGTGTTTACACTAACGCTTACTACTCTAATTACGTACTATAACTAGAGCACTCAATACGAGCGGAGATCCAGTAAATAAAATAAAGTAAGAACGGAAATTAAATATAATACTTAGAAGTAGTAAATGAAGAACCTGGAGATTACTTGAAGACGAACTAGATGCTGCATCAATACAATGTCGAGGAAGATCCAACAGATCCGACTCCTCCTCAGCTCTCTCCTCTCTCTAATCCAATCTCTAATTACAACTAGATGAACTAGACATCTAGAACAAAGAACTAGAACTAGATCTAATTCTAGATGAACTAGAAGAGATTCCTAGAGGGACCTCTACTTCTAATTGAAACCCTAGTTTCTGATGTCGAGATGAATAATGAAGATGGAGATGCCTGGAGAGGGGGGTCTGGGTCTGGTTTTATAGCCCGGAGCATGGAACGTGAGCCCTTGAATCAAACCGACTTCAGAGACGGTGGAGATGCATCCTAGGAGGCGGTGGAAGAAGGTTCCAGAAAGCGTAGTCGAAACAGCCTCCGTGGCTGACCGGTCGGTCATGGGGTGGGACCGGTTGGTATGGCCCAGTGGGCCCACGTGGCGGGCCGCCTTGTGGTGTCTTCTAGATTCTTCTTTTGCAGGTTTCGTCACGAGATTAATATCTTTTCATCCGGGACTCTGAATATAGCAAATGATATATCCGTTTCGATCGTCTCGACAAGCTCTTCGCGATGGTGTACTCCAATTCATCACTTGAGATACTTTTATATGGTGAAATATTGATGTCCTACAAAACAAGTGAGAGCACCAAAACTCGTGGAACTTGTTAGTTTCAAACCCTATAACTATGCTTTGTGATTTATTTAGTGTCATTTCATGCAATAGTTGATGGTTAATTATGAGCATTAGTGAGCGTCAACAGCGTTCCTTTTCTTTGTGATAGCACGAGTGCGATTAGCGTTGCTAAGAACCCCGTGTTGCACTCTAAGACCAAACACATTGATGTGCGCTTTCACTTTCTGCGAGACCATTATGAGAAGGGTGATATCGACCTTCACCATGTCGATACTCATCATCAGTTGGCAGATATTTTTACCAAGCCTTTGGACCAATCAACCTTTGCTAGGTTGAGAGGTGAGCTTGGTGTGTGTTTCCCCTTTTAGTTGGGGGGAACATTTTGGTTCTTGTGTATCATAGACTGACTCTTCTCTTTTCGTTTGTGTATTTCATCATGCATCTTTACTTTCTAAGCTTCATGTATATAATCCTTAGAATGTGATTATGTTCTATCTAGTTTTGCTCCGATGCTATATGATGATGCTTGTAGCTTATGCTCTTTCTGATCACTGATATATGTTGTGAGCTGAGCTATTCTGTAAATGATGAACTTGCTTAATGAACATAAAAATTGAAATTGTTCACCATTGAGATATGCAACTAGCATGTGTAGGATGTGTTGAATTCACTCGTGCTTTTCATATGTGCTAGGTTGTTATGTCTCTAGTTCTGAGTCATTCACTTGTCTGGTATGTTCATAAATTGTTATAAATTTGAACCAAGTCTAAGTGAATTAGAAAGATCGAGATGGGATTGTTTGTCAGCACATCACGGTATCAAGACTGTTTCTTATTGCACTTTGATTTAAACTTGAGCCGTGTAGTGTAAGACCGAAACCATTGCCTTAAGCTTCTGATTGCTTCTGCATAGGCTTCGCACGGTTGAAAAGTTAGGCATTGACAAGTTTTCAACCTCTCGCAATCATATGCTGAATTCTGAACTTGTGTTTTTTCACCGCTGCAACTCCGATTAAATCTGAAAACACAAGTATATGTTTCATTCTACAGCATGATGATTGAACTTTGCTAGGGGTAGTTCACCTTGTATACATGTTGAGCACTTGTTTGACTTCCTGTCTATACATGTTAAGTGCTATTTTGATGGTGAATGCTTTTTGGCTAAAAACTGCTCATTTTGCTCATATGTTCATATTTTGTATTTGGTGATCAGTTTGAGCCTTTGCTAGCATGATGTGTATGTTGTTGAGTCATCGGGTCAACACTTTGTAGAGCATCTTTTCATTCTATCGAGTATATTCTTGAAGCTCCTAACTTGCATTTTGAACTCATATGCATTTGGAGGGGAGATTCTTGATAGTGCATTATCAACTAAGGGGGAGAAATTTGACAAATCTTGTTCAGTTGTGTGCACTATTGAAGGGGGAGTTTTGAGTTGGCTCGGATTTTGAGGATTTTTGAATTTTCCAATTGGTTTGAAGCTTTTCTGCTAGTTGTGTTGAGCCTCTGTGCCTCTGTCTTGAGGGACTAGCAGTTGTTGCTTTTCGTTGAGTGTTCAGCTGATTGTGCTAGTCAGTTGATTTTGCCTCATTTGATATTGAGCTCTCTTGCATCTCAGCCGGCACCATTTAAGTTGGTTTTTCAGTTGGTATCGAGCTTTCTCGCTAGCGGTGTTGAGCCTGTTCTACCTCTTCTTGAGGGCTAGCTGTGCTTTGCTTGGTTGCGTCGAGCCATTGCCCATGTCTTTGGGGACCAAGTTGTTTTGCTCTTTCACTTGACCTTCTTCTGGATTTGATATGCTTTTGGGTCATTTGGACGAGCTCTCTACTTCTCCTTCTTCCTCCTTCTTCTACTTCATTATGATTTGTGTTGGTAGTTGACATTGCACTCATCAAGGGGGAGATTGCGGATACATGGGTGTATGTCGAGTCTCGAGTGATGAGTGATTGTCAGCTGGGATGATGCACATGTTCTTTGGCTGGTGTTGTGCAGGTGTCGAGCACGGATACAGTGATCGAAGGCAAGGTGAAGGTCAAGTTGAGACGTGCCGTGCCGATGGACCGGGAGCGGTGAAGGGCGGACGTGAGGCTTGGACTGAGGGACCGGTGGCCTGAGGATCAGGTGTGGTGGCTGACAGCCTAGGACAGCGACGAGCGAAGACTTGCGTGTGGACAGGGTGCATGGGTGGTGCATCCCCTCTACAATGTCGGTTTGATGGTTGAGCCACAGAAAAACCATCGGGTGGATGGTTTCCAGGTTTGGGCTTCAAAACCTGGGCGCTGGCAGGTTTCTGAGTTTGGGCCACAAAACTCAGGCGATGGACGGCTGGTTTCCCGGTTTGGGCCTCAAAACTAGGGGTTGGTCACGAAGGCTGGTTTCCCGGTTTGGGCCTCAAAACCGGGGGCGAGGTCCGTGAAAAGGACGAGCAGAGCGGTGGCGGCACGTGGCGGCAATCGGTGAGGTTGCGTCGAGGCAACGCTACCAGTTGTGCGGGCGTGGCCGTCGGATCACCACCTACCACGAGTTGGTCCAGAATAACCCTAGGGTTTAGCTCGTTCGCTCTGTAATTAGTTAGGGGTAGAGTGAGAACTAGAATTAGGATAAGTAGAGGGAGACACCCACCTCCCATCCTATCTCAGTCATTTGCTCTTTGCCTTCTAGGTTTTCCTGCTCTCCTAATCCCCTGCTGTAGCAACTGAGATCCGCAGAGAATCATACCTCTGTGTACTGGAGATTTTGAGGAAGTGAGACCGTAATCTCACTGTTGTAGCGTGTGGTAGCCACACGGTTGCAGATCGATGTGTTGATTCCCGTTTTGTTCGTGTTCTTCGCGTTCTTCGTTTCTCCGTGATTTTCCCGTCACTCGATCTCCCTCTCTACTGTGTCTTTTTGAAATCCACTTGAATCAACTTGTTCTTATAGTGAGGAGATCATTTCCAATGAAGGAATTTATCTAACTCCTCACGAACAAGTAGATCGGGTCGATTCAATTTTTGTGGCGCTTTTTCGGTTCATATTTCTTCTCCTTCGATTCTCATTGATTGAGTTGATTTGAGCGGATGATTTTTTGGGGATAGTCTCCTAACTACCTCGTGATCATCTTCTCCAAATTTGGGAACAAGGGATTTTGATTTGAATCAATTTTGAGAAGATTTGGGGAGAAGGCAACTGAAATCGCCCTCTCTGCAAGGTCACGGACAGTCCGCCACCAGAACGGCGGACAGTCCGGGCGTCGGGGGCAAGCCAGATCAGTGGCTGTGTTCTTCGGCTGCTTTGCTGACTTTTGACCGGCGAACAGTCCGCCGTTGGGACTCGCGGACAGTCCAGGAGTCAAGCAGAAGTGTTTAGCAAACTTGCAGTTTTTGCTACTTGGCCGGCGGACAGTCCGCCAGGGCTTCGCGGACAGTTCGCCCCTGGCGCGGACAGTCCGGGACTGGGAGTTCGGACAGTCCGGGAATCGGCTGTGGGTTGCGTCTTAGTGCGTTTGTTCTCCCGGCTTTTCCGCTTCGTTTCGGAACTTCTCGTTTGCTCCTAGAGTTCACCTAGGAACCTCTCTACATATCTTTGCTACGCATTAGCATCGGTATTTGGAGGAGTCCCGACGTAGCCCTCTATCTACGTTTGGGAGTGGGTCTTTTAGGCACGAACTTGACTCGGAGTTTTCAGAGTTTTGGTTTGCTCTTGCTTTGTGGTGCCTCGCTGTGATCCAAGGGATCATCCACCCTCTTCCAAGGGTCGTGGGCATCACGGTTCGGTCAAAGGTTTTCGGGGTTTGATTTTTGGGACAAAGGCCGAAGTTTCGAAAGAAATTTTTTAGGCTCCCATTCACCCCCCTCTGGTCGCCTTGCTTTTGCATTCTCGGTCCTTCAAAATGCCCATGGCACAATCGCAGCACCCGCTCTCACAGCCCATATTCCACAAAGCGTAAACCCAAATCGCTGAGCTTTCGTCAGCACAGTCCCACCCGGAACTCAGCTACCGGCGGGGGCATCCTCAAGCCAAGACATGCCACCTCTGGGCCAGCAGCCTTTCGGCACAGAGGAAACGCCGGAAGGCCATGTCCAGAATGCGACTGTCGAAAATGAAGATGACGATGCGGAAGTCACTAGGCACCCTCAGGCACTCAAGATGTTGACGCAGTACCAGGAAGAGATACTGAAGTTGTCGCAACAAAGGGATCAGCTTCAGTAGCAAGTTGCAGCTAGAGCAAGAGAAGACAAAACTCGCGACGCCATTCGTCAGGCGGAAGCATAGCGAAGACGGTTGGAAAGAGAGGTGCAGGAGTTGCAAAGAATCGAAGGGGGCCCACTTCCAAGAATTCCAGAAAACGTGTTCATACCACAACGTGAGCGATGTCATCAATGAAACTTCCCCGCTCTCGAGGGAGTTCCAAGTACATCCTTGGCCGCTCAACTACAAGCCTCGAATCCCAACTTTCGATGGCAAGACCAACCCGCGCAAGTTTTTAGCAAGCTACGAAACAGTTGTGTTTTTGGCAGGTGGAGACAACCAGGCATTGGCTAAATCCCTCATTCTGGCAGTCGAAGATGTAGCGCACGATTGGTACACGTCTCTCAAGCCATTATCCATATATTCCTGGGCTCAGTTGAATGCCGGATTGCTCGCTACTTTTCAAGGCTTTCGGGCGGATGTCAAAACCACCCGACATCTCATGAATTGCACTCAACAAGATGATGAACCACTGTCTGAATATCTTAGACGCTTTATTCAGCTGAAGGCTCAAGCCCTGAATGTACCAGAAGCAGCAGTGATCGCCGCGACCATCGAAGGGCTAGCGACGGGACAATGTGCAGCGCATTTTTCCAGGCAACCACCTAACTCGATCAAAGAACTGTTCGAGATAATGAACGGTTATGCAAGGTCAGATGATGACTTTCGGCGTCGTAAAGCAGCACATTTCACGCAAAGGCAGATGATGAAATCGGTGCATTCGCCGCAAGCGCGAAACCAGAGAAATGTGAGGCCCTTTCGCTCAATCAACACATCGCACGAAGAATCTACCCAGTCCGCTGTGGATCCAGAGGGAGTGGCCCCGAATAGCTACCAACAGTCCAGAGAGTTCGAGCATCCGACTCATGGGAGCGACAACGAAAGGGGACAAGGTAGAGGAAGTAAACCCCCATATTGTGTGATCTATGACGGAAATGTCGGACACAACACCAGAGAGTGCAAATACAGTAAAATGGCTAAGGAGCTAAAAGAAAAAGACCAAACTTCTACTTCTGGCGAAATCACCAAGCATGTCTTCCATAATACATGTGATCCTATAACCAGAAGCGCCTTTCATGGCAACTACACAACCTTTCCGCAACATTTCGCGCCATACCTAGCTGCTCCCCGAAACTTGCCCTAGTTCAATCCAACTTTCCAGCACTACCAGCACCCACAGTATCTGGTCCAATCTGTGGCAACGTCTTCACCGGCGCAGTATCACCATCAGCCAACGCAGCCACTGGTAGTCTCAGTTCAAGCTCGACCACAAAGCCAGGCGGCATCACAGCCATACCAGCAAATGCAAGATGGCGAGCACGAGCCTAATGCAGTCAACAACATCCTTCCGTCTCGAGGCCACATATTCGCCATAACCAGCGGGTCCAATCTGGAGCACGAAAGCAAGAGATCAAGACGAGATTACCACAGAAGAGTGCAAATGGTATCACCAAGGTTGCCTTTGAGTAGGCCGACATGGTCATTGTTGTCGAAAACTTTCGATGAGTCTGATTTCAGAGTCCACAATTATCCCCACTACGATGCATTCGTAGCTACCGCCAACGTAGCTGGGTTTATGCTACACAACATTCTGATAGACACTGGAAGTTCAGTTGACATATTGTTCATCAAGGCTTTCAACGCAATGGGCATGGACAGGAGGGGGTTGGACCCAGCCGGTAGCTCATTATACGGTTTCGATGGAAGAAAGGTAGACGCTATCGGCAAAAAGCAGGTACCGGTTTCTTTCGCCCAGGATGAAAAGGTGCGAACCAAAATGGTGACATTCGACATAGTCAACATGGACTATCCCTACACAACCATTTTTGGCAGGGGATTCACCAATAGGTTCAATGTTGTCATAAAGCAAAGTTATCTTTGCATGAAGATGCCCTCTCCTTTCGGCATAATCACTATACACGGCGAAGCAAGGAAAAGTTGCAGTCACAGTGATGTGGTCCTTTCGTTGTCACAAGCATGGTAAGGCCAGTAGTGTTCTGCTTAGTGAACGAAAAAAGAGAAGAGACAATTCACACCTGGAACGCCAACAACTCGCGTAGCTTCGATCCTTAGAATAGAGTTTCTTTCACCTTTTGTTTTTACCTTCATCGTTTTTTTAATCAAGTAGTTGCACTCTTTTTCCTCACTGGGAAGCCCTCAAAAAGGGTGCGAGGTTTTTTAATGAGGCAACCAAGTGTAATCTTAAAAACATTAAGGTGTCAAAACTTCCCCATATTCGATCACGGATCCAATGACGAAAACAACCAAAAAGGGTTGAGACATTCGTCCAAAATTTGCATTATTAGAGAATGTCGGCCCATCAGACGGAAACCTTCTTCGACGAGGCTCGACAATCTCGACAGCCTACGGGCATGAACATTCCGACCCTCCAAAAATGCGAGGGCGGAAGACAGCCTGCGGGCATGAATATTCTGGCCCTCCGAAAATGTGAGAGGGCGGAAGACAGCCTACGGGCATATGCATTCCGACCCTCCGAAAATGTGAGAGGGTGGAAAATAGCCTACGGGCATAAACATTCCGGCCCTCCACAAATATGAGAGGGCGAAAAACAGCCTACGGGCATAAACATTCCGACCCTCCGAAAATGCGAGAGGGCAGAAAACAGCCTACGGGCATAAACATTTCGGCCCTCCGAAAATGCGAGAGGGCGGAAGACAGCCTACGGGCATAAACATTCTGACCCTTCGAAAATAAGATAGGGTGGAAGACAACTTACGGGCATAAATATTCCTACCTACCGGGGTGAATACGTTAGCGCCCTCGTCAAAAAACGAATGAGGCAGGCGTTCTACATTACACGCCGAGGGGCTACCGGCGAAAGCACCCTCGCGCGAATATGTTAGCGCCTCTCATCGAAAAATGAATGAGGTAGGCATTTTACATTACACGTCGAGGGGCTACCAGCGAAAGCACCCTCGCGCGAATACGTTAGCGCCTCTCATCAAAAAACAAATGAGGTAGGCGTTTTACATTACACGCCGAGGGACTACCGGTGAAAGCATCCTCGGGGTGAATACGTTAGCGTCCCTGGTCGAAAAACGAATGAGGCAGGCGTTTTAAATTACACCCCGAGAAGCTACCGGCGAAACAAATACGTTAGCACCCCTCGTCGAAAAACGAATGGAGGCGGGCGTTTTAAATTACACCCCAAGAAGCTACCGACGAAAGCACACTCGCGCGAATACGTTAGCACCCCTCGTCGAAAAACGAATGGGGGCGGGCGTTTTAAATTACACCCCGAGAAGCTACCGGCAAAAGCACCCACGCGCGAATACGTAAGCGCCTCTCATCGAGAAACGAATGAGGCAGGCGTTTTACATTACACGCCGAGGGGCTACCGGCGAAAGCACCCTCGTGCGAATAGGTTAGAACCTCTCGTCGAAAAACGAATGGGGGCGGGAGTTTTACATTACACGTTGAGGGGCTATAGGCGAAAGTAGCTTCGAGCGAATATGTTATCGCCCCTCGTCGAAAACCGAATGGGGCGGGCCTTTTACATTACACGCCGAGGGGCTAGCGACGAAAGCACCCTCGCGCAAATACGTTACCGCCCCTCGTTGAAAAATGAATGGGGCGGGCATTTTACATTACATGCCGAGGGGCTAGCGATGAAAGCACCCTCGTGCGAATACGTTACCGCCCCTCATCGAAAAACAAATGGGGCGGGCGTTTTACATTACACACCGAGGGGCTAGCGACGAAAGCACCCTCGGGGTGAATACGTTACCGCCTCTCGTCAAAAAACAAATTGGGCGGCGTTTTACATTACACGCCGAGGGGCTACCGACGAAAGCACCCTTGCGTGAATACGTTATCACCCCTCGTCGAAAAACGAATGGGGGCGGGAGTTTTACATTACACGTCGAGGGGCTACCGAAGAAAACACCCTCAGACGAATATGTTACCGCCCCTCGTCGAAAAACGAATGGGGCGGGCGTTTTACATTGCACGCCGAGGGGCTAGCGACGAAAGCACCCTCGGACGAATATGTTACCACCCCTCATCGAAAAACGAATGGGGCGGGCGTTTTACATTACACGCCGAGGGGCTAGCGACGAAAGCACCCTCGCGCGAATACGTTACCGCCCCTCATCGAAAAATGAATGGGGCGGGCGTTTTACAATACACGCCGAGGGGCTAGCGATGAAAGCACCCTAGCGCGAATACGTTACCGCCCCTCGTCGAAAAACGAATGGGGCAGCCATTTTACATTATACACCGAGGGGCTAGCGACGAAAGCACCCTCGGGGTGAATACGTTACCGCCTCTCGTCAAAAAACGAATGGGGCGGTGTTTTACATCACACGCCGAGGGGCTACCGACGAAAGCACCCTCGCGCGAATACGTTATCGCCCCTAGTCAAAAAACAAATGGGGGCAGGCATTTTACAGTACACGCTGAGGGGCTAGCGACGAAAGCACCCTCGCGCGAATACGTTACCGCCCCTCGTCGAAAAATGAATGGGGCAGGCATTTTACATTACACACCGAGGGGCTAGCGACCAAAGCACCCTCGCGCGAATACGTTACCGTCCCTCGTCGAAAAACGAATGGGGCGGGCGTTTTACATTACACGCCGAGGGGCTACCGACGAAAGCACCCTCGCACGAATACGTTGTCGCCCCTCGTCGAAAAATGAATGGGGGCGGGCGTTTTACATTACACTCCGAGGGGCTACCGACGAAAGCACCCTCAGACGAATACGTTACCACCCCTCGTCGAAAAATGAATGGGGGGCGTTTTACATTACACGCCGAGGGGCAAGCGACGAAAGCACCCTCGCGCGAATACGTTACCGTCCCTCGTCGAAAAACGAATGTGGCGTGCGTTTTACATTACACGCCGTGGGGCTAGCGACGAAAGCACCCTCGCGCGAATACTGTTGACGCAAAATGTGATACGTTGCGCCTCACACACAGCAAGCCGGAAAAAGCGTGGCTTCAATCGGGTGCCCGGACGGTTTGAAATCCGGAGACGTGCCAGTCGGTTTGACCTGAAAGCCAACAAGGGATAAAACTGTGAGAATAAAACTGGAACATGCCGGATGAGACCAGACAGTTCCATATTTACGGCCCTGAAGCCACTCACAACAGCATACAGCTATAGAAGCTGTCTGCCGAACATGTTTATAGAGTCATTCGGCAAATATAAAAAGAAAGCATGTAAACACGTTGATTGTCGAATGCACATGTATGAAAAGACATGCTTGAATAAATGAGAATCACTCAGACATCATCAAGACATGAAGAATTATAAACATGTAACTTGTGAATATAAATCTATTCAAACGACACATGTATAGATTAATCCAACTAGTCTGCCGCACGTCTAATCTTCATAAACTCGTCAAGCATAAACCCAAGCGAGGCTAATGCTCGCTATAAGTCTACACCACTTCCTATGGTCAAACCAATCCACCGCATGATACAATCTGACAATAAGAAGCTAAAAGCATGTATATATCTGAACAGATCTATAAACATTCATTACTCGTGCAAGCTTAACCAAGCCCGGCGAACTAACCGAGTTGGGGTCCATGAAGAAGGAACATACAAACAAGCATGGTTAAACCAATCTAAAACTTGCATCTGCCGCACGATACCTAGTTTTATCAAAGCTCAAACGTGATTGACATGCATGAACCCACAACATGTAACAACCTAGATTGGAAATTGATTCGGCCATCATGATCATGCAATTATTGGAACACAAGAAAACTTGTAAAGCAAGGCCGAACAAAGATCAATCTAGATTGGGCAAAAGAGTGTTACAAAATTAATTAAAACATGCAACACATGATAACTTGATGAATCTACTAGATCTTGCCAAATCTAATAGAGTCGATAACTATCTCGCTTTTGCTAAACATATGAATAAACGCCTGCCGCACGGTATCTACCCATAAGCAAAGCATAAGCAAAGACTTCTTGATCGCTAACAAGGGTCCGCCGCACGACCATTGAAAACAAACAAGACTACTTGCATCACATCTAAATCCACCGCATGATACTAGACATGATAACAAGGTTGTCGGGACTTACGGAGGTCGACGGATCGATGATTCCTCTCGAAGAACTCAACGACACGACTAAGGACTCGAAGGTGTCACGGAGCCGGTTTGTATTGATATAGTTGTGAACAATTTTACAATGGCCGAGGGTTTATATTTATACCCTGGGCGAAAAATGAGTTCTAGAAGACTACGACTTCTACAAGGAAACTAGGAAAATACGAGTCCTATCCCTATTCTCCTCTTGGCGTCCTCCATTGCCACGTGTCTTCTTGTGCAAGTCGGCTCTACTTGCCATATTTGCTTCCCGAATAAAATCACCGCCTTGCAAGATAGCCGACCGCTCATGCACTTGCCGAAACCCCGAAAATTAACCGATCTTGGTCATCTGCCGAATGCATCATACGACCATCTCTCGCACACTGGCCCATCTGTCATTCCCTTGTGTGTGCGAAAATCTTTAACAAATACGTTATCGCCCCTCATCGAAAAACAAATGGGGCGGGTGTTTCACATTACACAGCGAGGGGCTACCGACGAAAGCACCCTCGGACGAATACGTTACCGCCCCTCGTCGAAAAACGAATGGGGTGGGCGTTTTACATTACACGCCGAGGGGCTACCGACAAAAGCACCCTCGTGCGAATACGTTATCGCCCCTCGTCGAAAAACGAATGGAGGTGGGCGTTTTACACTAAGCGCTGAGGGGCTACCGGCGAAAGCACCCTCGGATGAATACATTAGCGGCCCTCATCGAAAAATGAATGGGCGAGCGTTTTACATTACACGCCGAGGGGCTACCGGTGAAAGCATCCTCAGGGTGAATACGTTAGCGGCCCTCGTCGATAAACGAATGCGGGCGGGCGATAAACATAGCGAATTACTTAAAAATATAATATATAAAATTAAAATAATAATAATATATATAAGTAATATAATAATAATAAAAATAAATAACATAGAATCAGGCTTCGTCAAAAACGCTTCAAGGTATGGCAAATATGAAATCAACCTTTCGCCAAGCTTTAGCGGGCGGGCGTATAGTCTTTAACAAGGGCATCGTCGACCCGCGACAACGCACGGATCGATGGTAAGGGGCTATTGTTGGGGTGGTACCCCAATCGTAGGAATCCTGCTTCTGCACAAAAGCATTTTCGATGAATCCCTTATCGAACGGAAGGAACTGTGAGCCGAATACTTTCGAGCGATATGAACGGTAGACGATCAGGAACAAATGTGGTCACTCGAGCAATGATGCTTTCAACCGAATATGTTATCGAACGAATACAATCCTATTAGTCGGTTTCAATCAGCTGTGCAGCGATAGTCTCCCTTCCGGGCGACAGCGCCTTCGTCTTCCAAAGTTGGTGGAGAGACGACGCTTTCGTCCGAAAGCACTTTCGGCCGAAGCGATAGTTTCCCTTTCGGGCGAAAGCGCCTTCGTCTTCCAAAGTTGGTGGAGAGGCGACGCTTTCGTCCGAAAGCACTTTCAACCGAAGCGATAGTTTCCCTTCCGGACGGAAGCGCTTTCATCTTCCAAAGTTGGTGGAGAGACGATGCTTTAGTCTAAAAGCACTTTCGTCCATAAGCGATGGCTTCTGAATGTCTTCGTGCAGGTCTAGAGTCCAAAACTAGCAAAGGAGGACCCACTTGTCGGAAGGAGGCTGCTCGACGGATGGAGAGCAGATGGGGCCACCTCGACGTTGATGTACGGAAATACCCTCCGGATGACAGAGGCACCTTATCCAAAAGAGTAGTTACAAGGGCATTGTAGTACTTGTAAACAAAGAGTAGTTGGAAGGGCATTTCTGTACTTGTAAAGACTGCATGATTAATATAAATAGGCCGACCTTCCCCACGGTGGGGGAGAGGAGGATCACTGTTCAAGTGGCTACTTCTACTATTGGCTCGCGTCCGCGAGTCTGCTATTCGTCTCCCTGTGTGTTCGCTTTCGTTCAGGTAGCGACCTGCTGTTTTACGGTTTCGGCCCTAAAACAACACAAATGATCATCATTGTTTGGAATCAATGACTCGTTGGTATTATAATAGAACTCGTCGTATGGATTTATGACTTGTTCCCAAAGAAATCCTGCTATTGTCTCTTGTATTGCTTTCAATTGGCCTTGTAGCATCACTTTTTGCTTCAACCAGTCAGTCTTCAATTTGAATTAAAGAAGATATTAGTTATATCTATATTATCAATATTAAGTCTATAAAAAATGAAAAGAAACATGTTACATACTTTGATGATTTCTTCAGGAATTCTATTTGATTCTATCATCATGTACTCGCAAACATAGAATCTGCATAAGTTGGTACCCTGTTTTTGTCTCAAAATCCACTGTAGAATGAAAAGATTCATCTCGTAATAAAGATATGATATATGACATGATATAATAAAGATACACGTACATTGACGAAGGTGCAAACTTACTGGTAGTCATGGCTTTATTGTAAGTGGCGCCTTACATTGACTCATATGTTCCCGAGCAATGAATTTTTCCCAAACCCTAATCTGGCCAATGAAACATTAATAGTTGGATCATTATTTAATTAGTATATATATATACAAGCTTAGTCTATACTTTAAGCATGCAAGCTAGGGATCGAAAAATTACCTTTGGAGGATGTGTATCATGTCTTGGTAATCTTCTTGCGGTTTGCTCAATGAGTCATAGATTAACACATTGTTGTGTTTGAGATTGATGACCATCAGTATCCAGTGATAGTTGTTCATACACATGATTCATATCTATAGATTATTAGGGTTAAGTAAAATAAAATGTGCACATACTTATTATTAACTATATATGTCTCACGCACTTAAAGTTGTATGGGAAGAGTATTCTTTCTCTATCTTTTTGGTTCATGAAGAACCTCATGAGATTCGTACATGACTCATCGCTCCAAGTCGTTGAAGGGTTTGGAGCCTTGAAAACAACATATGGATCAACAAACCGAACATAATTGTCATGTTTATCTCTGAGCTGAGTCATCTGATACCTGCAATATCGAGTCGATCCACAAGTACGTGTGTAAGAATACTACATACTATATACACATATAGAGAGTTCAATGAAAACTATAAAAGAAACACTTGCAAACAATAGCAGCTAAGGAGCGATTTGTCCAGTGCGTCCATGTGGCATAGCTGGTGTAATTCCTCCATCTGGACTAAGATTAGGTCATCGCCACGGAAGTAGTGATATGGTTCCAAATTCGGACAGAAATCCAATTGACATCATCGTCTTTAGAAGCCTCCATGCACCATTTGTTGATTGCAAACATCTGCGTACCAAGTACATGTAAGTGATTGGGGTTCATTAGACTCCTGCTCGGTGCAAAATTTCTCCTCCATTCATCAACTACTTCTGCTCGTCGAAACTCCAGCCTAGTAGCAATATTGGCAAACATGTCGTACGGGAGACCGCTGTCAATGAATTTTTTTTTCAATTGAGTCCATCTCAGACAAAGTGGTCTCTCCAGATTTCTGTTGTACTCTGCCCATGTTTGAACCAAACTGATTTTCCACAAATAACGGGGACAAAGGTCTTAATGTTTCCCCGAGCTGTGGAACACCCTTTCCCACTTTCTTCGTGCTTGATTGTTGTTCTTTTGCAGACTTCATTAGAGAGCGTTCGTAATCTGATTTTCGTGGAGCCTTTCGGGCTTCACGCATCTTGATAGCATGTTGTTCCACCCTTTTCCTTAACTCCTGTGGGTTTAACAAGAGGTAAGGCTTCTCTGGGTTTGTCTTCGCTTTAGCCGCGACCTTTGATTCCTCTAAAAAAATTTTCACATCTTTTTTCACCAAAATTTCTAACTCCTCATCAGTCTTTTCATAAGCTAATTTCTCGTGGGCTTTTTTTCCTGATGCAGGAGCCTTCTTTTTTGGAGGTGGGGCCTTCGGTTCTGTGGCGGCGGACCGCTTCTTAGGGCCGCACGGTGGAGGTGGGGGTGTTGGAGCCTGCTGTGGAGGAGATGGTGGGGCCGGTGGTGGTGTTGGAGCTTGTGGTGGAGGTTGTAGCGTTGGAGCCCGCGGTGGAGGAGATGGTGGGGCCGGTGGCGGTGTTGGAGCCCACGGTGGAGGTTTTGGCGTTGGAGCCCGCGGTGGATCAGGTTGTGGCGTTGGAGCCCGCTGTGGAGATCTTTGTGCAGGAGATGGGGTTGAAGCCGTGTCCTCCAACACATCATCACCGCCCGCAGCACTATGATGCGTTGGGGAATGACGAACTGGACTATAGTTCCTGCTACGCAAAACAACGAATGATGTGAGCATCCAATTAATATATACATATAGGAAGTTAGTGTAATAAAAATTGTTTCTCGTTCACGCGCACTACCTATGGTGAGGATCTTGATCAGTAGAAGGAGGTTGCGGCGGTGACACTCCAGGAATAATAATGAAGCGCTATGCCAGCAAATAAATGTCTTTTCCGCTTCACCTAAAGTCTTCTCCCCATCTCCCCCTTCGATTTCCAGTGCCACGCTGCCACAACCTGTCTCAACCCTATCCACCGAGACGCTAGCGTATCCGGCTGGCACTGGTTGACCATGGATTCTTGGTATTCTTGTGCGGTCGATAGGGTTTACAACACTGACAACCACCTTTTTCGTGGCATTTCCATCTGGAATGTGCGGCTCACAGGTAGTAAAAGGTTCTTCAATGTCATCCACGGGGAAGCGTAGCTTGGAGTCATCTTGAATGGTTGGTACTTTCGTGGAGGCGCAGCTGCTTTTCAACTGACTTGGGGGGCTAATGTTCGCTTGAGGTTGTTGTGATGATGTACCTTGCCCACTCGTCATTTGACTAAGTGCCGCTTGCACTTGCCTTTTGATTTCCTCCTGCATCCATTCTTCACGAGATTTGTCACGCTCTTGTGTTTGAAGAACATACTCCTCCAACTTGTAGATTTGCTCTGCCTCCTCGACCTTCTTTCTCTAGCGGTTTCTATAACTTTGTCGATCTGCTTCAAAGGAATGCAGCCACGAAACGGCCCTAAAGCCTCTCGTACGCCCACCGTGCTCAGGATTCTCCAGCGCGTACGTGAGTTCATCCTTCTCTCTGTTGGGCTTGAACTCGCCAGCCAACACCGCACTTCGTGCTTGAACTAGCCTCTGTGCTGCTCTTGAATTTTCTGGGCCCCAATCAAGCTCCCCGTCATTAGGGTTTATGGTTCCCTCATGAGCGTAGAACCAATTCCTGGACCGTTCACTCCAATTTCTTCTTATTGTCTCCGGGACTACCCCCCTGGCAAGCATCTACTGTTCCTATCTCTCCCACTTTGGAAGGGCAGTCTTATAGCCACCTGATCCTAAATGATGGTGATATTTCTTCTGAGCTGCATTCTGTTTGTTTACTCTGATACGAGCCTCACTCTCTTATAATCTTTTGTACTGTACAAATTCATCCCAATCGGGCCTTATCTTGACATACGCCTTAGAGTTGAAATCTGGCGTCTCGTTCTTCAGCACAAACTTGTGGTACAATTTCTTCTTCCAGTCCTGAAAAAGTGTGGCCATCTTCTTCATTGTCCACTCCCGAATTCGCCTCGGCAACTCCTGATCATTCGTGTCGAACGAGAAATGAGCTTGGATATCTTCCCAGACTAGCTGTTTGTCACGATTGGAGACATAACTGATCTCGGGAGCACTTCTCTTCTCTTTCCATTCACGGACACTTATCGGAATCCGATCTCTCACAAGGAACCCACAGTGAAAGACATATTTCTGTGCATGGGGTCCTAGTGGTTGGCCTGTAGCCATATCGAATTCAGAGATTACATGACGGCCCTTCAACGGCCTCTTCGGCCCTCGTTTTGGTCTGCTCTGCCCCGTCGCAGACGTCGATCCAGAGGGCTACATATAGGTAAAGACACAAAGATGAAACTCTAATACAAGTTGAAATAAAACCTAATCAAGTAATAAAGTAAATGTAAACCTCGCCTGTATTGCCTTCTTGCATCTCAACTTGTTGTTCAGGGGGATTTTCATCATGCATGGTCAAGTCTTCGTAATTCAATAAGTATTGACTCCCGTCATCGCCACCGGCGATGATATTCATCATTTCGTCCTCCATGTTCTCATTTGGGTCGGCCATTTCTGCGAATATTAAAATATATATACAATATGATCGTGAAAGGATCAAGATGCTCAAGAGGGGGGGTGAATTGGACTTTTCTCAAACTTCTTGCAAGTATTAAAACCTATCAAGCCCCAATTAACCCCCTAGTGCCTAGAAGTGTGTCTCACTAACAACAACCGCACAAAAGACTATCGCTAAACCAATTCTACTCTAGCATGGCAATTCAAATAAGGATGAACAACAAGTAAAAGTGTAAATGCGTAAGTAAAGAGAGTAGAGATGACACGACGATCTTTTTCCCGAGGTATCGAGGTGTCGGCACACCCCCCTAGTCCTCGTTGGAGCACCCGCGCAAGGGTATCGCTCCCCCTTGATCCGCGCAAGGATCAAGTGCTCACTACGAGCTCATTCTTCGCCACTCCGGCCCGGTGAATCGCTCGCTACCGGTCACAACTTGACTTGGGTCATCCACAAAGCCTCTGGATGATCAACAAGCTCTTCGATCACTACCAAGCTGTCTAGGTGATGCCGATCACCAAGAGTAACAAGCTAGAACTCTCACTTGACAAAGACAAGGCCAAAGAGATTGATGGATGCACACTTGCTACTCAATTCTCACTAGGAGGTCACTAATTATCTCAATTAGCAATTCACTCAACCTCACTAGGGCTCTTGCACTACCTCACACTCACAAAGTGTCTCTCAGCAGATGGAAGTGGCAAGAGCACTCTAATGGATGAGAGGAAGGAGTATAAATACTCCCCCAACCGGCCATCCAAAAGAGCACCTAACAGGGCTCACTACGGGGGCATCAGACGCTCCGATGCTAGGCATCGGACGCGCCGATGACCTCGACCAACGGTCAACTGTACCCTCTTGTCAGACCTGTTAAAGGAGCATCGGACGCTGGGCAGCGTCTGATGCCTCCACATCGGACGCGTCCAATGTGAATTTACCCTCTCTGGAACCTCTCTGGATGGCCATTAGACGCTGGCCCTCAGCGTCCGATGCAACCCTCAGTTCACTCGCAAGCGAACAGTGGCACGGGCGCGTCCGATGTGAACACATCGGCGCGTCCGATGCCACGCACCAGACTAAACCCTAGTCGGGGTGAGCATTGGACGCGTCTGATGCCCACCAGGCCAGCGTCTGATGCCTATTACGAGGCCAAAACAAACTCGGATCGCGACGCGGCCTTAACGACTTTTGATCCTCTCGACATAAGGCATCTCTCTGAGCTACCTAGGGCTATGAAATAACAAGTGTGCACCACACCTACCTCAATAGACTCATCTAGGTCAAGCTACTGATTCACGCTCCCCTTTATAGTACGGCCAAAGGAAAAACAAAGACCTAAGACTACCTAAGTGTCCTCCAACACCATATGACACTTAGCCTAGTCTACCATCGTCTTCGTCGTCCGTCCTTTGAAAACCGAAATGATATCCATCGCCAGGGGACATGAACTTCATATGCCCGTATCGTCGCCATTACCGTGACCTAACTCAATCCTGTTTCTGTAAAACACACGTTAGTCACAGTAATCTTGTGTTTCATCCAATCACTGAAACCCACTAGGGGCCAAGATGCGTTCAGATCGAACACTTAGAGGAGCTTTATACATGTATGTATTTGGGGTTTAGGGTTTAGGGGTTTGGGGGTTTAGGGTTTAGGGATTTGGGGTTTAGGGGTTTGGGTTTGGGGTTTAGGGTTTAGGGGTTTGGGGTTTTTGATTAGGGTTTTGGGTTTTAGGGTTTCGGGTTTAGGTGACATGTAATCGCCAACATTAAAAATAACATATATTCGTAAAGAGGCAATTCGACATTAGAAATAACACGAAGAAGCATATCTATCAAAATATTTCTAAGTGTAAATACATGTTTAAACATATCCAAGTGATTTTCTATGACATTCCAACATGACACATGATTTTCTATGAACACATATTTCTAAGAGTAAATACATGTTTAAACATATCTTTGTCATGTGATTTACACACCGTGGACGAGAACGACGGCGGACGGCAGCGAGGATGACGATGGTGCGGATGACAGTGGACGGCGGCGAGGTCGCTGGAGTGGTCACCGGGACTATAGGTCGACGCGGCCTGTCACTTTTTATCTACATGTGTAAACATATATTTGTTAGGTTAAAAAACATATATATGATCATATTCATTATCTGTATATATCTATTTCTATAAAAAAAGAAATGAAAAACTTAAATAGAAAATAATATATATAGAAAAAAGAAAATTGATATATATATATAGATAATATATATATAGAAAAAGAAATAAATATAAATAGATATATATATTTATAGATAATGAATATGATCATATTCATTATCTATAAATATATATCTATTTATATTTATTTTATATATATCACTTTCTTTTTCTAAATATATATATTTATTTTCTATACATATATCAATTTTCCTTTTTCTATATATATTTTTTTCTATTTAACTTTTTCATTTCTTTTTTTTCACTCACACACACACTGCACACACACGCACACCACACGCACTGCACACACACACCACACTGCACACACACACCCGAACACCACACTGCACACGCACGGCGGTGAGGACGGACGAGGCCGGCCAGGACTGGCGAGCTCGACGTCGACGCGGAGGATGAGGGACGAGGACAAGGACAACCCGAGGATGAGGCTCGACGGCGGCGAGGGAGGCTGAGGCTCGACGGCGGCGCGAGGACGAGGACGTGGAAGAGGGAGGCACGGTACGGGGAGCTCGAGGGCGCCGGCGCGGAGGACGAGGGACGAGAACGAGCCGAGGCCGAGGCTCGACGGTGGCGAGGGAGGCCGAGACTCGACGGCGCGGAGAGAGGCTCGACAGCGAGGACAGAGCTCGACGGCGAGGAGAGCTCGAGGGCGGCGGCGCGGACGGAGGCGGCGCAACTGCGTCGATCTGGGGAAGGTTGGAGGGCACTGTGCCCTATATACCCGAAAGGCCTTTAGTCATGGGCCGTATTACGCACCGGGACTAAAATACGGCTCGGGACTAAAGCATTGGACCTTAGTCCCGGGCCGGCTTAAGAACCGGGACTAAAGGACTCTTTAGTCCCGGGTGCTGCACCGCCCGAGACTAAAGGGTTCTTTCCCGCCACAGTTTTGGGTTTTCAGTATTTTGGGTTTGTATTAAGTTTTCACTATATAAATATGTTGTAATTCTTGTTAATTACATAGTAAATCAAACAGTAGACATAAAATTACTTAAAAATAACAGTAGGCATAAAATTACTTAAAAATAACAGTTGTATATCCTTTAACCTTATTGTTATTGTATAGTAGAAAATTTTGTAGCATAAATTCTTTTCTTTTTTTATAATAACGAATATAAATGTAAATAACCATTCATATTTTGTTAATGCAAAAATATAATGTTGAATTTAAATTTAAAAAATTGTTGGCTTTCAATACAAAATTTATTTTCACATCATTTGGACGTTAATCTTTTGTTTATAACTAAAAAATCATTGCCCAATTTCGTTCTACCCGACAGATGCAATAGTTTTAGATTTTTAAATTAAGTTTTCTTTTTAAATATATCTTAAATCTTTCTAATTGAACAGAAAATTAAATATTTGATATACTTTCTTTTAAAAATTAGTATGGGATTCTTTTGCTTTACTTTATAGAAGAAAATGTTAAATTTTAGTATCTTTTTAATTTGTTTTTTTGTAAATATTAAATATAAATGTTACTAATATTTAGAATTTTGTATATACTATTTCTTGTTATATATATTTTGATGATTCACATCTAGAGGAGCACATAAATAAATGATCACTACTAAATATATATATAAATCCATCGTCAAATAAAGTCTTAATTAATTAATAATTACATAATATCTTTACAACAACCCACTATTTAGCAGGTACAACTGTGAACTTCTTCTTGACATATATCCCTTGGTTATGATCATTCTTTAACCACGGAGTTTCCTCATTGTTTTATAAAATGCTTGGGTCTTTGTTTACTTTGAATGGCGGAATTCGGTTATCCCTTTCATAATCACCTGACATGTCTAACTTGTCCTCAATTCCGACAATATTTCTTTTCGCTGAAAGAACTATGTGGCGCTTTGGCTCGTTGACGATCGACTTGTCCTGACATGTCTGACTTGTCCTCAATTTCGATAATGTTTCTTTCACCTGGAAGAACTATGTGGCTCTTTGGCTCGTTGACGATCGACTTGTTATCATTTTCCCCTCTCTTTGGTTTTGTAGACATGTCTTTCACGTAGAATACCTGACTCACATCCGCGGCAAGGATAAATGGTTCATCTTTGTACCCAATATTGTCCAGGTCCACTGATGTCATCTCATACTCCTTGTCGACTGTTACCCCACCTCCGGTACCAGTCATCTTGACCCATTTACACCGGAACAAAGGGACTTTAAAATTAGGTGCGTAGTCTAGTTCTCATATGTCATGTATGCGGCCATAATATATTTGTTTGTTCCCATTTGGATCCGTGGCATCCACGCGTACACCACTGTTTTGGTTGGTGCTCCTTTTGTCTTGGACTACTTTGTAAAATGTATTCCCATTGATCTCGTACCCTTTGTACGTGTTGATATGCCACGGTGGTTGTCTGGCCAACAAATAAAGTTGCTCATCTATGTTGTCATCACCCTGACATTGTTTTCGCAACCAATCGCCGAAGGTTTGCATGTGCTGACGTGTAATCCAAGCTTCACTCTTCCTGGGCCACTCGGATCGAAGAAAATCCTTATGTACCTCGATATATGGATCGACTAATAAGGAGTTTTGTAGAACTGTGTAGTG
Source organism: Coix lacryma-jobi var. lacryma-jobi (assembly GCA_009763385.1). NCBI lineage: Eukaryota > Viridiplantae > Streptophyta > Magnoliopsida > Poales > Poaceae > Coix > Coix lacryma-jobi. Next base: position 97,028,465 of record CM019829.1, read on the forward strand.
TGCTTTATCAAAGTAATCGTCTCCTGTACCCATATATGTTTTCTTCCCTAGTGTTCCCTTGCCACTGAGTTTGCCCTCGTGTCGTGATTCAGGAATGCCAATCGGGTCAAGGTCTGGAATAAAGTCCACACAAAACTCTATGACCTCCTCTGTTCTGTAGCCCTGGGCGATGCCTCCTTCAAACCGAGAATGGTTATGAACATATTTCTTCAGGACACTCATGAACCTCTCGAATGGGAACATGGTGTGTAGGAACACAGGACTGAGAATAATGATCTCCTTGACCAGGTGAACTAGGAGGTATGTCATGATATCAAAGAAGGATGGAGGGAACACCAACTCAAAGTTGACGAGACATTGAACGACATCATTCTGCAAAGTAGAAAGTTCCTCTGGATTGATTGTCTTCTGTGAAATTGAATTGAGGAATGCACATAGCTTCACGGTGGCTAGACGTACATGTGGAGGTAGAATTCCTCTTAGAGCAACAGGAAGCAATTGGGTCATAAGCACATGGCATTCATGGGACTTCAAGTTTTGGAACTTCTTCTCTGGCACATTAATTATTCTTTTTATATTGGAAGAGAATCCAGATGGGACCTTGATGCTGTTAAGGAATTCAAACATGCTTTCCTTTTCTTCTCTGCTAAGAGTGTAGCTAGCAGGGCTTAAGTATTGGCGCCCGTCATCTGTCTTCTTCGGATGCAGGTTGTCTCGTTCTTTCATGCCCTGCAAGTCCTGTCGTGCTTCAAGTGAATCCTTAGGCTTTCCGTAGACACCCATGAATCCAAGTAGGTTCACACAAAGGTTCTTTGTCAGGTGCATCACGTCGATCGCATGGCGGACCTCTAGGACATGCCAGTAGGGTAGCTCCCAGAATATGGACTTCTTCTTCCACATGGGTGCGTGTCCCAAAGCGTCTTTGGGAACAGGTTCGCTGCCCCCGTCCCTTTCCAAATACTACTTTCGTATCCTTCACCATTTCGAGTATATCATCTTCGGTTTGGTTACGAGGCTTGGTTTGGTGGTCTGCCTTACCTTTAAAATGTTTTCCTTTATTTCCTACTGGGTGGCCCATGGGAAGAAACCGACGGTGCCCAACATACACGACCTTTCGACACTTTTTCAAAAATAAACTATCAAGGTCTTCGAAACAGTATGTGCATGCATTATATCTCTTGTTTGTCTGGCCTGAAAGATTACTTAGAGCCGGCCAATCATTGATTGTTACGAACAATAATGCTCGCAGGTCAAAGTGTTCCTGTTTGTACTGATCCCACACGTGTACGCCTGGTTTGCTCCATAGAAGTAGAAGTTCTTCAACTTCGTTGCCAGGTTGCTTTGGCCCTGGGATGAGCAACGACATCATAATGAACTTCTGCTTCATGCATAACCACGGAGGAAGGTTGTAGATACATAGAGTAACTGGTCAAGTGCTATGACTACTGCTTTGCTCTCCAAAAGGATTAAAACCATCCGTACTTAAAGCGTACCTCAAGTTTCTAGCCTTATCTGCAAACTCTGGGAATTCTCTGTCTATCACTCTCCACTAGGATCCATCAGCTGGGTGTCTCAGCATATTGTCTACCTTACGGTCTTCTTTATGCCACCGCAACAACTTTGCATTGTCTTTATTTCTAAACAAACGTTTCAAGTGTGGTATTATAGGAGCATACCATATAACCTTGGCAGAAATTTTCTTCCTGCTGGGATGTTCTTCACCCTCTACGTCGCCAGGATCATCTTGCCTTATCTTATACCGCGATGCTTCACATACCGGGCATGCATCCACATTCTCGTATTTCTCCTCACGGTACAGGATGCAGTCATTAGGACATGTGTGTATCTGCTGGATTTCTAATCCCAAAGGGCAGACGACCTGTTTTGCTTCATACGTAGTGGTGGGCAATTCATTCGCTTTTGGGAGCATCTTTTTCATTATCTTCAATAACTGCCCAAATGTCTTGTCAGATGTACCATTCTTTGCCTTCCATTGCAGTAGTTCCAGTGTAGTACCCAGCTTTTTTGGCCATCTTCTGTTGTGGGATATAACAATTTCCTATGATCCTCTAGCATGCGCTCGAACTTGATCTTCTCCTTGTCACTTTCACATTCTCTTTGTGCATCACGAATGACATCACCAAGAGCATCAACATCAGCTGCCACATCTTCTGCCGCTGCCGCATCTTCTTCACCATCTCCCCCACTGCATCATCATCAAAGGCACCGTACTGAACAATAATATCGGCGTGGGCCAATTCTTCTTCACCTTCTTCACCATCATCCATTACAACCCCCATTCTCCATGCTTCGTCCAACAAATATAGTTTGTTACGAAACCTGATTTCAACAAATGCGTATGAAGAGTCCTTGAGCATGAATAATCCTTCATTTTTTTATAGACGGCGCATGAGCAGCACATGAAACCATCCTGCTTGTTTGCCTCAGCCACACCTAAGAAATAGTGCACGCCAGCAATGAACTCTTTGGAGCGACGATCGACATTATACATCCAATTGCATGACAACATCTGCATTAAATATTACAACCATGCATTTAGTAGCTTCTCATGTTATTGCACAACACTCATGACATCACATGATTGATTAATTCAAGCAAGCTTGACTACAAGGAAGACAATCACAGCTAGCACTAAAAAAACTAAAACTAAAATGCACTTAAGCAACATAATTAGGTCGCGTCCGATCCCAACTAAAATAGATAGATCATTCGCTTCATCAGCATGGATGGGCTGCTGCCGCTGACTCACTGCCTCATCACCTTCAGCGGCAACCTCCTGTGCAACAAAATTTCGTACGTTCTGAACGTACTCTTCCTCCTAGTACCAACCTTTACATCCGCTGATGCCCTCCCACTGCAATTAGAACAAAGAATAAGAAATTTAAACAACATCATCAACCAAAACCGATACAAATGAACTATATTAATCAAATGCGGGTAAATAATAACCCACCTCATGGTCCGGACACTTATAGAATATAGGACCCTTGTTGATTCCCTTTTTTTCACTCGGTACTCCTTCACAATCTTCTGCTTACACTCGCCGCAAGCAATGAGAGGAAGATTCGGCCGCAAACACTTTGGATCCCGATGATGAGAGGCTGAGGACCCGGTCACGGTTGCCATCTACTGTATCCATACTCATTTTTTAAACTATTACATGCAAATTCCTAATTTTCTAAACAATTATAAATAAAAAAGACTCTAAATTTATCTATTTGTTTAGATAATCAAAAAATATGATATAACAATACCAATTTCCACATTGTCTACTCTCTATATTCATTGTTGCAAACTATTATAAATTCCACATTTTTCTAAAGAAAATTAACTAAAAAGACACTAAAATTTATTATTACTCGTCTTGCATAAGTATTAAATATACAATGGATACTACCTAGCAGTAGAAAACTATCAAGTGATTGTGATGAACCAATTTAAACTACTCAACTCTCTATGCTTGTTCTTGCAAACTATATATTTTAATTAAATTCCTCTCATATTCAAAGACATGGTAGGAGATGAAAATAGTTACCTCTCAACGCAAAGAGACGATGACGGAGTCGAAGAAGATCACCTATTGACGCCGGAGACGACGAACAATGAAGAACAAATGAAGAAAAGCAATAGCAAGCAATAGCAACAGCAAGAACAAGCAAGGAAGCTCACTGAAATTTAAATGTCTCTGGCTCGGGGAGGAAGAAGTTGACAGGTTATAAGAGCAACTCCAACGGTTTTGCATTTTTTATTTGGCAAAATATGAAATTTACCGACTCTCAAATCAATATGGAGAGGAGAAAAAAAAGGTTATCTCCAACAGTTTGGCAAAATTGACTTGCCAAAATCTAAAAAAGGAAACCCGGCGGCACGGGAGGGAAGAGCGTGCGCGGGAGTAGTACACGAGACGGAATGCCAAACCGATCGCGAGCTTGCATATATGCCAATCCATCTCAGGATTTTGCCAAGTTAACAAAAATGCAAAGCTCATTTGCCAAACTGCTGGATAGGAGTTTTGTAGACTTTTTTGGCAAAAATAAGAATGCAAAGTTCATTTGCAAAACCGATGGAGTTGCTTTAAGCCGGGGAGCTTTAGTCCCGGTTTGTATTAAAAACCGGGGGCTAAAAGGTGATCATTTATCCCGAGGCAAGCCACAAACCGTGGCTAAATCTTTAGTCCCGGTCTGTGGCACCAACTGGGACTAAAGAGTGCCCTTCAGTCCCGGTTAGTAACACGGACCGGGACTAAAGGGTCCCTGCCCCGACAGCTCTGCGCAGTAGCCGTTGGGGCAGACCCTTTAGTCCCGGTTCGTGTTACCGACTGGGACTAAAGGGTCTATTAGTCCCGGGCGACAAAAATGCCGACAAAAATGACGATTTTGAGAATCGGTGAAAGACCGTGTTTTGTAGTACCAAGCAGGTCGGCGGAGGTTTGTAAATTCTAAACAGCGCAAAATGCAACAAATAGGCTAATCTTCGATGACGAGGTAGCTTTTTTTTTTTTCTAAAAAAACGATTCGATGACGGCGTGCATGAACCCGGTCGTCGGCACGCCGGCCTGCATCGGAGCAAGCGCCTCATGACGTGGTGGGTTGCTATACGTACGTTACACTGTTGGCTCCGGTGCTTGCGGTGCCGACTGCGCGTACTATACTGTAGTGTACGTACGTACTCCGTATATGCATGGCTCCAATAATAATGTGGCGCCACGTGGGGAGGCCACATGGTTGCACGCGCGCCATCTATCGAGCATGGACGGGCGGATGGAACCGATCGTGCATTGAGTAAGTAAAGCGCGTTGACTACTGGCCACTTGGTTCCAACCACCACCAACAGGTGAGATGCTGATGTGTACAAGTAAAGACAGGCAGATAATTTGTATTTTATCTCCATAGGGAAAGACAACCCAGCCCCTAATTCTAGATTGAAAGGTTAAGAGCTTGTTTGGCACGGATTCATCTTGAAAAAAAATGAATCTGGATCTGGAATTCACGGTGGATCAGATCCACCATGAAACTGTTTGATTAATACAATGGCTCTAGATCTACGCAAAAGTATTCTTGAGCTTTTTATCTATATGGCCTTAGAAATAATGTCTCTTCCTTGTATGGCTCTTTTTTATTTGAACTTACTTCTAATGCCCTGAAACGAACTTTTATTTCTTCTATGGCCTTCCGTCCATTTTTGCTACTTGACGGTGTTAAGTCAAGGGTAAAAAGACAGTTTTACCCCTAGCATAAAAAATTTGCAGAGTTATATTTTTGTTGTATATTAAAATTAATATTAAAAAAATAAATTCACACATGACAATATTTCACATAAAAGAAATATTGTTACATATAAATTTTTTTGTTTAAAATTATTCTAAATATACAACAAACAAACAAAATTGTAATTTTTATGCCAGGGGCAAAATGGTCTTTTTACCCTTGAGTTAACATCGTCAAGTGACAAAAACGGACGAAAGACCATAGAAGGAATGAAAGTTTGTTTCAGGGTCATAGAGGTAAGTTCAAAAGAAAAAAAGGTCACACAAGGAAGAGTCATCTTTTACAAGGCTATATAGCTAAAATATGCTACTTTAGTTTGGTGTTTCATTCAGAGTTACCTCAAAATAGGATGATCCCAACATTCCCACTAGAAATATTTCACGGAAATCGCTTTAGGGTTTGATTGGATCCACCCCTCTAAATTTTAGAGTTAAAGTTTTTAATCACGTGATCCAAAATTAGCACTATACTTTAACCCACTTCATATTACTCCCTCCGTCTACGAAAGAATCAATTCCTAGAGTAGTCTTAAGTCAAACTTTTTAGACTTTGACTGAATTTCTAGAAAAAAGTATCAAGATTGATTCTTCAAATATATTTTCATAATATGTCTATTTCATATCATAGATGTTATTACTCTTTTCTATAAAGTTAGTCAAAGTTTAAAAAGTTTGACCGGCACGGATTCTAGGAATTGATTCTTTCGTGGACGGAGGGAGTAGAGATTTAGAGCTCAAACTAAGCTAAAGTGCTCGATCTAAAAGTTTTAGAGCTCTAAAGTTTGGAGAAGTGGATCCAAACATACTCTTGTTATTGATTTGGTGTTCGGTTTCCAGAGTTAATTGTGTTAGTCATTATTTGGTCTAACTAGTCACTTAAACGGGTAAATTAAATGAATGTTTAAATGAGATAAACAATTGTCCCTTAAGAGCAACTTCAAGAAACTCTTTATATTCTTTTTAATTGTTAGGAATAGAGATCTTGCTAAAAAAATTGTCACCAACAACTTTTTCATTTGGTATAACCATATTCTGTTCCAGATTTTTTTTTGCTACCTAAAGATGGAAAACAAGAATGACTCTTTATAGCGCACATAATAAGTATAAAATAGATGTTGGAGTTTATTTTTATGAAAAAGCTAGACTCTTCAAATGATGATTTAGAGAGTGAGATTTAGAGAGATTGTCGGAGATGCTTAGATATATAGAAACAGTGTACTACTATATACTCCTATTAACGTGTGTGGTCTCGAACAACTTGGGGGGAGGGGGTGAACACGGGCACATGACTAGTACTGTATGTGCTAACGCTGTGTGGACTTGTCGTCCAATAACCCAGATCACCACCACCAGAGCAGCATGCATGGCGCCTATACACGCTGTACATGTGAGGACGACGCACGGGGAGCTAGCGGTACGTGTGCGAATCAATCGCGTTAGCGTTAACGCACGCAGGCTGGGGCTGGCCGGTCGGGGCGGCCAGTAGTGCCCAGCGCTGCATCTGCATGCCATGTGCCGTCCGTTGCACGACTACATACATCGATCGTGCATGCGCCCGGCCAAGTGTGATTAGAGATTCATCCTCACATCACATGTAACAGGCGCTCAAAGTCCATGCTCATCAATGCAAGAGGCCGTGATGGTGATGGCTGACGTGATGGCCGTGGACGCGAGGTGCTAGCTTTTCCGCTGCCCGCTGCGCGCCGACGCTGGCATTTGAATCTGACTCTAGCTCGGCTCAGCCACAAAGATGATGAAGACTTGAAGAAGTGAAGAGGTTGTCAGTCTCCACAACTACGCATCTCGAGTCTCTACCGACTCTGGACTCACAGGATCATTTTGCAATAATTTTGCAAAAAAAATTACTGTAGCATTTTCGTTGTTATTTGACAAACTTTGTCCAAATATAGACTATATAGACTCTAAAGATTCGTCTCGACATGTACATACGAAAAGTACAATTAGTTATTTTTTTTACCTACATTTAATGATCCATGCATGCGTCCAAACATTGATGTGATGGTTGATGTTATTGAAAATTTTGCAAAATTTTGGCATCTAAACAAGGCCACATGTGTACTATACTTATGTTGGCATGTTGCTAGATCTCGGCTGATATACTATGGCCTTGTTTAGTTACTCCTATTTCCCAAAAATTTTCATCACATCAATGTTCAGACCTATGCATGATGGAGCATTAAATGTAGGTAAAAAAAATAACTAATTGTACTTTTAGTATGTACATGTCGAGACGAATCTTTGGAGTGTACGTAGTCCATATTTGGACAAAGTTTGTCAAATAACAACGAAAACGCTACCGTGAAAATTTTGCAAATTTTTTGCATCTAAACAAGGCGTTTGACTAAAACGCCTGCTACTTTATCATCCAAGGAAAAGACACTTCATTCATTCAAAACTACAAAACATATCATTTTGGTTTTCTTAAATACAAATCTTTTACTTCTTCCGTTCTAAATCATAAATCGCTTTAACTTTTTTTACGCACACGTTATATCGAGATGCGTAGCAAAAAAATTAAAAATATATCAAAAAATACAAAACAACTTATAATTTAGAAAGTACTATATGCTTAAATATACACTATATAGCTAGATACAAGTAAAAAATGCATTTAGAAAAGCCAAAATATTTTAGAAAATACAAAGAGACTTAGACGTAACCTACATACTATGAACCAACGAGAACAAACCGCAGCGATTATGCTATTTCTTAATAAAAAAATTAATAAAGGTATTAGAAGAGGTTGTCAATCAAACCGGCCGCAGCAGCCGTAGATTGTCGGTTCGGCGCCAGAGGGCCAGACGTCGATCTGGACCAGACCCTTTCGTTTTTTTCTACGAGTGGTCCGTTTCCAGCAACTCGACTGCTACGTGCATACAAATCCCAGTCGGTCAGTCACGTAGTACATACGTAGGCCGGGCTGGCTGGAGTGGACTTTCGCGGTCGTTCATGACTCGAATAATGCACGTACGCTAGCTAGTATAACCGGTCAGATATATATCATGGACTGGACGCCGCGGCTGCTAGTGCTAGTACAGTCACACACACGGACACGGTTCTGGTATTTACAGCCGCTTCCCTCTCTACTCTCTTCCAAATGGGTGTACGTATTCCAGAGTATGCATGTAACCTTGAAAAAATATAAAGAAACTAGATGCAATATCCATGCATATATACGTTTGTTTTGGGACAAAGGGTGTAACCGTCTCTTTTTGTTTTTCTGGTGTTGGGGAAGGGACTCTCGGCAGTGACGTCACACGAGCTGTCATGGAGAAACAACCCTCGCGCTTTCAGTGACCTCTGGGAAAACCTTCGCCGCTAATTCGACCCTCGGGTCATTTTCTAACCTTCGCGTGCAGGAAGTATGAGACTTAACGGGCAGCAAGCGGATGCAGGCCATCGACACGGTAGCGACGACTCTGCAAACACGAGACTGACTCCCGCGCTCCCGCGACGGGGTGCGCGGGTCGGGCCGGGGCGGCGGCCAGGGGAAGAGGAGTTAGGGTTTTTCGCACTATATGTGTTTATACGATTCTGTCCTTCCGTTGTACAGCTCCATAGAATTTTTTTTTTTGTACCATTTTGTAAATTGGACAGTGTCGCTTGGTATTCCCTATAAATACTAAAGGATGAACAGTGTAAAGGGGAGGATGATTTTTGAAAAAGAAAGAAAGAAACAGAGTCTGATAGTTTATTTGCACCTTCGTACTTCGTTTGACAGTTGGCTACCCTCGCCGTACCCCTGCACGTGTGTGGGGGCTGGGCAGGCGTAATTCCAACATCTGGAGAGATGAACTGTCGGATCCTGATCAAATTAATTAAAGAGAACGTTGAACGTTCATTTGTTATTATTTTCTAGGCGATAATGACACCCACATCAGTACATCACCACCTCTTCTTCGTTTTCTTTTGGTGTGCAAGAGCAAGGCCGCTTCAGCTTTTTTGTCCATCTCTCTTCTAGTCCGTGCAGACGGCCCATCATCAGCTACACACTTCAGCCCGTTATAATCATGAATTCAGAAGGCCGGGTTTTGCTACGCTGTTCTAGTCTTCCCTTTTATAGACAAGATATATGACAATGGTATCGGCTATATTTCGGCTTATTTTATCTCACAAAACATTTTTAAAATAATCAAAATTAACCGTGAATAAGTTCAAACAAACAGAGTCAATAACATATCCTCACCTCCAAAATTCTAAAATTCACGACTGAATGAGTACAACTTGGCAGATGGTGCACGCTTAGAGCGCGTGCATGAGGATGAGAAACAATTATACAAACTAAAAGTGTAGCTCATCTAATTAGGTTTTTCCTATATTTATTCTAATATTTGATGATTTAACAATGTTATTAATCTTGTGGTACATGACTATATGTGTAGATAACGAGGTGCATGTGATGACTCATGAATATCGAAAGGCATAGTACTTCAGAGATACTCATAGTGGAGTAGAATATAAAATATAAAATCTAATTTCTGTGATTTTGTTGTCTACCGAATTATTATTACTAATTAAGTATGAATTTAGTAAAATGTAAAATATAATAGATATAAGTATGAATTTGTCTAATTTGTGTGACAAAAGCTTTTATTATATCTTTTTAATATAGATTATTAAATTTTATTGCATAAGAAGTTATATTGTGATGTTAGGGGTCATGGCCCCTGCTAGCCAAATTTGGCTCCGCCATTAGTGCCCGAACAGTGGCTGAAGCCCTAAGAGGCTAGAGATTCCTTGAGTGTTCAAAAAAGTACTTCCTTCATCTCAAAGTATAAGTTTTTTCAAGAATCTTGGAGACTCAAAATTTTCTAAGTTTGACCAAATTCATATAATAAGATAATAACATTTATGATATCAACTAAGAATCATTACATTCTTTATTATTTATATTTTCATAATATATGTATTTGATGTCATAAATATTTGTATTTTTCTCTATAATTTTGGTCAAACTTGATAAAAGTTTGACTCTCCAAAATTCTTGGAATGACTTATAATTTGGAATAGAGAGAATAGTTATTATTCACACGGATATGGTAGAATAGTCGATTTAGTCCCTAAACTATTACTCGAGGCTTAGTTTTATGCCTGAACTCTTAAAACATTCGTTTTACTCCTCAAACTCTACTCTAGGCTCAACTTCATCCTACAACTATGAAAATGATCATTTTAGTCTTCAAACTTTGTATTTTTGGCTCAACTTCATCTTAGAACCACAAAGATGATCATTCTAGTCGCCAAACTTTGCATTTTCAGTATTTAAACTTTTATTTTCAAAGTCAAATTTTGGTGTTAGGCTCAACTAATAACCATTGGTATATAAAATAATATTCTTTATTCATGGGCTAAAAAAATTCATATTTCAAAATATTTAGGTCTATATTTGTATTCATCTTAGAATATACATATTAAAAGTGTGTTATCTGATTCGATAGTTGGGGCGATGCTAGGGAGAATAGTACGTGTAAGAAAAATGGACCTTGGTGTAGGATCGAGATGGCCGACTAGAGGGGGGTGAATAGTTGATTTTAAAATTAATTACAAAACTACTCAAAAATAATAGCGGAAGAGATAGGCTCAATTATAATTTTGACTACACCCCCTCTAATTATGAACTTAACAAGATATACTACCAAGAGTATTTCTATTGTACACAAGTCAAGTTGGAGCTATTTAGCAAGATGATCAACTATAAGAATGTATATCAAGATTGACTACACAAGATATCAATATACATATGAATGTAAATACAAGAAACAAGGTCACCACAAGTATGTGTAATATGAAATGAAATGAACTTGTGTTGAGATAGGCAAACCAAAAGGAAGAGGATGACACACGATGTTTTTAACGTGGTTCGATGACTTGCCGGTCACTTAATCCACGTTGAAGCAAGTTCTAGGATTGTTGCTCCTCTTGTTAGCTCCAAGCACATAAGCTTCGGACTACCCCCACAAGGTAGGCTCCACGTGAGCACTAAACTTTGAGCCAACCAAATCACTAGATACTCTTCACGCCTCAAGTTTACTAGAGATGCTCTTTGCCTTCCTCCGGCGGGGATGAGCTCAATAGCCCATCACAAAGCCAACTCCGGAGCACCGCACAATCTTCTTGCGTGCTTCACGGAGACACAATCACCAAACCGTCTAGGAGCCGGCAAGCTCCAAGAGTAATAGATAACCACACCCACACGACGACCACCTAGTGCCACAAGTAATCTCTCACGCAAAGATTCTCACTAGTGGAGCACACTCACTCTCCAAATGTTGCTCTCAAGCAAGGGATATGAGATGAGGTGCTAGAGGTGTTCTCTCCCAAAGGATATGCTGTAAGAATGCCCAAAAGAGCCCCCACAAACCGGGCAACCCACTATATATAGAGGCCCACTCAAAATCCAACCGTTATGTGCTGAAACGCGATTCCCGGACAGTCCGCGGTACAAGTCCCGGACTGTCCGCCGTTGTCAGCAACTAGCCGTTGGATTCGAATTTTGACCGGCGGACTGTCCGCCACCAGGGTCGCGGACTGTCCGCCGTTGACTTTTGCCTCGCTGAACAGAATGTCCAGCACCACTGCTTGACTTCGAAAAACACCGGCGGACTGTCCGCCACCTAGGGCGCGGACTGTCCGCCACCTAGGGCGCGGACTGTCCGCCGTTGACCTGAGACTGCACCAACAGCGCGAGCAGCAACTCTGCTTCCTTTAAGAATTAGCCGGTGGACTGTCTGCCACCAGGGCGCGGACTGTCCGCCGTTGCTTCGACAGCCCTCCAACAGATTACACAGAATCTGTTCGGATCTCAGGTTTTGGCCGGCGGACTGTCCGCCACCAGGGGCGCGGACTGTCCGCCACCGGCCTGAAAACGCTTTTCTCAAGCGCTCTATCTCCTTTGCTTTGCCCCATCAACCCATACACTATGGATATGACCAAAGCAATAAAAAGTCAGCTCACAAGCGCTAAGAAAACCTTTTCTTAAAACAAGCCAACTCCAAACCAATGATCTCTAAAAGAGCATCGTTTCCATAGCCACTAGTTAGCTTTTCACAAACGTTTTTCAAAAAGGTTTTCGACTTACCGCCACTCATCATAAAGCGATCAAAACGATAGAGTTCACAAGTGGCACTAGACAACCGTAATGCAAACGTGTTTGCCCCTCTTAGTAGTACGGTTATCTATCTTAAATCTGGCTATTTAACTTCTCTACACACCTCATAGCCGGTAAAAAGAAACACCCTATTGTCCATACCTTTGCCTTGCTTATCCACGATTTTCTTTGATACCTGCAAGGAAACATTCATGGACAACTTCACCAAGCCATTAGATATAACCAATGAATCTTCGACTTAGTCCATCAAAAGATGATGTTGGTCATTCAACCATCACATAGACTTCAAGCCTCTCGCTTTAGCTTCACTTGCTATTCACCGTTGTCTCGGTCCTTCGGCGCCAAGCCCACTAGCTTGCCCTTCACCATAGGTCCATCAGCGCCAAGCCCACTAGCTTGCCCTTCACCTCTGCGTCGGTCCCTCGGCATCAAGCCCACTAGCTTGTCCTTCACCATCGCTTGAGCACACGGTCCTTCTAGCCAAGTCCTGCCAAAGTCTTTGCTTGCTTGCTATGCTTAAGTTGAATACCCCAACAAACTTTAACCAATCATTTCAATAACATCATTCACTGATATTGTGAACTCAACCTATTTTCCTTCACACACTTGGATAGAATGGTTAGCTCACAAGTGTTGTCATCAATCACCAAAACCAAACTAGGATCTTTCACTTGGCCCATTTAACTTTGGATTTTGGTGTTTGATGAACAACATAACCAAATTGAACTAATGTGTTTGCAAGCGTTTGTTTTGTAGTCCAATAGGATGCAAATATGACTTGGATAAAGACAAAGTGATGATCTGATGATCAACACCTCAATCAAGACATTAGAAGCTCAGTAGAAGACTCACAAAGATCATGCAAAGTCCAAGGCATAAGACTAGAACCAAGACGACGCAAGAAATCACGAAGAAACGAAGAAAAAGGTACATCGGACGCTGGCTTCGCAAACGTCGGATGCACCGATGGTAAACCCTAGCTCAAGTCTGCGCCAGCAGAAGCATCGAACGCGCCGATGCTGCCACATCGGACGCAACGGTAACACTGTGCAAAGTTGCACAGCATACATCAGACGCACCGATGCACATCAAACGCTACAGGACCCCTGCGTCCGATGCCTATGCAGAGAGGTTCCAGAGAGGCTCTGAAGACATCGGACGCGTCAGGTGATGAAGCATCGGACGCTTTCAGAGTCCGATGTGACTCAGTGCCAGGTCGGCAACTAGCCGTTAAAGTGACATCGGACACGCGTCCGATGCTCCCGACAGGAGCGTCCAATGCTACATAGAAAAGTCCATCTTTGGTGTCCAACGGCTCTATTTGCTTGGGGCTCTATATATATACCCCCATGGCCGACCAAAAACATAAGGTTGGAGCTCAAGGAAGTGTACCAAGTGTATAGACACATATTTAGTTGCTCTAGCCACCAAAGTGCTTAAGTGATATACTAGGTGATTAGTGTAGGTGCTTTGTGAAGTGCATAAGCTAGTTAGACCACCGCTTTGCGCTTGCTTTAGGTATTAGGCCTAGTGTTTAGTGAGGTTTGCATACCTCTTACCTACCGGTGCTTGCGCGCACCGTTGTTGTACATCGGAGGGGCTTGTAGTCTTGCGAGACCACACCAACCGCGTTTGTGGTGTGGCCGCCACCGTGTACCGAAGAGAACAAGGCCTGCGGTGGTTCGGCCGGAAGCTTGATAGTGAAGACGGTGAGGAGCATCCGGGAGAGGCTTTGCCACGAGTGGCTTAACCGAAGACCCACTTGCGCCTGAGGAAGGCCCAAAGCTATCCACGGAGTTACCCGACCGGAAGCTTGGCCCTTGCAAGGGATTCCTTACGAGGGGCTCCAACGAGGACTGGGGGAAGCTTGCGCGCTTCTTGATACCTCGGTAAAAATACCAGCGTCGTCGATGGGAGTTTGCATCTCTACCTCTCTCTTTAGCTTCCGCATTTACTTTGCTACCTTGTTGTGTGTTTTATCTTTCCTAGCTTAGTTGATAGGCTAGTTGTTAGGTTTGGAACATAGGTTGCAAAACTCTTTTGCGGTAGAGATAGCAACACACCTAGCAAAACCTTAGTTACACATTAGATAGTTTACTTTCTTGCATAGGTTTTGACTAGGTGGAGATTAGGCCATAGATTAGAATAGAAGTTTTAAGTTTCCTAATTCACCCCTGTTGGTATAAATTAACGCACACTCTACTTTATCCGCAAGCGCACAGATAAAATCTACTGATGTAGCACTTCACCGGAGTAACCCAGTTTTAATATCGAACCCAAAGGAACGGATAGTGTTAAGTCTTAAAGTCTAACCCCTGAGTAGCTAACAAGGACGGAGAATCTAGAAGTATAAAGGGGATCACTAAGGTTGTCTAATTCCTAATTTAAGAGTGATATGTTTATATTATTCTTAGTGGGGAAGTTGCCATAAAAGGTCACAAACAGAATATGAGTCTTTTATGCAAATGTATAATCCTACCGAGCCTACACACGGGTAAGTGGACTATAGAAGAATCAACAAGGCTATAAGAGTCACCCTTGCGAACAACCACTACTACCAGCGTTATAGGAGAAATTTATAAGCTATCAAGTCTAAGCACCACGCTTACACTATTCAACTACTCTAACTCTAGAATGAGTAGAATTAAAGTACTCAAAAGAGAGTCATAAACCTTAAGAATAACAAGAACAATGGCTCAAACTTAAATATAGACGTTGATTACCGAAACAATCGCTGAAGCAAGTTGAAGATAAACTTGAATCTATAGGTACAAGATGAAGAAGTTGGTCCGATAGGCCGGAGCTCCTTCTTGATCTCTTCCTCTCTCTCTCTCTCTCTCTCTCTCTTCTAGTTCTAGTATAAGACTAGGTTCTAAACCTAAACTAGAGGGGTAACTAGTCTTCTACTTGAAAGCTGACTCTTGAAGTCTTCTTCTAGGGTTTCTGAATGAGGCGTAGACTTTTCTGAAGAGAGACTTGTTCTACCCTGGGGCCTGGGGGCCTGTATATATAGCCTTGAGGGATCAACCGCGACCGTTAGATCAAACCGAATTCACGTAGGGCTGAGATGGATCCTCAGAGGCCGTAGAGGAAGGTTCTAGAAGGGGGAGGCCGCCGGCGCCCTGGGTCGACCGACCGGTGGGCCCACCAGACCGGTCGGTCCCACCTGGAGGTGGCTTGGGGTGCCCCGCCTCGTGGAGTCTTCAGGTGTTCTCTAGAATCTTCTGGTGTATTCATGACTTGGCGGTTGCGTTATCTCCTGTCGGTTTCCTTCTAGGGGAAGCAAGTGATGCTAGTTTTCCTGTTTAGTCCCTGCAGAATCACAAGGTACCAAAACTCGTGGAATATTGTCAATTAAAACCCTAAACCTTTATTGGTGATTGAATTCATTCCCTTTTCATATTTATTTATCCTTTAATTTTGATAGATAACTAGTGTCAACAACCCCCCTCTTAGGCGTCACAGTCCTTTCAATACATAAACGATGTCTGCCCATGTCAAACCACGGGTGGCGCTGGACAAAGGACGTAGTTTAGCTAAAATGCATTTAATAATTCATGGATGAAATTGTGTCTTAAATATGAAGTTTCTCTTTTTGATAAACAAAATTTAGTTGGAGATAAAAGTTTAAAGACCAAAATGCGCTTTGATAGTTTATGGATGAAATTGAGCCCAAAATACAAAGTTTGAGGACTGTAATGATTATCTTCATAGTTCTTGGAGGAAATTGAGCCTAAAAGTAGAGTTTAAGGACTTAAACAACCATTTTGAAAGTTTAGAGATGAAACTAAACTTCGAGTAATAGTAAAGAGACTAAAATGCATATTATGCCCACAAATATACACTACTTCTGCATAATACTTCATCAATTGGAGTACTAAGAACATGACACAAGCCTTTATCCTATAAGGGCACTCACAACCATGAAACTAGATGGTTTCTATCTTCATTAATTATAGTGTCAACTTAGCAAAATAATGATGTGACGCTCTAATTAAAGAAGAGAGATAAGCAAATGGTTTCTTAGAGCTTCTCCAAGAGTTTTTCTAAATCTCACTCTCTAAACCATCATTTAGAAAGTCATTTGCATAAAAATCGTTTTCTATATCTTTGCAATCTCCAACAGCTTTTCTATATCTTGCGTGCAGTCTAGAGATCCATTCTCGTCTTCTATTTTTGGCTAGCGAAAAATCCGAAATAGAAGATGACTATATTTGGACAACCATTTAGATATGCTGTTGGAGTGTAATTTTTCGTCAAAATCTCTATTCTAGCATTTAGGAAGAATATAGAAAGCCTGTTGGAGTTGCTCTTAGACAAGAAATCATGTCTACACGTGATCCAAGATATGAGAAGATGTGATTGCTAGAGGATGCATAAAGTGTGAACTATCTCCTCTTGATAGTACGACTATCTATCCTAAAAGTGGTCGCACTCGCTAAGTGCCTTGATCACTAAAACAAAGAGCCCTATATGTTATACCTTTGCCTTTGGGCCTCTTTGCTCCTTCTCTTTTCTTCCCACTTTCACCAAATGTGGAGCACTTGATCACTTGAGTGCTTGTGGTCATTTACCATCTCCTCTATGGTTGCCACTTGGCTTGACCCTAATCCATCTCAAGGGCTACAGACATGCTTAGCCATAGGATTAGTCCAAATAGATTTTATTAATAGGCAAAACCAAACTAGGGCTTTTAATTGGGCCTCACCAAAACACACAGTAACTAATTAGTACTAGTGCCAAGTCATTAATATCTAGGGTATAGTATCGTTGGACGATATGTCAGGTATCAACCCTATCGTCCAACGTTAACTCTGGGGCATTTTGAGTGCCAAATTTAAGTCCAATCTAGACCAAATCTTTAAGGTACTTGACTTAAAACTACTTCAATGGGTCACTTAATACCATGATCTAACCTCTTACATAACGCGCTGTTCTCTCTGGAACTCTCTTAAGATAAATGCCTTGTCCTCACTATTAATAGTATGGACAAAGGAAAGCTATACTTCACACTAGAGTGAATGTCTCTCGGCCTTTGTTCAATTGTGTTCTTAGTCTTTATGAATATTTGTTGTGCCATACTCTAATTACTAAGGACTTGTTGGTATGCTTTTCTATTTAAGTGCTCCTCCTTCGAAACAAAAAAGAGGATCCGCCTCTATTTTTGTTTAAAAATAGCTCCTTCTCCTAAAGTGTTTGGTATAGCTACTTCGCAAAAGCTGTCATTGTTCAAGTCTTTAAGATAAGGTACTTTTGGACATTCAATTTGTAACTAAGAAAAGATGTGTGAATCACTTGTAACAATTGGATAGGGGCGAGTTTCATTTGGTGTAGCCATATGATAGGCGTGGTCTATAGAGCGTCCTAAAATTTAGTTCAAGGTTAAATTATAATAGATGAAGTCTCTAGAATCAAGAAAATTAGCTCTGTTCGCTTGAACTTATGATGCGTATTATAGCTTAGGCCTTATTTAGATCCAGGGTGAAAAGTTTTTGGGGTGTCACATAGGATATTGTAAAAATAAATTATTAATAAAACTAATTACATATATAGAGTAATTCACGAGATAATTTTTTAAGCATAATTAATCCACGATTAACAATGTTTACTGTAGCATCAATTTGTCAAAACATAGATTAATTAGGTTCAACAAATTTGTCTTACAAATTGATTGTAATATGTGTAATTAGTTATTTTTTAGTCTATATTTGATACTTAATGCATGTATCAAACATCCGAAGTGATAGGATAAAAACTTTTAGAATAAGAACTAAATGTCTTATTCTCTCACGTACCACTATTAAATGAGTCAAAATAAGTTCAAGAGAACAGCCCCCGATATAGATTCTAGCTACTCCACTGTTGTCATATTATGATGGAAAAGACAACAAAAAAATTGGGATAATATAACGAAATCAAAAGGTGGTGTTATCCTTCGCAAGATAGCGGATCCCAATGTTTGAGGTGGTAAACGGAGAAAGTCCAATCTTTAAACCGGTAATTGGCAAAAATGTCACGAAATTACTCCTAGAAGACTTGCTAATTGGGTGTTAAATTCATCGAGCATCGAGGCACGCGAACTGAAACCCAAATTATGAGACCTCTCCTTGGCGGAGCTCGATTCGATGCGTTGCTGAGCCTGAGTAATCGATTCGGGCCGAGCGGTGGCGCGGCCGGAGGGATCTGAACCCTAGCGCCGTCCGGATCTGGGACCCGCGCCGGGGAGCTGCTCGGCGCCTCAGCGGCATTAGTGGCTCGAAAGCGGGGGAGAGGAAAAGCAGCGGAGATATGAACGGAGGCGGCGGCGGCGGCAGCGGCAGCGGGGACGAGTTCGGGCGAGCGGTGGCGCGGACCGCGGTGGCGCAGGCACTGGAGGCCGCGGGGTTCGACTGCGCTCACCGCTCCGCGGTGGACGCGGTCGTGGACATCGTCCTGCGCTACATCACCCACCTGGGCCGGTCCGCCGCCTTTCACGCCAACCTCGCCGGCCGCGCGCTCGCCAATGAGCTCGAAGTCATCCAGGCCCTCGAGGAGGTCGGCGCCGACACGGATGGTTTCGCGGGCGCGGCGACCACGGGCCACTGCCTCGTCGGCTCCGGCGTCGTCAAGGACCTCATGGCGTTTGTCCATTCCAAGGGCGAGGTGCCGTTCGCGCGGCCGCTGCCTAGGTTCCCCATCCAGCGCGTGGAGCCGCAGCCTTCTGCCAGCTTCGCTGTGACGGGGAGGGAGTCTGGGATGCGGCACGTGCCGGAGTGGCTGCCTGCGTTCCCAGATCCGCACACCTATGTGAGGACGGAGGTGTGGGTTGAGCCGCCGGCGACCAAGGACAGGGTTGACAAGGTGGAGCAGGTGCGGCAACGGAGGAAAGCTGAGAAGTCCCTGCTCAGCCTGCAGCGAAGGCTGGCCATGGCAGGTGCGGATGGGTTTCGTCCAGCTGTTGCAGTGGCACAGGATAGTGAGGAGAAGGGGAAGGAAATACAGGCAGCTGGGACGAAGAGGAATCCATTTCTTGAGCCAGCATTGTTGCCTGGAGAGAAGGATGTATCGGAGGTTGATATGCCTCCTGAAAAGAAGAAACTCTCTGTCCTTGAGGCATTTGCGCCTTCTATTCAAGCTAAAACCATCAGGCAGATTGATGCTGGGGCAGGGTTGGATCAAAATCAAAGGAGCATTGTTCCAAAAGAGAGGGCTCCAGTGCATCTTAAGATTGGATTTAATAAGAAGTCATTAGCAGCAGCCCTGAATTCAAGAGCCCTGGACTTGAGGGATGATCCTTCCTTCTTGAAAGAGGAAGCAAAGGATGATAAGAAGCGGAGAGCGGGCATGATATTAAGGGCGTCAATGGAGAACCCGCAAGAACTTCCTCAGCTCTAAAGTTGTTTGTGGAGGAAGTGTGCTACCAAGAGTGGAGTTGCATTATGGTGTGATTGTGGAACTTCAGTTTCCAGAATTTTGAGGTAAACATTTCTCTTTTGGTAACTCATTGGTCCTGTCTGTCAATTGCTCTAGAGGCCCATGCGAATGAAACCCATGTAGTTGAAAATCCTGTGTGCATCAAAATGGTGGAACAACATGCCAAATTAGTGTATATTTGTTGATTTTTTTTTGTGCTTATGTAGGACAATGATACAGAACTTAACAAAACATTTATGCATCTATCCGTTAGCTGTAGCCAGAAATCTGGAAAGTTAAAACTTACCTTTTAGGTAGGCTTGCTCTGCTCATTATTAGCAATTGAACTACCTTTGAGCAATGATACATGGTTTTGTGCTTAGACGCTTTCCATTTAAGAGAGAACAGATTGTACTGCATGCATTCACTATTTCATATATACAATGGACAGTGAGGAGGATATAGTAGCTTTGTGTTAGGACTCTTAAGAGGCCACCAAAAAGAGAGAATAGTTTGGTTAGCCAACTACTTGAAATTAGGCTATCAGTCTAAAAAAAGAATTCTGTAAGTTTGGTATTATGGCTACCTTGCACACACCCCTCCAATCTAGTCCTAGGACATTATTAGAGTGTTTATGGTAGGCTGAAGATATGGCAATACGACCAGAAGTTTGCTTGTAAAGTAGTACACACAACAGGATATTTCCTTGCCTATGTCCTTTCACATGCTTGTAACTAGATTTCTACTTTTGTACCCTTTGTATTATCCCTAGTTTAGCAACTCTGCATTATGGCTTCATATGTTGCTCTTGTAGATACAGTAACACAGGCTCTGAATAACAGAAACAGGATACAGTCTTTGGTTACCTTGTTTTGTATGCTATACTGTGATATAGGTATCTTTTCTTTCTTTATAGTAGAAACGAGATATAGTTTCACAAGATGGGAGAGAAAATAATATGCCACCGCATGGATTCTCTATTGTGTTTTTGCTGCCTCTTAAAAAGTATGCAGGATTCAAGAATCCATACTACCAGTTTAGATGTAATGCCTCCAGTGTGTTTCCAAACATATAGTTACATTGTGCTATGCACTTCTGTGCTGATTTCTGAACGTAAGAGAATAACATAACTTTCCTTGAAGACAAGATAATATAGCTAATATAGCATCATTCCTTAAAAGTAGAATTCTCTCTGATGCAAAAGTAACACATCATATTGATCACTGGCAACTATAGTATATATATGGGTGCCATGTGTTTTGAAAGTAGATATAGCACCTGGTGCAGCATTTAGTAGTTCTATTGCAGCAGTAAAAAAGCCCAAAGCTGAGTAGTTCACAACAGATCTAGTCTAGTAATAGTTAGGCATACCTAACCAATACGCCATGGACGTGTTCAGAGTCAAGACCTGAAGTTTACTTTATTGAATGGATCTACATTCTAGTAGGAATTGTTTATTCTTTGATGGCATTCATTTCTTCAATATTGTTGTAAATTGGCATGTCAAATAAATTATTATTCTGACTTGAGGTTTGGTGATTTCTGCAGGCCATGTGTCCGTGATACAAGTATGCAACCTTCGTTAGAAGTGTAAGACTCCACCTACCATTTTCCTTGAATTGCCAGGCGCTGATAATTCTGCAGCGCTGTAACTGAAGTTCCACTATTTCACTGCATTGAACTTGCTTCTGCTGGTATTTCACCTTTAACTGTAAGTGGGTTGGTTCAAAGGGAGCTGATTTGTGAGGCCGTGGTTGTTCACCCCAGACATGGCATCCAAAAGAATGATGCTCCCGAGTTACTTTCTGTAGCTGTATTCCCTGGTAGAATTGGGGAGAGATGTTTGTACAAAAGCTAACCCGATTCTTCTGACCAAGACTCTGCCGCAGACAGATGATTTGATGTACTTAGTGGGTTACTCTCAAGAGCCAGCTTCTATATGCAGTATGTTGGCCTAATAGTGCAGTATGGCCCCCACACCTCTGCTGTGTTTGGGACAAAAACATTTTTAGATACCTGATGTAATGCTTCACTGTAACAACAGTGTACAATATGATTTTTTTTTTTGCCTTTTTTTAGTCTAACCTGAGCATTTCTGATTGAACTTGCAAAGATTTTAGAAGGAAGCATGTTGAAATGTGTCTGGAGCTTGTACATTTCTCTGGCTGTTTGTGTGAACTGTGAAGATCTTGAGAGGTAGGATGCTGGCATGTGTGGAGCTTGTTCATTTCTGTGGATGTTTGTGTGAAGATCTTGATTGGCAGCGTGCTGATGTGTTTCTGGATCTTGTAAACTTGACTGTCTGTGAGTAAACACGGCTAGGTCAGTGAAAATACAGAGCACAAGAAAGAGGTACCTGACGTAGTGTATCTAAATGCATAGCACTTAAGTTATTATATACAAAAGTTAAAATGATTTATAATTTAGAATGGTGGGACTATTTTTTTTAGATGGGAAGAGCACCAAAAGAGCATAAAGCATGTACTCCCTCCATATTGAAAAAGTTAACGTTTTGGACAAGATTTGAGTCAAACATTGAGAATATAAATCATAAATAACTTTTAAATTATTAAGTTTAGAGATGTAAAAATCATATAAATAAATTAGTCTTAAAAAGTACTTTTATAAAAATATACATATACCACTTTTTAATAAATATTTTTAAAGAAACAAGTGGTCAAAGTGATGTTTTGAAGACCGTGTCGCTGTTTGAAACGTCAAGTTTTACGATATAGAGGATATAGAGGGAGTACCTAAGAATGACAGTGGGAGGGTCGGGCCGCGTGGGTCGCTTGGAGCTCATTGGGGTGGGGGTAGGTTCACTTTTGCCCCTACGGTTTCAGGTTTGAGGTCCAAATGTGTGAGTGCGTGTTTCGATTTTTTTTCTCAGGGATTCACGGGGCTCAAAATTAAAATATCTGATATTTAGAAACTATCAGCCCATATGTATTTGGCCTAGCCTAACTGTATATGCCCTAGGTATATATCACTAAAGAAGCATATGTATATTAACTTGGCACGTGGGTGCGTTTAGGTAGGAGACTGGACAATATGATAAATTGATAATACCTCGTAAATATGATATATCATTAGCTTTTTAATGTTTTTATATATAATATTGAGTAAAATACACAATTAGTATATGAACTTGGCACGTGGGTGCGTTTAGGTACACCATCTCTCTAAATGTTCAATGAGTAGCAACATGTAAGGGTTGCAAAGGGCTCGCTCGCGACGCGAGGGTGACCCGAGGGGCGACCGCGCCGCCGCCGTCTAGTCCTCCTCTCCAGCTCTCCTCCGGCCGCCGTCGCCGCCCTCCGGCGTGCGGCGACGGCGGCCCCGAGCAGGCGTCCTCCGTCTCTCTCTCCCCCATCCCCTCCCTCTCCTCCCCTCCTCCCTTCCACTTGTGCTGCTCCGGCGAGGAAGTACGGCGGGTGGGGCGGATCCGGGCCTCCCAAGGCCGGATCCTGCCTCCTCCTCCCCAGATCTACAGCGTTGGCGGGGCATGGCTGCTGCCATGGCCTCCCCCCACCCTCCTGATGACTGCAGCGGCCGGTGGGCGGCCATCCGGCGACTTGGGCGGGCGAGGTCGACCGGATCTAGCCCCTGGGCCTCGGATTTGGCCTCCCTCCCCCTCCCTCACCCCCTCCGGTTGCGGTGGCTGGCGGGCGTCGTCGGCCATGAGGGGCCGGTGGGTCCTGCGGGTTCTGCAGCTCCGGTGGATGTGGGGCGTGCGGGCTGGTCCCGTGTGTGCTGCGGTGCGCACGGGCGAGGGACCCCGTCGGCTACGCCCCTTCTCTGACTGCGCCGACGCCTCCTTCCTGCTGGCGAACGGGGTGTGGGTGCCGAGGTTTGCAATGTTCGTTGTCTTGCATCGTGGTGGTGTGGTCAGCTGGCTTGCAGTGCATCATCAACGTCATGGTGGCGTGGATGGCGTAGTCTCGTTTGTTCTCACATCTCCTTCATCACGGTGGCGAGGCTCTGGCGGGCACTCGTGCCCCTAGTACGGCGGAGTGGCGGCGGGGCGTGGTCCGCGCCGAACGGCGTGGAGCTTCTAGGTGAGAACCTGGCCCTCCTGGGCAGGCAGCGGCGGCACTTTCTGTGTCGCAGTCCTTCTTGAAGGCGTTGCCCTTGAAGTTCCAAGCCATTGCGTGTGCGGAGCTGTCTTCCTCTTTGGCGATGCCTATTGGGTCTCTTATTTCTCCTCACCTAGGTTCATCTAGTTGGTGGTTGTTGTAGCCGTAGTTGTGGTTGTTCCGGCGTATGCTTTGCCGCTGAGGAGTTTCTGACGGATGCTTTGTCGTCGAGGTATTTCTGGCGGATTCTTTGTCGCTGAGGTTTTGGGCGGACGCTTGGCCGCCAGTATAGCTCCAGGTAAGTCCTCCTCGACCGTGGTCCTGAGGGCATTGGCCTTAGTGACTCGGAGGAGAAATGGAGGTTGAGTTATCATCGACATGCGTCTCGGAGGCCTCCTCGCCCGTGGTCTTGAGGGTAGTGTGGTCCTCAATGACTCGAAGGAGCGTTCGGAGAGCGTGCTCGTTTTCCGGCGGATGCTTTGCCGCCGAGGTTGCGTTTCCGGCGAATGCTTTGCCGCCAATGTCGCTGTCGAAATTCTCCTTGTCCGTGGTCCTGAGGGCTTTGGCCTTAGTGACTCGGAGGAGCAATTGGTTTCCGGCGGATGCTTTGCCGTCAAGGTGGTTTCAGTGGATGCTTGGCCACCGAGGGTTCTAGCGGATGCTTTGCCGCTCCTGTCGTCTATGGCTCCGGTCACTACTAGCTACCAAGGTGTTGAGGTTTATTGTTTTATTAGGCTCAGCTGTTGGGGATGTTAGGTGGAGGGTCCTCTTGTTCTTGCTTTTGTTTATGTTGAGGACTTTATTGGTAATCCATGGATTACCAATGAATCCTTTTGTATCTTATGCGTGTAGGTCTATTGACCATTCCCACTTCTCTTAATGAAGAACGTGCAATGCACGATTTCAAAAAAAATGTTCAATGAGTTTAATAACTTGGCTTGTGGGGTGACCCCAATAACTGCATCTTCCCTGTTGCAATGTGAAAGGTTTTTATTTGGTTTCTGGTAATTGAGTGACAACTTAGGCGGACTAATATATGTTTAAGTGTATTATACAGGTAATTAGTCTATAGATGATCATGTATGAGCAACATATGCTATGGAGGTGAAATGACTTGAAGATTGTTGTAAGGCTCATACATGTGACGAAGAAGTTTATTGCATACTCCCTCCGTCCCAAAATATTCGTCGTTTTCGGTTTCCATGCCACAAGTTTGACTCTATTTATAGAAAATACGTGTAATATTTATATCTTTAAATAAATTTGTTAAAAAACTATATTCAAATATCTTTTCGATGATACTAATTATGATACTAATCGAATATATTTATTATTTATAAAATTTGTCGGCATTTGTTTCTCGGGAAGCGAAAGCGACAGATATTTTGGGACGGAGGGAGTATGTTATATGACATATGGTCATATGGCTAAGGAGGTAAAGATCCAGACAAGACTTGGCTTGATGGACCGATTGTGAAGGTGAAGGGCAGGAGGCTTTGAAGCCATTAGTACCGAGTGTCGGGAAGTTTGAGCAAAGACTTGACGCCGATGGACCAAAGCAATGGTGAAGAGCAAGTGATGTCAAAGTAGATGGACCATGGGTGATATGTGATGATATGTAGTGATTTGGATCACCACACTCGTAGCAGCCGCCCTTGCCTCCTCCACGCTTGCGGTTCAGGCGGTTGTTGTAGAACCGCGAGAACTTATGGGAAACAAGAGCGAGCTCATCATCGCCCAACACCTCCAACTGCTCCTCTGTAATAGACAACAAAGAAGACAAAGAGAAGACAGGTGGAGAAGTGTCAACACCCAACACCTCCGGTCAACACCTCCAGTATATACAATAGTAGATGGTATAATATTGACTATAAGGACCGTCAACACCCAACACCTCCAGCTGTTCTTCTGTCACTGAAAGCAAAGAAGACAAAGAGAAGACAGGTGGAGAAGTGTCAGCAGAAAGAGTCGATCCACCCTTGCCTGAGACCAAAGTCATGTATGTGAAGATGGGTTCTTCAGCTTGGTCTGAGTCAGGTGATCGATCTCAGTGGACTTGAGCTTGCTAAAAAGCTCGTCCACGATGAGGGGGTCGTAGCTGGGTGACTCAATGATAGTCGACACCTTCACCTCTCATGCCTTCCGATCTAGGGCACATAGCAACTTGAGAGCCCTCTCATGATCATCATTAGGTAGGTTGGTCTGATTGGCACGCATCTTGTTCACAACCGTTTGAAAATGAGCGAACGTAGCATCAATCATCTCTCCCTCCAACTGTGTGAAGTTCTCGTATTCCGGCTTGTAGGTCTCAAAGAGTCTGGTCTTGACCTGAACAGTCCCCTCGTGATAGCTCTGAAGCTTCACTCAGATCTCTCGAGAAGTCTCAAGCTCAGAAACACACCCAAACTTAGGAAGGGAGATTGAAAGTCCTTGTTTGGTTTTGGATAATTGATGTCACCTAGAGTACTAACCTTGTCATGAAGTGTCTATGAGCTAGGTTGGTACACACCAAGTGCGGGAGCTAGATAATGATCATGGTAATGGTGGTGATGACCAAAAGATCGATCAAGTGCTCCACATTTGGAAGAAGAAGAAGAGAAACGCAAAATCCTATGGAGATCAAGGCAAAGGTATAAATAGGAATTTTGTTTTGGCACTCAAGACACCATAGAGGGTGTGAGTGCGTTTAGGATAGATAGCCGTACTATTAAGAGGGGAATATCTCAGTGATTGCGGTTATCAAGTGCCACTAGGTGAATTCATACATGCATATGCATTAGGACCTAGTGTGCTAACTCGAATCCTTTGAAAATGATTGTGAAAATGCTAACACACTTGCACAAGATGATGAACACTTGGTGGTGTTAGCACTTTTGCAAAGAAGAAGTTGTTGAAGTAGTTTTGAATCAACACAGAGAAGAAAATGAAGTTTTCTGTGTATGGTCGGTGGTACCGACCAGGGTGGTCGGTGGTACCGCCCATAGGTGCTGCGTGCAACCTTCTCTGGGTTGGGGCGTTTTTGGCCTGGCGGTGGTACCGCTATAAGCTCGGTACTACCGCTGGTGGTGGTACCGACCGGGGGCCAGTGGTACTGTGGCCATGAGGCGTTTTGCAGAGCTCTCTGTGTGTTTTTGAAAAGGCCTACCGGTAGTACCGCTATAACCTCGGTGGTACCGCGCCCGGTGCTACCGATCCAAGGCCGGTGGTTGGCAAGTTTTCGGAGCTCTCTGAGTTGAATGGAAAATGACCTGGCGGTGGTACCGCCATAGGGCCGGTACCACCGGGCTCGGAAGTACCGACCAGGGTCGGTAGTTCCAGGGTCTGGAGGATGTTTTTGAATCCGTTCTGTGTAGATCCAAAAGTAGCCTGCCGGTAGTACCGCCACAGGGCCGGTACTACCGACCTCGGAGGTACCGACCAGAGAGTCGGTGCTTCGCCGAAATCAGCGGGATGTGAGTAAATGGCTAGTTTGACTAAGCCGGTAGTACCGCCCGGGATGGGTTGGTACTAACGACCAAGCGCAGAAAAGTGGGGATCGGGCTGCCGTCCTCCCCTCGTCTAATAATAGGGCCGGGCCGCCTTGGGGATTTCTTCTTGATTTTCTAACTTCTTGAACATCCTCTTGAGCAAGATCTAATCCCTCTCTCTGATCTCTTTGATTGTTAGTGCGAATCCAAGTGAGATCGAGATCCAAGTGCATTTGCTTGTGAGTTTGCATCTAGTGGCACTTGGAAATCGTTGTTGCTGCAGGTATTCTTATTACTCTTGGTGGTTGCCGCCACCTAGATGGTTTGGAGCAGCGGAGGAGATCAGGCACGAGTGATGATTGTTCGTGGCCATCTCCCAGTGATTTGTAAGGGGTTTCTTGTACCTTCCCCGTGGGAGATCACGAAAGGTAACTCTAGTGGATTGCTCGTAGCTTGTGGATCCCCATCTTGTGTTGGTTGTGCGGCACCCTATTGAGGGTTAGGCGTGTGATACCTATTAGCGCGTGAACCTCCAAGTGGGTGTATCGCTACAACGGGGGACGTAGCTGTGCCGGCAAGCAAGTGAACCTCGGAGGAAAATCTTGTGTTAACTTGTCTCCGTGGTATTCTTTGATTTTCTTTATTATCTCTTGCCGGGCTCGGTATACACACCTCTATCTCTTGTACTTACATTTGTTACTTTCTTGCAAGATTATATTGATACTTGTTGTTATTACATTCTCTTATCTTGTGTAGTGATATACATTATTGCTTATTTGTTGTTGAATAGTTCCTTTGATATTGTGTGACTTAGAGTTTGTGGTTATCTAGAATTGTGAATAGGTGGCTTGCATCTGTGTAGAGCTAGCACAAACTTCGCTTCGCCATTTAGTTGTCTAACTAGTTTGTTTAGTGTGTTGTAGAATTTTTTTATAGGCTATTCACCCCCCCTCTAGCCATTTAGGACCTTTCAATTGGTATCGGAGCAAGGTCACCGTTTATTTGAGGCTTAACAACCTTCGGTGTCAAAATGGCTCATATCAACAACACCAAAGGCCACCCCCAATTTGATGGCACAAACTATGGCTATTGAAGGCAAAAATGACCACTCATTTAAAGTCAATCAATAGAAAGATATGGCAAGTTGTGGATGTCAAGATCGAGATAGTGATCCGGAGCATCTCACCAATGCCGAAGAAGAGAAGATGCAGAACAATGACATTGCTCTCAGTGCTATTCATGATGCCGTTGATGAGAGGGTATTTGAGCAAATCAAAAATTTGGAGATGGCATATGATGCTTGGAAGAAATTGGAAGAATCATTTGAGGGCACTCAAGCAGTGAAAGGAGCAAAAGCATACATTCTCAAAGAAAAGTTTGCTAGCTTCAAGATGAATGAAGATGAAAGTGTTCCAGAGATGTTCCATAGGCTTCAAGTGCTTGTCAATGATCTCAAAGCACTTGGAGAAGAGGTGAAGGACAAAGACTTCTCTCATAAATTCTTGAGATGTCTTCCCAGAGATTTGGCATGTTAGTCACATTGCTTGTAAGAAGCGGTTTGGACACTATGACACCAAATCAAGTTCTTGGAGATGTAATGACCGATGACACCTATAGAGAAGAGAATGATCAAGAAGTGAAGAAGGATGAGAAGAAGAAGAGTGTGGCATTCAAAGCCACAACATCATCATCAAAGAACAAGGGCAAAGCAAAGAAAGAAGATTCTAGCGAAGATAACTGCTAAAATGACAGTGATGATGATGATGAAGAGATGGCTCTATTTGTCAAAAGGTTTGGCAAATTCATGAAGAAGAAGGGCTATCAGGCAAGAAGGAAGAAGACTTCATACAAGAACAAGGATGAACCAAGGAGGTGCTTCAAGTGCGGTAGCAAGGACCATCTGTTGCTCAATGTCCGTACAACAGTGAGAATGATGATAATGACAACAAGAAGGACAAGAAGAAGGAGAAGAAAGAAAAGAAGAATTACACAAAAAGAAGAAGAAAGGGCAATCATATATGGTCACTTGGGATAGTGATGCATCCACAAGTGATAGTGATGAAGATAGTGATAATGAAGATCGCAAGACAAGCAAGAAGAAGGCACTTGCAAGTATTGCTATCAACAACAAGCCTTCAATCTTCGACACTCCATCATGCTTCATGGCTAAGGCCACAAAGGTACTATCTGATGATGATGAGTGATAGTGATGATAGTGATGATGATGAACCCACTAAAGATGAATTAATTGAAATGCTTGATGATGCTAGAGAACACTTTGATAAAAAGAGAAAGGAGTGCAAAGAATTGCAAAAGAGACTAAAAGCTCTTGAGCAATCCTTTGGGAGCTCAATGCTACTCATGAGAGGCTAGTGGAAGCCCATGAGGAGCTTGGCAATGCTCACACTAAGCTTAAGGAAGCTCACTCCTCACTTGTTGATCAAGCTAAAACTGAAAAAGTGGTTAAAACATGTGACATAGGCATAGCTTGTGATATAATCGATGAATCTTTCTATAAGCCTATTTTATTGCTGCTACTAACCCTTCATGTAGCTCATCATCTACCACTACTACTTCATCTATGGATGATGGCTTCACTTGTGATGCCTCACTCATGGTTGAGAATGAGACATTAAAGAAGGAGGTAAATGAGCTCACTCACGCCTTAGGTAAAGCCTATGGTGGTGAGGCCCGCTTGCTTAAGTGCTTGGGTAGCCAACGTTTTTCTCTCAACAAAGAGGGATTGGGCTATACCCCCAAGAATGGCAAGGCGGCTTTTGCTACTCACAAGACTAGTTTTGTGAAGAGCAATGGTCGGTTTTGCACTAGATGCAAGCAAAGTGGGCATGTAGAGCAATATTGCAAGAACAAAACAAGAACAAGAACGCTAATGTATCCTCTATTAAATTTGATTCTTGTTATTTGCTTACCAAGGGTGTAATGGTTTGAAAGCTAAATTCATTGGTACACCAAATTGTGGGCTCAAAGAAGAAAGCTATTTGGGTACCAAAGAGTTTGGTCACTAATCTTGGAGGACCCAAAAAGGTTTGGGTACCTAAAAAAATTGATTTGTCTTGTAGGTCAACTATAAAGCCGGAGGGAGGCATTGGGTGCTTGATAGTGGGTGCACTCAACATATGACCGGGGATTCAAGAATGTTCAATTCAATCAATTCAAGTGGCAATCATGGTTTTGATTCTATCACATTTGGTGACAATGGCAAAGGCAAGGTTAAAGGGCTTGGTAAGATTGCAATATCCAATGACATGAGCATTTCCAATGTGTTGCTAGTTGAGAGCTTGAACTTCAATTTACTGTCAGTTGCTCAGTTGTGTGATCTTGGTTTCAAATGCATTTTTGGAGTTGATGATGTAGAAATCATAAGTGTAGATGGTTCTAATTTGATATTCAAAGGATTTAGATATGAGAACCTATACTTGGTTGATTTCAATGCTAGTGAAACCCAACTGTCAACATGCTTGTTCACTAAATCTGGTTTGGGTTGGTTATGGCATAGAAGGCTTGGTCATGTTGGAATGAAACAGTTGAACAAATAGTGAAGCATGATTTAGTTAGAGGCTTGAAAGATGTCACTTTTGAGAAGATAAACTTTGTAGCTCTTGTCAAGCTGGCAAACAAGTTGGTAACTCCCATCCGAAGAAAAGCATGATGAGTACTAGCAAAGCATTTGAGTTATTGCACATGGATTTATTTGGACCAACAACATACACTAGCATCAGTGGAAGTAAATATGGCTTTGTGATAGTGGATGATTACACTAGATACACATGGGTCTTCTTTCTTAGTGATAAAAGTGAAACTTTTGATATCTTCAAAACTTTTGTCAAGAAATGTCAGAATGAGTTGAAACAACAATCAAGAAAGTTAGAAGTGACAATGGAGTGAATTTAAGAATACAAGAATTGATGAGTTGTGTGATGACTTTGGCATTAGACATCAATTCTCACCCAGTATACTCCTCAATCAAATGGGATTGTTGAAAGGAAGAACAGAACTTTGATTGATATGGCAAGGTCTATGCTCAGTGAATACAATGTCAGTCATTCCTTTTGGGCCGAAGCTATCAATACGGCTTGCTATTGTAGCAACCGTCTCTATTGCCATGGCATGCTAGAGAAGACACCATATGAGCTATTAAATGGAAGAAAGCCAAATATCGCATACTTTAGAGTTTTTGGTTGCAAATGTTATATATTGAAGAAAGGTGCAAGATTGAGCAAATTTGAGAAGAAATGTGATGAAGGATTCTTACTTGGATATTCAACAACAAGCAAAGCATATAGAGTTTGGAACTTGGCTAGTGGTATTATTGAAGAAGTGCATGATGTTGAATTTGATGAAACTAAGGCTCTCAAGAAGGAAATGAAAATCTAATGATGTGAGAGGCACTCAATTGTCAAATGCAATGAAGAATATGGATATTGGTGATATTAGGCCAAGACAAGTGGATGAAAATGAAGATGATCAAATGTTCTCCTCAAATGTGCAAGTTGATGCAAATCAAGCTAGTGGTCCTCATGATCAATCAAGTGCTGTGAAGATCAACAAGCTAGTTCATCTCAACAAAACAATCAAGTGCAAATCCTTCAACCAACCAATATTGCAAGAGATCATCCCATAGATCAAATTGTTGGGGATATTAGAAGTGGTGTGCAAACAAGATCAAGATTGGCTTCATTTTGTGAGCATTTCATTTGTGTCATCATTTGAGCCAACCAAGATAGAAGATGCATTGATGGATGTTGATTGGGTAAATGCTATGCATGAAGAGCTAAACAACTTCACCCGCAACCAAGTTTGGGAACTTGTTGAGAGACCAAAGAATTACAATGTAATTGGAACCAAATGGGTATTTCGCAATAAGCAAGATCAAGATGGGATAGTAGTGAGAAACAAAGCAAGATTGGTAGCTCAAGGTTACACTCAAGTTGAAGGTCTTGATTTTGGAGAAACATATGCACCGGTTGCAAGAATGGAAGCAATTAGAATTCTATTGGCTTATGCATGTGCTCATAATATCAAGTTATATCAAATGGATGTCAAAAGTGCATTTCTCAATGGGTATATCAATGAGTTAGTATTTGTAGAACAACCTCCCGGTTTTGAAGATGACAAGAAGCCCAACCATGTTTACAAGCTCAAGAAGGCGTTGTATGGTTTGAAGCAAGCACCAAGAGCATGGTACGAGAGGTGAGAGATTTCCTACTCTCTAAAGGGTTCAAGATGGGCAAGGTTGATACTACTCTCTTCACCAAGAAGATTGGCAAAGACTTGTTTGTGTTGCAAATATATGTTGATGATATTATCTTTGGGTCAACCAACCAAGAGTTTTGTGAAGAGTTTGGGAATATGATGGCAAATGAGTTTGAGATGTCTATGATTGGAGAGCTTAGTTACTTCCTTGGTCTTCAAATCAAGCAAATGAAGAATGGCACTTTTGTGAGTCAAGGCAAGTACATCAAAGATATGCTCAAGAAGTTTGGTCTAAATGATGCAAAAGCTATTAGTACACCTATGGAACAAATGGACATTTGGATAGTGATGCTAGTGGCAACATGGTGGATCAAAAGTTGTATCGGTCTATGATTGGAAGCTTACTCTATGTGACCGCTTCTAGGCCGGACGTCATGTTTAGTGTATGCATGTGTGCAAGATTTCAAGCTTCACCAAGAGAGAGTCACTTGAAGGCAACTAAAAGAATATTGAGATATTTGAAGCATACACAAAATGTTGGATTGTGGTATCCCAAGGGGTCAAACTTTGAGTTGATTGGATATTCGGACTCCGACTATGCAGGATGCAAAGTTGATAGAAAAAGCACATCGGGCACATGTCAATTACTTGGAAGATCACTTGTATCATGGTCATCAAAAAGCAAAATAGTGTTGCACTTTCAACCGCCGAAGCGAATACATATCCGCAGGGAGTTGTTGTGCACAATTGCTTTGGATGAAAGCAACTTTGGATGACTTTGGAATTAAATTCCAACAAGTACCATTGCTATGTGACAATGAGAGTGCAGTGAAGCTCACCAACAATCCAGTACAACATTCAAGAACAAAGCACATTGACATTCGCCATCACTTCATAAGAGACCATCAACAAAAGGGTGATATTTCAATTGAGAATGTTGGTACCGATGATCAACTTGCCGATATATTCACCAAGCCACTTGATGTGAAGAGATTTTGCAAGCTAAGAATGAATTGAACATACTTGATTTCTCAATATGAATTGATGCCCCTCCATTAGTCATTCCTTGCATCTTAAAGGCTCATTCATGAAAATAAAATACTTTTGATGTACATATGGTACCACTATTGCTTCTATGTTGATATGATCTAGTGGTAGCATATGACATGTTTGTGAGCTTGTGAACCTAGTGTTTGATCTTGGAAACAAGCATTCAAGTGTTTAACCGACCGACTGAGTAAGATAACCATTGAAAGATGTGTGAAGAAGCTTACTCTAGAGCAAACCGTGTTAAATATCTTATGTTTGTTTGCTAGGTTGAACCATAATGATGATCACTTGATCACTCTCTTGATTAACTTAACTCCTACTAAAATTGGTGTGCCTTTTATGGTACTTAATGACAAAGGGGGAGAAATGGTTACAAAGATAGATATATATAACAAAGGGGGAGGATCAATTAAAATTTGAGCACACAAGTAGGGGGAGCAAGCTCATGAACTTATTGTGCATTTGAATGTGCATATTCATATGAGTGATTGCATTGTAAAAGTTTAAATTCAATATACATGCTTGTGTGATGTATGCTAGAAATAAATTTTGAATGATGATTTGTGAACTAGCATGTATAAGTGGTAGCTAGATGTAATTTGCTTTTACAAGTGGTACTAGATCCTTTCATATAAAGTTGATCTCATGAGGCATCTAGTATTTTTGTGAAGTCTAGTTAACAATGGTGCTAAGGATGGTATACATTGGCAACTCTGATTGGTATCACGCTTCAAAGGTCCATTCTTTACACCTTAGCATCATTTGATAGTATTACTCTCCCACATTTCATATCTATGTATATGTGCCGAACTTGAACCAAACACTATAGCACATATGTAGGGGGAGCTAATACTAACAAAGTGGTGATTGAAATTTTCAAATATATATCTTTGTAAAAGGTTGTCATCAATTACCAAAAAGGGGGAGATTGAAAGTCCTTGTTTGGTTTTGGATAATTGATGTCACCTAGAGTACTAACCTTGTCATGAAGTGTCTATGAGCTAGGTTGGTACACACCAAGTGCGGGAGCTAGATAATGATCATGGTAATGGTGGTGATGACCAAAAGATCGATCAAGTGCTCCACATTTGGAAGAAGAAGAAGAGAAAACGCAAAATCCTATGGAGATCAAGGCAAAGGTATAAATAGGAATTTTGTTTTGGCACTCAAGACACCATAGAGGGTGTGAGTGCGTTTAGGATAGATAGCCGTACTATTAAGAGGGGAATATCTCAGTGATTGCGGTTATCAAGTGCCACTAGGTGAATTCATACATGCATATGCATTAGGACCTAGTGTGCTAACTCGAATCCTTTGAAAATGATTTGTGAAAATGCTAACACACTTGCACAAGATGATGAACACTTGGTGGTGTTAGCACTTTTGCAAAGAAGAAGTTGTTGAAGTAGTTTTGAATCAACACAGAGAAGAAAATGAAGTTTTCTATGTATGGTCGGTGGTACCGACCAGGGTGGTCGGTGGTACCGCCCATAGGTGCTGCGTGCAGCCTTCTCTGTGTTGGGGCGTTTTTGGCCTGGCGGTGGTACCGCTATAAGCTCGGTACTACCGCCGGCGGTGGTACCGACCGGGGTCGTGGTACCGTGGCCATGAGGCGTTTTGCAGAGCTCTCTGTGTGTTTTTGAAAAGGCCTACCGTAGTACCGCTATAACCTCGGTGGTACCGCGCCCGTGCTACCGATCCAAGGCCGTGGTTGGCAAGTTTTCGAAGCTCTCTGAGTTGAATGGAAAATGACCTGGCGGTGGTACCGCCATAGGGCGGTACCACCGGGCACGGAAGTACCGACCAGGGTCGGTAGTTCCAGGTCTGGAGGATGTTTTTGAATCCGTTCTGTGTAGATCCAAAAGTAGCCTGCCGGTAGTACCGCCATAGGGCCGGTACTACCGACCTCGGAGGTACCGACCAGAGAGTCGGTGCTTCGCCGAAATCAGCGGGATGTGAGTAAACGGCTAGTTTGACTAAGTCGGTAGTACCGCCCAGGAGGGGTCGGTACTACCGACCAAGCGCAGAAAAGTGGGGATCGGGCTGCCGTCCTCCCCTCTCTATAAATAGGCCGTGGCCGCCTTTGGGGATTTCTTCTTGACTTTCTAACTTCTTGAACATCCTCTTGAGAAAGATCTAATCCCTCCCTCCGATCTCTTTGATTGTTAGTGCGAATCCAAGTGAGATCGAGAGATCCAAGTGCATTTGCTTGTGAGTTTGCATCTAGTGGCACTTGGAAATCGTTGTTGCTGCAGGTATTCTTATTACTCTTGGTGGTTGCCGCCACCTAGACGGTTTGGAGCAGCGGAGGAGATCAGGCACGAGTGGTGATTGTTCGTGGCCATCTCCTGGTGATTTGTAAGGGTTTCTTGTACCTTCCCGTGGGAGATCACGAAAGGTAACTCTAGTGGATTGCTCGTAGCTTGTGGATCCCCATCTTGTGTTGGTTGTGCGGCACCCTATTGAGGGTTAGGCGTGTGATGCCTATTAGCGCGTGAACCTCCAAGTGGGTGTATCGCTACAACGGGGACGTAGCTTGCCGGCAAGCAAGTGAACCTCGGAGGAAAAATCATTGTGTCAACTTGTCTCCGTGGTATTCTTTGATTTCTTTTATTAATCTCTTGCCGGCTCGGTATACACACCTCTATCTCTTGTACTTACATTTGTTACTTTCTTGCAAGTTATATTATACCTTGTTGTTAGTTACATTCTCTTATCTTGTGTAGTGATATACATTATTGCTTATTTAGTTGTTGAATAGTTCCTTTGATATTGTGTGACTTAGAGTTTGTGGTTATCTAGAATTGTGAATAGGTGGCTTGCATCTGTGTAGAGCTAGCACAAACTTCGCTTCGCCATTTAGTTGTCTAACTAGTTTGTTTAAGTGTTGTTGTAGAATTTTTTTTATAGGCTATTCACCCCCCCTCTAGCCATTTAGTAACTTTCAGAGATGCTGGCCAAAAGAGTATTACGAGCCTTGTTGTTCGCAGTGTGTTGGTCAATTTGGTGCTGACCAACACGGGCTGCCAGACCTCGTACTGCTCATTCGCAACAATCCCCACATAGAAAATCGATGCTGTTGAGATAAGCACGCATTTGAATCTTCCAATTGGGGTAATTGTTGCCATCGAAAAATGGAGCCTTATCATTCCCTCGATCCATGTCGCCATGTGGATCTGAAAACGATTAAGGTACAGATGATCTTTAACCGGCTCCGAGACCAATTGAAGGACCGGATTGGCGACCAGAGGGGGGGGGGGGGTGAATGGGAGCCTCAAATTTCTTCTCGAGAAATAGATGACCTCTGCCCCAAAAAATCACCCAAAAGCAAAGACTCGAGCAAACGGCTAGTTCACGATCTAACGAGTAGGTGGATACCTTAGGAGATGTCCTAGAGGTACAGAGAAACTACCGGAGAAAGCCGAAGACCAAGCACCAAACACACGAGGCAAAACTGCACAAACAACAGTTTCCCAGACTGTCCGGGGTACTGCTCATGAACTGTCTGCCGTAGAATGTTGAACTGTCCGCGCCTGGGTGTCGGATTGTTCGCCGGCAAAAATCCAGAAACCAAACTGTTCTATAACAATTCTGGTCAGGTCCTATAGTGTCCGGGGTTTGAACCGCGGACTGTCCGCCGTTCACTTGATAGTGAACAGTTAGGGGACTGCGCCTGAATAACCTGGCCAAAACCCGATCCGCGGACTGTCCGGGGTCAGGGTCTCGGACTATCCGGGAATGCCCAAACAGCACAAAAACAGCTCGGGTCAAAACCAAAATTGATTCGATCTCAACCAAATCGAATGGGACTGCAACCAAACTTGTCTCAAGTGATCTTCTACGTGTTGAGGAGCTAATCCTAGGAAATCATCGCTCCAAACCAACTCAATCGTGAGAAATCAAAAGATCACTAGAAAAGGGGAAGAACGAACGCGAATTCAGCCCGATCTATGTGCTCGTGAGGTTAGAGAGGAATCCTTCGGTAGAAAGATGACACTCACGTCCTAGCACAAATTGATTCAAGTGGAATAAAAAACCATCCCTCAGATTGGAAGAACGAGTCAATTCACTGGAGGGAAAAGAGAGAAACGCGAAGAACGAAACCAAAACGCGAATTTAACTCCAATTTCAGAAAATCTCCAACAAAGAGACAAAGGACTACGGTCCCTTTTCCTTGAATCAAAAATACACATAGGAATTGTAGCACTCTGCGGATCACAAGCAACTAAAGGATGGGAAAGCCTGACCGATGATTATGTGTCAGCGAAATGTAAATGCTGCAAGGATAGAATGAGAGGAGGGGCTGCCTCTCTATTTATAGTCCTAATACATTATTCCCCTTCTACCCCTAGATACAAGAGTGAAT
The DNA here is from genome assembly GCA_009763385.1 of Coix lacryma-jobi var. lacryma-jobi. Taxonomy (NCBI): domain Eukaryota; kingdom Viridiplantae; phylum Streptophyta; class Magnoliopsida; order Poales; family Poaceae; genus Coix; species Coix lacryma-jobi. Next base: position 97,066,446 of record CM019829.1, read on the forward strand.
AGGCCAACCCTAGGGGTATTCCAGTCCAACTCTGTCAGAGCTCATTCGACAGCCACGCGCCCTGCCATCCTTCGCTCCGCCTTGACGCAAGCTCCAGGATGCCGCCACGTGTCATCCCGTCGACCGCCGCGCCTCCTCACCGATAGCTTCACCGCAATGCAAGCCTCTCGGTGCCGCCACGCGTCGACCTGTTCCGCATAGGAACCCCTGCCCGGTTTTGAGGCCCAAACCGGCAAACCGTCGTCTCCGAGTTTTGTGGCCCAAACTCAAAAACCCGTCAGCCTAGGTTTTAAGGCCAAAACCTGGCAAACCGTCCACCCCGAGTTTTGAGGCCCAAACTCAGAAACCGTCGAGGGTAGCTTTTCGAGGCTCAACTATCGAACCCGTATCGTAGACTGAGTGTGGTTCTCACACCCCGACCACCGGCACCGATGCTGATGCATGTCCAGTCTCCACGCCGGGCAAAACGCCTTCGTCTTCCTTCTTGACTTAGCCGACGACACTTGCGCCGCATGCAAGCTCGTGTCCGACCTCCCGCTAAGTGCCACGACGCCATCGTCTTCCTCCCGACTCGGTCGATGCCATCGCACATCCCCATGTGCTCTTGCTTGTCGAAGCCAAGTGCCAGCTAGCTGGTTCTCCGGCCCTCCGGTCCATCGGTCCAAGCCTCACGTCCGCCCTTTACCGCTCCGAGTCCATCGGCATGGCACGTCTGCTGCACGACACGCCCATCCTTCACCGCTCCCGGTCCGTCGGCACAACACGTCTCTACTTGACCTTCACCTCGTCATCGACCACTGCCTCCGAGTTTCACACCTACACATCAACACAGCCAAGAGACACACGACCTCACTCACCCCTTCCGGTGAGCTTGTTGACCAATCACTCATCACTCAGAGTGAAACCACAAGGGCACATATTAACTTTGTGTTCGCAAGAAGCATCCAATTGAAATTGAGGGTGAACCATGGTGTAACCATGCACTGTACATATTGTGGTACACTACTACAGAAACATGCCTTTAACCCCGGTCGGCAAGGGCCTTTAGCCCCGGTTGCCGAGCCGGGACTACGCTTCCGGGACTAAAGGCCCCCCCCTTTAGTCCCGCTCCGGCCACCGGGCTAAAGCCCACCCTTTAGTCCCGGTTGGTAATACCAGCCGGGGCTAAAGGGTGCTGCCAGCGGTGCACCGCAGCAGCACCCTTTAGCCCCGGCTGGTATTACCAGCCGGGACTAAAGAGTCCCCTGGTTTTTTCCTTTTTATTTTCATTTCAGTTCTGTTTTCAGTTTTGTTTATTTATTTAATAGGTTTTCCAATATATATTCTTTGCTGCTAATATATTAGCAACATAACACAATAAGCTTATTGCATGCATATATAATTGAACTATAGAACTATATATATATATATAAATATATGTACATAAAATTACAAGCAATATACATATAGAAGTTGTCCAAATATATATCTACACAAGTTGTACTCCAAAGTTAGTACTATAAACCTATTACAAGTTGTACTCCATCTAAAGATCTACAGGGCATACAAATGATCATCATTGTTTGGAATCAACTTCTCGTTGGTATTATAGTAGAACTCGCCCTTTGGATTTATGACTTGTTCCCGAAGAAATCCTGCTATTGTCTCTTGTATTGCTTTCAATTGGTCTTGTAGCATCACTTTTTGCTTCAACCAGTCAGTCTTCAATTGGAATTAAAGAAGATATTAGTTATATCTATATTATCAATATTAAGTCTATAAAAAATGAAAAAAAAGGTTACGTACTTTGATGATTTCTTCAGGAATTCTATTTGATTCTATCATCATATACTCGCAAACATAGAATCCGCATAAGTTGTTGCCCTGTTCTTGTCTCAAAATCCACTGTAGAATGAAAAGATTCAACTTGTAATAAAGATATGATATATGACATGATATAATAAAGATACACGTACATTGACGAAGGTGTAAACTTACTGGTAGTCGTGGCTTTATTGTAAGTGGGCCTTACACTGACTCATATGTTCCCAAGCAATGAATTTTTCCCAAACCCTAATCCGGCCAATGAAACATTAATAGTTGGATCATTATTTAATTAGTATACATATACAAGCTTAGTCTATACTATAAGCATGCAAGGTAGGGATCGAAAAATTACCTTTGGAGGATGTCTATCATATCTTGGTAATCTGCTTGTGGTTTGCTCAACGAGTCATAGATTAACACATTGCTTTGTTTGAGATCGATGACCATCAATATCCAGTGATAGCTGTTCATACACATGATTCATATATATATTATTAGGGTTAAGTAAAATAAAATGTGCACATACTTATTATGAACTATATATGTCTCACGCACTTAAAGTTGTATGGGAAGAGAATTCTTTCTCTATCTTTTTGGTTCACGAAGAACCTCATGAGATTCGTACACGACTCATCGCTCCAAGTCGCTGAAGGGTTTGGAGCCTTGAAAACAACATATGGATCAACAAACCCAATAGAATTGTCATGTTTATCTCTGAGCTGAGTCATCTGATACCTGCAAAATATCGAGTCGATCCACAAGTATGTGTGTAAGAATACTACTATATACACATACTAGAGAGTTCAATGAAAACTATAAAATAAACACTTACAAACAGTAGCAGCTAAGGAGCGATTTGTCCAGTGCGTCCATATGACATAGCTGGTGTAATTCCTCCATCTGGACTAAGATTAGGTCATCGCCACGGAAGTAGTGATGGTTCCAATTCGGACAGAAATCCAATTGACATCACCGTCTTTAGAAGCCTTCATGCACCATTTGTTGATTGCAAACATCTGCGTACCAAGTACATGTAAGTGATTGGGGTTCATTAGACTCCTGCCCGGTGCAAAATTTCTCCTCCATTCATCAACTACTTCCGCTCGTGGAAACTCCAGCCCAGTAGCAATATTTTTAATGGTGTCGTACGGGAGACCGCTGTCAATAAAAAAATTGTCCATTGAGTCCATCTCAGACAAAGTGGTCTCTCCAGATTTCCTCTGTACTCTGCCCATGTTTGAACCATACTGATTTTGCACAACTAACGGGGACAAAGGTCTTGATGTTTCCCCGAGCTGTGGAACACCCTTTCCCACTTTCTTCTTGCTGGATTGTTGTTCTTTTGCGGACTTCATAAGAGAGCGTTCGTAATCTGATTTTCGCGGAGCCTTTCGGGCTTCACGCATCTTGATACCATGTTGGTCCACCCTTTTCCTTAACTCCTGCGGGTTTAACAAGAGGTAAGGCTTCTCCGGGTTCCTCTTCGCTTTAGCAGCGGCGTCACATTCCTCTAAAAAATTCCGCACATCTTTTTTCACTGAAATTTCTAACTCCTCATCAGTCTTTTCATAAGCTAATTTCCTTGGGCTTTTTTTCCTGATGCAGGAGCCTTCTTCTTTGGAGGTGGGGCCTTTGGTTCTGTGGCGGCGGACCGCTTCTTAGGGCCGCACGGTGGAGGCAGCGTGTTGGAGCCCGCGGTGGAGGAGATGGTGGACCCGGTGGCGGTGTTGGAGCCCGCGGTGGAGGTTGTGGCGTTGGAGCCCGCGGTGGAGGAGATGGTGGGGCTGGTGGCGGTGTTGGAGCCCGCGGTGGAGATCTTTGTGCAGGAGATGGGGTTGAAGCCGTGTCCTCCAACACATCGTCACCGCCCGCAGCACTCTGATGCGCTGGGGAATAATGACGAACTGGACTATAGTTCCTGCTACGCAAAACAACAATGATGTGAGCATCCAACTAATATACATATAGGAAGTTAGTGTAATAAAAATTGTTTCTCATTCACACGCACACTACCTATGGTGAGGATCTTGATCAGTAGGAGGAGGTTGCGGCGGTGACACTCCAGGAATAATAATGAAGCGCTTGCGCCAGCAAATAAATGTCTTCTCTGCTTCACCTAAAGTCTTCTCCCCATCTCCCCCTTCGATTTCCAGTGCCACGCTGCCACAACCTGTCTCAACCCTATCCACCGAAACGCTAGCGTATCCGCTGGCACTGGTTGACCATGGATTCTTGGTGTTCTTGTGCGATCGATAGGGTTTACAACACCGACAGCCACCTTTTTCGTGGCATTTCCATCTGGAATGTGCAGCTCACAAGTAGTAAAAGGTTCTTTAACGTCATCCACGGGAAAGCGTAGCTTGGAGTCATCTTGAATGGTTGGTACTTCCGTGGAGGCGCAGCTGCTTTTCATCTGACCTGGGGGGCTAATGTTCGCTTGAGGATGCTGTGATGATGTACCTTGCCCACTCGTCATTTGACTAAGTGCCGCTTGCACTTGCCTTTTGATTTCCTCCTGCATCCATTCTTCACGAGATTTCTCACGCTCTTGTGTTTGAAGAACATACTCCTCCAACTTGAAGAGTCGCTCTGCCTCCTCGTCCTTCTTTCTTTGGCGGCTTCTATAACTTTCTCGATCCGCTTCGAAGGAATGTAGCCACGAAACGGCCCCAAAGCCTCTCGTACGCCCACCGTGCTCAGGATTCTCCAGCGCGTACGTGAGTTCATCCTTCTCTCTGTTGGGCTTGAACTCGCCAGCCAACACCGCATTTCGTGCTTGAACTAGCCTATGTGCTGCTCTTGAAATTTGCGGGGCCCAATCAAGCTCCCCATCATTAGGGTTTATGGTTCCCCCATGAGCGTAGAACCAATTCTGGACCGTTCACTCCAATTTCTTCTTATTGTCTCTGGGACTACCCCCTGGCAAGCATCTCGTGTTCTTGTCTCTCCCACTTTGAAGGGCAGTCTTATAGCCACCTGATCCTAAATGATGGTGGTATTTCTTCTGAGCTGCATTCAGTTTGTTTACTCTGATCCGGGCCTCGCTCTCTTGTGATCTTTTGTACTGTACAAATTCATCCCAATCGGCCCTTATCTTGACATACGCCTTAGAGTTGAAATCTGGCGTCTCGTTCTTCAGCACAAAGGTGTGGTACAATTTCTTCTTCCAGTCCTGAAAAGTGTGGCCATCTTCTTCATTGTCCACTCCCGAATTCGCTCAGCAGCTCCTCATCATCCGTGTCAAACGAGAAATGAGCTTGGACGTCATCCCAGACTAGCTGCTTGTCAAGATTGGAGACATAACTGATCTCGGGAGCACTTCGCCTCTCTTTCCATTCACGGGCACTTATCGGAATCCGATCTCTCACAAGGAACCCACAGTGAAAGACATATTTCTTTGCATTGGGTCCTAGTGGTTGGCCTGTAGCCATATCGAATTCGGAGATTACATGACGGCCCTTCAACGGCCTCTTCGGCCCTCGTTTTGGTCTGCTCTGCCCTGTCGCAGACGTCGATCCAGAGGGCTACATATAGGTAAAGACATGAAGATGAAACCCTAATACAAGTTGACATAAAACCTAATCAAGTAATAAAGTAAATGTAAACCCTAACACGACACTTGTATATATACCTCGCCTGTATTGCCTTCTTCCATCTCAACTTGTTGTTCAGGGAGATTTTCATCATGCATGGTCATGTCTTCGTAATTCAATAAGTATTGACTCCCGTCATCGTCGCCGGCTATGATATTCATCATTTCCTCCTCCATCACATTCTCATTTGGGTCGGCCATTTCTGTGAATATTAAAATATATTACAATATGATCGAACACTTAAAGGAGCTTTATACATGTATGTGAAACGAAAACCGAAACCAGGGGTTTAATTAGGGTTAAGGTTTAGGGTTTGGGGTCTCGGGGTTAGGTTTAAGGTTTCGGGGTTTAGGGTTTCGGGGTTTATGGTTTGAGGGTTTAGGGTTATGGTTTCAGGTTTATGGTTTTGGGGTTTAGGGGTACGAGTTTCGGGGTTTAGGGTTTTGGGTTTAGGGTTCGGGTTGCGGGGTTTAGGGTTCAGGGTTAGGGTTCGGGGTTTCGGGGTTTCAGGTTTTCGGGTTTAGGGGTTCGGGGTTTCGAGTTTCGCGGTTCAGGGTTTCGAGGTTTAGGGTTTGAGGTTTAGGGTTTCGGGTTTAGGGTTTGAGGGTTTAGAGTTAGGGTTCGGGGTTTCAGGTTTTAGGTTTCGGGTTTAGGGTTCGGGGTTTCGGGGTTTCGGGGTTTCGGGGTTTAGGATTTAGGGTTTTGGGGTTTAGGGGTTTGAGGGTTAGAGTTACGGGTTCGGGGTTTTGGTTTTAGGGTTTCGGGTTTAGGTTTCGGGTTTCGGGGTTTGAGGGTTTAGTGGTTTAGGTTCGAGGGTTTAGGGTTAGGGTTTCAGGTTTTAGGGTTTCGAGTTTTAGGCAATTCATAAAAATAACATGACAATTCATAAAAATAACATGACAATAACATATATTCGTAAGAGTAATAAATACATGTTCCGACATGACACATGATTTTCTATGAACACATATTTCTAAGAGTAATAAATACATGTTTAAACATATCCTTGTCACGTGATTTACACACCGTGGACGAGAACGACGACGGCGGACAGCAGCGAGGATGATGACGGTGCGGATGACAGTGGACGGCGGCGAGTCGGTGCAGCGGTCACCAGGACTACAGGTCGAACACATATTTGTTAGGTTAAAAAACATATATATGATTTTCCTTTTTCTATAAATATATCTATTCATATTCATTATTTGTAATATCTATTTCTAGAAAAGAAGAAATAAAAAAGTTAAATAGAAAATAATCTATAAATATATATATATCTATTTATATTTATTTTATATATATCACTTTCTATTTCTAAATACATATATATTTAGTTTCTATATATATCTATTTATATATCACTTTCTATATTTAGTTTCTAGATATATATTTCTTTTTTATTTCTTTTTTTTACACTCTCACACACCCACTGCTGGACACAACTACACCGCACACCACGCACACTGCACACGCACACACACGCACAGGCCGTACGGCAGCGGCGCGGAGGACAGCGGCGGCGGCGCGGGCGGTGGCGCGGAGGACGGCGGCGAGGCCGAGAGGACGGCGCGCGGGCAGTGAGGCCGAGGAGGACGGCGGCGCGGAGCTCGACGACGAGGAGGACGGCGGCGCGGAGCTCGACGGGGAGGACGGCGGCGCGACAGAGGCTCGTCGACGAGGTAGGGGGCGGCGCGGGGCAAACGTCGATCTGGCCGGGAAGATTGGAGGGCACTGTGCCCTGTGCCCTATATACCGGGAGGGCCTTTAGTCCCGGGGCGTATTACGCACCGGGACTAAAGGGTCTTTAGTCCCGGGCGGGCTTACGCACCGGGACTAAAGGGGTCTTTAGTCCCGGTGCGTAAGACGGCCCGGGACTAAGGGTTCTTTCCCGCCACAGTTTTTGGTTTTCAGTATTTGGGTTTTGTATTAAGTTTCCACTATATAAATATGTTGTAATTCTTGTTAATTGCATAGTAAATTGAACAGTAGGCATAAAATTACTTAAAAATAACAGTTGTATATCCTTTAACCTATTGTATAGTAGAAAATTTTGTAGCATAAATTCTTTTCTTTTTTATAATAACGAATATAAATATAAATAACCATTCATATTTGGTTAATGCAAAAATGTAATGTTCAATTTAAATTTAAAAAATTGTTGGCTTTCAATAGAAAATTTATTTTCATATCATTTGGACGTTAATCTTTGTTTAAAACCTAAACAATCATTGCCCAATTTTGTTATACGCGACAGATGCGTAGTTTAGATTTTTAAATTTAGTTTTTTTTAAATATATCTTAAATCTTTCTATTGAACAAAAAATTGAATATTTGATATACTTTCTTTTAAAAATTAGTATGAGATTCACATCTAGAGAGCACATAAATCAATGATCACTACTACTAAATATATAATATAAAATCCATTATCAAATAAAAATAAGTCTTAATTAATTAATTATTACATAATATATTTACAACCCACTATTAAGCGGGCACAACTGTGAACCTCCTCTTGACATATGTCCCTTGGTTATGATCATTCCTTAACCATGGAGTTTCCTCATTGTTTAACAAAATGCTTGGGTCTTTGTTCACTTTGAATGGCGGAATTCGATCATCTCTTTCATAATCACCTGACATGTCTGACTTGTCCTCAATTCCGACAATGTTTCTTTTCCCTGAAAGAACTATATGGCGCTTTGGCTCGTTGACGATCGAGTTGTTATCATTTTTCCCTCTTTTTGGTTTTGTAGACATGTCTTTCACATAACACTTGACTCACATCTGCGGCAAGGACAATGGTTCGTCTTTGTACCCAATTTGTTGAGGTCCATGATGTCATCCCATACTCCTTGTCGACTGTTACCCCCCCACCTCCGGTACCGGTCATCTTGACCCATTTACAACATCGGAACAAAGGGACTTTAAAATTAGGTGCGTAGTCTAGTTCCCATATGTCATGTATGCGGCCATATATGTTTGTTTGTTCCATTTGGATCCGTGGCATCCACGCGTACACCACTGTTTTGGTTGGTGCTCCTTGCGTCTGGGCTACTGTGTAAAATGTATTCCCATTGATCTCGTACCCTTTGTACGTGCTGATATGCCACGATGGTTGTCTGGCCAACAAATAAAGCTGCTCATCTATGTTGTCATCACCCTGACATTGTTTTCTCAACCAATCGCGAAGGTTTGCATGTGCCGACGTGTAATCCAAGATTCACTCTTCCCGGGCCACTTGGATCGAAGGAAATCCTTATGTACCTCGATATATGGATCTACCAATGAGGAGTTCTGTAGAACTGTGTAGTGTCTTTATCGAGAGTAATCGTCTCCTGTACCGATATATGTTTTCTTCCCTAGTGTTCCCTTGCTACTGAGTCTGCCCTCGTGTCGCGATTCAGGAACGCCAATCGGGTCAAGGTCTGGAATAAAGTCCACACAAAACTCTATGACCTCCTCTGTTCCGTAGCCCTGGGCGATGCTTCCTTCAGGCCGAGAACGGTTTTAACATATTTTTTCAGGACACTCATGAACCTCTCGAATGGGAACATGGTGTGTAGGAACACATGACCGAGAATAATGATCTCCTTGACCAGGTGAACTAGGAGGTGTGTCATGATATCAAAGAAGGATGGAGGGAACACCAACTCAAAGCTGACGAGACATTGAACGACATCATTCTGCAAAGTAGAAAGTTCCTCTGGATTGATTGCCTTTTGTGAAATTGAATTGAGGAATGCACATAGCTTCACGGTGGCTAGACGTACATGTGGAGGTAGAATTCCTCTTAGAGCAACAGGAAGCAATTGGGTCATAAGCACATGGCAGTCATGGGACTTCAAGTTTTGGAACTTCTTCTCTGGCACATTAATTATTCTCTTTATATTGGAGGAGAATCCAGATGGGACCTTGATGCTGTTAAGGCATTCAAACATGCTTTCCTTTCTTCTCTGCTAAGAGTGTAGCTAGCAGGGCTTAAGTACTGGGGCCCGTCATCTGTCTTCTCCGGATGCAAGTTGTCTCGTTCTTTCATGCGCTGCAAGTCCTGTCGTGCTTCAAGTGAATCCTTAGGCTTTCCGTAGACACCCATGAATCCAAGCAGGTTCACACAAAGGTTCTTTGTCAGGTGCATCACGTCGATCGCATGGCGGATCTCTAGGACATGCCAGTAGGGTAGCTCCCAGAATATGGACTTCTTCTTCCACATGGGTGCGTGTCCCGAAGCGTCTTTAGGAACAGGTTCGCTGCCCCGCCCTCCCTTTCCAAATACTACTTTCGTATCCTTCACCATTTCAAGTATCATCTCCGGTTCGGTTACGAGGCTTGGTTTGGTGGTCTGCCTTACCTTTAAAATGTTTGCCTTTCTTTCTTACTGGGTGGCCCACAGGAAGAAACCGACGGTGCCCAACATACACGGCCTTCCGACAGTTTTTCAAAAATAAACTATCAAGGTCTTCAAAACAGTGTGTGCATGCATTATATCCCTTGTTTGTCTGGCCTGAAAGATTACTTAGAGCCGGCCAATCATTGATTGTTACGAACAATAAGGCTCGCAGGTCAAAGTGTTCCTGTTTGTACTCATCCCACACGCGTATGCCTGGTTTGCTCTATAGAAGTAGAAGTTCCTCAACTAATGGCCTCAGGTAGACATCGATGTCGTTGCCAGGTTGCTTCGGCCCTTGGATGAGCAACGACATTATAATGAACTTCCCTTCATGCATAACCACGGAGGAAGGTTGTAGATACATAGAGTAACTGGCCAAGTGCTATGACTACTGCTTTGCTCCGCAAAAGGATTAAAACCATCCGTACTTAAAGCGAACCTCAAGTTTCTAGCCTCATCTGCAAACTCTGGGAATTCTCTATCTATCGCTCTCCACTGGGATCCATCAGCTGGGTGCCTCAGCATATTGTCTACCTTACGGTCTTCTTTATGCCACCGCAACATCTTTGCATTGTCCTTATTTCTGAACAAAGTTTCAAGCGTGGTATTATAGGAGCATACCACATAACCTTGGCAGGGATTTTCTTCCTGCTTGGACGTTCTTCAGCCTCTACGTCGCCAGGATCATCTCGCCTTATCTTATACCGTGATGCTTCACATACCGGGCATGCATCCAAATTCTCATATTCCGCCCCACGGTACAGGATGCAGTCATTAGGACACGCGTGTATCTGCTGGATTTCTAATCCCAAAGGGCAGACGACCTGTTTTGCTTCGTACGTAGTGGTGGGCAATTCGTTCGCTTTCGAAAGCATCTTTTTCATTATCTTCAATAACTGCCCAAATGCTTTATCGGATGTACCATTCTTTGCCTTCCATTGCAGCAGTTCCAGCGTAGTGCTGTAACACCTCTGGTGTTTAAGATGTAATTAACCTGACATGTCATCATCATTAGTCATTAATCATTCTTGCCTTGCATTTATGTTTGCTTAGTACTTGTGTAGCAATCTCTTTTCAAAAACCCTAAAGCCCAAATCTTCCTATAAGGGCAAAAATGGTAATTTCACCTCTGTGCCTAGCCTTGATTTATTCTTGTTCAGTTTTGTGTCTTGAAGCTTTGTTGTGTTGTTCAAAAACCCAAAAGCAAAAACAGATTTCAAATCCCTTTTGAAAAACCCTAGTTTCCAAACCCTGGTTTTTACCCCTCTTTTAATACTTCAAAAACTATTCAAATTTGGATTTGGTTCAAAAGGCAAAGTTGTAAATCTTGTCAAGAGGAACAACTTTGGTATTTACAGATTTTCGAGTTCCAATATAAAATCAAAAGTAATTTTGAATTTATTCAAATCCCAAAAGTGTTCCTTTTCTGATTTTAAATTTAATTCAAAAACTGTTTGGAATTTGAAAATGATCTTATTGACAAAGTTGTAGATCTTTTTTTTCTGCACAACTTTGGTGTTTTGAGTTTTTCTCGTGCAGTTCAAGTTTTGGGAGTAATTTGCAAAAATTCAGAAATCAGCCCATAGTCAAACCCTAAGACCTAGCCCTGTTCATCTTCAACCTACAGCTAGGGGGCCCCGGCCATGACCGCGCGCCAGCGCCGCTTGCGCCACGCGTCTGGCAGCCGCCTGACCACCCCGCCCCATTGCCCTCAGAACAGCGCCATCATTCTTATCTGCACGCGCGCGCCAGTTGACCTTCGCGCCCGTCCCCTACAGTTCCCTGCACAGCGCCGCCGCGTGGCCGTCGCCGGCGAGCTCACGCCCGGTCCCTTAGTGCACGCCCGTCCTTTCTTCATCATGGTTTTGCAAGCACGCGACGCGGCCAAGCTCATCCGCGCCCGCGCGCAGCCCTTACCTGCCCCTGGCCGCGCCTATAAAAAGGGCCGCCGGACTGCGAAGTTTCACTCACCTCCGCCACCATCGCCAGCTCAATCCAGTGTCTCCCTCGCTCAACCATCTAGCCCAGCAGCTCCGCCTTGAGTTCGCAAAGCCTCCCAGCTCCTCAATTCCACCGCTACCGCCTCCCACCGCCGAGTGCAAGCTTGTCTTCCTCAGCGCCGGTGAGAAGCCGCCTGTCTTGGGACGACGGAATTCGTCGCCGTCGCTCCATCCTTCTCTCTCTGACCCTTAATCTTTCTTCTTGTTTTCTTTCTTGCGTTCCTAACTGGTTACTGGTGACCGTGCCTGGTGTACAGAGTCGTCGGATCGCCGAAGTCCGCCGCGGTCGTCTCCTTCCTCGACCGCACCCTCGACCGTATCGAGCCCCAAGCCTCGAGCGTTCCCTCGAGCCTCACCCTCGAGCGTTCCTCGAGCCTCACCCTGGAGCACATTCCCGAGCCACACCCTCGAGCCACAAGCTCGAGTAAGCCGAGGCCTCCCTCGAGAAATCTGCCGCAAGAGACCCCGCCGAGGCCTCGCCCCCGTCGATCCCTTTTTTCCATCCGCCTCGCCGAGCCTTGCCTCTGACTCTCGGTGAGCCCAGCCTCTGTTTTCTCAGCCGAGCCTCGAGCCTCGACGTCGAGCCCGCTCCGACTCGAGCTCAGTGCTCTTTTTCTTTTCAAAATATGAATAGTCTTGCTATTTCATCTTTTTGTATGATTTTCTGTGTCGCTCTAAAATTCTGAAAATTTTACAGTTGAGTCTTTATACCATGTAGTATTTTATAAAAATGAGAAACTTGACTTTTCTGCAACAATTAGAAAATGAATAATCCTCCCTTTAATTAATAAATGGATAGTTTTTAGATTTTTAGAAAAACATGCATAGCTCCATAAATTATGAAATTTGTTTTGTCGCCTATTTATACCATAATGAACCTATGAGTTTAATTGGCAAAGTTTGGAGCAACTTTCGTAAAATGACCTTTTGGATAATTAGAATAGAAAAATAATTAGGTTTCACTGTTGTATGCCTTGTGTGTGACTTTCGGATTGTTTGCTGTTCATAGACCCCCACCCATCTGGTCTAAGATGTTTGTGATGTCATGCCTTGGTCTATGCTTAGGTTAGATCAATAATGCTCAATAGGTTTAACTAATCTTGCTTAAAGATAAGATAGGTAACCTTGTGTCTACCCTAGAAGTTACTCCCTTGTTAGAAAGTTATACTCTAGGATCAGTGCTTTGTCCTGTGCTGCATTGTTCATGTGAGCATCCTCATAAGCATACACCATTGCATCCGTTTAGTGACCGAAGGAGAAGGCGTCAAGATCGAGGCAGCTGCTGACGAACCTGTCCCCAAGGCTACCCCGAGCTCCGACACCTGCCCTGCCGCCCTCGAGCCTGCCCTCTTTGCTCTTCAAGGCAAGCCCCGGTGCATTTAACCCTTTTCCTTGAATTTATAAAATGTTTTCCTTAAAGGCTTTTGAGTAAACTTCTGCATTAGGTTTATAGGAGTTGAGTGATATCCTATCTGATGCATTATCCACCTTGACCACTGATACACCCGATACCTTCTTTTCAAAAGTATTTGAAAAATGCTTAGCAATGCTCATTGAATTAGACTTTGCAATAAAAATGCCAATTTCAAAAGTATGATCACTGAAAGAATCTTTATGGGAATTTGGCTTTACTTCCCGATCGATGACTGCTTGCCTAGCTAGCATGTGGTCATTGTCGAGAAGAGGTTGTCCGCGCGTACGGTGCCGTCATGTTGTAGTCCGGGACTCAACAGTTGACACCGACCGGGACAGGGTTGAAAAAAAAAACCGACAGGACCTGTACTCTTGGGTTAGAGTCCCGAGGTGCTTGTCGCTGGCGGAAAAATGTAGGGACCATCCGTATGGGGGCCTGCTGGTCAAGACTTGTACCTATTCACATACTTCGGAAAGCTCTGGCTCCGAGGAATCCTTTATTGGACCGACAACCGCGCACTGGGAGTGGAGAGATGGCGGAAGTAGCATGTACCCACGTGGTCGTTGTACCTGGATAAGAGTGGTGTACTGTACTTCCGGGTGGCGTAGGACCGGGCCCAATCTTGGAGGAATCGTGGTAGACGAGTTGGCATATGCAAGCTTGGGTGCTACATATGCAGTGTGGATATGGATCCTCAGCTGAGTATTATTTATCCGGATTAACGTTGCTCCTCGGTTATGGAGACTTGGTCACTGACTGTCACGGAGAGTGGTTCTCAACTAGGAATATTTTGAAATGTAAAATGAATCATGAACGATGAAGAATTGAGGAATACTGAATCTTTCCAAAGTAAAATAAGGTTTACAAAAAATGCTTTTCTGCAAAATACTTGATCTTGCTTAAGCCTTACCTTGACTACCCTAAGCCTCTCATTCCTGAGTCTTCTCCCTTTTTCTTTAGTCGGGTAAGTCTTGTTGAGTACCCCAGTACTCAGGGTTTGTTACCCATGCTGCAGGTATGACAGAATCCCCGATGTGTCTTGCACCCTGCTGCGTGACCATCGTCCAGGAAGAGGCCGATGAGGCCGAAGAATAGTTGTACACCCTCGGGCTGGGTGATTATAAGTATCTTTGCTGTTCTCCACTATGTTGCCTATGTCTATCTCTATTATCAGAACTTGGGTTGTAATAACTGCACCTTAATTTCTATTTGGAACCCTGCTTTGTAAAACTATTGTTATTTAAGTCTTCCGCTCTTTATTCCGATGTTATTTGTAAAAGTATGCAATGTTGTAACCGAATTGTGAGATGATCCTACGGACATTGGGTACTGATGTAGCCCGGTGGCGAACAGGTCTTAATCACATGGAACATGGGTTCGGCTGTCAGAGGTTGACAGGGACACGTGGGCCATGGGATTAGGGTCGTTCCGTCACAGAGTGGTATCGGAGCATCTCACTTTAACGTTGCAGTGTTTGTTTTGCGAAAACTTCAAAAGACCTTTTGAGTCTAAACAAACTAACTTGACTATTTTGAGTCCAAATTGCTTCTCTCATCTTGTCTCTCATATGGCAACACTAGCTAGTGGAACAACATGTTTTAAGCCCTATGTACCTTATTTATTTATTGCATTGCCTTGTTCCGTAGGAACGATTCATGCATCATGTCATAATCACTTAAGTTAACTTCCTCTCTAAGTTCGTTTGGGTAGAATGCCTTTACCTTTTCTTGCTAGCCTTCTGCTCCTCATCCATCTAATCTTGTCCAGACATGTCCCGTATCAAGCTGACTGCTCGCAAGTCGACTGGACCCAATGGCGTGCCGCGCCACCAGCTGGCACCACGCGCTGGAGAAGAGACTGCCGAATCTTCCAATGGTCGTCGCTTTCCCCGCCGCACCCGCAAGAACCTGAAGGAGGAAATCAAGAATCTGAAGGCTGAGCTGAAGAACTTGGAGCATGACTTCTACCACTCACGCCTGGAGTTTTATGAGGCACGAGCTTCCTTGGAGCAGGCCAACCAGAACACGGTTCGCGCTATCGAGCAGCGCAATGATGCTTGGATCCGCGAGGACGTCACCAGAGCCGAGCTCCACGGACTGCAGCAGTACACAGCTCAGATTGAACAGTTCAATGATATGCTTCATGAGGAAGTGCATCAGCTGTATGATCAACTTCACCCCTTGGTTCCCCCGGTTATGGAAGACCCCGAGGACGGAGTAGTGGAAGAACCCGATGTGGAACAAGAGCCAGACGTGGACGAGGAAATTGAACCTACCGAGGACGTTCACGCTGAAGACGAGGACGAGGAGGTCGAGCCTGAGCTCATCCTCGAAGAAGAAGACGACGACGAAGAAATGATCATCAACGATGAGGACTAGACCCGTTTTTAGGAGATGGAGATCTCATGTGTCTGTACCACCTGCTTACCTAGAACCTTAGTCTAGGTTTGGGAGCGTTAGTCTGTCTTTTGTTAAGTCAGTCTGTATCTTTCTTTTCGTACCTTTTCCCCTTATCAATCTGTTGTTATCTGTCAAGATCCTTATCAATCTATCAGCCTTTGTTTCAGAAGAAGCTATCAGTCTGTTGTTTTCAGAACTCTATCTATGAATGCTAAGTTCCAAGTTGATTAACAGATGCCTGTGAACACTCGCATTGGAGCTGGAGGTTCTGATGGTGCCAACCTTCCAAACCCTCCACCTGTTCCTGCTACCCTGGCAGATGCCATTGCAGCTTTGGCAGCCGCTGCTAACCTGATGGCTCAAAACCAAGTGCAGCAGAACAATGGTCACCATGGTCGCCGCGACAACAACAACCATGAGAGTACATATGTGGATTTCACCGAGACCCGTCCACCGGTCTTTACCAAGGCCGACAAACCCCTGGAAGCTAATGATTGGCTCCGCACTATGGAGCAGAAGTTCGGTCTTCTCCACTGCACCGACATCCAGAAACCCCGGTTCGCTTCCCAGCAGCTTCGTGGTCCAGCAAGCGCTTGGTATGCCAATCTGTTGGCTGCCCAGCCAGAGGGTCATCAGTTTACCTGGGAAGAGTTCCGTACCGCTTTCCGTGCACATCACATCCCTTCGGGATTAATGAAGATGAAGCTTGATCAGTTTCTGGCACTGCAGCAGAAGGACTCCACAGTGATGCAGTATGTGGGTCAGTTCAACCATCTTAGCCAGTATGCCTCAGAATATGTCAACACAGATGAAAAGAAGAGGGATTGTTTCCTTAGAGGCCTGCATCCTAAGATCCGCAGAAGTCTGTCCAATAACCTGACCGGTTCATATCATGATGTCGTGGATCGTGCTGTTGCATATGAAGAAAGCAACCGTCAGTATCAAGAGGAAAAGAAGAAGAAGAAAGTAGGATCCAGCAGTTTCTCTGGCGGCCACAAGCGCCAGAAGATCATATACCACCCCAGTCACCACCAAAATCGCCTACCTTACCCCAACCAGCAAGTGGTCGTCCGTACCGCGGCCACCACCCATAATGCCAACCAGCAGAGTGCCACACAGCCGAACGCCCCAGGTGTTCGTATCACCACTCCACAAACAGCCTACAACCATCCCTGCTACAACTGCGACCAGCTTGGTCACTGGTCTCGTGAGTGCCCAAAGCCCAAGAGGTATGCCCAGAATACTCAGAAGAATCCTGGAGGATCTCAGCAGCAGCAGCAGCACCGTGCCCAGCAGCAACATGCCCAGAAAGGCAGGATTGTCAAGAAGCACGGGCAAGTCTACTACACCACTATCGGCGACATCCCAGAAGGAGAACCCATCATGATCGGTAGGTTTCCTGTTGCCAATCAGCCTGCAGTTGTGTTGTTTGATTCTGGTGCATCGCATTCCTTCATCAGTCGTACTTTTGTCATCAAGCATGAGATATCAATTGAGGATTTAAAAGAAAGTTTCTGCATATTTTCGCCTGGAGGGCGTATAAGTACTAAGGAAGTGGTTCGCAGTATACCAGTAATGTTGGGGGAACATGTATTTCCCACCACCATGATAGTGCTTCGTGATCAGGAGATAGATGTCATCCTAGGCATGAATTGGATGTGTCAGTATAAAGCCATGATCGACATCCTGAATAGAGTTGTGAGAGTGGATATTCCTAACAGTACCGCCAAACTCCTTCTCCAACTTCCAATGCCTCAAAAACCAGCAGCCACTCAAATAAATACCGCCTATGTTCTGGAAACCAGAGACATTCCCGTGGTTTGTGAATTCCCTGATGTTTTTCCTGAGGATTTGCCTGGTCTGCCTCCTGACCGTGATGTCGAGTTTGCTATAGAGCTAAAGCCCGGGACTGCTCCTATATCCCGCAGAGCTTATCGAATGCCTCCCAGAGAGTTGGCAGAGCTAAAAATCCAATTACAAGATTTGTTGGACAAGGGTTTCATTCGCCCAAGCTCGTCTCCTTGGGGCTGTCCTGCAATCTTTGTAAAGAAGAAAGACAAGACTCTCAGAATGTGCATTGATTATCGCCCACTCAATGAGGTCACCATCAAAAATAAATATCCCTTGCCTCGTATTGATCTTCTCTTTGACCAGTTAGCTGGAGCCAAAGTATTCTCCAAGATCGATCTCAGATCTGGCTACCACCAAATAAAGATTCGTCCTGAAGATATACCTAAAACAGCTTTCACCACCAGATACGGCCTATATGAGTACTTGGTCATGTCCTTCGGTTTGACTAATGCCCCCGCTCATTTCATGTACCTCATGAACTCTGTGTTCATGCCAGAGCTTGATAAATTCGTGGTCGTGTTCATTGACGACATCCTTGTCTACTCAAAAACCCCTGAAGATCACGCCGAGCATCTACGTATCGTTCTATCCCGTCTCAGAGAACATCAGCTGTATGCCAAGTTCAGTAAATGTGAGTTCTGGTTAGATCAGATACAGTTTCTTGGTCATGTCCTATCCGCTGAAGGTGTGTCAGTTGACCCTGGTAAAGTGGCAGACATTCTGGATTGGAAGCCACCTACCACTGTTCTTCAAGTCCGCAGCTTTATGGGAATGGCAGGATATTATCGTCGATTCATCCCAGATTTCTCAAGAATCGCCAAGCCTATCACTGAGTTAGTAAAGAATTCTGTGAAGTTTGTCTGGTCACCAGCCTGTGAGCAAGCCTTTCAAACTCTGAAGAAACTGTTAACTACATCACCAGTGCTAGCCCAGCCAAACATCGAGAAGCCCTTTGATGTCTACTGTGATGCATCTGGTACTGGTTTGGGCTGTGTTTTAATGCAAGAAGGTCGAGTGATCGCATATGCCTCCCGACAGCTTAAGCAACATGAAGAGAATTATCCAACTCATGATCTCGAGTTAGCAGCAGTAGTGCATGCCTTGAAGATCTGGCGTCATTATCTGTTGGGCAGTACCTGTAATGTGTACACTGATCACAAAAGCCTGAAGTATATCTTCACTCAAGAAGAGCTGAATATGAGACAAAGAAGATGGCTTGAGTTAATTAAGGACTATGATCTTGAAGTGCATTACCATCCGGGTAAGGCGAATGTGGTCGCCGATGCACTCAGTCGCAAGTCTTATTGCAACTGTCTGATGAAGAAACCCTATGATTCTTCTTTGTGTCATGAGCTGGAAAAGTTGAATATTGAAATGATTCCGCAAGGAACTCTGAGTAATATCAGAATAGAAACCCCTATCAGAGAGCAGATCATCGCTGCACAAAAAGATAACCCTGGAATCAAGCACATCATCGAAAAGGTCCAATCCGGAAGGGCTGATTGTTTCAGGATTGATGATGCAGGAGTAGTTTGGTTTAAGAATCGGTTAGTGGTTCCTAAAGTGCCTGAGTTAAGAAAGTTAATCCTTGATGAAGCACACTTGACAAGATTCTCCATCCACCCCGGCAGCAACAAAATGTACCAGGATTTGAAGCAGAAATTCTGGTGGACAAAGATGAAGATTGAGATCGCCCGGTATGTCGCTCAGTGCGATACCTGCCAGAAAGTCAAAGCCGTGCACATGAGGCCCGGAGGAGAATTGCAACCTTTATCTGTACCTGCTTGGAAATGGGACGACATTAGTATGGATTTTATCAATGGTCTACCCAAGACATCAAGAGGTTTTGATTCCATATGGGTGATCGTGGATCGCCTCACTAAGCAAGCTCACTTCCTGCCAGTGAAGACCAGTTACACCGTCCCCATTTATGCCACTTTGTACAAGAACAACATAGTAAAACTCCATGGTATACCCAAAACCATTATCTCTGATCGTGGTACCCAGTTTGTCGCAAAGTTCTGGAAAGCGTTCCATGCCTCACTTGGAACCAAGCTCTTGCATAGTACAGCATATCATCCACAAACAGATGGACAAACTGAGCGAGTCAACCAAGTGTTAGAGGATATGTTGAGAGCATGTGTGCTCACCTTCGCAGATACTTGGGATGACTGTTTGCCCTTGGCAGAGTTCTCATATAATAACAGTTACCAAGAGAGCATCAAAATGGCACCCTTTGAAGCACTGTACGGCCGCCGTTGTCGTACACCTCTCAGTTGGTCTGAACCCGGAGAAAGGGAATTCTTTGGAGTCGACCTAGTGAAAGATATGGAAGAAAAGGTCAAGCAAATACAAGAGAATATGAAGATTGCGCAATCTCGACAGAAGAGCTATGCTGACAAAAGACGTCGACCTCTAAAGTTTCAAATCGGAGATTATGTGTACCTGAAAGTCTCACCCACCAAAGGAGTCACTCGTTTTGGAGTTAAAGGGAAGTTAGCACCTCGCTATATTGGTCCATTTGAGATTCTGGAATGTTATGGCAAGGTAGCTTATAAGCTAAGGTTGCCCGATCATCTTTCAGCAGTTCATAATGTGTTTCACGTCTCCCAACTCAAGAAGTGTCTCCGAGTGCCCGAACATGTGGTAGATGTTGAAGGTGTTGAGTTAGAACCTGATATGTCATACTCTGAGTATCCAGTTCATGTGTTGGATTCCAAGGACCGTGTTACCCGAAGGACTACCACGAGATGGTACAAGATCCAGTGGAACCAACACTCTGAAGAAGAAGCCACTTGGGAATCTGAAGACTTCTTAGCAAAGAACTATCCCGACTTTCTCGATACTCTGTAGATGTAAGGTTTTGCCTTTTCCTTCTTAAGACGTGAAATCTCGGGGCGAGATATCTTTTAGGGGGGAAGGCTGTAACACCTCTGGTGTTTAAGATGTAATTAACCTGACATGTCATCATCATTAGTCATTAATCATTCTTGCCTTGCATTTATGTTTGCTTAGTACTTGTGTAGCAATCTCTTTTCAAAAACCCTAAAGCCCAAATCTTCCTATAAGGGCAAAAATGGTAATTTCACCTCTGTGCCTAGCCTAGATTTATTCCTGTTCAGTTTTGTGTCTTGAAGCTTTGTTGTGTTGTACAAAAACCCAAAAGCAAAAACAGATTTCAAATCCCTTTTGAAAAACCCTAGTTTCCAAACCCTGGTTTTTACCCCTCTTTTAATACTTCAAAAACTATTCAAAATTTGGATTTGGTTCAAAAGGAAAAGTTGTAAATCTTGTCAAGAGGAACAACTTTGGTATTTACAGATTTTCGAGTTTCAATATAAAATCAAAAGTAATTTTGAATTTATTCAAATCCCAAAAAGTGTTTCCTTTTTTGATTTCAAATTTAATTCAAAAACTGTTTGGAATTTGAAAATGATCTTATAGACAAAGTTGTAGATCTCCTTTTTCTACACAACTTTGGTGTTTTGAGTTTTTCTCGTGCAGTTCAAGTTTTGGGAGTAATTTGCAAAAATTCAGAAATCAGCCCATAGTCAAACCCTAAGACCTAGCCCTGTTCATCTTCAACCTACAGCTAGGGGGCCCCGGCCATGACCGCACGCCAGCGCCGCTTGCGCCACGCGTCTGGCAGCCGCCTGACCACCCCGCCCCGTCGCCCTCAGAACAGCGCCATCATTCTTATCTGCACGCGCGCGTCAGTTGACCTTCGCGCCCGTCCCCTACAGTTCCCTGCACAGCGCCGCCGCGTGGCCGTCGCCGGCGAGCTCACGCCCGGTCCCTTAGTGCACGCCTGTCCTTTCTTCATCATGGTTTTGCAAGCACGCGACGCGGCCAAGCTCATCCACGCCCGCGCGCAGCCCTTACCTGCCCCTGGCCGCGCCTATAAAAAGGGCCGCCGGACTGCCGAAGTTTCACTCACCTCCGCCACCATCGCCAGCTCAATCCAGTGTCTCCCTCGCTCAACCATCTAGCCCAGCAGCTCCGCCTTGAGTTCGCAAAGCCTCCCAGCTCCTCAATTCCACCGCTACCGCCTCCCACCGCCGAGTGCAAGCTTGTCTTCCTCAGCGCCGGTGAGAAGCCGCCTGTCTTGGGACGACGGAATTCGTCGCCGTCGCTCCATCCCTTCTCTCTCTGACCCTTAATCTTTATTCCTTGTTTTCTTGCGTTCCTAACTGGTTACTGGTGACCGTGCCTGGTGTACAGAGTCGCCGGATCGCCGAAGTCCGCCGCGGTCGTCTCCTTCCTCGACCCGCACCCTCGACCGTATCGAGCCCCAAGCCTCGAGCGTTCCCTCGAGCCTCACCCTCGAGCGTTCCCTCGAGCCTCACCCTGGAGCACATTCCCGAGCCACACCCTCGAGCCACAAGCCTCGAGTAAGCCGAGGCCTCCCTCGAGAAATCTGCCGCAAGAGAACCCCGCCGAGGCCTCGCCCGTCGATCCCTTTTTTCCATCCGCCTCGCCGAGCCTTGCCTCTGACTCTCGGTGAGCCCAGCCTCTGTTTTCTCAGCCGAGCCTCGAGCCTCGACGTCGAGCCCGCTCCGACTCGAGCTCAGTGCTCTTTTCCTTTTCAAAATATGAATAGTCTTGCTATTTCATCTTTTTTTATGATTTTCTGTGTCGCTCTAAAAATTCTGAAAATTTTACAGTTGAGTCTTTATACCATGTAGTATTTTATAAAAATGAGAAACTTGACTTTTCTGCAACAATTAGAAAATGAATAATCCTCCCTTTAATTAATAAATGGATAGTTTTAGATTTTTAGAAAAACATGCATAGCTCCATAAATTATGAAATTTGTTTTGTCGCCTATTTATACCATAATGAACCTATGAGTTTAATTTGGCAAAGTTTGGAGCAACTTCGTAAAATGACCTTTTGGATAATTAGAATAGAAAAATAATTAGGTTTCACTGTTGTATGCCTTTGTGTGTGACTTTCGGATTGTTTGCTGTTCATAGACCCCCACCCATCTGGTCTAAGATGTTTGTGATGTCATGCCTTGGTCTATGCTTAGGTTAGATCAATAATGCTCAATAGGTTTAACTAATCTTGCTTAAAGATAAAAGATAGGTAACCTTGTGTCTACCCTAGAAGTTACTCCCTTGTTAGAAAGTTATACTCTAGGATCAGTGCTCTGTCCTGTGCTGCATTGTTCATGTGAGCATCATCATAAGCATACACCATTGCATCCGTTTAGTGACCGAATGAAAGTCCTTGTTTGGTTTTGGATAATTGATGTCACCCAGAGTACTAACCTTGTCATGAAGTGTTTATGAGCTAGGTTGGTACACACCAAGTGCTGGAGCTAGATGATGATCATGGTAATGGTGGTGATGGCCAAAAGATAGATCAAGTGCTCCACATTTGGAAGAAGAAGAAGAGAAAAGCAAAATCCTATGGAAATCAAGGCAAAGGTATCAATAGGAATTTTGTTTTGGCACTCAAGACACCATAGAGGGTGTGAGTGCGTTTAGGATAGATAGCCGTACTATTAAGAGGGGAATATCTCAGTGATTGCGGTTATCAAGTGCCACTAGGTGAATTCATACATGCATATGCATTAGGACCTAGTGTGCTAACTCGAATCCTTTGAAAATGATTGTGAAAATGCTAACACACTTGCACAAGATGATGAACATTTGGTGGTGTTAGCACTTTTGCAAAGAAGAAGTTGTTGAAGTAGTTTTGAATCAACACAGAGAAGAAAATGAAGTTTTTTGTGTATGGTCGGTGGTACCGACCAGGGTGGTCGGTGGTACCGCCCATAGGTGCTGCGTGCAGCCTTCTCTGTGTTGGGGTGTTTTTGGCCTGGCGGTGGTACCGCTATAAGCTCGGTACTACCGCCGGCGGTGGTACCGACCGGGGGTCGGTGGTACCGTGGCCATGAGGCGTTTTGCAGAGCTCTCTGTGTGTTTTTGAAAAGGCCTACCGGTAGTACCGCTATAACCTCGGTGGTACCGCGCCCGGTGCTACCGATCCAAGGCCGATGGTTGGCAAGTTTTCGGAGCTCTCTGAGTTGAATGGAAAATGACCTTGCGGTGGTACCGCCATAGGGCCGGTACCACCGGGCTCGGAAGTACCGACCAGGGTCGGTAGTTCCAGGGTCTGGAGGATGTTTTTGAATCCGTTCTGTGTAGATCCAAAAGTAGCCTGCTGGTAGTACCGCCATAGGGCCGGTACTACCGACCTCGGAGGTACCGACCAGAGAGTCGGTGCTTCGCCGAAATCAGCGGGATGTGAGTAAACGGCTAGTTTGACCTAGTCGGTACTACCGCCCAGGAGGGGTCGGTACTACCGACCATGCGCAGAAAAGCGGGGATCGGGCTGCCGTCCTCCCCTCTCTATAAATAGGCCGTGGCCGCCTTTGGGAATATCTTCTTGACTTTCTAACTTCTTGAACATCCTCTTGAGCAAGATCTAATCCCTCTCTCCGATCTCTTTGATTGTTAGTGCGAATCCAAGTGAGATCGAGAGATCCAAGTGCATTTGCTTGTGAGTTTGCATCTAGTGGCACTTGGGAATCGTTGTTGCTAATGTATCCTCTATTAAATTTGATTCTTGTTATTTGCTTACCAAGGGTGTAAATGGTTTGAAAGCTAAATTCATTGGTACACCAATTGTGGGCTCAAAGAAGAAAGCTATTTGGGTACCAAAGAGTTTGGTCACTAATCTTGGAGGACCCAAAAAGGTTTGGGTACCTAAAAAGAATTGATTTGTCTTGTAGGTCAACTATAAAGCCGGAGGGAGGCATTGGGTGCTTGATAGTGGGTGCACTCAACATATGACCGGGGATTCAAGAATGTTCAATTCAATCAATTCAAGTGGAAATCATGGTTTTGATTCTATCACATTTGGTGACAATGGCAAAGGCAAGGTTAAAGGGCTTGGTAAGATTGCAATATCCAATGACATGAGCATTTCCAATGTGTTGCTAGTTGAGAGCTTGAACTTCAATTTACTGTCAGTTGCTCAGTTATGTGATCTTGGTTTCAAATGCATTTTTGGAGTTGATGATGTAGAAATCATAAGTGTAGATGGTTCTAATTTGATATTCAAAGGATTTAGATATGAGAACCTATACTTGGTTGATTTCAATGCTAGTGAAACCCAACTGTCAACATGCTTGTTCACTAAATCTGGTTTGGGTTGGTTATGGCATAGAAGGCTTGGTCATGTTGGAATGAAACAGTTGAACAAAATAGTGAAACATGATTTAGTTAGAGGCTTGAAAGATGTCACTTTTGAGAAAGATAAACTTTGTAGCTCTTGTCAAGCTGGCAAACAAGTTGGTAACTCCCATCCGAAGAAAAGCGTGATGAGTACTAGCAAAGCATTTGAGTTATTGCACTTGGATTTATTTGGACCAACAACATACACTAGCATCGGTGGAAGTAAATATGGCTTTGTGATAGTGGATGATTACACTAGATACACATGGGTCTTCTTTCTTAGTGATAAAAGTGAAACTTTTGATATCTTCAAAACCTTTGTCAAGAAATGTCAAAATGAATTTGAAACAACAATCAAGAAAGTTAGAAGTGACAATGGGAGTGAATTTAAGAATACAAGAATTGATGAGATGTGTGATGACTTTGGCATCAGACATCAATTCTCACCCAAGTATACTCCTCAATCAAATGGGATTGTTGAAAGGAAGAACCGAACTTTGATTGATATGGCAAGGTCTATGCTCAGTGAATACAATGTCAGTCATTCCTTTTGGGCCGAAGCTATCAATACGGCTTGCTATTGTAGCAACCGTCTCTATTGCCATGGCATGCTAGAGAAGACACCATATGAGCTATTAAATGGAAGAAAACCAAATATCGCATACTTTAGAGTTTTTGGTTGCAAATGCTATATATTGAAGAAAGGTGCAAGATTGAGTAAATTTGAGAAGAAATGTGATGAAGGATTCTTACTTGGATATTCAACAACAAGCAAAGCATATAGAGTTTGGAACTTGGCTAGTGGTATTATTGAAGAAGTACATGATGTTGAATTTGATGAAACTAAGGGCTCTCAAGAAGGAAATGAAAATCTAGATGATGTGAGAGGCACTCAATTGTCAAATGCAATGAAGAATATGGATGTTGGTGATATTAGGCCAAGACAAGTGGATGAAAATGAAGATGATCAAATGTTCTCCTCCAATGTGCAAGTTGATGTAAATCAAGCAAGTGGTCCTCATGATCAATCAAGTGTCTGTGAAAATCAACAAGCTAGTTCATCTGAACAAAACAATCAAGTGCAAATACTTCGACCAACCAATATTGCAAGAGATCATCCTATAGATCAAATTGTTGGGGATATTAGAAGTGGTGTGCAAACAAGATCCAGATTGGCTTCATTTTGTGAGCATTATTCATTTGTGTCATCATTTGAGCCAACCAAGATAGAAGATGCATTGATGGATGTTGATTGGGTAAATGCTATGCATGAAGAGCTAAACAACTTCACCCGCAACCAAGTTTGGGAACTTGTTGAGAGACAAAAGAATTACAATGTAATTGGAACCAAATGGGTATTTCGCAATAAGCAAGATCAAGATGGGATAGTAGTGAGAAACAAAGCAAGATTGGTAGCTCAAGGTTACACTCAAGTTGAAGGTCTTGATTTTGGAGAAACATATGCACCGGTTGCAAGAATGGAAGCAATTAGAATTCTATTGGCTTATGCATGTGCTCATAATATCAAGTTATATCAAATGGATGTCAAAAGTGCATTTCTCAATGGGTATATCAATGAGTTAGTATTTGTAGAACAACCTCCTGGTTTTGAAGATGACAAGAAGCCTAACCATGTTTACAAGCTCAAGAAGGCGTTGTATGGTTTGAAGCAAGCACCAAGAGCATGGTACGAGAGGTTGAGAGATTTCCTACTCTCTAAAGGGTTCAAGATGGGCAAGGTTGATACTACTCTCTTCACCAAGAAGATTGGCAAAGACTTGTTTGTGTTGCAAATATATGTTGATGATATTATCTTTGGGTCAACCAACCAAGAGTTTTGTGAAGAGTTTGGGAATATGATGGCAAATGAGTTTGAGATGTCTATGATTAGAGAGCTTAGTTACTTCCTTGGTCTTCAAATCAAGCAAATGAAGAATGGCACTTTTGTGAGTCAAGGCAAGTACATCAAAGATATGCTCAAGAAGTTTGGTCTAAATGATGCAAAAGCTATTAGTACACCTATGGAAACAAATGGACATTTGGATAGTGACGCTAGTGGCAACATGGTGGATCAAAAGTTGTATCGGTCTATGATTGGAAGCTTACTCTATGTGACCGCTTCTAGGCCGGACGTCATGTTTAGTGTATGCATGTGTGCAAGATTTCAAGCTTCACCTAGAGTACTAACCTTGTCATGAAGTGTCTATGAGCTAGGTTGGTACACACCAAGTGCGGGAGCTAGATAATGATCATGGTAATGGTGGTGATGACCAAAAGATCGATCAAGTGCTCCACATTTGGAAGAAGAAGAAGAGAAACGCAAAATCCTATGGAGATCAAGGCAAAGGTATAAATAGGAATTTTGTTTTGGCACTCAAGACACCATAGAGGGTGTGAGTGCGTTTAGGATAGATAGCCGTACTATTAAGAGGGGAATATCTCAGTGATTGCGGTTATCAAGTGCCACTAGGTGAATTCATACATGCATATGCATTAGGACCTAGTGTGCTAACTCGAATCCTTTGAAAATGATTGTGAAAATGCTAACACACTTGCACAAGATGATGAACACTTGGTGGTGTTAGCACTTTTGCAAAGAAGAAGTTGTTGAAGTAGTTTTGAATCAACACAGAGAAGAAAATGAAGTTTTCTGTGTATGGTCGGTGGTACCGACCAGGGTGGTCGGTGGTACCGCCCATAGGTGCTGCGTGCAGCCTTCTCTGTGTTGGGGCGTTTTTGGCCTGGCGGTGGTACCGCTATAAGCTCGGTACTACCGCCGGCGGTGGTACCGACCGGGGGCCAGTGGTACCGTGGCCATGAGGCGTTTTGCAGAGCTCTCTGTGTGTTTTTGAAAAGGCCTACCGGTAGTACCGCTATAACCTCGGTGGTACCGCGCCCGGTGCTACCGATCCAAGGCCGGTGGTTGGCAAGTTTTCGGAGCTCTCTGAGTTGAATGGAAAATGACCTGGCGGTGGTACCGCCATAGGGCCGGTACCACCGGGCTCGGAAGTACCGACCCTGGTCGGTAGTTCCAGGGTCTGGAGGATGTTTTTGAATCCGTTCTGTGTAGATCCAAAAGTAGCCTGCCGGTAGTACCGCCATAGGGCCGGTACTACCGACCTCGGAGGTACCGACCAGAGAGTCGGTGCTTCGCCGAAATCAGCGGGATGTGAGTAAACGGCTAGTTTGACCTAGTCGGTACTACCGCCCAGGAGGGGTCGGTACTACCGACCATGCGCAGAAAAGCGGGGATCGGGCTGCCGTCCTCCCCTCTCTATAAATAGGCCGTGGCCGCCTTTGGGAATATCTTCTTGACTTTCTAACTTCTTGAACATCCTCTTGAGCAAGATCTAATCCCTCTCTCCGATCTCTTTGATTGTTAGTGCGAATCCAAGTGAGATCGAGAGATCCAAGTGCATTTGCTTGTGAGTTTGCATCTAGTGGCACTTGGGAATCGTTGTTGCTGCAGGTATTCTTATTACTCTTGGTGGTTGCCGCCACCTAGACGGTTTGGAGCAGCGGAGGAGATCAGGCACGAGTGGTGATTGTTCGTGGCCATCTCCCGGTGATTTGTAAGGGGTTTCTTGTACCTTCCCCGTGGGAGATCACGAAAGGTAACTCTAGTGGATTGCTCGTAGCTTGTGGATCCCCATCTTGTGTTGGTTGTGCGGCACCCTATTGAGGGTTAGGCGTGTGATGCCTATTAGCGCGTGAACCTCCAAGTGGGTGTATCGCTACAACGGGGACGTAGCTTGCCGGCAAGCAAGTGAACCTCGGAGAAAAAATCATTGTGTTAACTTGTCTCCGTGGTATTCTTTGATTTTCTTTTATTAATCTCTTGCCGGCTCGGTATACACACCTCTATCTCTTGTACTTACATTTGTTACTTTCTTGCAAGATTATATTATACCTTGTTGTTAGTTACATTCTCTTATCTTGTGTAGTGATATACATTATTGCTTATTTAGTTGTTGAATAGTTCCTTTGATATTGTGTGACTTAGAGTTTGTGGTTATCTAGAATTGTGAATAGGTGGCTTGCATCTGTGTAGAGCTAGCACAAACTTCGCTTCGCCATTTAGTTGTCTAACTAGTTTGTTTAAGTGTTGTTGTAGAATTTTTTTTTAGGCTACTCACCCCCCCTCTAGCCATTTAGGACCTTTCACCGAAGGAGAAGGCGTCAAGATCGAGGCAGCCGCAGACGAACCTGTCCCCGAGGCTACCCCGAGCTCCGACACCTGCCCTGCCGCCCTCGAGCCTGCCCTCTTTGCTCTTCAAGGCAAGCCCCGGTGCATTTAACCCTTTTCCTTGAATTTATAAAATGTTTTCCTTAAAGGCTTTTGAGTAAACTTCTGCATTAGGTTTATAGGAGTTGAGTGATATCCTATCTGATGCATTATCCACCTTGACCACTGATACACCCGATACCTGCTTTTCAAAAGTATTTGAAAAATGCTTAGCAATGCTCATTGAATTAGACTTTGCAATAAAAATGCCAATTTCAAAAGTATGATCACTGAAAGAATCTTTATAGGAATTTGGCTTTACTTCCCGATCGATGACTGCTTGCCTAGCTAGCATGTGGTCATTGTCGAGAAGAGGTTGTCCGCGCGTACGGTGCCGTCATGTTGTAGTCCGGGACTCAACAGTTGACACCGACCGGGACAGGGTTGAAAAAAAAAACCGACAGGACCTGTACTCTTGGGTTAGAGTCCCGAGGTGCTTGTCGCTGGCGGAAAAATGTAGGGACCATCCGTATGGGGCCTGCTGGTCAAGACTTGTAGCTATTCACATACTTCGGAAAGCTCTGGCTCCGAGGAATCCTTTATTGGACCGACAACCGCGCACTGGGAGTGGAGAGATGGCGGAAGTAGCATGTACCCACGTGGTCGTCGTACCTGGATAAGAGTGGTGTACTGTACTTCCGGGTGGCGTAGGACCGGGCCCAATCTTGGAGGAATCGTGGTAGATGAGTTGGCATATGCAAGCTTGGGTGCTACATATGCAGTGTGGATAGGGATCCTCAGCTGAGTATTATTTATCCGGATTAACGTTGCTCCTCGGTTATGGAGACTTGGTCACTGACTGTCAACGGAGAGTGGTTCTCAACTAGGAATGTTTTGAAATGTAAAATGAATCATGAACGATGAAGAATTGAGGAATACTGAATCTTTCCAAAGTAAAATAAGATTTACAAAAATGCTTTTCTGCAAAATACTTGATCTTGCTTAAGCCTTACCTTGACTACCCTAAGCCTCTCATTCCTGAGTCTTCTCCCTTTTTCTTTAGTCGGGTAAGTCTTGTTGAGTACCCCAGTACTCAGGATTTGTTACCCATGCTGCAGGTATGACAGAATCCCCGATGTGTCTTGCACCCTGCTGCGTGACCATCGTCCAGGAAGAGGCCGATGAGGCCGAAGAATAGTTGTACACCCTTGGGCTGGGTGATTATAAGTATCTTTGTTGTTCTCCACTATGTTGCCTATGTCTATCTCTATTATCAGAACTTGGGTTGTAATAACTGCACCTTAATTTCTATTTGGAACCCTGCTTTGTAAAACTATTGTTATTTAAGTCTTCCGCTCTTTATTCCGATGTTATTTGTAAAAGTATGCAATGCTGTAACCGAATTGTGAGATGATCCTGCGGACATTGGGTACTGATGTAGCCCGGTGGCGAACAGGTCTTAATCACATGGAACATGGGTTCGGCTGTCAGAGGTTGACAGGGACACGTGGGTCATGGGATTAGGGTCGTTCCGTCACAAGTACCCAGCTTTTTTTGGCCATCTTCAGCAGTGGGATATAACAATTTCCTATGATCCTCTAGCATGCGCTCAAACTTGACCTTCTCCTTGTCACTTTCACATTCACTTTGTGCATCACGAATGGCATCACCAAGAGCATCAACATCAGCTGTCACATCTTCTGTCGCTGCCGCATCTTCTTCACCATCTCCCCCCACTGCATCATCATCAAAGGCACCGTACTGAGCAATAATATCAGCGTGGGCCAATTCTTCTTCACCTTTTTCACCATCATCCATTACAACCCCTCTTTCTCCATGCTTCGTCCAACAAATATAGTTTGTTACGAAACCCGACTTCAACAAATGCGTATGAAGAGTCCTTGGACATGAATATTCCTTCAAATTCTTACAGACGGCGCATGAGCAGCACATGAAACCATCTTGCTTGTTTGCCTCAGCCACACCTAAGAAATAGTGCACGCCAACAATGAACTCTTTGGAGCGGCGATCGACATTATACATCCAATTGCGTGACAACATCTGCATTAAATATTACAACCATGCACTTAGTAGTTTCTCATGTTATTGCACAACACTCATGACATCACATGATTGATTAATTCAAACAAGCTTGACTACAACGAAGACTATCGCAGCTAGCACTAAAAAAACTAAAAATAAAATGCACTTAAGCAACATAATTAGATCGCGTCCGATCCCAACTAAAATAGACAGATCATTCGCTTCATCAGCATGGATGGGCTGCTGCCGCTGACTCACTGCCTCATCACCTTCAGCGGCAACCTCCTGTGCAACAGAATTTCGTACGTGCTGAACGTACTCTTCCTCCCAGTACCAACCTTTACATCCGCCGGTGCCCTCCCACTGCAATTAGAACAAAGAATAAGAAATTTAAACAACATCATCAAGCAAAACCGATACAAATGAACCATATTAATCAAATGCGGGTAAATAATAACCCACCTCATGGTCCGGACACTTGTAGAATATACGACCCTTGTTGATTCCCTCTTTTTTCACTCGGTACTCCTTCACAATCTTCTGCTTACACTCGCCGCAAGCAATGAGAGGAAGATCCGGCCGCAAACGCTTCGGATCCCGATGATGAGAGGCTGAGGACCCGGTCACGGTTGCCATCTACTATATCCATGCTCATTTTTAAACTATTACATGCAAATTCCTAATTTTCTAAATAATTATAAATAAAAAAGACTCTAAATTTTTCTATTTGTTTAGATAATCGAAAAATATGATATAACAATACCAATTTCCACATTATCTACTCTCTATATTTATTGTTGCAAACTATTATAAATTCCACATTTTTCTAAAGAAAATATACTAAAAAGACACTAAAATTCAATATTACTCGTCTTGCATAAGTATGAAATATAGAATGGATACTACCTAGCAGTAGAAAACTATCAAGTGATTGTGATGAACCAATTTAAACTACTCAACTCTCTATGCTTGTTCTTGCAAAGTATATATTTTAATTAAATTCCTCTCATATTCAAAAGACATGGTAGGAGATGAAAATAGTTACCTCTAAACGCAAAGAGACGATGACGGAGTCGAAGAATGATCACCAATTGGCGCCGGAGACGAAGAACAATGAAGAACAAGCAATAGCAACAGCAAGAACAAGCAAGAAGCTCACTGAAATTTGAATGTCTCTGGCTCGGGGGAGGAAGAAGTTGGCTGGTTATAAAACCAGGAGCTCTAGTCCCGGTTCGTATTAAAAACTGGGGCTAAAAGGTGATCATTTATCCCGGGGCAAACCACAAACCGTGGCTAAATCTTTAGTCCCGGTCCGTGGCACCAACCGGGACTAAAGGGCACTCTTTAGTCCCGGCTAGTAACACGGACCGGGACTAAAGGGTCCCTGCCCCGGCAGCTCTGCGCAGTAGCCGTGGGGGCAGGCCCTTTAGTCCCGGTTCGTGTTACCGACCGGGACTAAAGGGTCTATTAGTCCCGGGCGGCAAAAACGCCGAGACTAAAGGCGATTTTGAGAATCGGCCTATGACCCTGTTCTGTAGTAGTGGTAGTCCAGATCACACTACAAAGAGTTGCATTAGACAAAATCTTGGAATCCCACCATTAGATATGAAGAAAAGAAAAAGATCTGCTTTAGAACTTGAGGACGACGCCCACTACGGTGATCAATATATTCTTAGGGTACTTGCTTTTACTCATTAACTACTCTTGTTCCACTTCTGGTTGATGTTATCCGATTTGAGTTATTCTGTAGCAAATAGTGCCGGAGGTACAAGGATACAATGATCCTACAAGAGATACTCAAAACCTGGTGAACATTACGATGCACAAACTTTTCAAAGCTAACCTGGTACTATATATATATATATATATATATATATATATATATATATATATATATATAGGACTGCGTTAATTGGTACCTAGGTACTAAATTTTATTCGGTACCCGACCTCAACACTCGCCCGCACCCTACGTCCGCTGCATCATGAGCACCCTGATTACAGTCCGTATACATCTCCTTCGGCCGTTTTTGGGTTTTTTTTCACTTTTTTTCATTTCTTCACGTGAGCAGGTTTTGGAACCTGGACCGTGTCTGTTTTTTTTCATTGACCGTGTCTGCCCTTTTTTCATTTTTCACATTGTCTCCGTTTTCTTTCATTTTTCGTTGGCCGTTTTTGTTTCTATTTTTTCACGTGAACAAGATTTGCAAATATTAAAATGCAGGATTGAGTGTCTTGTTTACCTCAGTTTATGGTTTTTTTAAGTGTTCTTGCTTTGTGATTCAGATTATTTATCCCCTTCTTTTGCCAAGAATTAGTGAAACTATATACGCTGCAATGATCGATGATAATGAAAACAGACTAATTTACTTTTGATCGACACAAACATAAATACTAATTTAATTAGATTATTGCATTGCCAATCCTTAAGACAAATAATTTGTTTAGACATTATTGAGACCACAAATATTTCCTCCAGACCTATTCGACAACATGACGGCGTTGGTCATGAGCAGCACCATCTTAAGATGCTGATCACAACTATCTAAAGTGACATTGTTGATCACAACTATCTAAAATGGGACTTCTTGAAGGCAGAGTTAAAGAAACTTGTCAGCATCTTGTGAGTGTGGTTCTCTTGATGGAAAGGTAGGTAATGCAGCAGCCCAGCCTTCAAATCTATTAAGAGATCTCGCAACAAAAGTATCACTGATATAAATCGTGAATCTTCCATAATGAATTCATAGTAGCGTACACTTGCACATCAAATTAATAGTAGACTTGTAAATTAGAAACAACAAAGGCAAACTGCTCATGAGTGCTAGCCCAAAAAAAATCAGTGTCAACAGAAACTAGAGGCGAGAGAATTAAGATTGGAATGTCACTGCAAATAGTCATATCAGACCAGCGACTACATACACCGGATGCCCAAAATACCTTTGGTCCTATTAGTTTTCACTTTTCCGAGTCCTCTAATAGACGAACAATTGGGGACAATTATTGTTGGAAAAATGGTATTTGAAGTAATGTTTCGTTGAAGGACTAAGAATTTGGTTGTCAACAAAATTTGTGAGAAAAGAAAGCTAAGATCAAACAAAAGCATCCATGACCATAGACACATAGACTAGAATTCGATGGGGGTCTAGTGTCAAGTTAGATTCTTATACACAAAAAATGATGCTTGTGACTAGAAATTCAACTGGATATATACATCAATACTAGTAGTACCTTATCTCAAAGGACACATGAGGTTACTGTCAGAACTCCTAGGACACTTGCACGTAGATGATGGTCCTCAAGCTTAGAACCTGTGTGGTGGCTACTAACTTCATCTTTTGAACTACTATACATCAATAATATTTTAGCTGGCTGTATTGAAGATTAAAGAATAATTAGTTCATAGTTGTTCCTATACACAACATGGTTATTTGAGACAGGTGCAGAGATATTACAAGTTAGAGAATCAAATAATTTGATCATGCATCTCTATTCTATGTGGGAGCACATATAAATTCAGTAAACAAGTTTATGCAAGATAGGTAGCTGCAATGATGAATAAAGCAAAATCAAGATTTAAATAGATTTATTTATGCTATGATTAAAAAAACACTCACAGTAAACAAGTTTGCTCTTCCCTTGAGCACATTATAATGGGATAGAGTAGTACCAGTCATTATCGCATTGACAATAATTAAATGCAAATTAGAAAGTCTGACAATAATCAAATCGCGCCTTATATCTTGGGACGGAGGGAGTACTATATATATATAGGGAACGTATGCTATGGAAACGAGGTTCCCGTAGAAACTATGGAAACTCGCACGTGGATCGCTGGATCTAAATCCGATGGTTATAGCTAATGGTGGAGATTAGCAATTAACCCCTCTCATTTATCTCTCCCTAATATATATAGCCAACACAGGTACAACACAGGTGCAAAACACGATTAGCCATAGCCATCAGATTTAGATCGAGCGGTCCACATGCGAGTTTCCATAGTTTCTACGGGAACCTGGTTTCTATAGCATATGTTCCTATATATATATATATATATATATATATATATATATATAAGTGCTATTCTACACCTTAGGTGTAGAATACTATTCTACACCAAATTGTTGTACTGAACAGAATTCAGTATTGTTCAGTACTCGCGTATCAGTATTATTCAGTATTTTTTGATGCTGGGTGTAGTACTAACTGATACTGAACATTGTCCAGTACTACTCAGTATTTTTTTCTAGTCAATTTTGTCTTGTGGTGTAGAATAATATTCTACACCTACGGTAGTGCTATTCTACACCCTAGGTGTAGAATAGAAAAAATACTGAGTAGTACTGAACAACATTCAGTATCAGTCAGTACTACACCTAGCATCAAAAAATACTGAATAATACTGACCCACGACTACTGAACAATACTGAATTCTATTCAGTACAACACTTTGGTGTAGAACAGATATATATTATATATATATATATAATTATATATATATATAATAACATTTAGAACAACATTTAGCATACCAAGAAGTAATTAAATAAAGTAGAGTTTTCCATGTCTGTCCTATTAAATATGGTTGCAGGTGCATACTATATGAGAACATTCATTAGCTCAAATGGTTAGCACCGTAAGGTGTGATGTTAGGCTTGAGGGTGCTGGGTTCCTGGCAGGCACTATTTTTTTTTGCTAGTGACACAATTTTGCATGGCGCATACATATTAAAGTTTACGCGGCTTGAGGGTGCTGGGTTCAAAGCCTAGCGGGCACAGATTTTTTTTTTTTGCTAGTGGCACAATTTTGTATGGTGCATACACATTAAAGTTTACGCTGCATGGCGGGCGTGTAATAGCATTTGTTCACCTAATTTTGGCCTGGCGTGCTGTTTTCCTCCTTGGCCGCAAGATTGCATGTTTGGGCACGTTGTTTTCACGAGCAGCGGCGAGCTGGATCCATGGTGAGCGAGCGAGGCGACCTGCGATGATGGCTTAATAAAACGCGAGTGGTGAGCAGCGAGGGCGATAGGCGAGCGGGCACGGTACGGATGGGGATCGAGGAGAATTGGCTGCGGCGTGGACCGGTCCCGTCATCAATGCGCGGTGCGTTCATCGAAGGAACAGGGGCATTATCGTCCAGATTAGCGTCATTGAGGCCAGAACGTCGTTTTTTAGAATCTTGAGTATAGGGGTCAGGACGTCGTTTTTTTGTTGTACAGATAGACAACTTGAATAAGAACACAATCTTTTACTTGTTTATTGATGTATTTGTTTTTTAAGGAAATGGAGCACCAAGCTTATGTTCAGGAGAATGTGCTATTACCAGAATCCACATAGAGAGGATATACCATCTCCCACAATGCATACAATTCTAACTAGAGTTGGCTGCAACTAGAGTTGGAAGGGCCACAACTAGATGCAACAGAGGGATAAAAAGTGGTTGAGGGCATGGTCGAGAGAACCAAGGGACGAGAGGTGGCGGAGTACATGAGGACCAAATTGATCTCAATTTTAGCTTCTATTGAGATTAGTCTAACACATACTGTACCAAAGGCTAGCCAACAACATTAGATTTAACTAGATATTTAAGTCATACACATTCTTGTATAACTTCTATTTTTCTAATAATTGTGTTGACAGACAATTCTGAGAACTCATGCAAATTCGACACGGAAGATAATTTAATTGCTTTCATAACGTAGTATATTACATAGACAATATCGTACTACAGAATGTGCGACAAATAAAATAGTGTCAATTTATTGGTTATTCATATGCAAATAAATTTTACATATGTCGCATTGCAAAAGGGACAACTGCACAAAATTTTGGGAGCACTAAATTGCAAGGTAGGAATGGAAACTTCAAGATAACACCAAAATATGCCACATCACTAGCTAACATTGCGTTTTCAGAGCATCTCCAAGTGTTTGCCAAATCTTCCAATTTGGCAACTCCTTCAAATGAATGGGAAGTGTAATAGTTGGTCATCTCCAAGTGTTTGCCAAATTGGACTTGCCAAACCACAGATAGCAGGCCCACCATCAACTACCGCCGGTCTCCTATGCGCGGATCGGACTTGTCTGTCTGGATCAGCTGGATCGGTCCTCGATCCCGTGCCTCCCTCCATGGGCGCCTCCACTCCTCGCCACCATTCCAGTTCCCCCTTCCAGCGATCCCTCCTCTCCAGCCCCGGTCACCTCCTCGCCGTCGCCGTCGCCGTCGCCGCTGCAGGGGCCTAAAGTTTCTGCAGCTGCGGGCGCCGCCGGTGGAGCAGCAGGAAAGATCGCGGCGCCAAGGTGCGACTACTCGGATGGGGTGTGGGAGCGGAGCGAGGCGGGCCCGCTGTACAACGGCACAGCTTGTGCGCGGAGCACCGGCCATGGCGTCGGGGCTCGGTTTCTTGAAGGTCGTGGCGCTGGCGCTGGCACCAGTCGTGCTCGCCGTCGTGCTGTACAGTCCCAGGGACTTCTCGCCGGCGCCGTTGCCGCCGGAGTACTCGTACGGGCCCGACGTGTCCGCGCCGCGGCACGAGCGCCGCGCGCTGCAGCACAGCGAGCGTGTCGGCGAGGGGCGCCTCCCGGGCCCGGAGGACCTGGCGTACGACGGTGCCGGAGGGTGGCTGTACACGGGGTGCGCCGACGGGTGGGTCCGGAGGGTGTGCGTGCCAGGCGGGGACGTCGAGGACTGGGTCCGGACCGGCGGCCGCCCGCTCGGTGTCGTGCTCGCCTCTGACGGCGGTCTCATCGTTGCCGACGCGGACATCGTGAGTCCACATCGAAAACACACGGCTGTCAGCTGTCTATTAGTATAGGGTCGTTGTATTCATCTTTATCCGTGAACCGAGGTGTGGTAAGAACAATGGCTCTTGACAGGGGTTGCTGAAGGTGAGCCCGGACAGGAAGGTGGAGCTGCGGACGGATGGTGAAGTAGATGGTGCCGTCGGCGGCGACGTCCACGCCGTCCGTCGGCGCGAACTTGCGGCCCTCGGCGGCGGCGACAGGGACGGGGACGGCGACGAGCTCGGCAAGTTCCGGCGCTGGGCGTTCCCGTCGCACAACGCGACGCTGGGCGTTCCGGCGCTGGGCGCTCGCCGATCTGATTTTTCACGGAGATAGCGGGAAGGGAAAGAACGAGCGCAAAGCTCGTTTGGCAATCGAGTCCGCCACGCGCAAAACTGCACGCGCGGGACAAAGATTTGGCAAGTGACCCAATTTGGCAACTCCGAATACCAAACTGTTGGAGATGGTTTTTTCCATGTTTTGCCAAATTTTATAGGATGACAACTCTAATAGCAAACACTTGGAGATGCTCTTACGTATCACGTTCATGAGCAGTTGTACATGCACTTGCCAAGTTATTGAACTCATACGTATGTTTAGAGAGATGATGTACCCAAACGTACCCACGTACCAAGTTCCTATACTAACCGTGCATCTTAACTCTATAATATTTAGTACTTGTAACGGAAAAACACAATATTATTATTATTATTATTAAAAAAGAGTAATAATAACCCTTTTTTGCTATGCAATTAAGGGGTTGTTTAGTTGGTGGCCAAATTTTTTTTTGATGTCACATCGGAGGTTCCAGCATTAATTATTAAAAATTGACTAATAAAAAAAATAAATTACATATTTGTTGGGAAACCGTGAGACAAATTTATTAAGAGTAATTAATCTATTATTAGCATATATTTATTGTAACACAATATTGTCAAATTATGGACTAATTAGACTTAAAAATCATCTCGTAAAGTTATCGTAAACTATGTAACTAGTTATCTTTTAGTCTATATTTAATACTCCATGCATATGTCTAAACATTCGACGTGATAGGTGAATTTTTTTTGGGTGTGAACTAAGGGCACGTTCGTTTCTATGGCTAAAGTTTTAGTCCTGTGATATCGAATATTGCAGCTCTAATTTAGTCTATTAAAAATAGACTAATTATAAAACTAATTTATCAGTCGAAAACTAATTCACGAGACGAATCTATTAAGTCTAATTAGTCTATGATTTTATAATATGGTGCTAGAGTAAACATTTACTAATGATAGTCGATAGAGTAATTTAGCCTAATAGATTAATCTTACCGTATGACGGTATAATTAGTTTTATAATTAGTCTATTTTAATAGACTAAACTAGTACGGTAGACAACTAAACTTTTTTTTTTCCAGTGAAACCAACATGCCCTAAACGCCCCTATAAATAATAACCTTCTCAACGTTCTGCCAGATACATGTTGTAAAAAAAAAAAAAACGTTCTGCCAGATACGCCAGTGCCTGCTCGGCGGTCGCCCCTGCTGACGACACCGACATGGGCACAACCGCCGTGGGGTTCGCCTTCACGCGACTTGCTAGCAGTGCTCACGCCACTTTGCTGGTAGCCTGGTACTGCAGCTTCATTTTTGTGACATCTAGCAGGTGCTCCCCGTCCCATCCTATTCCGTTTTTCGTTTTCCCGTGTTCGCCGGGAACGCACGGCGCCGGGATCCCGTCTAGGGGGCCGCCTCATCATCGGACCGGGGGCCCGTCCGTCTCCTAGGCCCCCCCGGTTCCCACCTACTGTACGCAGGTGCGCCACCACCACCAGCCAGCGTCTGCTCCAGATAGTTTGGCTCGCTCCTCCACTATAAAATTCCGGTCGCGACGGACCGCATGTCCGCATCCGGCAGCCAAGTAGAAAAATTGGAGGCACCAGAGGCAGGAGTCGCACGCGCAAGGCGATTCCGTCCCCATTCCCCACCCGCCCAATAGGGAGCCACGAACCGCGAAGGGGGAGAGGAGAGAGGCGGGGGGCACGGGAATAGCCGGCGTCGTCGGCCATGTCGTCGTCGTGGAACTCGGTGGGGCTGGCCGTCCTGTACCAGGTGCTGGGCTGGGTCGCCTTCGTCGCGTGGTCCTTCAGCTTCTACCCGCAGGTCCTCCTCAACTACAAGCGCAAGAGGTCGGCACGATCCTTGCTCCCGCCACTCATTTCTTCTTGGGAACCATTTCCTGCGAGCGGGGATTGACGCGCCTTGATTTGGGGCCTTGAGCGGGGCGGGGAATCCACCTTTATTTTAATTATATATAATCGCTGGACCTTGTGGAGCTCGATTCGTTCAGCTGTTTGATTCTCTGGCTCATCTCGTGCCTCTGCAAGCTCGAGACACTCGGTGGCAATTCGTACGGGTTGTATTGAATGACTATCTCGGTAGAAATTTAAGTTTCAAAACGTAAGGAGAAGCAGCAGGTGATCAATTCTCCGTTAGCTCTGTAGCGATTTCCCTGGAATTCTACCAGTCCGTAGGATGTGGGCACAACTAGATTTTGTAGGTGCGTGTGAATTTGTGGAAGAATGCAGAAGGGCATGTCAAAGGATACTGGGTAGTACCGTACTACAAAGTAATTCTTTTGTGGATTGCGGGCATATGTCAGATTGGAAGTTTGGTGAAGTAATTCCTTAGTAGATTAGCAGCTGCTCGTCATGTCCAAGCAGAAATAGCTTTTGTGTCAGAGCAAATATGGACACATCAAGATTGTGTTGTGGAGAGATAAGATAATATGATAGTACTGCCCTTTTAAGTTCGCACCTCCTCTCGTCCTCTTCTTATTTATAGTTGTGGCAAAGCATAAGGGCAGTCTCAACACTATGAGATAGTAGTTATTAGCTTAACCTAGGGGGGAGCCAGAATCTACGCAAGGGAGGTGCTACCTGCTAACTGCCTATCAGAGCCACAATCGTCGGGCCCGGTCTGCAGCCCCGGCAGCACCGCCCCTGTCCACACCTTAACCTACAGAGTCTGTTCTTCCAGAACCATGGGCCTGTTTTAATTGCAGCAGAGTCATAGAAATTGTGTAAGGAATTGATTAATTTGTTATTAAATTGATTCTTAGTTTGCATGTGCTCTCATCGTCCTGTACCCCCTTTACCCTGGGATAGTTAGCAAAAAGTATAACTTTCCAAAGTATTTGAGTTTTACCAGTGTTTTCCCACCCAACACTAGCCTTTTCACATGCTTTCATCAGTTTCAACATTACACTTATCATTTGTTTGGAATGCTCAACTTTAACACTCTCTGCTTGCTTTCTATTGTGTTTAAAAATTAAAAGTTAAAGTTATTTGTTTGGTCTCAAACTGTTAAGTCTTACCTGACCCGAATACATGCTTCTTTATGAAAGGTCCTTGGTCTATGGCTAATTTAATGTCAATCTCTTGCAGTGTTGTGGGCCTGAATTTCGATTTTCTGGTGTTGAACTTGACAAAGCACTCATCCTACCTCATATACAATGCAGCTCTATTCTTCAGCCCGTTCATCCAGCAACAGTATCATGACAAATATGGTGACAAAGAGGTTTGTCTTGCTGTCTTCAGATATGAACGTCTCTATTTAAAACCATCAGGATATGAACATCTGAGATGTTCTGTGATTGACATCATCAACAACATAGTGTTGCATGATTTTTATTTAAAATATTTCAAATCAACTCCTCTTTGAAGCTAGTTTGGTAGTATTATAGGTTACAGTTATACTTGATGCTGACACTTCAAATTAGGTAAGCTGCTAATGCATGCTAGGCGCACCATTAATTGTAACCTGGAACAATGCAGAACTGCGGGAGCTGCAGGGGCATGTATAGGAAATGTGAAAATGTTATTTGGAAAGATGTTCTTGCCTTCAGCACTGGGTTTGCAGCTGCATGGCGACATTAAAAATTTGAAGAGGAAACCTTATAAACTGTTACCAAACAAAGTTATAACATACTTGGTAGTGATGTTATATCAGCTTTGCTGGTACCTGTGTTGTTATATATCTTTGGGGAACATGCATTCTACTTCCATGTCCTTTTTCAGGCTACACTATTACATTTTTTCTTCATGCCAGTGCATGTGTCATGTGTGATATTGTTCTTTTGATTCTAAACTATGACATAATATTCCTCAGTGCATTTTTTTTTCTAGAGGCAACCCTTGGACCACAGGGTTGGAAACACACTGACACTGAGTAGTACACCAGAGGCAAACACCATAAACTGATGTTGCTTTAGTATGCTGGCATGAGTTGGGCCTTGGAACAATGATGAACTCTGTAAGCTGCAGATGCATGGAAAGGAAATGCAAAGATGTGATTTGGAAAGACAGAGATATCCTCCGCACTGACTTTAAGCGTTAAGATTTTGGAACCAAACCTTATTAAACTGTTAGAAACAAAGTTATAATAGTCATATTGCTGTTACATAAGTTTTGCTTTAATTTCAAAGATGTAGTAGATTGATTGATGAATGAGATTTTTTTTAACGCATTGGGAATGGGATACAAGAACAGCAGATAGATCAGCTACTGGGATACAAGAACAGCAGATAGATCGGCTAACTCGCCTCCCTCTGGAGGGTCTGAGTTGCTTTTAGATCTATTTCTGCTTGCCTAACATATGTCTCATGGCTTTCTTCAGACCAGACATCTAACAAACCTGCTAACAAATCTTATCTAAGGAAAGTAACAAATCAATTCTATGAGCTAACAAATCTGAACAGACATTTTACTTCCATGATCGTAAGTAGTGCATATTTCATGGTGGCAGTGCATGCTTGGTCTTGTTCTTTACAGTTAACAAGTTTCAACTATGAAATGATAGTCCCCAATCCATTTGACATTTCAGTAATCTTTTATGCAGATGATTCCTGTTGCTGCAAATGATGTTGCTTTTTCACTACATGCTGTAGCATTGACAGCCTTTACCGTTTTTCAAGTATTCATATATGAGGTTAGTTTGCTATGTCAGTGACCATCAAGTTTTCTCCTAGCTGTTGCTGACCCCTAAACTCTGGTGAATTCCAAACTCGAAACACATAGAGAGGAACACAAAAAGTCTCCAAAGTTTGCATATCGATTTCTGCTATCGTCTGGATCGCTGCTCTTGTTTGCCTCATTATTGCTTGGCCAAAAAGTGACTGGCTTTGGCTTATTGATGTATTCAAGTAAGTTCTCTTTATCTTCATTATTTGAAAATTTTGATAGTTCTCGGCCAGCTAGGGTAGCAGTTCATTCAAGATCAAAATCTTAATCCTTTTGGTAATTGTGGCATTTATTTCTCCCCTTGTTCAATGTGAATTTCAGTTCAATACAAGTTGGCATGACAGCAATCAAGTACATTCCTCAGGTGCTGATAATTATTGAAAATACTTTATTTATTCAATAATTTGGTTGTCCCTTGACATCTGTATATTTAGGAACAAGTGATATATTCGATATACAACAGAGTACATGATCGACCATAATAAAAGTTCAGCATAATGCATCTATACCTAGCATGGTACTCCGTCCAGTAAAAGATGTGACATTTTGGATATAGACTGTCACGGAGATACAGATTTAACAGCTACTTTCTGTCATATTGTATTTATTCAACCTAATGAAATTACGCTCATATGGAGGGTATTTTTAAGACAAATCTGTGCATTTTTTTTTATTTCTGATCCAAATACACAAAAGGACATAGATAGTTGAAATCTAGAAAGTTTTACATCATGTATCTAAAATGATCGCTCATTATATACACTTTTCTGAACATGGGCACCTTGATAGAAGTCACTGTCAGTTCCTATTATGCACTTGACACATGGAAATCAGGCCAAAAGTTATCTTCCTAGATTTTCCCTTTTT
This sequence comes from Coix lacryma-jobi var. lacryma-jobi, assembly GCA_009763385.1. Classification (NCBI taxonomy): domain Eukaryota; kingdom Viridiplantae; phylum Streptophyta; class Magnoliopsida; order Poales; family Poaceae; genus Coix; species Coix lacryma-jobi. The sequence continues at coordinate 97,110,002 of CM019829.1, forward strand.
CCTTTCAGATTCTACAAAAATAAGAAATTAGTTCAGAGCCTATTTTATTTCCACAATTTAATTTGAACCTACTGAAGCTTACCTGCTTGAATTATGTATACATACATATATTTGCTAATTATGATTCTTCTTCCTATTTGCCTTAGGCCATCATGAACTTCAGGCGGAAGAGTACAATTGGTTGGAGCGTTGGCAATATTTTACTTGATCTCACAGGAGGGGTGCTGAATTTTTGTCAGATGGGAGTACAATCTATCGATCAACGTAAGCTGCATTTGTCCTTTGATTTTTACTTCATGGTTTGTATTGCATTACTACTGTTTTCCTCACTGAACAAATTGTGATGCAGATACGTTAGTAAATTTCTATGGAAACATTGGGAAAACCCTTCTTTCATTGGTGAGCACAGCTTCCAATGTCAACAATATATTGTTAATTTTTGACAACACATTGTTATCTGTGCAGAAATTACTCATGCTGCTTGCAGAAAATTAAAATATTCTCTTTGGTTTTGTAGGAGACGGTTTTCTTTGATGTCCTATTCATTATCCAGCACTATGTGCTGTACCCTGTCAAAAAGGACGAGAATGGTAAGGCAATCATTTCTGAAAGGGTAGCCCCTCTTATCAGGCCTTCGGACAAGCCTGAAGAAGATAATGTATGATCTAGCTGTAGCGTATATTGCGTGCATTGCATCACGCGCTGTTTGCACACAGGCCACACCCGCATGTCTTCAGGGTTCCTAGAATTATTATTTGTTCAAAAGAAATCGCTGATGCATCTTGATTGTATTACTACTTACATTTGTATGTATTTTCCTACGCATTATCGCGATACCTGTAAAAGTTATTAGATGTTATCTCTGTCAACATATACGATCAATGCTCATGTAAATATTTGGTTGCGTTACATTTTTTTTCGGTTTGATATTTGCTTTTTTTTTTCTTATATATATATATATATATTTTTTTTTATTGCTTGATCTTCGTCACTTACGATCAGCATAGGACATATTTCTAGGAAGTTTGAGGTGTGCGAGTACATTTTAGCTATTGCAGCATTTGCTATGTTTGTAACACTGGAATTTAGGATTTGATTACAACCTTATTCAGTGCAATAATAACGTACGCCTGGTTTGTGTGTTCTGTTTGGACGAAATATGGCAAATTAGTTAGTTCGTCTGCCCGTAGTGGTAAGCTTTGAAATTTGTAATTCAGTTTACTTGCGTTCGGATAGGCTAGTAGTCTAGTACTAGTAGACACTGACGATATACAGCGCATTAATCTGTTATCAGATGATTTTAGGAAAAACAACATAATGATAAATAATGCTAGTAGCAGGCTTTCGGTGCTACTAGCATAAGTGGTCCGCGATTCACTGTTTTTATGGATGATTCTTGGACACGTGTAACAACTATCACCTACTTTTTATCAGCTCATTATTAGAACAGGATAAAAACATCATTTTTTTTTGAACGCTGCTGTTGTCACAATCGAATTGTTGTTTCTGTTTATACGCAGACGATTTCCCTGTTCTCCCCGTTGAAGTAAAACATGTTGCGGCCCAATAAGATTACAAATGAAGGAGGTGGAACTCTCTTGGGCTGAAAGAATACACCATAAAAGGCCTAGTTATAGCAGATCAATATGGAAGAGGAGTGCTGAGAAATAAAAGGTTCATCTCAAAGAGGGAGAAGATATCTGTTTCCAGCCTAAAAATAAGAAGATATTATGCCCAAGAATACTTTCCAATGCTCTTAGCATACCGGTGTTTCATTCTCTGTCAGATTATACAGCTATTCAGTGGTACTCGTAATATATATACTCTCTCCATACTCGTAAATGAAGTCGTTTTGAACAAGATTTGAGTCAAACATTGAAAATATAAATTATAAATAAGTTTTAAGTTTTTGAGTTTAGAAATGTTACAACTATATGAATAGATTCATCTTGAAAAGTATCTTTATAAAAATATACATATGTCACTTTTTAATTAATATTTTTATAGAAATAACGAGTTAAAGTTATGCTTTGGAGACCATGTCGGTGTCTAAAATGACATCCTTTACGAGTATAGAGTAGTATGTAACAACATATATTCAAATGCAACAATTTCTGACGCATAGTTTCCAATCCCCCACGTGCACCCCGCCCCGCCCAACACACACCCTGCCATGGTCTCGCCTCGTCCAGTGGTGGCCTATGCGGCCTCGCCCGACGGGGGCGACAATCCACGTGCCCCTAAGGTCACGCGATGTGGTTGTGGCCTCCCTCTCGATAGAAAGGCGACACAGCTGTTCCGGCGTTGGCTGAAGCATTGGTGGTCGTTGTCTCATCTTTGCAGATCTTGGCCATGACTGGGATTGGGTAGGAGAAGAGTCGCGCGCAGGAGATAGGAGTGGCGTGTAAGGGTTTTGAGTCGTGGGATGGGATGAGTGATGAAGTGTTGTGGTATTACCTGAATATATAATCTTGTTTATTGAATTTGAGTGGGTAAGAGAAAGGAAAGGTTAGAGTAGGATTTTGTCTTTTTGTTTTTAATGAGTTTTTTTTATCGGATGCAGTGTATTTGTGCATGTAGAAGAAGTCATGACTGCGGGAGATACTTGTTCGAGGTAGCTATAGTTATAGTTAAGTTTACAACTAGTATAAATGTGCAATTTTTAGGGTAGACGCTACTACGTAAAGAATTTTTAGGAGCGGCTATAGATGGTTTGTAGGGGCAGTTGGGCTAGTCATCCCTACCCAACCGTTTTTTTTCAAATCACTGATTTGCAGAGGTGGTTGGCCAGTTATCCCTTTTTTGTACGGACGTCTCTATATCTAGCCGCCCTTAGAAATCATTTTTCAAAAATGGGATTTTGGATCTTAAAAATTACAAAAAATGCATTTTTTTAAATGAGGGAGGTCCCCACCAGTTGTTAGCAAGTTGTGACATTTATCACATGCTTTGCAAGAAGTGGGATTTGAACTCATCACCCCGCCCTGTGTGTACCATTCTCTACCACTGCAACACACATTCAATTGTGTCTATTATGGATTTTGGGTCTCCTCGTATTATCCTAAACCGAGTTTAAATTGAGTGTTTGAGATCATAAATTCAAATCAAAATATTATCAACTACAAAGTTGTATAACTTTTAAAGATCTACAACTTTTTTATTTAGGTTGTTTCTCCATCCAAGATTGTTTAAAAAATTTTAATTTTAAATTTGATAAATTCAAACATAGATTTCTATGACACGATGGCTTCAAATGATGTAAGTGCAATAAAGCCCTAATGTGGGTTTTGGTGATCATGACCATATAATTAGGGGACTAATGAGATTTATCGAGATGATAAACAAATGAAACAAAATTGAGGATGATGGACAGGTTGGTGGACCCCCAATTGCTAAACGGATGTGACTATGGACTCAAAGACATTTATTTACATCTTTATTTTGAAAATGTATAACCAAATGCTAAAACTTCACCAATCATCCACATATACCTTGTCTAATATGCTAGCAATACAGTTTCTAATTCAGACTGTAGTGTCGCGCCTAAGGGCGGCAGTGCTACAACCCATAGAGGCAACGTCATGACTTAAACGACGAACTTTCGACCATTTGCAATCCTAAACGACTAGAGAAGCTCTCCTCTCTTCCTTCCACTCCATTGGAGCACTTCAACCTTCCCCACTTGATTTCCACTCAAATCTTTGAGAGTTTGAGCCTCCAAGCTAAGAGAAAAAGCTTCTCCATTTGTTCTTCATCTTCTACAAGCACTTGGTTCGCGTTGTGGCCGACGTTTTGGATCTATTACTCTTGGAGCTTGCTCCTATCCGACTATAGCATCGCTTGTTGAGCTAGGTAGATTTATGCCAGCCCGAGAGGTTTGTAATCACCCCAATCAGCTAGTAAATCACCCCTCATCTCAAGAGTTCATTCTCTTGACTTGAGAACAAGGTTAGGGTTTGAGAAACCCAAGCTTTTGTGGCTGCCTCAACAACGTGGACTTAGGCAAGCCTTGGTGGCCAGTTAAACCACGAGATAAATCTTTGTGTCATTTGTGTTTATGTGATTTTCTTTGATCTATTTATCTTGGTGATGATTTCTAGGGTTTGGCCTCAATCTACTTGTGTGGGTTGTTTCTAAGTCCTCCAAGTGGTGGAACAAGTTTCTCTCTACCATAGGAAGACTCCTTATTCTCAGATCCATTTTTCATTGGCTTATTTCAGATCTACAGGGTCAAGCCTCGTCAGAGTTGCAGTGCCATGCCCTCAGCTAACTTTTGTTTGAGCTAAATTTTTACAACCCTATTCACCCCCACTGTGTTTCCAAGATCCTTACAAGTGGTATCAAAGCTAGCTAGCTAGGTTACCTCTCTTTGCGCTTAACTGCGTGAGCTATGGTCTCGCTAGAGGAAGGAGGTGGATTCGGAGGAGTGCAACTTGTCTTTGTGGATCCGACCCTCATGGATTTGCATGATACAGACAACAGTGAGCTGAGTGCATCCACTGCAAACATGGAGTTTTGCTCAGCCTATGTTGTCCGATGAAGAAAGAAAGAAAAGAAGCAAGAAAGCTCAAAAGAGAGGAATGGCAAAAAAAAAGAAAGATGAGAAAAGAAGGCAAGCTAAGAAGAAACAAAGAAAAGAAGTGAGAAGGCTAGAAAGAGAAGAAAGAAAGAAGAGAAGCAAGGAAGAAGAAGGAGGAAGAAGGAAAGACAAGCAACACTCCTCACGTGAGCTATCTCACTAAAGATGGAGAGTATCAAGTATCCAAGGTCAACTAGAGAGGAAACAAGAAGAAGGATGGCCACAACGACAAGAACCCATTTGGAGTCATATCCTTTGACTATGCTTCTATGTCTAACAATGATCTTAGGCCTCTTATCAATGTGCTCGTACGCATGTTGCCTCATTTTGATGGGACAAACTTTGCCAAGTGGAAGCACTTGATGAAGGCTTATCTTGTAGGTCTCCATCCTGACATTTGGGAGATTGTTCACAATGGTGCTGAGCCCGTGGCTGATCCAGAACACCCAATACCAACGGAATTTCGCAACATCCATCTCAATGCTCAAGCTACTAGTGTGTTGCTTAGTGTCTTATGGTGATGAGTACAACAAGGTGATGGGGATAGAAGTGGCAAAACAGATTTGGGACACTTTGCACATTGCTCATGAAGTAGTGGACAAAGTGAGGCAATGCAAGATTGATTTGATGATGGCAAAGGTCAAACGGTTTGTGATCTAGGATGGAGAAGGCTCGCAGGAGATGCTTGATTGGTTGATGGTTATTGTTGGCAAGATTAGAGGACTTGGTGGAGATGAGATCAATGTTCACAAGGTCATGGATATCATGTTAGAAGCTTACTCTCCAAGGAATGAGACCGTTGTAACATTGATTAAAGACAAGAAGTTTGAGCACTTCACACCTAGTGATGTGCTTGGAAGAATCATGACCTTTGACATGCAAAGAGAAGAGGCACTTGAGAGAAGGAATCTTGGTGAGTTGCAAGCAAGGATGGATGTCATGAAGATCAAGGATGTGGCACTTAAAGCTAACAAATCAAGCAACCAACTGCTAGCAAGGCAAAGGGTAGCAAGCAAGCTTCATCTAGCAAGCCCAAGGCACCCAAGCAAGTCAAGGAATAAGTGGAGACAACATCGTCATTAAGTGAAAATGAGAGTGATGGTGAACAACATGAAGAAATTGGTGATATGGCTCTATTCATGAGAAGATATGGCAAATGGCTCAAGAAAGAAGGTTACAAAGTAGTGAAGAGAAGATTTCCAAACAATGGAAGACCCCAAGCTAAATCACAAAAAGGCATGCATACCGTAAAGGAGGCGGATATGCTTGCCGCAAAAATAGATATTCTGCTCAAGCGGCTGGACGAGAAGACGACAACCAGAGAAGAAAGAAGTACCATCCAAGCCATGGATACGCACATGACGTGCGAAGTGTGTGGAGAAACCGGGCATTCGGGGAATGACTGCCCCGAGACCCGCGAAGATGTTGCGTACATCAACAACGGGTTTCGCCCGTAGGGCAGAAACTCATGGAACAATCAGCATCAGCCTCCATATCAGGGAGGCAACCAGAGCTACAACTCCAACAACTTCAACACACCTACCTTCAAGGATCTTGTGTTGAGGCAAGAAAAAATCAACGAAAGCATTTCCAAAAGGGCTTGCCCACAATGACAAGACCCTTGAAGGCATGAACTCCAAGATCGAGGGCCTAGCTTCGGCAGTGAAGAATCAACTGAGCTTCAACAAAATGATCGAGACCCAACTAGCTCAGATTGCGGCAGCAATCCCAGTCAACGACTCGGGGAAGATCCCAGGGCAACCTGAGACCCCCCTCGAGTCCGTCAAGCTCATCACTACCAGGTATAACAAGCCCCGAGTTGGCCCGTCTACCATTATTATCTTGATCCTCCCTTCATGGCAAAGAAGGAAGATCCGGGCCAACCCACCAACGAGTGTGCCATAGGGGCACACAAGTTTCGCAACGCGTATTGCGACCTTGGAGCAAGCGTCAATATCCTCTCCAAGGCAGTATACGAAGAGATCCTTGGTGGTCCATTGTCGGCCACCAACATCACACTCCAAATGGCCAACAACACGATATGCAGGCCAGAGGGAGTAGCTAAGGATATCCTGATCCGCATCAAAGACAGCTACATCCCCGTCAACATCGTCATCCTAGACACAGGAAAAGATGACGATGTCCCGCTCCTCCTCGGACGACCATTCCTGAACACGGCTAACACCATGATATTTGTCTCCGGAGGACGGATTCACTTTCAGCTTCCTGAAAGGACCATCCAATGTCGGTTCAACAGATACTTCCACCGTGAACCTACACGGAAGCCACATAAAGTGAAAAACCCGAAGGCCATCACGTCTACTCCACCACCCTCGGCCAAGCCAAGGCCAGTATGGCGGAAGAAGAAGCAACCACCCCAATCTCCTGGGTCGAAAACTTTTACTTTGGGAAAATAAAGGAGGTATAGCCTTGCTACCGGGCTATAAATGGTATGTCCTCGGCCCGAGGTTAAATGGTAGTTATCTATTTTTATATTCCACTTTAATATTTAGACCATGCATATAAAAAATAATAATATTTGCTCTTAAAATTGATTTTTCAAAATGCGTGGAAAAATGTTTAAAAATCATTTTCTTAACAAAAGACTTTTTACATTACTATTTCTCATTTTTCTAAAATATTTATAAAATCCAAAAAGCATCAAATTTTGTGGAAATTTTCGATTCTGGGAGAAGACAAAATTTCTGAGCGAGTGACCAAAGGCCGTTGGAGGTGGCCTGCTGAAGGTGGGGCTGAGTGGGGCCCACAGGGGTGCGCCCGCACCCCTGGTGCGGCCGCACCTGGCCGGAGCCCAATGGCTCCCAATTTTGGCCAACGGCTCCTAGCCGTTGCCCTCTCCCCCTTTCAGCTGGTCACCACCTCTATAAATACCAGAGGTGCTGGTTGAGCTCTTCTCACCCTCACTTCTTTATAATCCTCACTCACACACCATCTCCTGGCTTCATACTTCGTTCCCACACCAATTCCACAAAAATTGAGCAAGGTACTAGCAGCAAGGCCTTGCTCAAAACCCCTCTCTAGCTCCACTCCACAAAAATTATGAAGGGTTTTGAAAGAGCTCTCTCCGGTGCGATGAAGAGAGCGACGAGAAGGAACGCCCGCGAAAGCCAAAGCGTGCCCTATTCCGTTGATCAAGAAGAAAGCTCAGTACAAGGAGAATCTCCACCGACCACAAGCCAAGCCGGTGCAGCAAGTGCGGACCACACCAACGTCTTCCTCGAGGGAGAACGAGAGTTCCAGGCGTACGGGATCCTCCAGGACCGCGCCTTCGTCCACACACCGCAATACGACCCTGACCTCCTCGAGAAGATAGGGTGACCAGGAGGAGAACCAGGCAGTTAGCAGGAACAAGCTTGCAGGCACCATCCATACCTACTCCGCAGCCAGCCATACAGGGATAGTATCCCACCGGGCAGGTACCTGGGTTTACACCCGGATATCAGCCTGGTTGGGAGGACCTACCCCCAGCTTGAAGGACCAAAAATGCTAAAGCAAGGCGACCAGAGGGGAGGGGGGTGAATGGGAGCCCAAAAATTTCTTTCGAAATTACGGCCTCTGTCCCAACAAAATCAACCCCAAAAGCTTCGGACTCAAACGTGATGCCCACGACCTTCGGAAAGAGGGTGGATGATCCCTAGGATCACAGCGAGGCACCATACAAGAGAGCAAACCAAAACTCTCAAAACTCTGAGTCAAGTTCGTGCCTAAAAGACCCACTCCCAAACATAGATAGAGGACTACGTCGGGATTCCTCCAAATACCGATGCTAACGCGTAGCAAAGATATGTAGAGAGGTTCCTAGGTGAACTCTAGGAGCATACAAGATGTCTAGAAACGAAGCGGAAAAGCCGGGAGAGCAAACACACCAAAACTCAACCTACAGCCGATTCCTGGACTGTCCGGACTGCTTGTCCCGGACTGTCCGAGCTAGGGGTGGACTGTCCGCGAAGCCCTGGCGGACTGTCCGCCGGCCAAACTATAAAAACAGCAAACCTGTTGGAACCTCCCTGCTCAGGCCCGGACTGTCCGCGCCCGTCACTGGTGGACTGTCCGCCGGTCACCCGAGGGGAAAAGCACCGAGGCAAACAGCCACTGCTCCGGCTGAAACCCCGACTCGCGGACTGTCCGTGGCTGGGGGGGCGGACTGTCCGCCACTGCCCAGAAAGCCCAAAAACGCCACGGGACAAAACCAAAATCGATTGGATCCTCACCAAATTGAATGGAGCTGCAACCAAACTTCTCCCAAGTGTTCTTCTATGTGTTGGGAAGCTAATCCTAGGATATCATCGCTCCAAACCAACTAATCCATGAGAAATCCGAAGAACACTAGAAAAGGGGAAGAAATGAAGAACAAACGCGATTTCGACCAAATCTATGTGCTCGTGAGGTTAGAGGGGAAATCCTTCGATGGAAAGAAGGGGCTCATGGCAACAAACAATCTGATTCAAACGGAATCGAAAATCGTTGCTCGGAGAGGGAGAACGAGGCAAATCTCCGAGAAGGGAAAAACAAAAATGCGATTCGATCCAAATTGCAGCCAACAAAGAGAGGGGCGAAATTGATCCTTGGATTGCTACTAGATGATGAATTGTGTAGCACTCTGTGTCAGGTTACAAGCCACTCCTCGCAGTACAAAACGCGGATGGCGAAAAGCTCAAGAACAAGAGCCACTGCTCTCTCTAACCCTAGCCTCCTCTCAAATGAACAAAATGAGAGTGACACCTCCAAGGATGGGCTGCCCTAACCAGCCCCCTTCATATATATAGGCACACGTCCGAAGACCAAAACACCCTCTCATGAAGTACTCAACCCAAATACCGCCAGGGGTAAAACTGCCCAACCCTAGCAGTTTTCATCCGACGGCCATGCGCCTTCTCATCCTTCGCTTCGCCACGACGCAAGCTCCAAGATGCCGCCACGTGCCGTCACCGTCGACCGCCGCGCCTTCTCACCGATAGCTTCGCCGCAACGCAAGCCTCTCGGTGCCGCCACGCGTCGATCGTCCTTTTGGACCTTCCCCCGGTTTTGAGGCCCAAACCGGGAAACCTGCCAGCCCAGGTTTTGAGGCCCAAACCTGAAAATCGTCCACCCCGAGTTTTGAGGCCCAAACTCGGAAACCGGCCACCCGAGTTTTGAGGCCCAAACTCGGAAATCGTCGATGGTAGCTTTTTGAGGATCAACTACCGAACCCGCATCGTAGACGGGTTGTGGTTCGCACACCCCGACCACCGGCACCGATGTCGATGCATGTCCAGCCTCCACGCCGGGCACAACGCCTTCGCCTTCCTTCTTGACTTGGCCGACGGCACTTGCGCCGCACGCAAGCCCGTGTCCGGCCTCCCGCCAAGTGCCACGACGCCATCGTCTTCGTCCCGACTCGGCCGATGCATCGCACATCCCCATGTGCTCTCGCTCGCTGATGCCACGTGCCAGCTACCACAGCTGGTCCTCCGGCCCTCTGGTCCGTCGGTCCAAGCCTCACGTCCACCCTTCACCGCTCTGGGTTCATCGGCATGGCACGTCCGCCGCACGGCACACCCATCCTTCACCGCTCCTGGTCCGTCGGCACGACACGTCTCTACTTGACCTTCACCTCGCCATCGACCACTGTATCCGAGCTCAACACCTTCACGTCAACACAGCCAAGAGACACATGTTACACACTCACACCAACACATGAAACACCACAACTCAACGCCACCGGTTAGTCATAAGAATTAAGCACATAGCGAGATAATGACTCAACCGTGAAAAGCCTCAAACCTTCCTCATCAAAGTCAATCATTCATCATATATGTTCTCAATCTCCCCCTTGATGAATGCATTGACTAAAAATAAAACCACAAAGGAAGTGTTTGAAGGCAAGCCTCATTCAAGTGCCCAAAAGCCAAGTAAAGGCAAACACAAGGTCACTTGATATGAGGAAGGATCATGAAGACTCCAAATAAAAGCTCTCGGTCCCAAAAGAAACGGGAAAAGCGAGCAAAGCCTCCACACAACCGAAGAGTCAAGAGAAACAAGAGTTTCATGAAATCCCAAAAGGTACTCGAAAACCATTGTCAAATAAATTGTCAAACAATCATCACAAAAGAAACCAAGGTACTTATCCACTTGAATTCACTTGGAAATTTCTCCCCCTTGATGATTGAATTGACAAAAACTAGGCACAAGAGATGGTTTGAGATACCGAAACAGAAAACTTGGTCCCCAAAGATATGGGCAACGGCTCAATGCAACCAAGCAAAGGATCGGAGCAACAACTCATCAAAGTGCAAAACTCGATCACACAGAGTAAAAGACTTGGTTCCCAAAGACATGGGCAACAGCTCTACGCAACCAAGTCAAAAATGAGCTAGCCCTCAAGAAAAGGCGGAAAATGGCTCAACACCACTAGCTCAAGGCTCGATACCAATTGAGGCTGTAACAACGCATAAGAATGCAAAACTGCTAGTCCCTCAAAGATAGAGGCACAGAGGTTCAACACAACTAGCAGAAAACTCAATACCAATCACAAGCAGCCAACAATTGGTGAAAACAGCTAGTTCCTCAAGACAAAGGCAGAATGGCTCGACACAACTAGCTGAAGGCTCCATATCAATCGAAAGTACCAAGCAAAAACTGCTAGTCTCTCAAGAGAGAGGCAACAACGGCCCAACACGACTAGCAAGCTCGATACCGATTGAGAAAAACGCAAATAGAAGCTCAACACTAAATGGAGCACAAACACTCGGAGCACGTGGAGAAGCAGCAATACAAAAGTGACTCCTCCTGAAAGCAAGCCTACACACAAAGGCTATACACCAAAGCTCACTATGAAGGATACCAAATGAAACAAATAAAAGAGCTATACCAATTAAAGAAGAACATAAAAGAGCTAAACTCCCCCTAGCTCAAAGCTCTCCCCAAAATGCATGGCTCTCCCCTTTGTGCCAACACTCAAGCCCCCCCTTGCAAACAGCTTCTCCCCCTTGACAAAAGGGAACATGCTGTGGGGTTTTGACATTTTTCACAAAGTTGACACAAATACAAGTCATCAACCAAAAGCATATGGGGGCTATGAAATGCATTGAAAGTGACCACAAAGTGTATCGGAGCTGGGGGTATGTACACTAAGCTAAAAATGCATGATATCCACAATGCAACAACTTCAAGTGTATAGCAATCAAAATGAAAAGATGCTCAAAAGGGTGCTGCCCTGAAAGTGTAGCAACCAAAACAAATGCTAGCAAAGGCTCAAACTGATCAAGTGAATACAAAATATGAACAATTTAGCATATGAGCAGTTTTAAGCCATTTGAAAAGGAGTTCACCACTAAAATAGATCTTAGCATGAATAGATTGGAAATCAACCAAGTGCTAACTCAAGTATAAAAGGTGAACTACCCCTAGCAAAGTTCAATCATCATGCAATAGAATGAAGCATAAACTTGTGTTATTTTCAAATTTTATCGGAGATTGCAGCGGTATTAACACAAGTTCATATTAAAGCATGTGATTGCGAGAGGTTGAAAGCATGGTCATTGCCTAACTTTTCAACTGGGCTAAGCCTATGCAATAAAAGCAATCGGAAGCTTAAAGCACCGGTTTTGGTCTTACACTACACGGCTCAAGTTTAACTCAATTGTGCAATGAGAAACAGTCTCGATACCGTGAGGTGCTGACACATGCAATCCCATCTCGATCTTTTCATTTCACTTAGACTTGGTTCAAATTTTAAGCACAAGGTAAATATGAACAATCCAAGCAAGTGAATGACTCAGTGCAAGAGACATAGCAACCTAGCATACAAAAGATAGCACAAGTGATCTCAACACATCCTACCCATGCTAGTTGCCACTCTCAATGGTGAACAAATTAAAGGTTTCATAGTTGATTAATCAAGTTCACCATTTGCAAAAATAGCTTAGCTCATAATATGTATCAAGTGATCAAAAAGAGCCTAGGCTACAAGCATCATCATGAATAAACAAGGCATACCAAAAAAAGCATAATCTCATTCTCATTGCTCTAAACATGAAGCTCTAAAATGCACTAGAATACATGATGAAATGCATGCAAAAGCTAGTCTATCAAAGGCAAAACAAAACTAGCCTAAAAGGGAAACCCAAAACAAAAGGGTATCGGAGAAGTCAAACTAAGATACAACAGACAAAATGCTTCCCCAACTAAAAGGGAAACACACATCAAACTCACAAGCGAAGAGCCAGGAAACGCTCAAGCGAATAGCCAACAAAATCCACATCAGAAAGACCACACAACAAAAAAGAGGTCGAAGAAGGAGAGTACCAAAACCCGAACTCAGAAGTGTATCGGAGGTACCTCATGAAGCGCTTGACCGCCTGCTGGTGTGATGCCCGAGGGGACGCCTGAGTCTGGTCCATGGGCTCTCCGTCCTTGTCTTCATCCATCGCAACTGTCATCGCCATGGGCGTCGAAAGAGGCTTGGCCTCACCCATGTCGAACCCATCATCCACATCTCAACCTTCCTGCTCATAAAAACTACAAACTTGCCAACAAGACCATGAGAGGAGCCACCAAAGGTGATATCATCCACATCCATCTGAAACGAGTCAGAAAGTATGTGTCCAACATCTCTGGGCTCAAAAAGGGGCAACAAAAGAAGAATGAGTGAAATGAGACACAGAAAGACCTGGACCGCATCTCGTGCTGGTCAATGTCGTCGTTCATCTGCAGAGGGGTGAATCTGCTGAAAGATCTAGGGCGCCTACCTCGCCAAAGTCATCTCCCCCTTGCCAGATGCTGTAGCTCCCTCAGGTGCAGCTAGTGCTCACTGGAGAGCTGCTCGAACGGAACCCCAAGTCGTGGAAGAAGTGGAATCGGGTCCGTGAGCCGAAATGCTCTCTCCAGGCTCCTGTTCTCCTGCACACTCAAAAGCAGAAGAAAACACAAGGCATTGTCTCGTCTAGTGTGACCTCAAGGTCTCCACGAAAATGGTTAGTAACACAATAAGCATAAGGTAAACTCTCAACAAAAAGAGGTCTACCTATGAATGATACCACAAGGAGATCTGAACTCAAACTAGTCAAGACTACCATGCAACAGGATAAAGCACTGTATAGCAAATTGCAGCCTAAAGACATGATCAACCCAAACATAGCCTAAGCCTCAACACATGCTACAAAGCAAGATAATGATAGCAATAGATCTAAAAGCATGTAACATGATGAAATTATGGAAAGGCTAGTGCTCAAACTAATCATATCAACAGGATACATGTAGCTAACCAAAACTAGCACCTAAAAAGTGATACCTAATGAACATCATACCACTACAAATCAAGCTCATGGAGAAATATGGTAAAACATGGCACAATGTTCATGAGGGTCACAAACTAGCATGAAAAGTGGATATTCCACAAAAGCTATACACAAAGCTAGCATGACATATGATACCGAAGATAGCACATGCTAGACTAAACAAAACATGATACAAAAGAAAATGTACATGCAAGAACTATACAAGTGAGCACATGAAAGTCCATCTCATACCACAAGAAATAGAACATGGATGTTCAAGGCATGAGTGTGTAAGAAAGCTCACCGAGTAGCAAAAGCCTCTTTGGAGGCAAATCTAAGCGGGGTGTAGAAAACCATCAACTCTTGATCACATCTAAAAGATCAAGCTCCATCAGGTGCATGTTCTCCACCCCGAGTCCTCATATCTACACACAAGAAGACAAAGCAGCCCGAGTCTTGGATCCCGAAGGGTTAGCAAGTATGTACTTGGGAACCCAAGACTTGGTCACAATACTCAACTTATCTTGTGGGTTAGCATGATGCAAAAGTTGGTTCAAATGCAATTTTGAAACACCCTTGGAAGCATTCCTCAAAAGGACAACTCGAGGAGAAGAACGAGTCATACCACGAGAAAAGAGGCAAACATCTTCCAAGGTTTTTGTAGAAGAACCAATAGAAGCATCATGAAAAGCATGACGTGGACCAAGAGAGGAAGCACTAGAAGCATGTCCACGACCATGACCTATCCCACTAGAAAAGGAGTCATAAAACCCATCAACAAAGAGGGGCTTCTTACTAGGAGCACAAGCGTTCATGCCATGAGAAGGGCTATGAACCACCATCTTCCTAGAAGAGCGAGCTTGGCGCAAACGTTTGGCATGCTGATAGCAAAAGCTTTCTTGACGCCCATCTTTCTCACAAAAAGAGCAATGGTATAAAGGCCTACTGGAAGGCACACCATTCTCCGACAAGTGAGAAGTCCCTTGAGACTTAGAACAAGAAGCATCAACAACTAACTTGGTGCCAACACTAGGAGCACACGTGCCATGGGAAAGGCTACGCGGCTTCCTAAAAGCCTTAGCTCGAATACGTCGCTCGTGTTTGACACGGCGGAAACAAAAATCGAATGAGTGTCCATCCTTCTTGCAAAAAGTGCAATGGAAAACCGGATTGGGAGCACGAGTCCCAAAAATATGAGAAGCACCCTTATCAAGAGAAGTCCCTTGGACATCACTCGAAGAAACAACAAGGTTAGGAGTAGCTATGAAAGAGCTATCCGAAACCTTGGCACAAGTGCTATCGTCAAAAGACTCATGCGCAACACAAGAACTCAACTTCGGTTTCAAAAAATCAAGCTTAGAAACATCAACATCGGAGTTGCAAGAAATGCGTGAATCAAGAGACATAGCACAAAGACTCTTGCATCTTTTGGATAAAACCTCATTTTCAAACATGAGGCGATCACAAGTAGCACAAGGAGCATTTTTAAGATTTTCCATCTCCTCTCTAATGCACTCGGCATATGTTGTACACAAGAGTTCAACTTCTTTCTCAAGGTTGGCACTCATATCATTGTGCTCAACCAACTTAGTGCTCATATCATCACGCAAAACCTTCAAAGCCAAAACTTCTTTTTCCAAATCAATGCATGATGTGCAAATGAAAGCGGTGGAAGAAACATCACCATTCACATCAAGCAATGAATCATGATTAGCACAAGAAGTAAGGCAATCATTTTTATTCAAAGAACATGAGCTACAAGGCCTAGAATTTATCTCATCAATTTCAGCCCTAGCATGCTCAAGTTCATCTACACATGTGGTGTGAGTCAATTTTAGTTTGTTAATTTCAGCATGTAAAGACTCACAAGAAACACATGGTAACAAAACATTTGACTTTAGCAAGGATATTGCAGTTTTAGCACATTCAAGATCCTTGCGCAAGTCAATGCAAACTAAACATGGTTTGGAAGCATTAGATATCAACATTTCATTTTCAGATTTTAAGCTAGCAAGAGAAAAGCATAGCTCATCATTCTTCCTAACCATGTCACTACAAGAGGTGCAAGGTAAAGATGCACTAGACTTCCAATGAAAAAGGTCACATTTTAACGTAGTGATGGAGCAATTCAACTTCTCAATCTTTCTACGCAAGGTATCACAAAGCTCATCATATCTAATGTTATCATCACAGCAAGCTTCAAATCGTTGGGACAAAATCCCAAGACTAGCAACAAGTGTACCTTTCTTGGCCTTGCCAAGTTCATGTATACGATTCTCCGTCGAATGCTCATCATCTCCTAGGAAGTCCAGCAAAGCGTCCATCTCACGTTCCGTCTCAAGAGCCGCACTCCTCCTTCTTGCCAAAATGTTGTCCTCGATCGCATGTCCAAGACTCAAACCTGAGGACAAAGACACACTGGAAGAAGAACTTGGTGCCATCTCCAAAAGCATAGTTAGTGTTAGCCAAAACACAAGCTCAACATCTCGACAAGTGTCGGGGGAACACCAAAGGGGTACCCCCAATCAACGCAAACAAATAGGTTAAACCTAGAACACCAATTAATAAACCCAGCTAGGCTAACCTTCCAAGAAACCAACCCCTCGGAGCCTGCAACGCAGGCCCACCGCCAGGGAGCTTAGACTTGCCAAAACCTTACCGACCGCCTCCTGGTAGCCTACCCCTCGAACCCGCTACAGCTGTGCACCGCACCTCGGGACCCCGCGAGGGGACCTCGAGCCCCTCCAGCACGATAGCCAATCCCTCGAGGCTCGTCACACCCTAGGCCTCGAGCTGGAGCTCAACCTCCGCTCACCCGAGCCCTCCAAGCCAGGCCTCGGGCGAACGCTCGTTCTCCGTCTCGCCCGAGCCCTCCAAGCCAGGCCTCAGGCGGGGGCTCAATCTCCGTCTCGCCCGAGCCCTCCGAGCTAGGCCTCGGGCTGGCGCTCCGTCCTAGCCCCATACTGCGCATTTAATGCGTCCTCTTACTCCGGTACACAGCGTGTGCCACAGTGAACCGGAGCCAGAGTCAAACCTCGTTTTCACCACAAGCATGGGCAAAAAGGCACAAGTACAGCGCTGTTCGGCCATACCACGCACTGTAGCAGGCTCGAGCTTCACCCCGAGGCCTGGGATCCCGCTGTACGCCCGGGCGTTCCGGGACTTGCCCATACCTGCGGGGGCTCGAGCCTCCCGTAGGCGCCACCTCGAGGCCAGCCCTACGCCCCTCGAGTCCTGACTGCTTTCATGCTATTGGAGGACAGGTACCCCAAGACCCGGAGGGACCCCGCCGTGTCCTGTACATGCCGGGATGGGTGCTGTACGGCTTCCACGTCGCCACGCCTCCACGTCCGCGCCCGGGATGGAGGCCACGCATCAAGGACGCCTCAACAGCAACACCCACGTTGGCTGCAGTGACTTCGACAAGACAGAGTTCCTACCCTTCGCCATACCGAGCGCTGTACATATCAATCCTGTGTAAACCCTGGCCTCTTGTTCTATAAAAGGGGACGCCAGGGCCCTTCGTGCGACAGGGGGACAAGACGCGAGTCCACGGTTACGCACACGCTTTCACACACAAGTCCACACACACATACATGAGTCCGGACTTCGGTCCACGCTCACTGAGCTTGTATTCGCCCCTGTACAAGCACTTAGGTGCAAGTAATACAAGAGCATCCTCCCCCCGCTGGACGTAGGGCCTTCTTTGCCCGAACCAGGATAAACCCTTGTGTCATCTTGCATCACCATCCAGGAAGAGAGCACGCGATCATATTACTCGTTGGTGTCATACCCCCGGGTTCGAAACACCGACAACAAGCAAAGTCGGAAACAAAACCACTCTAAAAGGTCGCCTTCGCGGATCCGTAACCGGTTAAGGTAGAGAGATCCTTAACTAGCTCCGATACCAATTGAAGGACCGAAAATGCTAAAGCAAGGCAACCAGAGGGGGGGGGGGTGAATGGGAGCCTAAAAATTTCTTTCGAAATTACGTCCTCTGTCCCAACAAAATCAACCCCAAAAGCTTCAGACTCAAACGTGATGCCCACGACCTTCGGAAAGAGGGTGGATGATCCCTAGGATCACAGCGAGGCACCATACAAGAGAGCAAACCAAAATTCTCAAAACTCTAAGTCAAGTTCATGCCTTAAAGACCCACTCCCAAACATAGATAGAGGACTACGTCGGGATTCCTCCAAATACCGATATGTAGAGAGGTTCCTAGGTGAACTCTAGGAGCATACAAGAAGTCCAGAAACGAAGCGGAAAAGCCGCGAGAGCAAACGCACCAAAACTCAACCTATAGCCGATTCCTGGATTGTCCGGACTGCTTGTCCCGGACTGTCCGAGCCAGGGGCAGACTGTCCGCGAAGCCCTGGCGGACTGTCCGAGCCAGGGGCGGACTGTCCACCGGCCAAACTATAAAAATAGCAAACCTGCTGGAACGTCCCTGCTCAGGCCTGGACTGTCCGCACCCGTCACTGGCGGATTGTCCGCCGGTCACCCGAGGGGAAAAGCACCGAGGCAAACAGCCACTGCTCCGGCTGAAACCCCAACTCGCGGACTGTCCGCGGCTGGGGGGGCGGACTGTCCGCCACTGCCCAGAAAGCCCAAAAACGCCACAGGACAAAACCAAAATCGATTGGATCCTCACCAAATCAAATGGAGCTGCAACCAAACTTCTCCCAAGTGTTCTTCTATGTGTTGGGAAGCTAATCCTAGGATATCATCGCTCCAAACCAACTAATCCATGAGAAATCCGAAGAACACTAGAAAAGGGGAAGAAACGAAGAACGAACGCGATTTCGACCCGATCTATGTGCTCGTGAGGTTAGAGGGGAAATCCTTCGGTGGAAAGAAGGAGCTCACGGCAACAAACAATCTGATTCAAACAAAATCACAAATCGTTGCTCGGAGAGGGAGAACGAGGCAAATCTCCGAGAAGGGAAAAACAAAAACAAGAAGAACAAAAACGCGATTCGATCCAAATTGCAGCCAACAAAGAGAGGGGCGAAATTGATCCTTGGATTGCTACTAGATGATGAATTATGTAGCACTCCGTGTCGGGTTACAAACCACTCCTCGCAGTACAAAACGCGGATGGCGAAAAGCTCAAGAACAAGAGCCACTCCTCTCTCTAACCCTAGCCTCCTCTCAAATGAACAAAATGAGAGTGACACCTCCAAGGATGGGTTGCCCTAACCAGCCCCCTTCATATATATAGGCGCACGTCCGAAGACCAAAACGCCCTCTCATGAAGTACTCAACCCAAATACCGCCAGGGGTAAAACTGTCCAACCCTGGCAGTTTTCATCCGACGGCCACACGCCTTCTCATCCTTTGCTTTGCCTCGACGCAAGCTCCAGGATGCCGCCACGTGCCGTCACCGTCGACCGTCGCGCCTTCTCACTGATAGCTTTGTCGCAACGCAAGCCTCTCGGTGCCGCCACGCGTCAACCGTCCTTTTGGACATTCCCCCGGTTTTGAGGCCCAAACCGAGAAACCTGCCAGCCCAGGTTTTGAGGCCCAAACCTGGAAACCGTCCACCCCGAGTTTTGAGGCCCAAACTCGGAAACCGTCACCCGAGTTTTGAGGCCCAAACTCGGAAACCGTCGATGGTAGCTTTTTGAGGCTCAGCTACCGAACCCGCACCGTAGACGTGATGTGGTTCGCACACCCCGACCACCGGCACCGATGCCGATGCATGTCCAGCATCCACGCCGGGCACAACGCGTTCGCTTTCCTTCTTGACTTGGCCGACGGCACTTGCACCGCACGCAAGCCCGTGTTCGACCTCCCGCCAAGTGCCACGACGCCATCTTCATCCCGACTCGGCCGATGCATCGCACATCCCCATGTGCTCTCGCTCGCCGATGCCACGTGCCAGCTACCACAGCTGGTCCTCCGGCCCTCTGGTCCGTCGGTCCAAGCCTCATGTCCGCCCTTCACCGCTCTGGGTTCATCGGCATGGCACGTCCACCGCACGGCACGCCCATCCTTCATCGCTCCCGGTCCGTCGGCACGACACGTCTCTACTTGACCTTCACCTCGCCATCGACCACTGTATCCGAGTTCAACACCTTCACATCAACACAGCCAAGAGACACATGTTGCACACGCACACCAACACATGAAACACCACAACTCAACGCCACCGGTTAGTCATAAGCATTAAGCACATAGTGAGATAATGACTCAACCGGGAAAAGCCTCAAACCTTTTTCATCAAAGTCAATCATTCATCATATATGTTCTCACAGCTGGTACGAAATGGCCTGAAGAAAGTCATGCAGCTTGGGCCTAAGGCACATGGGCCGAATCATCAGATTCTGAGGGGCTACCACCGCCAATCCCGCCAAGGCAATCCATCACTTTGGAAAGCCTGAATACGAGGATTGAGGGGTTGGAAATCCGCACCGACAACATTCAGGGTTCCCTGGATGAACAAGCCCAATGGAACCAACGATGGGATGCCAGACATGACCAATTTGACACCAGGCAGATGAAATCACTCGAAGAAATGCGCCAAGTTCATGCATTGCTCCGACAACAGCAAGAGCAGCAGCTGGCGTATTGGGCGTCGCTGGGGTACTATCCCCGGGGTCCGTAGCTGCAAGCTAGCTTAGGGAGGAGCCCCTCCAGGTACCTTGTATCTTGTATCTGCATTGCATGTTTCCTTTTCTAAAAACTTTGCATTGCATATTTAAATTTTCAAATCTCTATCTCTATCTACAACTAAAAAAAATACGGAGAGGACCCATCTACTCGGCTGTGGTGAAGCCTTCTTCAAAAGTGCCGCCCGGTCTTGGTCAAACTTCCCGAAAAAATCATGGATAGAAAAAATGCCGCTCGGCCTCCCGAAATCACCACACATGGTGCTCCACTCCATCTTCAAACCACTCGCATCCCTCCCCACCGTGAAAAGAACTTGGGGAAAAAAAAGCTCATGCCTACCCCCACGCCGGACACGACGCTCGCGACCCCTGCGCCTGTGCCCGCGAAACCGTCAGACGACCTCACCAACCAATCGCCGCCGCAAAGCACTGGCGCTGTTTTCGCCACGTCGCAGCACCTCTGTTTGTCAGCCTCCACACGCCGTTGCCGTCGGATGGGTTGTCTTCAGACGCGATGCCTGCAACCCCTGTGTCCGCGACCGCAAAGGCATCGAACGACCTCGCCAAGACGCCAAGCCGCCGCCGCTGCAAAGCATCGACACCGTTTCCGCCATGTCATCGCACCTCCGTTCCTGTATATGCCAAGAATTATATACTACCTTTGTTCACAAATAAAAGAAATTTTGTCATCCATGATGCACATGAATATTATTGTATATTTTTTGACCCGTTGTAACGCACGGGCACTCACCTAGATCATACAAATATATATAATATAATATAATATAATATAATATAATTTCACTCACATCTGTATGTCAAGCATGCTTTTGTTAAGTCCTTGTTGAAATGATGAATAGTTGCTATGTGCCATGTTTCAAAATCTTGCATGGTTTATAATTTTGAATTCCCCGACATTTAAGTTTATTGGCTAAAACTATTCACCCTATGAAACTTGAAACTTGTGGGTAGCATAAGCATGATCCTTGTCTTAAAGCTGTTGCTATGAAACTTGAAACTTGTGGGTAGCATAAGCATGATCCTTGTCTTAAAGCTGTTGCTTGATTTGACTCGATAAAATAGACTCTGCTATAACTTTGTTCTAAGTAGTACTTGACATCCAGAGTTTTTTATTTTCAAAATAGTAAAAATACAAAGTTCCTCAGTGATCATATATCCTACCAAAGCCATATGAGTCATTCGTTTTGATAACCTTCCACTCATATACTACTTATAATTATATTGAGCTTTGTCAAATTGTTTGTGACCTATGTCGAGATTCTTGTCATACACCCATGATCCGAGATTCACTTACAATCCACAAGACATCGCTAACTCTTACCAAGACTTACGCAAAACATGCCATCCATCCATCCACCAAATAAGAAGCTCCATCCACAAGTCACTTGTCTCTCTAAACAGAGAAGAGTTACAGGCTATTAAATATATATATATATATATAGGGTAATTATTTCATACTCCCAGGGAGTAGTTACTCTCATGTATATATCTCTTGATTTATGGAGTTTACGACCCGGCGAAGTGTATGTAGACAAAGTATATAATCATACTAGACATTTTAGAGTGCCATATATGTCAAGTATGTAAGCATACATAGAGTATATGGTCATACTTATTTTATATACTACTGTAATAGTATTTTAGTAATATAATAAAAAGTATGTGCTTTTTTGAAAAATTTCACGTAAGTAAGATTTGAAATATCTCAAAATAAGTATATAAACATACTCAAACTGATAAATAAGTATATATACACATACGCAATGTGGTTTATTGAAGATGAGAGTAACTATTCTGGGAGTATAAAATAATTACCCTATATATATATATATATATTCTAGCCGAGTCTAATATTATATTCTCGGGATGTGTTACACTATAGCTAGCCACACAATATTATATTATGTAGCCGAGTCTAATTGACTGGACCGATGTTACGACCGAGATCCACAGCTCGGTCTCCAGGCCAACCAACGCATGTTCATCCAGCGCTCCGGGTGGCTCTTTAATTTCTGTTCAGTTTCCATTAGTGCCCTAAATTGCGCCTGTTGGCCATCAACCTGAAAAATACTACCGAATCTACGACGCGCCGTCGGAGAAAATCACCAGTCCGTGCGCTATGGCCATCCATCCGCCGGTGGGGAAGGGCGCCACGGCTGCAGCGCTTGTGCGACCCGGCTAGGCGGTCATCTCCGTTCAGGTCCGTATAGACTATCCTTGAACCCTTCGTACCCGTTTAATCTTGTTTAGATTCCATTAGATTAGATTCATCGATTTAATCTTTTTGATGATTTACTGCTTTTCAAACAAATAGTTTCCCTGTTGTGAGCAGACCGAGGGGATTGAAGATGTTAGTGTGCTCTGATCTTTCTCGAGGTCGATGGCTGCATCCTAGACAGATTTGATGCAAAATGAAATGACGGCTATCTTGATCTTTCATTTGCATAGTAGTGGTTTAAAATCTGTTAGTATTCTATTTTCTATTTCCCTTTCCGCCAACAGTTCCCACTATGCGTTCTGCTATATTGCAGATTGAGAAGAAGAAAAAAAATCGCTGTTTCCTGTGTTTGTAACGGGATATATATCAGCTTGTGTTTTCCACTGTGCATCATAATCACGATCCAGCCATACATTTCTATTTTTTCCCTACTGTGTAGTTCTGAAACATGAGCTGAAGCGAAGTAATCGATGATCCTCCAGGCTCCAGCAACCATGAAGATTAGTACAACTTGGCATAGGCAACAGGGTTGCACAATGCACATGATCATTTTTATTCTCTTATTTGTTATATTCTTGGCAAATTTTCGTCTGATGATCATTATTTTACAGAGTCATGGGAGCATGATAATCAAGTTGCTCAGTATATTCATTCGATTCTTAGCTGCCATATAGTCAATTACAACATATAACTCTTGCTTTTTTCCAGCACGATGATTGTTTTAAATTCAAAATTCTACAGTTCGAGATTACTTACTATTGTTACTATTTTAGATTAGATAATTTCTGGATGATGCCTTGGGGAAAGTTATCGAGCAGAATTGGTCCGTGCTCTCAGAGAAATTTTTTGTCATGACGCCTTTGTCATGACCGATTGATCACATCCCAATGATATATTATTTGTCATACTTTTTTCCTCATTATACATAGAGAGACATGCGTATAGATTCTGTATAAGTTGTGCTGTAAACAAATGTATATATCCACAAATTTTTGTATTTCATATGAACCATGTTTTCTTGTAAGTTACTCCTCGGGAGATCTTTCATGTTGTGATGTGCATGTAAACACAAGATTGTATGTGATAGAGAGCATTGTCATAGAATTTGAAAGCAAAACATTCCAAAGGTTGTGTCATATGTTTTCCTTCTCAGATTGTCACGTACATTAATGCGAAAGAAAACCAATTTAAGGGAATTACTTTTTGTGTTAAATTAAAGTATTTCTTCTCATATTTTGTTGTACAAAAAACTGAATACAATATCGTGGTAAATCGACCATGGTAACTGAAGTGTGTTTTTCCTTCACAAATATTGTAGTAAACCAAATGCGCCATTATGGTAACTCGATTATGGTAAATGATAATATGATTTGTCGTAAATGGGTAAGTGCCCGGTGTAGAATTAAGGGTATAATCAATACCTAGCCGAAAAAGAGAATAAAAAAAAGAAAGATAGCCCGTACTCCCAAAATTTCAAAAAGAGAGAGATTTGACTAAGGAGCTCAAAAACAAAAATATTTTCTTCACACACATGCACATCTCGATCAAGATATATGACTTGAATCTCCTTGTGGTTCGGTTTTTGACATAGCAAAATATGTAATACGAGTATGCCCAACTTTATCCTCTACCTAAAAACCCCACATAAACCTTCATAGTTTGTAGGGAAAAGTGAGGCAACTTCCAAAAAGAGTCTTTGGTAAGGACCAAATACACAATGAGCGATCGAGTGTATTATTTGAGGAACTATCTTTTTAAATTACAAAATATTTTAAAACCTCCGGATTGATAGTAAAACAAAGAATGAAGGGCAAGCAGGTCTACGGAATGAGTCGGTCTTGCAACCACCAAGAGACTCGGAGATTGCTACAACGCCCCACAGGTAACAAGGTAAACATGATGAGTAGCATGCCAATTTATTTAAATCAAGGAAGAATTCTAAGTTATAAACATAGCAAACTTTGAAAGATGATCGGCATTGCAGGAACTCCTGATCAACAACCTAAAGTTGTACTACTTGCTTGGGACGAGCAAGGGGTAAGCTTGGGGGGTTTTGTTGGCGGTGCTTACCGACAACTTTTATGAGCCAACCAAGGACGAAACAAGGCATACTTGCATACATATATTATCACCTTGACATATTTCCACTTGTATTGGAGAATCATTGTTTTTTAGATGACGAACATAAAAACAGTGGAAAAGGCAAGAAGAATGCGCTTTCCGACAAAGCGCAAAAGAAAGGAATAAGGAATAAGCCCACCTAAAGACCCAACTTGGGCTCAAAACCCACATGGCAGGCATCCAGGCCCAACTAAGAGCCCACACGCGAAGGGCGGTGGCGAGAGGCGGTGCCCGGGGTGCGGACGCACCCCCGGTGGGGCCTCCCGGGCCCACTCTCCTCAGGCGGTTGCATGCCGCCATGCTCATGTCGGTTTAGGAGGTTTCCATGTTTAGATCACCAGAACCGACCATGTTGTAGTATAAAAGTAGGGGTAGAGCTCTATTATCAATAATCAATCACACATGAACACATTTGTCTTTCATTCCACTTTGTATTTGGAGCTCTCTACATTAGTTTAGATCCTCTAGTAGTTGGAGCAAGTGCTACTTGCAAGAGGAGAGGAGGAGTTGTAAAGATCTACTTGGTATGGATACTAAGTTCCTCTTTTCATACTTGTTCTTAATCTCTTATGATCAACATTGTTATGTTTTTGAATTAGAGCCTTGTTCTTGTTCTTTGTTCATCGTTCTAGAACTAGTTCATAGCTTTAGATCCGTGCTCATCATGAACATGAACACTATTCTTCATTCAACATGTTTAGATCCTGATAACTTAATGCTATGTGTTGGGTGGTGTTTTGTCGTGCCTTCGGGCGCGCTTGTGCCCTTTTCCTGTCAATCCGTAGGGTTGGGGACCTAAGGGGGTACAAGTGTTCTTCATGTGCACGAGAGTGGTTCTCAGGTATATGGAGTTGGGTGAATGCCTGGCTTAGTCCACGGTTGAGGGGTAGGCGGCAGGTGGTGACAGCCCTGTTCGTCCCTTGTAATCCCCCACGTTCGGCTTTGGGGTAGGAGTCTAAATTGCCCGATGTATCCTGCTGGCAGACCAGTGTTCCCGGGTCTCCTAATCCATCCAGTACTTAGCACTAACGTTAACTTGATCATAACATGTACACTTGATTCATTGACATAACTATGTTAAGATCCATGCTCCGTAGGACATTCTTTATTCCTTTATTCTTTCTTCTATCCCCGTAGAAGCTCCATGTATCTTAGGAAATGTGTGTGTGTTGATCCCACTATCCAAATTACCGTTTATCCTCCTGCTATGGTTAATTAGTCAACTATGCATTTATTATGTTCTTGTCATGGTTATATCTCGAATCCTTTCGCACCTAGCCTTCCCACTGGTAAAATATAAATAACGATACCTAGAATACTCTCGGTGAAATGCTACAACGGTAACCCCGTGCGCTTGCGGACCCTGTCTGTAAACGAATTGGTTTACCAGGCCAACCTCTCAGGCTGTCACTAAAATCACATGTCTTGGTATATGAAGTGCCATCGCACTTCGGCGCCGATACCAGATATGTAGTTAAGTGACTGCATCTGAGGCTGACACTGATACCCCTTGGTAGCATCGCTAGGAACCACCATACTCAGAGTATGTCGTTAAGGAATGTTAGCAGACATTCCTGGTGCCGTACCCGGGATGATGGCCTACCCTAGTGATGATGCTAAGAGATGTCAGTAAGTATTTCTGGTGTGATCGCCGAGGATGGATCTCAAACCCATCCTCCGGTGGTTGCGCTAAGAAATGCCAACACTACAATTATCTCTTTATGGATAAGGGTCTGGAAGTCTCTAGAAGGGAGGATTCCTCTATTGTCTTTACGGGTCATTGAAAGGGCAAAATTTATCTAGTTGATTTCAACAAAGGTAAAGCTACAATTGAGACTTGTTAGTGGCAAAATCTAGCATGGGTTGGCTTTGGCATCGCTGTCTAGCCCATGTTAGGATGAGGAACTTGGCCAAACTTCTAAAAGATGAACACATCCTTGGACTAATGAATGTTCACTTTGAGAAAGATGGGATATGCAGCGCATGCCAAGCCAAAAAGCATGTAGGCGTACCTCAGCCACCAAAGAGCATTGTCTCCACCAAGCAACCATTAAAGCTAATTCACATGGAACTCTTTGGACCGGTGGTCTACTTGAGCATCGGTGGTAACAAACATGGTATTATTATTGTTGATGACTATACTCGTTTCACCTGGGTGTTCTTTGTGTCTGACAAGAGTCAAGTCCAAGAGAAGGTGAAGATCTTTGTTAGGAGAGCACAAAAGGAGTTTGGTTTCCCAATCAAGAAGGTGCAAAGTGACAACGGAATTGAATTACAAAACACCTACGTGGAGGTGTTTCTTGATGATGAAGGCATCAAGCATGAGTATTTATTTCCATAAACTCCTCAACAAAATGGTGTAGTAGAGAGGAAGAACCAGACACTCATTGACATGGCAAGAACAATGCTAGATGAGTACAAGACTTCAGATCTCTCTTGGGCCGAAGCCGTCAACACCGCTTGCCATGCCATCAACCATCTCAACCTACACAAGATTTTGAAGAAAACTTCATATGAGCCGATGACCAGTAACAAACCAAAGGCATCTTACTTTAGAGTTTTTGGGTGTAAATGTTTCATACTTAACAAGAAACCCAAAACGTTTAAATTTGCACCTAAAGTAGATGAAGGTTTTCTTCTTGGTTATGGATCAAACGAGCATGCCTACCGTGTTTTCAATAGAACCTCTAGGTGAATTGAATAGCAGTAGACGTGACGTTTGGTTAATCTAATGGCTCTCAAGTAGAGCAAATTGATTAAAGTGTTGTAGGCATTGAGGAACCACCATATGATGCAATCAAGCAAATGACTATTGGTGACATAAGACCACAAGAGAGCAAAGCTGCAATGGTGAAACCTTCTACAGCTGAAGCTGCTGCTCAAGACACAATAGAAGAAAGAGCAACAGTGTCGCCCTCTCCAACAGCAGTGTCGGACAACGACACTGCTGGAGCTAAGAGCAGCACTACCGCTCCTCCCCAAGAGGTAGTAGCAAGCAACAACCCACTTCGAGGTCAAAACCTACAACCTATCATTGAGCAAGATGATGATGAAGACCAAGCAGACCAACAAGAGGTCATTGAGCACCCGAGACTAAGGCAAACCATTCAATGGGATCATCCTGTTGATAACATCCTTGGGAGTCTTCGAAAGGGAGTAACAACTCGTTCACATTTAGCAAATTTATGCCAATATTATTTGTTTGTTTCCTCTTTGGAGCCTCTCAAGGTAGAACAAGCACTTGAAGATCAAGATTGGGTGATGGCTATGCAATAAGAGCTCAACAACTTGAGAGAAACCAAGTATGGTCCTTGATGGAAACACCCAAGAGCAATGTCATTGGCACCAAGTGGGTCTTCCGAAACAAGCAAGATGAGCATTGAGTGGTGAAAAGGAACAAGGAAAGATTGGTGGCTTAAGGCTTCACTCAAGTAGAGGGTTTGGACTTTGAAGAAACATATCCACCGGTGGCAAGGCTTGAGGCAATTCGAATGCTTCTAGCCTATGCTCCCATCATCACTTCAAGTTGTACCAAATGGACGTGAAGAGTGCATTCCTCCATGGTCCCATACAAGAACTTGTCTATGTTGAGCAACCACCGAGTTTTGAAGATCCCAAGCTTCCCAACCATGTCTTTATGCTCCATAAGGCGCTATATGGGCTTAAGAAAGCACCAAGAGCATGGTATGAATGCACGCCTTAAGGAATTCTTGCTCAAGCAAGGCTTTGAAATATGCAAAGCCGATCCTATCCTTTTCACTCACAAAGTTAATGGAGATATTTGTGTGTGCCAAATATATGTCGATGACATGATATTTGGTAGTACTAATCATTCTTACTATGAGGCATTTAGTAGGATCATGACATTGGAGATGTCCATGATCGGTGAGCTGAAGTTCTTCCTCGGATTTCAAATCAAGCAAATGAAGGAAGGGGCTTTCATATGTCAAACAAAGTACACCCATGACATGTTGAAGAAGTTTGACATGTGAAGGACCGAAGGTGATACACAAAGGCAACCAGAGGGGGGGGGGATGAATGGGAGCCTTAAATTTCTTTTCAGAAACTTGTAGCCACTGGCCCAAGAATCAACCCCAAGAGCAAACCGAGAGCTTGATAGTGTCCACGACCCTAGAGATAGGGTGGATGCTTCCAAGAAGCACAGTGGGACACTAGCAACTCTAGAAACCCAACGCAAAAACCCAAAACCAAATCCGAAGTTGGACGAACGAACTGCAGACGAAAACGTGCTGAACTGCACTGACCGGACTCTGGTGAGCATCCGATCAGTAGGGATCGGACGCGTCCGGTCAAATCAAAGCCGTTTCGGAAGCTCTATGTGTTGGATTGGACTCACAGGGGTGGAGCGTCCGGTCACAACACTCCCAGAGTCCAATCAACGTAAAATCGAGTGAACAGTAACTGCTACGCGTCCGGTCAGACTAAAACGGCGAGTCTGGTCAAGTTTGCGCAGAGAGTACTTGCTCGGCCTTCAATGATCGGACTCACCAGGGAGCGTCCGATCGTTGAACAGGCAGAGTCCGGTCACCATGAATTTCCTCTATTCATTCACCGATTCGACTCGATCTCACCCAAAATGAAACCTCTAGGTCTCAAACTTGGTGAGAGGAGTCTCAAGGAGGATAGTGACCTACTCCTCGGAGATCATGGCTCGAACCTATCTCCAAATCAATGAATCGAAGAAGTTCGGGGGAAAGAGGAGAAGAACATGAGCCAAAGCAAAAATCGATCGATCTACTAGCTCGTGAGGTTAGAGATGAATTCCTTCGGTTGAAAGAAGTGCCTCACGATCTAGAACAAGCTAGTTCAAGCAGAATCGAAAACCAACACTCGGTGATAAAGAATGAAGCAAATCATCGATAGGGCCAAAAGGAAACCGCGAAGAACTGAGCACAAAGATATGAATTGATCTTAGAAATTCCAGCCAAAACTCGTCCCCACGAGGAGACAACGAGATTACGGTCTCGTTTCCTCAAAATCCAAATACACAGAGGTATGATTAGCCGTCTCTATGGATCTCAGTAGCTACAGCAGGGAATGGGAACCAGGAAGCCCTAGGATGAAATAGCAAATGACTGAGATAGATGGGGAGGTGGGTGTTTCCCCTACTTATCCTAAACATTATTCCCACTCTACCCCTAATGATACAAAGAGCGAACCAACTAAACCCTAAGGCTATTCTGGACCAGCTCAGGGTAGATTTTGATCCAACGGCCACGCCCACTCATCAGGTAGCTTCACTCCTACGTGACCTCACCGGATGCCGCCACATGCCGCCACTCATCCACCGTCCATTTTCCTGGACCTCCCCCGGTTTTGAGGCTGAAACCGGGAAACCTGTCCACCGACTGAGTTTTGTGGCCCAAACTCAGAAACCCGCCATCGCCCAGGTTTTGAGGCCCAAACCTAGAAACCGTCCTCAGCCCAAGTTTTGAGGCCCAAACTCGAAAACCGGCCAGCACCCAGGTTTTGAGGCCCAAACCTGGAAACCATCCCACTGGTGGTTTTTCTGGGCTCTACCACCAAACCAAAGCCGTAGAGGGATGCACCGCCTGTGCACCCCGTCCACTCGCAAGTCTTCACTTATTGCTGTCTCAAGCTGTCAGCCACCACAGCTGATCCTCAAGCCACCGGTCTATCAGTCCAAGCCTCACGTCCTCCCTTCACCGTTCCGGGTCCATCGGCACGGCACGCCTCTACTTGACCTTTACCTTGCCTTCGATCACCGTCTCCGAGCTCGACACCTGCACAACACAAGCCAAAGAACATGCGCATCAAACCAGTTGACAATCACTCATCATCACAAGACCCAGAATACACCCATGTATCTGCAATCTCCCCCTTGACGAGTGCATTGTCAACTACCATCACAAATCATATGAAGTAGAAAGAAAAGAAAAGAGAAGAACGAACTCATCCAAAAGACCAGAAGCAAAGCAAAGCCAAGAGAAGGTCAAGTGGAATGAGCAAGACAACTTGGTCCCCAAAGACATGGGCAACGGCTCAATGCAACCTAGCAAAGCAAAGCTAGCCCTCAAGAAGAGGCAGAACGGGCTCAACACCGCTAGCGAGAAAGTCGGAGCAAAGAAGCCAAAAACTGAGTCAGACAGCTAATCCCTCAAGAAAGAGGCAAAGGCTCAACACAACTAGCTGCAAACCGCTCCAAACCAATTGGAAACTCTCAAGATGAAAACCCGTAGCAAAACGAGCAAGCTCCCCCTGGACACCAACTCCTCCTTAGATAATGCACATAACCAACTTATCATGATTTGTCCAAATTTCTCCCCCTTAGTTGATAATGCACAAAGCAAGAATAGACAAGGGAGCCTGAAGGAAAGCAAGACGAATGTAAGAACTCCAAAGATATACTATCCAGAGTGATAAGATGCTCAATTTGCACAATTGAAAGGAAAAGAGCCCTAATGCTAGCATAAGCTCATCATGATCATATAGCTCAATGAAAAAGGCAATGCAGTTTAAGATTTGAAGTTTAAGCACAAGTTCAAGCTCACCATAAAAATAGCATCTAGTATGAAAAAAGACATGTCATCAACTTGAGCTAACCAAGCCACACAGGTGAACTACCTCAAAGCTAGTGTCAAAACAGCAAAACATATACAACTCATTTCTTTAGAAATTAAGCAAGTTACACAAGAGTTGTACATGTCAAGTGACTGCGAGGGGTTGAAAACACCACAGTGCCTTACTTTTCAACCAAGCGAAGCCTAAGTCTAAAGACTATCAGGAGCTTAAGGCAATGGTTTCGGTCATACACTACACTGCTCAAGTTCATCTCAAAAGAGAAGCAGTCTCGAAATAGTGAGGTGTTGTGGTGCAATCCCACCTCGATCTTTTATCTTTTAGCTTGGATTTCAGATTTTAGCATTTAAGCATTTCAGAGTATATACAATGGAAGTGATTTAAACCCCAAGCCAGAGACATAGCAACCTAGTATAGCAAAGTAAGCTCAGAAAGGACAAGATTTACTCATACTAGTTGCCAAAGTAAATGGTGAACTGTTTTTTTGGTTTTGACAGTTATTACACAAGTTCATCATTGCAAAATCATACTTAGCTCATCAAGTTAAGTTACATGATCATAAAGAGCTTAAACTGCATAAACTAAGTAGCATACAAGCATGTGAAAACAGAGCATAGTATCACACTAGATAGGATATGACTGAAGCTCAAAATGCAAGTATGATACACATGCAAATGCAGAAAAGTTATAAAAAAGCATAGACTGTACATCATATGATACAACAAAGTGATCCCACATCTAAAATGGGAAACACACACCAAGCTCGCCTCTCAACCTAGCAAAGGTTGATTGGTCCAAAGGCTTGGTAAAAATATCGACCAACTGATGATGAGTATCAACATGTCTAAGGTCGATATCACCCTTCTCATAATGGTCTCGCAGAAAATGAAAGCGCACTTCTATGCGTTTGGTCTTGGAATGAAGCACGGGGTTCTTAGCAACGCCAATCGCACTTGTACTATCACAAAGCAAGGGTACTCAAGAAAAGCTCAGACCAAAATCATGCAAAGTGGCCATCATCGACAACAACTGGGAACAACAACTAGCCGCAGCAACATACTCAGCCTCTGTGGTTGACTTGGCAACACTAGACTGCTTGCGAGAAGACTAAGAAACAAGAGAACAACCCAAAAACTGACAAGTCCCAGAAGTGGACTTGCGATCAAGTCGGCCACCAGCAAAATCAGCATCAGAGTAACCGCAAAGAGAGAGAATAGAAGAAGAAGAATACCAAAGCCCAAACTCAGGTGTGAAACGAAGGTACCTCATAATGCGCTTAACCGCCTAACAGTGAGAGGTGCATGGCAATGACTGAAATCATGCGCAAAGACACACCGCGAACTGAATGTCCGGGCGTCCGTCAGGTACAGCAGCGATCCGATCATACTCCGGTACTCCTTCTGGTCCACGACTTCTCCCTCCTCGTCCACATTCAGGGCTGTCATGGTCGACATGGGTGTTGGAAGAGGCTTGGCCTCACCCATATCAAACTTCTTCACTATGTCCTTTGTATACTTACCATGGTGCACAAACGTCCCTTCTCGGGATTTCTTGATTTGCAACCCGAGAAAGAATGTCAACTCGCCCATCATGCTCATCTCAAATTCCATGCTCATAGTATCTGCAAACTTGGCAACCAAAGCATGAGAAGAACCACCGAAAATGATATCATCCACGTAAATCTGAACCAAGAGAGTGTCATTGCCTTGCTTGAGGAGAAAAAGAGTTTTATCCACAGATCCCATTTTAAAACCCTTAGCAAGCAAAAAGGTTTTCAACCTATCATACCAAACTCTAGGAGCTTGTTTCAAACCATACAAAGCTTTGTTAAGTTTAAAAACATGGTTCGGAAACTTGGGATTTTCAAAACGGGGGGGGGGGGGGGGTTGTTTCACATACACCTCTTCTTCTATGTAGCCGTTTAGGAAGGCACTCTTGACATCCATTTGAAAAAGTTTAATCCCTTTGAATGCAGCAAATGCCAAGAGGATCCTAATTGCCTCCAAACGGGCTACAGGAGCAAAAGTCTCCTCATAGTCTATCCCCTCCTGCTAACTATACCCCTGCGCTACAGGTCTGGCCTTATTTCTTACAATATGGCCATCCTCTCCTTGTTTGTTTTTGAGGACCCATTTTGTCCCAATAGGATTACACTCAGGAGGAGGTGGAACTAGAACCCAAACCCGATTTCTCTCAAAATTTTCTAGCTCCTCATGCATGGCATTGACCCAATCCGGATCAGATAAAGCGTGTCCAACATCTCGGGGTTCAAAATCAGCAACAAATGCAGAATGAGCAAAGTGAGAGATTTGTTGTGACCTTGACCGAGTGACACGTTCGTAGATGTTGCCGATCATCTGTTGAGGAGGGTGTTGGCGCTGAATGTGTCGTGGCGCCTCCCTAGCTGATGTGACCTCCCCCTCAACAGTAGCTGGTGCCTCCTTAGGTAAGCCTGGGCAAAATACCCGCTACCCATTACCCGTACCCGAATTACCCGAACCCGGACCCGAATTACCCGAACTCGAGGTACCCGATCCCAACTTCGGATACTGATTTTGATTACCCGAAATTAGTTTGGGTAATTCGGGTAATATCCCCCGGTACCCGAACTACCCGAATTACCCGAAGTTGTATTTTTGTCTTTGTATTTATCATGTTTTGTTAGTTAAATCAATGAATTTATCATTTAATTAGTATACTATTCTTTCGGTTTGAACAAGTGACTGTAATATGTTATTCTTTGTAAATTAGTGTTAGAATTCTATACAAGATGTTGCTGAAATTATGTATGAATTTCTACTAAAATTTTGTATAATTTGCTCTTTTTATGAATTCGGGTAAATCGGGTAATACCCGAACCCGAACCCAAATTATCGGGTACCCGAAGTTGCGGGTAGTGTTTTTTCAGGACTAAATTCGGGTAGCAATTTTCATTACCCGAACTTTGAATTACCCGAATTACCCGACCCGAAAAAAACGGGTAACCCGAACGCCCAGGCTTATCCTTAGGTATCACTGGCAAACCCCGAGGTGGTGGATCGACCGACCCCCATGTAGTGGAAGAAGACGGGCCGGGGCCACGAATAGTTGTGGTCGAAGTCGATCCCAAAGGAACAACAGGTGGAGGAAGATCTGGATCATGTATCTGTTCAGCTCCATCTACACGCTCAAATCTAGAAGGACAATGCATGGTCTCATCGAAGTTGACATCGGATGTCTCCATGACTCGGTTAGTGTCAAGGTTAAGTACACGATATGCACGAGTACAACTACCATAACCCAAAAAGACACCGTCAGAAGAGCGAGACTCAAACTTGTGCAAGTTGCCTTTCTTGAGTATAAAACAATGGCAACCAAAAACTCTAAAATAACTTACTTTGGGCTGCCTCCCAAAATGCAACTCATAAGAGGTCTTCTTCAAAAAGGCACGAAGAAAAATGCGATTGGAAATATAACATGCAGTGTTTATAGCCTCGGCCCAATACCGCCTAGGAGTCCTATGCTCATCGATCATCGTCCTAGCCATCTCAACAAGATTCTGATTTTTCCTCTCTACAATACCATTTTGTGGCGTTGTGTAGGGGGAAGAAAACTGATGCTCTAAACCCAAAGAGTTACAAAACTTTTCAAAGTCCGAGTTCTTAAACTTGGTACCATTATCGCTACGAATAGCTCTCATCGAGTTCTTAGGGAACTCGTTCTGAAGACGCAAAATCAAATTGCAAGTGAAAGAGAAAGTCTCAGTTTTCTCAGCTAGAAAGAAAACCCATGAATATCTCGAGAAGTCGTCAACAACAACAAGCACATACCACTTCCCACCAACCGAGCTCACCCGAGCCGGACCTACAAGGTCCATATGCAAAAGCACTCTAGGGCGCTTGGTCATAACTTGATTCACAGGATGGTGGGGAGCGGCAATCATTTTCCCATGTCTACATGAATGGCAAACAAGATCCTTCTCCATGTGTAACTCAGGCAATCCTCGAATTAAGCCAAGTGAACTAAGCCTTGCAAGCAAGTCGAAGCTCAAATGACCCAGTCTCCTATGCTATTTCCAAAGATCAGAAGAGGATCCGGCCAAAAGACAACGAGAAATGCCAAAAGACTCTGACAAATTCACACGAAAGACTTCCCAAAGGGCGAAATCAAACATACAATATTGCCCTGAGGATCTAAAATACGACTGAAATTTGGATTAAAACGAATCTCATAGTCATCCTGATCAAAAAGTTGAGAAACAGAGAGAAGGTTAAAATGCAAGTTTGAAACAAGAGCAACATCACGCAACACAAAATGCTCATTGACTCGCACAGAACCACGGGATAGCACTTTACCTTTGCTATTGTCACCGAAGGTGATAAACTCCTTTCTGGTGACTGGACTAAGACGGGAGAACCACTTGGAGTTTCCGGTCATATGCCTTGAGCATTCGGAATCCACCAACCAAACATTCTCCAATCGACTTACCTACATCAATAAAAAGACATAGGGTGAGCATACGGTCCAACACTGGGGTGAGTAAAATGGGAAGTGTACCAGTGTTGTCCCGGCTGCTCAAAAGAACGGTTAGTAGAAAAACCATTCCTAGCATACCTACGGGGAAAGCGATCATCACGCACATGAAAACATGGTCCGCTAGGAGGAGAGCGCTCACCGTGATAGCCAAAACATGGTGGGGGGTAACGCTCAACAACAAAGCCACCGCCACGGGGTCCATAGTCTACAAAACTAGGATCCCGACGGGTGGCCTAGGACCTTGAGACATTGGACCTCTAGGCCTAGCAACCCTCCTTTGAACATTCGACACATGTAAATCATGGAAAGGATGGTACATATCCGTGTTGTTCATCTCCTTTGCACGATGCTCCTCTCTCTTGTGCCAAAAGCAAAACTCCCTCAAGTGTCCATCTCTCCCACAATGCTCACAATGGTACCTCACCGCTCTCATAGGGGGTTGTTGGTACTCACGGTATTGGGTGTGGATCACTTGGTTCTTTTGTGGCATGAGCTCCTCTTGGATTGGTGGCATGGTGTCTAGCTTGTTCCTAAGGTGATTGGGTTTTGGATCCCATGTTTGTTTCTTGGGTGGAGCTCTTGGAGGTTCCACAAACAATCCGTCTTTGGTGTTAGGCTTGAGAGGCCCCTTGGGTGGAATCTTGGTTAGTTTGGGAGTAGTGGTGGAGTTGGGCTTCTCACTCGGCTTAAGACCACTAGACTCACCAATCTTCTCGAAAGAGGTAGCACTCTCCATACCCTGAGCAAAACCAACACTAGGACCTCCAGCAGCACGCCTGAATTGGGCAATCATCATGCCAAGCTGGGGCTCACAACTAGAAACCCACGACAAGATGGTTCGAAGGTATGTGTTTTCTTCCTCGGTTTGCATCTTATCATGCTTCACATTTGCCATCTCCATCTCCAAACCCTCACACAAAGCACACCTAGACACACTAGTGCTACCTGAGCTGGCCTTCTCAAGAGACACAATCTTGGCATCCTTCACTGCCAACTCAGATCGCAAGCCTGCACAAGACTTGCATGCTGAAAGGATCAAGTTGCCCAAGAGGGGGGTGAATTGGGCTTTTCTAAAACTTTTAACGATAATTAAATCCTAACAAGCCCAATTAACCCCCTAGTGCCTAGAAGTGTGTTATTCTAGAATCAACCAAGCAAAAGATCAAAACTAAGACATTTCTACTCTATCATGGCAATTCAAATAAAGATGAACAACAAGTAAAGTGCGGAATTGAATTGCTCAAATGTAAATGCGAAGGTAAAGAGAGTAGAGATGACACGACAATCTTTTTTCTGAGGTATCGAGGTGTCGGCACACCCCCTAGTCCTCGTTGGAGCACCTGCGCAAGGGTATTGCTCCCCCTTGATCCACGCAAGGATCAAGTGCTCACTACGAGCTGATTCTTCGCCACTCCGGCCCAGTGAATCGCTCGCTACCGGTCACAACATGGCTTGGGTCATCCACAAAGCCTCCGGATGATCACCAAGCTCTCCGATCGCCACCAAGCCGTCTAGGTGATGCCGATCACCAAGAGTAACAAGCAAGAACTCTCACTTGACCAACGCAAGGCTAATGAGATGGGTGGATGCACACTTGCTACTCTCAATTCACTAATGAGGTGTTTGATCACTCAATTATCAAATCTCTCAACCTCACTAGGCCTCTTGCACTCACTTGCACTCACAATGTGTTTGGCAACCTTTCAAATGAGCAAGAGTAACAACATGAATGAGGGGGAGGCATATTTATACCCCCCAACTCAAAACATGCACGAAGGGGTAAGTCCAGCCAGTTTATACACTGACCGGACACACTGTCGGGGTGACCGGACGCGTCCGGTCAGTGCCCAATGGCTAACTGACGTTAGCACTGACACTCGTACGAAGTGCTGATCGGACGCTCTCATGCGTCCGGTCACCACTGACCGGACGCGTCCGGTCAACGAAATTCTTCTCTGGAACCTCTCTGGACGCGACCGGACTCACCACCCTGGTGCGTCCGGTCGATTGCTGAGGAGCGTCCGGTCACAGCCAGGTCCACCCCTCAGCCAACACTACTGACCGGACGCTTGCCTCGGCATCCGGTCACTAGGGTTTGAGCGTCCGGTCGCATTTTGAAGTCCAAAACGACTTCGGTTTGCGAGGCTCCCTTCACGAACTTTCTTCCTTATGATCTTAGGGACCTTTCTAAGCTACCTAGGGCTTTGGTTAACAATTGTGCACCACACCTAACTCAAAAGTCTCACCTAGGTCAAGCTACCCATTCAAACCCTTCTTAATAGTACGGTCAAAGATAAAACAAAGACCTATGCTACTCTATGTGTCCTTCAACACCAAATGACACTTAGGACTAGCCTATCACCGTCTTCGTCGTCCATCCTTTGAAAACCGAACGAATTCCATCAATAAGGGGGCATGAATACCATAGTGCCCTCACGATCATCATTACCATGACCTAACTCAACTGTTTCTGCAAAACACACGTTAGTCATAGTAATTTACCGTTGTCATTCAATCATCGAAACCCACTAGGGGCCTAGATGCTCACAATCTCCCCCTTTTTGGTGATTGATGACAACCTCAAGTATGTTTAAAAGAGAGGTGAGGTTTTCAATAGCTTGGTTCATATAAGCATGTGACAATAAGATCAAAAGAGGTTAGGCATGCTTATACAAACCAAGTCCACATAAGTACTCAACATAATAAGAGTTAACACAAGTACTTATGAACAAGCTCATTTATTGGAGTATAAGTGCGGAAGCAAAGTAAATGAGCATAATCAAGTGACATGTAGAAAATAACGAGTTAAGCATATCATGTCACAATTGAGCATAAACAAGTGACATGGAATATATAACAAGTGAAGCATATCATGTCACATCCAGAAGTCATACACATATCGTACACGTGCCAAAAGATAAACATGTATGCATATGAGTGCAAGATCATACAAAAGAACCAAAACCCTCTCACAGGCTCCCCCTAAGTCTAACATACGCTCTCTCCCCCTTTGGCATCAAGGACCAAAACCTAAGGGTCGGAAGGCAGGACGGGAGCAGACGAGTCGGGCGATGAGGTGCGCGAAAGAGTCTCGAACTGAGCAAGATAGGCCTCCTCGTCGGACGATGAACTGTGAGCTGGCTGACCCTCGGACACTGGACGTGGAGGTGAAGCAGTCTGGGTCTGCTCAGCTGACTCGGGAGCGTCCTCTGGCACTGGAAGCTCTGGCTGTGGAAGCTCTGACTCTGGAGGAGGGTCCACGGGCTCGGTCGCTGCCACTGACACGGTCAAGAGAGTCTCAGGTGCTGAACTAACAGGCAGAGTCTGACTCTCAGAGACCGGAGGCTCGGACGACGCTACTGAGGAGGGGAGTGTCTCTATGGTACCAGTAGCTGGAGCAGGAGCTGGAGCAGAAGTCACCGACAACTGAAACACTGGCGGGGTAGGCAGGCCAGTGAGCTCACTGAAGGAAGCCTCCAAACTCCTCGGGGTCACTAGAACCGACTCCGTCTGAGTGGGAGTGAAGCTTGAGTGAATCGGCGTGAACCCTGGCTGCTGCCCTGGCAGAGGTGAGGAGAACCACTGCGGGTACTGAGGAAAGGGCGAGACCGTCGACGAAGGAACTAACGTGAAGTAAGAGGTCGACGGTCCAGGCTGCTGCAGCTGGAACTGAGGTGGCTGTGGTAACTGGGGAAGAGCCGCCATCCTCTCCATGAAAGCAAGTGTCTGCGTCTGGAGCTGAATCATCTGCCTCTGGAGAGCATCCTGGCGCTCCTGTGCCTGAGCTGCTGCCACTGCCTGTGCCTCTGCAAGTCTGGCCTGCTCCTGTGCCTGTCGTCACTGCTCCTCAGCCTGACGCTGAACCTCCTCAGACAGTCTGGACTGCTGCTGCTCCATCCTAGAGAGAATAGCTAAGAGTGCTGGATCGGAGCCGGCCATACGCGAGGAGGAGGCCTCGGAGTCATGAGCTCCCTGTGGACGCATCCTTGGAAGAGGAGCGTAGTCGTCGTCGGTGCTGACAGACGGAAACTCATCGTCGGGGTTCTCTCCATCTGCCTCAAGCGCTGCAAGCTCAGCCTCAGCTAACTGACTAACAGCCTCGTCCTGCTGTGCCTCTGTCTCTGTGACGACTGGTCGCTGACGCTGACCCCTGGGACGAGTGTCTGGGCGATCCCCGACAATCTGGCGAGTGTCGTACACGAGGAACTCCGTCGAGGACTAAAGGAGCTCAGGAAGCAGCGCCGGAATGATCCTCCTCAAAAGGTAGCAGATCAGGTGAGCATAGGGAAGCTGCCAGTGACCCTTGAATCCCTCTGCCAGTGTATCCTCCATCTCAGAAATAATCACATCCCAAATATCAAACTCCAGCTGAGAAACCAGGTGGTGAACTAGCCAGATCTAAATACGTGTCAGCCCCTCTCTGTAGCCTGTCCGGGGTAGAAGAGTGCGCCTCATGACCTCGTTCACGAGACGGGCCATCGGCGTCAAGTCACGAGGACGCCGGCTAGACCCCTCGCCGAATGGCTCCCGAAAGCAGGCACGAACCAAGTCTGCTGGTGGAATCTCTCCTGCGTGTGGTCGCCTAGGTGGCTCTGTCTCTCCATAGCAAACTGTGTGCACCTTGGTCGCATACGCTGTCAGACCGAGGTACTCACTGGCATGGGCATTGTAGAGCCTGTAGGACCTCCCCCTGAAAGCAAAGTGGAGGAATCGGTGATCCGGGGAGATCCACAGGGACGCGTAGAACTTTTGAACCCTATCCTCAACATACTGACCACTGCGTCCCAGAAGATCCGCTAACCCAGGCAGATAGGATAGCATAGGGCGAATAGCCTCTCGAACAACTGCAACAATAGTCTCCAGCGGACAGACTCTGTGGGGACGGATATGAACGCCGCTGTTGACATATGCTATGTAGAAATCCTCCTGAATAACAGTGTAGAAACCCTCGGCGACCTAAGGGTGCCTGGCAGCTGGGAACCACTCCTCGTACGGGATCATACGCAGTGCCTGTACCTGACGTGCTGTCGCAGCCCGCAGGTCCAAGTGCTCCACAGGTGGGGGTCCCTGTGGCCTCGGAGGGGGTCGACCACCCCGCCTCTGCCCCTCAGGTCGAGGAGATACCTGAGTGCGAGAGCGGGTGGACCTGCGGAGTGGCTGCTGAGCTGGCTGCTGCTCTGTCTGACCCTCTGCCTGGGTCTCTGTAGCTGAACTGGGGTCTGGAGCTGACCCACTGGCTGTAGCTGCGGCGAGAGCTGAAGCTGCCTCTGACGGGAACTGAAAGTCGCGAGGGAGGACGTCAGCCAGGTCGTCGAGAGAGTACTCGTGACCGCGAACCTGGACAACGCCTCTCTCGGTCTGAAACAGGGCCTAAACCTGCTGCTCTGTGAGGAGGTCACGAACCCTCTAACCGCTCTGCTGACCACTGCTCTGACTCTCCTGAGCTGAAGCCGGGTCTCGAATACGAAGACCGCCTGCCTGACCGCCCTGCTCTGCCCTCTCGGCTGCTCAAGCTGCTGCAAGTGCCATCTCTGAATCCCGATCAAGGCGCTTGCGCTTCTTGGAGAAGAGCTTCTGAGGCCGCTTCCCCTTGTCACCAGAAGGTGGACGAGGGGGAGGAGGATCTGCCCCAGGACCTCCGCCGACGTTCTTGCAGCATGCCATCGCTACAAGAACAGAACTACTGCCACTGAGAGCAACTGAGAAACTCTGCCACTAAGAACCACTGCCACTAACGAGACCCACTTCCACTGAGAACCACTGCCAATCAACCAGAGGACTGAACTGAACCTCAGAGGCTTGGCCTCGTTCCGTATCCGCGAGCTTGGCCCCGGATTTAGCTGTCACTGCCACACGGCTCACTGACACGGTCCCGACTCGCCGCAATAGATAGATAGGGATATATAAAAGCATATAATCTAGAGAGAAGAAGTCCCTATTGGAAGCAAAGCACAGGAGACGAGAAGAGAGGCATGGCATGCTACCTGACGAGACGCGACGAACGAACCAAGCAAAGGTGAGACACTGACACGTTCGGGCACCACGACGACTCGCCGGAAGAATTTGCACGAGTATTAGGGCGAAAACACAGTTAGATGGGCATGAACGTTGGTTGAAGCATTTTGTCGAGCATGTTGCAGGCACCGGTGATGGAGCGAGGTGGGGAGCTCATGGGGTGGTGGATTCGGTGGGCTGAGGAGGTGCTTGCCGGAGAGAGAGCCGACGGGGACGAGGAGCACAACCGCCGGCGAGGGATGGCTCCGGCCGGGCGCGCCCGAGGAGGGGTGTGGGGCGGCGGCGCTGGCGCGTGGAGGGGTGGGAGGAGATGTTCGGCGGTGTGAGCGGGGAGCAACGGTGGCGAGGGCGCGGAGCAGCGGCGGCGCGGTCGCGCATGGAAGCGGCGGCCGACGATCTAGTGTTTTGGGTGGAGAAAACAGCGGCTGTTTGGCGGTGCGAGCGGGGAGGAAACGGCGGCGACCGAGGCGGGCAGCGAGGAGAAAGAAGACAAGGAAGTGGGCCCACGTGTCGGTTGAGGAACATATCGCGCGGTATAAGTGGCGACCGGACGCACTCAACAAAACGACCGGACGCACAAGGCTCAGAGTCCGGTCACAAACAGAGAGCATCCAAAACGTCTTTTGCGTGACCGGACGCGTCCTGTCGCACATGACCGGACGCACCGAGCGTCCGATCCCGACGCAGCAAACGATCGGATGCACGCACACACTCTTGACCGGACGCGCCGGAGGTACTGTTCACCTGCGCGCGAGATGAATTGACCGGACTCATGGGGAGCGTCCGGTCACAGCGTCCGGTCACAGGAAAAACCCTGTTTTGACTCGATTTTTCGCGCCGACTTCTCCAACCAAGCTCCAACTTAAATAAGACGCAAAAAACACCAGTTGGAACCTAGAGGAGTGACCTCTCTCAAACCCTCAATTTTTTTTCAAATATTTTGGCATAGGCTAATTTAGTTTTCTAGATAAAATAGGCAATAAAACCCGAGGAGACAACATGTGGCCACCAAAACTAGGGGTCTTAACCAATGGAAGCCTCAAATGCTCCCCCTAGTGGTGGACGAACACAACGGTTGCTCAAAGCTTTACCGAAAAGAAATGACAAAGCAACACACATGCATATGCAATGCAATACGGAATTTGAATCTAGGTTGCTTGTCAAGTTTGCTCATGGGTAAGCTTCTTCACACGCTTTTTAGGGCGGTTATGTTAACCACGTCTGACAAGCCTATGTGCATAGCATAATTTAAACATGGCATATTTTACAATGCAATGCAAAGACAACCCCCTTTCACCTTTTGACAAAGTTACTTAGATCAAGCACATTAAGCTCACTTCGCAATCTACAAAGGGTGTTCTCATCTAGGGGTTTTGTGAAGATATCCGCCAATTGATCTTCGGTTCTAACTCCCTCTAAGGATGTCTTTCTTGGAAACATGATCTCTAAGAAAGTGATGGCGAATATCTATGTGCTTTGTGCGAGAGTGTTGAACCGGGTTGTTAGCAAGCTTAACCGCGCTCTCATTGTCACACAACAAAGGTACTCTTTCTAGAACTACACCATAGTCTAAAAGGGTTTGTTTCATGTAAAGGATTGTGCACAACAAACACCCGCGGCTATGTATTCCGCTTCGGCGGTAGACAAGGCCACACTATTTTGCTTCTTTGAACTCCATGACACTAGTGATCTCCCAAGCAAATGGCACCCTTCGGATGTGCTTTTTCTATCTACTTTGCAGCCCGCGTAATCCGAATCGGAATACCCAACGAGTTGGAAGTTAGATCCTTTGGGATACCAAAGGCCAAAGCTTGGGGTGTGCTTTAGGTACCTAAGGATTCTCTTCACCGCTATGAGATGTGATTCCCTAGGATCGGCTTGAAAGCGAGCACACATGCATACACTAAACATGATGTCGGGCCTAGATGCGGTCAAATATAACAAACTACCAATCATAGAGCAGTAGAGAGTTTGATCAACCGGGTTACCTCCCACATCTAGGTCGAGATGTCCGTTTGTTGGCATTGGAGTCTTAATAGGCTTGCAATCATCCATGTTGAAGCGCTTGAGGAGATCTTTTGTGTACTTCTCTTGAGATATGAAAGTCCCCTCCTTCAATTGCTTGACTTGAAAGCCTAGGAAGAATGTGAGCTCACCAATCATAGACATTTCGAACTCCTTCGACATCAAGTCACCAAATTCCTTGCAATAGGCTTCATTTGTTGACCCGAAGATGATATCATCGATGTAGACTTGACAAATGAAGATCTCTCCATCAAGCTTCTTGGTGAATAGTGTGGTGTCAACCTTCCCAATGGTGAAGCCCTTCTCAATGAGGAAGTCCCGGAGGCGCTCGTACCACGCTCTAGGGGCTTGCTTGAGCCCATATAGCGCCTTGGACAACCTATAAACATGATTAGGATATCTAGGGTCTTCAAACCCGGGAGGTTGATCAACATAGACTAGTTCATTTATGAAGCCATTTAAAAATGCACTTTTCACATCTATTTGATATAACTTAATGTCATGATGTGATGCATATGCAAGGAGGATACGAATGGCTTCGAGTCTTGCAACCGGTGCAAAGGTCTCTCCAAAATCTAAGCCTTCAACTTGAGAGAACTCTTTTGCAACTAGCCTTGCCTTGTTTCTAACAACCTTTCCTTGATCATCTTGCTTGTTCCTAAACACCCATTTTGTTCCAATGACTCTTGCGCCTATTGGTCGCTCTTCAAGTGTCCAAA
Source organism: Coix lacryma-jobi var. lacryma-jobi (assembly GCA_009763385.1). Classification (NCBI taxonomy): domain Eukaryota; kingdom Viridiplantae; phylum Streptophyta; class Magnoliopsida; order Poales; family Poaceae; genus Coix; species Coix lacryma-jobi. The sequence continues at coordinate 97,154,668 of CM019829.1, forward strand.
CTTGGTTGCGGGTGAAGTTGTTTAATTCTTCATGCATGTCATTCACCCAATCCGGATCACCTAGAGCTTCATCTACAATGGTAGGCTCAACAAGAGAAACAAAGGAGTGATGTTCCATAAATAAAGCAAGTTTTTGAGATCGAGTCATTACACCCCTTGTCGGACTCCCTATGATGAGATCTTGAGGATGAGCTTGAAGTAGAGGAGTAGTCCTTCAATCAACCACTTGAGGGGCCGCTTGTGGAGCACCAACATCTTGAGCTTGTACCACCATTTGATCATGGGAGACATGAGTATCTTCATTTGGATCCCTCCCATATTTGTCATCATCATGTGGTACATTGAATGAGGATGGCTTGTCAATGACTTGCACATCATCATCATCATCTTTAGGCTTGATGGCTCCAACCGACATGTTCTTCATGGCTTCCCTCAATGGTTCATCACCTACATCATCAAGATTCTCATGCTCTCCTTGAGAGCCATTAGATTCATCGAATTCCACATCATATGTTTCTTCTACCATCCCGGTGGCATGGTTGAATACTCGATATGCTTTGGACTTCAATGAGTAACCAACAAGAAAACCAATATTACATCGGCGTTGAAACTTCCCTAGGTGTTGGCGCTTCTTGTAGATGTAGCATTTGCACCCAAACACTCTAAAGAAGGATACATCCGGCTTCTTGTTGTTGAGTAGCTCATAGGGTGTCTTGCCAAGTAGACGATGGGGGAACAATCGGTTTGATGCATAGCAAGCGGTGTTGATTGCTTCCGCCCAAAATCTCTCCGGTGTAGAGTACTCATCTAGCATTGTCCTTGCTAGGGTGATTAGAGTCTGGTTCTTCCTCTCAACTACCCCATTTTGTTGTGGTGTGTAGGTTGCAGAGACTTCATGCTTGATCCCAACTTCATCACAATATTCCAAAATATGGGTGTTTTCAAACTCCTTTCCGTTGTCACTTCTAATCTTCTTGATCTTCACATGAAATTCATTTTGAGCTCTCTTGGCAAACTTCTTGAATGAAGGGGTTGCTTCGGATTTATCATGAAGAAAGAATACCCAAGTGTATCTAGAGTAGTCATCAACAATCACTAGGCAATAGAGATTTCCACCCAAGCTTGCATATGTTGTTGGCCCAAATAGATCCATATGAAGAAGCTCTAACTCTCTTGATGTTGATACAAAAGCTTTGGTTGGATGAGTGTTTGCAACTTGCTTGCCGGCTTGACATGCACTACACAATTTGTCCTTCTCAAATTTGACATCCTTCAAGCCCCTAACCAAATCCTTCTTCAATAGCTTGTTGAGAGTGTTCATTCCAACATGTGCCAATCTTCTATGCCATAGCCAACCAAGTGATTGCTTAGTGAACAAACATGTCTTTAAGTTGGCATCTTCGGAGGTGAAATCCACTAGATAGAGATTGTTGTATCTAAAGCCCTTGAATATCACTTGTGTATCATCTTTCTTGGTCACAACCACTTCCTTGTCGGTGAACAAACATTGAAAGCCAAGATCACATAATTGCCCAACGGATAGCAAGTTGAAGCTCAATGATGCAACTAGAAGTACATTGGAGATGGTATGATCATTTGAAATTGCCACTTTGCCCAATCCCTTGACATTGCCCTTTGAATTGTCACCAAATGTTATCTTTTCTTGGTCATCAGTGTTCTCTTCTAGTGAGGTGAACATCCGGGGATCACCGGTCATATGTTGTGTGCAACCACTATCAATCACCCAATGAGATCCACCGGTCTTGTAGTTCACATACACACACAAGAAATCAAGCTTGAGCTTTTGGGACCCAAACTTGTTGCGGTCCCTTAACCTTCTCTACTAGTGACTTTGCAACCCAAATTTGCTTTGGCCTATTCTTGTTAGGAGGCCCCATGAACATAACTTTCATCTTGCCATTAGAGTCTTGTCTAAGCATGTAGTGAGCATTGAAAGCAAAGGGCCTAGCATGCTTGGGCAAGGGTGTGGGCTTTGGCTCTTCACAATCATGAGCAAAATGACCTTCCTTTCCACACTCATAGCATCTTCCAATTTTCTTCTTCTTTGGCTTTGTGATGCTCTTGCGTTGCTTCATCTTCTCTTCAAGGAAGCCAATGCCATTTCTATTGGTCTTCATTACGATGTTCATGAAAAGCTCACTTTGAAGACATTGACCCTTGGTGAATTTCTTCAACCCGGTGGTGAGGTGTTCCTTTTCTCTCTTGAGCTTGTCATTCTCTTGTTGGAGCTCTAATTGAGATGGTGTCATCTTGTAATCCCTCTCCATCTTCAATCTCTTGTTCTCTTCTTTTAGCATGTCTAGCTCAAGTGACATGCTATAGTCATCATCTTGGGTCTCAACAATAACTTGCTTTGTGGTTGCAAGCTTCTCTAGATCAATCTTGAGCTTTGCATTCTCATTCTTGATCTTGACATAATCATCATAGTGATCGGTCACAACCACACTCTTGCCTTTGCCACTAGCTCTTTGCTCATCATGCTCACTAACCAAGTCTTCACAAGATGTTGCTATGTCACACTTAACAACAAGGTTAGGAGCATCATGTGTCTCATGTGAAAGCATATCATAAGTAATGGTGAGAGCATCATAGTCAAATTTCACTTGAGTGTATTGTTCTTTTAGCAAAGCATAACTAGTGGTAAAGTCACTATGCATCTCATCAAGTTTTTCATTTTTAGCTTTGAGCTCCTTGTTAGAGGACTTGAGCTCCTTGATGGATGATGACATAGTAGCAAGTTCATCTTTTAACTCATCACTAGCTTGAATAGCATGATCATATTTCTCAACAAGAGATTTATTTTCATCAACAAGCTTTTCATTTTTAGCTCTAGTCTTTCTTATGATTTTAGAGTAGTCGTTTAGCAATTTAACAAGCTCATCATAAGTAGGTGCCTCGAATTCACCATCACTATCACTATCACTAGAGTCATCATCGCTTTGTACCTTCCGGTCACCCTTAGCCATGAGGCATAGGTGTGTAGATGATGATGGTGACAGTGGTGGTCGTGGTGTAGAGGAGCCAATGACTAGAGCGGCCACCTTCTCATCATCACTATCTTCATTTGATGAGCCACCGGAGGTGTCAATGTTGGTGAGCCAATCACCAACAATGTAAGCCTTGCCACCTTTCTTGTGGTATTGCTTCTTCTTCTTGCCATCCTTCTTGTAATAAGGCTTCTCATTCTTCTTCTCATCTTCACTTGATGAGTCATACTTCTTGCCCTTGTTCTTGTTCTTGTAGCTCTCTTTCTTGGGCTTGGTGCATTGATGAGCAAGATGGCCAAGCTCACCGCAATTGTAGCAATCCATTTTGGAGATTGGCCTCCTCTTGCTACTTGTGAAGAACTTCTTCTTTCTTGAGTCAAAATTGACTCCATTCTTGTGAAGCTTCTTCAACATCTTGGTTGTCCTTCTCACCATGAGAGCGATGTTGGAATCATCCTCTTCATCACTTGAGCTCTCATGATGCACCTCAATAGCCTTGGACTTGCCCTTCTTGTCATGGCTAGCTTTGAAGGCCAAGTCCTTCTTCTTGTCGGTGGTGGAGCCACCACTTGGTGTGATGTGCATGTACATCTCATGAGCATTGATCTTTCCCAAGATTTGAGTTGGTGTAGCGGTGGAAAGATCACCTTGATGTAGCACCGTCACAATGTGTCCATACTTGTCAATGGGAAGGACACATAGTATCTTCCTCACAACATCGGAGGGTTGCATTTGTGTGAGGCCAAGACCATTGAGCTCCTCTACAAGAACATTCAAGCGTGAGTACATTTCATTGGTATTTTCATGAGCAAGCATTTCAAAAGAATTTAACTTTTGCATGACTAAATGATAATGCTCCTCACGCTCACTCTTGGTTCCCTCATGGAGCGCACAAATGTTATCCCATAGTTCGTGGGAATTCTTGTGGTTCTGGACACGGTTAAACACATCTTTGCAAATGCCTCTAAAGATGATATTTTTGGCTTTTGCATTCCACTTCTCATTCTCTTCCTCATGAGGGGTTAAGCTTGTACCCTCCTTTGGCTTGGGAAAGCCGGTGATAGCGGCTTAGCGGCATTTCACATCAACCGCTTCAAGGTATGACTCCATACAGATTTTCCAATATGGAAAGTCATCTCCCTCAAACATGGGCGGTGGTCCATCACCCCCGGACATCTTAACTCTAGGCGGTTAAGCCTAAATCGAGAGCACGAGGCTCTGATACCAATTGAAAGGATCAAGATGCCCAAGAGGGGGGGGGTGAATTGGGCTTTTCTAAAACTTTTAACGATAATTAAATCCTAACAAGCCCAATTAACTCCCTAGTGCCTAGAAGTGTGTTATTCTAGAATCAACCAAGCAAAAGATCGAAACTAAGACATTTCTACTCTATCATGGCAATTCAAATAAAGATGAACAACAAGTAAAGTGCGGAATTGAATTGCTCAAATGTAAATGCGAAGGTAAAGAGAGTAGAGATGACACGACAATCTTTTTTCCGAGGTATCGAGGTGTCGGCACACCCCCCTAGTCCTCGTTGGAGCACCCACGCAAGGGTATTGCTCCCCCTTGATCCGCGCAAGGATCAAGTGCTCACTACGAGCTGATTCTTTGCCACTCCGGCCCGGTGAATCGCTCGCTACCGGTCACAACATGGCTTGGGTCATCCACAAAGCCTCCGGATGATCACCAAGCTCTCCGATCGCCACCAAGCCGTCTAGGTGATGCCGATCACCAAGAGTAACAAGCAAGAACTCTCGCTTGACCAACGCAAGGCTAATGAGATGGGTGGATGCACACTTGCTACTCTCAATTCACTAATGAGATGTTTGATCACTCAATTATCAAATCTCTCAACCTCACTAGGCCTCTTGCACTCACTTGCACTCACAATGTGTTTGGCAACCTTTCAAATGAGCAAGAGTAACAACATGAATGAGGGGGAGGCATATTTATACCCCCCAACTCAAAACATGCACGAAGGGGTAAGTCCAGCCAGTTTATACACTGACCGATCGCACTGTCGGGGTGACCGGACGCGTCCGGTCAGTGCCCAACGGCTAACTGACGTTAGCACTGACACTCGTACGAAGTGCTGATCGGATGCTCTCATGCGTCCGGTCACCACTGACCGGACGCGTCCGGTCAACGAAATTCTTCTCTGGAACCTCTCTGGACGCGACCGGACTCACCACTCTGGTGCATCCGGTTGATTGCTGAGGAGCGTCCGGTCACAGCCAGGTCCACCCCTCAGCCAACACTACTGACCGGACGCATGCCTCAGCGTCCGGTCACTAGGGTTTGAGCGTCCGGTCGTATTTTGAAGACCAAAACGACTTCGGTTTGCGACGCTCCCTTCATGAACTTTCTTTCTTATGATCTTAGGGACCTTTCTAAGCTACCTAGGGCTTTGGTTAACAAGTGTGCACCACACCTAACTCAAAAGTCTCACCTAGGTCAAGCTACCCATTCAAACCCTTCTTAATAGTACAACCAAAGATAAAACAAAGACCTATGCTACTCTATGTGTCCTTCAACACCAAATGACACTTAGGACTAGCCTATCACCGTCTTCGTCGTCCATCCTTTGAAAACCGAACGAATTCCATCAATAAGGGGGCATGAATACCATAGTGCCCTCACGATCATCATTACCATGACCTAACTCAACTGTTTCTGCAAAACACACGTTAGTCATAGTAATTTACCATTGTCATTCAATCACCAAAACCCACTGGGGGCCTAGATGCTCACACATGCACCAAGCAAAATGGGTCTTGCCCTAAGCTCATCCACCTCTCCTACCAAAGCAACATACTTCCCCCTCAAAGTGAGAAGGTCAGTCATGTGCTTAGAGCACATCTCACACTCATCCTCCTCGGTGACTACAACAGTGGACTTGACAGACTCAAGTTCCTTCACCGCATCCTCCCACTTCTTCCTAAACTCCTTCCTCTCTCTAGCAGCAAGTTTTAGCAACTTGTCCTGACTAATAAGAGCAGCAGTAAGTTTCTCGACCTCAGCAAAGAGTTCGTCAAGAGTTTGAGATACCTGGGAGGTGTCGTCATCGTCGTTCCGAGGGATCTCCTCCAGCTCGCTGTTGACCTCATCTCCAAGGGCCATGGTACAGAAGACCTCGTTGTCGGTGAAGAAGCAAAGGCCGTTCAGCTTGTCCTTGATCTTCTTCTTCTCGGACTCATCGTCGCTTGATGCACTGGAGTCGTTGTCCGAGTTGTCGACGTCGTTGAGCGTGGCGAAGAGAGCACGCTGATCGGCCTGGGCTTTCTCTAGGTACTTCTTCTTGATGTAGTCCTTGTTGAAGCCACCCTTCCGCTTGTGCTTGGCGGGGATGTACTTCTCCTTGTGCTTGCCGGAGTCGTACTTGTAGCCATAATCGCCCTTGCCAAAAGCTTGCTTATTCTTCTTCGAGCAGTTGGCGATGAAGTGGTCGGAGTCGCCGCACTCGTAGCATCCAGCTCGTCCTCCTCTGCGGCGATGGTTCATGCGGTTGTTGTGGAACCGTGAGAACCGGTTGGCAAGCAAAGCCAACTCGTCATCTCCCATGAACTCTAGCTGCTCCTTTGTAACAGACAAAAGAGAAGAAAGTGCAAAGCCTCCAGAGGTGTTAGCTGAAGAACCAGAAACCAAAGCCATAGACGGGCCAGAAGGATTCTCATAAGAAGCCCTCGCCATGGCATCAATCTCACTGAACTTGAGCTTACTGAAGAGCTCGTCGCAAGTGAGAGTCTCATAGTTAGATGATTCGATGATCGCCTGAACTTTGGAGTCCCACACCGACCGATCAAGAGTATGAAGAAGCTTGAGAGCTCTCTCATGATCGTCGTATGGCAAAAGCTCTTTGTTAGCCCTCATCTTGTTGAAAATTACTTGAAAGCGAGCGAATAAACTTTCTATGCTCTCGCCAGGCATGTGTCAAAAGTTCTCATACTCACGCTTGTGCGACTCGTAGAGACGAGTTTTGACTTGAGTGGTTCCCTCATGAAAATGCATGAGTAGCCCAAATATCCCGAGCCGTAGCGAGGTGAGAAACGCGATCAAACTCTGTCATTCTCAAACATGAGAAAAGAGCATTACGGGCTCGGCTATTGGCATCGTGCTCATCGATCTGATGCTGAGTCGCATGAGCAGCCAAGACCACTAATCAGCAGAGTTGCAAATATCTCAAATGGAAGCACCCAAACTCTAAAGATAGGCCGACATGCGTATCTTCGAATACACATAGTTCATCCCATCGAAGAACGGAGGTTTGCCTACGCCGCGATCCATGTCGCCTTCTGTGGATCTGGATCCGGCTAAGGTGCAAGATCCTTAACCTGCTCCGATACCAATTGAAGGACCGAGAAAGCTACCCAAGTGTTGGTAGTTCTTAGCTTCACTAAAGATAGTGCTAGGCAACTATCCCCGGTAACGGCCCAGGAATGCTTGTTGGCACTTGCTAACGTTGTTACTAGGAGTAAACTATGGAGTCTATCCCCGGCAACGGCGTCAGAAATGCTTAAAGCAAGACCGGTCACTATACCAAAAGGAGTGGTGCTAAAGCAGCTATCTACTAATGCCAAGCGGGGTTGTCAATCTCGACACTAGTAGGAGCTAGCTAGAGAGAATGCAATCTACTAGGAGGAGATTCTGCAAGCGCACAGAACTATCGTAGTAGCACTTCGCTTGGGAGTACCAGGTGTCGATTTATTTGATCCCAAGGGAAGTCTAGGGTGATGTATGAGTTGAGTCAAGGATGGGATGAGAGTCGAAGAAAAGAGAAAAAGGAAAAGAGGAGAAGGGAAGATGAAATGCTAGAAAGAATATATGGGTGGATAGGTAAGGATGAAATGGATGGCTAAGGTAAGGTGGATGGATAGGTAGATAAAGGGATTAGGATAACTAAGGATAACTAAACTACTAACTACTAACTATTAACTACTCCTAGATAACCACAGAGCAAGATAACTACGAAGCAAGGTAGTTACGAAGCAAGGCAGGCAAAAGACAATGAAGCAACTAAGTTAAGTAAAGTTTTATTCCTATCTTGTCAAGTATCGAGGCATACTAGCCTTTACCACTGACTTAGGTTGAACGCTAGCACAATGAGCCTTACTGTTAAACTGGGCCAACTACGTGGTGGAATTCAAGGCGCACAGGGCTGTCACCACCTGCTTGCTACCACAGCTATCCGGGGGTCCAGCCGTATCTGAAGGTAAGTCTATAACTAAGCACCACGCTTAATTGTATTCTAACTATCTCTACCCTAGCTTTGAATAGAGACACCCTTGCGGACGTCAGAGCAAATACTTCACTTAATAAGATAAACACTAAACTAACCAAAGATCAATCACTAAGAACACTAGAGATTAACTACTGTGGCTAAGTGAACTGAACTGTAGGATAGCTAGGCACTCAAGCAATCAATCAAGTATACCACTCAATACTGATAAGTAGAATAAAGTAATACTTGAAATGATGAACTAGAATATAGTAAATGCTTGAGTAACAAGAGCAAAACCTGAACTGGAGATGAAGGAAGACTCTTCCTAGCTCCAGGACCGATCACTCGCACACCTCTACTCTTGAGCTAAGCCTTGAGCAACGTTACCGCGAGGGCGAAGATGCCTTGCTCTACTAGCTACCTACTTGCCTAAGCTCTCTGAGCTTCTAACCTAACTCTCACTTGCTTCTCTTGCTTTGCTTCTCTTGGTGTGTTACAAATGGAATGGTGTCACCAGGGGGGTATTTATAGTCTTGAGGAGTGAGGGGGGTACTTATAAGGGGCAGCCAACCGACCTAGGGTTAGGTCAGGTGGCGGGCGCCACCCCCTACTGGCGGCCGCCAGTCTCCTGGCCGCTGGATGCTTCGTTGTTGATCCTACGACCTCCAAGTGGTTGTCCAAGGCGGTTTGGAAATCGGTTGCATGTCTGAGTAACCGCCATTCAGCCCTGATCCATGCCACTTCATCCTGAGTCGTCCGATGCCACTAACCTAGTGACCAAGGGCCAAGATTTGGCCTTGGGGAGGTCACACGGATCGGTGACGTGGCAGGGAGTGGAACTTGGGCCAACCCAAGTGGTGGGCGCCACTTAGAGGTGGCGGGCGCCACCTAGGGGTGGTGGGCGCCACCCGCCTTAGGCCCATTTGGGCCCTGCTGAGTGGGCTTGGCCTCTGGTGGGTCCATATGTCCAAATTTGGTTCAAATCCTGCATTCAAATAAAATTCTATGGACATGTGGAATTTGGTTAGTTTGAAACCTATTTGACTACATTTCATGCCTTTTTGGTGGATTTTAGGGTCAAATGTTGATGGTAAAACAGGTGTTTAAGGACCATCAACACCAAGGCTACCAGAGGGGGGTGAATGGGAGCTTCAAATTTCTTTTGAAATGTTGAGGCCTCTGTCCTAGAAAATCAACCCCAAGAACAAAGTTGAAACTCGTGATGTCTTCGACCCAAGAGAATGGGTGGATGTTCCCTAAGAACACAGCGAGACACCACAAAAACTTCCTCCCCCAAGTTCACGCAAGTCAACTAGTGATTCAGGCTATTTCGCAAAGTGGGAAGCCCGATTTCTGTAGAGCACGAAGTTGGAAATCCAACGCAAAAACCCAAAATCAAATCCGAAGTCGAATGAGCAAACTGCAGACAAAACAGTGCAAAACTCACTGCATCGGACGCTGGCAGCGTCCGATGTAGAAGCACCGGACGCATCCGATGCAAAAAGACCCAAACTGGAACCTCACTGCATAGTCATCGGACGCTGGCTACAGTGATAGTTCAGCGTCCGATGCTCAACCCTCGGACGCGTCCGATGGCAACGGAGCGTCTGATGGTCAGCGTCCGATGCTCCTTTAAAAACATTGTTCTTGGACACGTGGCACCTGAGCTTCCGGTGTGACGAACTCAGCATCTGATACCCCCGAGTCCAGCGTCCGATGCCCCCGAAACTGCACTCATGCTCTGAAGATAGGCCGACATACGTATCTTCCAATACGCACAGTTCGTCCCATCGAAAAATGGCGGTTTGCCCACGCCGCGATCCATGTCGCCTTCTGTGGATCTGGAACCGGCTAAGGTGGAAGATCCTTAACCCGCTCCGATACCAATTGAAGGATTGAAGGTGCTACACAAAGACGACCAGAGGGGGGTGAATGGGAGTCTTAAATTTCTTTTCAGAAACTTGTAGCCACTATCCCAAGAATCAACCCCAAGAGCAAACCTAGAGCTTGATAGTGTCCACGACCCTAGAGGTAGGGTGGATGCTTCCAAGAAGCATAGAGGGACACTACACAAGTCTAGAAACCCAACGCAAAAACCCAAAACCAAATATGAAGTCGGACGAACGAACTGCGGACGAAAACGTGCTGAACTGCACTGACCGGACTCTTGTGAGCGTCCAATAAGTTGGGACCGGACGCGTCCGGTCAAATCAAAGCAGTTTCGGAAGCTCTCTGTGTTGGACCAAAATCACAGGGGTGGAGCGTCCAGTCACAACACTCCCAGCGTCCAATCAACGCAAAATCGAGTGAACAGTAACTGCTACGTGTCCAGTCATACTGAAATGGTGAGTCCGGTCAAGTTCGCGTTGAGAGTACTTGCTCAGCCTTCAATGATCGAACTCAATAGGGAGCGTCTAGTCGTTGAACAGGCAGAGTCCGGTCACCCCGAATTTCCTCTGTTCATTCACCTGCGGATACATGGGTGTATGCCGAGTCTCTGAGTGATGAGTGATTGTCAACTAGGATAATGCGCATGTTCTTTGGCTTGTGTTGTGCAGGTGTCGAGCACGGATACAGTGATCAGAGGCAAGGTGAAGGTCAAGTAGAGACGTGCCGTGCCGATGGACCGAGAGTGGCGAAGGGCGGACGTGAGACTTGGACTGAGGGACTGGTGGCTCGAGGATCAGCTGTGGTGGCTGACAGCCTGGGACAGCGACGAGCGAAGACTTGCGGGCACGGTGTTGCTTGGGTCGAGGACCTGGGGACATGTGTCGGTGGACGGGGTGCACGGGCGGTGCATCTCCTCTATGGCTCAGTTTGGTGGTTGAGCCACAGAAAAACCACCGAGTGGACGGTTTCTAGATTTGGGTCTCAAAACCTGGGCGCTGATGGTTTCCGAGTTTGGGCCACAAAACTCGGGCTGAGGATGGTTTCCAGGTTTGGGCCTTAAAACCTGGGTGCTGCGGGTTTCGGAGTTTGGGCCACAAAACTCAGGCGATGGACAGCTGGTTTCCGGGTTTGGGCCTCAAAACTGGGGGTTGGTCGTGAAGGCTGGTTTCCCGGTTTGGGCCTCGAAACCGGGGGCGAAGTCCAAGAAAAGGACAAGTGGAGCGGTGGCAGCACGTGGCGGCAATCGGTGATGTTGCGTCGAGGCAACACTATCAGTTGTGCGGGTGTGGCCGTCGGATTACCAGCATCTTCGAGTTGGTCCAGAATAACCCTAGGGTTTAGCTGGTTCGCTCTTTAATTAGAGAGGGGTAGAGTAGGAATTAGAATTAGGATAAGTAGAGGGAGACACCCTCCTCCCAATCCATATCAGTCATTTGCTCTTTTGCTTCTAGGGTTTCCAGCTCTCCCACATCCCTGCTGTAGCTACTGAGATCCGCAGAGAATCATACTTCTATGTACTAGAGATTTTGAGGAAGTGAGACCGTAATCTCACTGTTGTAGCGTGTGGTAGCCACACGGTTGCAAATTCGTGATTGTGATTCGCGTTTTGTTCTTGTTCTTCGCGGATTGCTTTTCTCCACGATTTTCCCATCAATCGATCTCTTTGTTCGTTGCGTCTTTTGTGATTCCGTTTGAACAGAGATGTTCTAGATCGTGAGGCACTTCTTTCCACCGAAAGAATTCTCCTCTAACCTCACAAACTAGTAGATCGATTGATTTTCATTTCGGATCAAGTTTTTCTCCCTTCCCCTGAATTTCTTCGATTCATCGATTTGAAGATAGGTTCGAGCCATGATCTCTTAGAGATAGCTCACTATCCTCCTTGTGACTCATCTCTCCAAGTTTGAACCCTAGAGGTTTCGTTTTAGAGAGAGTTTGAATCGAATCGGTGGACGAACAGTGGGCTGTCGGTGTGACCGGATGCTGGGCACGGGCTGACTGGACGCTGACCCCATGCGTCCGGTCGTTGAATGTTCAGTGTGTTCTTCTGCCACTTGACCGGACGCTAGCTCCCTCGTGTGACCGGACGCGCCTCTTCCACTGTTCACTGCTTGGTTTCTTTTGACCGGACGCCGCAGACCTGACCAGATGCATGTTCACTCAGAGTCTGGTCAGAAATAGTAAGCTCCGAAAACCAATTTTACACGACCGGACGCAGGCAAAGTCCGGTCAGTGCTGATTCTGCGCCGTTTCATCCGTGATTTGTCCGTCCGTTGTTGGATTTGATTTCCGGTTTTTGCGTTGGGTTTCTAGAGTTGTGTAGTCTCCCGTTGTGCCTCTTGGAAGCATCCACCCTACATCTTGGGTCGTGGACACTTGCAAGCTCTAGGGTTTGCTCTTAGGGTTGATTCTCAGGACAGTGGCAACAAGTTTCCGAAAGGAAAATTTGAAGCTTCCATTCACCCCCCTCTGATCGCTTTCTGGTTGCATTCTCGGTCCTTCAATTGGTATCGGAGCGGGTTAAGGATCTTCCACCTTAGCCGGTTCCAGATCCACAGAAGGCGACATGGATCGCGGCGTGGGCAAACCGCCGTTTTTCGATGGGATGAACTATGCATATTGGAAGATACGCATGTCGGCCTATCTGTAGAGTTTGAGTGCTTCTATCTGGGATATTTGCAACTCTGTTGATTACGTGGTCTTGCCTACTCGTGTCTCTCAGCTTTAGATCGATGAGCACGATGCCAATAGCCGAGCCCGTAATGCTCTTTTCTCATGTCTGAGCATGAGTGAGTTTGATCGCATTTCTCACCTCGCTATGGCTCGGGAAATTGGGGCTACCCTCATGAGTTTTCATGAGGGAACCACTCAAGTCAAAACCCATCTCTACGAGTCATTCAAGCGAGAGTATGAGAACTTTCGACATATGCCTGGCGTGAGCATAGAAAGTTTATTCGCTCGCTTTCAGGTGATTGTCAACAGGATGAGGGCTAACAAGGAGCTGTTGCCTTTCGACGATCATGAGAGAGCTCTCAAGCTACTCCATACTCTTGATCGGTCGGTGTGGGATTCCAAGGTTCAGGCGATCATCGAATCGCCTAACTATGAGACCCTCACGTGCGACGAGCTCTTCAGTAAGCTCAAGTCCAGTGAGATCGATGCCACGACTAGGGCTTCTTATGAAAATCCTTTTGGCCCGTCAATGGCTCTGCTTTCTGGCTCTTCTGCTAACACCTCTGGAGGATTTGCACTCTCTTCACTCTTTTCTGTCACAGAGGAGCAGCTGGAGTCTTTGGGGGATGACGAGTTGGCTTTGCTCGCCAACCGGTTCTCGCGGTTTCACAACAACCGCATGAACCATCGCCGCAGAGGAGGACGCTCAGGATGCTTTGAGTGCGGTGACCCCAACCACTTCATCGCCAATTGCCCGAAGAAGAACAAGCAAGTCTTCGGCAAGGCGGATCATGGGCACAAGTACGACTCTGGCAAGCGCAAGGAGAAGTACGTCCCCGCGATGCACAAGCGGAAGGGCGGCTTCAACAAGGAGTACATCAAGACCAAGTACTTGGAGAAGGCCCAGGCTGAGCAGCGTGCGTTCTTCGCTACACTCAGCGACGTCGACGACTCGGATGACGACTCCGCTTCCTCAAGCGACGACGAGTCCGAGAAGAAGAAGAAGATCGAGGACAAGCTCAACGGCCTCTGCTTTTTCGCCGACGATGAGGGTTTCTATACCATGGCCCTCGGCAAGGAGGTCGACGGCGAGCTGGAGGACATCCCTCGGAACGACGACGACGACGACGACACCTCCCAGGTATCTCAGACCCCCGATGAGCTTTCTGCTGAGGTCGAGAAGCTTACTGCCGCGCTCCTTAGTCAGGACAAGTTGCTTAGGCGTGCTGCTAGAGAGCGCAAGGAGTTTAGGTAGAAGTGGGAGGATACGGTGAAGGAACTTGAATCTGTCAAGTCCACCGTAGTTGTTACCGATGAGGAGGAGTGTGAGATGTGCACCACACACATGACTGACCTTCTCACTTTGAGAAGCAAGTATGCTGTGTTGGTAGGAGAGGTGGATGAGCTGAAGGCTAGATCCTCGCTGTTGGGTGCATGCAAGTCCTGTGCGGGCTTGCAATCTGAGTTGGCAGAGAAGAATGCCAAGATTGTGTCTCTTGAAGAGGCCAACTCGGGTAGCACATGTGTGGCTAGGTGTATTCTTTGTGAGTGTTTGGAGATGGAGATCGCAAACGTGAAGCATGACAAGATGCAAACCGAGGAGGAAAACACATACCTTCGGACCATCTTGTCATGGGTATCGAGTGGTGAGCCGCAGCTTGGGATGATGATCTCCCAGTTCAAGCGTGCTGCTGGAGGTCCAGGTGTAGGCTTTGCTCAGGGTGTTCAGTGCGCTTCATCTTCTGGGAAGATTGGAGAGTCGAGTGGTCTGAACCCGTGTGAGAAGCCCAACTCAACCACTACTCCCAAGCTCACCAAGATTCCACCCAAAGAGCCTCTTAAGCCTAACACCAAGGATTGTGTATTTGTGGAACCTCCGAGAGCTCCACCTAAAAAGCAATCATGGGCTCCAAAACCGAACCATCTCAAGAACAAGCTTGACACCATGCCACCTATTCAGGAGGAGCTTATGCCACAGAAGGGCAAAGTGATCCACACCCACTACCGTGAGTACCAACAACCCCCTTTGAGAGCGGTGAGGTACCATTGTGAGCACTGTGGGAGAGATGGACACTTGAGTGAGTTTTGCTTTCGGCGCAAGAGAGAGGCGCGCCGTGCAAAGGAGATGAACAACACGGACATGTACCATCCTTTCCATGATGTACATGTGCCGAATGTTCAGAGGCGTGTTGCTAGGCCTAGAGGTCCAAAACCTCAAGTTCCTAGGCCTAGGCCGCGAGGAGGTCGTGCCCGGCGGGAGCCTGCTATTGTGGGCTATGGACCACGTGGCGGTGGCTTTGTAGTTGATCGTTTTCCACCACCGTGTTTTGAGTATCGCGATGGACGCTCCTCCCTTAGCGGACCACGTTTTCCTCTACGTAGTGATCGCTCTTCCCGTAGGCATGCTAGGAATGGTTTTTCTGCTAACCGTTCTTTTGAGCAGCCAGCCCAACACTGGTAGTCTCCCTACTTCACTAACCCCAGTGTTGGACCGTATGCTCACCCTATGTCTTTTTATTGATGTAGGTAAAACGATTGGAGAACGTTTGGTTGGTGGATTCCAGGTGTTCGAGGCACATGACCAGAGACGCCAAGTGGTTCTCCAGTCTTAGTCCAGTTGCCGGAAAGGAGTTTATCACCTTCGGCGACAATAGCAAAGGTAAAGTGTTGTCTCGTGGGTCGGTGCGAGTTAATGAGCACTTTGTGTTGCGCGATGTTGCTCTTGTTTCTAACTTGCATTTTAACCTTCTTTCTGTTTCACAACTCTTTGATGACGACTATGAGATTCGTTTTAAACCGAATCTCAGTCGTATTTTGGATCCTCAGGGCAATCTTGTTTGTGTGATTTTGCCCTTTGGGAAAGTCTCTCGTGCGAATTTCTCGGAGTCTTTTGGCATTTCTCGTTGTCTTGTGGCTGGACCTTCCTCTTCTGATCTTTGGAAGTGGCATAGGAGATTTGGACATTTGAGCTTCGACTTGCTTGCAAGGCTTAGTTCACTTGGCCTAATCCGAGGATTGCCCAAGTTATCCATGGAGAAGGATCTTGTTTGCCACTCTTGTAGACATGGGAAGATGGTTGCCGCTCCCTATCATCCAGTGACTCAGGTCATGACTAAGCGCCCTGGAGAGCTTTTGCACATGGACCATGTTGGTCCGGCTCGGGTGAGCTCGGTTCGGGGGAAGTGGTATGTGCTTGTTGTTGTTGACGACTTTTCGAGATATTCGTGGGTCTTCTTTTTAGCTGAGAAAACCGAGACTTTCTCCGTTGCTCGCAATCTGATTTTGCGTCTTCAGAACGAGTTCCCTTTGAACTCGATGCGAGCTATTAGGAGTGATAATGGTTCCGAATTCAAGAATTCGGATTTTGAGAAGTTTTGTAACTCTTTGGGGTTAGAGCATCAGTTTTCTTCTCCCTACACACCACCTCAGAATGGTGTTGTAGAGAGGAAGAATCGTGTTGGGACGGTACCCAGACCGCAGGCGCCTACAACCCGCGGTACCGAAAGGAAGGCGGAGCTTTCGTGCGAAAGGGAGCATTCGCGTGAAGCACGCGTTTCGGCTCGCAGGCCAAGGGAAGGCGGAGCTTTCGTGCGAAAGGGAGCATTCGCGTGGAAGCACGCGTTTCGGCTCGCATGCAAAGGGAATGCGGGGCTTTCGGGCGAAAGAGAGCATCCGCGCGGAAGCACGCGTTTCGGCAAGCGGACCAGGGGAAGACGGAGCATTCGTGCGGATGGTGGCATTCGTGCGAAAGGAGCCCGGCGCTTCCGACGGGAGTTTTTGTCGTTCATGACCTCAGTTTTTCACAGGTTTTCACAGGACGCCGGAAGCCTGGGTCAGAGAGAGCGGCCCCACCGGCCAGGAAAAGGAGCCGGGGGACGATGGGCTCGCCAGGGGGCAAAGTTACGATGATGCCCCTCACGCCGGGAGAAGCAGCGTGAAGCCATGGAGTAGTTGACTAGGGCGTCGTCGTAATTGTAACAGAGTGGTTGGAAGGACATTCTTGTACTTTCAAACTGATCGGGGTTAATATAAAGAGCTCTCAGCCTCCCAGGGACGGGGGGGAGAGCACTGTTCACTTCACCCAACTTCCCACTCTCTTCCGTTTACTTCCGCTTTCGCTCTGTGCATTCGTTCATGCGACAACTCGCTGTTTCGAGGTCTCAGACCCGAAACAACAAATCGGACCCTTGTAGAGATGGCCAGGACGATGCTCGATGAGCATAGGACTCCTAGGCAATATTGGGCCGAAGCTATGAGCACTGCATGCTACATTTCCAATCGCATTTTTCTCTGAGCTTTCTTGAAAAAGACTTCTTATGAGTTGCGTTTTGGAAAACTGCCCAAAGTGAGTTATTTTAGAGTCTTTGGTTGCCACTGTTTTATACTTAAGAAAAGCAACCTGGACAAATTTGAGTCTCGTTCTTCTGACGGAGTATTTTTGGGTTATGGCACTCATACTCGTGCATATCGTGTACTTAACCTTGATACTAATCGAGTCATGGAGACATCAGATGTCACCTTCGACGAGACCATGGTTTGTCCTTCTTCTCGCTTTGAGCGTGCAGGTGATCATGAGGTTAGCGAGCCTCTTTTTGATGATGAGGAAGAGGGTGCTGAAGGGATGGATGACCCAGCACCTCCTCCACCTGCTGTGCCGCAAAGAGCGGCTTCTACTACGACTCACGGCCTCGATCCCTCTTCTTCGACTTTGGGGCCGTGGGATCCGCCACCTCGAGCGGTACCTTTTGTACCCGAGGAGGCACCAGCTGCTGTTGAGGGGGAGGCTACATCAGCTCGGGAGGCGCCACGACACATCCAGCGCCAACACCCGCCTCAACAGATGATCGGCAGTATCGGTGAACGTGTCACTCGGTCAAGATCACAACAAATCTCTCACTTTGCTCATTCTGCATTTGTTGCTGATTTTGAACCCTGAGATGTTGGACACGCTTTATCTGATCCAGATTGGTTCAATGCCATGCATGAGGAGTTAGAAAACTTTGAAAGAAATCGGGTTTGGGTTCTTGTTCCTTCTCCTCCTGAGTGTCATCCTATTGGGACAAAATGGGTTTTCAAAAACAAACAAGGAGAGGATGGCCATGTTGTGAGAAACAAGGCCAGACTTGTAGCCCAGGGGTATAGTCAGAAGGAGGGGATAGACTGTGAGGAGACTTTTGCTCATGTAGCTCGTTTGGAGGCAATTAGGATACTCTTGGTGTTTGCTGCATCCAAAGGGTTTAAACTTTTTCAAATGGATGTCAAGAGTGCCTTCTTAAACGGCTACATAGAAGAGGAAGTGTATGTGAGACAATCCCTCGGTTTTGAAAATCCCAAGTTTCCAAACCATGTTTTTAAACTTCACAAAGCTTTGTATGGTTTGAAACAAGCCCCTAAAGCCTGGTATGATAGGTTGAAAACCTTTTTGCTTGCTAAGGGTTTTAAAGTGGGATGTGTGGATAAAACGCTTTTTCTCCTCAAGCAAGGCAATGATACTCTCTTGGTTCAGATTTACGTGGATGATATCATTTTCGGTGGTTCTTCTCACGCTTTGGTTGCCAAGTTTGCAGACACTATGAGCAGGGAGTTTGAGATGAGGATGATGGGCGAGTTGACGTTTTTCTTCGGGTTGCAAATCAAGCAATCCCGAGAAGGGACGTTCGTGCACCAGGGCAAGTACACTAAGGACATCCTGAAGAAGTCGGACATGGGTGAGGCCAAGCCTTTTCCAACACCCATGCCGACCACGGCGGCCCTGGATGAGGATGTGGATGGAGAAGCTGTGGACAAGAAGGAGTACCGGAGTATGATCGGGTCCCTGCTGTACCTGACGGCGACACGCCCGGACATCCAGTTCGCGGTGTGTCTGTGCGCGCGATTTCAGTCGTCGCCACGCACCTCTCACCGTCAGGCGGTCAAGCGCATAATGAGGTACTTATGCTTCACTCCTGAGTTTGGGATTTGGTATTCTGCTTCCTCCACCCTCTCCCTTTGTGGTTACTCTGATGCCGATTTTGCTGGTTGCCGCGTTGAGCGCAAGTCCACTTCTAGGACTTGTCAGTTTATTGGTTCTTCTCTTGTATCGTGGTCTTCTCGCAAGCAGTCTAGTGTTGCCCAGTCTACCATGGAGGCTGAGTATGTTGCTGCGGCTAGCTGCTGTTCCCAGTTGCTTTGGATGATGGCCACTTTGCGTGATTTTGGTCCGAGCTTTTCTCGCGTCCCTTTGCTTTGTGATAGCACGAGTGCTATTAGCGTCACTAAGAACCCCGTGCTGCACTCTAAGACCAAACACATTGATGTGCGCTTTCATTTTCTGCGAGACCACTATGAGAAGGGTGATATCGACCTTCGCCATGTCGATACTCATCATCAGTTGGCTGATATTTTCACCAAGCCTTTGGACCAATCAACTTTTGCTAGGTTGAGAGGTGAGCTTGGTGTGTGTTTCCCCTTTTAGATGGGGGAAACATTTTTGACTCTTGTTTCATAAACTGACTTTGTGTTTTTTGATTGGTATCTTTTCTGCATTTTTACATTCAGAGCTTCATGCATATAATCTTTAGAATGTGGCTATGCTCTGTATAGTATTTGCTCCGATGCTTATGATGATGCTGGTAGCTTATGCTCTTTCTGATCACTGATACATGTTGTGAGCTGAGCTATTTTTGAATGGTGAACTTGCTTAATGAACATAAAACTTGAAACTTTTCACCATTGAGATATGCAACTAGCATGTGTAGGATGTGTAGAACACACTCGTGCTTTTCATATATGCTAGGATGCTATGTATCTAGTTCTGAGTCATTCACTTGCTTGGTATGTTTATATTCTGAGATAAAATTTGAACCAAGTTAAGTGAATTGGAAAGATCGAGATGGGACTGCTTGTCAGCACATCACAGTTTCGAGACTGTTTCTCATTGCACTTGAGTTAAACTTGAGCTGTGTAGTGTATGACCGAAACTGTTGCTTTAAGCTTCTGATTGCTTCTGCATAGGCTTCGCACAGTTGGAAAGTTAGGCAATGACAAGCTTTCAACCTCTCGCAATCACATGCTGAAATTTTAAACTTGTGTAATTTAACCGTTGCAACTCCGATAAAATTTGAATACACAAGTCTATGTTTCATTCTATAGCATGATGGTTGAACTGTGCTAGGGGTAGTTCACCTTGTATACATGTTTAGCACTTGTTTGACTTCCTGTCTATACATGTTTGGTGCTATTTTGATGGTGAATATCTTTTTGGCTAAAAACTGCTCACATGTTCATATTTCGTATTTGGTGATCATTTTGAGCCTTTGCTAGCATTCTGTGCATTTTATGAGTCATCGGATCAGCACTCTGTCGAGCATCTTCATACTCTATCGATTATATTCCTGAAGCTGCTAACTTGCATTTTGACTCATATGCATTTTGGAAGGGGGAGTGTTTCTGTCAAGGGGGAGAAATTTGCTTGATGGTGCATCTTCAACTAGGGGGGAGAAAATACTGACAAATCATGTGGATTTCCTGGTTGTGTGCACTATTCGAGGGGGAGTTTGCTCGCTGCAGTGTTTTCGAGCTGGTAACAGTTGGGTCGGAGCATTTTTGGTGGCTAGTTGTGTTGAGCCTTTGCCTCTTTCTTGAGGAACTAGCACCTTTGCTTTTGTGCTCTTCAGCTGATATCTAGCTCTCTCTCCAATTGGTATCGAGCTTTCTCGCTAGCGGTGTTGAGCCTGTTCTACCTCTTCTTGAGGGCTAGCTTTGCTTTGCTTGGTTGCATCGAGCCGTTCCCCATGTCTTTGGGAACCAAGTTGTTTTGCTCTTTCCACTTGACCTTCTTCAGCTTTGATATGCTTTTGGGTCATTTGGTCGAGTTCTCTCTCCTTCTTCCTTCCTTCCTCTATTCATTATGATTTGTGTTGGTAGTTGACAATGCACTCATCAAGGGGGAGATTGCGGATACATGGGTGTATGCCGAGAACAGATAAAGTGATTGTCAACTAGGATAATGCGCATGTTCTTTGGCTTGTGTTGTGCAGGTGTCGAGCACGGATACAGTGATCAGAGGCAAGGTGAAGGTCAAGTAGAGACGTGCCGTGCCGATGGACCGAGAGTGGCGAAGGGCGGACGTGAGACTTGGACTGAGGGACTGGTGGCCCGAGGATTAGCTGTGGTGGCTGACAGCCTGGGACAGCGACGAGCGAAGACTTGCGGGCACGGTGTTGCTTGGGTCGAGGACCTAGGGACATGTGTCGGTGGACGGGGTGCACGGGCGGTGCATCTCCTCTATGGCTCGGTTTGGTGGTTGAGCCACAGAAAAACCACCGAGTGGACGGTTTCCAGGTTTGGGCCTCAAAACCTGGGCGCTGTGGGTTTCTGAGTTTGGGCCACAAAACTCAGGCGATGGATAGCTGGTTTCCCGGTTTGGGCCTCAAAACCGGGGGTTGGTCGTGAAGGCTGGTTTCCCGGTTTGGGCCTCAAAACTGGGGGCGAAGTCCAGGAAAAGGACAAGTGGAGCGGTGGCGGCACGTGGCGGCAATCGGTGAGGTTGCGTCGAGGCAACGCTACCAGTTGTTCGGGCGTGGCCGTCAGATTACCAGCATCTTCGAGTTGGTCCAGAATAACCCTAGGGTTTAGCTGGTTCGCTCTGTAATTAGAGAGGGGTAGAGTAGGAATTAGAATTAGGATAAGTAGAGGGAGACACCCTCCTCCCAATCCATCTCAGTCATTTGCTCTTTTGCTTCTAGGGTTTCCAGCTCTCCCACATCCCTGCTGTAGCTACTGAGATCCGCAGAGAATCATACCTCTGTGTACTGGAGATTTTGAGGAAGTGAGATCGTAATCTCACTGTTGTAGCGTGTGGTAGCCACACGGTTGCAAATTCGTAATTGTGATTCGCGTTTTGTTCTTGTTCTTCGCGGAATGCTTTTCTCCATGATTTTCCCGTCAATCAATCTCTTTGTTCGTTGCGTCTTTTGTGATTCCATTTGAACAGAGATGTTCTAGATCGTGAGGCACTTCTTTCCACCGAAGGAATTCTCCTCTAACCTCATGAACTAGTAGATCGATTGATTTTCATTTCGGATCAAGTTTTTCTCCCTTCCCCTGAATTTCTTCGATTCATCGATTTGGAGATAGGTTCGAGCCATGATCTCTTAGAGATAGCTCACTATCCTCCTTGTGACTCATCTCTCCAAGTTTGAACCCTAGAGGTTTCATTTTAGAGAGAGTTTGAATCGAATCGGTGGACGAACAGTGGGCTGTCGGAGTGACCGGACGCTGGGCACGGGCTGACCGGACGCTGACCCCATGCGTCCGGTCGTTGAATGTTCAGTGTGTTCTTCTGCCACATGACCGAACGCTAGCTCCCTCGTGTGACCGGACGCGCCTCTTCCACTGTTCACAGCTTGGTTGCTTTTGACCGGACGCCGCAGACCTGACCGGACGCATGTTCACTCAGAGTCCAGTCAGAAACAGTAAGCTCCGAAAACCGATTTTACACGACCGGATGCGTCCGGTGGTACACGACCGGACGTAGGCAGAGTCTGGTCAGTGCTAATTCTGCGTTGTTTCGTCCGCGATTTGTTCGTCCGTTGTCAGATTTGATTTCCGGTTTTTGCGGTGGGTTTCTAGAGTTGTGTAGTGTGCCGCTGTGCCTCTTGGAAGCATCCACCCTACATCTAGGGTTGTGGACACTTGCAAGCTCTAGGGTTTGCTCTTAGGGTTGATTCTCAGGACAGTGGCAACAAGTTTCTGAAAGGAAAATTTGAAGCTCCCATTCACCCCCCTCTGGTCGCTTTCTGGTTGCATTCTCGGTCCTTCATCACCGATTCGACTCGATCTCACCCAAAATGAAACCTCTAGGTCTCAAACTTGGTGAGAGGAGTCTCAAGGAGGATAGTGAGCTACTCCTAGGAGATCATGGCTCGAACCTATCTCCAAATCAATGAATCGAAGAAGTTCAGGGTAAAGAGGAGAAGAACACGAGCCAAAGTGAAAATCGATCGATCTACTAGCTCGTGAGGTTAGAGATGAATTCCTTCGATTGAAAGAAGTGTCTCACGATCTAGAGCAAGCTAGTTCAAACGGAATCGAAAACCAACACTCGGTGAGAAAGAATGAAGCAAATCACCGAGAGGGCAAAATGAAAACCGCAAAGAACTCAGCACAAAGATATGAATTGATCTCAGAAATTCCAGCCGAAACTAGTCCCCACGAGGAGACAACGAGATTACGGTCTCGTTTCCTCAAAATTCAAATACACAGAGGTATGATTAGTTGTCTCTGTGGATCTCAGTAGCTACAGCAGGGAATGGGAAGCAGGAAGCCCTATGATGAAATAGCAAATGACTGAGATAGATGGGGAGGTGGGTGTCTCCCCCTACTTATCCTAAACATTATTCCCACTCTACCCCTAATGATACAGAGAGCAAACCAGCTAAACCCTAAGGCTATTCTCGACCAGCTCAAGGTAGATTTTGATCCAATGGCCACGCCCGCTCATCAGGTAGCTTCGCTCCTACGCGACCTCACTGGATGCCGCCACGTGCCACCACTCATCCACCGTCCATTTTCCTGGACCTCCCCCCCGGTTTTGAGGCTAAAACCGGGAAACCTGTCCACCGGCTGAGTTTTGTGGCCCAAACTCAGAAACCCGCCATCGTCCAGGTTTTGAGGCCCAAACCTAGAAACCATCCTCAGCCCGAGTTTTGAGGCCCAAACTCGGAAACCGACAAGCACCCAGGTTTTGAGGCCCAAACCTGGAAACCATCCCACCGGTGGTTTTTCTGGGGCTCTACCACCAAACTGAAGTCGTAGAGGGATGCACCGTCCGTCCACCCGCAAGTCTTCACTTGTCGCTGTCCTAGGCTATCAGCCACCACAGCTGATCCTCAGGCCACCGGTCCATTAGTCCAAGCCTCACGTCCGCCCTTCACCGCTCTGGGTCCATCGACACGACACACCTCTACTTGACCTTCACCTTGCCTTCAATCACCGTCTCCGAGCTCAACACCTGCACAACACAAGCCAAAGAACATGCGCATCAAATGTCACACCCCAACTTTAAGGATAAAGTTGAGACAACATACTCATGTGTGCCCAGGAAAAAATCACACACATAAGTAGACAAATTACAAGAGTGGCATCATCACATTGTTTATTACATCACGACAGTATTTAAAACAAAGTCTTACAACATACTGAGCCACAGATCACTGATCTGGTACACAAACTGAGCCACAGGGAAACGTCGACTGGGGGAGCAGCTAGCCTAGAAGTCTTCAGGAAAGTCACCAACTGCACCGTCATCTGTTACCCATCCGGGATTTGCCCAAAAAGAAGATAAACAACAAGCGTAAGTACTCCACGTACTTAGCAAGCTAGCACAGGGTTCATGAGGCTCAAAAAGGCTGACACTGTATGACTGCAGTTAGCTTTTAAGTTGGTAAAGTTTTAGCATTAAGGTAAACGAATATTGTGCTTAACCCTTAACCCATGATCCATTTGTCCAACAAAGATAAACATAGTATCATAAAGTACCAACAACATAAAGTAACGATTGTTAAGTTTCAAAGTTCCGCTAGTTTTCCGGGCCGCTCGTGACCGTGAGCACGGCTGTTATAACAGTTTTACACTCTGCAGAGGTTGTGCATCTTTACCCATAAGCCGTGTTACCCTTGTGCCCGAGGCGGCCAACCCCTTGATCCACTTCCGAGGTAGATCGGCAGGGCTCACTATGAAGCCTTTCGCTGGTTCGTCTAACTGGTCAGGGCCGCTAGGTTTCCTTGGCAGGCAGATGTAGCAACCCCCCTTTTCTATGGCACAAGGCCATCGCAGCTATACACATAGAAACAGGAGCAGCCCTACACCCAAAGTGGCAAGCCCCTTTTGCGCCCTTTCGGGTCACCGCTGCCAAATTAGACAAGGTCCAGTTTACTGAGCTAAAACCAGAGCCATATAGCACTCATGGTAGCACTGTCAATCCCAGCTTTTGCTAACAGCAAGTTTTATTAACCGTTTAACGACATATCATCATGAGAAACAAATTCATCATTGGACTGGATCGATTATAAGTCAGTTAGCACTAGCCAAGCTACCCATATGCATATATCCCACGGGAACAAGAACATCACAGATCACAAAGCTAAGTGGGTTTTCTAAGGTTGCTCAATTGGACACATGCATAAATGAGTGATTAAAGTAAAGTGTATAGGTAAACAAGGAAGTCCCATGCTAACTTGCCTTGGTTGTCGAAAGGTTGATCCTCCTGCTGGTCACTGAACGAGGGGTCCTGGTCGTACCACACCGACTCACCGTCTACTCGATCACAAACATCACCACGCATTCCAGGTGCAAACATACACGATGCAAACAGAGCTATTATTAGAACATTACACCAAACAGTAATAAACTGAAATAAAACTTTGATAAAACTGAAGTACGCATCTCTACGATCACAACAAGCTTTGGTTCATCGAAAACGGAGTTACGATGCGAAAGTTACGATCGAAACGGCATATAAAAAGCCCTAAACAAGATTAACTTGGACCCTAAAGCTAAACTGTCCAAAACAGGTTAACAGGGGTATAAACGGGTAGAGCACTAAATTACGAAGCTAACGCAATTTGAACGGATCAAATCGGAGCTAAAACGTGGATTTTATAAGCAAAACAGTGTAATGGCATTTCTGTAAATAGTTTGAATTGTATTTGAATTTAAACCGAAATTTAAATTGAATTTTAAACAAATACCGCAGTCAACTGGACTGCGCCTCAAATCCGAAGAAAAACAGGGGCCTGGTTGTAAGATTTTCCAGGCACAGGGAATAGTGCCTGGTGGAGTGCGGGTTGGTTCCCGGCTTCTCCAGGGGCTCTTTAGCAAGATGGCCGGCGAAGGGGTATCGATGATCCTCGGCCGCCGGATCGGAGATGAGCGGCTCGGATTAGACCAAGGGGCGGGTGCGCGCGCGGGCGGCCGACGGCGCGCACTGGCCGCGGCGTCACGGCGCTCAGCGCGACGTCGTGCGCGGCTCCGCCATGGCCGAAACCACGGAGCTCGCGGGCTCGGGCATAGGGTCCCCCACAGGCCAAACCAAGGGGTCGGCGAGCTAGAGGGAGGCAAGGGGATCTCACCGAGGCAGGAACGAAGTGGCGGAGACGGCTCGGGGAAGGCGGTCCGCGGCGAACGGCGGTCGACGGCGGACTGCGCAGACAACGGCGGCGGTTAGGGCTAAACCAAACGAAAGAGAGAGGGAAGGATGGTTCGGCAACTTCACCGAGGCGCGGCGGAGCTCGGGGAAGGTCGCACACGACCGGAGCGGCGCCGAATCGACGGGTCGACGGCGGCGGCGGCAAAGGCGGCGGGGAAGGCTCTGGTGCTGCGGTGCGCAGCGCTGCGGGAGTGGGAGAGGGAAAAGAAGGAGCGGGGTGCGGCGCATCTGCTAAAAACACGAGGGCGAGGTCGTGGGAGCGGGCTTGCCCACGACGCGCGCGAGAAGCGGCGCGACGGTTGCTCGCTCGAGCGCGGACGGCGCGTGCGAAGGGGAAGAGGAAAACGCCGACAGGTGGGGACGGGGAGTCAGAGAGAGAGGAAGGGAGAGCGCGGCGGTGCGGCCGGTTGCACGCGGCGCTGACGGGCCGGCCTGCTGGGCCGCGCGGAAGAAAAAGGGAGGGGGAGGAGAGAGCCGGCGAGCTGGGCCTCAGGCCATTCGGGCCGAAAGCAAGGGAAGGAGAGAGGGAGTAAAATGAATTCCTTTTTCATTTGTTTCAAAGCATTTCAAAACCATTCCAAATGAAGTTTGAATTCAAACTAAATTTTGACAAAACCCAGTCACTTCAATAAATCCAGTGCATCAGCATGAGTGCATAAACATGTTGCCACAATTATTTTAATTCAACAAAAATTATTTTAATCCCTAGGTTAAATGCTCACAAAAACATAATTAAATCATTTTCCACCTATTTTGTTTTGGAGAAAATTTTAGGGTGTTACAACTCTACCCCCCTTTAAGATGAATCTCGTCCTCGAGATTCGACTGGAGCTTACTCAAACAACTGGGGGTAAGATTTCCGAAGATCTTCTTCTCTTTCCCAGGTAGCCTCTTCTTCTGTATACCGGTTCCACTGAACTTTGCACATCTTGATAACTCGGCTCCTGGTAACTCTTTCTGCTGTTTCCAAGATCTTGACAGGGTACTCTTCATAAGTAAGGTCTTCACCTATCTTGATCTCTTCCAGAGGAACTTGCTCTTCAGGCCTCCTCAGGCATTTCTTTAGCTGAGAAACATGGAACACATCATGTACACCTGACAGTCTCTCCGGTAACTCAAGCTGATAGGCCACTTCTCCACGTCTGGCCAAGATCCGGAAAGGACCTATGTATCTGGGTGCCAACTTTCCTTTCATGTTAAACCTCTTTACGCTTCTCATGGGTGACACTTTCAAATACACATAGTCTCCCACTTTGAAAACTAAATCCCTCCTGCGAGTATCTGCATAACTCTTCTGCCGGGATTGAGCCATCCTTAGGTTATCTCGGATCATCCTTACTTGTTCTTCAGCATTTCTAAGGACATCCGGTCCAAACACTTGAGTTTCTCCTGTCTGATTCCAGAACAATGGAGTTCTACACTTTCGCCCATACAAAGCTTCGAAAGGAGCCATTTTCAGACTCTTCTGGTGACTGTTGTTGTAAGAGAATTCAGCATATGGCAAGCTTTTATCCCAACTAGTCCCATGCTGAAGGGCACATGCTCTCAACATGTCCTCCAAGATCTGGTTTATCCTTTCAGTCTGCCCATCTGTTTGTGGGTGATATGCAGAACTGAAAGTCAGCTCGGTTCCCAAGGATTGGTGTACCTGATGCCAAAAGTGAGAAGTGAACTGTGTCCCTCTGTCGGACACTATTTTCTTTGGAACACCATGCAGAGACACAACCCTCTCCATGTACAGTTCTGCTAACCTTGCTCCAGAATAGGTGGTCTTTACTGGTAAGAAGTGAGCGACCTTAGTGAGACGGTCGACTATTACCCATATAGAGTCATAGCCTCTTTGTGTACGGGGTAATCCAGTGATAAAGTCCATTCCCACTTCTTCCCATTTCCACTCGGGTATCTGCATAGGCTGTAACAATCCTGCAGGTCTTTGATGCTCAGCTTTGACCTTCTGACAGGTGTCACATAGAGCCACATATTCTGCTACATCTCGTTTCATACCATACCACCAGTATTTTTCTTTCAGATCCAAGTACATTTTGGTGCTACCGGGGTGAATGGAGTAGGCAGATTCATGAGCATCCCGCAAGATGGCATCACGGATAGCCTTCACTTCGGGCACACATATCCTCTTTCCAAACCATAGAGTCCCATTATCATCCATCCTGAATCCTGGTGCCTTTCCAAGCACTATGTTCTCTGCTATCTCTTTCAACTTCTCATCTTTCAACTGACTCTCGCGGATTTCTTTCTCCAAGGTAGGTTCAACTGACATTTCCACAACATTGTTGGCAAAGCATAGGTTAAGATATGCCATTTCAGCTCTCAACTCTGCTGACATAAGCTCTACTTGCAAACCATTCGCATAAGTTTTCCTGCTCAAGGCGTCAGCCACAACATTGGCCTTTCCTGGGTGATAATGTACCTCCAGGTCATAATCCTTGATCAATTCTAGCCAACGGCGTTGCCTCAAGTTCAGATCTGACTGAGTAAATATATACTTCAGACTTTTATGATCCGTATACACGTCACACTTATGCCCAACTAGATAATGTCTCCATATTTTCAGAGCATGGACCACAGCTGCTAACTCCAAATCATGAGTTGGATAGTTCACCTCGTGCTTCCTCAGCTGTCTAGATGCGTAGGCCACTACTCTTCCTTCTTGCATTAGAACACATCCAAGTCCAAGACGAGATGCATCACAATAGATGGAGAAGCTTTTGTTCAAGTCTGGCAGAACTAGGACTGGTGCTGAGGTTAATCTCTTCTTTAACTCTTCGAAGTTTGCTTGGCATTTATCAGACCACACAAACTTAGCGTTCTTCTCTAACAAGGCAGTCATAGGCTTTGCGAGCTTGGAGAATCCTTCAATGAACCTCCTATAATACCCGGCCAAACCCTAGGAAACTTCGGATTTCACTGGCATTAGATGGCGGGTTCCAATCTAACACATCTTGCACCTTGCTAGGATCAACGGATATACCTCCGTTAGAGACAACATGCCCTAAGAAAGAGACTTCTTTCAGCCAAAATTCACACTTGCTCCTCTTGGCATAGAGTTGATGCTCCCTTAACTTCTGCAGAACCATCCTCAGATGTTCCGCGTGTTCCTCCTCTGTTTTAGAGAACACTAGAATATCATCTATGAATACCACCACGAACTTGTCTAGGTATTCCATGAACACTTTATTCATCAGATACATGAAGTAAGCTTGGGGCATTGGTCAGACCAAAAGACATTACTGTATACTCATACAGTCCATACCGCGTTGTGAAGGCGGTCTTAGGAATGTCTGAGTTCCGGATTTTCAACTGGTGATACCCAGATCTGAGATCTATTTTAGAGAACACACATGCTCCTCTAAGCTGGTCAAATAGATCGTCTATCCGGGGTAGAGGGTATTTGTTTTTAATGGTAACCTCATTTAAAGACCTATAGTCCACACACATCCTCTGGCTACCATCTTTCTTATCCACAAAAATCACTGGTGCTCCCCAAGGAGAAGCACTAGGACGTATATACCCTTTCTCTAACAACTCCTTAAGCTGTTTCTTAAGTTCTTCTAATTCATTTACCCCCATTCTATAAGGTCTTTTAGATATTGGTGCAGTTCCAGGCAGTAATTCAATAATGAACTCAACATCGCGATCAGGTGGCATACCTGGCAGATCATCCGGAAAGACATCAGGGAACTCGTCCACCACCCGATCTTGCTCTGCACCACTAGCATCCATCTGGTTGACCGTGGCAGTTGGCTGTTCTTTTAACACCACTTGCACACAGATTCTGTCTCCTTTAGGTGTAGTTACAACAACTGACCTTTCTTGACACTGAATGACAGCCCCATGTTGCTTCATCCAGTCCATACCCAAGATGAGATTTATACCTGCTGTTCTTAGCACTATAGGCTTTACTTTAAAGTCTACCCCCCTTAGGTTGACACTAGAGGTGGGGCTCCAGAAATTTGCAGGCATACTACCCCCTGGTGAGTTTACTATGATTGTTTCTTTCATTGCACATAAAGGCACACCATGCATTCTAACAAACGACTGTGAAATGAAAGAATGCGAAGCACCAGAATCAAAAAGTATGGTTGCTGGGATTGAGTTGACGCTGAACGTACCCATCATAACATCCGGTGCATCCAGGGCACTCTCGGCAGCTACATGATTCACCCGTCCAGTGTGAGGTGGGCGAGCATTCTGCTTCGAAGCTCCTGCCTGGTTCTGTGGGGCCTGGGGGTTCTAGCTTCTTGGGGCACTGGTGAGCGTAGTGTCCTGGCTCCCCGCAACGGTAGCAAGCGTTGGGGTTCTGCTGAGCTGCATTCTTCATGGGAGCGGAATTGGGTGCTCCCTGGCGTGAGGCTTGACTGCTCTGCTGTTGGAACCTCTATCCTCCTGGCTGCTGCTGGAAGCGCTGACCACCTGACTGTTGTTGGTATGGGAGGCGCTGCTGGTTCTGGTTGCCCTGGGGGTACTGTCCCCTGTTCCACTGGTTGCCTTGACTCCTCTGGGGGTAGCCTTGCTGGGGGTTGGTTTGGGGACGAGTGTTGCTCCCCGATGACTGGCCTTGGAAGCTTCTTTTCTTTGCCTCCATTTCCTTCCTCTTGTTGTCAATAACGATCGCCCTATTGACCAAGGCCTGATAGTTTGGGTAGGTATTTGACATAAGCTGGAGCTGCAACCCATCGTAAAGACCCTTCAGAAATCGGCGCTGCTTGTCTTTGTCTTGGGCCACATCCTGGGGTGCGTAGCGCGACAGCTGAGCGAACTTGTCGCGGTACTCCGCCACTGACATGGACCCTTGCTTCAAAGAGCGGAACTCCTCTTGCTTCAGCTCCACGAGACCATCTGGGATGTGATAGGATTGGAAGTTCTCCTTGAACTCCTGCCATGTAACAACTGGAGCATCTTGGGGACGGCCGAACATGAACGCATCCCACCAGTCCTGTGCAGCTCCCTGCAGTTGCCCTGAGGCACAGAGCACCTTCTCATAGTCGGTGCACTGGGCAATGTTCAGCTGTTTCTCCACTGCTCGGAGCCAGTCATCCGCCTCCAGTGGTTCAGAGGCGTGAGTGAACACAGGTGGATGGCCCTTCAGGAACTCTCCTCGACGGTCCCTGACTTGAAGAGGTTGAGGTGCTGCAGCGGGCGCCTGATCCAGGTGGTTCATCATGGCGTGCATAAGCTGATTCTGCGTGGCCATCAACTGTTCGATGGTCACTGGCGGCGGTGGCGGTGGCGGGTCCATAGGAACACCACGCCCACGGCCACGACCTCTTCCGCGTCCACCCCTTGCTGCCATCTGCTTACCTAACAAATGCGCAAGAGTTAGACCCTTATATCCAACAAAGAATGTATATATGAACATAAATAAACATTGCTGAAAGTTCTGTGCACATCCTTGACAACAGCAGCACACTAAAACGGGCATAACTTGAGTTACAGAAATCCAACAGGGACGAACCAGACATCAATGGAAAGCTTAAGAAACCAGCTACAACTTTCGTATAGAACACTTTTTCAGATTCGGTCATATACTGGGTCAAAACAGCGTTGAACAGAACCTGTTCTGGGTGACCGACTGCGCAGAAACATCAACTTTAAACAGGCATATCTCCCAGATCCGAACAGGTAAAGACTTGGTTCCAGATTTGTTTGAAAGGTACATCAGTCTAGATACTTCCACAAAAATTTCATAATTTTTGGGGACACGGGTTAAGAGATATACAGATATAAACACAGGCTGCTCCAGAAAACAGCAACACAGATAGGGGATAAACAACTTTATACATCACACGAAGGTGTTTAACTTGGGGAAGCACGGACATAACCCATACTTCACCTCACACAAGCAAAGATCCAAACAAACATGGCTCACCAACATAAGTAACACAAACACCACAGGTTCACATAACACAAACTGAATTTAAAACAACGTGTCTAAACGAGATAACTGATCATGGTAGGCAAGCTACTGGACTCCACCGGGGGCATCGTTGGCTCTGTACTTCTTCTTGTAAACAGCTGCATAGTCTAGCTCACCGCGAAGGTAATCCACTTCGCGCTCCAAACGCCTTATCACCTTCTGGGCAGCACGCAGGTCATCCTGCACCTTGTCGGCCTTCCTATGCACCTCATAGGCATGCTGGGCGGTAGAGACCAGAATCGGGTACTCCACTGGTGGTAGCAGGGTTCGCCACGAGCCCTCCATGTCACTTTGAGGAAGGTAGCGGAAGCGGTCATTCCTCATCTCCTGGAAACGTAGACCATGGTAATGCAGGTAGGCATCCTGCGCTGCGTCCTCCATACTTGCGAGGGCATCACCACGCTTGGTGGTAGTCCTGTGAGCCGACTCTATGACATGGGCTTGATCCGCAAGCTTTCCAACCTGTAACCATCAGGTCGGACTTCCAGTACGCAACCTCCAACGGGTGGGTGTACTCGCCACAGTGGTACTGGAGCTTGGCTTCCATCTCAGGGTAGTACTCCTCCAGCAGACGAACCAGCATACTATGGTAGTATGCTGTCTCGTCGGGCTTCTTAAACATGAAGCGACGATCCCAACCAAGGTCTTCCACCACCTGCGCTGCTGGAACGGCAGGGGGTGCTGGTGCCGAAGCTGACGAGGCGGCGGGAGAGTGTACCACCGGGTACACTGGCACGAAGGCTGGTGCCGCAGGAGCTGGTGGAGCGGCAGGTGCTGCAGGGACTGCTGGGACGGCGGGGGCCTCCACGACTGGTGGAGCGACAGGCGCCTCAGGAGCGGGTGCCTCTGGAGCAGGGACCTCAGGCGTTGGCGCCTCAGGCACAGGCTCCACAGGGACTGGCATCTCCGGAGCAGGCGCTTCCGGAGCTGGAGACTCGGGAACTGCTGCAGGGGGCGGTGGTGGCGCTGCTAGCTCCTCAGAAACAGCTGGAGTAACGGTCAACTCTTCATCTTCCATGAAGACGGCGTTGGAGGAGCTGGAGGAACCATCACTGATGTGGACCACAGGAGGAGCAGGCTGGCTGGTGAAAAGAGCACGGTAGGCACGGGTGTTCATGCGAGGCATCCTGATGTTATAAAACAAGATAAGATAAGCGGAAACAATTAGTTTTATGCAATAGAATAAGAATAAGGAGCATAAAATTTTAATAAAGTAACAAGTTAATAAAATAAGC
The DNA here is from genome assembly GCA_009763385.1 of Coix lacryma-jobi var. lacryma-jobi. NCBI lineage: Eukaryota > Viridiplantae > Streptophyta > Magnoliopsida > Poales > Poaceae > Coix > Coix lacryma-jobi. The sequence continues at coordinate 97,187,819 of CM019829.1, forward strand.
ATGAACAGGTAGCAAAAAGGTGTTAGACGACCATTTCCTAGCTAGGATTGCGTCCTACAGTCAACAAAGCTTTGATACCAATTTGTCCACACCCCAACTTTAAGGATAAAGTTGAGACAACATACTCATGTGTGCCCAGGAAAAAATCACACACATAAGTAGACAAATTACAAGAGTGGCATCATCACATTGTTTATTACATCACGACAGTATTTAAAACAAAGTCTTACAACATACTGAGCCACAGATCACTGATCTGGTACACAAACTGAGCCACAGGGAAACGTCGACTGGGGGAGCAGCTAGCCTAGAAGTCTTCAGGAAAGTCACCAACTGCACCGTCATCTGTTACCCATCCGGGATTTGCCCAAAAAGAAGATAAACAACAAGCGTAAGTACTCCACGTACTTAGCAAGCTAGCACAGGGTTCATGAGGCTCAAAAAGGCTGACACTGTCTGACTGCAGTTAGCTTTTAAGTTGGTAAAGTTTTAGCATTAAGGTAAACGAATATTGTGCTTAACCCTTAACCCATGATCCATTTGTCCAACAAAGATAAACATAGTATCATAAAGTACCAACAACATAAAGTAACGATTGTTAAGTTTCAAAGTTCCGCTAGTTTTCCGGGCCGCTCGTGACCGTGAGCACGGCTGTTATAACAGTTTTACACTCTGCAGAGGTTGTGCATCTTTACCCATAAGCCGTGTTACCCTTGTGCCCGAGGCGGCCAACCCCTTGATCCACTTCCGAGGTAGATCGGCAGGGCTCACTATGAAGCCTTTCGCTGGTTCGTCTAACTGGTCAGGGCCGCTAGGTTTCCTTGGCAGGCAGATGTAGCAACCCCCCTTTTCTATGGCACAAGGCCATCGCAGCTATACACATAGAAACAGGAGCAGCCCTACACCCAAAGTGGCAAGCCCCTTTTGCGCCCTTTCGGGTCACCGCTGCCAAATTAGACAAGGTCCAGTTTACTGAGCTAAAACCAGAGCCATATAGCACTCATGGTAGCACTGTCAATCCCAGCTTTTGCTAACAGCAAGTTTTATTAACCGTTTAACGACATATCATCATGAGAAACAAATTCATCATTGGACTGGATCGATTATAAGTCAGTTAGCACTAGCCAAGCTACCCATATGCATATATCCCACGGGAACAAGAACATCACAGATCACAAAGCTAAGTGGGTTTTCTAAGGTTGCTCAATTGGACACATGCATAAATGAGTGATTAAAGTAAAGTGTATAGGTAAACAAGGAAGTCCCATGCTAACTTGCCTTGGTTGTCGAAAGGTTGATCCTCCTGCTGGTCACTGAACGAGGGGTCCTGGTCGTACCACACCGACTCACCGTCTACTCGATCACAAACATCACCACGCATTCCAGGTGCAAACATACACGATGCAAACAGAGCTATTATTAGAACATTACACCAAACAGTAATAAACTGAAATAAAACTTTGATAAAACTGAAGTACGCATCTCTACGATCACAACAAGCTTTGGTTCATCGAAAACGGAGTTACGATGCGAAAGTTACGATCGAAACGGCATATAAAAAGCCCTAAACAAGATTAACTTGGACCCTAAAGCTAAACTGTCCAAAACAGGTTAACAAGGGTATAAACGGGTAGAGCACTAAATTACGAAGCTAACGCAATTTGAACGGATCAAATTGGAGCTAAAACGTGGATTTTATAAGCAAAACAGTGTAATGGCATTTCTGTAAATAGTTTGAATTGTATTTGAATTTAAACCGAAATTTAAATTGAATTTTAAACAAATACCGCAGTCAACTGGACTGCGCCTCAAATCCGAAGAAAAACAGGGGCCTGGTTGTAAGATTTTCCAGGCACAGGGAATAGTGCCTGGTGGAGTGCGGGTTGGTTCCCGGCTTCTCCAGGGGCTCTTTAGCAAGATGGCCGGCGAAGGGGTATCGATGATCCTCGGCCGCCGGATCGGAGATGAGCGGCTCGGATTAGACCAAGGGGCGGGTGCGCGCGCGGGCGGCCGACGGCGCGCACTGGCCGCGGCGTCACGGCGCTCAGCGCGACGTCGTGCGCGGCTCCGCCATGGCCGAAACCACGGAGCTCGCGGGCTCAGGGCATAGGGTCCCCCACAGGCCAAACCAAGGGGTCGGCGAGCTAGAGGGAGGCAAGGGGATCTCACCGAGGCGGAACGAAGTGGCGGAGACGGCTCGGGGAAGGCGGTCCGCGACGAACGGCGGTCGACGGCGGACTGCGCAGACAACGGCGGCGGTTGGGGCTAAACCGAACGAAAGAGAGAGGGAAGGATGGTTCGGCAACTTCACCGAGGCGCGGCGGAGCTCGGGGAAGGTCGCACACGACCGGAGCGGCGCCGAATCGACGGGTCGACGGCGGCGGCGGCAAAGGCGGCGGGGAAGGCTCTGGTGCTGCGGTGCGCAGCGCTGCGGGAGTGGGAGAGGGAAAAGAAGGAGCGGGGTGCGGCGCATCTGCTAAATACACGAGGGCGAGGTCGTGGGAGCGGGCTTGCCCACGACGCGCGCGAGAAGCGGCGCGACGGTTGCTCGCTCGAGCGCGGACGGCGCGTGCGAAGGGGAAGAGGAAAACGCCGACAAGTGGGGACGGGGAGTCAGAGAGAGAGGAAGGGAGAGCGCGGCGGTGCGGCCGGTTGCACGCGGCGCTGACGGGCCGGCCTGCTGGGCCGCGCGGAAGAAAAAGGGAGGGGGAGGAGAGAGCCGGCGAGCTGGGCCTCAGGCCATTCGGGACGAAAGCAAGGGAAGGAGAGAGGGAGTAAAATGAATTCCTTTTTCATTTGTTTCAAAGCATTTCAAAACCATTCCAAATGAAGTTTGAATTCAAACTAAATTTTGACAAAACCCAGTCACTTCAATAAATCCAGTGCATCAGCATGAGTGCATAAACATGTTGCCACAATTATTTTAATTCAACAAAAATTATTTTAATCCCTAGGTTAAATGCTCACAAAAACATAATTAAATCATTTTCCACCTATTTTGTTTTGGAGAAAATTTTAGGGTGTTACATCAAACCAGTTGACAATCACTCATCATCACAAGACCCGGAATACACCAATTTATCCGCAACATGGTGAATGCAAAGCCGATCAAAACTCCCATTCCAACCAATGGGCATCTTGATCTCAATGAGGAAGGGAAAGGTGTGGACACCAAGATATATTGCTCCATGATTATATTGGCTCCCTACTCTATTTGTGCGCATCTAGGCCCGATATCATGCTTAGTGTGTGCATGTGTGCTAGATTTCAAGCTAACCCAAAAGAGTGCCACTTAGTGGCTGTTAAGAGAATCTTGAGATATTTAGTACACACTCCTAACCTTGGCTTGTTGTATCCCAAGGGATCTAAGTTCGATCTACTTGGATATTCAGACTCTGATTATGCCGATTGCAAAGTAGATTGAAAACGCACTTCGGGGACATGTCAATTCCTTGGACGGTCTTTAGTTTCTTGGAGTTCCAAGAAGCAAAATTTTGTAGCCCTTTCCACCATCAAGGCCAAGTATGTTGCAGCTGGTGCATGTTGTACTCAACTACTTTGGATGAGGCAAACCCTTTGTGATTTTGGATGTTGCTTTACCAAAATCCCATTATTGTGTGACAATGAAAGTGCCATAAAACATGGAAACAACCTCGTAAGTCACTCAAGAACCAAACATATCGGCATCCGACACCATTTCTTGAGAGACCATGAAACCAAAGGAGGTACCGAAATTCACCATGTGAGCACCAAAAAACAACTAGCCGATATCTTCACTAAGCCTCCCAATGAGTCAAGGTTTTGTGCTTTGTGTAGTGAACTAAATATCCTTGATTCTCGCAACTTATTTTGAAATATAGCATGCCTCTAATTGATCAACTAGCTTATGAAGAAAATGATTGCAAAAGTTCAATAATGTGTTTCAAAAATGCTTTTCGAAAGCAAAGTTGAAGGAACTCATGTTCTCATCCATTTATATAGAGAATATAAAAGTGGCATAGCTCCTCACTGCCTAGGTAGTGCGATAGTGTCGAGGGCGTGACAGTGCCGCTTTCTGGTGCAATAGTGTCATGACTTAACAACCCTGAGTTGCTAAGTCACGAGTCTCTCTGTCCAAACGGGATTGTTTTCCCTTTTAGCCTAAGCCCGTGGACATCTCTATCTCTCCCTCATTTCATCTTGTAGTTCTCTCTCTCTTTTCCCCCTCTCTCCCTCAAGGCCGAGCAAAAGGAGGGGACACCCTTGCTGCTCTTCCGCGCGATGGTGTTGTGCCCATGGAGGAGCTCTCCGACATCCTTCTCCCCTGCTCAAGCTCTTTCTCAAGCTGACCCTCTTTGTTTCCTTCCCTCTCATTCAAGGTAACAATGGTTCTAACCCTAACTTTGCCTGATCTATGCAATAGAGTCAAATGTTGGATGGATTTTGGTTTCTAGTGTGTGTTTGATGGTCATAGATGTGTTTGTGATGAGTGAATTGAATTGACTTGGTGTTTCATTGGTCGAATTGAAGGGATAGCCACCTATAGTGCTGGCTGCACCTGTGTGGCGCCTGGAGCAACAACCTAGGTTGCATGAGCCTTCCACTCAACTAATGATTCCCCACATTTGTTGGATTCATCCTTGATAGTTACATTATATCCCCATTATGCAGTCACACATCCATTTTCCCTAATAATGCATAGATGGTTTCTAGAGGTGATGATGAGGAGAGGACCAAGAAAAGGATGGACCTTTTCTGGACGAATGAAGGCACCAACATGCCATGGTGGTCATGGTGGTGTCAACATTAGCATGAGTCCCTAACATTTGGCTCGTCAGGATGCTCTTTTGGAGATGGAGGGTCACACCATCCATGAAAGATACCTATCTAGAGACCCCTTTAGAGTTGACCTTGTTTGATGGCTCCTATTTGGTGCCACATTAGGAGGATGTTGTTGTCAGAAGGCCACAAGACACAGTAGACATGAATAGAGTCAACTACTTGAATCAATACAAGGCAGTAAAGGAGAAGAGAGAGATATTTCCATATGCAGTTCACTATGACATATCCTTGGACTACAGGTTCTAGAATTCATTCTAGTCAGACTTCTATCTCTCTACACTTGTCAATGCTACAAATGTCAAGATTGTGCAGATGAAGCATGTTGATTTGGAGCACCTTGAGCTGAAGAATGAAAGGGAGTTCAACCAAGTCATAGCTTTGTGCAAGTGGCTAAACATGTATGATCTCATGGGTTTTCAGTATGACTGGAACACCGAGGTAATTTTCCAGTTTTTTGCCACTTGCTACTTTGACACAAAGGGTGATGTGTTGCACTGGATGACAGAGGGACGCCACTTCAGGCTTGACTTTGTCACTTTTGCTCGCCATGTGGGACTTGGTGAGGATGACAGGGGGTTTTGATGATTTGCATGATGAGAGGATTTTGACCAATTCTGAGATTGCATCTCTCTATATCAACCTACAGCTATTGATGGTTTAGTGAAGGGTTTGAGGAGTAAGTATTACATCGTGAACAACCTCTTTAGAAACACCATCAACCCAAAGATTGGTTCAACTTCAAACTTATTTGGGTATGCCCAAAATATTCTTGTGAAGATGAGGACCAATGTGAAGCCTTACTCTATTTCTCGCTTTCTTTGGCATGAGATTCAGATTGCTGCTGAGGATGCGAGGAAGGCTCTTTCCTATGCACCTTACTTGATGCTCATCATTGAGAGAGTAACCGGACGTGTCTTCAACAAGGATTATGTTCATGAGCCTTTCAGAGTTCAGAAGACTCACCACACAACAGTTGAGGTCACACTTCTGAGGCACAGGGCAACAACTTCTGACATTCCAGAGACATTTGTCCGGGTGCTCGCAGAGAGAAGAAGAAGATGAGCAAGATCTCTAGGCTGATTCAGAGGATTTTTGGCACTTGCACCTATGCAACTCAAACGACGTATGAGGCAAGGTTGGAGATCATAGGGAGATGGGTGAGTAGTAGGGTCTACCCCCACTTGCGGTAGCTCCACCTCCTCCTATCTACAATGATGTTTCTAGTAGAGAGGAGGAGGAGGAGGATGACGAGGACGAGGACGAGGACGAGGATGAGATCCAGGAGCAGCATGTTGGTCCGTCGACGCGTGATGGTCGCTTCACCGGCTTTACTCACTGTGGTGGTAGGGCTGTTGTCTCCGACGATGACGACGACGATGATGGAGTTGATTGGGACGAGGCCAAGGACAACGAGTAGTTGTCCTCTTTTCTTTCTTGCTCCATTCTTACTTTTCGGTGACTTGTTGCCAAAGGAGGAGAATGTAGTGAAAGGAAAGGGGTACAACATGTTTTTCTCCTCACCATGGAGGAGTTTTAGCAAAGCTTCATGTCTTATCCTTTGAGAGTAGTGTATTCTAGTGGTGAAATGATAGTTGAGAGTTGCTCAAACTCTATTTTATGTAATATTGCTACTTTGGTACTCTTTATGTTCGTGGATGTGGACATGAGCTTGTTATTTATGTTTAGCTTGTCATTTAATGCTTAGTAGTTACTTATTTATATGTGCTTTGTGTTGGTGCTCAGCTTCTGCAGTGTTGGCTGTCAGCAACCAGAGCTATAGTGCCGCTCCTAGGAGCGGCAATGCTGCTCTGACCAGCTACAGCCAGCCACTCTGAATTGCATACTTGTTATTTGCATCACGTATATTCTTTTGATACTATGTGCAAAACCCCAAAAAAGCAGTGAATGTAGGGGGAGCCTCTCATTTCACTCAAAATGTGAATTTTAGCCTATTATGCAATCTTGGAAATTCAAAATCCAATTCACATATTAAGGGGAGCATCTACATCCATGTCTCGAAAAGTCTCAGTTGTTTACATCTTTTGTAAGCTCTTGTTGTGTTGTCATCAATCACCAAAAAGGGGAGATTGCAAGTGCAATCAAGCCCTAATGTGGGTTTTGGTGATAATGACCACACAATTAGGGATTAATAAGATTTATCAAGATGACAAGCAGGTAAAAAAATAGAGGATGATGTACAGGTTGGTGGACCCCCTAATTGCTAATAGGATGTGGCTATGGACTCAAAGGCATTTATTTACGTCTTTATTTTGAAATTGAGTATAGTGACAGACTGGAATGTTAGAGACATCATCAGAAGATGATTACTCGGACCAGCTCTGGACGTCGTGAGAAGATTCGAAGACATGCTACGAAGTAGACATGGATTAGGACTCTCATTGTAACTTAGTCGAGTTCTAAAGGAAGTCTTATAATTAGAATAGGACTCCTTTGTTGTAACCGACTAAGACTCGGTTAGTGCTAAGCTTCACCCGATTATATAAAGGGGAAGCGGGCGCCGACCCCTATCATTGAATCTCAGATCATAACACAAGGCGCACGCCGCCACTGGACGTAAGGTATTACGCTATTAAGCGGCCTGAACCAGTATACATCGCTGTCCCTGTGTACTCGCCGAGTTCTACGAACGCCGATCCCCACCGAACAAATCGTCTGGGAATCCCCAAGACGAGTTGCCGACTAACAAACACCGACATATAGGAAAAATCGTACTACTAAGGGGGATGCAACACGCAAGCCTAAATGTGCAACCAAGTGCTGAAACTTCACCAATCATCCACATACACCTTGTTTAATTTGCCAGTGATACAATTTCCAATTTAGAGGATATTAACCAGGGCGACAGTGCTGCAGTCCGGCAGTGTCACGCGCCCAGGGCGGCACTGCCGTGACTTAAAAGACGACTATTGGCAGAGAGAGGTATATCCATCACCCCACTCTCTCCCTCAATGGAAACTTTCGACCATTTGCAATCCTAGACGACTATAGAAGCTCTTCTCTCTTTCTTCCACTCCATTGGAGGCCTCAACTTTCTCCACTTGATTTCTACTCAAATCTTTGAGAGTTTGAGCCTCCAAAGCAATGAGAAGAAGCTTCTACATTTGTTCTTCATCTTCTACAAGCACTTGGTTCGCATTGTGGCCGGCGTTTTGGATTTATTACTCTTGAAGCTTGCTCCTAGCCGGCTAGAGCATCGCTCATTGAGCTAGGCAGATTTGTGCCAGCCCCGTGAGGTTCGTAATCATGCCAATCAGCTATTAAATCACTACTCATCTCAAGAGTTCATTCACTTTACTTGAGAACGAGGTTAGGGTTTGAGAAACCCAAGCCTTTGTGGCTACCTCAACAAAGTAGACTTAGGCAAGCCTTGGTGGTGAGCTGAACTACGGTATAAATCTTTGTGTCACATGTGTTTGTGTGATTTGCTGGGATCTATTTGTCTTGGTGGTGATTTCTAGGGTTTGATCCCGATTTACCTGTGTGGGCTATTTCTATGTCCTCCAAGTGGTGGAACATGTTCCTCTCTACCCTAGGAAGGCTCCTTATTCGCAGATCCATTTTTCATTGGTTGATTTAAGATCTGCAGGGTCAAGCCTCATCAGGGCAGTAGTGCCACACCCTATGCTAACTTTTGTTTGAGCTAAATTTTTACAGGCCTATTCACCCTCCTCTAGGTTGCCAAGATCCTTAAAAATGAAAAAGTGAGCAACTACAAAGTTGCATATCTTTTCAAGATCTACAACTTTTGTTTTGGTTGTTTCTTCATCCGAGGTTGTTTTAAAAAAATTAAAATTTGAATATCAAAAAAATAACAATTTCAAACAAGATTTTGAACGAGAAAATGATTTCAGCTGAGAAAGTTATCAAGAACAAAGTGATAATATACATTATTCACAACTTTATGTAGCAGGAAGCGATTGTTAGATGATAGCGATATACTCTCTCTGTCCATGAAAGAATCAATTTCTAGAGTTATCTTAAGTCAAACTTTTTAAACTTCGACTGAATTTCTAGAAAAAGCTATAAAGATTGATGGTACCAAATTCATATCATTAGATATATTATAGAATATATTTTCATAATGAGTTTATTTTATATCATAGATGTTATTACTATTTTCTATAAAGTTAGTCAAAGTTTAAAAAATTTGTCCGACACGGATTCTAGGAATTGATTCTTTCATGGACAGAGGGAGTATAATTATCAAGAACAAAGTTGTACAAGTTTCTTAAAATTAAAATTGTTAAATAACTATTTGATATATACAATATGTCAATAGAGATTAAGTGGTTTGACAACATTATGTAGCAGGAAGCGATTGCTAGATGATAGCGATATTCCATTATCAATGACTTTAGATTGACGAACATGACAAGGAAATTTAATATGTATAGATTTTTTTATATAAATATTGGTTTTGCACATAGTTTTTTTAGAGACTCAGTTACAGACGCAGACGCTCACAAACACGAGCTATGAACTAGGCACAACGAAGTGGTGTTCTGGAGGGTTGTAGCCACGCGGTGCGCATCCGGGAAGGCAAGGGCCGAGACAGGAGCAACGGACATCGGTTATGGCGCTGGAGGAGCCTTGGGATTCTTCCCTCCAGGATTTTCCAAGCGCGCGCGGACAGCGAAAAGAGCATATCGGAGAGGAGACAAGAGGACAGGAGGAAACGGGGAGAGGTCGTCGTGCGACTCGTGCCTGAGGGAGGAGGGGGCAGAACCGCGTGCGTAGGCGGGCTGCACGGGCACGGTAGAGCTAGGCCAGGGACCATGGGCCGTGTTGAATGGGTGCAGGATCACCTAGAATTAATGTAATTGTGATCTTACACCCATTTTAACCAATGCAACTTATATACCACATCACCAGCTAGGTTTTACGAATTTTGTTAAAAAAACTGAGAATTTTGAGGAATAGGTTTAGGGAGAGGTGGTCGAAGTATCCTGCGTAACTATATGCCACATCACCAATTACGAAATTTGTTAAAAAACGAAGAATTATGGGGCATGTGGGTTGTAGGTTGATTGTTAGAGAGGTGGTCGAAGAGAATGGAAAGTTCAACGTTTTATATATCGGCCCATAGTTAGAGAGCATCTCCAATAGTTTGGAAAAATGAGTTGCTATCCTTATTTTATTGGAAAAAAAGGTTTTCCAACAGATTGGTATATGACTTGCTAAATTTTCCCAAGTCGGAATCGGAGACCATCTACTTGCTATATTTACCAAGTCAGCTTCACTTGCTATCCGACGTTTCTATGTTATTTTTACCAAGTTGGAATACTTTTCTATGTTATTTTTACCAAACTATTGGAGATACATGAAAAATTTAGGCGAAATAGTCATTTTGGCCCTTCAACTTTCGGCCAAGGCTCAAATTGGCCCCTGAAGTATCAAATCGTCCGTTTTGGCCCTTAAACTTTTGATTTCCATCTCAACCTACTCCACGATGCTTAACTGTTGAACGCGTGTATCGAAAAAGACTCTTCTGCCCCTCCTTATTCCTTTACCTGGGGTCGGCCTTCTCACGCCGTAAACGGCAGCGAGGCAGCGCCGTTTCCCACCGTGCAGCGTCATTCCTTCCGGGCGTCGGGACCTGCTGGTGGCCGCCACAGGAAGGGAAGTGACACCGGGAGGGAGATCGAGATGGCGGAGCGACGTGGAGAGGGAAGGAACGACGCTGCACGGTGGGAAACAGCGCTGCCTCGCTGCCGTTTACGGCGTGAGAAGGCCGACCCCAGGTAAAGGAATAAGGAGGGGCAGAAGAGTCTTTTTCGATACACGTGTTCAACAGTTAAGCATCGTGGAGTAGGTTGAGATGGAAATCAAAAGTTTAAGGGCCAAAGTGGACGATTTGATACTTCAGGGGCCAATTTGAGCCTTGGCCGAAAGTTGAAGGGCCAAAACGGCTATTTCACCAAAAATTTACTTCCAAAAGTTTTAGCAAGTTGCTAAATGACAACTTTTCTCAAGTCATTTTTTCCAAACAATTGGAGATGCTCTGTTCTAATTCAAAGTGAATTAATTGTCAGTCGAATCACCTTGTGTTTTTAGTACAATTTCGATGGCCACAAGATAAATGTTTTTTAGAATTATATGGTACAACGTAGACGTAGACGTCCACATCCACGACACGCACACACATTCACCAAATGAATACGCGCACGTAAACTCTACTTCGATGTGCACCTTCAAAGGACTGAGACCTAGATTTTAAGATTCACTAATAGAGTGTTTGGTTTATGCAATCAAGTCATGCTTCATGGGATGATGCATCATGAGTTCATCCCATGAATTTTGGTGGAACCAACTCATTCCTCATTCATATGCTAATTATTGGCTTACGAGGAATGAGGTGGTGATGCATCAACTCATTCTATTCCACCAACCAAATAGAAAAAGTGAGGAGTGAGAAGATGATAAACCATCTCGTTCCTCAAGACAAACAGTCACCATGGATGCCCTATTGTCGGTGAGGACGTCGCATATCATTAAAAGCATAGTGTTATTAAATTTTATAATAAATCTAAAAAAAATGTGAGCACTCATGCATGTCAAGTCGAGGAGTTAAACCATACTAGACAGGTTTCACCATAAGAAACCCAACAAACTGATCTATGATCAGTTCGTAGCTACAAGATACACTCACTCCTTCCTCATATTAGTTATCGTTTTAGACAAGATTTAAGTCAAACATTAGAAATATAAATCATCAATAACTATTACTCCCTCCGTCCCAAATTATTTGTCGTTTTCGGTTTCTGTGCCACAAGTTTGACTCGATTTATAGAAAATACGTGCAATATTTATGTCTTTAAATAAATTTGTTAAAAAACTAGATTCAAAGATCTTTCCGATGATACTAATTATGATATTAATCGATGATATTTATTATTTATAAAAATTGCCGGTATTTATTTTTCGGGAAGCGAAAGCGACAGATATTTTGGGACGGAGGGAGTAAGTTTCTAAGTTTGCAAATATGAAAATTATATGAATAGATTTGTGTTGAAAAGTACTTTCATAAAAGTATGCATATATCACGCTTTTCTATAAATATTTTTATAAAAACAAGACGTCAAAGTTGTGTTTTCAAGACCGTGTCGCTCTCCTAAACGATAACTAATATGGAACGGATGGAGTATGTGTTGTATGAATAATATCAAATGTAAAACATTGGACGGTAAGCTTATATAATTTTAATAATTAAATATATCAAAATATTGTTGAGAACTATTGGTAGTGTCGATAGGGGCTAAATCTTTCTGCGGTCTTCATCATAGAACTACTAGGAATGACATATTACCATCATTGATATTTAGGGGATGTCTCTGTCACATCAGATATTTGGACACTAATTTAAAATATTAAATGTAGAATAATTATAAAACTAATTACACATATGAAGACTATTTTGTGAGACGTGATCATAGCACTACTGGGAACGACATATATATTACCGTCATTGACATTCAGTGAAGACTATTTTGTGAGACGTGATCATAGCACTACTGGGAACGACATATATATTACCGTCATTGACATTCAGGGAGTGTTTGTTTCTCTAACTAAACCAAGTCCCTATCACATCAGGTGTTTGATACTAATTTAAATTATTAAATATAGATAGAATAATTATAAAACTAATTGCATAAATAAAGACTGTCTTGCGAGATGAATTTATTAAGCTTAATTAATCCATCATTAATATATGTTTATTGTAACACCACATTGTCAAATTATGGACTAATTAAGTTTATTAATAGATTCATCTCACAAAATAGTCTCCATTAGTGTAATTAGTTTTATAATTAATCTATATTTAATATTTAATATTCCAAATTAATGTCCCGACATCCAATATCCGGGAACCAAACACCCTATTAGCCGGTGTGATTGCTGGGAAGATCCTAGACCCAACAATAACCATTAATCTATCACAATAATATAAGCATTCTAAGATCACAATTGGAGTTTTATAGGAGTTTCATTTACATTAAATAAATTATCATATAGCTATTTTTGGTGACATGAGTTTTTATTGGTATGATTATCAATCTCTATGAGTCATGAAATTAAATATCTATGAAACTACGAAATGTTTTTTTTATTTTATTCTATATGATACAACAGTCTTGAAAACAATAACGTAATGAAACTCTCTGCTGAGACTGATCTAACCGGCAACTGTAGCTTCCTTTTACAGCTAGGCTACATACCCACAGTGGTAGGCAAGCCCCACTATGGAAGATCAATTCTTTGTCGAGTTCTTGAAGCACTCGACAAAACCTTAAATACACTCGGCAAAGGCTTTGCCGAGTGCCACACTCAGCAAACAATACTCGACAAAAAAACTAACGGCAAAGGGCTCTTTGTCGAGGCTTTGCGGAGTGCCGAGGTGGCACTCAGCAAAGAAAAAAAACAAAAAAAATCCAAAAAATAGGAAATTTTTTTATTTAATCGGGGGGCCCACTGGGCAGCGCCCGCTCGTCTCCCTCGAAATCACAAGTCGTGATATATTTCACTTAATTTTGTTCCACATAGCCAGCAATATTCGAACTCACGACCCCTCGCTCACGCGAAGCCTCCTCTACCACTGCACTACATACTCCCATACATTACATCTTCGTTTCGGTTCCCCATATATTATACTAAACCGAGTGTAATTTGCTTATTTGGGGCCCTAAACGAATTCAAATTAAAATGTTGTCAACTATAAAGTTTTCTAACTTTTCGAGATCTACAACTTTTATTTTGGTAGTTTTTCGATCCGAGGTCGTTTATAAAAGTTTTAATTTCAAATTTGAAACGTAGTTTTCTTTCACAAGATGATTTCAAATCAAAAAATTGTCAACTACAAAGTTTCATAACTTTTCAAGATCTACAACTTTCATTTTGGCCATTTCTCTATCTGAGGTATTTTAAAAAATTCAAATTTCAAATTTTTAAATTTAAATACAGTTTTGCAAGACAAGATGTTTTCAAATCAAAAAGTTATCAACTACAAAGTTTCATAACTTTTCGAGATCTACAACTTTTGTTTTGGTCATTTCTCCATCCTAGATCTTTTGAAAAATTCGAATTTTAAATTTTTCAAATTCGAACGCAGTTTTGCATAACTAGATGACCTCAAATTAAAAGTTATCAACTACAAACTTTCATAACTTGTCAAGATCTACAAAGTTTATTTTAGTTGTTTGACCATTTGTGTATCCGACATTGTGGTTCTAATATTATTCACAAACATTATATATCACTCTAGTTTCATAAACTACCGGAGAGATATGTAAGATTTGTGAACAATTTATTTTAAGTTTGTCAAATGAAGAAATCACCAAAACAAAAATTGTTCATCTTGATAAGTTAAACAACTTTGTAGTTGAAAACTTCTTCATTTGGATTAATTTACTGCTTCAAAATGTGATTTGAAAATTGGTTTTGCCGAGTGTAAAAAAAACACTCGGCAAAGAGCTCTTTGCCGAGTGTCAGAAAAAATACTCGGCAAAGAAAATCTTTGTCGAGTGTTTGTTAGTGTTTTTATTTGGCACTCGGCAAAGAAGCTCTTTGTCGAGTGTCCGAAAAAAACACTCGGTAAAGTGTGAGGCACTCGGCAAAGATTGCTTTTCCCGTAGTGCGCATCACCGCCGATTGCCCTAGAGTTCTGATCTAGACAGTAATGTCAGGTTTAAACCAAATGAAGAAGTTTTATACCGAGCAGAAGTGGTGCTAGAATTTATTAAGTGGCAGACCACACGTCTATTTACCTGTGATCCCAAGACAACCACTACATCCAAAATTTGTCGTGGGCAGCTCTTGGAACCGTGATTGGCCATCACGATGATACGAATCATCGATCAAGGCCCAAGTATGTTCGCTAGAGCGTGTATGGTATTTGTGAAAACAGAACTACTAGGAATTTTTTGGATGGGTGTGCCATGTGTGCTGGTATGTGTGTATATGTATAAAATATATATACTCCCGAGAGTATAGAAAACTCAGCCTATATATATATATATATATATGCAAACGACTAAAAGAGGGTGAAAGGAAGCGAACCAAAATTCTTTCAAAAAAACTTGGCATATATATCCCAAATTTACCCCACAGCTTCTCTCTTCTAGTGAACTCAAATCTCCATAGTCATAACAAGACTACTGGTCTTAGATACAACATCTCAAAACTTGCGAACTTGAAATTTAGATCGATAGTTGCAGAAGTTCTGCACTTACTCGCTTGCAGAAGTTTAGCACTAGCAGATTTTAGCGGGCCGAACCAAGAAAGAGAAGGCCAGATCTTCATCAAACCAAGTCTAAATGACATTTTGGACTTGAATTTTTGCACACTTCTCCCTGGGACATGGTAAAAGTATCCTCAAGATCGAGATCTTAACAAAAAAACTCAAAACTTGGATGGGAATCTTGAAATTCCACTCTCATATTTGGGTTTGTTATTATCAAATTTCTTCAACTGAATGATTTAAATATGCTCGTAGGAAATCTTTTGGAGAGAAAGCTTAAGCTTGTTTCTAATACCCTCATGGCACCTATCAACACCTGAACAACCATGGCAAAGATCTTCAATAATTTCATTACAAGAGCCAAAAAGGTAGAAAAGAGAAGTTTTAGAGATTTGAACTTAGGAGATAAGAACTAGGCTTCAAGCCATGATTTGGACAAGTTCCATGGTCCCAGAAAGCTCCAAAATTGAGCTTAGAACTCAGCAAAGTAGCAGATTAAAAACACAGAAAATAGGCTCCAAAAATCACGGAGAGAAGAGAATTCTTACATTTGAGAGAGCAAAATATTTGGAGCTCAAAATTAATCTTTGGATTTGTAACATCCCAAAATTTGCATCAACTTAAAAATAGGCAATATGATTTAATTATGCATTTTGTGTGTTGCATAAAACTTAGTTAATAAATTATTTGCAAAAGCTAAAATTAATCCTAGGCCAAAGATCATGTTGATGCATACATGCTGGTGCATATCTTATTTTTGTGATGTGTGGTTTTAGTTCAAAAGTTGTTTGAATTCAAAAAGGATTTGAAAATGCATTTGAAAAATCAAATCTGAAATTGGAAAAACAATTTTCCTTCTCTCCCTTCCCCTCTCTCCCTTTTTGGCCCGATCAGCCTAGACGGCCTGTTCCTCCCCTTGCGCCGGCCCGCTTCTCCTCTCCCCTCTCCCCTCTCTCTCCGTCGCTCGCGTGGGCCGCCGCCCGGCCCAGCAGCCCTGCGCAGCGCCGCAGCCTCGCGTTGAGCCGAGGGTCCATCCTCGGCGCTGCACTCGCGTGAGCGTCGCCGTCTCCGTCTCGCCCGAGGGTCCAGCCTCGGCGCTGCACTCGCGTGAGCGTCGCCGTCTCCGTCTCGCCCGAGGGTCCAGCCTCGGCGCTGCACTCGCGTGAGCGTCGCCGTCTCCGTCTCGCCCGAGGGTCCAGCCTCGGCGCTGCACTCGCGTGCGCGTCGCCGTTTCCGTCTCGCCCGAGGGTCCAGCCTCGCGTGCGCGTCGCCGCTTCCGTCTCGCCCGAGGGTCTAGCCTCGCGTGCGCGTCGCCGCTTCCGTCTCGCCCGAGGGTCGCCGCTCCCGCGCCCGCTCTCGCTGACAAAGCACCGCGCCTGTCAGCGTCCCATTGCTCCTTCTCCCTCCCGTCTCCGGCTCGAACTCGATGCCGAGTTCGATTCCATTGACGCTACGCGTCCTTGCTTGCCAAAACGACCGAACCGACTCCCCTATAAGATCCCCGAGAGTCCGCCGCCTCTCCTCACGCGAAAAACTCTCGCTCTCGTGCCCTACACCGCTCCCGCGACAAGCTCCGCCGCCCGCAAGCTTTCCGCCGCCAACAACCCGGCGATTCATCGAGTTTCAGAGCCCGTAAGTGGTATCTCGAGTTTCCCCTTGACCTTTCGAAGTTAACCGAGTAGATTTCCCTCTTTTTCCCCCTTGTTTTGATCCCCTAATCGCTCGCCGTCGCTCTGCAGAGGCCGCCGTCCGCCAAACTGTGCAATCCGCCGTCCCCGAGTTTTCTCCGGCGCCATAAACCCCTCTGGTGAGTTCGCCTTGAACTCCTCTTTCGATTGGATCTTTTCCCGAGGTCTCTACCTCTCTGAAGCGGAATCCCGAGCCGCGCCGCCGCCTTCCGGCCGTAGAGCCGCCGCGTCCTTCTTTCTGCTCCGGCGAAAAGCGCCGCCAGCCCTCTCTGATCTAATCCCGAGCGTCCATCTCAGATCCGACGCACACCAGAGCTCTATACCCCTTCGTTGCCTGTTTTACAAAAAGAACCTTACACCTTTTTATGCATCAACCCGCGGTCCTTTTGGGCACTGTGCTCTGAGTCTGCGAAAACTTGCTCTAAGCCCCTGCGTTTCATCCTATTTGAGGCGCAGTCCATCCAATCCGCAGATTCGTTTTAAAACGATTTTAAATACAAATTCAATTTCAGTTTATTTACAGTTTTGCCACTGATTTCAAATGCTTATAACTTCTACGTTTTTAGTCCGATTTAGTCCGTTCAAGTTGCGTTAGATTCGTTTTGAAAAGATCTATCTATCTGTATGAAAATCTATACTGTTTTCAGTACTTAAAATTTGAGTTAGGTTTAATCTACTAATTAAGGTTTTGTAACTTGTTTAGCTCATAACTTTCACGTTATAATTCCGTTTTTCGTGATTCTCGCGTTTATGTGATCGTGGTAGATCGTACTTTCTGTTTACAAACTTTTTATATTATTTTCTTGCTGATTGGTGTAATGTTCTAATTGGAGCTTGTTTGCTTTGTATGGTTGTTGTTCCGATGGTTGTGTGTTGATGTGATAATCGAGTATAGACGGTGAGACATACGCTGGTGATCAGGAACTCTTCTACGACAACCAAGAGCATCCAGAGTTCACTGAATCAGGCAAGTATAGCATGGGATCATCCTTGTTGACCTATTCACCATGAAACATCTAAATTCATATGCATGTGTCTAATTTTGATCTCCTATCTAGTTTACCCTAGACCTTTGACCCGTTACCTTGATAACCTTGGGATGCTTTGCATATGGGTAGAGTTTTGCTAGAGCTTTACTTAAACCAAACATGATCTAATAACGGTGAATAAAACTTGATCTTTTTAGCAACATGGTTTAGGACCTCCTGTCAGCAAAAGCTGGGACATACAGTGCAACCATGAGGGTTATATGGCTCTGACCTTAGCTCAGTATAAGGACCTTTTCTAGCTTGTTAGTGGACACCAGTATAGGCGCGTTGGGTCTTGCCGAGACGGGTATAGTGCGGCTTCTGTCCACGTGAGTATAGGCTGCGTGTTTTTGTGCCACCTGGAAGGAGGGCTCTACATCCCCTTGCCTTAAGAACTAACGGCCCTAACTTGTTAGACGAACCTTTGAAAGGCTTTGCGTGTATCCTGCCCGCTCACCTCGGAAGTGTTATGGGAGTAATTAACCCGGGCATCTGGATATCACGACTCATCGGGTAAAGTGTAAAACTGATATATCAGCCGTGCTCACGGTTACGAGCGGCCCGGAAAACTCACAGATTAGTTGTTATATGTTGTTTATTTATGTTGCACATGTTGATTACTTTATTGCTATGTTTCAGTTATTATGATCATGTGGGTTGGGTTTTAAGCATCCATATATGTTCACCTAAATTATTAAAATTGTGCCAACTAAAAGCTACTGCAGTTAAACTAGTGTCAGCCTTTTTGAGCCTCATGAACCCCATGTTACACTTGTTAAGTACGAGATGTACTTATGCTTGTTTATTTTCTTTCTACTTGGATAAAAATCCCGGATGGGTAACAGATTGCTATGATAACGACGACTTCCCTGAAGAGTTCTAGTCTTGCTGTCAACCAGTCATCTTCCCTGTGATGGAGCTACCGCGAGAGATGCTTTATTTATCCGCTGCTATGTAAAGACTTTGAATAATATTCGTTATGTAACAGACATATGTGATGGTACTTCTTAATTTGTGGCTTATGTGTGTGATTGATCTCTGGGCACACATGAGTTATTGCATTCAATTTTGTTCTTAAAATTGGATGTGACAAATTGGTATCAGAGCTATGTTGACTGTAGGACGCAAGCCTAGTTAGTTATGGTCGTTTTAGTGGTCCTTGCTTCTCAATTCTTGCTATTTATCTTAGCCTTGTTAATTTATCAAAACTATATGCTTCTCTTTACTTACTCTATTACACAAATATATTGATTCTATTGTATCTATCTCTTGGTCTACTCCATAGATGACACGTCGTACCACCCGCAGGACCATCGGTGGACGCAGGAGGGCAGGCAACCCCGTTCCGCAAGCACCGCAAGCACCCCATGAGCCAGAACAGCAGGAGGTAGCACCGCAAGAGCCAGTACTGCAAGAACAAGCACCTCAAGAAGTGGAACCACAAGCGCCGGCACCACCAGTACAAGCTCCAGCTCCACAAGCTCCAGCACCTCCCACGCCAGTGCCCCCAGAAGTGCTGGAGGTTGAAGACGATGAAGAGCTTCCAACGGGTTGGGACGTGGACTCCGGGTATCTCGTCGGAGCACCCACAGCGGCCCAAAGTCCCACACATCACAGGCTGATGGGACTTTTTGATGCCTACTACCCCGACAAGAACATCATCGTACAGTACACCCACTGGAGGTACAGTCATCCCGTGGAAAGGACCTACTGGAAGGCAAGAGTGACTGTCGCCGTTCGAGAACCAGAGAGTGGCCTATACCTGCATGAGATGGTGATTGGCCACAGGGCACGTCGGTCCACTCTAGCGTCAGCCTTGGAAGCCGTGGCAGTTGAAGCCTACAAAGCATTCCGGGGTCGTCGCATTGAAGACATGAGGGATGATGCATACCGCTATCTGCCCTATTGGAACAGTGAGAATAAGGAGGCTATGGTAGAAGACCCCAATGCAACTCCAACCGAGAAGGCCACACGAGATTTTCTCCTTGACAGGGAAAGGTCTAACGCGGACTTGGAAAAGGAGGTGATATCCCTGGGAAAAGATCTCAAAAGATGCTATAGCACCATTGATGGGCTCTTAGAACTTCTCAACCAACCCCCTATGTACAAGAGGCTCCGCGAACCGCTCTACAAATAGGCATAGGTCACCCTTCTATGTAATAAGACGATATTAGTAAACGTTTTGTCGAGTCTAGTTAAACTTTATGCTAGTGTGCTTCTTTATGTGTGAGTTGGATTATCATTATGCTTATGTGTGATTTGGTTCTTTGTAATGAGTGTTGAGATATTGTGGGCTTGTCTACAAATCTCATAGTTAGACATAACGTTTATGAATAATAAGAGGGTTAGTTATATCTTGTCCTATGCTGTTTTCTGGAGCAACCTGTGATCTTTTGGTTATATCTCAAGTTCTGATCGTGCAACATGGCTGAAAATTTTATGATGGAAAATAGACTCCTATATCTAACCAATGCCTCTGGAATCACTTCAATAGCTGTTATGGTTTGTGAGATATGGCTGTTTCAAGTTAGAGTTTCTGCGCAGTTTTGAGCTCTGGACAGATCTGTTTGTTCTCTGTTTTTGACTAACTTAACGACAGAATCTGGGAAAGTCACTTAAATAAAAGTTGTAGATAATTTCGTTGTCTTTCCAACCGTGTATCACACGCCCTGTTTGGATTTCTGGAACTCCGTATATGACTGTTTTTCTGTACTGCTGTTACCGGATCTCGCCCAGAAATTTTCAGATCTCCTGTTTCCTCTCATACAAGTGATCTTTTCATGAAAAGTTCGCTAACCTTGATCCTTGTTGGAAACACAGATGGCCGCCAGAGGAGGTGGAGTTGGAGGTGGACGTGGACGTGGCCGTGGTCGTGGAGCACCTGTTAACCCGCCACCACCACCCCCAGTTAACATTCAGCAGTTGATGGGCATCCAAGCCCAATTTATGCAAACTATGATGCAACATATGCAGCATCAGCCAGTTGGAGGAGCACCACCGATGCAAGTGAGGGACAAGAGGGGTGAGTTTTTGAAGGGTCACCCGCCAGTGTTCTCTCATGCCGCTGATCCCCTGGAGGCTGATGACTGGCTTCGTGCCATTGAACGCCAGCTTACCATCGCGCAATGCAATGACCAAGAAAAGGTGCTCTATGCTTCTGGTCAGTTGCAAGGAGCTGCTCTGGATTGGTGGGAATCATTTCAGTTCGGTCAAGCCAACAATGCCCCACCTGTCACCTTTGAGGAATTCAAGACCAACTTCAAAGCGTACCATATCCCTGCTGGTCTGATTGAATTGAAGCAGGAAGAGTTCAGATCTCTGCGCCAAGGAGCCATGACCGTTGCTGAGTACCGTGACAAGTTTGCTCAATTGTCACGCTATGCCCCCACTGATATTACTCAGGATGCCGACAAGCAGCGTCGCTTTCTCAAGGGTCTGAATGACGGACTGGCACTGCAGCTAATGTCCAATGAGTATGCCAGTTACCAGACTCTAGTCAACCGTGCTATAGTGGTTGACAACAAGCGCAAGGAAATGGAGGCTAGAAAGAGGAAGCTCCAAGGTCAGTCTTCTGGTAATAACAACCGCCCTCGTTCCAATTTCGCACCAGGCAATCAGCAGAGGTACCAGGGACCTACTACTCAATGGAATCGCAACCAGGGACAACAACGTCCTTCATACCCGCAGCAGCAGCAGGGTAATAATCAACGCCCCCAACAACAGCCTAACAATCAAGCTCAACGCCAAGGAACCCCTGTCAACACCCCCATGAAGAATAGTGCACCTAACACTCCCAACAAGTGTTTTGTCTGTGGTGATGCTGGTCACCTCTTCTACAACTGCCCTAAGAAGCAGAACCAGCAGACTCCGCAGAACCAGACTAACAATCAAAGGGGACGACCGAATCCATCACCTAACTCAGGCAAGGTGAACCACGTGTCTGCAGAGACCGTGCAGGAGGCGCCAGAAATTATGCTTGGTACGTTCAATATCAGCTCCATCCCCGCTACAGTTCTTTTCGATTCTGGTGCATCACATACTTTCATATCACATACATTTGTTAGAATGCATAACCTACCTGTTAGTCTCATGAAAACCCCCATAATGGTTACCTTACCGGGTGGAGGATTGCAAGCTACGCTTCAGTGTATGCCTATAGATGTGTCCCTAGGGGGGGTAGACTTCTCAGTATCCCCAATTGTGCTGAGGACAGCTGGCATTGATTTGATATTGGGTATGGACTGGATGAAGAGGTGTAAGACAGATATACAGTGTCAAGATAAAGTTGTGATAGTTACCACAGCTAAGGGAGACAGAATCAGTGTGAAGGTAGTGCTACAACCAACACCGACTGCAACCGTGAACCAGATGAATGAAGAGGTTTTTCCGGAAGATCTAGTGGTGGATGAGTTCCCGGATGTGTTCCCCGATGACTTGCCAGGTATGCCACCTGATCGCGACATTGAATTTATTATTGAACTTTTACCTGGAACTGCACCCATAGCTAAAAGACCATATAGAATGGGAGTACCTGAATTAGAAGAACTTAAGAAACAAATTAAAGAGTTACAAGAAAAAGGGTTTATTCATCCTAGTTCATCACCTTGGGGAGCTCCTGTTATTTTTGTTGACAAGAAGGATGGTGGTCAACGGATGTGTGTTGACTATAGATCGCTTAATGAAGTTACCATCAAGAACAAGTACCCGTTGCCGAGGATTGATGATCTGTTTGACCAGCTTAAAGGTGCATGTGTGTTCTCTAAGATTGATCTGCGTTCTGGTTACCATCAGTTGAAGATTCGAGCATCTGATATTCCAAAGACAGCTTTCACTACCAGGTATGGGTTGTATGAGTATACAGTCATGTCCTTTGGATTGACCAATGCACCTGCCTACTTTATGTATTTGATGAACAAGGTGTTCATGGAATATCTCGACAAGTTCGTTGTTGTGTTTATTGATGATATTCTGGTATACTCTAAGAACAAGGAGGATCATGCTGATCATCTGAGGTTAGTGCTACAGAAACTCAGAGAGCACAAGTTGTATGCCAAGCGCAGCAAGTGTGAGTTTTGGTTAAAGGAAGTTTCTTTCCTTGGACATGTTATCTCTAATGGAGGCATTTCAGTGGATCCAGGCAAGGTTGAAGATGTGTTGAATTGGAAACCACCAACAGATGTGACTGAGATTCGTAGTTTCCTTGGATTGGCTGGTTACTATAGAAGGTTCATTGAAGGATTCTCCAAACTTGCTAAGCCAATGACAGCTCTGCTAGAGAAGAATGCTAAGTTTGTTTGGTCTGATAAGTGTCAAGCTAATTTCGAGGAGTTGAAGAAACGTCTGACTACAGCTCCAGTGTTAATTCTGCCAGATCTGAGTAAGGATTTCTCTATTTATTGTGATGCGTCTCGTCAAGGTTTGGGTTGTGTTCTTATGCAAGAAGGCAGAGTGGTAGCATATGCATCGAGGCAGTTGAGAAAGCATGAGCTGAACTATCCCACTCATGATTTAGAATTGGCAGCTGTTGTCCATGCATTGAAGATTTGGAGACACTACTTAGTGGGTCACAAGACAGACATCTATACTGATCACAAGAGCTTGAAGTACATCTTCACTCAGTCTGATTTGAATTTGAGACAGCGCAGATGGTTGGAATTGATTAAGGATTATGATTTGGAAATACACTACCATCCCGGGAAGGCTAATGTTGTAGCGGATGCCTTGAGCAGAAAAAGCCATGCCAATGAGATCCGAATTGCTTCTATGCCAGAAGAGTTGTGTGCTGAATTTGCACATCTGAACTTGGGAATTGTGATCAACAGAATAGAGTTAGAGCTTGAACCAATATTGATGCAAGAGATACGTAAGGGTCAGATGTCAGATGAAAAGTTAAAGCAGATAGCCGATAACATTGTTCTTGGCAAAGCATCAGGTTTTCGGTTAGATGATGATGGTACATTATGGCATGGGAATAGATTATGTGTACCTGAAATCAAGGAGATACGTGAGTCTATACTGCGAGAAGTGCATGAGTCAGCCTATTCCATTCATCCTGGAAGCACTAAGATGTACCTTGATCTGAAGAAAAAGTATTGGTGGGATGGACTGAAGCGAGATGTAGCCGAGTACGTCGCTCTATGTGATACCTGTCAGAGAGTGAAGGCAGAACATCAAAGACCCGCCGGTTTGTTACAGCCGATGAAGATACCTGAATGGAAGTGGGAAGAAGTCGGTATGGACTTCATAGTTGGGTTACCTCGTACTCAGAGAGGTTACGACTCCATATGGGTAATAGTCGATCGATTGACCAAAGTTGCTCACTTTATACCAGTCAAAACTACCTATACGGGAGCTAGATTGGCAGAATTGTATATGGAACGGATAGTATGTTTGCATGGAGTACCCCGAAAGATTGTGTCAGATCGTGGTACTCAGTTCACCTCTCACTTTTGGCAGATGATACATCGATCATTAGGCACAAGGTTGAACTTCAGTACTGCTTATCATCCACAGACTGATGGACAGACAGAAAGAACAAATCAGATTCTAGAAGACATGTTGAGAGCTTGTGCATTACAGTATGGCACCAGTTGGGACAAGAATTTGTGTTATGCAAAGTTCTCATACAACAATAGCTATCAAGAGAGTCTAAAGATGGCACCGTTTGAGGCTTTGTATGGAAGATCGTGTAGAACGCCGTTGTTCTGGGATCAGACAGGTGAGAGTCAAGTGTTTGGACCTGATGTGTTG
The DNA here is from genome assembly GCA_009763385.1 of Coix lacryma-jobi var. lacryma-jobi. Taxonomy (NCBI): domain Eukaryota; kingdom Viridiplantae; phylum Streptophyta; class Magnoliopsida; order Poales; family Poaceae; genus Coix; species Coix lacryma-jobi. The sequence continues at coordinate 97,212,364 of CM019829.1, forward strand.
AGGAATGCTGAGGAACATGTCAGGATAATCAGAGATAACCTGAAAGCCGCTCAGTCTCGGCAGAAGAGTTATGCAAACAACCGTCGTCGAGATCTAACTTTTGCAGTAGGTGATTACGTCTACCTGAAGGTGTCACCGATGAGAGGTGTGAAAAGGTTCAATAAGAAAGGAAAGCTAGCACCCAGGTATATTGGACCATTCAAGATCCTTGAAAGACGTGGTGAAGTGGCATATCAGTTAGAGTTGCCTGAAAGCTTGTCAGAAGTGCATGATGTGTTTCATGTCTCTCAGTTGAAGAAATGCCTGCGAGTGCCCGAAGAGCAGATACCGTTGGAGGAGCTTACAGTTAAGGAAGATCTGACTTATGATGAGTATCCCATAAAGATCCTAGAGACAGCTGAACGAGTTACCAGGAGCAGAGTAATAAAGATGTGCAAGGTTCAGTGGAATCGGTACTCAGAAGCAGAGGCAACTTGGGAAAGAGAAGAGGATTTGAGAAAGTCTTACCCGCAGTTGTTTGAGTAAGCATCGCTGGAATCTCGAGGACGAGATTCTTTAAGGGGGGTAGATTTGTAACATCCCAAAATTTGCATCAACTTAAAAATAGGCAATATGATTTAATTATGCATTTTGTGTGTTGCATAAAACTTAGTTAATAAATTATTTGCAAAAGCTAAAATTAATCCTAGGCCAAAGATCATGTTGATGCATACATGCTGGTGCATATCTTATTTTTGTGATGTGTGGTTTTAGTTCAAAAGTTGTTTGAATTCAAAAAGGATTTGAAAATGCATTTGAAAAATCAAATCTGAAATTGGAAAAACAATTTTCCTTCTCTCCCTTCCCCTCTCTCCCTTTTTGGCCCGATCAGCCTGGACGGCCTGTTCCTCCCCTTGCGCCGGCCCGCTTCTCCTCTCCCCTCTCCCCTCTCTCTCCGTCGCTCGCGTGGGCCGCCGCCCGGCCCAGCAGCCCTGCGCAGCGCCGCAGCCCCGCGCTGAGCCGAGGGTCCAGCCTCGGCGCTGCACTCGCGTGAGCGTCGCCGTCTCCGTCTCGCCCGAGGGTCCAGCCTCGGCGCTGCACTCGCGTGAGCGTCGCCGTCTCCGTCTCGCCCGAGGGTCCAGCCTCGGCGCTGCACTCGCGTGCGCGTCGCCGTTTCCGTCTCGCCCGAGGGTCCAGCCTCGCGTGCGCGTCGCCGCTTCCGTCTCGCCCGAGGGTCTAGCCTCGCGTGCGCGTCGCCGCTTCCGTCTCGCCCGAGGGTCGCCGCTCCCGCGCCCGCTCTCGCTGACAAAGCACCGCGCCTGTCAGCGTCCCATTGCTCCTTCTCCCTCCCGTCTCCGGCTCGAACTCGATGCCGAGTTCGATTCCATTGACGCTACGCGTCCTTGCTTGCCAAAACGACCGAACCGACTCCCCTATAAGATCCCCGAGAGTCCGCCGCCTCTCCTCACGCGAAAAACTCTCGCTCTCGTGCCCTACACCGCTCCCGCGACAAGCTCCGCCGCCCGCAAGCTTTCCGCCGCCAACAACCCGGCGATTCATCGAGTTTCAGAGCCCGTAAGTGGTATCTCGAGTTTCCCCTTGACCTTTCGAAGTTAACCGAGTAGATTTCCCTCTTTTTCCCCCTTGTTTTGATCCCCTAATCGCTCGCCGTCGCTCTGCAGAGGCCGCCGTCCGCCAAACTGTGCAATCCGCCGTCCCCGAGTTTTCTCCGGCGCCATAAACCCCTCTGGTGAGTTCGCCTTGAACTCCTCTTTCGATTGGATCTTTTCCCGAGGTCTCTACCTCTCTGAAGCGGAATCCCGAGCCGCGCCGCCGCCTTCCGGCCGTAGAGCCGCCGCGTCCTTCTTTCTGCTCCGGCGAAAAGCGCCGCCAGCCCTCTCTGATCTAATCCCGAGCGTCCATCTCAGATCCGACGCACACCAGAGCTCTATACCCCTTCGTTGCCTGTTTTACAAAAAGAACCTTACACCTTTTTATGCATCAACCCGCGGTCCTTTTGGGCACTGTGCTCTGAGTCTGCGAAAACTTGCTCTAAGCCCCTGCGTTTCATCCTATTTGAGGCGCAGTCCATCCAATCCGCAGATTCGTTTTAAAACGATTTTAAATACAAATTCAATTTCAGTTTATTTACAGTTTTGCCACTGATTTCAAATGCTTATAACTTCTACGTTTTTAGTCCGATTTAGTCCGTTCAAGTTGCGTTAGATTCGTTTTGAAAAGATCTATCTATCTGTATGAAAATCTATACTGTTTTCAGTACTTAAAATTTGAGTTAGGTTTAATCTACTAATTAAGGTTTTGTAACTTGTTTAGCTCATAACTTTCACGTTATAATTCCGTTTTTCGTGATTCTCGCGTTTATGTGATCGTGGTAGATCGTACTTTCTGTTTACAAACTTTTTATATTATTTTCTTGCTGATTGGTGTAATGTTCTAATTGGAGCTTGTTTGCTTTGTATGGTTGTTGTTCCGATGGTTGTGTGTTGATGTGATAATCGAGTATAGACGGTGAGACATACGCTGGTGATCAGGAACTCTTCTACGACAACCAAGAGCATCCAGAGTTCACTGAATCAGGCAAGTATAGCATGGGATCATCCTTGTTGACCTATTCACCATGAAACATCTAAATTCATATGCATGTGTCTAATTTTGATCTCCTATCTAGTTTACCCTAGACCTTTGACCCGTTACCTTGATAACCTTGGGATGCTTTGCATATGGGTAGAGTTTTGCTAGAGCTTTACTTAAACCAAACATGATCTAATAACGGTGAATAAAACTTGATCTTTTTAGCAACATGGTTTAGGACCTCCTGTCAGCAAAAGCTGGGACATACAGTGCAACCATGAGGGTTATATGGCTCTGACCTTAGCTCAGTATAAGGACCTTTTCTAGCTTGTTAGTGGACACCTGTATAGGCGCGTTGGGTCTTGCCGAGACGGGTATAGTGCGGCTTCTGTCCACGTGAGTATAGGCTGCGTGTTTTTGTGCCACCTGGAAGGAGGGCTCTACATCCCCTTGCCTTAAGAACTAACGGCCCTAACTTGTTAGACGAACCTTTGAAAGGCTTTGCGTGTATCCTGCCCGCTCACCTCGGAAGTGTTATGGGAGTAATTAACCCGGGCATCTGGATATCACGACTCATCGGGTAAAGTGTAAAACTGATATATCAGCCGTGCTCACGGTTACGAGCGGCCCGGAAAACTCACAGATTAGTTGTTATATGTTGTTTATTTATGTTGCACATGTTGATTACTTTATTGCTATGTTTCAGTTATTATGATCATGTGGGTTGGGTTTTAAGCATCCATATATGTTCACCTAAATTATTAAAATTGTGCCAACTAAAAGCTACTGCAGTTAAACTAGTGTCAGCCTTTTTGAGCCTCATGAACCCCATGTTACACTTGTTAAGTACGAGATGTACTTATGCTTGTTTATTTTCTTTCTACTTGGATAAAAATCCCGGATGGGTAACAGATTGCTATGATAACGACGACTTCCCTGAAGAGTTCTAGTCTTGCTGTCAACCAGTCATCTTCCCTGTGATGGAGCTACCGCGAGAGATGCTTTATTTATCCGCTGCTATGTAAAGACTTTGAATAATATTCGTTATGTAACAGACATATGTGATGGTACTTCTTAATTTGTGGCTTATGTGTGTGATTGATCTCTGGGCACACATGAGTTATTGCATTCAATTTTGTTCTTAAAATTGGATGTGACAGGATTATTTCATGATGTATGTTTACAAGGCACTCCTAGCTGATCTCAAACTATGATGGCTAAAACACAAATCAAAAGTGTCTCTCCTATATCCCACTTTGTAGGCCTAATAACCAAAAGCATTCAACTAAAAAAATGAGAACCTAATCTTCAAGTGGCTAACAACCAGTTAGGCACTTGGCTATTTCCCAAGGAAACCTTCGAGGAGGAACTCATCAGAAGTACGTACCCAACAGGGCAAACAATCCAAGTTTTTCATCATTGATACAACGGACCAAGTGCCTTCTCGACTCTCTACTACATCTCAATGCAAGGTCTAAGATTTCACTACCCGTTCGTTGATCTGCCACTCACCACAAACCACCAAATGACGGTTTTGAGGACCAAACCAACAAACCATTATGCATTATTCACCAAGCATGATTAATCAATGTCAAGAGTGTTCAACCTCTACCAAGCTCGGACCTTTTTGTCTTCCTTCTTGACTTGACCGATACCATTTTCACCATCCCTGATGTAGATGCATGTCCGGCTTCCACCAAAGTTCCACAATGCTTTTGTCCTCCTCCTTGAATAAGTTGACGTCCTCTTTATCTACCCATGTACTCTTGCTCTTCATATGCCCAATATTAGCCACACATGGTCCATTTTGCGGCCTCGTATCCCACGGTCCAAGCATTCTCGTCCACCCTTCACGGCTCTCGATTCATCATACACACGAACTTGACACTATCGGTTCATGGCTTGAACCAGCAATGATAGACTGCAAAAAAAATATAGCTTTCTTATTTGATGTTTGATTAAGATGAACTTTATATCAAAGTTATAATACTTGACGAGATCTATAACTTTGTAGTTAACAACTTTTTCATTTAAAGTGATCTTGATGCTGAAATATTTGATTCATAAGATCATATATAGTTCACACCAAAACAATCCATATGCTCTATAGTTACAAGTGAGTTGTGCAATTTTAATATGTAGTGGTAGGGAATGATCTCGAGTGAAGAAATGAACTAAACGAGAAAGTTTTAGACCTCGTAAAGTTATGCAACTTTGCAGTGGATAACCTTTTCATTTGAAATCATCTATCCAACTAAAACTACGTTTGAATTCTCACATTTGAAATTTAATTTTTTCATACAACGTTGTTAACCACGGAAGGAGAAACGACCAAAACAAAACTTGTAGATCTCAAAGTGTTATGCAACTTTGTACTTGACAGTTGTTTCATATGAACTGATCTATCTAAGAAAAGTTACGTTTCAATTTCCTCACATTTAAAATTTAATTTCTTCAAATGAAGAAATGACCAAAACCAAAGTTGTAAATATCGAAAAGTTATAACACTTTGTAGTTAATAACTTTTTTATTTGAATTCGTTTAGTATTTCAAATGCTCATTTCAAAACCATATAAACACAAATGTCCTATGTTGGTAGGGGATGAACACCGTGAAGCCCGCGTATTTTCCCGTGAAAAAAGTGTGTGGCTCTTGTTACTGGACGCCTGATCGTCGTGTGGATGTCTACTGGATGGGCCCTCTCCTAGTATTAAAAAAAAATGTTTTGCTATTTTATCAGACCGTTTTGGTTTTGATTGTCTGATCTGTGCATTGTATGTGAAGTTGCGTGTATCACGTTGGATCTAAACACTATAAATACCACCAGGCCACGAGCATCTCTCCTCACTCCAAAGCAATCAAACCGAGAGCTCCAACTCTGAAAGCATCCCCCCTTAGCAGCAACCTAGCTAGCTAGCTACGTGTGCATTCGGAGGGAAAACAAAACATCCAAAATACTATATATATATATATATATATATATATATATATATATATATATACATTTTCGTTTGATTAAAACCAGCCCGCAGCCATGGATACTAATGATAGAGCGGTCATTTCTCTAGTATTATTGCTTGTGTGCATGGTTAGCTGCTCCTTGGGTACCACTGAAACTGAAGCCGTCGTTGAGCTGCAGAGCCGCCGCTCATTAGTCCCATCGATCTATGTGTTTGGTGATTCCATTGTCGATGTCGGAAATAATAATTTCCTACCGCCGCCTGCACCCCGTGCGCGATCTCCATACGGCATCGACTTCCCCGGCACCGGCATGACAGGGCGGTTCACAAATGGCTACAACCTTGCCGATTTAGTCGGTATATATTTACTATATCCATAAAATATGCATGCTTATATAGTACTCCGTATGTTTATTTTTGTTATAGTATATCGACATTCTTTGCAGATGCTAACGAAACTATAGTTTTGAAATGTGGATGCGGATCCAAAATTGGCACTTGGCAAAGAGAGGCTTCGTCGTGTGTTTTTTCTTTGCCGTGCGCGTCTCGCTGGGCACTCGGCATATGTGTCTCTTTGCCGAGTGCCCGACAAAATACACTCGGCAAAATGCCGGGCACTCGGCAAAGCCGAGGATTCCGGTAGTGTCTCTAGTAGTGCTAGTTCCACTCTCATGGTTTTTCAAATGGTGACTTCAAAAGTCTTCTACCATATATTGATTTTATATTTCGTGTGTAACTGAGAACGAGCAGAATGAGCAGTAGCTCAGTTGGTGGTCTCTCAGTTGTGGGAAGCCCTAGGTCTGGAGTTTGACTCTTCATGTTGGATAGAGGTTTGAAGGTTTTCTCAATATCTGCCTGAGAAGGTCATCTTACTATCGTATTAAGCAGATTGACATAGACTGTTGAAAATAACTACTAATTAATAGAGATGAATGTTCTAAGCATCTGTCTCCAGAAATCGATTAAGTAGACATAGTTGCAATAAAAAATAATTCAGAGCTTTTCCATATTAATTAAGTCTGATGGAAGACAATCATTATATGAAGATTATAGTTCCCAATGTGATCTATAACTCTATAATGGAGAATTTTTTATTTGAAACTTATTAAAGTGCTAAAATGTTGTTTTAAATTATCAAATGTCTAAAATTTTCAAATAACCATAGCTGTTGTTCACAATACACACTGGACAAATTTGTAGTTGTGTAACACCCTAAAATTTTCTCCAAAACAAAATAGGTGGAAAATGATTTAATTATGTTTTTTGAGCATTTAACCTAGGGATTAAAATAATTTTTGTTGAATTAAAATAATTGTGGCAACATGTTTATGCACTCATGCTGATGCACTGGATTTATTGAAGTGACTGGGTTTTGTCAAAATTTAGTTTGAATTCAAACTTCATTTGGAATGGTTTTGAAATGCTTTGAAACAAATGAAAAAGGAATTCATTTTACTCCCTCTCTCCTTCCCTTGCTTTCGGCCCGAATGGCCTGAGGCCCAGCTCGCCGGCTCTCTCCTCCCCCTCCCTTTTTCTTCCGCGCGGCCCAGCAGGCCGGCCCGTCAGCGCCGCGTGCAACCGGCCGCACCGCCGCGCTCTCCCTTCCTCTCTCTCTGACTCCCCGTCCCCACCTGTCGGCGTTTTCCTCTTCCCCTTCGCACGCGCCGTCCGCGCTCGAGCGAGCAACCGTCGCGCCGCTTCTCGCGCGCGTCGTGGGCAAGCCCGCTCCCACGACCTCGCCCTCGTGTTTTTAGCAGATGCGCCGCACCCCGCTCCTTCTTTTCCCTCTCCCACTCCCGCAGCGCTGCGCACCGCAGCACCAGAGCCTTCCCCGCCGCCTTTGCCGCCGCCGCCGTCGACCCGTCGATTCGGCGCCGCTCCGGTCGTGTGCGACCTTCCCCGAGCTCCGCCGCGCCTCGGTGAAGTTGCCGAACCATCCTTCCCTCTCTCTTTCGTTCGGTTTAGCCCTAACCGCCGCCGTTGTCTGCGCAGTCCGCCGTCGACCGCCGTTCGCCGCGGACCGCCTTCCCCGAGCCGTCTCCGCCACTTCGTTCCGCCTCGGTGAGATCCCCTTGCCTCCCTCTAGCTCGCCGACCCCTTGGTTTGGCCTGTGGGGGACCCTATGCCCGAGCCCGCGAGCTCCGTGGTTTCGGCCATGGCGGAGCCGCGCACGACGTCGCGCTGAGCGCCGTGACGCCGCGGCCAGTGCGCGCCGTCGGCCGCCCGCGCGCGCACCCGCCCCTTGGTCTAATCCGAGCCGCTCATCTCCGATCCGGCGGCCGAGGATCATCGATACCCCTTCGCCGGCCATCTTGCTAAAGAGCCCCTGGAGAAGCCGGGAACCAACCCGCACTCCACCAGGCACTATTCCCTGTGCCTGGAAAATCTTACAACCAGGCCCCTGTTTTTCTTCGGATTTGAGGCGCAGTCCAGTTGACTGCGGTATTTGTTTAAAATTCAATTTAAATTTCGGTTTAAATTCAAATACAATTCAAACTATTTACAGAAATGCCATTACACTGTTTTGCTTATAAAATCCACGTTTTAGCTCCGATTTGATCCGTTCAAACTGCGTTAGCTTCGTAATTTAGTGCTCTACCCGTTTATACCCCTGTTAACCTGTTTTGGACAGTTTAGCTTTAGGGTCCAAGTTAATCTTGTTTAGGGCTTTTTATATGCCGTTTCGATCGTAACTTTCGCATCGTAACTCCGTTTTCGATGAACCAAAGCTTGTTGTGATCGTAGAGATGCGTACTTCAGTTTTATCAAAGTTTTATTTCAGTTTATTACTGTTTGGTGTAATGTTCTAATAATAGCTCTGTTTGCATCGTGTATGTTTGCACCTGGAATGCGTGGTGATGTTTGTGATCGAGTAGACGGTGAGTCGGTGTGGTACGACCAGGACCCCTCGTTCAGTGACCAGCAGGAGGATCAACCTTTCGACAACCAAGGCAAGTTAGCATGGGACTTCCTTGTTTACCTATACACTTTACTTTAATCACTCATTTATGCATGTGTCCAATTGAGCAACCTTAGAAAACCCACTTAGCTTTGTGATCTGTGATGTTCTTGTTCCCGTGGGATATATGCATATGGGTAGCTTGGCTAGTGCTAACTGACTTATAATCGATCCAGTCCAATGATGAATTTGTTTCTCATGATGATATGTCGTTAAACGGTTAATAAAACTTGCTGTTAGCAAAAGCTGGGATTGACAGTGCTACCATGAGTGCTATATGGCTCTGGTTTTAGCTCAGTAAACTGGACCTTGTCTAATTTGGCAGCGGTGACCCGAAAGGGCGCAAAAGGGGCTTGCCACTTTGGGTGTAGGGCTGCTCCTGTTTCTATGTGTATAGCTGCGATGGCATTGTGCCATAGAAAAGGGGGGTTGCTACATCTGCCTGCCAAGGAAACCTAGCGGCCCTGACCAGTTAGACGAACCAGCGAAAGGCTTCATAGTGAGCCCTGCCGATCTACCTCGGAAGTGGATCAAGGGGTTGGCCGCCTCGGGCACAAGGGTAACACGGCTTATGGGTAAAGATGCACAACCTCTGCAGAGTGTAAAACTGTTATAACAGCCGTGCTCACGGTCACGAGCGGCCCGGAAAACTAGCGGAACTTTGAAACTTAACAATCGTTACTTTATGTTGTTGGTACTTTATGATACTATGTTTATCTTTGTTGGACAAATGGATCATGGGTTAAGGGTTAAGCACAATATTCGTTTACCTTAATGCTAAAACTTTACCAACTTAAAAGCTAACTGCAGTCAGACAGTGTCAGCCTTTTTGAGCCTCATGAACCCTGTGCTAGCTTGCTAAGTACGTGGAGTACTTACGCTTGTTGTTTATCTTCTTTTTGGGCAAATCCCGGATGGGTAACAGATGACGGTGCAGTTGGTGACTTTCCTGAAGACTTCTAGGCTAGCTGCTCCCCCAGTCGACGTTTCCCTGTGGCTCAGTTTGTGTACCAGATCAGTGATCTGTGGCTCAGTATGTTGTAAGACTTTGTTTTAAATACTGTCGTGATGTAATAAACAATGTGATGATGCCACTCTTGTAATTTGTCTACTTATGTGTGTGATTTTTCCTGGGCACACATGAGTATGTTGTCTCAACTTTATCCTTAAAGTTGGGGTGTGACAAGTTGACAAGTTTTTTTAGTTTGGAGTTGTTTAGAGTCTCAGTTGTGTTTTATATTGTTAGATTTTGAAATTCAAATTTTAGAAATTGCCAAATAATTTTGGATGCTCAGTGGTTAATACCAAAGTTGTGTTGGCCGACTTGATCTACATGTTTGTTGTTGATAAGTTTTTGATTTGAAGTTATTTAGAGTTTCAAATATTTATTTTAAATTCAGATATTTTGAAATTCATTTTTTTTGAAGTTTTCGAACAATAATCTTGGATGGAATCATGTCTACATGCCAAAGTTGTATGACAAGATTTAAATCTTTATAGTTGAAACTTTTTCATTTGAGTCATTTGAGTTTTTTATATGAGTTAAAATATTCAATACAAGATTATGAAACATTGATAAAAAATATATCATTCTATATATACTTACAAAACATGCAGCGATAGGGAGTTGTGTGAGTTGAATATTACAAAACATATTTTTTTGTGCGGTACAAAAGCGGTCGGGCTGTCTGCCATGCTAATTACTGAAAAACTTCCTATAGTAGTCAAAGATATATAAATTATTGCAATATTGATGGCTATTACAACAACAATTTGGATGATATTTGTGGGTATATATATATATATATATATATATATATATATATATATATATATATATATATATACTGCTATACAGTTGCCACTCCTGAAACATATATAAATTATTGTAATATTGATGGTTATTACAACAATAATTTGGATATTTTTGTGTATATATAGTTAGCTCCTATATGCATGAGCCCAATGAGCAACAAACAAGTATAGCAATTCATCAATGTTTATAATGCGTATATATACAGCGCAACGTCTGGGATTTATGAAGAGTCCACCTGCTTACCTCTCGTTGACACCGTTAACAAACCATAACCTGTTGTGGTGCCTAGTTGGTGCCAATTACGCTTCCGGGGGATCCGGCATTCTCAACACCACGGTATGCTCTCATATGCTGTTTTTTTAGATTGAGGTGCTGCTCATAAACTGTGTATACTACTACATTACACATATTGCTTCTCATGATGAGTACACAGATATATCTCGACCAGCACACTAGCTAATAACTACTACTGATAGTTAATTCAATCATATATATGTTGTGTTAGCCAAGTATATAATTCAAGAGGTTCAGTTATATTATTGTCAAACAGCTTAGAATACATGTAGTATAGTAACTAAAGCTACAAAAAGATTGACCTGAAGCTCTGTAAATATTTGCCTTCTCGCCTCAATGTAAGTAAATCACCGCAAGGGACACAATGCTTAATCACACAATATAAGATCATTTAGAATATATGCTCTCGCCATTTCAAATTATAATAAGTCGTTTTGGCTTTTCTAAATACATAGCTTTCTCTATGTATTTAGATACAAATTATGCCTAAATACACAGTAAAGTTAGTGTATGTAGAAAAGTTAAAATGTCTTATAATTTAGAATAGAGAGAGTACGTACCTCACATGTAACACTATAAATTAAAAGTGGACATGGACAATTACATTTATTTGATAAACTAATTTCATATCTATGGTTGTCGGTGAATACGTGTATGCAGGGCAATGGGACACTCACGTTGCAAAAACAGATCATGTTGTTCTCTAAAACTAAAGCAAGAATGTGGCGGTGTGGCCAAAAGCTCAATTATATGATATCGAAGTCATTCTTCCTAATTAGCGCCGGAGGCAATGACTTCTCTGCTTTCAGTGAAAGGGGCATGGGCGAAAAAGATGCCCCAGCCTACATCAGTAGTATGGTCTCAACCTATGTCGACCATATCAACGTACGTATATGGGGGACCATATATATAGGATACAATTTATTACACATCAAAATAATGCAACCAAAAATAATATTATCCGTTGTTATAATATGCTACCGAGTTATTATTTTTGGACATTGGCAAGTTACCAAATAATTTTTTTACTATTACATTCTATTATAGTACATTGACTACAGACCATAGAAAATTATATGATTAAGATACTAACTATATGGATTACATTTGAAATATTGAATCTCAATGCAAAGCAATGTAATTGATGGTCGAAGTTTAGATATGTTTACCACATCCATCTAAAAACATCAAACTCGTGTGACACAGGACTAATCATATAGCGTGTTAGATAACTGACTTTTTACTATATATGCTTTTTATTTGTTCATAATTTAGTTATCTTGGTGGTTAAATATGGTAGAGGTCAATACCTATGCATGGCTTGAAAGAGCCTATATATGCACATGAGAGTGTATGTAGGGGGATGAAGCTATTATCCACCTTCCCCTTCCAATTAGTACTAAGCTACATGGGAAACAGTTTCGTGAAATGTTCTTTCTATTAACTAAAAGTGTGTAATCATCAATGCTGAACAATTATATATAGTCTGGAACCATAAAAGATGCACATATGTGTTCTTGGATGAAGAGGAATCTCTAGTATTTTCTAGATTTTCATAAAAGCCTCCGCAAAATGTATGACACAGTAGTATATATTGGTAGCTACACTCAAAACTATGAATAGATTATTAATTTCTACAAACTACATACTCATGAAGTTGTATCAAGTATCATAGAACTACATATCTCAAAGTATCACAAAAACCTTGTATAACAAAATCAATATGTTTTTGCCTCAATAGCTATCTAAAATTTGTAGTTTTTAAATTTATTATGTACATTAACTCATAGTAGACACACATGCACACACAAAATATATATTGCACACTTTTAATAGCTTGCAACATTATTTCTTATTACATATTATTATAAAATTTCTTTCTCAAGAACTCCAACTATAACTCAATTTTATTGTACAATAATATATATATGTGTGTAGGCGAAATATATATATATATATATATATATATAGGGAACTGTTACCGTATATATAACAGAAGTAACACCCCATGAAGATAGCTAGTTTTCGTAAAAATATCGCAACAATAACATTGTTATATTCTTTCTAAATAAACCGTCACACACGCATACTTGATACTTTGTCTCGTCGTATCGTATATATATATACCTACAACTACTCTAGGTGCTAATTAATTAATTAATTAATGTAGCATATATCCACTACTAGAAACTAGAATAAACATGTGTATAAAGCCGATGGAAAAATTCGTATCCCAACATAGAAATATTTTTCTGATATTGTATTAATAGAAAATAATATCATTTGTAAATGCAGGCATTATACAAGTTGGGAGCACGGAGGTTGGGGATACTAGACGTGCCAGCAATTGGTTGTACTCCAGGTTCGAGAGTCCCCATGGCCAATGGCGGATGCAACGACGCTGCCAACTCTATGGCACAGAACTTCAACACTTTCTTAAGGCTTGAGGTTGCAAAAGCCGTTGCAACTTCCATGCCCGACATGAAATACTCCATAGCAAGCACCTATAATTTTCTCACTGACTTGATGGCCAATCATCTCGTGGCTGGTATGTAATACACAAGAGAGTATAATATATACTACAACATATTTTGTTTGTGCAAAAAACCTTATCTTTAGATTCATTAATTCATCGAGATTAATTACTTAACAAATGAATTGTTCTTAACATTAACACAGGGATCCGGGTGGTTGAGAGGGCATGTTGTGGATCAGGAAAGTTGAACGCGGAGGTAATGTGCAGCATGTCAAACACGACTTATTGTTTGGAACGCGATGACTACATGTTTTGGGATATGTTACACCCAACACAAGCTACATATCAACGCGGGGTGGTCGCAATCTTCTATGGCCCACAGATGTATGCGGATCCCATCAACTTTGCAGGGTTGCCACAGATATAAATACTACTGTGACCTCATACGTCTATGCCATATAATACACTCCTATCTCGGCCTTCAACTTTTGGCGGGCATTATTTGAAAAGAAGTAATTTTAGTCAAAATAATGTACGTGGTGTGCATCATTAGTATGATGACAGTCTCTATATATATGGGAAAATAATAAGGATTAGGCCGACAAGTGTTAATTGGCTCCATGCATGGAAGGAGTTGGTGTTAAAAGGCTTGCCGCAAGCTGGAGAAGGCAGCATGTATTTATTCGCGTCTTATGATGGTCTTTTACTTAAAAAAATAAATTTGAGTCGGTTTTATTTTGTAAGCTCGTTCATGGAGTTATTATTATTGTAATAAAGTGGTGTGATTTCTCTTATTTGAGGATGAATCCGGTTGTTTCGGTTCTTATATGTAGACTCCCTACCACGTGCAGCTTGAACTAGTTTGACTTTTGTATTCCACATACTCCCTCCAATTTTTACATGTTGTAGAAGCTTTATTCTAAGTCAAATATTTATGTCCCTAACCATCGTTTTTTTTTAAAAAAAAAAAATTATATAGGTGTACATGACATAAAATTTATGTTTTCAGATTCACTATGATAAATATTTTGGTAGTACATAATTCATATGTTGTGAAACTATACGATTTTTAAAATGGATGGTCAAAGATAATAATGTTTGACTTAGAACAAAACTAATATGACATGTGAAAAATAATGGAGGAAGTATGTACTAGTAATTCATATCATCGTTATACCACTTGTTTTATGGTTTTATTTATTGAGTATGATCTCACTTCCTAAGAAGATTTCATCTATATTAAATCCTAACATTATTAGAGCATCTCCGAGAGTTCCCCAAATCAACTTGCCATCCCTCTATTTTTGCCAAAATAAGAAAATTTCTTCTCCAATGGTTTGACAAATCGACTTGCTAAAGATCACAACTTGCCATCTGCTCCGTCCGCGCACGCATATATACGCGCACGTAGCCTGGTTGGCATCGCGAATTCCAGCGTGAGGAGTCCTTCCCCGCGCGCCAGGACTCCTCCCCGCACGCGAAGACTCCATCCTTTTCTCCTGGATGTGCTGCCGCCACCCATCGTTTCACGAAGACGCCATCAGATTCAACGTCAACGTCGGCTGCTCGTGTCCTCGGTTTGGACGTGCATGTTCCTTGCTTGTTTGTGTGTGCATATGATCCCCTTGAGACTGTTCCGATGGGACATAGCTCCTTGTTTGTCGTCTCCTGCTGCTGGATGGACGAGCAGCTGTGTCTTCCTATCTAGGCGAGGTGCAGTGATCAAAGAATGGCGATCTGCAGTGAGCAAAGATGGGAGAGCTGCAGTGATCAAACAAGGGGACACATACCATGGCTGGGCGACGAACGAAACGAAGCTAGGGCACAGCTGCTCTGCAAGCTGTGCAAAGTACCTGGTTCCTGACCGGCGATCAGCCAACGACGACGACCAGGAATGGGATCGGGAGGATTTTACGTGTATGCCATTATGAAAAATGGCCCCAACCCTCATGTTCCTGAAAGATCAAACCGAACCTGTGTATCCAATCTCATTTTGGTTTTGTCTCACATGCCACTCTGTCCGGATTTCTGTTAGATTTCATCGTTTGGGCGCCATGTCAGGTAGGTCCAAGCCGGAAAAGACCAAAATACCCCTCTCTCTCTCTCTCTCTCCCTCCCTCCCTCATCCTCTCTCCTGCCTCCTCCTCCAGCCGTGGCGCCGGAGCCCCTCTCTCTCCTTTTCTCCCTCATCCTCTCTCCTGCCTCCTCCTCCAGCCATGGCGGCGGAGCTCGCGCGCGCCGGCCCTGGCGGCCGCGGCGGAGCTCTCGCACGCGCCAGCCATGGCGGCCGCGGCAGAGCTCTCGCGCGCACCGGCCATGGCGGCCGCAGCAGAGCTCTCGCGTGCACCATGGCGGTCGCGGCGGAGCTCGGGCGCGCCGGCCATGGCGGCCGCGGTGGAGCTCGCGCGCGCCGGCCATGGCGGCCGCGGCGGAGCCCCTGTGTCCGGCCCTGCTCGCCTCCCATGGCCGTGCACGGTCATTTTCCGGATCGGACCCACCTGTCAGTGCGCCCAAACGGCGAAATCTAACAGAAATCCAGACGGAGTGGCATGTGAGACAAAACCAAAATGAGATTGTATACACATGTTCGGTTTGATCTTTCCGGGACTTGAGGGTTGGGGTCATTTTTCATAATGGCATACAGGTAAAATCCTCTGGGATCGGACGTCGACTCAAGGCGGCGGCGCGCAAAGAAAAACGCACGACAAGGAGGCGGCGCGCAGAGAAAACCGTGGGCAAAAATACGTGTGTGAAAGGTCCTAGTTTGGTTTTGGTAATTGAGTGACAACTTAGGTGGACTAATATGTGTTTGAAGTAAATTACACAGGTGATTAGTCCATAGGTGATCATGTGTGAGCAACATATGCCATAGAGGTGAAATGGCTTGGAAGATGTTACAAGGCTCACACATGTGATGAAGGAGCTTAATGCACATGAAACATGACATGGAGTCATGTGGCTAAGATGGTGAAGATCAAGGCAAGACTTGGCTTGATAGACCGGTTGCGAAGGTGAAGGGCAAGTTGGAGGCTTTGAAGCCGTTGGTACCGAGTGTCGGGAGGCTTAAGCAAGACTTGGCGCCGAAGGACCGAAGCAATGGTGAAGAGCAAGTGATGTCAAGATCGATGGACCATGGAGGCCATGTGATGATATGAAGTGGATCATATCATTTGATCTAGGTTGGTGCATGTGTTGCATCAACACCGGACGAGATGGAATGGAATGCGCAAGGCAAAGGTATATGTATAGAGCATTTCATTTCACCGGTCATAGGTGTGTAGAGAAGATTATGACCGGGTTTAGGATAGATGGCCGTACTATTAAGAGGAGCAAACTTGTTTGCATATCGGTCATCTAGTGCCACTTGAGCGATCTAACATTGTGATGTTGCTAGGATCGAGTGGCGTGGTGAGAGCAAGTGAAAATCCTTAGAAAAATGTTTGTGAAAATGCTAACACACATGCACAAGGTTGTATACACTTGGTGGTGTTGGCACATTTGCAAAGGAGAAGGTGTTGGAGTTGATTTGGATCAACTCGGAGAAGTTTTGGAGAAAGCTTTGGTTGGAAAATGAGAAGCGATGGATCTTGGATTGGAAAACTGTACTGACCCTTTGTGAGTTGGTTTAGCTTTGTATGTGGGTTGTGTAGCCCTCTGAATAAGCTTTCCAAAATGTCCAAGATCATCGAAATCGGAGTTCGGAGCTAAAAGTTATGGCCGTTTTAGCGCGGAGGAGTTTTGGCCTAGAGGTAGTACCGCCATAAGGCCAGTACTACCGACCCCTCCGCGAACAGATCGCATGCTCTCTGTGTTGGGGCCATTTTTGGCATAGAGGTAGTACCGCCATAGGGCCGGTACTACCGACCCTCGGTAGTACCGACCCCTGGTCGGTAGTACCGGCGATCGAAGTCTTTTTGAAGGTTCTCTGTGTAGATCTACATCTGGCCTAAAGGTAGTACCGCCATAGGGCCGGTACTACCGACCCCCGGTATTACCGACCCCCCGGTTGGTAGTACCGACATTTGGAGGAAGTTTGGAGGTGTTCTGTGTAGATCATGGAAAAAAATAGCGCGCTATTTTTGCGCTATAGCGCCGCTATAGCGGCCAAAAGAACTTGACGCGAAGCTATTTCTCTTTTTTACGCTATTGCCGCTATTGCCGCTATAGCGCGCTATTTTGCCGCTAAATTGAAATAACGCCATAGCGCCGCTAAATGGCCGCTATCGACGTTTCCCTGGCTGAGAAAAAAAATTGTGGCTTGTCTTTTGAAAACTATGTGGATGTTAAGTACTTAAGTGTGTCATTTGCTCTTATCTTATTTTTATTTTTTATGACTTATCATGGGAATATTCTAATATGTTATCAACTTATCATGGATGTTATGACTTATCATGGATGTTATGACTTTATCACTTTGTGAGTTACTGAGTTTTTATTATTATAATTATGAATATGAACTTATGACTATCATGGAAATATGGTTAGTCAGTGTTTACCGTATAGTTGTTTGGTTGTTGTCTGAATGCATTTAAATAGCGCGCTATAGCGCGCTATAGCGTGCTAAGCTATCTGGCGCTATGACATATAGCTGCTGCTATAGCGTGGGAATAGCGTCGCTATAGCGGCGCTATAGCGTCGCATAGCGGCCAAGACAAGCTGCCGCTATTTTTTATAGCCCGCCATTTAAAACCTTGGTGTAGATCTAGATCTGGCCTAGAGGTAGTACCGCCATAAGGCCGGTAGTACCGACCCTACTACCGACCCTCTGTGGGCAGCGCGCAAACTCTCTATTCGGAGGAGTTTTGGCCTAGAGGTAGTACCGCTATATGGCTTGTAGTATCGGGGCCAGTAGTACCGACCCTACTACCGACCCTACTACCGCCTGTGTTAGGAAGGGGATCCTAACGGTCGTTTGGACAACCGGTAGTACCGGCCCAGGGGGTCGGTACTACCGACCGAAGCGCAGAAAAGGGGAAACAGCTAGTTTGTGGCTCCTCTCTATAAATAGAGGGGTGGCCGGCCCTTGGATGTTTTTTTTGAGCACCCTAGGGACTTTGTGTCCAAGGTTGGGAAGTGCTTAGGAGCCCTCTAACACACATATGCTTTAGTCCTTATCCGATTGTGTTGAGAGAGCGATCCTAGTGCGTTGCTTTGAGAGATAGCATCGAGTGGCACTAGGTGTTCGAGTTGCAAGCTGGTGGTGCTTATTACTCTTGGAGGTTGCCACCTCCTAGACGGCTTGGTGCTCGTCTCCGTCGTGAAGCCCGCGTGAAGATTGTGCGTGGCTCCGGAGAAGATTTGTGAGGGGCATTGTGCTCGCCCCGCCGGAGATCGCGAAGAGCGACTCTAGTGGAGAAGAGGCGTGAAGAGCGGCAAGTGGTTCGGCTGGATAAAAAGCTAGAGCTCTTGGTGAGCACTCCATCGTGGAGAGGTTGGCTTAGTGTCACCACTAGCGAGAGGATTGGCGGCAACCTTGGGCTTGCTTCAACGAGGACTAGCTTGGTGGCAACCAAGTGAACCTCGGGATAAAATCTTGTGTCCCCGTCCCTTGTTGCTCTTATTACTCTTGTTTCCTTGCATATTACGCTTGTTCTTGTGTTCTTCGTGTTCTTCCTCCCTCCATCACTCTATCTTAGGTTGGGAAGGCTCGATCCACATTTTGGCAAGGAACCAAGACTTGGGGAAGATACAATCGTTATCTACATCATCTAGGGAAGTGGGGTAATTGCTAGATCTAAGATTGCATCTCACCCACTTCGATTTCGTAGCTCCCTGCAAGTGTCCGGTAGTACCGGCCTAATAGCCCGGTAGTACCGTTGTCGGTAGTACCGGCCTAGCAGCCCAGTAGTACCGACTGCCTGATTGTTTACACTAGCTTGTATTGCAATATTTATTCTTGTGCTAGTGTTTAGTTGCTTAGTTTGTGTAGCTAAGTTAAGCTCTCTAATTTGGCTTGTGTAGCCTTGTTATTGAGCATTGCTAGTGAGCTTAGGCTTTGTGCTTTGCTTGCTAGATTGCATAGGAGCTCCCCCGTGCTTGAAGTACTAGATGCATAGGCTTGTGTGACCTTGCTTCTAGAATTGGTTAGGTGAGCTCTAGCTAGCCCGACACCTTATTTGCATTGATTAGGATCTTTTGTAAGGTGTCATAGAGTATAGGTAGAGGGTGTAGTCTTGGCTAGACCGATAGTTTTAATTCCGCATTTATTTCGGTTAGCCGCTCCGATTAAGTTTAATTTTTTAAAAAAGGACTATTCACCCCCCTCTAGTCCGCCATCTCGACCTTTCAGTGTGGGCCCACTTTTTTTAATTTAGTAAGTCAAGAATGCCAAACTCTTGGAGAGAGGCAGTTTTTTTACTTGGCATATATTTTAGGGAGTTACCAAATGACAAGATTTGTCATGTAAATTTTGGCAAACTCTTGGAGATGCTCTTAGTCACTACTATAAAAAAGGATTTTAGAAAACAATACTACAAAGTTCATTTTCAGAGTCAGCCAAATGAGACTGCCTCTGTTTAAATGTCAATATTAACCAGGATTTTTAGAGGTGCTTATATAATGCACACCTCTTGAAATAAACTTTAAAAAACAAACCAAGCTTAGCTCGACTCAACTTGGACTTCTAAGAGCATCTCTAAGAGTTTGCTATCTTAACTTAATATCCATAAAATTTTTGCAAAATAAGGAAAAATAGTCGCCAACAGATTAGCATCCCAACTTGGCAATTTTCTCAACCTCACAACTCCCCCTCCCCAACGCGTATCTTTACGCACGCGTATACCGATTGGCAAAAGTGATTAAAAGGCTGAAAAATGATTAGAATCTCTTTCCAGGGTTCTAGTTGTGAAAGTACAAGAGACAAAGAACAGATGGGAGCACCTGTTTTGGTTTAAATAAAAGTTCACTGTTCACTTTACAAAAGTGTTTTTGGTTTGGCAAGTCAAAAATAGCAAACTCTTGGTGAGGAGCACTATTTTTACTTGACATATTTTTTTAGCAGTTGGCAAAACACAAGATTTGCCAAGTAAAATATAGGAAACACTTAGAGATGCTTTAAGTAAACCAGAGTAAATTACAATGGTTCCTCGTCTTTTTATTCCCACGATGCCTTCTTATTGGGAGAGCTATGCATCGAGCTCGTCTACAAGGATTCGACCCTTATAGCACCACTTGTTTTCGCAGCAATGAAGCCAAACCTTATGGACTTGCCGATATTGTAGGGGATGAAATGATTGACGAGCACTGCGATACTGATCCAGTGTGGTTTCCAGAAATGTTTAAGGATTGGTAGTGGGTGCATTTCTTGTAAAGTTGGTTGCATGTAGTTGTTCATATGGCAATGAAGCAATTATGTTGTCTTAATTTTGACCTATGTTGCGATACATTCGATCTATATTTGCATCCAAGAAATGATTAGTTGCAAGTAGTTGTGAACTTTGTTATCTTAATCTTGCCCTGTGTTGCAAATAGTCTTATTATATTGCAACGCTAAAAAGTCATTTTGCATCCATTGATGTTTTGTTTCCACCACCTTTGTATGTGGCTATATTGGAGTATATGTCGTTGCAAGAAGAGTGTTATTGCCATTATTTATAAAGTTGGTGGCAATAGAACATCAATATTATCACCAAGTTGGTGACAATATTAATGTTGGTGGCAATAGTGGCATAGAACATCAATATTGGAGTAAATTATATTTTAATAGTGACAATAAATCAAAATACGATGTAATTAATAGAGCTCTGCTTGTACACTTTTTGTAGAAGATTAGCACCAAGAACTCTAGAAAATGACAGAAACAAAAGACTATGCTTCTCACTGGATCGAAACCATTTTCCTAAATTAGTTTTGAACAGGTAATGCCAACATTAACTAAGCTATTTAATTTATTAAATATATGATCGTTACCTAAGGCGCAACATTGTCACCATCTCAAAGAAACCAGATTAATGGTCTGATTTACGGCTTTGGATGACTACTCACAACAAAGATGGGAAATGATGCAGTGAAGACTCTAGGGATGTCTATGTGACTGCTTGTATATGATTGCAGCTTTAAAATTACGACATGTTTCAAACTTATTTTCGAACTATTTGAAATTACATGCTCCTAATTTATTTCTCGTGTTTCGTTTAGGAAAATGTCTGCATCCAAGTTACAGAGGTAGAAAATACGAAT
This sequence comes from Coix lacryma-jobi var. lacryma-jobi, assembly GCA_009763385.1. Taxonomy (NCBI): domain Eukaryota; kingdom Viridiplantae; phylum Streptophyta; class Magnoliopsida; order Poales; family Poaceae; genus Coix; species Coix lacryma-jobi. The sequence goes on from CM019829.1 coordinate 97,233,618, forward strand.
ACAAGGTTGATATGTGCCCTTGTGGTTCCCCTTTGTGATGAGTAATTGTCAATAGACTCAAGCTTTGGGTTGAGTGTGTGCACTAACCGTTGGCGTGAGCATGTGTGCAACATGTCTCTTGGCTTGTGGTGTAGAGCTCAGATGCGGTGATCGATGGCGAGGTGAAGGTCAAGTAGAGACGTGTAGTGTCGAGAAACCAGGAGTGTTGAAGGGCGGACGTGAGCCATGGATTGAGGGACAGTAGCAATGGAGGATCAGCCACTGTGGCGGTTGACTGTCGTTAATTAAGTCAATTATTAACCGTCAATATAACCTATATATATACTTAATTCCATCACAAATGTAGGTAAAGTGTTTTGAACTAACCAAGTTCTATGAGTTTTGGTGCTCTCACTTGTTTTGCAGGTATATCCAATTTTGCACAGAATACAACTATATCCAATGATGAATTGGACTACATCATTACGAAGAGCTTGTCGAGACGATCGGAACAGGCCTATGGTTTGCCCTAATTGAATCCCGGCATCAAAAGATATCAAATTCAAGCCAAAATCAACGTGGTTAGATTCTAGAAGGTACCAGAAGACACCAGAACAAAGCGGACCCCGAGAGGCTTCTAGGTGGGGCCAGTCGGCCACACCCCTTGGCCGCCCGGCCTGGCCCAGTGTCCAGTTGCCCTCTGTTGCCTCGCACGATCTACACCCTTAAGTCGGTTCATCCAACGGTTGGCATGAGATTGACGCAGATCGATGACGTGGCACTTACTTGCTCTCTACTCCACCATGGGCTATAAATACCAGCCCCTACCCCGCTCCCTGAGGCATTCATTATTTATTATTCATTCAAGAATTGAGAGGTGTACCATGAAAGGATAATCTCTCATCTAGAGAATTAGAGAGGAATAGACCTAGAGCTCCAATGTATTAGATGAGTTGATTAGAGAGTTAGGGGAGTTGAGCCATGCTTGGGTTCTGGAGGAGTCTTCTGAGATTTGGTATGTCTTGTATCTTATAAGACTTGTGCTTTAATATATATTTATCTTCTCTTTACTCGTATGTCTTTCTTGTTTATCTAGTTCCTGTCTTAGTCATTTATCTGAGTTTGGTTATCGTGTCACGCTTTAGTATGGGATCTCTGCTCGCATCGAGTGCTCTAGTTATGATATCTGACTAGAGTAGTAATCATTAGTGTAGGCGTGGTGTCTAGGCTAATGTTTACCTGAGTTTGCGCCCAATACTATGGTTTACTTGTGGTCGCCCCAGGGGTGATTGCTCTGAGTGGCCTTTGCAATCCACCCCATTGGGATTCGTATTTTCGTAGAGCTTTAGCCAGCCTTCTCCCAACTACTTGTTTTCTAGTCTTATTCGAGAGTTGGAAAGGACCTGCTGCCCCAAAGTGTTATCGTGTGATATGTCCACCCACCCTTAGTTATTCTAAGACTAAAGCTATAGAAAAAGAGAAGTATTTAGGAACCCTTTTACTCACTCGTTGCCCTCTTCACTTAGCTTGTTTACTCTATCATAAATTCCTTCTTTGTGTTTTAATTATATATCTTATCATTATCATTTACTCCACTTAACCTAGTTGGTATACTAGTTAGTAGATACATGATGGTGATCTATCAACTTCTTTAACCATTGTTTCCCTGTGGATTCGATATTTATACTTGGAATATTTCTCGGTGAAAGCTACAACGGTATTCGTGTGCTTGCGAATTTATCTATGTGTCTTAACTTATACCAATAAGCTTCCTAGTGCCATTACTCTTTTTAGTAGTGACGCTAAGAAGTGTCAACCATGGCTAACACTTGGGACATCAACAAGTGCAAGTGTAAATGGCGGAGTGGCCGTGTTGACCAAGTCAAGATGACAGGCGTACAAATCGAGTGGACACTCTAGAGGACTTGGCATGTCGGGCGGTCTAGGATGAGATGACACATGTTGGCGGATGGGGCATAGAGGATACGCTCCCTCTATGGTCCTAGTTTGGTGGTTTGGCCACAAAATATCATCGGTGACGGCTTTTAGATTTGGGCCTCAAAATCTGGGCTGAATGGTTTTTGAGTTTGGGCCTCGAAACTCAGGGTGGACGGTTTATGGATTTGGACCTCAAAACTCAGGAAGAGTTTGAGAGGAGGAACGGGGAAACACGTGGAAGCATCAAGGAGTTCGTGTCGATGCGAAGCTATCTCATGAAGGGCCCATGGTCATTAGATCAGTTATTCTCTAGAGTTAGACCAAAATGCCCTCAGATTAGTTAGTTAATGTATCACTAGGGATAGAATGAGGATTAGGATTACGGCTACGCTATAAATAAGAGATGGCTCCCCTCATCTCAACTTATCACTTTCGTTGTTCTCTGTTAGGGTTTTCTCTCTGACTCTAGTTGCTATAGTGATCCGCAGATGGTTTAGACTCAAATCATTCATCTTTGTATTTCAATTTTCTAGGAAAGGTGTTCATAACCACCTTGTCTCCTCGTGGCTCTAATTTTGTGTTTGGTTCGCTTCAATTTGTTCTCTGTGTTCCTAACTCCCCATTTTCCCTGTTCTTCGTTTTATCGGATCTCTTGATCCCAGACATTTTGCTTTGATCCATTTATTTCTACTTGTGCTAGGACATGTGTTGAGACTTTCCACCGAAGGAATTTGATTGAATCCACATGGCACGTAGATCAGGTCATTTTCGTTTTGGATCTCATTTTGTGTTTTGCATCGTTCTTTGTCGATTCCAACGGTTGCAGTTAGGTTCAAGCCATGATCTCTTATAGGTAGCTCACTAACTTGTTTGTGATCTCATGCGCAAAGTTTGAGCCCAAAAGCTCTTGATTTGAGGGAGTTCAGGATGATTTGGTGCATGAATACGCGCTGCGCGTAGCGACTGGACACCCATATCGGGGCAACCGGACGCTGAACACCGAGTTCAGTCGTTGAACACCGTGTTGCCCAAATCTGCACGTGTGTGACCAAACGCGTCTCTCATTTCCATCGGATATCCCTCTATGCCGAGTTCAGTCAAAAACAGAGAGCTCTGGAACTGACCGGATGAATCATGTCTGTCATGACCAGAGCAGAGTCTGATTATCTTTGATCTGTGATCGGACACTAGTGATCACGAGTGACCAAATGCGATGAATACACTGTTCACTGCGTCCGGTGCAACTCTGACTGCCTGGCTGTGTGACCGGACGTTGTATGACCAAGTGTGCTTTTGTGGCAGAGTCCAATCAGTATTGTCTACTCTTTGTTTCATCTGTGGCTTTCGCATTCTAGCTCCGTTTCTTGTTTTGTCTTTTGTGTTTAGTTCCCGATTTATGTCCTCTTTAAAAATTGTGCTCCTTGACCTGGATTTTTGCCTAAATGTTATCTAGTCACTAATTGGTTGATATGAACTAGAGCATGTGAGGTTTTTGGCGTCCTGCTCTATTTCTAGGCATCCACCAATCATTTGGGTCGTGTAAATCACGTGTGTTGGCTTTTGCTTTTGGTTTTGATTTTAGGACAGGGACCAAACATTTCCAAAGAAATTTAAGACTCTCATTCACTCCGCCTCTGGTTATCATAGTCGGTCCTTTAGAAAAGGAGAAGAATAGGACCTTCCTTACGGTTCAAGAGGAACACAATTTTCCAACTCAACTACTCTAAGACACTTGGAACAAAATCGGACATATGTCATTGAAATGGATACATGGCAAAATATCCAACATGAAGTGCTCTACTGAAACACAGAAAACAAGATGCAGTCCACAGCGAAGTTTCAGCCATAGAAGAAAGAATGCAGCACCAACAAGAGTTTGAAGAATTAAAATAACAGCTTGCAAACGAAGTTTCAGCAAGGAAAAGAGATAAGGAAGAAAGTATGAAACAAATTGAAAAAATTAGGGAAGAATTTCGGTCAACACTGCAACAACACACACAATTGGCATTAGAGCAGTACTTAACTTTGGAACATGGTTCTCCTTTTTGGCTCCTCTATTTTAGCTAATGTTCCTTGCCTTTTGTTGCGCAGGCTATCCTAAGAACCATCAACAGCACACAAGTTCCAAAGAGCTCAAGTGTCGACAATGACTTCATCACACCACCACACATAGAGGATGCAATAGTAGAGGTAATGAAAATGCAACAAGGTTACTTACAAAAGATGCTACATGTTTACATATAAAATGCAACTTGTTTACATCAAAGCTTTCATTTTGGTAGAATAACGAACTAGCAAGTGTGTTGACCACAGATAAGACAGTTGATGGAGGTACTACCATGACAACAAAGACTAGTGCAATCAGACCTCTTTTCTAGAAAAAGAATTGTGCCAATGGGTCATTAAATTATATTTCTACCCAACAAGGTCGTTTGGATCTCTTTATTTGAAGGAATTTGAATCCACTCAATAAACTAGACTATTTGGCTTGGAATTTAACATCCCACCACTTTCCAAAGTTTACATATAAATCCATCTTAAATTCATAGGGTGAGGGAGGGAAATGGATTCTATAGATCACCATGCTATATTTCTACATCGCAACTTATAACACTCTCTTCAACTCACTCCACTATGGTAGAAATACAATACATGAGTATCTCTCTCGTATAGCCAACAATAATATATAAATATAATCCACATACAACTATATTAGCTTAATTAATATATGTCAAAATTATGATTCTTAAAATTAATTCAATTCCAAGGATCCAAATTGGCCCTAAGGACTTGTAATCAAAAGAAAAAAAGAGTAGGTATGAATACCAATGTGATTTGTCTTTGAAATGGTGGCTAATATGTTATGGATACGTCAGTAAAATTCATGAAACTAGCGGGGATCTTACCATCTCAAATGGTATATGATATTCTTGTAGGGTGTTCCTTAATTTACATTATATCTTTGTTATGTTACTATGATCATTAAATTTGCACGTCCTTAGTTATTCCATGCACTTAATCACCAAGGTTCCTATATTAAGTTAATAATAATTTCTATATGTGTTCATGAATTGTAGGAAAGCGTGTTCAACCAAAATATTTATAGAAATCTTTTATGCCTATATGCTAGTGATGGACAACTAGAAGAATGAAGTGCCGATGGGCGATGGAGCATGAAGAGATTAATAAGTGAACTCATATTTAGTTCTATTTGTTATGCCAAACATAGTTGCAAACTTGTAGACAGAGATGATGTTTTTATTCTATTGCGGTCATGTTTATTTTTGTAGTACTCTGACATATATTTGAAGGTAATAAAGGTTGAATAATTATATGTGATGATGAAATCTGGACTCATGGCACAATTATTTTGTAACAACAATTAAATTTCTAGTTATGAAACGAAATTAAAAATGTGGTGACCAAAATGCCCTAATTACAAATTGCAACAAACTACTTCGCAACCATTTTTTGTTGTTGCAATATACATTATTGCCACAAAATTTATGTGTTGCTATAGGACGTGCCTACCACCATCAATGACTCATTGCATTTTTCATCTACTACCACTCTAACAATGATTTGTTGCATTTTTCATCTATTACCACCAATAATAATTTGTTGTATTTTCTATCTATTGCCACCAACAATGCTTCATTGCATTTTGTATTTATTACCACCACCAATAAATCATTGTATTTTCCATCTATTGTCCCCAACAATGATCCATTGCATTTCCCATCTATTATCATTAGCAAATGAACGCGGCAATTGGGAGTTTAGCCACCAAATTTGTTACGTTGCAAGATTTCTTTGATACAATGGATTACACTACATGCGGTAATATGGCTATATTCCCAGATAACTATAGAGTGATGATAAATTTTTTGTATTGCAAGTTCATTAGTAGAAACACTATCATATCGTAGCCACCTGTGCAATAGTAACTCACACAACCATTCCTCTAGTCGCAATATCCATGCTTTTTATGTGCATAACAAAACCACCACATTTCAACACCACATCGAAGAGGATGCAAGAATCTATTGCACTGTTCCAAATGCAACCATCTGTCAATGACCATACATAGATGCAATTGATCCATATTGCAACATAATATAGACATCGCGATAGGGCATAAGCATGGTGTGTTGATGGTCACTATTACAAACATAAACTGTCAATTTAACCTGCATTTATCCTTAATTTCACTCACCAACATAGGTATAGAGGTTTACACTAAGTATTTCCATGATTTTTGATTAATATGTGACCGCATGATGGTTTATTCATAAAATAGACCAAGCGAGCCGCATTATCACATCAAATCAAATCCAATCCAATTACCATGAAAGGAACTCTACTAGGCCCTAAACCAACCTATCAGTCGAATGAAAAAAATAGACACATCGGATGGGCTTGGGTGGAGTCAGTCGAGCCCATCTGTAGGTCAGTTGACCACCTCTGGTCCCACCTGTTGGCGTTGCATTACTCCACCATCATTGATGTTGAATTTTCACCATTAATTCAAGTTGTTTGGATGAAAGGATGAGATTAAGTCATGACGCGGATTGATGACGTAGCAATTGCTTGACTCCTACTCAACCCCCTATAAAAGGACCCCTAGACCCCCTCTAAAAAGGCATCTGTCTAGCATCTGTCTCATTCAGATTAGAACCAAATGTCTCATTCGGATTAGAACCAACTCGGAGAGGGAGAGCTCCCAAATAATTAGAGAATTAACATAGATTATTTTAGATAGATCTAGTAGAGTCAAGCATTCTGCTTGAATTTTGAATCTTGTCATCAGGAGGCTTGGTATAGTTGTATCCATTACATTCATCTCAAGATGACATTGATATTCATCTGCTTTACATTCTTAGTTATTTTGTTCTTTGTTTGCTTTGAGTATATGATTAGTATAGTCGAAGTTATCATTATATTTATGTGTATGATCATAGAGCACACAATCCATTATTTGAATAGGTTGAGTGGCTAGGCATTATGTAGGAGTGGTGCTTATATAATGTATGCATGGCCTGTGGTTGTACCTTCCATGTCAAGATGTGTGGTAGACTAGCATTGGTGACAACTACACATCTCTTTGTAGTCTACCCCCATATGTAGGACTAGTAGGGCTGATGTAGCTGGAGATAAAGTTTTATTCTTGATATGCTTATCTTTAGCATTGTCCTGTGTTAATATGTATAGAGTTAATATTTTGCTAAACTGAGTATATACAATGACTTGGCATGCTTAGACTTATAACCAAAATGACTTAGGAATCTATCTCACATGTATAAGTAGAGTAAGTGTTTAGTTAATTGGTCAATCATAAGTATAAGTTTATCAATCTCTTTATTGTCATTGTTTTCCCTAGTGGTAAAATATAAATAACGATACCTGGAATACTCACGGTGAAGTGTGTGCTTATAAAATTTCTAAATTCTTACTTGCATTAATAAATACCAACATGGTGCTTATACACTATCTTGCCTTTTGGTTTCCTATTGTTGCACAAATAGATAGTGGTAGCTGGTGAGTGGTGACAGCCTTGTCTAGGCTTAGTATCCCATCACAAGTTTTAAGGCAAGTTCTTAAAAGGTAAAGCCCTGATAAAAAGGTAGCTTATTCGGGCAGGAGTTATGTCTCCTATTGTCTCGGTTGTCGCCTAGCATACACATTATAAATTATCAATCTTTATGTTTTAGCTGTGTGATTAAGATAAGTTAATAGAAGTAGAGTTAGAACCACATGAATCCTTTACTCCCTCATTGTCATCCCACCTAGATATACCTTACTAATTAGTTTAGTTATCTTTGTCTTGGATTGTTGCATCACCTTCATATCATATATTTCGTTTACCCCCTTACACTTGTTGATATTGAGTTGTGGTAATCATATAGATCTCTTATTTATTATCTTTCCTAGATACTACTCTCCCATGAGATAAATTAAATAATGCTACCTTAGAATTCTTCTGAGTGAGGTGCTACAATGTTATATTATGTGTGCTTGTGGAATTATCTAATAGACATAAGAAATACCAACAAAACATCATACACACCACAACAGAATGGGGTGGTAGAGAGAAAGGATAGGACTGTGATGGAAATGACAAGAGATCTATTGAAGAGTATGAGAATTCTAGGGAGGTTTTGGGAAAGGCAGGGAGACATTCATTGTATCTACTAAATAGGTTGTTGCCAAAAAAGCTATGGGTGATAGAACTCCATAAGAAGGCAGAATGGAAGAAAACCCCATCTTGGTCAGTAAAGAGTATTTGGATGTAAAGGCCATGTGAAGACAACAGTACCACACAACAACAAAATAGTGGTTTGCGAAGATGTGTTTGAGTAGTTAGAGAAGTGGACCTCGGATGCTGCAAAAATTGAATATTTTCCAAAAATTTTGATGAGAATGGTCATTTCTTCCCTCATACCATGGGAATATGTGTTGATGGTGGAAATGTTCTAGTCATCGGATAGGTGATCTAGGGAGAGCATCAAGTGATGGACAAAATTTTGCAACAAGTGGGTGGTGGCTTTGAAACATCGGGACCTAGTGAAAGGTCCTTGTTTGGTTTTGGTAATTGAGTGACAACTTAGGTGGACTAATATGTGTTTGAAGTGAATTACACAGGTGATTAGTCCATAGGTGATCATGTGTGAGCAACATATGCCATAGAGGAAAAATGGCTTGGAATATGTCGCAAGGCTCACACATGTGAAGAAGGAGCTTATTGCATATGTGACATGACATGTGGTCATGTGGCTAAGATGGAGAAGATCAAGGCAAAACTTGGCTTGATGGACCGGTTGCGAAGGTGAAGGGCAAGTTGAGGCTTTGAAGCCGTTGGTACCGAGTGTCGAGAGGCTTAAGCAAGACTTGGCGCCGAAGGACCGAAGCGATGGTGAAGAGCAAGTGATGTCAAGATCGATGGACCATGGAGGCCATGTGATGATATGAAGTGGATCATATCATTTGATGAAGAGGTTGGTGCATGTGTTGCATCAACACCGGAGGAGATGGAATGGAATGCGCAAGGCAAAGGTATATTTGTAGGGCATTTCATTTCACCGGTCATAGGTGTGTAGAGAAGATTATGACCGGGTTTAGGATAGATGGCCGTACTATTAAGAGGAGCAAACTTGTTTGCATATCGGTTATCAAGTGCCACTTGAGCGATCTAACTTTGCGATGTTACTAAGATCGAGTGGCGTTATGAGTAAAAGAGAAAATCCTTTGAAAATGATTGCGAAAATGCTAACACACATGCACAGGATGGTGTACACTTGGTGGTGTTGGCACATTTGCAAAGGAGAAGTTGTTGGAGTTGATTTGGATCAACACAGAGAAGAAAATGGAGTTTTCTGAGTGTGGTCGGTAGTACCGCCCAGGGGGTCGGTAGTACCGCCCAAGGGGGCTGCTTGCAATGCTCTCTGTGTTGAGTCTGAAATGGCCTGGCGGTAGTACCGCCATAACCTCGGTACTACCGCCGGCGGTGGTACCGACCAGAAGGTCGGTGGTACCGTGGCTCTAAAGGGTTTCGCGAGGCTCTCTGTGTAGAATTGAAAATGGCCTGCCGGTAGTACCGCCATAACCTCGGTAGTACCGCGCCCGGTGCTACCGACCCAAGGCCGGTGTTTGGCAAGTTTGTGGAGCTCTCTGAGTTGAGTGGAAGTTGACCTGGCGGTGGTACCGCCATAGGACCGGTACCACCGGGCTCGGAAGTACCGACTAGGGGATCGGTAGTTCAAAGGTCTGGAGGAAGTTTTTGAATGCGTTCTGTGTAGATCCGAAAGTAGCCTGCCGGTAGTACCGCCATAGGGCCGGTACTACCGACCTCGGAGGTACCGACCAGAGAGTCGGTGCTTCGCCTAAATCAGCGGGTCGTGTGTTAACGGCTAGTTTGACTCTGTCGGTACTACCGCCCAGGGGGTCGGTACTACCGACCGAAGCGCAGAAAAGGGGAAACGGCTAGTTGGCCGCTCCCCTCTATATATAGTCGTTGGGGCCGGCTTTGGGCCTGCTGTTAGAGCACTCAAAAGCCTTGGTGGCTTGTGTGGATGTGCTTAGGAGCCCTCTAACTCGCTTGTGCTTGCTAGTGTGCGAATCTATTGCGAGTGAGCGATTCTAGTGCGTTGCTTTGAGAGATTGCATCGAGTGGCACTAGGTGTTCGTGTTGCAAGCCGGTGGTGCTTGTTACTCTTGGAGGTTGCCACCTCCTAGACGGCTTGGTGATCGAGTCTCCGTCGTGAAGCCCGCGTGAAGATTGTGCGTGGCTCTGGAGAAGGATTGTGAGGGGCATTGTGCTCGCCCCACGGGGATCGCGAAGAGCAACTCTAGTGGATTGCGCGTGTCATTGAGTTACCCTCACTTGTGGGTGAGTTCTTGCGGCGCTCGAGTGTCGAGCTAGGTGTGGTGCCTATTAGCCGCCGAACTACCAAAGTGTGTGGTCGACACAACGGGGACTAGCCTGGTGGCAACCAAGTGAACCTCGGGAGAAAAATCACCGTGTCAACTTCGTGTTCATCTTCTCAGTGGTTTGCAAACTCCATTCACTAGCTTGTATTTACTTGTTCATATACATGTGCTAGTGTAGTTGCTCTTATGATTAGTTAGCTTGTGTAGCTTGCTAGTTACATTCTTTGCTTGTGTAGCATAGAGTTGATCCCATGAGTGACTAGTTGACTTGTAGTCTTGCTAGTCACATTGCTTAGTTTGTGTAGCTAAGTTGAGCTCTCTAATTTGGGTTGTGTAGCCATGTTATTGAGCATTGCTAGTGAGCTTAGGCTTTGCGTTTTTGCTTAGTGGCATGTGTAGGAGCTCCCCGGTTGTTTGAGTACTAGTTGCTTAGGTTTGTGTAACCTTGCAAGCTAGAATTGTTTAGGTGAGCCCTAGCTAGCCCGACACATTATTTGCATTGTTTAGGATCTTTTGTAAGGTGTCATAGAATATAGGTAGAGGGGTGTAGTCTTGGCTAGACCGATAGTTTTAATTCCGCATTTGTTTCGGTTAGCCGCTCCGATTAAGTTTAAGTTTTAAAAAGGACTATTCACCCCCCTCTAGTCCGCCATCTCGACCCTTCAATTGGTATCGGAGCCGAGGTCTCTCATTTGTGGTCTTCACCGACCCGAGAGGATGGCGACTTATGGGCTAGATGTTGAGTGTCCACACATTTTTGATGGCACACACTTTGCACAATGGAAAAATTGGAATATATGCAATTTTAAGTTTATTTGCCCTCAAATGTGGTGGATGGTAGATGTAGGCTTCTCTCATGTGTTGGATGAAAATAATCTAACTCAAGCACAAGAGAAATGCCTAGATCTTGACATCCAAGCTACTAACATCATCTATAGATCTTTGCATGATGATATCTTTGGAGAGATCATGAACATGAAGTCCTCCCATGAGATTTGGAAATATCTAAATAACAAGTATGGGAGTGTCTCTCATGATGGTGATGATGATGTTGATGAGCCAAAGAAGGACACACATGAGGATGTTGAGCATGACCATAACTTGGTGATTGTGAAAGATTGCTCCACCTCATGGTCAAGTGATGATGATGATCGATCTACAACAAGTTCACTTGACAAAGTTGATGATGATGATGGTTCAGGTTCGGGCCATAATTGTGATTCCACTACAAGCTCATCCACTACATCACATTGCTTTATGTCACATGGTGACACCAAGGTATCTAATGCAAATGTGATTGATCTTGATTCATATGAGGAGCTTTTATATAGATTTGGTAGAATGATCAAAGCTTTAGAAAATGAGATGGCTAAAACAAAGAAATTGGAACATGAAAACTCATTTCTAAAGAACACATGTGAACAACAAAAGCATCTACTCTATGTTACTACTTGTTCACATGAGGAGCTAAAATTGACTCATGAGGAACTATGTGTTGCTCATGACAACTTGGTACAAGACCATGCTTTTCTCACTAAGAAGCTTTCTAATGAAGAAACTAAAACTAGTGAGAGCTCATCATTTGGGTCAAATGATCAATTGCAACATGTGACTAACCCTTGTGATGTAGAGAAGAAGCATGTATCCACCTCTTGTGATGATTTATTATCTATGCCATGTTCTTCACATATAAATGCTTGTTCTACTTCTATGTCTTGTGAGACTAACATTTTAAAGGAGAACAATGAGCTCAAAAGTGAAGTGAAAAATTTGAGCAACAAGTTAGAGAGGTGCTACAACTCCAAAGTCACCTTTGAGCACATATTGAAGAATCAAAAGAGCTATGGTGACAAGAGTGGCATTGGCTTCAACAAGAGCAAGATCAAAGGCAAAAGATGGGGAAAGAAGAAGTATGAAAGAGAGATGAAGAAGCAAGAACAAGAGAAGCTATCTCATTTCATGTGCTATCGGTGCCATGAAATGGGACATCTTGCAAATGCTTGCCCCAACAAAGAAAAGCTCAAGTTGAAGGAGAAGGAAGAAAGGCTCAAGCATGTCAAGTGCTTCAAGTGCCGCACTAGAGGACATCTCACCTCTATGTGCCCAACCAAGCGATTGGTGAAGCAACAAGATGAGCCTCAACTAAAGCCACAAGTTGAGCAAAAAGAGAAGCCCCAAGATCAAATCAAGAACAACCATCATGATGGTGACTTGATGAAGAAGAAGAAAACAAGAAGGGGTAGAAGAGCAAGGCATCCAACTCACATTCAAGATGCCAACATGATGATGAGCAAGAATGAAGAAAAGAAGAAGGATTTGGCTCACATCAAGTGCTATAGTTGTGATAAATTGGGCCACCTAGCTTCGGGTTGTCCAAACAAGCTTGAGGAGAAGGCTCAAGCAAACAAGAAGAAGCAAGGCAATGAGAAGCAACATTTGAGCAAGGAAGAGAAGGCTCAATCAAAGAGAATTTGCTACTCATGCCGGGAAAGGGGACACATGGCAAATTCATGTCCCCTAGGTAACACTCCTAAGCTTATTTCAATTGCTAATGATTCTATGCTTAGGAAGGATGTAAATGGTACCTCTAAGGCTATTATTGCAACACATCCCGCTATTCATACTAAGGCATTGCCTAAGTATGTTGCACCTAACTTGAGAGGACCCAAACTAGTTTGGGTACCATCAAATCGTGGATGAATGTGTGTAGGTACCATGGCATTGGAGGCTTGATTCAATTGGTTCCATGTTAATCATCATGTGATTGATTCTAGTAATGAAGCTTAGTGCAAATCCATCCCAATGCCAAGTCAAGTGAAGTGAAGTCCAAGTGCTACAACGAACAAGTGCATAAGTTCAAGTTGTGGTGGTTGTTTGGAAATATTTGAAGGCTTGCAAACAATTGAGTTGAAACTTGCTATTTGATGATCATGAGCTACCAAGGTATATCTCTAGCTGATCACATTCATTTGAGTACATATAAGATGATTGAATGGATTTGATGATTAGTGATCAAAATTGAGTTAGTTTGAATGGATATGTTCATGAGACTTCTTTTAGTAAGTGATTTGAATGGATGTATGTCTTGTGAGAGTATTCAAACATGTTAGCTCAAGTTTGATTCAAATTGGTAGAGTATAGCTCAATTGCTCCAAGTTGTCAAAAATCTGAAATCTGAGCTAGCTGTGATAATAGCCACGTTTGAATGATCAAATCTATTTGGATTGGCTTGAAATTTGGTACACATGCTCTACATGTATGGTATTAGTTGCTGTAAAAATCTCATGATGATTGGATAAGTGAAGCTTTGGTTTTAGAGTCGATCTTGTCAACTATAGTGCAGCAGTTTTCAGCATGTAGTACTATGGAAAGAATTGAAATCTGGTAGCAATCTAGAAAGCCAATGAAGCTCAAATTTTTATGGCTGCTAGAACACCTAGAGAAGCACATCTCCACCAAATTTCATGGTCATTGGACTTATATTTTGGGAGATATGCATGTTTCTTTGAGAAGGACAGAATCTGCCTGAAAAGTGACAAATATTGGATTGATCTAGAGTCACTTTGATTGAAAGGCCCTCAAGTTGGAATCATGTTTATAAGTGGTTGATGGACCTATGTTTGGTTTGGAGATGAGCTAGAAGCATGACAAAGATGAGTACAAGTTCATTTGAAAGATGAGTGTATTTGGCACATATTTGGTACTCAAATTGGAAATCAAGACCAATATCAAAATGAAGATGAAGATCAAGTTCTAGTATCAAATTGAATATCATTTGGAAGAAAGAAAAGGACTCAAAGAGGAATTCAAAGTCACATTTCAATAAGAGTTCAAATGAATCAATCAATCAAAGTCAATTCAAGTGAGTATCAAGGATGAACTTTGGAGAGAGGTCACTTCTCCCTTTTGTAGGGGCTTTGTCACACCCTGAAATTTGCATTTCTTAAATTAGAGTTAAAATGTTTATTTATGAATTTTTGTGCTCATAAAATATAGGGAAATAAAAACTTTTCTATAAATTAAATTTTATCTTAGGGTTTAGAAACATGTTTGTGCATTCATGTTGGAGCATTTGAGTTTTTGTGATGTGTGGTTTTGGTTAAAATTCAAATTGAGTTCAAAATGATTTGCAAACAATTTGAAAATGAATTTTCTTGAAAGGGGTTTGAAAATAAAGACTTTTTGTTTTCAAAAAGTTTGGAAAAGTTAAAACTTCAAAACTTTCAGTTTCTCCTAAAGATCCAAATCAAAGGTTTGAAATCAAAAGTTTTAAAAGAATTCAAATTGGTTTGAAAATGATTTGAAAAGGCTTTGAAATAAAAAGAAAAGACAAGCAACCCTCACCTCACCCCTCTCTCTCATTCTGGCCCGAGCCGGCCCGGCATCACTCCACCCCTCCCCTTCTCTCTGGTTTTCAGCCTGCTCCCACTCTTCTCTTTCCTCCCTTTTCCTCCGGCCCAAGCAGAGCCAGAGCCCGTGCGCAGTCCTTCCCCTCCTCTCTTTGTTTTCAGATCGCGCTAGCCCAGCCGGCCGCTCCTTCACTCCCCTTCGCGCAAGCCCAATCGCATCATCACCGGCCCAACCACACAGCCCACAATCGTGCTCGCCTTCACCCCTTTCCCCTCTGTACCCCGCTCCTCGCCTTGGGCCGAGCCCACCTCATGGCTCAACCGGAGATAAGCTGCAAAGCCGCCTCTCTCTCCTTTTCTCTCACTGACTGGCGGGCCCTCTCCGTCAGCCGCTCCACCCCGCGCGCAAATCGTTTCCGTCCTCTCTCTGAAGCGATGGCCCCACTTGTCATCCCCGCCGACCTCCTCCTCTGTTTCCTGCTTGAACACGAGCAGAGCTCGAGTCCGCCCTGACCACGCCTTTCCCCCTTGCCGTATCGGCCAAACCAGGGCCCTATAAAGATCCGTGGTCCCCGCCATATTCGTTCGTTTGGAAATCACGCCGCCTCGTGCCCTAACTCTCTCCAACCGCCGAGATTGGATCTCGCCGAGACGAAGCTCGACCCGCCGCCGTTGTCCTCGCCTCTCGCCACTTCACTGCCTTCGTAAGACCCATCGCGAGCCTCAGATCGATCTTGTGAAGCTTCCCAACCTTTCTTCTCGCTCTCTTTCCCTCTGTTTCATCTAACCCGAGCTCATCGTTGTGCACAGAGCCACCATCTCCGCTCCGCTGTGCGATTCGCCAACACCGGACCTCCCCCGTCGCTATTTTCAAGCTAGGTGAGTTCGTCTCGAGCTCCTGGTTCGATCGGTACCTTCCCCGTGGTCTCTACCGTCCTCTACCCCCAGGTCCGAACAGCGCTGCCGCTCTCCGGCGATGGCGCCGCCGCGGACTCTGTTTTCCGCCTCCCTCTCCGGCGTCAGCACCACCCTAACCCGCTCCCATCTAATCCAAGCCATCAATCTCAGATCCGACGGCCATCAAAGGCCGATACCCTTTCGATGGCATTTTTGCAAAAAGGCCCTTATAATTTTCAGAGCCTCAACCCGCGCTCCATCGGCAGCTATTCTTTGAGTCTGTGCAGACTTACAACCAAGCCCCTGCGTTTTCTCTATAATGAGGCACAGTCCAGCCAGTTTTCGAATTTCATTATATTTATTCTAAATCTGCAAATTCGAGTTGATTTATTTACAGTTTTGCCACTGACTTTAAACCCCTATAACTTCTTTGTTTTAACTCCGTTTTGAACCGTTCAACTTGCGTTAGATTCGTTTCGAAAATATCTTTCCAAATATATAACTTTAAATACGTTTTCTGTAATTAAAATTTGAGTTAAATCTAATCTAGTAATTATTATCTTTAATCTTGTTTAGTTCGTATCTTTTCCGTTATAGCTTCGATTAGTGTGATTTTCGCGTCTGCGTGATCGTAGCGAACCGTAGATCAGTTTTCAAAACTCTTTATCTTGTTTTCTTATGAATGATGTATTGTTCTAATTATAGGCTATGTTTGCTTTGCATGACTGCTATTGGATGCTTGTGTGGTGTTCTGTGATCGTATGTCCAGTCGGTGAGTTGTACGTTGGTGATCAAGAAGAAGTTCGTGATCAAGAGTTCAAGATCAAGAGTCAACCTTTGGAAGTATATAAGTCAACAGAAGAAGGATCTTGAGTTAAGGCAAGTATAGCAATTGAGTGTTCTTTTCACAATCATGATCATGTTACTTAATTAATGTATGCATCGAATGATAAAAATGACTTATTAGCAACATAAGAAATTATCTGTACGAGCACCTTCGGGATTTACAGTGCAACTGTTGGGGGTTATATGGCTCTGGCTTTAGCTCAGTATGAGGACCTTTTCTAGCTTGTTAGTGGACACTTGTATAGGCGCGTTGGGACTTGCCGAGACGGGTATAGTGCGGCTTCTGTCCACGTGTGTATAGGCTGCGTGTTATTGTGCCACCTGGAAGGAGGGCTCTACATCCCCTTGCCTTAAGACCTAGCGGCCCTAACTTGTTAGACGAACCTTTGAAAGGCTTCATCGTGAACCCTGCCGACCTTCCTTGGAAGTGGGTTAAGAGGCTGGCTCCCTCGGGCGAAAGGGCAATTCACGTCTCGCAGTGAAAGTGTACACCTTTGCGCAAAGTTTATTAAACTGATATATCAGCCTTGCTCAAGGACACGAGCGGCCTTGAAGACTTTTACATTTATGACTTATGTTGGTTAACATGTTCATTATTTACCGTTTTATGCTATTCATTATTTATGTTACATTGATCATGAAACTTGGGATCTATATCACTTGTTGCTATACTTGTGGAGTTCAACATGGACTCACTCTTGCTTTTCCCCACACCTCAGAGAGTTAAGCTTTGGAGAAGCTTAGGCTTGTGGTCAACCAGTCAGTTGTCCCTGTGAAGTTGGTGTCTCCATCTGAAGATCGGAGTGTCTTTCCGCTGTCTGCTCTTTAAGGTTATGTTCTTTTGTTTTATATACGTTATTTAAGAGCATCGTCTTTCGATATTACCCTTTATTTGTGGCTATATGTGAGATTTGACTTCCTGGGCTCACATATGGTGTATACCTGGTTTTGTTCTTAAAACCGGGTGTGACAAAGTGGTATCAGAGCAATGCTGACTGTAGGACGCAAGCCTAGTTAGAAACTGGTCGTTTTAAACTTTTGAAAATTTCTATAGAACCTTTGTTCTATCAACCTTGGTATTTTCTTCTCTATTGTATCTTCTACCCTTGTTATTTGTCTCCTCCTTGTTGCTTAAATTTTAAATCTTGCTCTCACCTTCACTCCTTGCCTTGGTTTGCTTTTGAAAACTTCCCTCTATCTAAGTAGATGGATCGTTGACCAAGCTATGTCGTCTCTGACCGCAGTTAACAAACGAAAGCTGATCGCTATGCAAAGTCAAGACCTGGGAAGAATGACGCAACAGCAAAACGCGACACACGGACCAACCAACATGGAAGGAAGCCATAAAGAACTGTTACAGCAAGATTACATTTACGGAAAATTGAGGCATGTGGATATGACCATTATTTATGGAGCAAAGAAAGTTGTGTATGGCATGATCCCAGTTAATTCAGTAACTGCCATGGTTCTTTTTGACCCTAGTTCCTCGCACTCGTTCATCTCTGTCAAGTTTGTAGCTCGCCTGAAGATAAGGGAATGGCCAACAAAGAAGCTCATAGTAGTTCGTACACCAACTAGAGAAATTGAGACAAACCATGAATGCCGAGATGTTAGAGTCCAGATAAAAGAGAGTGAGTTCATAGTGAAACTGAATGTTTTGGAACTCTCTGGAATCGATGTTATCCTTGGACATGGATGGTTAAAGGGTCACAAAAGTGAGGTCAATTATTCCCAACGTTCAGTGTTTTTAAGAACACCATCAGGCGAAAGGATTGAATATCGAGGTATGCCATTATCACCCAATGAATGTGAAGTAGGTCTGTTGGGAGATAGCAGTAGTAAGGTGCAAGAGGTTCAGGATCGATGTCTATGTTACAAGCATTATGAGAATTCTTGTCTTCAAGAGAAGTCAACCATGGATGAGGCCAAGGCGAACCCAAGTGATGTAATCAAGGAAGATAAGAAGAGGAAAGCAAATTCATTCGAGCCACCGTTGATACGTCACCAACAGTTGAGTTCTACCCCAGTATCACATCCAGTTCCAACCCTTGTTCAGACCAGCCTAGATCAGCAGCATCTAGAAGCTCCTCCAGTTAAGAACTTTCCACATGAGGTTTGCATAGATGGATGGACAATCACCTACAAAGAATTCCAACCACGGAAGCGAGTTAAATAAACTGGTAAAAGTCAATCCTCTGAGTCAGCAAGATGGCAGCACATCAAACAACACTTCTACCGCAACAGATCCAACCAAAGGAAGATGTTATCATTGTCGACAGGAAGGACACTACGTAAGATCCTGCCCCAAAAAGGTCAACAACCGACTCAAGGAATTAGCCACAACCCAGTCACTACAGAATAGTCACCAACAAGTGATGTCAGTGCCTGATGCAAAGAAAGTCCCTGATAGCAGTTGATAGATGAAGAGTGTACGAGAAAAGCTACCCTTGATGTTCTTGCAGATGTATCGGGTTCTAGTAGTTCTTGAGCCCTTATGTAATGAAACGTTAGTAACGAAGTTAAGTCAAGTCCTTGGTCCATGTGTGGCTTGTGAAACTGTGATGTTTGTTGCTTGTCCTTATGATGATGGTTGTTTTGCATCTTTGTAATGAGTGCAATGATTTTGTGGGTTTCCTCACAATCTCATTTAGGTTTAGTTGATAGGTTATATGCATAGATAGTGGGGTTTTGCTCTTCTCTTGTCTTTCCTATCCTATCTTTCCGGAGCAGTCTGTCTTTATCAGCTTATATCTTTTTTTATTTATGTTCAAAAATCATGGAACAATTCTGGACACAAGTAGACTTCATGATCTTTCTCTGAGCACAAGAACCACCCTAATAGCTGTTATGGTTTTGGAGTTATGAAATCCACAAGTTGATGCAACTGTGTTGTCTGGAATCTGGAATAGTTTCTGTTGTCTGCTATTATCGACGACCTTAACTACCGAATCTGGAAAAGTGTTCTACATGAAAGTTGTAGAGGATTTCATAAGCTTTCCAGAAAGGTAAACTGCAACTTCATTGGATAAACAGAGCTCGAGTTATGGCTGTTTTACTGCACTACTCGCGAGAAATTTCAGAATTCTTGTCCTTACCTTTACATATGAGTTTCTCTGAGATATCAGAAGTTGGTTATGCCTGTCAACATGTTGGAAATAATATGCAAGCTACCCTTATATGTTCTCTAGTTTGTCCTTTCTTAAGGGGGGTAGTGCTTTGAATGAACAGATGTTGAAGTTGTGATTTGTCTCTTATGGTACCTCATGAGTATGATCATCTATCCTTGCTCATGTTGCTTTCGTCGGTCACCTGATGACAGGAAATGTGGCACACCATGAATCAGGATCCCTATACGCCACCTCTCACTCATGATCACGAGTACAATGAAGCTGAGCACTATCAAAACAACAATGTTGAAGTTCGAGTTGGGAATGATCCGAGCCAGAATCCACAACAACGAAAGCGAAAGAGGAAAGCCAAAAAGAAGCTTACTGAAGCAAGTAGAGCACAGCGCAATTATGTCAAAGGAAGGTTGAGCAATATGGATATAGATAACATTCAAGGAGCTACCAAAATGGTTGGAGGTTACATTCAAGCGAGCACAACACAAGCTTTTGCTCTGTTTGATCCCAGTGCTTCGCACTCTTTCATCTCCGCCGAGTGGTTAGAGAGGAACAAGATGGCGAAGTGTCCAACAAAGAGGCCCTTGATAGTTCGTACCCCAGTTGGAGAAATACAGGCAGGTCAGATATGCCCGAACGTCAGTCTCATCATAAACAAGGAAAACTTTACCGTAACCTTCATTGTTTTGGAGTCACTCAATATTCCTATGGTTCTTGGTAATGGATGGTTGTGTGCGCACAAAGGAGTAATTCATGGTACTCAATGCACAATGTTTCTAACTGCACCGTCAGAGAAAAGAATTGAGTATCGCGGTTGTCAACTTCAATCTGAGAAAGCTGATGACTTGTACAATGGAATGCAGACTAAGGATGCTATCATGGATAATGATGAGTATATAGCTAAGAACACAGATGGGCAAACATCTTCAGTGGAAGTCGATATACCAGACCATCTGGCGAATGCAGGATATCCGGTCAAGATTCTGGAAACAGTTTGGAAAACTTTTAATGGAAGAAGGTTTAAAGTGTGTAAGGTTCAGTGGAGTAACCTAAGTGAAGAATAAGCAATGTGGGAAACTGAGGAACAACTGCAGATCAAGTTTCGACATCTCCTTGAGTTGTAAGCCAATCAAGTTAGCGATCAAGACAAGTTTAGGATAATCAAGTGTAACAATCTTTTCATGGAATCTTTGTTCACAAGTTATGGTCATGAAACATCAGTGGTTTGATAAGCTTGGTATACAAGTGTGAAGTGAAAGTGTTATCAAGATCTTTTCTCGTTTCTCTCCTGTGCTCTAAATCTCTTCCGAATCTCGGGACGAGATTCTCTTAAGGGGGGTAGATTTGTCACACCCTGAAATTTGCATTTCTTAAATTAGAGTTAAAATGTTTATTTATGAATTTTTGTGCTCATAAAATATAGGGAAATAAAAACTTTTCTATAAATTAAATTTTATCTTAGGGTTTAGAAACATGTTTGTGCATTCATGTTGGAGCATTTGAGTTTTTGTGATGTGTGGTTTTGGTTAAAATTCAAATTGAGTTCAAAATGATTTGCAAACAATTTGAAAATGAATTTTCTTGAAAGGGGTTTGAAAATAAAGACTTTTTGTTTTCAAAAAGTTTGGAAAAGTTAAAACTTCAAAACTTTCTGTTTCTCCTAAAGATCCAAATCAAAGGTTTGAAATCAAAAGTTTTAAAAGAATTCAAATTGGTTTGAAAATGATTTGAAAAGGCTTTGAAATAAAAAGAAAAGACAAGCAACCCTCACCTCACCCCTCTCTCTCATTCTGGCCCGAGCCGGCCCGGCATCACTCCAACCCTCCCCTTCTCTCTGGTTTTCAGCCTGCTCCCACTCTTCTCTTTCCTCCCTTTTCCTCCGGCCCAAGCAGAGCCAGAGCCCGTGCGCAGTCCTTCCCCTCCTCTCTTTGTTTTCAGATCGCGCTGGCCCAGCCGGCCGCTCCTTCACTCCCTTTCGCGCAAGCCCAATCGCATCATCACCGGCCCAACCACACAGCCCACAATCGTGCTCGCCTTCACCCCTTTCCCCTCTGTACCCCGCTCCTCGCCTTGGGCCGAGCCCACCTCATGGCTCAACCGGAGATAAGCTGCAAAGCCGCCTCTCTCTCCTTTTCTCTCACTGACTGGCGGGCCCTCTCCGTCAGCCGCTCCACCCCGCGCGCAAATCGTTTCCGTCCTCTCTCTGAAGCGATGGCCCCACTTGTCATCCCCGCCGACCTCCTCCTCTGTTTCCTGCTTGAACACGAGCAGAGCTCGAGTCCGCCCTGACCACGCCTTTCCCCCTTGCCGTATCGGCCAAACCAGGGCCCTATAAAGATCCGTGGTCCCCGCCATATTCGTTCGTTTGGAAATCACGCCGCCTCGTGCCCTAACTCTCTCCAACCGCCGAGATTGGATCTCGCCGAGACGAAGCTCGACCCGCCGCCGTTGTCCTCGCCTCTCGCCACTTCACTGCCTTCGTAAGACCCATCGCGAGCCTCAGATCGATCTTGTGAAGCTTCCCAACCTTTCTTCTCGCTCTCTTTCCCTCTGTTTCATCTAACCCGAGCTCATCGTTGTGCACAGAGCCACCATCTCCGCTCCGCCGTGCGATTCGCCAACACCGGACCTCCCCCGTCGCTATTTTCAAGCTAGGTGAGTTCGTCTCGAGCTCCTGGTTCGATCGGTACCTTCCCCGTGGTCTCTACCGTCCTCTACCCCTAGGTCCGAACAGCGCCGCCGCTCTCCGGCGATGGCGCCGCCGCGGACTCTGTTTTCCGCCTCCCTCTCCGGCGTCAGCACCACCCTAACCCGCTCCCATCTAATCCAAGCCATCAATCTCAGATCCGACGGCCATCAAAGGCCGATACCCTTTCGATGGCATTTTTGCAAAAAGGCCCTTATAATTTTCAGAGCCTCAACCCGCGCTCCATCGGCAGCTATTCTTTGAGTCTGTGCAGACTTACAACCAAGCCCCTGCGTTTTCTCTATAATGAGGCGCAGTCCAGCCAGTTTTCGAATTTCATTATATTTATTCTAAATCTGCAAATTCGAGTTGATTTATTTACAGTTTTGCCACTGACTTTAAACCCCTATAACTTCTTTGTTTTAACTCCGTTTTGAACCGTTCAACTTGCGTTAGATTCGTTTCGAAAATATCTTTCCAAATATATAACTTTAAATACTGTTTTCTGTAATTAAAATTTGAGTTAAATCTAATCTAGTAATTATTATCTTTAATCTTGTTTAGTTCGTATCTTTTCCGTTATAGCTTCGATTAGTGTGATTTTCGCGTCTGCGTGATCGTAGCGAACCGTAGATCAGTTTTCAAAACTCTTTATCTTGTTTTCTTATGAATGATGTATTGTTCTAATTATAGGCTATGTTTGCTTTGCATGACTGCTATTGGATGCTTGTGTGGTGTTCTGTGATCGTATGTCAAGTCGGTGAGTTGTACGTTGGTGATCAAGAAGAAGTTCGTGATCAAGAGTTCAAGATCAAGAGTCAACCTTTGGAAGTATATAAGTCAACAGAAGAAGGATCTTGAGTTAAGGCAAGTATAGCAATTGAGTGTTCTTTTCACAATCATGATCATGTTACTTAATTAATGTATGCATCGAATGATAAAAATGACTTATTAGCAACTTAAGAAATTATCTGTACGAGCACCTTCGGGATTTACAGTGCAACTGTTGGGGGTTATATGGCTCTGGCTTTAGCTCAGTATGAGGACCTTTTCTAGCTTGTTAGTGGACACTTGTATAGGCGCGTTGGGACTTGCCGAGACGGGTATAGTGCGGCTTCTGTCCACGTGTGTATAGGCTGCGTGTTATTGTGCCACCTGGAAGGAGGGCTCTACATCCCCTTGCCTTAAGACCTAGCGGCCCTAACTTGTTAGACGAACCTTTGAAAGGCTTCATCGTGAACCCTGCCGACCTTCCTTGGAAGTGGGTTAAGAGGCTGGCTCCCTCGGGCGAAAGGGCAATTCACGTCTCGCAGTGAAAGTGTACACCTTTGCGCAAAGTTTATTAAACTGATATATCAGCCTTGCTCAAGGACACGAGCGGCCTTGAAGACTTTTACATTTATGACTTATGTTGGTTAACATGTTCATTATTTACCGTTTTATGCTATTCATTATTTATGTTACATTGATCATGAAACTTGGGATCTATATCACTTGTTGCTATACTTGTGGAGTTCAACATGGACTCACTCTTGCTTTTCCCCACACCTCAGAGAGTTAAGCTTTGGAGAAGCTTAGGCTTGTGGTCAACCAGTCAGTTGTCCCTGTGAAGTTGGTGTCTTCATCTGAAGATCGGAGTGTCTTTCCGCTGTCTGCTCTTTAAGGTTATGTTCTTTTGTTTTATATACGTTATTTAAGAGCATTGTCTTTCGATATTACCCTTTATTTGTGGCTATATGTGAGATTTGACTTCCTGGGCTCACATATGGTGTATACCTGGTTTTGTTCTTAAAACCGGGTGTGACGGCCGCCTTTTGTAGGTTAACCAAGCACGAGGCTTGGAAGGCTAACATGGAAGTGGTGATCTAGAGTATCATTGGAGATGCTTAGTTGGAGAAATCAAGGGATTGATCAAGAAAGAAAGCAAGCAACACCCAAGATAGAGAAGCAAATCATGAGTGGCATTCATATATGCAAGCTATGATTAAATGAATAAGCAAGCCAACCACAACAATATAGTGCACTTGATCATTAGTGGTTCTCAAATCATATGGGTGAAGATTTGTTCTATCAATTGGTATCTATTGGTCTTCATCATGGACTTCACACTGCTATTTGGAGCTTAATTTGAATCAAATGACTATCCTCTACTCCAAGATAGCAAAGGTATCATTGTAATGTGCATGATCATTTCATCCCTTACTAGTATGCGGTTAGTGCATATAGTACATGCTCAATAGGATCATGCATAACACTTGAAAAGTTTAAATTCATAGCCTACCACTGTTGCTTGTTTGATTATATGATCTAGTGGTTAGTATATGAATTTGTTCATGAGCTAGTGAACCCAAGTACTTGATCTAGAAGATAAACATTCAAGTGTCTAATTCAACATGAGTAAGATAACCATTGAAAGATGTGTGAAGAAGCTTACTCTAGAGCAAACCGAGTTAGATATCTTGTGCAATATTGCCTAGTTCAAGTCACAAATGAGAAGCTCATGAAGATGACAAGAGTTCAAGAAGAAGATAATAATGCAAATGGATATCAAGTTAAATTTTCATTCAAGTGGTATCCTATAAGACTTCAAATGATCCTCAACTATAAGTGATCAAATCAAGCAAAGCATCCCTCACAAACAAGAAGCTCAAGTTTATCAAGTGGATGACCCATGCTATGAACTAGGGGAGGTGCCCCACCTATTGGTATCAAGGTCAAAGATCCTACACATGGTGTCATTCTAACACATATGGTGGTGTCCATCAAATATAAAGACTCAAGTATCAACCATCTACCCTAGACCAACCCTTTGTATCAAGAGAAGCATGCCTTTTATGGTCATTGATGACAAAGGGGGAGAAAGTGAAGTGCCAAAGATATGATATGATAGGGAGAGAAAACAAGAAAAGAAGATGGACATGGATCAAGAGGGAGCAAGATTGGATAATGCGGAATCAAAAGGGAGCAAGATTGGATAATGCGGAAGGATCAAAATTCTTGGACAAAGAGAGCACACAAGTAGGGGGAGCAAGCTCATGAATACATGTTTGATGCATTTGGTTGTGCATTACATTTGCTTGCTTATGTTCTAAATTCTTATATGCTTGTGTGCAATATTTGCTAGAGCTAAGACTTGGATAATGATTGTTTTCCTTTATTTGGTATCTAGAGCATAGTCTTAGTATAGCAAGTGGTAACTAGAACCTTAATTATAATGTTGATCTCACGTGGTATCTAGTTTCACTTGTTTCTAGCAAGGTCGATGCTAAGGATGAATCAAAATGTGGTATGCACGCTTCAAAGGTAAAATTTCATCATGTATACCTTAGCATCACTTAGTAGTGCTAACACTCCCACAAATTTCATATTTATGCATGTGTGCAAGCTTGAAACCAAACCATTTGAGCACACATGTAGGGGGAGTTAACACTACCAAGTCGGGTTGTATGGTGCTTATCCAAATCTTTTCATATGGTCTTAATGTTGGATAAGTAACATAGAATCCAATAAGCTTAATTTCCATATCTTTGTAGAGTTGTCATCAATTACCAAAAAGGGGGAGATTGAAAGGTCCTTGTTTGGTTTTGGTAATTGAGTGACAACTTAGGTGGACTAATATGTGTTTGAAGTGAATTACACAGGTGATTAGTCCATAGGTGATCATGTGTGAGCAACATATGCCATAGAGGAAAAATGGCTTGGAATATGTCGCAAGGCTCACACATGTGAAGAAGGAGCTTATTGCATATGTGACATGACATGTGGTCATGTGGCTAAGATGGAGAAGATCAAGGCAAAACTTGGCTTGATGGACCGGTTGCGAAGGTGAAGGGCAAGTTGAGGCTTTGAAGCCGTTGGTACCGAGTGTCGGGAGGCTTAAGCAAGACTTGGCGCCGAAGGACCGAAGCGATGGTGAAGAGCAAGTGATGTCAAGATCGATGGACCATGGAGGCCATGTGATGATATGAAGTGGATCATATCATTTGATGAAGAGGTTGGTGCATGTGTTGCATCAACACCGGAGGAGATGGAATGGAATGCGCAAGGCAAAGGTATATTTGTAGGGCATTTCATTTCACCGGTCATAGGTGTGTAGAGAAGATTATGACCGGGTTTAGGATAGATGGCCGTACTATTAAGAGGAGCAAACTTGTTTGCATATCGGTTATCAAGTGCCACTTGAGCGATCTAACTTTGCGATGTTACTAAGATCGAGTGGCGTTATGAGTAAAAGAGAAAATCCTTTGAAAATGATTGCGAAAATGCTAACACACATGCACAGGATGGTGTACACTTGGTGGTGTTGGCACATTTGCAAAGGAGAAGTTGTTGGAGTTGATTTGGATCAACACAGAGAAGAAAATGGAGTTTTCTGAGTGTGGTCGGTAGTACCGCCCAGGGGGTCGGTAGTACCGCCCAAGGGGGCTGCTTGCAATGCTCTCTGTGTTGAGTCTGAAATGGCCTGGCGGTAGTACCGCCATAACCTCGGTACTACCGCCGGCGGTGGTACCGACCAGAAGGTCGGTGGTACCGTGGCTCTAAAGGGTTTCGCGAGGCTCTCTGTGTAGAATTGAAAATGGCCTGCCGGTAGTACCGCCATAACCTCGGTAGTACCGCGCCCGGTGCTACCGACCCAAGGCCGGTGTTTGGCAAGTTTGCGGAGCTCTCTGAGTTGAGTGGAAGTTGACCTGGCGGTGGTACCGCCATAGGACCGGTACCACCGGGCTCGGAAGTACCGACTAGGGGATCGGTAGTTCAAAGGTCTGGAGGAAGTTTTTGAATGCGTTCTGTGTAGATCCGAAAGTAGCCTGCCGGTACTACCGCCATAGGGCCGGTACTACCGACCTCGGAGGTACCGACCAGAGAGTCGGTGCTTCGCCTAAATCAGCGGGTCGTGTGTTAACGGCTAGTTTGACTCTGTCGGTACTACCGCCCAGGGGGTCGGTACTACCGACCGAAGCGCAGAAAAGGGGAAACGGCTAGTTGGCCGCTCCCCTCTATATATAGTCGTTGGGGCCGGCTTTGGGCCTGCTGTTAGAGCACTCAAAAGCCTTGGTGGCTTGTGTGGATGTGCTTAGGAGCCCTCTAACTCGCTTGTGCTTGCTAGTGTGCGAATCTATTGCGAGTGAGCGATTCTAGTGCGTTGCTTTGAGAGATTGCATCGAGTGGCACTAGGTGTTCGTGTTGCAAGCCGGTGGTGCTTGTTACTCTTGGAGGTTGCCACCTCCTAGACGGCTTGGTGATCGAGTCTCCGTCGTGAAGCCCGCGTGAAGATTGTGCGTGGCTCCGGAGAAGGATTGTGAGGGGCATTATGCTCGCCCCGCGGGGATCGCGAAGAGCAACTCTAGTGGATTGCGCGTGTCATTGAGTTACCCTCACTTGTGGGTGAGTTCTTGCGGCGCTCGAGTGTCGAGCTAGGTGTGGTGCCTATTAGCCGCCGAACTACCAAAGTGTGTGGTCGACACAACGGGGACTAGCCTGGTGGCAACCAAGTGAACCTCGGGAGAAAAATCACCGTGTCAACTTCGTGTTCATCTTCTCAGTGGTTTGCAAACTCCATTCACTAGCTTGTATTTACTTGTTCATATACATGTGCTAGTGTAGTTGCTCTTATGATTAGTTAGCTTGTGTAGCTTGCTAGTTACATTCTTTGCTTGTGTAGCATAGAGTTGATCCCATGAGTGACTAGTTGACTTGTAGTCTTGCTAGTCACATTGCTTAGTTTGTGTAGCTAAGTTGAGCTCTCTAATTTGGGTTGTGTAGCCATGTTATTGAGCATTGCTAGTGAGCTTAGGCTTTGCGTTTTTGCTTAGTGGCATGTGTAGGAGCTCCCCGGTTGTTTGAGTACTAGTTGCTTAGGTTTGTGTAACCTTGCAAGCTAGAATTGTTTAGGTGAGCCCTAGCTAGCCCGACACCTTATTTGCATTGTTTAGGATCTTTTGTAAGGTGTCATAGAATATAGGTAGAGGGGTGTAGTCTTGGCTAGACCGATAGTTTTAATTCCGCATTTGTTTCGGTTAGCCGCTCCGATTAAGTTTAAGTTTTAAAAAGGACTATTCACCCCCCCTCTAGTCCGCCATCTCGACCCTTCACCTAGGAGCTAGTCAGTGTCTGTTCATAGTCCGACAACAGCTAAAGAGACTATTTGAGAAAAACCAACAACTACAGAGACTGCAACACCATTGCAATTAGCACACAATTCAGGTTGGGATCAGGATGCTATGGATGTGGATAGTAGTGATAACCTAGAAGATGAACCACAAAGGTTTAGGAGCCTATAAGATCTATCGCAATACTTCAGGAGTAGAATTTAACTCTAATCTAGAGAATGAAGCTTTAGTTGTAGTTATGAAGGAGCCCTCAAAGCTTCAGGATGCAATAAAAGAAGCAAACTGTATGAATAGGACTTGGGAACAATGTAGAGTGAGATCCAATCAACTTGCAAGAATAGAACTTGGGAGTTAGCAACTTTGCCATCTGGTCTGAAGCCAATTGGACTCAAATGGGTTTACAAGCTTATGAGAAATTTAGAAGGTGAAGTAGTGAAGCACAAAGCTAGACTAGTGGTTAAGGGTTATGTACAGAAGAAAGGTGTGGACTTTGAGGAAGTGTTTCCCTAGTTGTAATAATAAGAATGATCTTGGCAATCACTGCAAACAGAGGGTGGCAAGTTCACCATGTTGTTATCAAATCTGCTTTTTTCAATGGAGAATTGGAAGAGGAGGTATATGTTGCACAACTAGATGGCTATGAGAAGAAGGCAAAAGAACAAATGGTTCTAAGACTCAGTAAAGCTTTATATGGGTTAAGGCAAGCTCCTAGGGCCTAGAATGTCAAGTTGAACAAAAGTTTAAAGAAACTGAAGTTTAGCATGTGTGCTAGTGAGCTAGATGTGTACACTAGAGTCTAGAGGTGTTGGAAGGAGTATAGTGATACTTGGGGTATATGTAGATGACCTGATTGTGAATGGAGAAGATTATTCGGAGAATGCAGTATTCAAGAAGCAAATGACTTTAGAATTTGAGATGAGTGATTTGGGTACTATCATTCTATATTGGAATTGAAGTTCAGAAGTAGGAGGACTATATCACAATCAAGCAAACAAGTTATGCCAAAAAAGTATTAACTCAGTTTGGGGGTGGAAGAATGTAATCCTACTAGTACTAAGATTCCAATGTAACCAGGAGCTAAACTTGATGAAGACAAACAAGGAGAAAGAATATATGGTACTAAAGACAGAAGAATCATTGGTTATCTCATACATCTTCTGCATACATGACCCGGTCTTTCTTTGTTTGCTAGAATGGCAAGTGGATTTATGGAAAAGCCTAATATTAGACATCAGAAAGCAGTATAGCAAATACTGAAGTATCCGAAAGGAACAATGAACCTTTGGTTGGTTTGTACTCATGGTTTCAATGAGGAGTTAGTGGAGGTACTCTAACAGTGATTTGGCAAGTGATCTTGTGGAGCACTGGTGGGATGGCTTTCTATGTAAATGAGAACTTGGTGTTCCCACAAGGAGAAAATAGTGGTATTGTCTCCATGTGGAGTAGAATTTATTGTTAAAGGAATAGGCAATTTCTAGATTAAAACCAGAATATAAATCATGATAAATTAATGATCTAGATATTTCAGATTGTATTGTTTACTAGCATAATAAAACATGCATAACATGATCTCAAACATAACAAATGGTGTAAGCATAGCTCGTACACCAGATAGATTAAATAGCAAGAACAAAGACATAAGATCTGATATAAGCATAGACATTAGATCACGAGCGGTGTACCTTTCGGATGCTAGAGAAGGCGGTGGTGGAGTCAAGGTTGGCTGATCCTCGATGAGCGGTGGAGGAAGAGCTCAGAGCAGTTGACGACTAGTACGTCTGGACGCAGCGCCACCTGACTTGGACGGTAGACGACCCGTTGATGAAGACGAGAGCAGTGGTGCGACGAGTGCTTCCCAAAAACCTTATTCACCTTCTCCCGGTGTAGGATCGCAAAGACGAGGCTTCTGGAGACCTGCTCGCCCGGTCACTGGTGCACGCAAGCGAACGGACTGGAGACGACTAGACGGCAGCGCAAAAGCGAGATGAGGCAAAACCCTAGCTCGAGAGTTCTTGAGATACGTTTTGGTGTGGCCGATAGGTTGCTTATATAGTCCTGTTGAACTGACCTTGTGTCGCGATCACGATCTAAATCGGTTTAGGACTCTTAAGTTGTAGCCGTTTAGGACTCTGTAACTTGAAGGCCAAGAAACCAAAAACTAAAA
This sequence comes from Coix lacryma-jobi var. lacryma-jobi, assembly GCA_009763385.1. Lineage (NCBI taxonomy): Eukaryota > Viridiplantae > Streptophyta > Magnoliopsida > Poales > Poaceae > Coix > Coix lacryma-jobi. The sequence continues at coordinate 97,264,136 of CM019829.1, forward strand.
CTGCAAAAGGAGACCGCGCCCCCGCAAGGCGAGGAGCCAGATTTCGGTGGATCATTCACGCAGGTGCCGCGCACCCGCGCCAGTCACCACGCCCGCCCCTCCTGACCCGACGAGGCGAGGCGAGCGAGCGCGTGCGCGCGTGTGGGCTTCTCTTTCTCCTCCTCACACTAGACTTGAGGAAGTGGAGAGAACTTCCATATTTAAGCAAGTCCTCCTCTTCCACTAGGAAGGTGGGACTAAAGAGTTCCACTTCCCCTCTTTGCACACATGAATGGGCCTTTGAGATTCATTATGAATTCCAGAATTTATTAATGGGCCAAGCCCATGTATAATTCTAATAATCCCCCACCAGATCTCAAATACCCATTTAGAGTTTTCCTTGTTCCTGCTACTGTTTGATATACTAGTGTTTAGCAGAGACTGTTAAGTTGAACTTCTGCCTATAACCTTAAGTTACACTTATTCACAACTTGAACAATGGACTATGCCTTGAATTGCAAGTTTTGCGCGAAGCAAGTTTTACTCAAGGTTAAACTAGTACCTGGCTGCCAATAGCCTTTCTCCGTGGGTGGAGCATATACTCATACTCCATGGTCTCTTCATGAACTTACTAGAGATCACCCTAATCTCATAGACCACGACGTTATACAGTCATGGCTCATATAGGTATGTTCTTTCAAGAATACTCTGTAGGATAGTATCTTTACTTATTAAAGCCAATAGAACATATTAAACCTTTTGCCAACCTTCCATACAGTGCCTCATAGCAATGCGAGTATTGCATCTTCACATAGAGAGGGTTTAGAGGTTACTCTCCTTAGTTTACCAATAGCTTGTTCTTCCCAGATCCTTAGTCACGGGATCTCCAATCAAAAAGGTTGGGATACTACTACTGTAAACTCATATGGGTCTCATACCCATCTCCCTTGATGCGATTTCTATCACATTCCGTGATAACCCTTTTGTAAAGGGATCTACCAGGTTTTTGTCTGTTTGTACATAAGTCACAGCTATTACTCTGGAGTTTCTCAACTTCCTAACAGACTTCAAACATCTTTTAACATGTCTTGCTCACTTTGCATTATTCCTAGCACTGTTCACTTTAGTGATCACTGTTTGATTATCATAGTTCATAAGGATAACCGGTATTGGTTTTTCAGCCACCGGTAAGTCAGACAAGAGCTCACGCAGCCACTCTACCTCTGCAGAAGCTGTATCCAAAGCAGCAAGTTCTGCTTCTATGGTTGATTTAGTCAAAATAGTCTATTTACATGACCTCCATGACACTACACCACCTCCAAGGGTAAAAACATACCCACTAGTGGCGTATATCTGATCAATATCAGAAATCCAGTTTGCATCACTATATCTCTCTAGCACAGCTGGGTGCCCAGAATAGTGAATTCCAAAACTCATTGTACCTTTGAATAACGCAAAACTCTTTCAAGTGCATGCCAATGATTATCACCCAGGTTGGACATGTACCTACTCAACTTGCTCACACCAAATGAGATATCTGGTCTAGTTGTGCTCGCTAGATACATGAGTGAACCAATAATCTGAGAGTATCTCAGTTGGTCTCTAGCAATCTTTCTGTTCTTTCTCAAAGTCACACTAGGATCATAAGGTGTTGGAGAAGGTTTGCTAACCATAAAGCCAAATCAACTCAAAATCTTCTCAACATAGTGAGATTGCAATAAAGTAATCTCACTCTCATCCTTAATCAGTTTAATGTTCAGAATAACATTAGCTTCGCCCAGATCTTTCATATAAAAGCTCTTTGATAGGAAAGACTTGACCTCATTAATAACTTCAATATTTGTTCCAAAATAAGAATATCATCAACATATAAACATAATATAATAGATTGACCCCCACCATGTCGATAATACACACACCTATCAGCTTCATTAACATCAAAGCTTGCACTAATTAAAGTAGTGTCAAACTTCTCATGCCATTGTTTAGGTGCTTGTTTCAAGCCATACAAAGATTTCAATAACTTACACACTTTTTGCTCTTCACTTTTTACTACAAACCAATTAGGTTGATCCATATATATTTCCTCATCCAGCTCTGCATTAAGAAAAGTTGTCTTCACATCCATTTGATGAATGAGAAAACCATATGAGGCAGCCAGGGAAAGTAATACTCGAATAGTGGTTAATCTAGCAACAGGTGAATAAGTATCAAAGAAATCCTCGCCTTCTATTTGGGTATAACCCTTAGCCACAAGCCGAGCCTTGTACTTGTCAATAGTACCATCAGGTTTAAGCTTCTTCTTGAACACCCACTTACACCCCACAGGTTTACAACCAAAGGGCAACTCAGATAACTCCCAGGTTCCATTAGAAAGAATTGAGTCCATCTCATTATGAACAGCTTCTTTCCAATCATCTGCATCTGGAGATCCATATGCTTCTGTAATAGAAGTGGGAGTATCATCCACAAGGTACACAATGAAATCATCACCAAAGGATTTTGCAATCCTTCATCTCTTGTTTCTCACAGGTATTTCATTATCATCCTCCTCAGGACTTCATTAAGTGGTTGTTCAAATGACTTAAGCGGAGACTCAATAGGTGTAGTAAAATCAGGAGTTAATTTAGAGGAAAACTTAGCATTGCTACGCATATCTTTCATAGGAAAAATATTCTCAAAGAATGTAGCATCACGAGATTCAAAGATCGTATCCACATGCATATCAGGAACTTCAGATTTTACTACTAAAAATCTATAGGCAATGCTATGATGTGCATATCCTAGAAAGATGCAATCCACAGTCTTTGGTCCAAGCTTACGCTTCTTAGAAATTGGAACAGTGACTTTCGCCAAACATCCCCACGTGCGTAAGTATATAAGCGATGGTTTCCTTCCAACCCAATACTCGTATGGAGTTGTCTCTTTATTTTTGTTTGGAACTCTATTCAAGACATGACTCGCAGTCAATAAAGCTTCCCCCCCCCACCATGCCTTAGATAGACCAACAGTATCTAACATGGCGTTCACCAAGTCAGTCAACATGCGGTTTTTCCTCTCAACAATCCCGTTTGATTTGGGAGAATATGGAGGTATCCTCTCATGAATAATACCATGTTCCGCACAGAATTCATCAAAAAGTATAGGAAAATACTCACCACCACGATCTGACCTTAGACATTTAATATTTCTCTCTAGTTGATTTTCAACTTTAGCCTTATAGATTTTAATGTAGTCTAATGTTTCATCTTTATCTTTAGTCTTAAGCAAGTAAACATAACAATATCTAGTTGCATCATCAATTAAAGTCATGAAATATCTCTTTCCACCTTTTGTCAACACACCATTCATCTCACAAAGATCAGAATGTATGAGTTCTAGAGGTGCCAAGTTTCTCTCCTCTGCTGCCTTGTGAGGCTTTCGAGGTTGCTTTGATTGCACACAACTATGGCACTTAGAACCTTTGGCAATAGTGAAATCTGGAATTAAACTCAAGCTAGCCAAACGTGACATCAAACCAAAGTTCACAAGACATAAACGAGAATGCCAAATATTAGAACTATCATTATTTGTGCCACAAATATGATTTATTGACTTATTACAAAAATCTGCCAAAGATAGGTGGAACAAGCCTCCGCAATCATAGCCTTTACCAATAAATTGTCCATGCTTAGACATAACTACTTTATTGGACTCTAAAACTACTTTAAAACCATCCCTCAAAAGAAGAGAGACGCTAACAAGGTTCTTGCGTATAGTAGGGACATGCTGCACGTTCTTCAGCTACACGATCTTCCCCGAAGTAAACTTCAGATCTACCGTGCCAACACCACGAATAGAAGCATGTGACTCATTCCCCATTAGGACGGAGGAACCTTGAAGCCCCTGATAAGAAGAAAACAGAGATATATCAGCACACACATGAATATTAGCACTTGTATCAACCCACCAATTTGGTGATTGAAACACTGATAGTACAATAGGAAAATTACCATACCCATCATCAGCATCGCTGGTAGTCACAAGGTTGACACTCTTCTTTTTTCCTTTGCGGTCCGCTCGCTCCGGACACTCTTTGGAAAAATGCCCAAGCTCTCCACAAGTGAAGCACGACAACTCTACTTTACTCTTCTTCTTCTTAAATGCAGTAGTAGTTTTGGCATTGAAAGACTTAGACTTTCCTTTGTACTTGCCATGGTTTTTCTGGACGAAGTGGGCGCTAGCTCTTTCCTCGTTCCCCTTCTCAGTGTTATCTTTAGCCCGAGCCTTCTCCTCAACATCAAGAGATGCTATTAGGTTTTCAACTGATATTTCTTGTCTCTTGTGTTTAAGGCTTGTGGCGAAATTCCTCCAAGAGGAAGGTAGCTTTGCAATAATGCACCCAGCCACAAACTCATCGGGTATAACACAGTTAAGGAGTTCAAGTTCTCTAGCCAGACTCTGTAATTCATGAGCTTGCTCGACTATAGATTTGTTCGCAACAATCTTGTAGTCATGAAAAGTCTCCATGATGTACAACTCTTTGCCAGCATCTGAAGCACCAAAAGTAGCTACCAGATAATACCACAAAGTCTTTGCGTCTTTAATGTGCAAAATTGTATCAAAAATATGATTTGCAAGAACATTCTGCACAGCTCCCACAAAGATTTGGTTGGCATCCTGGAATCTTCTCTGATCATCTTCAGAGATATTTCCCTCGGGCATACCAGCACTCACCCAGAACACTTTCATGGCCGTCAACCAATTGGTGACCTTAACTTACCATCTCTTAAAGAGCTCTCCAGAAAAGATTTATGGCTTCAGCGCATCAACAAAACTAGCCATAGTTAATTCTAGAAACCTATAATAAGGTTTTTGGATTGTTAAAGGAATAGGCAATTTCTAGATTAAAACCAGAACATAAATCATGATAAATTGATGATCTAGATATTTCAGATTGTATTGTTTACTAGCATAATAAAACATGCATAACATGATCTCAAACATAACAAACGGTGTAAGCATAGCTCGTACACCAGATAGATTAAATAGCAAGAACAAAGACATAAGATCTGATATAAGCATAGACATTAGATCACGAGTGATGTACCTTTCGGATGCTAGAGAAGATGGTGGTGGAGTCGATGTTGGTTGATCCTCGATGAGCGGTGGAGGAAGAGCTCGAAGCAGTTGACGACTAGTACGTCTGGACGCAGTGTCGTCTGACTTGGACGGTAGACGACCCATTGTCGAAGACGAGAGCAGTCGCGCGACGAGCGCTTCCCAAAAACCTTATTCGCCTTCTCCCGGTGCAGGATCGCAAAGAACGGGGTTCTGGAGACCTGCTCGCCCGGTCGCTGGTGCACGCAAGCGAACGGACTGGAGAAGACTAGACGACAGCGCAAAAGCGAGATGAGGCAAAACCCTAGCTCGAGAGGTGTTGAGATACGTTTTGGTGTGGCCGATAGGTTGCTTATATAGTCCTGTTGAACCGACCTCGTGTCGCGATCACGATCTAAATCGGTTTAGGACTCTGCAAATTGAAGGCCAAGAAACCAAAAACTAAAACTGCAAAAGGAGACCGCGCCCCCGCAAGGCGAGGAGCCAGATTTCGGTCGACCATTCATGTAGGTGCCGTGCACCCGTGCCAGTCGCCCCGCCCCGCCCAGCGAGGCGAGCGATCACGTGCGCGTGTGTGGGCTTCTCTTTCTCCTCCTCACACTAGACTTGAGGAAGTGGAGAGAACTTCCTTATTTAAGCAAGTCCTCCTCCTCTTCCACTAGCAAGGTGGGACTAAATAGTTGCACTTCCCCTCTTTGCACACATGAATGGGCCTTTGAGATTTATTATGAATTTCAGAATTTATTAATGGGCCAAGTCCATGTATAATTCTAACATTTATGGCTCCGGCCTTCGGGCTCCACCGCTCTGGCATGCGGCAGCCGAAGGGAGAGGCTTGTCCGGTCACTGATTGGCCCTACCTTCATGCAAGGGCGTTGGTCGTGCTGCCGCGGGGTGGATCAGGAGGTGCCGAGATGGGAGGCGAGACGTGGGAGCAGAGCTGTGGAGGTAGAGTCGTGCCAACCAGGGCGCGTGATGGCGTGGCTACGGGCAGTAGGGACTGAGCGACTCCTCGCTCTCCCGTGTTGTTGGTCTGCCCTAGTTTTCTCCTTAGTGGGCTTCTTCGTTGGGCCAAAACTGAAGAGTTGCTCCTAAAATTTCTAGACCACGACTAGGGCCATGGCCCTACTGACCCTAGGCCTGGGCCTGCCCCTGCCTCTAGCTTGAAGGGCATCAGGCTTAAGAGGGAGTATATTGGTGTAAGCCTACTACACACTGAAGCTAGTGAAGCTGCAAGCAAGTTGGAGAAACCTGAGCGACTCATTTGAAAGTGTAGCGGTAGTGGGAATGGTTGGAGTGTGGACGGAGCGGTGACCACGCCCACGAGGGTGTGTAGTTCACTGGAGACAACTTATATCTTGTGTGTAAGCTGGAGGTACGCATATTTATCTTGTATGATCCTAATTGACAGAAGATGACAAGTCAACACTTACGTGATTTTTACGTTTGAGCTCAGATTTGAGATCTGTCTTTTGCATTGGGTTCAGGGATCCTGTCCTCTTCAGAAATCATGCTGCTTACCAACGAGATAGCTCAAAGTTCATCTAGTTCCTAGTTGACTCACGTAAAGTTAAGCGTGTCAGTTATTGGTGTCCTCTTGTGTTCCTTGGGAACTTCCAACCATCAGTTTGGGTTGTGGATATCATGGTTCCTGCTCTTTGCTCTTGGGGATTGATTTTGGAACAACGACCAAATATTTTGGAAGAAATTTGAGGCTCTCATTCACCTCCCTCTGGCCGCTGTATCCTGTCCTTCAACAGATTCCATCGATTCATTCGATGAACCACCGGATATTCCTGGTGCTCATTCCCAATCTATGTAGTATGGCTATCTATCCTTATATAATCACCGTAAGTTGGTGAAATATAAACCCTATGTTGTACCTTTGCCTCGAGCTCCTTTCATTTCATTCACGCCATCTTCCACCAATCACCATGTTTTGCTCAAAGCATTCTTGTGGACCTAACTTATGACCTTCATTTCCCTTATGAATTGTCACTCCACATGTATTATTATTACATACCAAACCTCAAATAGGGGTCTAGATGATTTCAACATGCAATCCTAGATATGAAAAAACATATAGATACTAATTGAAATGTATGAATTTAAATTTAGTTACCTAACATGGCATTGGAATTTAGGTCTATAATAATCTTCACTAGCCCACATGGCTTTGACATGATCTGATGTGATGTATCCCCTTCATATAGATTCAAGTATGCCAAGTCTCCAAATTCTCAGGATCCTGCAAAATCTACTTCATGGTTGAAATAAATTTCTTGGGTGCCCAAATTATTAGCTTGGTTTACTTACTTTTAACTTGCTTCTTGACATTGTGAGCCACTATGTTGTTATTTTTCATCTAGACTTTGATTCCCCTGATGATGGAGATGGGGGTTCCCGATCTTCTACCAAGTGAAGACAACTATCATTTTGGCGGAGCATGACACACTGATCTGGTTTCAGATCAAAAGACCTGAACCCTGCAATCTTAGCACCATAACTCCTCTGGTTATCAACCGTGTCTTCAACTAGTTGACCTTGCCAAGAAGGATAATCCCTGCAAGCAAAATGAAGACCACAAGCAAGAACTTGAAAGTACACAATTCAAAGATTAGGACAATTTGTAGATGCATGACTAAGGTCTCAAGTAGGGAATCATGAACCGATGAAACAGTGACTGTTGTTGGCAGAATTGATCTAAGAAAAACCCAAAACCCTAATGAGGCAACGACTACTATTTATAGATCCTAAGGGTCGTCACCCCTTGGACTTGGCCCACTAATGGGCTCACAGACGATACACGACCTAACAGACCAAAAACGGTGACGTAGCACCAGAACAGATTATGGACGTTGATTTGTTTCAACGATTTCTGTTGAGTCAGGACGTATTTAGGTGTGAGACCATAACCATTGGTTAGCCTATCAAATTATATTTCCAGCTATATCTAGTTCATCGAAAATGGAGTCCATATGCGACCTGGGTGACCAGTTTAGTGTTGACTGCTCCTAGACTCCGAAATTGACTCAAAGTCAACTTGGTTTGGGCCTCCAACTTGCATCAGGCGCCCCTGCTGGTCCTCCACGTCTCAAAACCTCTCTCTCTGTATCTCTTGATCTTCTTCATGGTTCCTAATCAACACATAATCATTAGGTAGCAATCTATTCTTAAAATTATATAAAGAGTTGCTTAGGAACGAGCTCACCTCTAAATTTAATTGTCGTGCACGAGCTCTTGTGATTGGACCTTGTAAGTTCAATGGAGGATCATCTAAAGAAGTGGTGTCCTCATCACCTAAACCCTACTACCTCCGTCCATTTGCTATGTCTATTCGCTAGTCTCTTACTTACTAGGCCAACAAAGTAATTAATTCATCCACAATAAACCAAATTCACAAGTACTCTCTTCATCCCAAAATAACTGCCATTTTCAAGAAAGAACTTTGACTAAATATATTTTAAAAAATATTAATATTTATAACACATAATTAGTATTATCAGAAAGATCTTCAAATCTAGTTTTTAACAAATTAATTTAGAGATATAAACATTGATCGTATTTTTTAAAAATCGAGTCAAACTTGTGTCACGGAAACCAAAAGCAACACTTAATTTGGGACGGAGGGAGTAGAGCACAAGTTAATTTTGTTTGTTTTTCATGCAGTTATTTCATGCCAAATTAATTTGTTTGTCTCATCAAATTAATTTGGGACAGAGAGAGTAGAGCACAAGTTAGGGTGTGTTTGGTTTCAACCCTCTAAATTTTAGTCACTAAACTTTAGTCTCTTTTAGTGGCTAAAATGCCAAACACCCCTACTGAAGGACCGAGAGTGCTACCAGAAAGCGACCAGAGGGGGGGTGAATGGGAGCTTCAATTTTCCTTTCGGAAACTTGTCACCACTGTCTCGAAAATTGACCCCAAAGGCAAACCCTGGAGCTCGTAAGTGTCCACGACCCTAGAGTTATGGTGGATGCTTTCAAGAAGCACAGCGAGACACTTCCCGACTCTAGAAACCCAACGTGAAAGCCAGAAATCAAAACCGACAATGAACAAGCAAACTGCGGACGAAACAGTGCAAGACAGCACTGACCGGACTCACCCTGCGTCCGGTCAACACACACCGGACGCGTCCGGTCGTGCCAAAACAGATTTCGGACCTTACTGTTTCTGACCGGACTCTCGATGGAGATGCGTCCGGTCAGGCTACCAGCGTTCGGTTGCTTTAGACAAGAACCACGTACAATAACGAGGGTGCGTCCGGTCACTCCCAAAAACCAGCGTCCGGTCAAGTCAACAGAGAACGCGCGAGTCAAACCTTCATCGACCGGACTCTGACCAAGCGTCCGGTTGCCCCGACACCAGCGTCCGGTCACCCCGAAACTGCACTGTTCGTTCACCGATTCAACTCGATCTCACCCAAAACAAATCCACTAGGGATCAAACTTGGTGAGAAGAGTCACAAGGAGGATAGTGAGCTATCTCTAAGAGATCATTGCTCGAACCTATCTCCAAATTGATGAATCGAAGAATTTCGGGGGAAAGGAGAAACACTTGACCCGAAACGAAAATCAACCGATCTACTAGCTCGTGAGGTTAGTGGTGAATTCCTTCGGTGGAAAGAAGTGCCTCACGATCTAGAACATCTTGGTTCAAACGGATTTGCAAGATACGCACCGAACAAAGAGATCGATCGACGGGAAAAACATGGAGAAAAGCAACCCGTGAAGAACACAAACAAAACACGAATCACAACCACGAATTTGCAACCATGTGGCTACCACACGCTATAATAGTGAGATTACGGTCTCACTTCCTCAAAATCTTCAGTACACAGAGGTATGGTTCTCTGCGGATCTCAGCTAGCTACAGCAGGGGATTGGGAGAGCAGGAAACCCTAGAAGCAAAGAGCAAATGACTGAGATAGGTGGGGAGGTGGGTGTCTCCCCCTACTTATCCTAATTCTAACTATTCCTAATTCCCACTCTACCCCTAACTACTTAGAGAGCGAACCAGCTAAACCCTAAGGTTATTCTGGACCAACTCGCGGTAGGTGGTGATCCGACGGCCACGCCAGCACAATAGGTAGCGTTGCCTCGACGCAACCTCACCGATTGCCGCCACGTGTCGCCACCGCTCTGCGTCCTCTTCACGAACCTCGCCCCCGGTTTTGTGGTCGAAACCGGGAAACCAGGCCTTCACGTTCACCCCCGGTTTTGAGGCCCAAACCGGGAAACCAGCCGACCGTAGCTTGAGTTTTGTGGCCCAAACTCAGCAAACCCGCAGCACCCAGGTTTTGAGGCCCAAACCTGGAAACCGTCCTCAGCCCGAGTTTTGTGGCCCAAACTCGAAAACCATCAGCGCCCAGGTTTTGAGGCCCAAACCTGGAAACCGTCCACCCGATGGTTTTTCTCTGGCTCTACCACCAAACCGAAGCTGTAGAGGGGATGCACCGCCCGTGCACCCCGTCCAGCGACACGTGTCCCTAGGTCCTCGATCCAGGCAACACCGTGCCCGCAAGTCTTCGCTCGTCGCTGTCCCAGGCTGTCAGCCACCACAGCTGATCCTCGGGCCACCGGTCCCTCAGTCCAAGCCTCACATCCGCCCTTCGCCACTCTCGGTCCATCGGCATGGCACGTCTCTACTTGACCTTCACCTTGCCTCTGATCACTGTATCCGTGCTCGACACCTGCACAACACAAGCCAAATAACATGCGCATTATCCCAGTTGACAATCACTCATCACTCAGAGACTCGGCATACACCCATGTATCCGCAATCTCCCCCTTGATGAGTGCATTGTCAACTACCAACACAAATCATAAGGAAATAGAAGGAGGAAGAAGGAGAAGAGGGAACTCGACCAAATGACCCAAAAGCATAGCAAAGCCAAAGAAGGTCAAGTGGAAAGAGCAAGACAACTTGGTACCCAAGGACATGGGCAACGGCTCGACGCAACCAAGCAAAGCAAAGCTAGCCCTCAAGAAGAGGTAGAACAGGCTCAACACCACTAGCAAGTACCAAATGATAGATCGAAACAAAATGCTAGTCCCTCAAGATAGAGGCACAGAGGCTCAACACAACTAGCAAGAAAGCTCGATACCAAAACCTTACGGAAAACAGGAAGCAGCAAACTCCCCCCTCGAATAGTGCACACAACCAGGAAAATTCCCCCTTGGTTCAACTCGGAAAGCACAAGATTTGACAACCCCTTAGTTGAACATTCAGAGAGCATATGATTTGCAATATCTCTCCCCTTTAGTTGAAAATGCACCATCAAGCAAATGCACCATCATGTAAAATCTCTCCCCCTTATAGAATGCACCATCAAAAGTGCCAGCCATAGAATTTCTCCCCCTTCCAAAATGCATATGAGTCAAAATGCAAGTTAGCAGCTTCAGGAATATAGTCAAGAGAATGCAAGGATGCTCTACCCAGTATAACTCCAATGACTCAACAACATCCATAAACTGCTAGCAAAGGCTCAAGCTGATCACTATATACAAAATATGAATATATGAGCAAAGTGAGCAGTTTTAGCCAAAAAGGTATTCACCATCAAAATAGCACTACACATGTATAGACAGGAAATCAAACAGGTGCTAAACATGTATACAAGGTGAACTACCCCTAGCACAGTTCAATCATCATGCTATAGAATGAAACATAGACTTGTGTATTCAAATTTTATCGGAGTTGCAGCGGTTAGATTACACAAGTTTAAAGTTCAGCATATGATTGCGAGAGGTTGAAAGCTTGTCTTTGCCTAACTTTTCAACTGTGCGAAGCCTATGCAGAAGCAATCGGAAGCTTAAAGCAACAGTTTCGGTCATACACTACACAGCTCAAGTTTAACTCAATAGTGCAATGAGAAACAGTCTCAAAACTGTGATGTGCTGACAAGCAATCCCATCTCGATCTTTCCAATTCACTTAACTTGGTTCAAATATTATCGCAGAATATGAACATACCAAGCAAGTGAATGACTCGGAACTAGAGACATAGCAACCTAGCATATATGAAAGGCACGAGTGAATTCAACACATCCTACACATGCTAGTTGCATATCTCAATGGTGAACATTTTCAAATTTTATGTTCATTAAGCAAATTCACCATTTCAAAAATAGCTCAGCTCACAACATGTATTAGTGATCAGAAAGAGCATAAGCTACAAGTATCAACATATAGCATCGGAGCATACTAAACAGAGCATAGTCACATTCTAAAGATTATATACATGAAGCTCAGAATGTAAAAGCGTATGCTGAAATGCAAAAGAAAATAAGACAAACAAAAAAAAACAGTCAGTCTTATGATACAAAAGTCAAAAATGTTTCCCCCATCTAAAAGGAGAAACACACACCAAGCTCACCTCTCAACCTAGCAAAAGTTGATTGGTCCAAAGGCTTGGTGAAAATATCAGCCAACTGATAATGAGTATCGACATGGCGAAGGTCGATATCACCCTTCTCATAGTGGTCTCGCAGAAAATGGAAGCACACATCAATGTGTTTGGTCTTGGAGTGCAGCACGGGGTTCTTAGCAACGCTAATCGCACTCGTGCTGTCACAAAGCAAAGGAACGCGAGAAAAGCTCAGACCAAAATCATGCAAAGTGGCCATCATCCAAAGCAACTGGGAACAGCAGCTAGCCGCAGCAACATACTCAGCCTCCGTGGTAGACTGGGCGACACTAGACTGCTTGCGAGAAGACCACGATACAAGAGAAGAACCAATAAACTGACAAGTCCCAGAGGTGGACTTGCGCTCAATCCGGCAACCAGCAAAATCGGCATCGGAATAACCACAAAGGGAGAGGGTGGAGGAAGCAGAATACCAAATCCCCAACTCAGGAGTGAAGCATAAGTACCTCATAATGCGCTTAACCGCCTGACGGTGAGAAGTGCGTGGCGACGACTGAAATCGCGCACACAGACACACCGCGAACTGAATGTCCGGATGTGTCGCCGTTAGGTAGAGCAGCGACCCAATCATACTCCGGTACTCCTTCTGATCTACCGCTTCTCCATCCACATCCGCATCCAGGGCCGCCGTGGTCGGCATAGGTGTTGGAAGAGGCTTGGCCTCACCCATGTCGAACTTCTTCAAGATGTCCTTGGCGAACTTGCCCTGGTGCACGAACGTCCCTTCTCGGGATTGCTTGGTTTGTAACCCGAGGAAAAACGTCAACTCGCCCATCATGCTCATCTCAAACTCCCTGCTCATAGTGTCTGCAAACTTGGCAACCAAAGCGTGAGAAGAACCACCAAAAATGATATCATCCACGTAAGTATCAGTGCCTTGCTTGAGGAGAAAAAGCGTTTTATCCACACATCCCATTTTAAAACCCTTAGCAAGCAAAAAGGTTTTCAACCTATCATACCAGGCTCTAGGGGCTTGTTTCAAACCATATAAAGCTTTGTGAAGTTTAAAAACATGGTTTGGAAACATGGGATTTTCGAAACCGGGGGGTTGTCTGACATATACCTCCTCTTCTATGTAGCCGTTTAAGAAAGCACTCTTGACATCCATTTGAAAAAGTTTGAAACCTTTGGATGTAGCAAAAGCCAATAGAATCCTAATAGCCTCCAAACGTGTTACAGGAGCAAAAGTCTCCTCATAGTCTATCCCCTCCTTCTGACTATACCCCTGGGCAACTAGTCTGGCCTTGTTTCTCACAACATGGCCATCCTCTCCGTGTTTGTTTTTGAAAACCCATTTTGTCCCAATAGGATGACAATCAGGAGGAAGAGGAACCAAAACCCAAACCCGATTTCTTTCAAAATTTTCTAACTCCTCATGCATGGCATTGACCCGATCCGGATCAGATAAAGCGTGTCCAACATCTCAGGGTTCAAAATCAGCAACAAATGCAGAATGGGCAAAGTGAGAGATTTGTTGTGACCTTGACCGAGTGACACGTTCGCCGATGCTGTCGATCATTTGTTGAGGCGGGTGTTGGCACTGGATGTGTCGTGGCGCCTCTCGAGCAGAAGTGATCTCCCCCTCAACAGCAGCTGGTGCCTCCTCGGGTACAAAAGGTACCGCTTGACGTGGTGGATCCCACGGCCCCCAAGAGGAAGAAGTGTCAGGGTCGTGAGTCGTAGTAGAAGCCGCTCTTTGCGGCACAGCAGGTGGAGGGGGTGCTGGATGATCCATACCTTCAGCACCCTCTTCCTCATCATCAAAAAGAGGCTCTCCAACCTCATGATCACCTGCACGCTCAAAACGAGAAGAAGGACAAACCATGGTCTCGTCGAAGGTGACATCTGATGTCTCCATGACTCGGTTAGTGTCATGGTTAAGTACACGATAAGCTCGAGTGTGAGTGCCATAACCCAAAAACACACCGTCAGAAGAACGAGACTCAAACTTGTCCAAGTTGCCCTTTTTGAGTATAAAACAATGGCAACCAAAAACTCAAAAATAACTTACCTTGTGCAGTTTTCCAAAACGCAACTCATAAGAGGTCTTTTTCAAGAAGGCTCGGAGAAAAATGCGGTTGGAAATGTAGCATGCAGTGCTCATCGCTTCGGCCCAATATCGCCTAGGAGTCTTGTGCTCATCGAGCATCGTCCTAGCCATCTCTACAACGGTCTGATTCTTCCTTTCTACAACACCATTCTGAGGGGGTGTGTAGGGGGAAGAAAACTGATGCTCTAAACCCAAAGAGTTACAAAACTTCTCAAAATCCGAATTCTTGAATTCAGAACTATTATCACTCCTAATAGCTCGCATCGAGTTCAAAGGGAACTCGTTCTAAAGACGCAAAATTAGATTGCGAGCAAAGGAGAAAGTCTCGTTCTTCTCGGCTAGAAAGAAGACCCACGAATATCTCGAAAAGTCATCAACAACAACAAGCACATACCACTTCCCCCGAACCGAGCTCACCTGAGCCGGACCAACAAGGTTCATGTGCAAAAGCTCTCCAGGGCGCTTGGTCATGACCTGAGTCACTGGATGGTGGGGAGTGACAACCATCTTCCCATGTCTACAAGAATGTCAAACAAGATCCTTCTCCATGGATAACTTGGGCAATCCTCGGATTAGGCCAAGTGAACTAAGTCTTGCAAGCAAGTCGAAGCTCAAATGTCCAAGTCTCCTATGCCACTTCCAAAGATCAGAGGAGGAAGGTCCAGCTGTTGGTAGTTCTTAGCTTCACTAAAGATAGTGCTAGGCAACTATCCCCGGTAACGGCCCATGAATGCTTGTTGGCACTTGCTAACGTTGTTACTAGGAGTAGACTATGAAATCTGTCCCTGGCAACGGCGTCAGAAATGCTTGAAGCAAGACCGGTCACTATACCGAAAGGAGTGGAGCTAAAGCAGCTATCTACTAATGCCAAGCGGGGTTGTCAATCCCGACACTAGTAGGAGCTAGCTAAAGAGAATGCAATCTACCAGGAGGAGATTCTACAAGCGCACAGAACTATCGTAGTAGCACTTCGCCTGCGAGTACCAGGTGTCGATTTATTTGATCCCAAGGGAAGGCTAGGGTGGTGTATGAGTTGAGTCAAGGAGGGGATGAGAGTCGAAGAAAAGAGAAAAGGGAAAAGGGGAGAAGAGAGGAGATGAAAGGCTAGAAAGAATATATGGGTGGATAGGTAAGGATGAAATGGATGGCTAAGGTAAGGTGGATAACTAGATAGATAGATAGTTGAAGGGAAATATGATAACTAAGGATAACTAACTACTAACTAATAACTAATCCTAGATAACTACAAAGCAAGATAACTACGAAGCGAGATAGTTTCGAAGGAAGGCAGGCAAAAGACAATAAAACAACTAAGTTGAGTAAAGTTTTATTCCTATCTTGTCAAGTATCGAGGCGTACTAGCCTTTACCACTTACTTAGGTTGAACGCTAGCACAACGAGCCTTACTGTTAAACTGGGCCAACTACGTGGTGGAATTCAAGGCGCACAGGGCTGTCACCACCTGCTTGCTACCACAGCTATCCGGGGGTCCAGCCGTATCTAAAGGTAAGTCTATAACTAAGCACCATGCTTAACTATATTCTAACTATCTATACCCTAGCTTTGAATAGAGACACCCTTGCGGGCGTCAGAGCAAAACACTTGACTTAATAAGATAAACACTAAACTAACTAAGCAACCTATTGGCAAAGATCAAACACTAAGCTCACTAGATATTAACTACTATAGCTAAGTTTATTGAACTGTAGGCTAGCTAGGTCACACTCAAGGTACTTGATAAAGTAATACTGAAAGTAATACTGAAAGTATGCTTAAAGTAATACTGAGATAAAGATAAATGTACCTGAGATACAAGAGAGCAAACCAGACCAGAGACGCCGGAAAATCAACCGACCTCCGATGCCAATCGCTCGCACCCGCTTCTCTCTTAGCAAGCTCTACGCTAATACTGCCAAGGACTTAGGCTAAGCTGTGCTAAACTAAGAGCCGCGCTGTAGCGAGGGCACTAGAGCTATACTCTCTCTACTAGCTAACCTACTTGCCTAAGCTCTCTGAGCTTCTAACCTAACTCTCACTTGCTTCTCTTGCTTTGCTTCTCTTGGAAGTGTGGGATCTACTTGGGTGTGTGATGGTACAAATGAAGAGGTGCCTCCAGGGGGGTATTTATAGCCCAAATGAGTGAGGGGGGTTCTTATAGTGGGCAGCCAACCGACCTAGGGTTAGGTCAGGTGGCGGGCGCCACCCCCTACTGGCGGCCGCCAGCTCCCTGGCCATTGGATGAACCGCCTCTGCTTCAACAGCATCCAGGTGGTTGTCCAAGGCAGTTTGGAGGTCGGTTGCATGTCCTAGCAACCGACATTCAGCCTTGATCCACGCCACTCCATCCTGAGCCGTCCGATGTCACTGACCTAGTGACCAAGGGCCAGGATTTGGCCTTGGGGAGGTCACACGGATCGGTGACATGGAAGGTGGTGGCACTTGGGCCAACTCAGGTGGCGGGCACCACTTAGAGGTGGCGGGCGCCACGTAGGGGTGGCGGGCGCCACCCCCCTTAGACCCATTTGGGCCCTGCTGAGTGGGCTTGGCTCCTGGTGGGTCCAAATGTCCAAATTTGGTTCAAATCCTGCATTCAAATTTGATTTAAATAAAATTCTATGGACATGTGGAATTCAGTTAGTTTGAAACCTATTTGACTACATTTCATGCCTTTTTGGTGGACTTTAGGGTCTAATGTTGATGGTAAAACAGGTGTTTTAGGACCGTCAACACCAGCCACAAGACAACGAGAAATGCCAAAAGACTCCGAGAAATTCGCACGAAAGACTTTTCCAAAGGGCGAAATCAAACACACAAGATTGCTCTGAGGGTCCAAAATACGACTGAGATTCAGCTTAAAACGAATCTCAAAGTCATCATCAAAGAGTTGCGAAACAGAAAGAAGGTTAAAATGCAAGTTAGAAACAAGAGCAACATCGCGCAACACAAAGTGCTCGTTAACTCGCACCGACCCACGAGACAACACTTTACCTTCGCTATTGTCGCCGAAGGTGATAAACTCCTTTTCGGCGACCGGACTAAGACTGGAGAACCACTTGGCGTTTCCGGTCATGTGCCTTGAGCAACCAGAATCCACCAACCAAACGTTCTCCAATCGTTTTACCTACATCAATAAAAAGACATAGGGTGAGCATACGGTCCAACACTGGGGTTAGTGAAATAAGGAGAATACCAGTGTTGGGCCGACTGCTCAAAAGAACGGTTAGCAGAAAAACCATTCCTAGTATGTCTACGGGGAAAGCGATCACCACGCTGAGCAAAACGTGGTCCGCTAAGGGAGGAGAGTCCATCGCGATACTCAAAACGCGGTGGTGGAAAATGCTCAACTACAAAGCCACCGCCATGGGGTCCATTGCGGATACATGGGTGTATGCCGAGTCTCTGAGTGATGAGTGATTGTCAACTAGGATAATGCGCATGTTCTTTGGCTTGTGTTGCGCAGGTGTCGAGCACGGATGCAGTGATCGAGGGCAAGGTGAAGGTCAAGTAGAGACGTGCCGTGCCGACGGACCGGGAGCGGTGAAGGGCGGGCGTGACGCTTGGACTGAGGGACCAGTGGTCTGAGGATCAGCTGTGGTGGCTGGCAGCTTGGGACAGCGACGAGCGAAGACTTGCGGGACATGGTGTAGCTCGGGTCGAGGACATGGGGACACGTGTCGGTGGACGGGGTGCACGGGTGGTGCATCCCTTCTACAGCGTCGGTTTGGTGGTAGAGCCAGAGAAAAACCATCGGGTGGACGGTTTCCAGGTTTGGGCCTCAAAACCTGGGCGCTGATGGTTTCCGAGTTTGGGCCACAAAACTCGGGCTGAGGACGGTTTCCAGGTTTGGGCCTCAAAACCTGGGTGCTGCGGGTTTGCTGAGTTTGGGCCACAAAACTCAGGGTACGGTGGGCTGGTTTCCCGGTTTGAGCCGCAAAACCGGGGGTTGGTCGTGAAGGCCTGGTTTCCCGGTTTCGGCCACAAAACCGGGGGCGGAGTCCGTGAAGAGGACGCAGAGCGGTGGCGGCACGTGGCGGCAATCGGTGAGGTTGCGTCGAGGCAACGCTACCAGTTGTGCGGGCGTGGCCGTCAGATCCACCTACCATCGAGTTGGTCCAGAATAACCTTAGGGTTTAGCTCATTCGCTCTGTAAGTAGTTAGGGGTAGAGTGGGAATTAGGAATAGTTAGAATTAGGATAAGTAGGGGGAGACACCCACCTCCCCATCCATCTCAGTCATTTGCTCTTTGCTTCTAGGGTTTCCTGCTCTCCCAATCCCCTGTTGTAGCTAGCTGAGATCCGTAGAGAACCATACCTCTGTGTACTAGAGATTTTGAGGAAGTGAGGCCGTAACCTCACAGTTGTAGCGTGTGGTAGCCACACGGTTGCAGATCGATGTGTTGATTCGCGTTTTGGTTCATGTTCCTCGCGTTCTTCGTTTCTCCGCGATTTTCCCGTCACTCGATCTCCCTCTCTATTGCGTCTTTGCGAAATCCGTATGAATCAACTTGTTCTTTACAGTGAGGAGGTCATTTTGACCAAAGGAATTCATCTAACTCCTCACGAACAAGTAGATCGGGTTGATTTCGTTTTCGTGGCACCTTTTCGGTTCATACACCTTTCCCTTCGATTTCCCGTTGATAGAGTTGATTTGAGCGGATGATTTCTTGGGGATAGTCTCCTAACTACCTCATGATCATCCTCTCCAAGTTTGGGATCAAGGGATTTTGGTTTGAATCGATTTGGAGAAGATTTGGGGTGAAGGGCGACCAAAATCGCCCTCACTGGGAGTTGGCGGACAGTCCGCCATCCCAGCCGCGGACAGTCCGCGTGTCGGGATCGAGCCAGGTCAGTGGCTGCGGGTCTCGGTCATGTTACTGTTCCTTGACCGGCGGACAGTCCGCCAAAGGAACTCGCGGACAGTCCGGGAGTCGTCCAGGGACGGTTCAGCAGCTTCGCTGTTTTTGGTGTTTGACCGGCGGACAGTCCGCCGTTGGTTTTCGCGGATAGTCCGGGAACTGTCCAGGGAACTTCAGCAGCACTGCAGTTTTGCTCTTTTGGCCGGCGGACAGTCTGTGACCTGAGCCCGGACAGTCCACCACTGGGCAGACACGTGACCGTACAGCCGGACAGTCCGGGAATCGCTTGAAGCTTCCGTTCTTGTGTGTTTGCTCCCCCGGCTTCCTCGCTTGGTTTTCGGACTTCTCGTTTGGCCTTGTAGTTGACCAAGGAACCTCTCTAGGTATCTTTGCTACTTGTTAGCATCGGTATTTGGGGATTTCTCGACGTAGCCTTCCATCTACGATCGGGACTCGGTTTTTCAAGGGTCGAACTTGTGCCGGAGTTTTTGGTGTTTGGTTCGCTATCGCTTTGTGGTGCCTCGCTGTGATCCTAGGGATCATCCACCCTCCTCCAAGGGTCGTGGGCATCACGGTTTTGGTCGTAGCTTTTGGGGATTGATTTTGGGACATTTGGCCAAAGTTTCGAGAGAAATTTTGTTGGCTCCCATTCACCCCCCCCTATGGTCACCTTGCTAGTGCTTTCTCGGTCCTTCAATTGGTATCAGAGCGGGTTAAGGATCTTCCACCTTAGTCGGTTCCAGATCCACCGAAGGCGACATGGATCGCGGCGTGGGCAAACCGCCGTTTTTCGATGGGATGAACTATGCGTATTGGAAGATACGCATGTTGGCCTTTCTGCAGAGTATAGGTGCTTCCATTTGGGATATTTGCAACTCTGCCGATTACGTGGTCTTGGCTGCTCGTGTGACTCAGCGTTAGATCGATGATCACGATGCCAATAGCCGAGCCCGTAATGCTCTTTTCTCATGCTTGAGCATGACGGAGTTTGATCGCGTTTCTCACCTCTCTACGGCTCGGGAGATTTGGGCATCCCTCATGCGTTTCCATGAGGGAACCTCTGAAGTCAAAACCCGTCTCTACGAGTCGCACAAGCGAGAGTACGAGAACTTTCGACATATGCCTGGCGAGAGCATAGAGAGTTTATTCGCTCGCTTTCAGGTGATTGTCAACAGGATGAGGGCTAACAAGGAGCTGTTGCCTTTCGACGATCATGAGAGAGCTTTGAAGCTTTTGCATACTCTTGATCGGTCGGTGTGGGATTCCAAGGTTCAGGCGATCATCGAATCGCCTAACTATGAGACCCTCACGTGCGACGAGCTCTTCAGTAAGCTCAAGTCCAGTGAGGGCTTCTTATGAAAATCCTTCTGGCCCGTCGATGGCTTTCCTTTCTGGCTCTTCTGCTAACCCCTCTGGACGTTTTGCACTCTCTTCTCTCTTTTCTGTCACAGAGGAGCAGCTGGAGTCTTTGGGGGATGACGAGTTGGCTATGCTCGCCAACCGGTACTCGCGGTTCCATAACAACCGCATGAACCGTCGCCGCGGAGGAGGACGCTCGGGATGCTACGAGTGCGGCGACCCCAACCACTTCATCGCCAACTGTCCCAAGAAGAAGCACTCATCTGGGAAGGGCGATCATGGGCACAAGTACGACTCCGGCAAGCGCAAGGAGAAGTACGTCCCCGCAAGGCACAAGCGAAAGGGCGGCTTCAACAAGGAGTACATCAAGACCAAGTACTTGGAGAAGGCCCAGGCTGAGCAGTGTGCGTTCTTCGCCACGCTCAGCGACGTCGACGACTCGGATGACGACTCCGCTTCTTCAAGCGATGACGAGTCCGAGAAGAAGAAGAGGATCTAAGACAAGCTGAACGGTCTCTGCTTCTTCGCCGACGACGACGGCTTCTGCACCATGGCCCTCGGCAAGGAAGTCGACGGCGAGCGGGAGGAGGCCCCTCGGAACGACGACGACACCTCCCAGGTATCTCTGACCCCCGATGAGCTTTCTGCTGAGGTCGAGAAACTTACTGCCGCTCTCCTTAGTCAAGACAAGTTGCTTAGGCGTGCCGCTAGAGAGCGCAAGGAGTTTAGGCAGAAGTGGGAGGATACGGTGAAGGAACTTGAGTCTGTCAAGTCCACCGTTGTTGTCACTGAGGAGGAGGAGGAGTGTGAGATGTGCACCACGTACATGACTGACCTTCTCACTTTGAGAGGTAAGTATGTGGCGTTGGTAGGAGAGGTGGATGAGCTGAAGGCGAGACCCTTGCTGTTGGGTGCGTGCAAGACTTGTCCTGTCTTGCAATCTGAGTTGGCAGAGAAGAATGCCAAGATTGTGTCTCTTGAAGAGGCCAACTCAGGTAGCACATGTGTGGCTAGGTGTGTTCTTTGTGAGGGTTTGGAGATGGAGATTGCGAACATGAAGCATGACAAGATGCAAACCTAGGAAGAAAACACATACCTTCGGACCATCTTGTCATGGGTGTCTAGTGGTGAGCCACAGCTCGGGATGATGATCTCCCAATTCAAGCGAGCTGCTGGAGGTCCTGGTGTAGGTTTTGCTCCGGGTGTTGATGTTTCGTCTTTTGGGAAGATTGGAGAGTCGAGTGGTCTTAACCCATGTGAGAAGCCCAACTCCACCACTAGTCCCAAGCTTACCAAGATTCCATCCAAAGAGTCTCTCAAGCCTAACACCAAGGATGGGGTCTTTGTTGAACCCCCGAGAGCTCCACCCAAGAAACAATCATGGGCTCCCAAACCAAACCACCTCAAGAACAAGCTTGACACCATGCCACCCATCCAAGAGGAGCTTATGCCACAGAAGGGCAAAGTGATCCACACCCACCACCGTGAGTACCAACAACCCCCTTTGAGAACGGTGAGGTACCATTGTGAACATTGTGGGAGAGATGGACACTTGAGTGAGTTCTGCTTTCGGTGCAAGAGAGAGGTGCGCCGTGCTAGGGAGATGAACAATGCGGACATGTACCATCCTTTCCATGATGTACATGCGCCGAATGTTCAGAGGCGTGCTGCTAGGCCCAGAGGTCCAGAACCTCAAATTTCCAGGCCTAGGCAGCAGAGAGGTCGTGCCCGGTGGGAGCCTGCAGTTGTGGGCTATGGACCCCGTGGCGGTGGCTTTGTAGTTGAGCGTTTTCCTCCACCGCGTTTTGAGTATCGCGATGGACGCTCTTCCCTCAGCGGACCACGTTTTCCTCAACATGATGATCGCTTCCCCCGTAGTCGTGCTAGGAATGGTTTTTCTTCTAACCGTTCTTTTGAGCAGCCGGCCCAACACTGGTATTCTTCCTACTTCACTAACCCCAGTGTTGGACCGTATGCTCACCCTATGTCTTTTTATTGATGTAGGTAAAACGATTGGAGAGCGTTTGGTTGGTGGATTCCGGTTGCTCGAGGCACATGACCGGAAACGCCAAGTGGTTCTCCAGTCTTAGTCCAGTCGCCGGAAAGGAGTTTATCACCTTCGGCGACAATAGCAAAGGTAAGGTTTTGTCTCGTGGGTCGGTGCGAGTTAATGAGCATTTTGTGTTGCGTGATGTTGCTCTTGTTTCTAACTTGCATTTTAACCTTCTTTCTGTTTCGCAACTCTTTGATGACGACTATGAGATTCATTTTAAGCCGAATCTCAGTCGTATTTTGGATCCTCAGGGCAATCTTGTTTGTGTGATTTCGCCCTTTGGGAAAGTCTTTCATGCAAATTTCTCAGAGTCATTTGGCATTTCACGTTGTCTTTTTGCTGGACCTTCCTCTTCTGATCTTTGGAAGTGGCATAGGAGGCTTGGACATTTGAGTTTCGACTTGCTTGCAAGGCTTAGTTCACTTGGCCTAATCCGAGGATTGCCCAAGTTATCCATGGAGAAGGATCTTGTTTGCCATTCTTGTAGACATGGGAAGATGGTTGCCGCTCCCCACCATCCAGTGACTCAGGTCATGACCAAGCGCCCTGGAGAGCTTTTGCACATGGACCTTGTTGGTCCGGCTCGGGTGAGCTCGGTTGGGGGGAAGTGGTATGTGCTTCTTGTTGTTGACGACTTTTTGAGATATTCGTGGGTCTTCTTTTTAGCTGAGAAGACCGATACTTTCTCCTTTGCTCGCAATCTGATTTTGCGTCTTCAGAACGAGTTCCCTTTGAACTCGATGCGAGCTATTAGGAGTGATAATGGTTCTGAATTCAAGAATTCGGATTTTGAGAAGTTTTGTAACTCTTTGGGTTTAGAGCATCAGTTTTCTTCCCCCTACACACCGCCCCAAAATGGTGTTGTAGAGAAGAAGAATCGGACCCTTGTACAGATGGCCAGGACAATGCTCGATGAGCATAGGACTCCTAGGCGATATTGGGCCAAAGCTATGAGCACTGCATGCTACATTTCAAATCGCATTTTTCTCTGAGCTTTCTTGAAAAAGACTTCTTATGAGTTGCCTTTTGGAAAACTACCCAATGATGCGAACCCGCTAGGGTTTTTGCCCGATCTTTCGATGAGAAACGGGGATAACTCGATTGGTGGATGGAGATGACGTTCACGGCCCGACTACAGCCCTCAAGACCGCGCCTTAGCAACCGATACACCACGTCCAATAGCCATCACGATCTTGTGGAGCGCGACAACCAGCCCCTAGGGCTCCCGTCCTGCAAGCAATCGAAGAACTAGCAAGAACGAGGAAACAAGCACTGAATTTGCAAGATGAAATTGAAGGTTTCAAACTGAATCTTAATCAACAATGGGGTTCCGAAGACAAGGAGACGGACGGCTGATCCTGCACGCGCGCCTACAAGCAAGTAGCTAAGGCTAAACTTGATCTAAACAAAACCCAACCCGACCATGGCGGCTATAGAGGGATATAAGTAGATGGATTGACGACCAAAAGAGTGTTGGGGTCGTCCTCCAACCCTAGGACGCGTCCCTAATGGACCCAACTTGATACATGGGCCATAAGCCCAAAATGAGGTGACGCAGCACCCTGGACAGCAAGACCTGTCGACGGTAATTGGATCATTGCCGCTACTGCCGAACAGATATTGACGTGAGACTTGATTCATATGAAAGTAAACTTGATAAGCTTTCCAACAAGTCCTGAAGCGCCTGAATCCGAATCCGTATGCAACCGTGGTGGCGGTCACAAGTTGGTGCTTTGCTGCAGTCCGAATCCAGCTAGCGCGAGTCCTTCTCCCTTTCGGTCTTCTCCTTGGTTCCTAATCAAAACAAGAGTGCACGCGTTTCCATTGTCTAAACAAGATGGACAAGAGCTTATCATGGAACTCACTTGATGATTAAGTTGACGAGCACGAGCACGAGTAAGAGGACCAGCTATAGGTTGTGTCGGAGAGGATGTATCGCTGGTGTTGATGTCCTCATCATTCTCCCTTTCTTGCATTTGAGTCGTCCTCGACTCAAGCTCATCTTCCTCACCCAAATAAGGCTTCAAATCTGCAATGTTAAATGTGGGACTAACCCCAAAATCTGCAGGAAGATCAAGCTTATATGCATTCTCGTTAATTCGTTGCAGCACTTTAAAAGGACCATCAGCTCTAGGCATCAATTTGGATTTTCTCAGTTTTGGAAATCTATCTTTTCGCAAATGCAACCAAACCAAATCCCCAGGTTCCAGAATCAATTGCTTTCAACCTTTATCTCCAGCACATTTGTACTTAGCATTCATGCGCTCTATGTTTTCTTTAGTGGCTTCATGCAATTTTAACATCAATTCAGCACGTTGCTTAGCATCAAAATTCATTTTTTCAGAACTTGGCAAAGGCATTAAATCAATAGGAGCACGTGGCAAGAAGCCATAGACAATCTCGAAAGGACACATTTTTGTAGTAGAATGCAATGAACGATTATAAGCGAACTCAATATGAGGCAAACATTCTTCCCACATCTTAATATTCTTCTTTAAAACAGCCCTTAACATAGTGGATAAAGTTCTATTTACTACTTCAGTTTGACCATCAGTTTGGGGATGACAAGTGGTGGAAAATAAAAGCTTAGTCCCCAATTTAAACCACAAAGTCTTCCAAAAATGACTAAGAAATTTAGCATCACGATCAGAAACAATTGTGTTGGGCACACCATGTAAGCGAACAATTTCTCGAAAGAACAAATCAGCAATATTTGTAGCATCATCAGTTTTATGACATGGTATGAAATGTGCCATCTTAGAAAATCTATCAACAACCACAAACACACTATCACGTCCCCTCCTAGTCCTTGGTAATCCCAACACAAAATCCATAGATATATCCTCCCAAGGAGCATTAGGAACAGGAAGAGGTAGATACAAACCGTGGGGATTTAACCGTGACTTTGCCTTTTGACATGTTGTGCAACGAGCAACAAACCTCTCCACATCTCTCTTCATCCTTGGCCAAAAGAAATGACCAGCAAGTATGTCCTCGGTCTTCTTTGCTCCAAAATGTCCCATCAAGCCACCTCCATGTGCTTCCTGCAACAACAACAAACGAACAGAGCTAGCTGGAATGCATAGCTTGTTAGCTCTAAACACAAACCCATCACTAACGATGAATTTGTTCCATCCTTTTCCATCTTTACAATGCAGCAACACGTCTCTAAAATCAGCATCGTGAACATATTGGTCCTTAATTGTTTCTAACCCAAAGATCTTATAATCAAGTTGATTCAGCAAAGTATATCTCCGTGACAAAGCATCAGCAATAATATTCTCCTTCCCTTTCTTGTGTTTAATAATATAAGGAAAAGATTCAATAAATTCAACCCATTTTGCATGCCTACGATTCAGTTTTCCTTGACTACGAATATGTTTTAAAGATTCATGATCAGAATGGATAACAAACTCTTTGGGCCACAAATAATGTTGCCATGTCTCTAATGTTCGAACAAGAGCATAGAGTTCTTTATCATAAGTAGAATAATTGAGAACAGGCCCACTCAATTTCTCACTAAAATATGCAATAGGTTTTCCCTCTTGTAACAAAACACCTCCCAGACCAATTCCACTAGCATCACATTCAAGCTCAAAAGTCTTATTAAAATCAGGAAGTTGTAGGAGAGGCGCATGAGTTAACTTATCTTTCAACATGTCGAATGAATTCTCTTGTGTTTTGCCCCACTCAAAAGGCACCCCCTTTTTGGTAAGCTCATTCAATGGTGCAGCAATGGTGCTGAAATCCTTCACAAAACGGCGATAGAATCCAGCAAGTCCTAGGAAACTCCGCACCTGGGTGATAGTCTTTGGGACAGGCCATCCCTGTATAGCTTCCACCTTGGCTTGATCAACCTCAATTCCCTGTGGAGTTACAACATAACCAAGAAAACACACTCGATCGGTGCAAAAGGTGCACTTCTCAAGGTTACCAAATAAACGTGCCTCGCGTAGTGCATTAAAAACAGCACGTAAATGATCAAGATGTTCATCCAATGATTTGCTGTAAATTAATATATCATCAAAATATACGACAACAAATTTCCCAATGAAAGCACGCAAAACCTCGTTCATTAATCTCATGAAAGTACTAGGTGCATTAGTTAACCCAAAAGGCATGACTAACCACTCATATAAACCGAACTTAGTTTTGAAAGCAGTTTTCCATTCATCTCCCAATTTCATACGAATCTGGTGGTACCCACTACGTAAATCAACTTTTGAAAACACAACAGCACCACTCAGTTCATCTAGCATATCATCTAATCGTGGAATAGGGTGTCGATATCGAATGGTGATATTATTAATAGCTCTACAATCAACACACATACGCCATGTTCCATCTTTCTTAGGCACTAAAATTACTGGAACAGCACAAGGGCTAAGGGATTCTCGCACATAACCTTTGTCCAGTAGTTCTTGCACTTGTCGCTGAATTTCCTTTGTTTCTTCCGGGTTTGTCCTGTATGGCGCAC
Organism: Coix lacryma-jobi var. lacryma-jobi; assembly: GCA_009763385.1. Taxonomy (NCBI): domain Eukaryota; kingdom Viridiplantae; phylum Streptophyta; class Magnoliopsida; order Poales; family Poaceae; genus Coix; species Coix lacryma-jobi. The sequence continues at coordinate 97,291,437 of CM019829.1, forward strand.
GGTTTGGCAAAGACGCACCAGGAATAAGATCAATTTGGTGCTCAATCCCGCGTAATGGTGGCAACCCCGCTGGTACCGCACTTGGAAACACATCGGAATACTCCTGCAAAACGTTAGCAACAGCAGGGGGCAAAGAACATTGCATATCCTCAATTCAAATCAAAGCATCCTTGCATATCAAAGCATAAGCAACAGAAGTGGATGCATTGAACTCATTAATATCTGATTTGGTAGCTATCATACAACGTCCTTTCAGTTTTATCTCATCTTTGTTACCAATTACAGATTTATCATTTTTACTGCTCTCGCTCTTTGCTTTAGTAGCCCTTGCAACATCAGTTTGCATAATAGTTTCAGGGGACATAGGATGCAGCACAATTTTTCGATCATGGTATAGAAAAGAATACTGATTTGATCTACCATGATGCATAGAATCTCTATCAAATTGCCAAGGTCTACCTAGCAGAATGTTACAAGCTTGCATAGGCACAACATCACATTCAACAATATCTTTGTAGGATCCGATGGAAAAATTGATTCTCACAAGTCTAGTTACCTTTGCCTTACCACTGTTGTTCAGCCATTGGATGTAGTAGGGATGCGGGTGTGGTTTGGTGTTGAGGGCAAGTTTCTGCACCATATCGCTGCTTGCCAAGTTGTTGCAGCTACCTCCATCAATGATCATGCGGCAAGAACGCTCTTTGATGACACACTTTGTTTGGAATAAAATATGTCGCTGATTTTGCTCCGCCTTCTCCATTTGTGCACTAAGCACTCGCTGCACGATCAAGCTTTCATAGTGGTCCGCTTCACCTGCATTAATATGTTCTTCTATTTGTTCTTCATTACCTGCATGGTCAGTCGCAAGCAGTGCAAGCGTGTCTTCATCAAAATCACTAGCAGATGAGCACTCACCATCATCTTTGACAATCATAACTCGCTTGTTTGGACAGTCACGCATCATGTGTCCATATCCCTTGCACCGGTGACATTGTATGTTGCTTGTTCTGCTCGTCGATGCCACGGATGAAGTACTCGCAGCAGGCTTTTGCATCGTCTTTGCAACTGAATTTGTGGGAGCAGCTCGAGACTTGTCACTAGATGATGGAGTAGACATACGTGTAGATGGAGTTGTAGTCATGCGTTGCTGCCATGAATTAGCCTTCCCTGTAGAAATATTAGTCCTTGCGCTAGCACGTCGTCCCTGCACTTCCCTTTCAGCTTTACAAGCAAGATGAAACAAACGGGTTACACTATTGTATTCTTTGTAAGCGAGGATGTCCTGAATTTCCCGATTTAACCCACCCAAAAATCTAGCCATAGCCGGTTCCTCATCCTCCTCTAGGTTACAACGCAACATACCCGTTTGTAATTCCTGATAATATTCTTCTACACTTTTAGCACCTTGTCTCAATTGCTGCAACTTATTTATCATATCACGGGCATAGTAAGATGGAACAAATCTAGCTCTCATGGCTCGTTTCAGCGCATCCCAAGTTCTAGGTAAGTTATTAGGATTTTTCTTTCCATATTCTATCCACCAAACAGAAGCAAAATCCGTAAACTCACTAGTAGCAGCCCTAACACGTGTAGTCTCAGGAAATTCATGACATGCAAACTTTTGATCAACAGCAATCTCCCAAGTAATGTAGGCATCAGGGTCATATTTACCATCAAAAGGAGGTATCTTAAATTTAATCTTACTGAAAGCATCATCATTATTGTGTACCTCGCGTCGGCGGTTGCCACCCATACCTCTACGGTTGTGACGTAGGCGTCGTCGATCACGAGCGTCTGGATCATCATGCTCAGTATCAGCAGTGTAGTCATCTTCATGACTACCGTGCTCTCGATCTCCCTCCTTTTCTTCTTTATGCTTCTCTTTATCTTCGGTGTGGAAGTCATCAAATCGCCTTAGAAGAGCAGCAAGGCTTTTGTCCACACTAGCAACGGATTCCTCCAAACTTGTAAGCTTGTTGTTTGTGGCCATCTGCGTAGCCTCCAACTGCCCCAGCTTTTCATTTGTCACCTGCAAGTCAGTATCAAGTCCCTCTGTGTGCAGCTTCACCTTCCTTTCAAAATGTTGTATGATGCCCTTAGTGCGAGGTGTATGTAGTGTTTCGTTATCATCATCTCCCCCTGTCATGGTTCAAAAACAAAGACAACAAGAAAGGCAAGTGAAGAAATAAAAGCCCTACAACTACTAGGATGTAGCTACAGCGAGTCTCTCACACTCAACCTGTTACACAAGTTCTTACCAATTCTTACCTTGCTTGACAGGAGGGGTCGTCTACCAACAAGTCTTCAGCAATGGATGAAGTGTATCGGTGCTGCGGCACAAGACCTGTCAAGCTGTAGAGTATGTGGAGCTATAGGTGGGCTGAAACAAGGAACGAACTAGCAGCACGTTAGTTATAAAGGCGAGCTGAATAAACGTTCGACGACGGTACTGTGCTGGTCCTAGGCTAGACCGTGCTAGAGACGCGAGCCTGGACACAAAGGAAAACCACAGCACACCCCTGAAAACAAGGTGGAACAAACCTAAAATCAATATGAAAAACAGCCCCTTTTCTTTTGACTCTTTTCTCTTTTTTTTCTTTTCTTTTTTTTTGGGCAACCTCAAAAACTGATTATATGAACAAAAGAATACAAAAGAGCAATTCGGTACAACCTCTCTCTCTCTCTCTCTAGAGTAAGGCCGAACAAGTATGGAGTTATCTTTCTTTTGGATCACAGAAGGACTCACGTAGATGGAGTTCAGGATATATTAACAAGCGGACTCCAAGTTCTACTCGGTTTCCACTCAGAACCAACCACAAACGGATTCCACCTATTGCCGAGTTCTACTCGGTTTCCTTTTTTTTATCACGTTGGTGGAACTCAGATTGGAACTCAACTCGATCCGGACCAAGACCACAGTTCAATTCGGACTTCACAACAGATTCGACAGAGAGAAGATATGGTAATACTCGGCTGTGTAAAGATGGTGACAAGAACTCGAAACTCTAAAGGACTAGACACTAAGACCAGCAACTCGACACAAACCGAAGCAACGCAAATTCAACAAGCCCTAACTAAACGGTACTAGCCAAGGCACAAAGGTTTAATAGGATTATGGAAAAAAAACTAATCTACTATATTTTTTTTGGCTTTTCTGGACTATAGGAAATTAATTAAAAACACCAATGGATTGGAAGTCTCTCACCGAAGAACCTTGCTCTGATTACCAACTGATGCGAACCCGCTAGGGTTTTTGCCCGATCTTTCGATGAGAAACGGGGATAACTCGATTGGTGGATGGAGATGACGTTCACGGCCCGACTACAGCCCTCAAGACCGCGCCCTAGCAACCGATACACCACGTCCAATAGCCGTCACGATCTTGTGGAGCGCGACAACCAGCCCCTAGGGCTCCCGTCCTGCAAGCAATCGAAGAACTAGCAAGAACGAGGAAACAAGCACTGAATTTGCAAGATGAAATTGAAGGTTTCAAACTGAATCTTAATCAACAATGGGGTTCCGAAGACAAGGAGACGGACGGCTGATCCTGCACGCGCGCCTACAAGCAAGTAGCTAAGGCTAAACTTGATCTAAACAAAACCCAACCCGACCATGGCGGCTATAGAGGGATATAAGTAGATGGATTGACGACCAAAAGAGTGTTGGGGTCGTCCTCCAACCCTAGGACGCGTCCCTAATGGACCCAACTTGATACATGGGCCATAAGCCCAAAATGAGGTGACGCAGCACCCTGGACAGCAAGACCTGTCGACGGTAATTGGATCATTGCCGCTACTGCCGAACAGATATTGACGTGAGACTTGATTCATATGAAAGTAAACTTGATAAGCTTTCCAACAAGTCCTGAAGCGCCTGAATCCGAATCCGTATGCAACCGTGGTGGCGGTCACAAGTTGGTGCTTTGCTGCAGTCCGAATCCAGCTAGCGCGAGTCCTTCTCCCTTTCGGTCTTCTCCTTGGTTCCTAATCAAAACAAGAGTGCACGCGTTTCCATTGTCTAAACAAGATGGACAAGAGCTTATCATGGAACTCACTTGATGATTAAGTTGACGAGCACGAGCACGAGTAAGAGGACCAGCTATAGGTTGTGTCGGAGAGGATGTATCGCTGGTGTTGATGTCCTCATCACCCAAGGTAAGTTATTTTCGAGTTTTTGGTTGCCATTGTTTTATACTCAAAAAGGGCAACTTGGACAAGTTTGAGTCTCGTTCTTCTGACGGTGTGTTTTTGGGTTATGGCACTCACACTCGAGCTTATCGTGTACTTAACCTTGACACTAACCGAGTCATGGAGACATCAGATGTCACCTTCGACGAGACCATGGTTTGTCCTTCTTCTCGTTTTGAGCGTGCAGGTGATCATGAGGTTGGAGAGCCTCTTTTTGATGATGAGGAAGAGGGTGCTGAAGGTATGGATGATCCAGCACCCCCTCCACCTGTTGTGCCGCAAAGAGCGGCTTCTACTATGACTCACGACCCTGACACTTCTTCCTCTTGGGGGCCGTGGGATCCGCCACGTCAAGCGGTACCTTTTGTACCCGAGGAGGCACCAGCTGCTGTTGAGGGGGAGATCACTTTTTGATGATGAGAGGGTGCTGAAGGTATGGATGATCCAGCACCCCCTCCACCTGCTGTGCCATAAGGAGCGGCTTCTACAACGACTCACGGCCCCGATACATCTTCTTCCTGGGGGCCGTGGGATCCGCCACCCCGAGCGGTACCTTTTGTACCTGGGGAGGCACCAGCTGCAGTTGAGGGGGAGGCCACTTCTGCTCGAGAGGCGCCACGACACATCCAGCGCCAACACCCCCCTAGCAGATGATCGGCAGCATCGACGAACATGTCACTCGGTCCAGGTCTCAAATCTCTCACTTTGCTCATTCTGCTTTTGTTGCTGATTTTGAGCCCCGAGATGTTGGACACGCTTTGACGGATCCGGACTGGGTCAATGCCATGCATGAGGAGTTAGAGAACTTTGAGCGAAATTGGGTTTGGGTTTGAGTTCCACCTCCTCCAGACTGTAAGCCTATTGGGACAAAATGGGTTTTCAAAAACAAGCAAGGAGAGGATGGCCACGTTGTTAGAAACAAGGCCAGGCTTGTAGCGAACGGCTATAGTCAGAAGGAGGGGATAGACTATGAGAAGACTTTTGCTCCTGTAGCTCGTTTGGAGGCTATTAGGATACTCTTGGCTTTTGCAACATCCAAAGGTTTCAAACTTTTTCAAATGGATGTCAAGAGTGCCTTCTTAAACGGCTACATAGAAGAAGAGGTTTATGTTGAACAACCCCCCGGTTTTGAAAATCCCAAGTTTCCAAACCATGTTTTCAAACTTCACAAAGCTTTATATGGTTTGAAACAAGCCCCTAGAGCCTGGTATGATAGGTTGAAAACCTTTTTGCTTGCTAAGGGTTTTAAAATGGGATGTGTGGATAAAACGCTCTTTCTCCTCAAGCAAGGCAAAGACACTCTCTTGGTCCAGATTTACGTGGATGATATCATTTTCGGTGGTTCTTCTCACGCTTTGGTTGCCAAGTTTGCAGATACTATGAGCAGGGAGTTTGAGATGAGTATGATGGGCGAGCTGACTTTCTTTCTCGGATTGCAAATTAAGCAATCCCGAGAAGGGACGTTTGTGCACCAGGGCAAGTATACCAAGGACTTGCTGAAGAGGTTCGATATGGGTGAGGCCAAGCCTCTTCCAACACCCATATCGACCACGACGGCCCTGGATGCGGACAAGGATGGAGAAGCTGTGGACCAGAAGGAGTACCAAAGCATGATCGAGTCGCTGCTCTACCTGACAGCGACATGCCCGGACATCCAGTTCGCGGTGTGCCTGTGTGCGCGCTTAAAGACGTCGCCGCGCACTTCTCACCGTCAGGCGGTCAACCGCATTTTCAAGTACCTTCGTTTCACACCTGAGATTGGGATTTGGTATTCAGCTTCCTCCACCCTCTCCCTTTGCAGTTATTCCGATGCCGATTTTGCTCGTTGTCGCATTGAGCGCAAGTCCACTTCTGGGACTTGCCAATTTATTGGTTCTTCTCTTGTATCGTGGTCTTCTCGCAAGTAGTCTAGTGTCGCCCAGTCAACCACGGAGGCTGAGTATGTTGCTGCGGCTAGCTGCTGTTCCCAGTTGCTTTGGATGATGGCCACTCTGCGTGATTTTGGTCTGAGCTTTTCTCGTGTTCCTTTGCTTTGTGACAGCACGAGTGCGATTAGCGTTGCTAAGAACCTCGTGCTTCACTCGAAGACCAAACACATTGATGTGCGTTTTCATTTTCTGCGAGACCACTATGAAAAGGGTGATATCGACCTTCGCCATGTCAATACTCATCATCAGTTGGCTGATATTTTCACCAAGCCTTTGGACGAATCAACCTTTAATCGGTTGAGGGGTGAGCTTGGTGTGTGTTTCCCCTTTTAGATGGGGGAAACATTTTGGTTTTTGTATCATAGACTGACTATTTTTTGTTTGTCTTGTTTTCTTGTCTCTTTTGTCTTTTGCATTTTCAGCATACGCTTTTACATTCTGAGCTTCATGTATATAATCTTTCAAATGTAACTATGCTCTGTTTAGTATGCTCTTATGCTATTTGTTGATGCTAGGAGCTTATGCTCTTTCTGATCACTAATACATGTTGTGAGCTGAGCTATTTTTGAATGGTGAATCTGCTTAACAAACATAAAACTTGAAAATGTTCACCATTGAGATATGCAACTAGCATGTGTAGGATGTGTTGAATTCACTCGTGCTTTTCACTTATGCTAGGTTGTTGTGTCTCTAGTTCTAAGTCTGTCACTTGCTTGGTATGTTCATATTCTGTTTAAAATCTGAACCAAGTTTTAAGTGATTTGACAAGATCGAGATGGGATTGCTTGTCAACACATCACAGTTTCGAGACTGTTTCTCTTTGCACTTTGAGTTAAACTTGAGCTGTGTAGTGTATGACCGAAATTGTTGCTTTAAGCTTCTGATTGCTTCTGCATACGCTTCGCACAGTTGAAAAGTTAGGCGATGACAAGCTTTCAACCTCTTGCACTCACATGCTGAAATTTGAACTTGTGTAATCTTAACCGCTGCAACTCCGATAAAATTTGGATACACAAGTCTATGTTTCACTCCATAGCATGATGATTGAACTTTGCTAGGAGTAGTTCACCTTGTATACATGTTTAGCACTTGTCTGATTTCCTGTCTATACATGTTTAGTGCTAATTTTGATGGTGAATACTTTTGTGGCTAAAAAACTGCTCTCTTTGCTCATATGTTCATATTTCATATTTGGTGATCAGTTTGAGCCTTCGCTAGCTTGCATGCTTTCCAGTGAGTCATTGGAGCTGTACTGTTTAGAGCATCTTTGCATTTTCTTGACTATATTCCTGAAGCTGCTAACTTGCATTATGACTCATATGCATTTTGGAAGGGGAAGAACTCCTCTTGTTGGCACTTTTGATGGTGCATTTTCTGAGGGGGAGAAAATCTTTTTCAGCTCCTGTTGCTTGATGGTGCATTTTCAACTAAGGGGGAGAAAATTTGGACAAATCATGAGGAATCGGTTGTGTGCACCATGCAAGGGGGAGTTTGCTCGTGCTGAATTTTTGAAATTTCCAATTGGTTTGGAGCGCTTTGCTAGTTGTGTTGAGCCTCTGCCTCTATCTTGAGGGACTAACAGTCGCATCCTTGTTTCAGTTGGGTTCAGTTGGTATCGATCTTTTCAGTCGATGTCGCGCTTTCTTGCTAGTTGTGTTGAGCCTCTGTGCCTCTATCTTGAGGGACTAGCATTTTGCTTCGATTTTTCATTTGGCATTTGCTAGCGGTGTTGAGCCTGTTCTACCTCTTCTTGAGGGCTAGCTTTGCTTTTCTTGGTTGCGTCGAGCCGTTGCCCATGTCTTTGGGAACCAAGTTGTTTTGCTCTTTCCACTTGACCTTCTCCGGCTTTGCTATGTTTTGGGTCATTTGGTCGAGTTCTCTCTCCTTCTTCCTTCCTTCCTCCTTTCAATTATGATTTGTGTTGGTAGTTGACAATGCACTCATCAAGGGGGAGATTGCGGATACATGGGTGTATGCCGAGTCTCTGAGTGATGAGTGATTGTCAACTGGGATAATGCGCATGTTCTTTGGCTTGTGTTGTGCAGGTGTCAAGCACGGATGCAGTGATCGAGGGCAAGGTGAAGGTCAAGTAGAGACGTGCCGTGACGACGGACCGGGAGCGGTGAAGGGCGGACATGAGGCTTGGACTGAGGGACCGGTGGCCTGAGGATCAGCTGTGGTGGCTGGCAGCCGGGGACAGCGACGAGCGAAGACTTGCGGGACATGGTGTAGCTCGGGTCGAGGACCTGGGGACACGTGTCGGTGGACGGGGTGCACGGGCGGTGCATCCCTTCTACAGCGTCAGTTTGGTGGTAGAGCCAGAGAAAAACCATCGGGTGGACGGTTTCCAGGTTTGGGCCTCAAAACCTGAGTGCTGATGGTTTCCGAGTTTGGGCCACAAAACTCGGGCTGAGGACGGTTTCCAGGTTTGGGCCTCAAAACCTGGGTGCTGCGGGTTTGCTGAGTTTGGGCCACAAAACTCAGGCTACGATGGGCTGGTTTCCCGGTTTGAGCCTCAAAATCGGGGGTTGGTCATGAAGGCCTGGTTTCCCGGTTTCGGCCACAAAACCGGGGGCGGAGTCCTGAAGAGGACGCAGAGCGGTGGCGGCACGTTGCGGTAATCGATGAGGTTGCGTCGAGGCAACGCTACCAGTTGTGCGGGCGTGGCCGTCGGATCCACCTACCATCGAGTTGGTCCAGAATAACCTTAGGGTTTAGCTGGTTCGCTCTGTAAGTAGTTAGGGGTAGATTGGGAATTAGGAATAGTTAGAATTAGGATAAGTAGGGGGAGACACCCACCTCCCCATCCATCTCAGTCATTTGCTCTTTGCTTCTAGGGTTTCCTGCTCTCCCAATCCCCTGTTGTAGCTAGCTGAGATCCGCAGAGAACCATACCTCTGTGTACTGGAGATTTTGAGGAAGTGAGGCCGTAACCTCACTGTTGTAGCGTGTGGTAGCCACACGGTTGCAGATCGATGTGTTGATTCGTGTTTTGGTTCGTGTTCCTCGCGTTCTTCGTTTCTCCGTGATTTTCCCGTCACTCGATCTCCCTCTCTATTGCGTCTTTGCGAAATCCGTTTCAATGAACTTGTTCTTTACAGTGAGGAGGTCATTTCGACCAAAGGAATTTATCTAACTCCTCACGAACAAGTAGATCGGGTTGATTTCGTTTTTGTGGCGCTTTTTCGGTTCATACACCTTTCCCTTCGATTTCTCATTGATTGAGTTGATTTGAGCGGATGATTTCTTGGGGATAGTCTCCTAACTACCTCGTGATCATCCTCTCCAAGTTTGGGATCAAAGGATTTTGGTTTGAATTGATTTGGAGAAGATTTGGGTGAAGGGGGACCAAAATTGCCCTCACTGGGAGTTGGCAGACAGTCCGCCATCCCAGCCGCGGACAGTCCGCGCGTCGGGATCGAGCCAGGTCAGTGGCTACGGGTCTCGGTCGTGTTACTGTTCCTTGATCGGCGGACACTCCGCCGAAGGAACTCGCGGACAGTCCGGGAGTCGTCCAGGGACGGTCAGCAGCTTCGCTGTTTTTGGTGTTTGACCGGCGGACAGTCCGTCGTTGGTTTTCGCGGACAATCCGGGAACTGTCCAGGGAACTTCAGCAGCACTGCGGTTTTGCTCTTTTGGCCGGCGGACAGTCCGTGACCTGAGCTCGGACAGTCCGCCACTGGGCAGACAGTCCCCGACCGTACAGCCGGACAGTCCGGGAATCGCCTGAAGCTTCTGTTCTTGTGCGTTTGCTCCCCCGGCTTCCTCGCTTGGTTTTCGGACTTCTCGTTTGGCCTTGTAGTTGACCAAGGAACCTCTCTAGGTATATTTGCTACTTGTTAGCATCGGTATTTGGGGATTTCTCGACGTAGCCTTCCATCTATGATCGGGACTCGGTTTTTCAAGGGTCGAACTTGTGCCGGAGTTTTTGGTGTTTGGTTCGCTATCGCTTTGTGGTGCCTCGCTGTGATCCTAGGGATCATCCACCCTCTTCCAAGGGTCGTGGGCATCACGGTTTTGGTCGTAGCTTTCAGGGATTGATTTTGGGACATTTGGCCAAAGTTTCGAGAGAAATTTTGTTGGCTCCCATTCACCCCCCCCCCCTCTGGTCGCCTTGCTAGTGCTTTCTCGGTTCTTCATCCATAGCTTACAAATGCAGGCTCCCACCGGGCATGACCTCTCCGCTGCCTAGGCCTAGGAACTTGAGGTTTTGGACCTCTAGGCCTAGCAGCACGCCTCTGAACATTTGGCACATGTACATCATAGAAAGGATGGTACATGTCCGTGTTGTTCATCTCCTTTGCACGGCGCGCCTCTCTCTTGCGCCGAAAGCAAAACTCACTCAAGTGTCCATCTCTCCCACGGTGCTCACAATGGTACCTCACCGCTCTCAAAGGGGGTTGTTGGTACTCACGGTAGTGGGTGTGGATCACTTTGCCCTTCTGTGGCATAAGCTCCTCCTGAATAGGTGGCATGGTGTCCAGCTTGTTCTTGAGGTGGTTTGGTTTGGGAGCCCATGATTGTTTCTTGGGTGGATCTCTCGGAGGCTCAACAAAGACCCCATCCTTAGTGTTAGGTTTGAGAGGCTCTTTGGGTGGAATCTTGGGAGTAGTGGTGGAGTTGGGCTTCTCACATGGGTTAAGACCACTCAACTCTCCAATCTTGCCAAAAGATGAAACATCAACACCCGGAGCAAAACCTACACCTGGACCTCCAGCAGCTCGCTTGAATTGGGAGATCATCATCCCGAGCTGTGGCTCACCGCTAGACACCCATGACAAGATGGTCCGAAGGTATGTGTTTTCCTCCTCGGTTTGCATCTTGTCATGCTTCACATTAGCGATCTCCATCTCCAAATCCTCACAAAGAACACACCTAGCCACACATGTGCTACCTGAGTTGGCCTCTTCAAGAGACACAATCTTGGCATTCTTCTCTGTCAACTCAGATTGCAAGCCCGCACAGGACTTGCATGCACCCAACAACAAAGATCTCGCCTTCAGCTCATCCACCTCTCCTACCAACGCCACATACTTACCTCTCAAAGTGAGAAGGTCAGTCATGTGCGTGGTGTACATCTCACACTCCTCATCGGTGACAACAACGGTGGACTTGACAGATTCAAGTTCCTTACCTCCTCGTCGTCGACCTCCTTACACTCCACATACTTACCTCCTCGTCGTCGTTGTTCCGAGGGATGTCCTCCAGCTCGCCGTCGACCTCCTTGCCGAGGGCCATGGTGCAGAAGCCCTCGTCGTCGGCGAAGAAGCAGAGGCCGTTGAGCTTATCCTCAATCCTCTTCTTCTTCTCGGACTCGTCGTCGCTTGAAGAAGCGGAGTCGTCATCCGAGTCGTCGACGTCACTGAGCGTGGCGAAGAACGCACGCTGCTCAGCCTGGGCCTTCTCCAAGTACTTGGTCTTGATGTACTCCTTGTTGAAGCCGCCCTTCCGCTTGTGCTTCGCGGGGACGTACTTCTCCTTGCGCTTGCCGGAGTCATACTTGTGCCCATGATCCGCCTTGCCGAAGACTTGTTTGTTCTTCTTTGGGCAATTGGCGATGAAGTGGTTGGGGTCGCCGCACTCAAAGCATCCTGAGCGTCCTCCTCCGCGGCGACGGTTCATGCGGTTGTTGTGGAACCGCGAGAACCGGTTGGCGAGCAATGCCAACTCATCATCCCCCATGAACTCCAGCTGCTCCTCTGTGATAGAAAGAAGAGAGGAAAGTGCAAAGCCTCCAGAGGTGTTAGTAGAAGAGCCAGAAAGCAAAGCCATCGACAGGCCAGAAGGATTTTCATAAGAAGCCTTCACTACTGCACAAAGCTTAACCGCAGCGGGCGTTTTGGATTTACCGCAGCGGGCTACAGCGTCCGCTGCGGTGCTAAGGCCACGGTTAATCATGGCCATTACCGCAGCGGGCGCTGTTGCCCGCTGCGGTAAAAGCCTTAACCGCAGCGGGCAACATAAGGCGCCCGCTGCGGTTAATGCTATTAACCGCAGCGGACAACCTAAAACGCCCGCTGCGGTAACTGATTAACCGAAGCGGTCCCTTTAGGTTGCCCGCTGCGGTAGTTTCCTTTAACCATAGCGGGCAGCTTATGTTGCCCACCACGGTTATTAATTTTGGATTAAAAAAAATAAATAATGTAGAAACAGCAGAAACAGGAATTCAAATCTGCAGTTTTCAAATAATTCCAGAATTCCAGATTTCTAACAGATATATATATATATATATGCACATATAAACCATCTGCACATAACATACAAAGTGACTTAGTTGTTTGTTGTCATCATATACACATTGACTTAGTTGATTTCAAATTCAAATTACAATTCATATTTCAACTTGATGAGCATAATCTGTCGGACGAAGCATTGTGTTCCATTTGCGAAGCTTCTCGTATTGGGGTAGCAACGCCAGGTCGGAATCATTGTCAAAGAACGTTTCTCCTTCGAGAATGCATTTCTCCATTATAAACTTGCATATGTCCGCCTTAACTTGTTTAAAGCACATCCTGCGGCTCTGCTGCTCTCCCCAATACTTGACACCTTCCTTGAGCTTCTTCCAGCTATTGGTGTACTCCTTGCTTTCCCTTAGAAACTCGCATGTGTACAAGCCACATGTCTTCGATCCTAGTGGCTGTTTGGCTCACTGCACGATTGATACACAAGCATTAGAACCCATATATATGTATGAAACATGAATTGAACCTTTGAAATACTTACCGGGAAATCTCGTCGGATTTTGAGGTGGTACCTATGCTTGTCCTTGAACTTTTGAGTTCTTCGGTCCCAGAATCCGGGCACCTTTTGGTATTCCTTATAAGCGCTGTACGAAATATAATAGTTTTAGGCACAATTTAAAAACGTATGGTAACCGTAACTGATGAAAAAGCTGGATGACTTACTTTTTCAGACAATCTTTGAATGCCTTGTACCCTTGCTTGTTTGGTACGCTCAAGGAGTCAAACACACAGGTCCTGCCATCTTGAGGGTATATGATAAAAGCGATCCAGTGGACACCCACGAGGCCCTGGCTGCACCGTTGCAACAAAATAGTGTTTATGATGACTAGAAGGCATGATATGTTAGTGACTTAGGTGTACGTACATGTATTTGACTTACCCAAAATGATAGGCAGCCATTATACACTCTGGCCCATCCGGCTTGATCTTGTTCATGCATTCTAGTATGTAATTTTTCAACTTAGTCTTCTCGGCTTTCATATTTTCTTCATATTTCTTCTCTCGCTGTCGAGCTGTCAGCTCCGGATCAGTGATCTCGAAACCCTTGATGACTCTTTCGGCAATATGTGCAGGAGAGAGGTAGAGTACAGGACGTGTCTTTTTATTGCTTACAGTGACCGTCATGCTGCACGGACAAGTCATCGTGACATAATAAGTATAGAACTATAGAAAATACGAATGTAGTGATCTGTGGAAGTTGCATTCATCGCTTACAGTGTGAATAGGGTGATTTGAACGATGTCCAGGTCTTCTTCCCGCATCAGGTTGTACATGTCGCTAAAGTCGATGGGTAGTTGCATTTCGTTACCAGCGGGCAAGTGGAAGTACTCTGTGGGAATCTTGACGTTAAAACTTGACATCCCGGCTTTTGCAGCCTCCATGTACCATAGATGGAACCTCCTTGTATCCCACTTTTCCTCGTCGATGAGCTGGGCCTTGGGAATCATGAACTTCCCGCACACATAGTGGCCAGGGCAATCTTCGGCCTCATCAAATAGTTGACGGGTAGTTTCAGGCCTGGCAAACGATGGATAGGGATGTTAGTAGCATATATACTATGGACGTGGTATTATGCTCAATGTTACCATACCTTTCGAACGTGAGGGTGTACGGGAGCTTGTCGGTGGACGTTCTTGGATTCTTGGTGGGCGGGGGAGGACATTGGCTTGTGGTTGACGGGGGAGGTGTCTTTGTTCCTGTTGCCTCCCCCGTCGTGCCTCCCTGTTGCTCGTTCGTGCTTGGCTGGCTTGTCGTTGTCGTGTTGTCGCCCTTACCGGCCTCTAAGCTTCTTGCCTCATGGACCGGGCCGATCGGCGGACTATTTGGAGGTGGGGGAGACACAGTTCCCATGTCAGTGCCCTTTTCCTTTTCCCCGCCATCACCTTCTACCTTTTCCTTGTCCCCGCCTTCGGTACCGCCTTCTCCTTTGTCCTTTCCCTTGCCCTTGTCCCCGTCCTTTTCTTCGTCATCATCGCTGTCGTGATCTGGATCTTCCGGAGGACAAGATCCGGCGGCTGATGGTTGTGATGCTGGTGTCGGCGTTGGAGTTGGCGTCCGAGCAATGATCTCGATGTCCTCGCGGTTCCATAGGACTTCCAATCCAAGTGTCTGCCCTAGGTGCCTGGCCGGTTGTAGGTTGGGATGGTCCAATTCAAAATGTTCCTGGTCGGGAACGTGCCATAACGGGCTCACGACCACATAGTCTTTAGGGGTGTTGTCTTTGTTGAAGTCATGAATATCGTGGGGTGCAAGAATGCATCCCTCGGCCACCACCATCTTCTTGGACCTTCCGAACGGGATGAAGAGTTGGACGTGCTGGTTTTCCTTGAAGTCCTCGTTCGAGACCCTTGGGCGATCCTCGTTCATCGGCAGTAAGGCTTTCTTTTCCTTTGCTTGAGGATTGGGCAGGCCATGGTGATCAAATATCTTGGACCTCATCGCGACCATCTCCGGGTCGTTGCTCATGAAGGCTTCCTTTATTGAGCTTTTGATCATTTGAGCCACGCCTTCATTGAAGCCCTTGTTATATAGCTCATCTTTATACCTTTGCCTGGACTTGTATGTGGCCGCGTCGGATTGCCACGACTCAACTGACTTCCAGCTCATCTTCGACCTGACACCACGAACGCGGCCGCGGTGCTCAGGGGTTCCTAGGACCTCGGTGAGCAAGTCGTGGCCCCGGCGGACCACGATGTTGTCCTTATGCTTTGCTTTCTCCATCAAAGTCTTCTCGACGTCCTCGAGGTGGGGCTCGTTAAACTTGGTCGCCCCGGGCTTCAGCCTCTTTGGAATGCGGGCCCTCATGTAGTCCTTTGCCCTTGGGTCGATGCCCTCATACGGATCTGGAACCCCGGCAGCCTGTCTTGCTTGTTCTTCTTGCTGCCACTTGGTCCTCTGACCGGCAAAGCCAGTCATGCCCAAGTGGTGAGGATTCTTGTTCCTCTTTGCGAGCTCACTGAACTTAGCGCTCTTTTCCTCTGCTTCTTGCGTCTTTCTCATTTCGCAGAAAGCATCCCACACGTGTGCCTTGACCATATTGTACTTTAGCAGTGGCGACTTCCCCTTCTTCAGTTAATTTCTGGTCAGCATGGACCTGAATTTGTGAAGCGCAGTCGACGCCACGTGCAAAGCCCACTCTTGGCACTTCTCCATGTCAGCTGAGGGCGGATATCTGAATCTCCTTGTCACCTCACCCCAGACATTGTTTTTAATGTCTTTCGGTACATCGTGCCAGTTGGGCCAAGTGATCTCCACCTTCTCCTTGGCTATACACGCCACTTGATTGCTGAACTTGCCAATGACTGTATCTGGAGCTATTGGGTTGCCCTCTGGCCCCACCGCATCGATGACATGCACCTCGTTGTCTTTGTCCAACTTGTGCCTCCCGTGTTGTCCCCTCACCCTCTTCTGGCCCTTAGATTTGGACGAAGAGGTTGTCGTAGAGGGAGCAGGGGCTTCTTCCTCCCTGAGCGCGTCTTCGTCCCCAAACTCGAGCTGACGAGGCACAATCGGCAGCTGTTGACAAGAGTCACGAGCCTTTAGTGATTCAATCGCGTCTTTGTACATGTTAGAAAGCCAGCGTGTTGCGTAAACCTCGAAACTCTCTGCTTCGTCCGTGCCTGGTTCGTACGTGGGATCGTTGCCCTCCTCCGTACGCTGCTTCTTCGGCGGTGGAGTCACAGACACCTCACTCATCAAGCTGGTTGATGAGGAGCTAGGGGTAGGGTCCCTCCATTCGTTTGTTTTGTCTTCCGCCATTTCAGTTCTACATATACACAGACGCGTATATAATATGCTCAGTTCAAAGCTTTTGAATAAATAATGACACGTATAAGTTTTTGGCTCAGATTTACCCCTAGGTCAACACGTCACTGCTAAACTGGTTACTTGTAAAATACAAGCCATCCTAGTCTAGCAGCTGACTCAGCATAGAAAGTAGGGGGGCAATTGATCATCATCGCCGCTGCCTCAGCATAAAATCAAAAGGGGTCACATCATCGCATTTGCCACTACCTCAGCTTACAAGTTCGAAAAAAATCATCAATGCAAATGCCATAGTAGGGAGAGAAGTAACAGAGAGGTGTAGTAGGGAGAGGAGTAACAGAGAGGAGTAGTAGGGAGAGGAGTATAGAGAGGAGTAGGGGGAGTAGTAACAGAGAGGAGTAGTAGGGAGAGTATGGAGAGGAGTAGTAGGGAGACTAGGTAGAGTAGTAGGGAGAGGAGTAGTAGGGAGACTAGGTAGAGTAGTAACAATAGAATAGATGCTTCACAAAGTAAAGGCTACATTCACTCATTCTCTGTAGTTTTGAGACTAATCATGGCATACTA
Organism: Coix lacryma-jobi var. lacryma-jobi; assembly: GCA_009763385.1. Taxonomy (NCBI): domain Eukaryota; kingdom Viridiplantae; phylum Streptophyta; class Magnoliopsida; order Poales; family Poaceae; genus Coix; species Coix lacryma-jobi. Next base: position 97,308,123 of record CM019829.1, read on the forward strand.
GAATCTGAAACTGAAAAAACAAGGGACGTCTGAAACTGAAAAGGGTTGAACAGGAATGCCACCAGGACCCCAACCTCAAACAATCTGACTCTGAGATACAAATTACATGTTCATGTTTAAAGCTCAGATGAAATCAAAATTGTCCTCGAAATATATGCCCAGGATCCAGAATCTTTTAAATCTGACTACAAACTACTTGAACGTCAGAACTAATAAAGAAAATATCCACAGGAGCAGACAGACAGGAACAATAGCCATGACTAAATTCAGAACTAATATAAATTTGACATTCAAAATTGTCAAGGACAACCACCTGGAACTTATAAATAGCTGGATCCAAAAAATATTCAAAAGTACTTGCTCCCTAATCCAGTAATCCAAAGAAAATTCAAACCTAATCCAGTAATCCAAAGAAAGTACTTGCTCCCTAATCCAGTAATCCACACCTTTTAAATTTTAACTATCAATTACTCAAAGAATCAAAGTTTTAGAGACACTAGTGTTCACAACTACGCCGGGAACAGTCAGTTCCACAGTTTTCACGGTGTTAACTGACATACAGAACTCCAACCATTTGAAATTAAAAATTGAGTGCTATAAAATATGAGTGAAACGCACACACACTTGTATAGTTGTATTCAATCTAGATAGGCCTATAAATGGGCATTGCAAGGCACAGGGATTGCCATGAACATTACTTAACTAACATACAATAAAACAGGAAGGGGTCCTGCACATACGGATGGATGGGCCGTTTAGGTGAATCATAAACTCTGTGAACTTAGAAGTAATAGTTATCACTGTTTTTATTCTTATGTGTATATGAACTCACATCGGGCTCCTAGCGATGCTCCGGCGGTGGACGAGCTCCAAGCGACGGGCAATGGCGGTGGGCTAGGGCACCGACGGACTCCTGGCGGCGGGCGGGCTCCAGGCGATGCTCCTGCGGCGTACAGGCTTCAGGCGATGCTCCGGTGGTGGGCTAGGCCACCAACCGGCGTCGCTTCGACTCCGGCGGAGATGGTGGTGGTGGCGGGCTAAGGCACCGACCGGCGTCGCTCCGACTCCGGCAGCGCTAGGGCACCAGCAGTGGAGGAGGAAGGGCGCTAGGGTTTCGTCCGGCGGCGCGCTGCTTCCTCGGTGAGGGCGGTGGAGGAGGACAGCGACGGCGGCAATGGAGTTGCGGCGGCGGTGGTCAAATTCGACAGCCCTTCGGGGTGAATTGAGATGCACCGAAGGACTGAAATGCCCTTCAGTGTAGCGGGGCTTATATAGGCAAGGATTAACCGCAGCGGGCAACATAAGGAGCCCGCTTCGGTTAATATTTACCGCAGCGGGCACCTTATGTTGCCCGCTGCGGTTAATACAAATAACCGCAGCGGGCAACTTAATGTGCCCGCTACGGTTATGACAAAGATTTGTTATTAATAATATTAACTTATTAATGACTCATTAACAAATTGAGATTTGTTATTAATAATATTAACTTATTAACAAAATCTATTACAAAACTTGTCTCGAATACTATTACATAACTTTCCACTACTTCATTACAAAACATGTGGCATATATATGAATAATATTAACTTATAAACAAAAATCTCATTTTGGTGCTGGCGCTTTCACGGACCGCTTCTCACCATCGGGACGGGCCCAGGGCTTTATACCGCTCTTGTTGCAACGGTCCTCGACGGCCTTGATCTTCTTTGCAAAATCGGTAAAAAGTTGGAGCTCTGCATAGTTGTTGTATTGTTCTGGGCTTTGGACCCCATCAGCTCCAACAATCTGCTGCTTTCCAGACACGATCACGTGCCTCTTTGGGTCCTCCGGATAGATATAGTAGGCCACTTGCGCGACATTGGTTGCGAGTACCCATTGGTCATCTTTGTACCCGATACTTTTGAGGTTCACGGTGGTTAGCCCAAAACTGTCGATCGCAACTGCTTTGGGGTTTACCCAGTGGCACCGGAAGACGGTTACGCATACGTCCTTGCCATAGTCAAGTTCCCATATTTCTTCGATCTGGCCATAGTATTGCGTCCTCGTGTTTGTGGCCTCGTCGACGCCCTCATATCGAACACCGCAGTTCTGTGCCGCGCTCTTCTTGTCCTTCTCTTTCATGTGGAACCTATACCCCTTCACATCGTACCCTTGCCACGTCGTGATTTGGCTTGACGGGCCTTGCAGAAGCTTCTGCACGGTCTCCGTATCTTCATCATCAAGGCATCTTTCTAGGGGTACGTGTTGCTCTTTGAGCCAATCTATGAAACTGTTCCTGTGCTCATTCTGGACCCATGCCTCTGTGCGTTGTCCGTCATTAGCGGCGCGGATCTCTTCTATGTGCCTCTCGACATATTTCTCCATGCTCATCAACTGATGAAGGATGTTGTAATGAGCTTGTTCAATCTCCTTGTATGGTATATCCGTGCGAACTTTTCAGCCCGTGCACCCCATGCCCACGGTTCTGCCCTCGTGCTGATGGACAGGCAACCCAATCGCCCTCCCATCTTTTATGTACCTCATACACCAGTTCACTGCCTCTTCGGTTGTGTACGCCTCGATCATAGAGCCCTCCGGGTGAGCACGGTTATGAACATATCTATTGAGGGTGGACATAAACCGCTCGTACGTCCACATCTCGTGTAGGTACACGGGGCCTAGTTGCTCGATCTGATCCACCATGTGCATCATTAGGTGTACCATAATATCAAAATATGATGGGGGAAAGCACATCTCAAGCTGGCAAAGGGTCTCCGCGATGAAGTCCTTAAGGGCAGGGAGGTCAGCCTTACCGATGACCTTCTGCGTGATGCGGTTAAAGAAGTATGATATCCGAGTGACCACCATCTTCACGTACTCTGGACCGATAACCCTTATCACAATTGGAAGGAACACCGTCAGCATGATGTGACAGTCATGTGCATTGTAGCCAGTCAATGTGAGGTCTTTCAAGGAGACGAGGCTTTTAATGTTGGAAGAGAAACCGGTAGGCACCTTGATACCCCTGAGAAGGTTGAGCATAGCAGTCTTCTCGCCATGCCTTAGGTTGTAGGCCGCACCTGGAAGATCGACTTTACCATTATGAGGTGACCCAGGGTGAAGGTCCTGCCTGATGCCCTGGTTGAGAAGATCCGTCCGTGACTTCAGACCATCCTTCGTCTTTCCCGGGATGTCCAGCAGGACACCGATCGTGCTATCAAAGATGTTCTTCTCGAGATGCATACAGTCGATGGCATGGGGTGTTTTCAGTGTCTTCCAATATGATAGGTACTCGAAGAAAATCGACCTCTTCTTGAAAGGAACAGAGGGGACCTGTGACGCTTCCTCCGTCGTGTCTCGCTTTCGCTTCCTCGTTTGTTTTGTCCCCTCCTCCGGTGCCTTCTTCTTCTTCCCAAACTCGATCTGATCAATATCCTTCACCATCTCATACACCTTTGGCCCCCAACTAGTCTGCGCCGGTGGTTCACCCTGTGGCTCGCCCTGATCATCGAACAATTGATTCATGACACTTCTTCTATATCTGTGCCTTTTCGGAAGGAACCGCATGTGCCTCATGTACACCATCTTGTTTGATCCCTTGAGGTAAGTGTAGCATGTCTCGTCGATGCACATTACGCAGCCGGTCTTCCCTTTGATCTGCCCTGACAGTGAGAAGAGGCCGGGGTAGTCGGTGATGGTGACAAAGATGATGGCTTTTAGGGTGAACTTCTCCTTGAGGGACGCATCCACTATCTCGACCCCAACATCAAATAGCTCCTTCATTTCCTCCATTACCGGCTCCAGGAAAACATCGATATCATTGTCGGGCTGCTTCGGTCCCGAGATAAGCATGGTCAACAGAAGATACCTGCGCCTCTGACACAGATGGGGAGGTAGGTTGTAGATGGTCAGTACGACCGGCCAGGTGCTGTGGGAGCTGCTCAGCTCACCGAACGGATTCATCCCATCGGTGCTGAGCGCGAACCGAACGTTCCTGGGATCTTTGCCAAATTGCGGGTAGGCCTTGTCGAAATCTTTCCACTGCTGGCCATCGGAGGGGTGCCGCAGCATGCCATCGTCCTTCAAGCGGTCAGCTGATGCATGCCAGGACATGAGCTTCGCGTCCTCTGGGTTCCCAAATAGCGCACGGAGGCGGTCGATCACTGGCATGTACCACACCGGCAGTGTCGGACTTCTCCTCAACGTGTAACCCTCTTCTTCCTCGTACTGCTGATGAGCCGAGATGCGATTGGCTGCAACATTGCTCTTCTTGACACCCTTCTTCTTCTTCCTCTGACCACCTCGCAAGGCCTCATCGTCGTCTGCATCCACGCGACATCCAGCATTTCTCTTGTAGCGACTGGCGCCACAGTGCGGACAGCTCGTCAAATTCTCATACTTTATGCCCCGATAGAGGATGCAGTGGTTAGGGCAGGCATCAAACTTTCTAAGCTTCATCGCCACTGGCCGGATAAGCTTCTTCGCCCGATACGTATTTGCTGGGATCTTGTTACTCGTCGGGAATGTTTTAGCAAGGTAACCTAACAGCTCATCAAAGCTAGTGTCTGACCACCCATGCCGAGCCTTCATCATCAACATGTGGAGGTTGAAACGGAGCACCGTGCAATCCTTCGGACATTCCTCACCGTCCTTATATAAAGGATCAAGTGACGCCTGCTTCATCTCTCTGAAATTTTCCAACCACTTCGGGGAGCCATACACGACGTCGTCTTCGTCGATGTGGTTGACTAAATCCTGAAACAGCTGCACATCCGCAGGGTCCTGCACCGTAGCGTCCTCAACATCTCCACCACCATCATCTGTCATATCCTAGAGTACATCTGCCTCCACAGCGCTGTGGTCACGAGCACTACTGTCACTGAAGGCAGGCGCTACTGTTGCTGATGAGATGTGCGCTCCAGGATCTTGGTTCACCGTCGCCGTCGACGCTGAGCTTACTCCAGATGCCGCCCCGACACTCGGATCGAATCTCTCGCCGTGATGAGTCCACACCGTGTAATCATCCATGAAACCAAAACGAATCAAATGAGATTGCACTGTGCCTTCGTCTTTGAAGGCGGTCAGATTCTTGCAACGATGACATGGACATATGATTGTCGTCTGCTTCGATCTCTCACGGTCAGCTTTCGCAGCGGAAATAAACTTTCTCACTTCAACGATATACCGCACATCAAGTACTCTATTGATCTTATACATCCATTCCGACCGGTCCATTGTACCTGCGATCCTTAATTAATAAAACACATCATGAATCACAAAACAAAGATGAATTAGAAAAACATAATAATTTATTATATTTATGTTAAATCTAGGGACAGAAGTAATAATGACGGCAAATAAAGTTAATGTATCCATGATGAACTTAGAGAAACAAATACCAGTTTTCTCTCTCCTACATACAACTAGATCTAAAAGGGAGGCTAAAAAGAGCGAAAAAGAGAGGGGAAAGAGGGTGGAGATCATCTAGGTACCTCTTGTGGAGTACTTCTCCTCCAAATCAAACAAATAAACCTCAAAAACAAGTTATTTGGGACAAAAATTCGGCAAAACTTCTTCCCCCGTTTTTGGTCTAGAGGAAGAAGATGATCGGGTTCTGGTGGCGGCGGCGGCTTAAATAGCGAGGCATAACCAAAGCGGGCAACGTAATGTGCCCGCTGCGGTTAATCTTATTTAACTGCAGCGGGCACGTTACGTCGCCCGCTTCGGTTAATCATTAACCGAAGCGGTCATATAAGGAAGCCCGCTGCGGTTAAATAAGATTAACCGCAGCGGGCAACTTATGTTGCCAGCTTCGGTCAGCGGGCGCTTCGGCGGCCGGCCGCTGTAGGCCGGCCACCGAATAACCGTGGCGGGCAAAAACTGTGCCCGCCACGGAGCCCATTTAGGCAACGCTGCGCAAGTTCTTTTTTGTAGTAGTGCCTCGTCATGGCATCAATCTCACTGGACTTGAGCTTACTGAAGAGCTCGTCACACATGAGGGTCTCATAGTTAGGCCATTCGATGATCGCCTGAACCTTAGAATCCCACACCGACCGATCAAGAGTATGCAAAAGCTTCAAAGCCCTCTCATGATCGTCGAAAGGCAACAGCTCCTTGTTAGCCCTCATCCTGTTGACAATCACCTGAAAGCGAGCGAATAAACTTTCTATGCTCTCGCCAGGCATATGTCGAAATTTCTCATACTCTCGCTTGAACGACTCGTAGAGACGGGTTTTGACTTGAGAGGTTCCCTCATGGAAACGCATGAGGGTAGCCCAAATCTCCCGAGTCGTAGCGAGGTGAGAAACGCAATCAAACTCACTCATGCTCAGACATGAGAAAAGAGCATTACGGGCTCGGCTATTGGCATCGTGCTCATCGATCTGAAGCTGAGAGACACGAGCAGCCAAGACCACGTAATCGGCAGAGTTGCAAATATCCCAAATGGAAGCACCCAAACTCTACAGATAGGCCGACATGCGTATCTTCCAATACGCATAGTTCGTCCCATCGAAAAACGGCGGTTTGCCCACGCCGCGATCCATGTCGCCTTCTATGGATCTGGAACCGGCTAAGGTGGAAGATCCTTAACCCGCTCCGATACCAATTGAAGGACCGAGAGTGCTACCAGAAAGCGACCAGAGGGGGGTGAATGGGAGCTTCAATTTTCCTTTCGGAAACTTGTCACCACTGTCCCAAAAATCGACCCCAAAGACAAACCCCAGAGCTCGTAAGTGTCCATGACCCTAGAGTTACGGTGGATGCTTCCAAGAAGCACAGCGAGACACTTCCCGACTCTAGAAACCCAACGTGAAAGCCAGAAATCAAAACCGACAACGAACAAGCAAACTGCGGACGAAACAGTGCAAGACAGCACTGACTGGACTCACCCTGCGTCCGGTCAACACACACCGGACGCGTCCGGTCGTGCCAAAACAGATTTCGGACCTTACTGTTTCTGACCGGACTCTCGATGGAGATGCGTCCGGTCAGGCTACCAGCGTCCGGTCGCTTCAGACAAGAACCGCGTACAGTAACGAGGGCGCGTCCGGTCACTCCCAAAAACCAGCGTCCGGTCAAGTCAACAGAGAACGCGCGAGTCAAACCTTCATCGACCGGACTCTGACCAAGCGTCCGGTCGCCCCGACACTAGCGTCCGGTCACCCCGAAACTGCACTGTTCGTTCATCGATTCAACTCGATCTCACCCAATACAAATCCACTAGGGATCAAACTTGGTGAGAAGAGTCACAAGGAGGATAGTGAGCTATCTCTAAGAGATCATGGCTCGAACCTATCTCCAAATTGATGAATCGAAGAATTTCGGGGGAAAGGAGAAACACTTGACCCGAAACGAAAATCAACCGATCTACTAGCTCGTGAGGTTAGTGGTGAATTCCTTCGGTGGAAAGAAGTGTCTCACGATCTAGAACATCTTGGTTCAAACGGATTTGCAAGATACGCACCGAACAAAGAGATCGATCGACGGGAAAAACGTGGAGAAAAGCAACCCGTGAAGAACACAAACAAAACACGAATCACAACCACGAATTTGCAACCGTGTGCCTACCACACGCTACAATAGTGAGATTATGGTCTCACTTCCTCAAAATCTTCAGTACACAGAGGTATGGTTCTCTGCGGATCTCAGCTAGCTACAGCAGGGGATTGGGAGAGCAGGAAACCCTAGAAGCAAAGAGCAAATGACTGAGATAGGTGGGGAGGTGGGTGTCTCCCCCTACTTATCCTAATTCTAACTATTCCTAATTCCCACTCTACCCCTAACTACTTACAGAGCGAACCAGCTAAACCCTAAGGTTATTCTGGACCAACTCGCGGTAGGTGGTGATCCGACGGCCACACCCGCACAATAGGTAGCGTTGCCTCGACGCAACCTCACCGATTGCCGTCACGTGCCCCCACCGCTCTGCGTCCTCTTCACGGACCTCGCCCCCGGTTTTGTGGCCGAAATCGGGAAACCAGGCCTTCACGTTCACCCCCGGTTAGAGGCCCAAACCGGGAAACCAGCCGACCGTAGCCTGAGTTTTGTGGCCTAAACTCAGCAAACCCGCAGCACCCAGGTTTTGAGGCCCAAACCTGGAAACCGTCCTCAGCCCGAGTTTTGTGGCCCAAACTCGGAAACCATCAGCGCCCAGAATTTGAGGCCCAAACCTGGAAACCGTCCACCCGATGGTTTTTCTCTGGCTCTACCACCAAACCGAAGCTGTAGAGGTGATGCACCGCCCGTGCACCCCGTCCACCGACACGTGTCCCCAGGTCCTCGACCCAGGCAACACCGTGCCCGCAAGTCTTCGCTCGTCGCTGTCCCAGGCTGACAGCCACCACAGCTGATCCTCGGGCCACCGGTCCCTCAGTCCAAGCCTCATGTCCGCCCTTCGCCACTCTCGGTCCATCGGCACGGCACGTCTCTACTTGACCTTCACCTTGCCTCTGATCACTGTATCTGTGCTCGACACCTGCACAACACAAGCCAAATAACATGCGCATTATCCCAGTTGACAATCACTCATCACTCAGAGACTCGGCATACACCCATGTATCCGCACCTACTAAAATAGACTAAAAGAGACTAAAAAGACTTTTTAGTCTCTTATAGTGGGGTGTTTGACATTTTTACATAGAGACTAAAATTTAGTGACTAAAGTTTAGTGGGGTGAAACCAAACACACTCTTACTTTTGTTTGTTTTTCATGCAGTTATTTCATCAAACAAGTAGCAAGGAAACATTGATAATAACTTATAAAACCATGGTGCTTATACACACTTTGGTGCATGCAGGTCAACCAGCTTGGACACTCGAGCATGGTCCGATCCTGAGCCCATCGAATTCTCCCCAATTTTCAGTGAAATTGCAGGACTCTTATGGAAACAAGAACTTTTAAGCAGTTTTTCTAATCTTCGCCTCAAGTCATAAGAGCCACTGGAATCTTGACACTGATCCTCGGGAGGCTCATCACTTTGGAATCTCAATGACTAAACAACTCAAGTCAGTTGCAGGGTGTAGGGATTTGAATACTGAATATAGGAATGCAACATAATCGATTATAATCCCAAGAGTTGCAACACAAGCTAGAACTCTTGATTGTAGTGGTCTTGGACAGGACAGCCTGGCTTTTCTTTTGGATCTCACGAAGCCATCAGTGAACATTTTTTTTTCTTTTACGCAAAAGAGAGCGAAGCTGAAGGAGACAATAAGCACACTGTTCTAAGTGAAGAAGTACATCGGAAGGGAACAGTTCACATTAGATTAGCTCTTCGTCTCGCAATCTTATATATTCACTTCGCAGTTCCGAGGAATTCTTAATGGCTTTACATTCACAAATCATAACCCCGCTCCGCCCCGCTCAGTGTCACATATTCAGTGATGTGCAGAAGAAAGCATTTTCTTGTCGCATTTTTGTCTGGAAATATGTCACTACCGGAAATCCGAATTAGCTTCAGTGCCGAAAACTGCCAAGGAAATAAATCCTAGAGAGGAACTGTAAAGTAAAATCTACCGATACATGCCTTGTTTGGATGCGCAGGTATCTACCTCAAAGGCTCAAACCACATGGATTGGAGTGGAATTTAGTTCAAATACACTCTAACACATGTGGTTTGAGGTAGATACATGTACATCCAAACAAAACCCGCAAGGATAGACACAAGATAGGGAAAATACATTTCCTTGGCAAATATCTGACAAGAAGAGGTTTCAATCAACCAACCAAGCAATATCTTCCTTAATTAGAGGTCAGTAACCGCCTAGAAATGTTTATATGTTTTAAACCTTTTCATGAGATCTCACACATTGCAAAAGGTGCAGCGCCAGAGAGTCAGACTACTATAGTCTGCACTCAACACAACACAAAAAAAAATGACATATAATTAAGTGCATTGATCAAATATATTGCACATGAACCACTATTAATTTGCCTTCGCGTTCATGGTCAAAGCCTCAAAGGTCACAAAAAAATATGGATCAACGTAAAACCCTAGTGCATTAGTAGGAGTTTTTATTAGCTCAAACCTTAAGCCTCCATTAGGCTCCCTACTAAACCCCAGGAGCTAGCTGGGGAGGCATCCATCTTCCAGCCATCATATGTTGCATATGGAAGCTCACTACCCCAAGTGCCTCGTCTACTTCCTCCTCATACTAGGCTCATGGCTCCTCTCTTGCCTTCTCCACTTCCAGTACTTCCACCACCTCTCGCTATCCTCCTTTGCAGCACCCCGCCCGGCTGCGCTCGTCGTACTTCCCGTTGTGCTGGATGCAAGCTTTCTTCCCTCCCCGACCATCGAGGTTAACAACACGTGGTGCTCGGCATTGTCGTCGGTGGCGGCGTCACATTCGCCGTCGTCGTCACCACCATCGTGCGAAGGCCGGTATGTCTACATGCTTGACGTGCCGTCGCGGTTCGATATGCTCAGGGACTGCGTTGCTGGCTCGCCGTTGTTCGACGACATGTGGAGCTGGTGTGCAATCACGGTCAATGCCGGGCTTGGCCCCAAGATTGGCCCTGCCGCCGGCAACGGCAGCGACGGTGACACAGATATCATCCCCAGCACCGGATGGTAATAAGCTAGCTATAGCTAGCCTAGCACACACATGCATCAACGATATATATATGATGCATGGTTTTCAGTTTGTGACACTGGATACATGTCTGTATGTGTCGTTACGTTGCAGGTACAGCACGGACCAGTACTCGCTGGAGGTGATGTTCCACAACTGGATGCGGCGGTACGAGTGCCTGACCAACGACCCGGCAGCAGCGACGGCGGTGTACGTGCCGTACTACCCGGCGCTGGAGCTGCACCAGCACCTGTGCGGGTCCAACACCACGGTACGCGACGGCCCGTCGGAGGCGTTCCTGCGGTGGCTGTCTTCGCAGCCCACGTGGGCGGCGCTCGGCGGGCGCGACCACTTCATGGTGGCCGCCAAGACAACGTGGATGTTCCGGCGGGAGCCCGGCGGCGGAGACGAAGGGTGCGGCAACAACTTCCTCGGCCAGCCGGAGTCCCGGAACATGACGGTGCTCACGTACGAGTCCAACATCTGGGCGCCGCGGGACATCGCCGTGCCGTACCCGAGCTACTTCCACCCGTCGTCGGCCGGCGAGGTGGCCGCGTGGCAGGCGCGCGCGCGGCACGCGCCGCGCCCGTTCCTGTTCGCGTTCGCGGGCGCGCGGCGCGTCAAGGGGCAGCTGGCCATCCGCGACCGCGTCTTCGACGTGTGCGAGGTCGCGGCCCGGCGCGGCCGCTGCGGGATGCTGGACTGCAGCCACGGCCTCGAGGGCAGCATCACCTGCCGGTCGCCGCGGAAGCTCGTCTCCCTCTTCACCTCCGCGCGCTTCTGCCTGCAGCCGCGCGGGGACTCCTTCGCGCGCCGCTCGTCCATCGACAGCGTCATGGCCGGCTGCATCCCCGTCTTCTTCCACCGGCCGTCCACGCTCAAGGCGCAGTACCGCTGGCACGAGCCCGAGCCGGGCAGAAGCAACGACGGCGACCGCCGGTACTACGTGCTCGTTAACTCCAAGGACGTGCTGGAAGGGAGAGCGGACATCGAGGAGGAGCTGAGTTGGTACACGGAGGAGGAGGTGGCCGCCATGAGGGAGGAGGTGATCAAGATGATCCCGAGGTTCCTGTACAAGGACCCCAGGGTGAGGTTCCAGGGGGAGACGAGGGACGCGTTCGACATCACCATTGACGAAATGATGGCCAGGATGAGGAGGATCAAGAATGGAGAGGATTTGATATGGAAGGGCGACGACAGGGATGAGGATTTGACTGCGAACGATTATTCGTGACATTAATTGGCTGCTGAAACTTCTCTCTTTTGCGTTCGTGCAGCGTGACGGTACTAGACTAGTAGTTTTGTTGCTCTTGTTTTGTTGTTATGTGCTGGTAGTTAATCAGAGCGTACAGTTGCAATGTAATAAGACAACAATATTAGGAGAAGTTTGAAATGAATTCAGGTACGTGTTAATTAAGGCTTTTCGTATCTCTTTGTCGCCTGATGAAAGCGGTCCTTCTCAGGCAACCCGTGTCGTCGTCTGCTTGTTGGCGAGGCGCGCGGCGTCCACTCGGCAAACGGGTCCGCGTTGGTTAATGGGTCTACAACCTCATCCGCTACGATTGGATGACTATCGAATTCGCTTCAGATTCCAGGGTCACTGTTTGTATTCTCGAATCGCGCGCCCAGGTAAAGGGGAAAGGTTTCGTCCCCCGCGGCGACCTAGGCAACACGGCGGTTCTCTCGGCGAACTCGGTGCTCCGCCGTGTACGTTGCCCTATCTGTGGCGCCTCCGTCCTCTCTCTTCCCTCTTTGTGGTCCTCCTCGTCTAGGCGCGTCGGCATCTCCATCGTTGGTTGGTGTTCCCTTCCCTCTTTGCGCGTCGTCTGTTCGTGTTCCCTTCCCGTCTCTACGTCTACCATTGTTGGAGGTAAGCAGGTACATAGATCTGTGTTCCTCTCTACGTCTGTTGTTGTTTTAGTGTAGATCTGTTCTTTGTTTGTGTCCCCTCCCAGTCTCTGTATCTAGCATTTCTCGAGCTGTGCAGGTATATGGATTCGACGCTTTCTCTGCTTTATTTAGTTGTTGTAGTGTAGATCTGTGATCTTCCTCGGTTGATTTGCACTGGTGTACGATTGGATCTGTCATTCCGTTCGCGATTCTTGCGCTTTATTCGATCTTGTAGTGTGAGTGCTGGAAGTAGAGGTCGATTCAGTCGTGCGGACACGAGTTCAGCACGCTGCCCCGGACCTAGAGACGGACACGTCGCCGTCGACAAACCCTGCAAGGAAGGGAAGGGGGTAGGGCATGAGATCATGAGTGGAAGGGGGAGGGGAGTGGTTCCTGTTTGCATCCTCTTGTTATATAGCCGACCTGCTATCTTCTCTTTTCTATACTGAATGCAGAGCATGAGTTGTTCAGTTACTGAGGTTCAAGCCCTGGGCCTGATATGAAGTCATTCATAGTCTGTCTTGTTTGGATCCAGTGGCTACCTTATCTTGTTTCCTAGAGTGTCGATGAAGCCATGCACATTCAGTTAGCATGTGCATGTCATTTGATTGAGAATTTATTTACATCCATGCATATGTCATCACACTGATATGTTAGGGTTGCCTTCACACTGATATGTATACTGTTTTTGTTGTCTGGCTGTAGTCGTCTTGCAGTTGGTAGTCCACTGCCTTGCTCTTGTTTGATTTGCTCTTTTTTTTGTTCTGGTTGGCATTCTGACAGTATCTATTTTGCACTAGCCAAAAGGCATAAATGCAGTCAGCTGTTGATGACCTCTAGTTATGAATCATATTGTGGACATTCATTGGTTTTTTAAGTGGCCCTGTACTGTCAGAGATAAATGATGGCAAGTTGAGATAAATGATGACCTCTATTTTATAGTATCTAAATACTCCATTTTGTTTCTATTTTTGTGAATACACACTAGCCAAAAGGCATAAATGCAGTGCTGAGTGATCCATTTTTGCTGGGCTCGTTTTTTCTGTCTGTCTTCTAGCTTCTCCTTGTCCATGCGCGCTCGATTTTCTTCGTCGCTGTTTTGGAGGCTCTGTCACAGCGGCATAGCTGGAGGTCGGCAGGTACCTTTCTCCGCTGCTCGATGTTGTTTGATTTGGGATTCGACTTTTTGCCCGCCCCCTCGCCCACACTCTGCAGGTGGCCGCAACGATGGGTGAGATCCAGCACAACTTTAGATCCCTAGTCTCTCACATTGATTGCTTAATTTTGTTTTTTTTTTGCCAGGAGTAGGACAGGTGCTGACCAGCTTGTCTCCCTACTGGGATAAACAGCGCCTTGCTCTCCCTGTAGAGTTCTATTGCTTTTTGCATGTGGGATTGAGTAGGAGGTATGTATAGCTAGTTTGGTTACTCTGATAGGATTTTTTTTATATTTTTTCATTACTCTGAAGGAGAGGCTTCTTGTTTCCTGTCACCATGCCACGCCTGCATTCTTAATAGTTGTATCACGGATTTGACAAACTATTTATGAAGTAGAGGATCTAGCAGATTTGTTTATGATTTGGCAAACGACTTTCCTTGTTGGACTTATGGTTGGTCAATAGTGTCCAACTGTAGGAACCATTTGTTTATGCAGTGCTGAGATACAATTTGTTGGGTGGTTGTGAAGTTATCATAATTTGTATAAACATAAATTTGGCAACAGATGACTCCACGTGTGTAACAGGGGTGGTCTTGTGGCCTGCTTTGTTTGAAATGATATCTCTATACTAAATTACTGATAAATGAATTAACATCCAGATTTGTCTCAGCTAGCTTGTTAGTAAAATTGTCGCATGCATTCAACTCTAGTGCCATTGTTAATCATGCAATGCAACTCTGGAGGGTATATTTTTACCAAAATCTGTACCTAACAATTATTTTTTTGACATCTCTATACTAAATTACTGATGACACACGATTGTTCATTGTATTTTTTCAGTTTGAAGAGTTTTTAATTATCAGTACTCAAAATTGCAGATTGTGCATACCGTAAATGCAACGAGCGAAACCTGCAATTTAAGTAAAAAATATATGCAAAGTGTGGCTCATAGTATGAGCATTATTAGTTACATTGTCCTATTGTTTTTGCAGTCTGTAATTAGAAGAGATGGAAAGAGGCCATGTGTCACGTCAAAGGAGGGGCCCATACATGAACAGTCATCTTTCGTTGAAGCGTGGGCGTGCAGCTTCAGAACCTCTGCCTGAAACTCAACCGGTTTTACCTGAACAAAATGAAGATAGTGGAGGTAGCAATGTCAAGTATGAAGAAGTTCCAGAGTTTCATGGGCCTGGAAAAGATTAATGGTTGACTGGAGTGGACCTTGATGAAAAGTGCAGCATTTGCTTGATGAGGCTTTCAGAGCCATTTGAGGATGATGTGAATTCTTGTTTACAGTTGGTTGAGGAGAACCTTCGGGCCATGCCATGTCATCATACATTCCATAAGGATTGTATCTACAAGTGGTTGACTGAAAGTTCTACCTGTCCTGTTTGTCGCTGGAGGCCCCCTGAGTTTAATGAAGAAAAGAGAGATGAGTAGGATATTAGAACAAAATCGTTATTAGTGTATTAGAATCATTGAAGTTCAAGTCTATGTTGATGTAAAGTTATGTTTAAGAACATTATGATATTAAGTTATATTTTAAGAATATAACTTCCATATGATGATGATGATGATGATGAGCTCTGTTTAGTTATTAGTGTAGCTATGGATTGGTTGAGTTCATCATTTGCACACTACTAATATGATGTTGATGATGACCAATCTGTTTTTGTCCTATAGCCATGGCTGATGATGATGTGCTCAATTCCGATGCTAAATCTTTTAATGGTGATAGTGATGGTGACTACAATATGAACACTAAAGTAGAGGACACTTCAGCTTCATTGAATGAGGTAATATATGTTGTTTGCTTTTTAATTGTGAGAGTGATGGTGACTTGCATATGAACCTGTTTTTTGCTGTTTTGTTGTTTCATGGAATTGTGTATTATAGTATGATATATGTTGTTTGGTTTTTAGAATTCAAATTCTACTGATGATGATATTGATCCTGCTGATCTTGTGAGGGCTTTCAAGCATCTAAAAGGAGTATGTTTGTCTATCTCTTTGGACTTTTAAATCAACAGTTGGTTCCAAGTACTTGTCCAATTACACTGCAACTTTTTATACAGTGCAGTGAACAGTGAAACTATTTTGAATCTATATTGCAAATTCTGTAGTGTATCAGTGTCTGTGTAGTGAGTGGTGAAACTGTAAATATTTTTGGACATTTCCTTACTTGTTGTGTTAGTTGTTTTATATCTTTTTGAAACTATTTTTACAGTTTGCTAAGTCTTTTAAGAAGAAAAGGAAACAACCAGAATTTGGAGTTCAAAAGCGTAGTGGAAAGGTAAAATTAGTAGCATGTGCTTTTGTGACCACCATGTTTATTGAATTAATGATGAGTTTGAAAACTCTAAACATTTTTGCATCGTTTTCAGAGTACATCAGGCACAGCAAAAAGTCGGTGCAACAACAAGTATTTTGGAGAAATAATCAGAGGATTGGATGAGGATAAGAAAAAAATATCACGGATCTTCGGTTTGGTACCCTCCTTCAGTATGATGGATGTGTTGTACCTAGAGTATTTGTTCAGTGGCTTGCCAATCACGTAGATGTGAATTGTTGTGATATTGTGGTTGGAGGCAAGATAATCCCTTTCTCTCTAGAATCAGTGAAGATGTTCTTAGGACTTCCAAACGCTGGTGAAGACATCAAAGAACAACAAGAAGATTCTTTGAAGTCAAAATTTTTAAAGAAAATTGATAAGTCTTCTATGCCCTCATCAAGACCTTTGATAGTGAATTGCTAGGCAATAGTTTGTCAGATGATAATGTTTTCCGCTATTTCATGGTTGTTGCGTTGTCAACGTTTCTTTGTCCAAATTCAAGTACTCTTCCCAGTCCAAAGTACAATTCCTGATGCCAGAATGAATTTTGCTAGGGATGATGGTCTGCCAATGCCTGATGAGTTAAAAGCAACAATGGCAGCTGGTTGTAGTCAGAACCCTGTGGAAGAATCGGATCCTTTAGTGGCTACTGCTACTGTTGATCATGTAATGCCTACCGCTACTGTGCAAAACACAGTTCCTGATGGTACTGTTGGTGTTGTTGGTTGTTCAAATGATGGAACTGCTAAAGATGGAAATGTGAAAGTTGTTGAACCAAAGAATGTGTTTGCACCTAATACTCATGAAGAAGATGGCTCTGCGACAGAGGTGTTTAAATCAGATGGTGGTTTGTATGATGCTCCTGGTTCTAAATTTTGTGATGCTTCTCAGGCAACTGAAATTCTTCCTTCTGGTAACTCATCTTCTCAAGGTATATGGATTGTTTTGTTTGGTTTATTTGATCACAGTGATAAGATTTTGTATTCCTTGTATAAAATCTTTTAATGTATATTTGTAATGTGCAGAATCAGGTGCAAGTAAAGGGAAGAGAAAACAAACTGTACCACCTGAGCCATCTGAAATTTTTTCTTCTCAAGACTTGGCAGGTCAACGTAGTTGAAGTGCTCTATTCAATTGTTTCAGTAATTGAGTTGGTTGTTCATTTTGTTTGCCATACTTATTTGTTTCAAATATTTTATGTGCATCTTTAGTTACAAAGAAAAAGAAGAGGAAAAGCAACAGTTTTCAACTAAGCCCTGACACTGATTGGAAGATCAGGTTGAGGACGTCTACAAGGCTTGCCCGATCGTGTCCTATTTCTAGAGCTGGAGCTATTGCTGAGAACCCTCTTATTCTTGAAGATCCCGCTCCACAAACTTGTAAGCGTGGAAGGAAAGGGAGGAATATAGGCAGTGCATCTTCAACATCAATTGAAGAAATTGCTTCGGATGCCTCACAAGGTTTTTTAATTTGTTTTTTAATTTGTCTTCACTGTATCATTGTTTTATCATTTCTGAGTTTAGTTTTTTTAGCCTTTAATGCTTTTTGTTTTCCTATATTTTAGTTGCTCAATCCAAGATTGGTGGGAAGAGGAAAGAAAATACACCTGAATCTTCAATGCTTGTCATTGCATCATGTAAGTCTCGACGTGCAGTTTATAAAAAACTTGGAAGATTGATTCTTAGCCGTGCGGATGATGGTAATGATGTCGGTGGGAAAGCTAAAAGTGTTTCTACTTCTGTTCCTGCAACTTCAGTCAGTGACTATGCATGTTTCAATTTGTAAAAGCTTTATATTCTTTTTTTATCTATTCATGGTAGTCAATACTAACTTTACTTGTTCTATTTGCTTTTTTTCAGGAAGGTGAAGCAAATATTGCATTTGTTGATGTCCCATTGGTGTGTACAGTTGAGGTTGGCAAGACAACTACTGGTGGTGCTAGTGGCCCTCTTTTTGGTACAAAGGAGAAGGCTCCAGGTTTGTATTGATGAAAACCAAATCTTTACCAATTTTATGCTATACTAATTGTGTAATATTTGATGCACCTTATAGATTGCATTACTTTAGTAGTAATTTACGTATTTGTAATACTGCAATTTTGGTATTTGGATTGTGAAATCTTGTAATTGACACTGGGTCCTGTTATTTGTAGGAGAACTTGTTAAGGAACCTTGTCTCGGCAGAAAGCCTGTATTAAATGATAGCCTAGTTTTTCTGCTCGGAAATCTTTGTCCACAAGGACTCCTTATTTCAATAGTCCTAGCATGCATTCGTTCAGGATTCTAGAAGATGAAGATGATTTGGGCAACTATATTGAAGATCCTAGACTTAGGAGTCCTATTGATAGTGGAGTTCACTCTGAGGTAAATGGCGTATTGGTTTGTGTTTGTTTTTTAGTTGGTAGTCACTTATATGTGTGAAAAGTTATAAGTTTTGTGTTTTGTTTTAGCCCAAATCAAAATCTACTTCAAATGAACATGGTGGTGGTAATATATGTGAAGGAGGTGTCGAGATAATATATTTTTTATGTTAATTGTTGATGGTGCATGTGCATATTCATTGTCTTTACTTAATTATTGTTATTTGTTTGGATTTTTCTTAAGGTGCAATCTGAAAGCCATTTTCATTTCCAATTTTGTGCTGGACCCGAAGGATTTCTTCTTGTTGTTCCTATCATGGCTAATCCATTATCTTAAGATTCTCTTCCTGGGAATCTTGAAAGTGGAAGTATTATAGAGGAACAACATCACAATAATGTTGGAAATGTAAGATTCTTTAGCAGCATAGTAGGAAGATTGTGTTTTTAATCTTTCAAATGTTGTGTCCTAATATCATGTTAACCTGATGTATAGGAATGTATCACTATGAAATCTTTGCCTTGGATCGAATATGATAGTGTTGATGCTTCAGCTAGTGTTCCTCCTAGAATGAATGAGACAAGTGCTACTGGAGTTAATCAGACTAGTGCTGCTGCTGAAGAAGAAGATGTTATTGAGCCAGTACCACTTGCTGCTATTATTCCTCCTGGAGTACGACAAGATTCCTTGCATTAGGGTTTCTAGTTTAAGCAAGTTGCAATAATGTGGTGGTTTTTGGATTAGCCTATGTCCTCTATTAGATGAGGAATGGTAGTAGCTGGGTGACCCATGTAATAGTAGCTAGTACGAGTAGTTGGATGAGGGGTGTGTATATCCCAAACAATGACAATGCGTTCAACATGGATGTATAATATGGTTGTTGGTGTTGATTTGTTTTGTAGTTTTTTTATTATGACCACTTATATTCAGCATCTTCGAACAATTTTATGTGTTTTTCTGAATTTTCAGGTACCTTCTGGCGCACCAAGTCCTATGCATGAAAATGTTTCAAATGTTGATGGAACTTTTTTGTCTTCAAGGAGTAATGGTTCATGCGATGGCTCTGGCTTCTTATTCAACCAAGATGGTGGTGAAGCTTCATATCATGGTTTCAGCTATAAGATTGCAGTTCATCGCCCAAGGAGGGTTGTCGTCCCTAGCAAATTCAAGCTGAGCCCTTGTATCAAGCCCCATGCTAATATTAGAGTGTCAAGTCTTGAGGCTGATGTCTATGATGTTGTGTTGAGGTTGTCCGAAAGTGAATTCTCAGAGTAAGTTCTAGTCATTATAGTGGCTTTTTAGTTGTTGATATTTTAGTAGCATGTGGGTAACTATTTTTTTTGTTCTTTGCAGTGTTGCAGTGATTGACTATGGACGTGTCATTGTTAAGTTAAGTGCGCTTGGAAGTTCTCTGAAACCAGATGGCAAGGTTAATTATTTTGTAGTCAATGCACTGTGCAAACTCCTTTTCCATAAGAGACATCCTAGGACCTCTTACAACCACTACTTCTTCTCAAAAGTTGGGGTAAGTATGATTGAATTGTTATTTGTCTCCTTTCTGCAATAACTGCATGTGAGCATGTGATTGAATCTGTTTTTTTAGGACTACTTTATTGGAAATCATAGTCCGAACGACATTAAGGAACAAGTACTCTGTGATAATGCTAAGAGGTGCTTTGAGGGTGCTTCTCGTGCTAGTGATAATGCTAAGAGGTGCTTTGAGGGTGCTTCTCGTGCTAGGCCTTTAGCAAATTTCAGCTTGGTTAGTAAAATATTAATTTCTGTTATTGTTGTGGGCATAATATTAGTATATGTCTTTGTCTTATGGTATTTCTTATTTTGGCAGCTTTACTTCCCAATTCTATTCCATGAGCGATGGTATGTAGTTGTTGTGTACATAAAAAGAAGGTTGTTTGTTATCTTGGATTCGTGGTCTAGAGTTGACTCAGATTTCCATAGAGTTGTGCGAGATGAACTTGTAAGTAGACATACCCCTTGCATTCAATCACATGTTGTGCAAGGCAAAAGATAGACATGTTGTGTAATACTTTTGATGAAATTTGTTTCAGGTGGAAAACTTTGTCGCACTGTGGAAAGATGTTGTTAAGATTGATATGGGCTTTCATTCGTATTTTATCATCTTTGGAAATGTGCCTCAACAATCTGAGAAGTACGTTTACTATTTTGTAACCTTTTTCGTATATATGCATATTATATTAACATATTTGTACTTTTTTTCTTATATCTTATTTCAGCTTTGATAATGATAGTGGTGTATTTGCCATGAAGTATCTGGAACAGTGGGAACCAAACGTATCTCTGAATGATAAGTTTGCTGAGGCCGATATTCCTCACCTTCGCATCAAGTATGTCAGTGAGATGATCTTCAATGAATTCAACTGTTCTGACAACGGTCGACGTAAAATTATGGAATATGATGCTGAGGTAAAAAATAGCACAACACTTGCATTGTGTATTTGTGCCATGTGACATGTTGTAGTTAATTTGTTTTAATTATTTGTTATCAGGTCTATGAGAAGTACTACAAGATGACATGAGCTTCATATAATTAGCTATATAGTGTGTTTTTTATTCTACCTCTTCATGGATTTCTGTATAGAACAATATATGAATGATGACAAGAGTTGGTGGTTGTATATGTTAATTGTTTTGTTTATATGGCACAACTAAGCTGAGCGATAACATCATAGCAGGTCCCAAGCCTTGGTAAAGGAGGAGGGTTCAAAATGTTTGTTCTTCTGTTTTATTTGTTGTGCAGGTTGGAGTATTTTTCTTTATCTTTTGTTTTGACAGAGTGGCATTGTTGGCAGATGAGCAAAGGTGAGACCATTTCCCCCCTTCTTTTGAGCAGCAAGAAAGTATGAGATCCAACAACTGCTTTCATTTGTTCATCTATATTTGCATGGTACATTGGAACTTTTGGTTCATTTTATGGCTACTCTACATTGATAGTAGCAGAACCTACCTTTTTTCCTTTTTTTGTTTGTTTTGGTGAGGAGATTTCTTTGTAGGTTGTACTGCATATTATACTTAGGGTCCTACATTACAACCTATTTGTATCATTGTATATTGTCCCAAGCCTTGGTAAAGGAGGAGGGTTAAAAGTGAGTGGTTCTTTCATTATGAAATTTTGTCTATTGTCTTCTCATAGAAAAAAATTGTTAATTTGTCATCTTTAATTGTGTTAGTCTCATTAGGAAATTTTGTATATTGTCTTTCCATAGAAAAGAATTGTCAATTTTAATTGTGGTAGTTTCATTTGGATATTTTGTCTATTGTTTTTCCTTAGAAAAAAATTGTCAGTCGAATTGTTATTGTGTTTGATCTCTGTATAAAAGGGGACGTCAGGGCTTAGGAAAGGGCAGGTTACGCTACGCAGGTTCACTCTCAAACCCTCAAGAAATCCACCATAGCCTAGGACTCCAGAGCTCGGTTCTCTAGTTCTAGCTCCTTCCTTCACACCCCCTGTTCTCTCACACGCTTGTATTCGCCCCTGTACAAGCACTTCGCTGCAAGATAATACAAACTCTCTCCCCCGCTGGACGTAGGGTCTTCTCTTGCACGAACCAGGATGAATCACTTGTATTCTTCTTGCATCACCATCCGAATTAGGGAGCACACACTCATAAATTCACTCGTTGGTGTAGACCCCCGAGTTCCGAACACCGACACACACCTTCTGCCTCTCCTCCTCATTCAACTTCGGTACAATGTTGTCCTAGAGGACCAATCCAACTCAACTCCAAGAGGGGCGTGAACGACCAAAGTGCCACTGTGGGTTTAGGACGATCCTGCAAGTGTTGATTGATCTGGGCCAACACTACAGTTGTAGGTACTTCACGTGCCCTCGTCTAGATGACGGCTTCATGGTAAGAACAATAACTAATCTTTGGTTCCTCGTTTTCTTTTGTCAACCTTAACCATGACATCTACCAATATATATGCAGCCTTGCAAGTGGGTCGAATGGGTGGATAAGAAGTTCCCAACATGGCCAGGAGATAGGGCACGAGAGGTGGAAAACAAAGGCCAATACTTGGTGAAGATGACCTAGGAACGTGAGATGGCCAGAAAAATCAGGGAGGAGCATAAGCGACGCGTTAGGGTTGACCAAATCTGTCTGAAGGGGAAGGAGTATGAGCTAGCTCGGAGAAGGGCGGAGCAATTAACTATGAGTGAAGCAACCATCAAACGTCAGGAGCAAGAGGTTAAAGTCCGGGAGGTAGCTCTCAACAACACGAAGTATGCAGGAGAATCATCTTCACGGGGAGACAGAAAGGGGAAACAACCATGATGCATCCAGTAGAACAATGTAATACACCCAGCGAGTTTAATTCCTTAAGGCATGTTAGGAGTAGTGGTGGACCTCTGAACAATATAAGTACAGAATTACACACATGTCATTGCAAGTCATGATATGTTTAATTTTACCTAATGCATGTTGGGACTACTTATGTTAGGTTTGTATAGTTCCACATTTAGTGTTGTAGGTTTGGTCCATATATCGCATTGGGTTATTATTAGAATGTGTTTGTTCCTTGAAATATTAGTAAGGTTCTTTAAGAGTGAACATATGTCCGTAAAAGGACACCAAATATGTTTAGTTTATTTTGACATTACTAAAAGCGGAGCTCATCAGGCAATCATTATTTCAAACAAAGGACAGGTGTTGGGAGCCTGAAACTGGCTATTGGTAGGCCGACAGGGCCAGTCGACCATGGGCCTGCCGATTAGGCCTGTCGGCCACCCAAAAGCCGACAAGCTCCCAGTCGGCGTCGACAGCCGGGCCGGCTGGTCGTGAGGCCACATATTGACCGCTCAGCTGTCGATAAGGGCCATGTCGGTCTTCGAACTACCGATAGGGCCCTAGTCGTCCGCTGGGTTGCCGATAGGGTCCTAAAAGCGCATTTTTCAAAAAAATACAACTACTTTTGCAATTACAAATAAAAAATTATTTTAAAAAATGGACACAAGCAAGTTTGGGTACCTAAGAAGCATTGATTGTCTTATGTAGGTGAACTACAAAGCCGAAGGAAGACATTAGGTACTTGATAGTAGGTGCACTCAACACATGATCTATGATGGAAGGATGTTCAAATCAATCAATACTAGTGACAATGATCATGTTGATTCAATCATATTTGGTGCAACAAGAAAGACAAGGTCAATGGCTTGGGCAAGATTGCTATATCCAATGATATGAGCATCTCCAATGTGCTATTAGTGGAATCTCTTAACTTCAACATATTGTCGGTGGCAAATTGTGTAACTTGGGATTCAAGTGCATATTTGGAGTTGATGACGTGGAGATTGCAAGTGTTGATGGCGACTTGGTGTTCAAGGGTTTTAGATTTGAGAATCTCTATTTGGTAAATTTCAATGCAAGTGAAGTTCAATTATCAACATGTTTGTTCCCCAAATAAATATGGATTGGTTGTGGCATATGTGCTTGGGACATGTTGGAATGAAGCAACTAAATAGATTGATCCAACATGACATGATGAGAGGCCAAAAAGATGTACACTTTGAGAAGGACAAGCTTTGTAGTGCATTTCAAATGGAAAAGCAAGTTGGAAACTGTGACGTAACGGCCCTAATCCCATGGCCCACCGATCACTATCAACCACTGACAGTCGATCCGTACAGCCAAGAGATTAAGACCGGGTTCGCCACTGGGCTACATCAGTGCCCGATGTCCGCAGGATCATCTCACAATTCAGTTACAATCTCTTGAACATTTTGACAAATAATATCGGAGTAAATAGCGGAAGACTTAAATAACAATAGTTTTACAAACCAGTGTTCAACATAAACTTAAAGTGGAGTTATTACAGACCATAGTTCAAATAGATAGAGTTGACAGGGTAGCAGATGACAACAACTAAAAGATATAGATACATCACCCAGCCCGAGGGTGAATAATCACTCATCGGCCTCATCGGCCTCTTCCTGAACCACAGTCACACAGCAGGGTCCAAGGCATACTGAGGGATCTGCCATACCTGCAACATGGGTAAAAGAACCCTGAGTACAAAGGTACTCAACAAGACTTAACCGACTAAAGAAAAGGGGAGGAGACTGAGGAATGAAGGCTTAGGGTAGTCAAGGTAAGGCTTAAGCAAGATCAAGTATTTTGCAGAAAAGCATTTTTGTAAATCTTATTTTATTTTGAAAGATTCAGTATTCCTCAATTCTTCATCCTTCATGATTCATTTTACATTTCAAAACATTCCTAGTTGAGAACCACTCTCCGTTGAGAGTCAATGGAACAAGTCTCCATAACCGAGGAGCAACGTTAATCCGGATAAAGAATACTCAGCTGAGGATCCCTATTCACACTGCATATGTAGCACCCAAGCTTGCATATGCCAACTCGTCTTCCACGATTCCTCCATTATTGGGCCCGGTCCTACGCCACCCGGAAGTACAGTACACCACTCCAATCCGGGACTCTAACCCACGTGGGTACATGCTACTTCCGCCATCTCTCCACTCCCAGTGCGCGGTTGTCGGTCCAATAATGGATTTCTCGGAGCCAGAGCTTTCCGTAGTATGTGAATAGTTGCAAGTCCTGCCCAGCAGGCCCCCATACGGATGGTCCCTAATTTTCCAGCCAGCAACTGTGCCTTGGTTATATCTCACCCAAGCGCAACAGTCCTGTCAGTTTTTTAACCCGTCCCGGTCGGTGTCAACTGTCGAGTCCCGGACTACGACATGACGGCACCGTACGCAAGGACAACCTCTCCTTCCCATTGACTAAGTACGATCAGATACTTAGCCAATAGTGGGAGTAAACCAGAAATTCCCATAAATATTCTTAAGTGATCACACTTTTGAAATTGGCATTTTTATTGCAAATCTATCATATAGCATTGCTAAGCATTTTGCAATAGTTTTTGAAAAACAGGTGTCGGGTATTTCATTGGTCAAGGTAGATAATGCATCAGAGAGGATTTCACTCAACTCCTATCAACCTAATGCAATAATTTAACTCAAAACATTTAAAGAAAACATTTATAAAAGCAAGGTAGGGTTAAATGCACCGGGGCTTGCCTTGGATAGCAAAAAGAGTAGACTCGGGGTAGGTATAAGCGTCGGAGCTCGGGGTTGCCTTGGGGACGGATCCTTCGGCGGCTACCTCGACTTCAGGGCCTTCTTCGTCAACTATACGGATGCAATGATGAATGCTCATGAGAATGATGATATGGACTTATGGTGCAAGACAATACCACTGATTCAAGATTACTCTTAGGCAAGGCATAAACGAAATCTAGGTTGAGCATAAAAGTAACCATTTCTTCCTTAAGCAAAATTGATTAAACTAGACTTTATCATAACTATCCTAAGCATCACAAACATCATAGACCAAAGGGTAGGGGTCTATGAACATCACGCAATCCCAAAAGTCACTTCACAGGGCATTCACACTAACCCTAATCATTTCTTTCTATTTTTCTTAATTATTTAAAAAAAGTCATTTTATGAAGGTGCTCCAAAAATTACCAAATTAATCACACAAGTTCATTAGAGTACAAGTATATGGCAAAACAAATTTCATAATTTTTGGAGGTCATTAAGGTGCTCAATTAAATCTAGACATTTAATTAACAAAAGGCACTATTCCTTAATTAAAATAAAGCTCAAAAATCAACTTGCTCCAAAAGACTTCAAAATTTTACCAGAGACTCAGAAAGGCATAACTAGCACATAGAAATTTATCTCCAGATTTTTGGAGTTATAGATCACTCTCCAAAAATACCAAAACCTTCATTTTTCAATTAAAAGGGGAATTTTACATTTTTAAATCTTTGCAGAAAAGTCAAGTTTTATATTTTTATAAAATACTCCAGAGCATAAAGAGTCTACTGTGAAATTTTCAGAATTTTTGGATCAACACAGAAAATCATACAAAAAGATGAAATATCAGAACTGTTCCCATTTTTAAAAGGAAAAGAGCACTGTGCTCGAGTCGGAACGGGGCTCGGGCGAATCGCGGAACTCTCGGCCGACCGAGGCCTGGCTGGTAGGCTCGGGCGAGACGGAAACCAAACGTTTCGTCCGAGGCCTGGCTCGACGAGGCGGAGGGTGCACAGGTTCTCTCGAGGCCTGGCTCGAGCGAAGTGGTGAGGGTCTGTCCGCCGAGGCTCGGGCTCGGGCGAGACGGAGTGGAAGCAGAGGCCGAGGCCTCGGGTGCTTACCAAGGATTGGAGGCAGGGCTCGAGGGTGAGGCTCGGCACGCGCTCGAGGGTGAGGCTCGGCACGCGCTCGAGGGTGAGGCTCGACACGGGCTCGAGGGGCGGTGGTTCGGTGGAGCTCCTTCGGCGGCGAGCGGCGAGCGGCGCTCCGGCGACCCTGCGCAACACACGAGACCGCAAGGGTCTGGTCAGAGTCGCACGGGACCGAGGAACACGACACGGGGGTCGGTGAGGGATGGTCGAGGCCGGAGGCGACGAATTTCACGAACCCGAGCTCGCCGGGTTTCTGCCGGAGATGGGAACGGCGAGGTTACGCCGGGCGATTGGAGGCGGTAGAGGTAAAATTGGAGGGTGGTGAAGCAGCACAAGAACACGGCGGAGCTTTTGAGCTAGGTGGTGGAGCGGCGGAGGCACTGGACTGTGCTGGCGACGGAGGCGGAGATGAGTGCGGAGGTCGGAGCTCCGGCGGGCTTATATAGCCGCGGCCAGGGCCGGTAGAGACCTCGGGGTGGTGTGGATGAGGTTTGCGGAGGCGTGCGCACTCGATTGCGCTCTGGCGGATACGTGGGCGTGCAGCCGGGGCTCGGGCGCAAGCTCGGCCGGCGATGGCCACGCGGCGGCGGCGCGGAGAGGACTGTAGGGGACGGGAGCGAGGGCCAGCGCTCGCGCGCGGGCGCGGAGGGAACAGGGCGACAGCGGCGGCAGGTTGGTGGCGCGTGGGGAGCAGCCGGGCGTGCGGCAGGCGCGGCGCGGGCGCCATGGCCGGGCCCCCCCTCTGTCGCTATGAAGAAGAGGAACAGTGTAGGGTGTAGGGTTTGACTTTTGGCTAGTTTCTGACTTTTGCAAAATGCTCCCAAAATTT
This sequence comes from Coix lacryma-jobi var. lacryma-jobi, assembly GCA_009763385.1. Taxonomy (NCBI): domain Eukaryota; kingdom Viridiplantae; phylum Streptophyta; class Magnoliopsida; order Poales; family Poaceae; genus Coix; species Coix lacryma-jobi. The sequence continues at coordinate 97,335,489 of CM019829.1, forward strand.
GAACTGTGCGACAAAAACTCCCAATACCAAAGTTGTTCGGAAAAATGAGATCTACAACTTTGTCAAAAAGAACATTTTCAAATTCCAAACAGTTTTTGAACAAAATTCAAAAACAGAAAAAGGGGACACTTTTGAAATTTGAATCAATTCAAAATTACTTTGGATTTTATACTGAAACTAGAAAATCTTCAAACATGAAAGTTGTTCCTTTTATCAAAACCTACAACTTTGCTATAATACACTTTTCCAGAAACTCATTAGTTTTTGAACTCTTTTTGAAAACTGAAAAGGGAACAAAAGTTGGGGTTTGATTGAATTTGAAATAACTCAAAACTTTGTACTGCAACTTGAAAATTTGTAAATACCAAAGTTGTTTCTCTTTGACAGCTCTACAACTTTGCTTTTTGGACCAACCCCAAATTTTGAATAATTTTTTAAATTACACCAGAGGGATAAAATCCAGGATTTGGAAATTAGGGTTTTGCAAAAGGGATTTGAAATCAAATTCTGATTTTTGAACTTTGGCCAACACAACAAAACTTCAAGACACCAAAGGAACAAGAATTACACAAAACTAATCACAGAGATGAAATTACCATTTTGCCCTAGTAGAGAGAAGTGGGCTAATTAGGATTTTTGCAATAGAGGTAATTCACATAAAATGATACACTTAGCAAAATGCATACACATGAAATCATGATCAAGATGCTTAATGATGATAATGATGATATGTCAAGTTAATTACAGTTAAACACCAGAGGTGTTACAGCCTCCCCCCCTTAAAGAAATCTCGCCCCGAGATTCCACGTCTTATGAAAGGACAAAGAAGGGATAAAGGCAAAACCTTACATGGACAGCGATTCGAGAAAGTCGGGGTAGTTCTTTGCTAAGAAGTCTTCAGATTCCCAAGTAGCTTCTTCTTCAGAGTGCTGGTTCCACTGGACTTTGTACCATCTTGTGGTGGTTCTTCGGGTAACGCGATCCTTGTGGCCCAACACGCGAACTGGATATTCTGAGTAGGACAGATCAGGCTCTAGCTTGACACCTTCAACTTCCACGACATGTTCAGGTACTCGGAGACACTTCTTGAGTTGGGAGACATGGAAAACATTGTGGACTGCGGAGAGATGATCGGGCAACTTCAGCTTGTAAGCTACCTTGCCACAACATTCCAAAATCTCAAACGGACCAATGTAGCGGGGTGCTAACTTTCCTTTAACTCCAAAACGAGTGACTCCTTTGGTTGGTGAGACCTTGAGATATACATAATCTCCAACTTGAAACTTCAGAGGTCGACGTCTCTTGTCAGCATAGCTCTTTTGTCGAGATTGGGCAATCTTCATGTTCTCTTGTATCTGCTTGACTTTCTCTTCCATATCCTTGACCAGGTCAACTCCAAAGAATTCCCTTTCTCCAGGTTCGGACCAACTGAGAGGTGTACGACAACGACGACCGTACAGTGCTTCAAAGGGTGCCATCTTGATGCTTTCTTGGTAACTGTTATTATATGAGAACTCTGCCAAGGGCAAACAGTCATCCCAAATATCTGCGAAGGTGAGAGCACAGGCTCTCAACATGTCTTCCAGCACCTGGTTGACTCGCTCCGTCTGTCCATCAGTCTGAGGATGATATGCTGTGCTGTATAAGAGCTGGGTTCCAAGTGAGGTATGGAACGCCTTCCAGAACTTAGCAACAAACTGGGTACCGCGGTCAGAGACAATGGTCTTGGGTATGCCATGAAGCTTCACTATGTTGTTCTTGTACAAGGCGGCATATGTGGGGACGGTGTAAATAGTCTTGACTGGCAGAAAGTGAGCTTGTTTGGTGAGTCGGTCCACGATTACCCAAATGGAATCAAAACCTTTCCGGGTCTTGGGTAGCCCATTAATAAAATCCATGCTGATATCTTCCCACTTCCAGGCAGGTACAGATAAAGACTGCAATTCTCCTCCAGGTTTCATGTGCACGGCTTTGACTTTCTGACAAGTATCACAGCGAGCGACATAGCGAGCGATTTCAATCTTCATCTTTGTCCACCAGAATCTCTGCCTCAGATCCTGGTACATCTTGTTGCTGCCGGGGTGGATGGAAAACCTAGACAGGTGTGCTTCATCAAGGATCAACTGTCTCAACTCAGGCACCTTGGGAACTACTAGACGGTTCTTGAACCAAACAACTCCTACATCATCGATCCTGAAACAATCAGCCTTTCCGGTCTGGACCTTTTCGATGATGTGCTTGATTCCAGGGTTATCCTTTTGTGCAGCAATGACCTGTTCTCTGATAGAGGTCTCTATCCTGACATTGCTCAGAGTTCCTTGTGGTACCATTTCAATACCCATCCTTTCAAGATCATGGCACAAGGAAAGATCATAGGGCTTCGTCGTCAGACAGTTGCAGTATGACTTGCGACTGAGGGCATCGGCGACTACATTCGCCTTACCAGGATGGTAATGCACTTCGATATCATAATCCTTGATTAACTCAAGCCATCTTCGCTGCCTCATGTTCAACTCTTCTTGAGTGAAGATATACTTCAGGCTCTTATGATCGGTGTACACATTGCAAGCACTGCCCAACAGATAATGACGCCATATCTTCAAAGCATGCACCACTGCTGCTAATTCAAGGTCATGGGTTGGGTAATTCTCCTCATGTCGCTTAAGCTGCCGTGAGGCATAAGCGATCACTCGACCTTCTTGCATCAATACACAACCCAAACCAGTACCAGATGCATCACAGTATACATCAAAGGGTTTCTCGATATCTGGTTGAGCTAGGACTGGTGATGTAGTTAACAGTTCCTTCAAGGCTTGAAAAGCTTGCTCACAGGCTGGTGACCAAACAAAATCCACGGAATTCTTCAACAACTCTGTGATAGGCTTGGCAACTCTGGAGAAATCTGGGATGAAACGACGATAGTATCCAGCCATTCCCATGAAGCTGCGAACTTCGCGGACAGTGGTAGGTGGCTTCCAATCCAAGATATCTGCCACTTTTCCAGGGTCAACTGACACACCTTCAGCGGACAGGACATGACCAAGGAATTGAATTCGATCTAGCCAGAATTCACATTTACTGAACTTGGCATACAGCTGGTGATCTCTGAGACGAGAGAGAACGACACGAAGATGCTTGGCATGATCTTCAGGAGTTCTTGAATAAACAAGGATGTCGTCAATGAACACGACTACAAATTTATCGAGCTCTGGCATGAACACAGAGTTCATGAGATACATGAAATGAGCGGGTGCATTGGTCAAACCGAAAGACATGACCAAATACTCATATAGGCCGTATCTGGTGGTGAAAGCTGTTTTGGGAATATCTTCGGGACGAATCTTTATTTGGTGATAGCCAGATCTGAGGTCGATCTTGGAAAACACTCTGGCTCCAGATAACTGGTCAAAAAGAAGGTCAATGCGAGGCAAAGGATATTTATTCTTGATGGTGACCTCATTGAGCGGGACGATAGTCAACGCACAGACGAAGGCTTTTGTCCTTCTTCTTCACAAAGATAGCAGGGCAACCCCAAGGAGATGAACTTGGGCGAATGAGACCCTTGTCCAATAGCTCTTGCAATTGGATCTTTAGCTCTGCCAATTCTCTGGGAGGCATTCGATAAGCTCTACGGGATATAGGAGCAGTCCCGGGCTTTAGCTCTATAGCAAACTCAACATCACGGTCGGGAGGTAGACCAGGTAGATCTCCTGGGAAGACATCAGGGAACTCACAGACTACGGGGATATCCCTGATTTCCGGAGCATAGGCAGAATTTAACTGGGTGGTTGTTGGCTTTTGAGGCATTGGAAGTTGGAGAAAGAGTTTGGAGGTACCTGTTAGGAATATCCACTCTCACAACTCTATTCAAGATGTCTATCATGGCTTTATACTGACACATCCAATTCATGCCTAAGATGACATCTATCTCTTGATCGCGCAGTACTATCATGGTGGTAGGAAAGACATGTTCCCCCAACATTACTGGTATGCTGCGGACCACTTCCTTAGTATTCATCCGTCCTCCAGGCGAAAGTATGCAAAAACTTTCTTTTAACTCCCCCATGGGTAACTCATGCTTGATGACAAAAGTGCGACTGATGAAGGAATGCGATGCACCAGAATCAAACAAGACGATTGCAGGATGATTGGCAACAGGGAACCTACCGAGCATGACGGGCTCTCCTTCTGGGATGTTACTGACGGTGGTGAAGTAGACTTGCCCGTGCTTCCTGACAAGCTTGCCCTTCTGGACGTGCTGCTGCGGTGCACGGTGCTGCTGCTGCTGTGATCCTCCAGGGCCTTTCTGTGCATACTGGGCATTCTTCTTGGGTTTTGGGCACTCGCGAGCCCAGTGACCAACTTGGCCACAGTTGTAGCATGGGAGGTTGTAAGCTGTTTGTGGGGCGGTGACACGAACACCTGGGGCGTTCGGCTGAGTGGCACTTTGCTGGTTGGCATTATGGGTGGTGGCTGCGGTACGAACGACCACTTGCTGATGGGGGTATGGGGCACGGTTTTGATGGTGACTGGGGTGGTAGATGACTCTTGGGCGCTTATGGTTGCTGGAGAAACTGCTAGACCCAGCCTTCTTCTTCTTTTTCTCTTCCTGGTACTGGCGGTTGCTTTCCTCAAAAGCAACAGCACGGTCAACGACATCATGGTAGGATCCATTCAGGTTGTTGGACAGACCTCTACGAATCTTAGGGTGCAGACCCCTGAGGAAACAATCTCTCTTCTTTTCCTCCGTGTTGACATAGTCGGAGGCATACTGGCTGAGGTGATTGAATTGTCCCACGTACTGCATGACGGTGGAATCTTTCTGTTGCAGGGCCAAGAACTGATCCAACTTCATTCTCATCAATCCCGAAGGGATGTGATGTGCTCTGAAAGCGGTGCGGAACTCTTCCCAGGTCAACTCATGACCTTCAGGTTGGGCAGCCAACAGGTTGGCGTACCAGGCACTTGCGGGACCACGGAGCTGCTGAGAAGCGAACCGAGGCTTCTGGATCTCTGTGCAGTGCAGGAGACTGAACTTTTGTTCCATGGTGCGTAACCAGTCGTCAGCCTCGAGAGGTTCATCGGCCTTTGTGAAGACCGGTGGTCGTGTTTCAGTGAACTCCACATAGGTGGTCTCTTGGTTGTGGCGACCACGGTGACCAACATTCTGCTGTCCTTGGTTTTGAGCCATAAGGTTGGCGGCGGCGGCCAAGGCTGCAATGGCATCTGCCAGGGTAGCAGGAACTGGTGGAGGATTTGGAAGGTTGGCACCTCCGGAACTTCCGGCTCCAGTGCGGGTGTTCACAGGCATCTGTTAAGAATTTGGGAACTTAGCATCCAAAGATTGCTTTTGAACGAAACTGACTGATAAGATTCATTGATGCAAGGGTAGATAACTGATACAGAAGTTCGACAGATAACCACAGACTGACAAAGGAAAGGTACAAGACAAGATACAAACTCGGCTAGACAGAAGACCAACTAACGCCCCAAACCTAGACTTAAGGCTTTAGGTAAGCGGATGGTACAGACACAAGGAGTCTAGTCATCATCGATGAAGATCAACTCTTCGTCATCATCATCATCCTCGATGATAAGCTCAGGCTCTTCCTCCTCATCTTCATCTTCAACGTGGACATCTTCTGCAGGTTCCACTTCTACATTCTGGACTGGCTCATGTCCTACTTCAGGTTCCTCCACGACTCCATCTTCTGGATCCTCAGCAACAGGTGGAATCATGGGGTGAAGTTGGTTGTACAGCTGATGTACCTCCTCATGAAGTATATCATTGTACTGCTCAACCTGAGCGGTGTACTGCTGTAGTCCATGGAACTGGGCTCTGGCGACGTCCTCGCGGTCCCAAGCCTCATTGCGCTGTTCGATAGCGCGAACCGTGTTCCGATTGGCCTGCTCCAGAGAAGCTCGTGCCTCATAAAACTCCATGCGGGAAAGGTAGAAGTCATGCTCCATGTTCTCCATTTCAGCCTTCAGATTCTTGATTTCCTCCTTCAGCTGTTTGCGGGTGCGGCGGGAAAAACGATGACCATTGGAGGATTTTCCAGTCTCTTCTCCGGTGCGTGGCGCCAGCTGGTGACGCGGCACACCATTTGGTCCAGTCGACTTGCGGGCAGTCCGCTTGATGATGGCCATATCTGGATAAGAGGTTATAGATGAGAAAGGCTAGCAAGAACAAGGTATAGGCACACTATCCCAACCGACTTAGAGAGGAAGTTATTACCTTAAGTGATTATGACATGATGCATGATTCGTTCCTACGGAATCAAGGCAATGCAACTACTAAGGTAACGTACATAGGGCTTAAACAAGTTGTCTTGCTACTAGTTGCCAAAGACAAGATGAGATGAGAAAGACAAGATGAGAGGAGAGAAGCAATTTGGACTCAAAATAGTCAAGTTTAGTTTTTGGACTTAAAAACCTTTTGAAGTTTTCGCAAAAAGATTGCAACGTCGTAGTGAGATGCTCTGATACCACTCTGTGACGTAACGGCCCTAATCCCATGGCCCACCGATCACTATCAACCACTGACAGTCGATCCGTACAGCCAAGAGATTAAGACCGGGTTCGCCACTGGGCTACATCAGTGCCCGATGTCCGCAGGATCATCTCACAATTCAGTTACAATCTCTTGAACATTTTGACAAATAATATCGGAGTAAATAGCGGAAGACTTAAATAACAATAGTTTTACAAACCAGTGTTCAACATAAACTTAAAGTGGAGTTATTACAGACCATAGTTCAAATAGATAGAGTTGACAGGGTAGCAGATGACAACAACTAAAAGATATAGATACATCACCCAGCCCGAGGGTGAATAATCACTCATCGGCCTCATCGGCCTCTTCCTGAACCACAGTCACACAGCAGGGTCCAAGGCATACTGAGGGATCTGCCATACCTGCAACATGGGTAAAAGAACCCTGAGTACAAAGGTACTCAACAAGACTTAACCGACTAAAGAAAAGGGGAGGAGACTCAGGAATGAAGGCTTAGGGTAGTCAAGGTAAGGCTTAAGCAAGATCAAGTATTTTGCAGAAAAGCATTTTTGTAAATCTTATTTTATTTTGAAAGATTCAGTATTCCTCAATTCTTCATCCTTCATGATTCATTTTACATTTCAAAACATTCCTAGTTGAGAACCACTCTCCGTTGAGAGTCAATGGAACAAGTCTCCATAACCGAGGAGCAACGTTAATCCGGATAAAGAATACTCAGCTGAGGATCCCTATTCACACTGCATATGTAGCACCCAAGCTTGCATATGCCAACTCGTCTTCCACGATTCCTCCATTATTGGGCCCGGTCCTACGCCACCCGGAAGTACAGTACACCACTCCAATCCGGGACTCTAACCCACGTGGGTACATGCTACTTCCGCCATCTCTCCACTCCCAGTGCGCGGTTGTCGGTCCAATAATGGATTTCTCGGAGCCAGAGCTTTCCGTAGTATGTGAATAGTTGCAAGTCCTGCCCAGCAGGCCCCCATACGGATGGTCCCTAATTTTCCAGCCAGCAACTGTGCCTTGGTTATATCTCACCCAAGCGCAACAGTCCTGTCAGTTTTTCAACCCGTCCCGGTCGGTGTCAACTGTCGAGTCCCGGACTACGACATGACGGCACCGTACGCAAGGACAACCTCTCCTTCCCATTGACTAAGTACGGATCAGATACTTAGCCAATAGTGGGAGTAAACCAGAAATTCCCATAAATATTCTTAAGTGATCACACTTTTGAAATTGGCATTTTTATTGCAAATCTATCATATAGCATTGCTAAGCATTTTGCAATAGTTTTTGAAAAACAGGTGTCGGGTATTTCATTGGTCAAGGTAGATAATGCATCAGAGAGGATTTCACTCAACTCCTATCAACCTAATGCAATAATTTAACTCAAAACATTTAAAGAAAACATTTATAAAAGCAAGGTAGGGTTAAATGCACCGGGGCTTGCCTTGGATAGCAAAAAGAGTAGACTCGGGGTAGGTATAAGCGTCGGAGCTCGGGGTTGCCTTGGGGACGGATCCTTCGGCGGCTACCTCGACTTCAGGGCCTTCTTCGTCAACTATACGGATGCAATGATGAATGCTCATGAGAATGATGATATGGACTTATGGTGCAAGACAATACCACTGATTCAAGATTACTCTTAGGCAAGGCATAAACGAAATCTAGGTTGAGCATAAAAGTAACCATTTCTTCCTTAAGCAAAATTGATTAAACTAGACTTTATCATAACTATCCTAAGCATCACAAACATCATAGACCAAAGGGTAGGGGTCTATGAACATCACGCAATCCCAAAAGTCACTTCACAGGGCATTCACACTAACCCTAATCATTTCTTTCTATTTTTCTTAATTATTTAAAAAAGGTCATTTTATGAAGGTGCTCCAAAAATTACCAAATTAATCACACAAGTTCATTAGAGTACAAGTATATGGCAAAACAAATTTCATAATTTTTGGAGGTCATTAAGGTGCTCAATTAAATCTAGACATTTAATTAACAAAAGGCACTATTCCTTAATTAAAATAAAGCTCAAAAATCAACTTGCTCCAAAAGACTTCAAAATTTTACCAGAGACTCAGAAAGGCATAACTAGCACATAGAAATTTATCTCCAGATTTTTGGAGTTATAGATCACTCTCCAAAAATACCAAAACCTTCATTTTTCAATTAAAAGGGGAATTTTACATTTTTAAATCTTTGCAGAAAAGTCAAGTTTTATATTTTTATAAAATACTCCAGAGCATAAAGAGTCTACTGTGAAATTTTCAGAATTTTTGGATCAACACAGAAAATCATACAAAAAGATGAAATATCAGAACTGTTCCCATTTTTAAAAGGAAAAGAGCACTGTGCTCGAGTCGGAACGGGGCTCGGGCGAATCGCGGAACTCTCGGCCGACCGAGGCCTGGCTGGTAGGCTCGGGCGAGACGGAAACCAAACGTTTCGTCCGAGGCCTGGCTCGACGAGGCGGAGGGTGCACAGGTTCTCTCGAGGCCTGGCTCGAGCGAAGTGGTGAGGGTCTGTCCGCCGAGGCTCGGGCTCGGGCGAGACGGAGTGGAAGCAGAGGCCGAGGCCTCGGGTGCTTACCAAGGATTGGAGGCAGGGCTCGAGGGTGAGGCTCGGCACGCGCTCGAGGGTGAGGCTCGGCACGCGCTCGAGGGTGAGGCTCGACACGGGCTCGAGGGGCGGTGGTTCGGTGGAGCTCCTTCGGCGGCGAGCGGCGAGCGGCGCTCCGGCGACCCTGCGCAACACACGAGACCGCAAGGGTCTGGTCAGAGTCGCACGGGACCGAGGAACACGACACGGGGGTCGGTGAGGGATGGTCGAGGCCGGAGGCGACGAATTTCACGAACCCGAGCTCGCCGGGTTTCTGCCGGAGATGGGAACGGCGAGGTTACGCCGGGCGATTGGAGGCGGTAGAGGTAAAATTGGAGGGTGGTGAAGCAGCACAAGAACACGGCGGAGCTTTTGAGCTAGGTGGTGGAGCGGCGGAGGCACTGGACTGTGCTGGCGACGGAGGCGGAGATGAGTGCGGAGGTCGGAGCTCCGGCGGGCTTATATAGCCGCGGCCAGGGCCGGTAGAGACCTCGGGGTGGTGTGGATGAGGTTTGCGGAGGCGTGCGCACTCGATTGCGCTCTGGCGGATACGTGGGCGTGCAGCCGGGGCTCGGGCGCAAGCTCGGCCGGCGATGGCCACGCGGCGGCGGCGCGGAGAGGACTGTAGGGGACGGGAGCGAGGGCCAGCGCTCGCGCGCGGGCGCGGAGGGAACAGGGCGACAGCGGCGGCAGGTTGGTGGCGCGTGGGGAGCAGCCGGGCGTGCGGCAGGCGCGGCGCGGGCGCCATGGCCGGGCCCCCCCCCCCTCTGTCGCTATGAAGAAGAGGAACAGTGTAGGGTGTAGGGTTTGACTTTTGGCTAGTTTCTGACTTTTGCAAAATGCTCCCAAAATTTGAACTGTGCGACAAAAACTCCCAATACCAAAGTTGTTCGGAAAAATGAGATCTACAACTTTGTCAAAAAGAACATTTTCAAATTCCAAACAGTTTTTGAACAAAATTCAAAAACAGAAAAAGGGGACACTTTTGAAATTTGAATCAATTCAAAATTACTTTGGATTTTATACTGAAACTAGAAAATCTTCAAACATGAAAGTTGTTCCTTTTATCAAAACCTACAACTTTGCTATAATACACTTTTCCAGAAACTCATTAGTTTTTGAACTCTTTTTGAAAACTGAAAAGGGAACAAAAGTTGGGGTTTGATTGAATTTGAAATAACTCAAAACTTTGTACTGCAACTTGAAAATTTGTAAATACCAAAGTTGTTTCTCTTTGACAGCTCTACAACTTTGCTTTTTGGACCAACCCCAAATTTTGAATAATTTTTTAAATTACACCAGAGGGATAAAATCCAGGATTTGGAAATTAGGGTTTTGCAAAAGGGATTTGAAATCAAATTCTGATTTTTGAACTTTGGCCAACACAACAAAACTTCAAGACACCAAAGGAACAAGAATTACACAAAACTAATCACAGAGATGAAATTACCATTTTGCCCTAGTAGAGAGAAGTGGGCTAATTAGGATTTTTGCAATAGAGGTAATTCACATAAAATGATACACTTAGCAAAATGCATACACATGAAATCATGATCAAGATGCTTAATGATGATAATGATGATATGTCAAGTTAATTACAGTTAAACACCAGAGGTGTTACAGAAACACTCATCCCAATAAAAGAATTATGACCACTACATAAGCATTTGAGTTATTGCATATGGGCTTGTTTGGACCAACAACATATGCAAAGCATTGGGGGAAACAAGTATAGCTTTATAATAGTAGAGCCATGTTGGGGAAACAAGTATGACATTGGGGCAAACGAGTTATGTGGTAGCAAATGCAAGTTTTATAATTTTTTAGGTAAAATAAATTTTCTATAAATCTTCAAGTTTAACCCTGATTTTAAGATTTTTTTTAATTTCATTATCTTTTCATGAAAAAATATATTTGATTTTTTTTGAATTTTTTATCATCTTTAGATATTTTTATAAAAAATAGTTTGATTTACCTGCTTGAACTTTAAACTTAGTCCGATTTAGCCCTCTGGCGTAACGTCATATCAGCAAAATCACCATCAAACCAACTAGGGTGTAAAAATAAATTGTTATCGAAAGTTCAGGAAGGTTAAAAAAACTGTTTACCACCGCAGTAGTTAAAGAAGATAAATTAAACTAACTTTGTGTGAGAAGTTATGTCGTGACTACTCCCTCTGTCCCCAAAAACTAGACGTTGGGGCATTTAATTTTTTTGTCCACATTCACACTGTCTTGTATGTATTTGGATCATTTTGTGTCCAGGTTCATTGATTCTCGAACGAATCTTCTCAGCAGCCAGAACGTCAACCATATAGGGACAGAGGGAGTACCTCCAAATCCAGCCGCAGATCCATATGTACACGGCACTAGTACACCTGAGCTCCCTCCCTTCACAAAATAGAAAAACTTAGAGCCCTTTGATCTTTGAAATTGAATGTATTTTAATAAACATAATTTAGACATATATTAGTTAAGATAATATAGTTCTATATGGATTATATTTATGTATTATTGTTGTCTATACGAGAGATACTTATGTGTTGTATTTCTACCTAGGAGAGTGAGATGAAGAGTGTGCTATAAGTTGCAAAGTAGAAATATAATATGATAATCTATAGAATCAAATTTCATCTTCCACTTCAATAAATTTGAGGTAGGCTTATTAAGTAGGATTCAATTCGTCCAAATGAAACCATCCAAATGGCCTCTTGTAGATTCAAATTTTGTTATAAAATACTTATAGCTTTTCTCCTAATACATCTTACTTGTTCTCCAATATATATTTTCCCCAGTACATTTATATCTCTACTCTATCTGTTCCTCTTCTTATTTTCTGTGTTTTTTATTCCTCCTTAATTCTTGTGTCTAGACCTATAAGATCATCTATTTTGAGAAAAAAAAATATGTGTTTCTTTAGTTGGTTCCCTAATTTCATGCAAAGAACATGTTAACTTGTATTGAACGCGACAAAGAATAGAGTAACTAGAGGCATAATATTATCTTTAATCTACCATAGATTTTTTGATTAGGTAATAACCACCTGTCAATACAAGCGTTTTGCGAAGACAAGGCCTATTTTGTAATGACGAAAACGGTGGGAAAAGCTTTTAACCACTTTTGATTTCATATATTATTACCAAGAATCAGAAAACAAAAATGGAAACTTAGGTCAAGAGAATGGTAACGGTTATGCCAGATAATCCGGAAAGGAATGGTTTGGTCGGAATCACGTCGGTAACGGTTGGAAATCAATAAATCGGAAATACTAAACTACTTGACCATAGACTTCATATTTTAGGTGGCCACCAATAAACTATATAAAATCGTACAAGTCCACAAAGCATGAGGTATGATGAACTTATCATTAATGCATATTTCTTTAGAAAATTCAACTAGGGATTTTTTTTTTAATTTCCGTTATTTAGTTTGGACATCAAAATTTAAAGAACATAGAAAAGGGGGAAAAAAAAAAGAAATGCTAACAAAGCTTCGCTCAACGAGTAAACACGAGCGAGCGAACTCTGAGGAAGAACAGCAGCAGCAGACAACAGCTAGCATATGTTCAGCACAACTTATTATGGTTGCGGCTGATTTGTGTACCAGATTTGTTGTGATAGAAAAACTATGTTTCATGGCTAAAAAATAGAACAGATTCTAGCTGAATAGCTCAATCGAACAGATTGTGCCGCAAATGACGGGCAGTTTGGATTCAGACATGGATGGATTATGTGCTACAAGCTAGAAAACCCATCTAATTTTGGTACTCAAACGTGTCCAGGCTACTCATTTACATGCAATTTGCAAAAGGGCCTATTACTGACAGAGAGTATTAGTAAGGAGAGTGAGTTATGCTGCCAGACGGTCGGTCAGTCACCAAGCCAACCACAAGTGCCTGGGTGTGGATGGGTAAACAGGGACCCTGGTGCAAATGAGTCGATGGGACTAGAACAGGAGCACTGATTCCGATCTCTTGCATCTGGGGGAGGAGACTCAGATGGTTCAGGCCCGAGGGGCTCTTCTTCCTCGGGTATACCATCTTCAATGTGTAGGCCAACAATCATTTTTGGTACACGGATTTTTTTGACATCAGGAAAGATGATGTGGTCCCACCTGGGAGTTTTCAACTTTTTTATGATAGGATGCTTCCTGCAAAAGATTTTAACAGAAGACAATAAATCTGGAGTGGTAACTGGAGTCAACAGCCAATCAGGAGGGAGATGAGAGAGTCAACACACCCGCAGTAAATCAAAATTCGATCAAGAAGAATGACTCGTCCATCTGGTCCCTCAAACTTATCCCACGCCCTTTGCATATAGCCATTGGGACCTTCCTTTGTTTCAAAGGGGATGTTACTGGAAAAAAATTACAAACTGTCAAGAAAAGCAAATCCTGGTTTCAAAATAGAACATAACAAAAAAGGGAGATACTTTGGCAAGCACTTCCGGTGGTATGTAGTTGGGCAGCGTCTGCATACTGCAAATTGCATTTTCCTATCATTCTTATTCTCTCGACCCTTGCACACAATACATTCATGCATAGGACAAGTGAATTTTTCTCTGGCAGCAGCAACTTGGACCTCAAAAAGTGTGGCCTCATCTTCGCGGTCTGGGTAGAGCAGTTTAGCAACACAATTAGGGTGGTAAAAGTGCCCACAATCATCAACCTCACATTGGAAGACCTGTCAAGTCAGGCAGAAAGGCAAATAATTAAATCTATTCAGATGATAGCATGCAGATACTGAAAATTTTCAAACATTTTCAGCATATGTGCATTCTGGTGCATCCTGGGATACTTTGTGTATTCTTTCCCTATACAAAAAGAAAAGGTCCCCTTCTCTTTTCTTTTTTACCTAATCTCAAAGCAATATGATTTGTCATTTCACTTCAACACTTTCAGAATAAATCAAGTTCAAAACTCATGAAACATGATTCTGCCATGCCTACCTCAGCTTCTGATGACAAGTCTGAAGACCCCAATTTTCCACAAGCAAAACACTGATGTTCCTGATACTTGCAGTTCTTGCATATAAAATCTTTATCAGCAGCAAGGATCATCTGAGTTATGAAATACAAAGTCATATGTCAATTTTTAGACATTTAGAAGCAAATGAAAACTTGAAGAAACAGGCAACTTGGTCAGGAGATACCTTTGCCTGTTCAGCACTTAACCTAAGAATTTCTCTGCACCTCGATCTTTCACTGTTTCCATCATCTAGGTGGAAGGACCTCTGACATACACCATCACAGCTAAAAAGTTCAAGGTAAGACAACATTTGCATTAAGCATGGAACAAGGGACTCACCCTTGTATTGCTGTGGAAACTTAACTGATCTAATATGAGAAATTTTGGAACATTGGTGCAGTTGAGCTGGTAATATTTTACATGTTTATGGCACATTCGGAATCTGGATAGTGTACAGTATTTATTGTGCATTTTTTAGGTGTACCAATGATTTAAGGGAAACCAGACAAGTGGTGGAAATGTGCTGATGTGTCACGCTATTGGATTTCATCTCTAGTCTACACCAAACTTGCTTGGAAGTAAAAGGCTTGCACCGAAAAATGGAAACTGACATACTGTTTTTGCTGTTTGAACATAGCAGTAATATACTCCGTCCATTCCAAATTATAAGTCATTTTGGCTTTTCTAGATACATAGCAAAAAACAATATACCTAGAAAAGCCAGAATGACTTGTAATTGGAACAGAGGAAACAGAACATAGCATATGGTTTGTTCAAAAAAAGAACATCTTGTTTGATGCTCATCCTCTTTCTTTTTACAACACAAAAGGATATTACTTGTTTATTTGGTAAGTTGGACACATACTCTCTTTCTAAATTATACAGTATTGCTAGAAGCATATGTGAACAAAAAAAAAAATTGCTCTAGCATTTTCCCTACAGCTTCCAAGAACGAAAACAATTTCCATTCATATGTAAATACTCGTCAGCTAACACTAGGACAACCCACCCAACCCCGCTTCTTTTACTACGGTGTCCACACATTTTAAGATTCAAACATCAAGATTTAAGTATGTTTTTTCATACAAAAAAAAAACAATACAATGAGGTTCATATTGCAAACTATTTTCCTACAGCCATGATTTCTTTTTGAGGGCAGAGTCGTGATTTTTTTAACGATGTAACAACTAAAAGAGAAACTAATCTTAAAAATTTAGTTTACAGAGAATGCATGGAGGCAAACCACAACTTTATCTTGAAATAGAGAGAGTATTCAATTAAAGAAAGTGGTTAACATAGTTGGTTAAATTTTCAAATGTGAACAATTCTTAGATAGTGACGATATGATTACATTAGTGAATCAATCATATAACCGCACATATAAAGGAGACAAGCAATTAAAATTGATTTTAAACAAACCTACCATATTACATTACCACCATCGTCACATATTGCACAAAGATCATCTCCCTACACAAAGAGCAGATTTATCTTGACTTTGTGAAATTGAATCAATAACACCCATAGAAAATGAACATAAAAATGTTATGTTAACTAATAAAGAAACTAATAGAGAACTAGTTTAAAAGGGCACACATATGGTGAGCTGTACATGTTTACCAAATGTAGTAACTAAATAAACTTACATTCAGTAATTAGATTACAAATTTGAGTAAAATGTACTTTGCACCAGATGTTCGAAAATTGGCTACATTCTCTATCATGAATCCTTGCTTTGCATCATGTTTACTGTTGTGTGCTTGCCCTTACAGCTTAGGTCCATCTGTGACAGCGCTGAGATGGTGAACAGTGTTCGCTATGATGGGCGTTACCTTTGGGAATGTACTTGTGAGCTATTGGAGTGGGCAATCATGCTGGCACTTTAACTCTACTCTAAACAAGAAGTGTTACCCAAGCCAAGGGGTTGGACTTGATCCCACTTCTTCTGCCTGATCAAGCAATCCCAGATACAGATTACACGTTGGATGCATCAGGCATCCTACCTGGACAATACTATCCATCATCTTATTGGTGCTGGGCCAACTCCTGAGTTACACTGGTTAGACCGTTGAAGTCCGAGGGTTGATGAAACTCCCATCAGCCGTCCAAGCTCAAAGGCTGACACAAACTTCTTAAGAACAAAACCAGGGGCACGTCTCTCAACTCTCATCCTGGTCAAGTTTTTTTCTTTGTCTCACAGTGTCAGAAAGGGCTTTGGACACTAAACATGGACGATGGTATTCTTTGCATGTTTGGCACAGAAACTTGGTCGATTTGTAATTTACTAGGAAGAACTTGCTATGACATGTCACTACAGGACACTTAACCCATGCCAGAGGACTGCAAACAGCTGGTACAACCTCGTGTGGTACATTTTACATGTTCTTACAAGTCCGATGGTACAATTGACCTAGTATCGAGGAAACGCACCAGTGCTAGGGGGCAGGCGAAACGACGCTGGCTCCATACCGTATGACTTGCTTACACAAGTTTTGTTATGGAACGATGAAATTAAGAAATTTCGATAACACTGAAAAGGTTTAGACCATAGCGGAGTAGTTTAGATGGAAAAAATGACTTGAATAACGAAGGATATAGTGATATACAACCAGTACATAAACAAACTGAATGCAACTTTTGAGCAAATAGTCTGAGGCAATTCATATTGCCTTTTTTATGCAGACATTTAATCAACTAAAACTTGGTGAAATTCATTGTGTCCTTGGCACTTACAACAATAGTGAGGCAAGTCCACTACTCAAAGCAATACTTACAGATCCATCATGTAAGACCATGGTACAGTTGCTTTTATTTTGGGGCTTTTGGCATACTAAGACTAATAATTAATTAGGCAAGGACGAGTTAACTTACATCAGGTCGTCGCTTGGTCTTGCTGCTCTTTCGCTCGATGCCACCACCTCTCCGCAGCCTCCGGAGGTCATTATGCGGGCCCTCTACTGGAGCCATGGTATCCCTCAAGAATCAGCGGGGCAGCCAACTGAGGGGCAGATGGTTAATCCTGTAAGGACCCCTGTCCAGAGACATCAAAGTTCACCTGAGTATTGTAATGCATTACAATTGGGATCACATGAATCAGCCGATGGTTTATCCTGTAAGGACCCCTGTCCAGAGACATCAACGTTCAGCTAAGTACTGTAATGCATTACAATTGGGATCACAAGGATAAACGGCGGCACACTGCATTATAGTAACGCACTGTAATTTAAGGACCATTCCATTCTGCCTCGCTCTCCAACCAAACGCATCTTTAAGTACCACAGGAATCAACGGCAGCTCACTGCATTGTAATTAGAATTGGAAGCGGCGCCGGCCGTGCCAACAACAGCCCGCCGGACTAAATCCGTCCGCAAGCCCGGTAAACGCCCCAATTGCAACGAAACAACCTAGAGGGTTCTATGCGACTATGCGGGCCAACCCACGGGTCCTAGCGCCGCATCATCAAACCACAAAGGTGCCCCGCATCACACCGCGTGGGTGAACTGCTACGGAAACGGGAAGAAGAGGTTGTGACGAAGCGACGGAGGAAGACCCGCGGCGGCGGCGGCGGCGGCGAAGACGTGGGCAGCGAACGGCGGCGAGCTTGGGGAGCTAAGAGGAGGGAACTGGAAAAGGGGTTGGCGGTGTGGGTGGGGAACTTGACCTGGAGCTCGTGGACCGAGGCTGGCCGGCCAGGGTCGGGGGAGGCGCCGGCGCGTCGGTGGCGAGCGCAAGGAGCGCCTGACGAGAGGGAGACGAGGAAGGCGGAGGCCGGAGGGAGGCTCGCGAGCCACAATGCGGACACCGGACAGACGATGACGGGCTGCGGCTCAGATTGTCGACTTTTTACTGAAGGTAAGTCACAGGTGACTTATCTCTTGCCCGATTAAAGATGACAACGACTACCCGATGTCCGGTTTTCCGTGGGGAATTCTCCTCTTAGAGGACAAGGACAAAGAGAATTTAATCCCCATAAGAAAGAAAACGGGGAGAAACTGATCCCGTCGGGGACGGGGACGGTACTTAATCCCCCGTACCCGATCCCCGCTTCCCCGCCACGTTTTCATGCGTGCAAAAAACTAGGCCTTAGGCCTTTTAACAGCCCACGAAAGCCCACTGCCAAACCTGCATATATATATATATATATAATATATATAGCTCGAGTAACCCTAATCTTACCTTCTCCGTTACTCACTCCTTTCTGGAGCCGCCGCCACCACACAACATAGGCACCGCCGCCGCGCGTGAATCGCGAGCTCCTCCCTCAGGCTAACCGCACTGCGTACTCTATCCTGTCCTCTACGGTATCCTGAAGGATGTATTTGACGTAAATTCGGCCGCAGCGTCGTACGTTAGGCTAACCGCACTGCGTACTCTATCCTGTCCTCTACGGTATCCTGAAGGATGTATTTGACGTAAATTCGGCCGCAGCGTCGTACGTTATACGGTTCGGCACAGCCCTCCGTCCGGTAAATGCAACGGACTCCAGTTGCAACGCTATAGCTCGCTGGCCCCACCTCTACTTCCGTCCGCAACTGCCCCCCGCGAAAATCCCTAGCTTCCCGAAGACGCTGCGGCGCCGCGCCCCCGCCTCGCCCCGCGCCGGCGTCGCGCCCATCCGCCGGCGGAAACACCGCCCCACGCTGGCCCCTGGAAGAGTCTGCCTCGGGCCGGATCTGCTGATGGAGTTCGTCCCCGCGGCGGAGTGAGCCCGGTAGGGCGCAGCCGCCACCTCGTCCAGCCGGATCCGCCGCCGTCACAGCAGGCCGGCGGGAGGCGGAAAGAGCCTGCTGGAGGTCGGATCTGTCGCCCGCCCAGCAGCCCGGAGCTCGAAGGTCCAGGTGGCCGGCGTGGAGGAAGGCGCCGCGACCCCATCTTCTCCGATTGACGGTGGCAGAGCCGACCCCATCTCCGATTCAGCACCCCCTCTCGGCCGTGACGGCCTCCGTCCGGACCGACCTCTGCTGCCACCTCACCCATGCAGCAGTGAAGAGGCCGCCTCTGGTGGCGCCGGAGCAGGGGGCGGCACCCTGGATAAGGAACGTGCCCCCCCTACATCGGGGGACCTCGGAGTTGGTGCTGACAAGGAGGAGGGCCAGGGCAAAAGGCGTCTGCCCAAGCGGCGACGGGAACGTTCGTCATCAGTCCAGAAAGCGACATCCGAGGAGAGCTCTACCGCGTGCTCTAGTTGGCGTCCTAACCAACTCAGGTGTGTCTCACATAGCTGTCTACATTGCTTTCTCCAATAATTTCATCCTGCTAGAAAAAAGTTAATATACCTCATTTGGTTTGCAACTGCACAGCAAGAAAATCTGCTTCCTTCCGAGTGAAAATAGGGGCTTACAGGTTGTTTGAGTGCAATCTCGATGTCAACTGCTCACTGAAGAATTAGAAAGTTCAAACAACTAGATGAGTTTCATGCTACTATCTGAATTGAGCCATGATAAATTTAGAGTTTTTTCCAACATTGTTGCCAAGTCTGTGTAAAAAAATATACCAACATCTAGGATACCAAATAAATGCATTATGAAGACATATTTCATGGTACATTTGGTGATTTTTATGCTCCAAATGCTGGTGTATTTTTATATAAATTTGGGCAAAGTTAGATAAGTTTGTCCGAGGCCAAAACTAAAATAACTAGAAGCATATTATGAATTAAATTGACAGTGCGCATATTATGAACTATAGTATAGAAAAAATGAAAAATAAATTGACATTCAGTAGCATATTATGAGTGCAGTGCGCTTGCCACCAAATTTTGTCTGTTCAATCTTAACCACAAGGCAAAGTAAGCAACTTTAAAGATTCTTTATTTTTTCAACTTCCATGGATCAGAATATCTAAATTGGTTTTAGTTTTTTCTAGTTCTGAGCTTACTGGTAGTTTACTATCCAGATTGAAAGGTTAAAAGGAAGATGCATATATTGATCCAAAAAATATAGGAACACAATCTAGCTCTATAGATTTGAGAGATCATCCTAGCCACCAATTTTGCCTCTATATTGCAGATGTGATTTTCATTTTTCAATGAAACATTCTATTGACTCTTTGCTTAAAATTGAATGACTTGTTCTTTATCTTTACGTCAATGCCAACAATCTATTTTTTATAATTGTCCCATTCTCTAACTACATTTTGCTAAATGGTAAGCACTTTACTGCTATTTCAGCGTTGGTATACATCAATATTGCTTGTCTTCAATTATTGATGCTAAAATCTTGCATGTAGCGCTATTAAATTACAGTATTGTGTGAACATCATATTATATGTCTGCTAATTGCATGAAACATAGAACAAATAGTACAACAGAAGTTCAAATAGTCACCTGAATTTGAACCATATCATTTTCCATGCCATGCCTAGTCTTTTAAGTTGGTTAATTTATCAAAACATAAGTACAGGATTTTATTGATGGTTGGTTGAACAGCTACCCATGATTTTCTTTGTACCTCCCCATGACCACTAATATCTTTTACAATCCTCCAAAATAACACAGTTTTGACAAGTATGTTGCATACAAATTTACCAATATATATTACATGTCTCCAAATCAGTCCCATACAAAATTGTATTTATTTTTAACTTTTTGAGGTGTCTGTCATGCCTGTGCAGGATGGACCCTAGACAGTCCAATGTTGGTGAAGGATCACAGGGGTTTGTTCCTGGTGCCAACAATGGTGCGTACCCGCCCCATTGGAACCCATTCACTTATGGGTACCAAGGTCCTTCAGGCTGGTTCCCCCAAGGATTCCAACCCATTGCACCCAATGTTCCAATGATGAATCCAAGTAGCTATGCTCCAGAAAGTGTTCAACCGATTGAAATACCAGAAGCATGTAAGCACAACTCTGAGGCAAATGTGGAAGAAGTGGCTGCCCCTCCAGCACGCACAGCTAAAAGAAAGAACCAAAATTCAGGCACTAGGACAAAGTTGAGTAACTTCAACGCAGACGAAGATGTCAACCTTGTGAAGTCATGGCTTGAAATAAGTTGTGACCCGATAACAAGTACTGGACAGAAAAGAGATCGCATGTGGGAGAGGATTATTAAGCGGTACAACTTGAGGAGAGGATCTGACCCAGAGAGGAGTGTGAGGTCTCTACAGAGCCGTTGGGACATAATCAAGGCTGAAGTAGGCTTGTTTGCATCATACTATGCAGATAGCATTCGAGAGAATCCTAGCGGGATGTCCGATGCTTGTAAGGTATGCATTTTCTACAGAGTAAGTTTAATTTCAGTTTGTACCTATGAATCTGTGCTAACACATTTACTTCTGGGACAGACCACTCATGTAGTCGGTAACTTTGCTTCTGTCATGAAACGGAAGTTTGGATTCCTGCATTGTTGGGAGCTTATGAAGGATGAGCCCAAATGGCAGGATCCCCATCTGAGAGATATTACAACAGCTGCTCAAGGTGAAGGATTTGGGGACGATAGTACGCAAGGGCCTGAGACCGTGGACAATGTTGAGGGGCAGTCTAGCGCTGGTGGGTCCGGAGCTCAAGCGAGGAGGCCTATGGGCAGGGATTCAGCTAAAGCAGCGAAGAAGAAATCCAAATCCGATGCTGGTTCAACGTCTTCTGCAGAGTACGCAGCGAGAATGCAAGATCTTTCATTGCAAAAAATTTGTGTCATGCAAGAGGAAGTTGTGCGGAAAAATGATCGTTTCCAGCAGCTTGCCTCCATCGATGAGAAGCGTTTTGAGGAAATGCGCAGACACAATGAATCATTGTTACAGATTGAGCAGGAGAAAGTTCAGTTGATGCGTGAGAAGCAAGAGGATGAAAGGATCAAAGAGGAGAAGAAAGAAGAAGAAAGGATCCTTGCGGTTGATCTTGATGCATGCACACCACCATTGCGAATTTACTACCAAACTCTTCAAGAGGAAATATTGGAGAAGCTTGCAGCAAGACGCCAAAGGAGCCAAGCGCCCTGATATTAAAAATGTTCAATGTGATGTGTACTTTATAGTCACTGTTGCCTTGTGTAATATTGTATTAGTAGTCGAACCTGGGACTAGGCTTATGTAATGTTGTATACGTCTTGTGTAATATTGTATTAGTACTGGAACCTGGGACTTGGCTTATGTTAAAGCAAACAGTTCCTGAAGCTATCGACTGCCTGTTAAGTAGATAATGTATATGTCAACTCATTTTTCTCTACTGGATGACTGGCAAGAACAAAGAATTGCTTGGTTTGTCTGATACTGTACCAGCTAGTCTGTTTGTCAAGGGAATCAATCCGGCCGCTATGGTCGATCATCAGATCACGAGGAGGAGGAGGAGGAGGAGCCCTGACCTACCATGCTGTTGCCGCTCAAACTCTGCTCTTCATACAGGTAGAGGTCACATGGGAGCTGGTGGAACCTTCTGATGACTTACGTATGCAGGTAGCAGCATCATGTGCATCCAGCCAGTCTAGCTGGTGCTGCACTGCACATAGGTCTTTTCTCTTTTCTTTGTGCCCTAAACATGCATTGCAATTGCAAGATTATTTGGTGCTGCTGGTGCCCCAGCCTGTGGAGGTGGGGGCACACCTCTCCTCTCCTCTCCTCCTGTCCCCTGTAGTGCTGTCCTTGTTCTGCCTTGATAACCTTGCTTGCCACAGTAATAGTTTGGCCTTGCATTGCCAGTTTGCCAGCACCAACTCCTTTTCCCCCATGTGGCGGTGACACCAAAATACTTGTACTAATCACCTTTTAATCCCATCCCTAGGTATGCTAACAAATTCTTCATTCCCGTGACAGTTACTGACCATTTCCTTACAGAAGCCGTAGATTTGGCGTAAAAGACCATGGGCAGTCAGACAGGTGAAAGGAGCAGCGAGCATCCGAATGAAATCTGACCATCTGAATCGAGTAAAACCTTCATCGACTACTACTTGTACCATGATCAAATGAATGACACATCATGATTCCCACCCAGAACAAGGTATGAAAGGTGTTGGAAAAGGTATGATTCCCACACTTGAACAAAGGCGTTTAATGCCCAGCACAAAACTACTACAACACTCATGAATCAGGATAAACAAATAGGCTCACTCTAATGCAGCAGTACCAGCAAAACCTTTCAGGTGGTGGCAGCATCAGCAAGCAAGCAAACAATTTGACAGGCAGCGCCACCAAGAAGTGCCCAACCATACTGTTTTATTACATCATCTTAATGTAGTATTACAGCAAAAGTGACGGAAACAGAGACCCAATATGAAGATCAATGTCCTGTACAAATATTTGCCAATACGAAGCAACATAAACTGGTGACAACAGTACTCTGTACAACTGACAGGTAACTAACAATGAAAGTCAGCTGACGGCATCAGTTATTGGTGGATGGAACATAGCTCCCACTTTCCTTCGCCGTCAATGAGTTTCAGTTCCAAGGAATGGAAGGGAATCAGAGCATGTCTCTGCAAACAAATAAGCAACAGAGGGACTCAGTCATACATATTTCCGAAATGTGAGCACGAAAGGCATAAACTGCTAGCCCGAAATAAGAAGAGTATGCTGAGACAATGAAAAACAGAGACAATCCAGCAGTGCATGCATTTCAGAAGTGCTTGGACTATTTAGAGTTTGGCTGCATGCATTCCAGAACACATTTTTTTTACTGAAGTTTGTATAACAGAATAATTATTAACTGTAAACAATTAATTGAATGGAGAATCTGCATGCATTCTGAAACATGGGTAATTGACTGAAAATATAAAATGGATGCATAAGGGGACAAAGTTCAGTTTATTAAAACTGATATTTGTTTCAGGATATAGGAACAAAAGTTGGGGAAGTAATTCTAATCATCCATATCAATATTCGTATTCCTGGTAACAAATAAATGCCCGATCAAGTTTATTGCATCAGCATCATTAAAGATTGCTTGGTTATCATGCAATGAAAATAAAACTCAAAGCTCTGCTGAAGGACATTGATAGAAGGAGACTGACATGGCCATCAGTAAAGAAACAATTGCATCTGAATATTTTAAAGACTAAACAGATATATGGCAAATGAATTGGGTAAATTACCTCTTGCTCGAACTAACACAAAACATCTGAATATTATAAAAGACTACACATATACTAACACTTCTGCAGGCTTGGACAATCTCTGAATGAATGACAACCCTGAAAGAAAATTTATAATAAGCAAAGCACTTATATGCCTGCGAACTTGAGAAAGAGTAAAAGATAGCTTATGAGGGATCCAAAGTAGTACCTACTGCTGCTGAGCTCCCCACCTCAACCACTGGTGCTCGATGAGATCAGATTGTAGCTGATAGTGTGTGTTTCGGTCATGAAGCCTATGGTGTGCAGCAACAAATGCCTCACGGTCAGGATTGTTGTTGTATGGAACTGCTACATGTCCGATATCATGAAAATCGGTATCACCAGCATTGTGTTGTTCATCCTCCACGATCATGTTATGCAAAATAATGCAAGTCATCATGATATCGTTGAGCTGCCTACGGTCCCAACCATACGCGGGTCCTCGGATCACCGCGAACCGAGATTGCAGGACACCAAACGCACGCTCAATATCCTTGCGTGCACTTTCCTGTTGGGTGGCAAAGTGTTGGGTCTTCACCTCCATGGGGTAACGAATAGTCTTAACAAAGCCCGCCCACTCAGGGTAAATCCCATCGGCAAGGTAGTACCCCATGTTATAACTCGTTCCATTCACTTCAAACGAGACGGGGGGTGAACGACCCCTTAGGTAAGCCGAGAATACCGGAGATCTATGAAGGACGTTAATGTCGTTGTTACTACCAGGCATGCCAAAGTAAGCATGCCATATCCATAGATCATGCGATGCAACTGCCTCTAAGATCATTGATGGATGCTTCCCTCTGCCCGTGAATTGACCCTTCCAAGCTGTTGGGCAGTTCCTCCACTCCCAGTGCATGCAGTCAATGCTACCTAGCATCCCCGGGAACCCACGATCCTCACCCTCTTGAAGAAGCCTAGCTACATCGGCGGTGTTGGGTGCCCTTAGGTAATAGTCGCCAAATACGTTGATGACAGCCCGACAAAAATGTTGCAAAGATTGTCGAGCAGTTGACTCACCAATACGCACATACTCATCGACAGGATCCGTCGGGACACCGTAAGCGAGAATGCGTATAGCCGCGACACACTTCTGAAGAGCCGATAGTCCTTCCTTGCCAACTGCATCATACTTCTTTTGGAAATAGTTATCATGATTTTTAACCGCTTGTTTAATGCGCTTGAATACATGCCGCCGCATTCGGAACCTGCAATAATAGTTACGGTATGAGGTACCATACAATATTCAGTGTTCCAAATTAAAAATGTACTAAACATTACCTTCGACGGAACTGATTGTCATTGTATACAGGATTTGCAGCAAAGTAGTCAACTTTGATCCTCCTGTGACCGGAAGGAAGGTCCCTCGGTCGAATTACCTTTGGTGGCGCATCAGATCGACGACGTCTGCTACAACTCTCGGATTCGACCAGGTGGTTGTATGTCGCGGCATCCACTTCATCATCATCAGACAAGAAAAGAATGTCATCTTCTTCCTCCTCTATCATCCATTGTCTTAGAAAGGAGGCGCAATAGCCATCCATGGCGTTCGAGCGATTAAAGAGCCTGAAGCGAAGCTATAAAGATGAACCCCGTAATTATAAAAAAAATTCTTCTAATATATACATAGTAATGTGATGTCAGTGGTGATGGCATCAATCAATTTCGTATAATAATTTTATTAAAATTTTAAATTAGTAAGTAATATACGAAAGTTATGTCATATAGACTCAATTCAAGACTATATAAGTGCTAGAAAATGAATATTTGCTGCTCTAGTCCGTAAAGGATTCATAAATCCATATATTCTAAACAGATAAATTCCTCTATACAAGCAAATTAGTTCTTCATTCAAACCTAGTCTGCATATACTTCGCACATGCATACAATCATCAATCAAAAGGGAGCATTGAGTACCTTGGTTGCCTCCTATGTTCTGCTCGTGGCCGCGCCACCTCGCTCGGCCTGCAGCCGCCTGTCCGGCCTGCGCGGCGTCCGCGCCGCCTCGCGTGCCCCGCGCGCCGCGTGCTGAGCCTGCGCGGCGTCCGCGCCGCCTCGCTCGCCCCGCGCGTCGCCTACTCAGCCGGCGCGGCGGCCGCGCCGCCAGCCCGCCCCGCGCGCCGCCTGCCTGCCCTGCGCGGCGGCCGCTCTGCCTGCTCGCCCCACGCCGCGGCCGCGCCGCCTGGCTCGCCCTGCACGCGTCCCGGTTGCCTCGCTTGCAGTCGCCTTGGCCGCAGACCCGCAGTCGCCCTTGCCGCCGCGCCGTGCCGAGGATGGGGAAGAGATAACTAATACCTGACATGTGGGACTATTGAGTGGTCGTTGGTATACAGAAAGGCATAGAGTACGTAGCAGTGCAGACTACCTACGCCAAAGGAGCGAATATTGTGGATGGAGGAGGTGTTTTACAGTATAAGCGGTGCGGTCAGTCTCAGTCCCTCATCTATTGCTGTCTATGTCCTCTGTATCCTCTAGCAGAGCAAGGCTGACGCAAGCAGTACTGCATGATGTTGGCTTGCCGCGGATCAATGCGCCTCTGTGCTAGGGACACTGCCTCCAATTTCTCTCTACTCGCTCTGCAGAATTTCTACTTTGTGCTCGATGTGCAGGACAACATCTAGGTACTTATTCTCATTATTGATTTATGTGGTGACGGAATTCGCTCATTATTTCCTTGATTTGTTCCTTCGAGCAAGGCTGACGGAGATCTGTAACTCTTTTTTTTTTTGTCTTTGTTGCCATTGCAACTTGCAAGATATATTTTATTTAGCATTCTTCATGTGTCGCATGAGTGATTCAAGAAGTTATTTTTCAATTTTCTAACGGGAACGGGGACCCCGTCAGTGATCCATTCCCCGCGCGGGGACGGGGATGGAAAGAGAACCTCCCCAGCTAGCCTTCGCGGGGACGGGAACGGGGATGAGGAGGTAAAACTCGACGGGGAATTCCCCGTTGCCATCTTTATGCCCGATGCCCTTCATTCCTCATGTAATGGCTAAGCCCAGTTGCAGTTTTGGCCCAAATATAGCCTAGCTCGAAATTACATGCTCAATGCACATATGCCATTGGTAATAGAATAAGCACATTTCACATATGATAGAATAAAAAAAAGATAGAATAAGCATATGAGCACTGTGCACACACTAGCATTTTTAATAAGCATTTTCAACAGTTACATGCTCCAAATAACCCAAATAAACTCCACCGAAAGCCACCACTATATCATATCATACCATATACGTATAGAGATGTGTAATTGACCATACTGTTAGGGCTAAAAACAAAATAATCAACAAAAGTCATCTGTTAATGCACATGTGCTAGATGAATTTGTCCAAAAGAACAAAATATCCTTCCATGTGATAGCAACCTAAAGAAGATCTTGAACAGACATATAGTCAATTCTGCTAGAACCCTGGAAAGGCAAAGGAAAGAGTTAAAACAGGGAGAAAAATCAATTGTCAATTCTTCATAGTTGAACAAAAGTATTATTAAAACTACCATTATCAAATCTGTGAAGTTGGTGAAGACCAAGGTATTATGGTTGTTATGAGCATTATCCATGGATTCTTAGTTTCTACACCACCAGCGTTCTCTTCATGTTGCATAAAGCATCAAATCTTGTTTGTTAGCAAGTAGTAATAAATAGTTACAATATATTGCAAGGGTTTTCAGCAACATACATTAGGTTCATTTGGTATTTTCTTTTTGAACTTTCGAGTCTTGTCAAGCCAACTTCTATGTCGCTTTGAATTTTTTGGTTGAATCTCTTTTTTCTTTAAGCGTGCAACACTAAGCATGTCTTCATCTTGTTGAATATTAGTCTGGGCATTGTATGAATCAAACAAAATACTTGTAGATGCACTGAATTTGTCCTTCAGCTGATTACTAAGACAATCAAGTGCGTTATGTACCAAAAGGCAACACTTTGTTGAGCTTGCAGCTTGATATGCCAAGTTCAGAAATTTATGAGACATAAACTTGTAGCGGAGCATAGCATCTAGTTTTGGATTTTCAATGATGCTCCTTCCTTTGTTGTCTTGTATACTTTCATACCTTGCTTCTCTTGTCCAACGCTTTAGAACGTAATGGTCGGGCAATAACTTGATATTCATCAAATCAAGAACTTTCAAAGCATGGCCACACAAAACACCTGTCCTTGTAAACTGCTCATAGTTGCATGAAGTTGTTTGCTCCAGAGGATCACCGACAACTATGCGTCCATGTTCAAAACTTAAATCGCCATTTGACATCACAATTGAAACATCATACATTTTATTTTCATCCAATTCTCTAGTACATGTTGCCATAGATCTCTCATATTCAGCTTGGAATGCTTCAAATATTTGGGGTGTTGTAAAGTTTGTTTGCTTGCACTAGCATAGGTGTCCTCATTCTTATTCTACATAGTTTTTTCCTAGCTTCAAATTCTTCATCTAGTTCTTTGTTTCTTTTTCCTTGCACCACTCTTTCAAAATGCTTTAAAAACCGAATGATGTCAAAGTCTGATTTCAGATGGTTTTTTAAGTCACTATTGAAACTCTCACTTAATTGTGTGGTTCTCATGCCCAATGTGAAAATATCTCTCATGTAACATTCAACCCATTTTTCCTTAAACTTGTAGATGCTATCAAGCCATGACACCCTCTTATTGTCACCATACTCATGATGTTAAATGCTTCTTCAAAGGTTGCCTTGTTCTCAATGCTATACATGCAAACACTAAAATCTATCAAAATATGTGATTCTTCATCTTCATTATTTGTCTTATTGCATAAGTGCTTGACAACATTTTGCATTATGCGATGGGTGCACTGTCCATGCCAAGCTTCTGTGAATACCTCCTAAATAGTGTTGTTCTAGGCCGAAACCTTGGAACAGTGGTTGTCGCCGAAACACTCGAAAGCACTCAGACAGACAAAAAGGAGAAAGCAACAGGCGAAACGGACTGCTCTTATATTGATACTGTAGAATCAGAATTCCTCTCTCTACAGTGTCCCAGTCGGGCTCTATTTATACTCGTACACACATTCTCACACGGACCAAAATGCCCTTGTGGTGTTCAGAGGTTGTCTTGGGGAGGAAGGCACACCTCAGCCCCCTCTAAAGACGTGTCGTGGGGCCCACACGCCGCCAACTCAGCTCCCCATCCGGCGAACGCATTGTCCCCCTCGCCAGAATCTGTCCCTGCAAAATTGGGTATCGACCGACGACAATCTTATTTGGATTACGAAACTGAAACGAAACCTAACGCTTCTTCGCCGTGACAGAAACGACTGTCGGTAACCCGGACGAAAACAACCTTTCGTCTTTCTGACGATAGGACGCTTTCTCCTTCACATCGTTACTTGGAATAATCACCGTTTTGTTCCTCCTGAACGAAAGCAACCGCTCATCCTTTGACGATAGCCTAGACAAGAACATCGCTTCGCTCGGTTGATTATAGCCTTGGCGAAAGCAACGCTTCGCTTGAGCGGAAGCAACTCTCCGCTCAGCAGACGATAGCTTTGACGAAAGCAACGCTTCGCCCGGTTGACGATAGCCTTGACGAAAGCAACGCTTCGCTTGAGCGGAAGCAACTCTCTACTCAGCAGACGATAGCTTTGACGAAAGCAATGTTTCGCCCGGTTGACGATAGCCTTGACGAAAGCAACGCTTCGCTTGAGCGGAAGCAACTCTCCGCTCAGCAGACGATAGCTTTTACGAAAGCAACGCTTCGCCCGGTTGACGATAGCCTTGACGAAAGCAACGCTTCGCTTGAGCGGAAGCAACTCTCCGCTCAGCAGACGATAGCTTTTACAAAAGCAATGCTTCGCCCGGTTGATGATGGCTTTGACGAAAGCAACGCTTCGCTCGATTGACGATAGCCTTGACGAAAGCAACGCTTCGCTTGAGTGGAAGCAACTCTCCGCTCAGCAGACGAAAGCTTTGACGAAAGCAATGCTTCGCTTGGTTGACGATAGCCTTGACGAAAGCAACTTTCTGTCCGGACGACTATACGTCTCGTTCGATCACGCGGCGATGCCTGAAAGAAGGTACCGGGGGCCGAAACTATTGTCCTTCTCCCAACAAATAGCATTTCCCATTGCAGTGTCTTGGTCAGTAAATATAGCTCTAGGTTGTTTCCCATTGTGCGCAGCTAAAAAAAGTTTTAAATAGCCATGTAAAAGATGCACATGTTTCATCAAATAGAAGAGCAACTCTGAAAATATCGGTCTCTCCGAATTGATTGAATCCAACAAAAACACCAAAAGGCCTATATTCTTTGTTTGTGCCAAAAGTAGTGTCAAAAGTCACCACATCACCAAAGTGAGCATAATCAATTATCATCTTAGCATCAGCCCAGAAAATATTAGTTATATGTTCTTCCACATATAATTGTAGAGCATAGTGGAAAGAAGGGTTCTCAGAGATCTTATCTTGAAAATACTTCAACATGCTTCTTGTCTGACCATATGCCAATTCCCTTTGACGCCTTCCTTGCAAGTAATTTTTTTGATCACGACAAGTGTAGCTAAGATTCATTGGTCCTCCAACTTGGCGACTAGCCAACTCATGTGCAGCTTTTGGCCGAATTCCTAAGTCATCAGCAGCCTCAATTTCAAAATCTTGCACTCCTGAAATTGTTCTTTATGATAGCATCAAGTGACAAGTTTGTGGCAAGTGAAGAACATGGTTGTGCACAACAATTAGATCAAGCACTTCATAATTATCTGTAACATGATCTAATGTAAGTCATACGAACCGAACAATTGTTCTTGTTTCTGCTCGAGGATTCTTTGTGGCGTGAAATCTCTTGTCTTGTGCTCGAAAACCCTCCTTGGCATACACATATCTACAAGAAGTTACCTTCCCATCAAATTTACTTTCATGTGTGTGTACCTTTTTCTGACCTCAAAACCTACACGACCTCCATAGTTTACCCAAAATGACCAAGCATCATCCAATTTTCTAAATTTCTGGCCAACTTGAGGTACCCAACTAGGATTGACGTTCTCTTTGTACATGAAAAAAATACATTCTCACAGCTCAGATTGAGTACAAACAATACACAAAATTAAATTAGGAATGTGGACATAGCTTACTTGTCTGGTTGTAATTGTGCCATTGAATCTAAATTGGATTTTGACTATAATACCAACACCAGCATGACGCGATTCTAGATGAACATAGAGATTTATCCAGGTTCGGGCCGCTAGGTCAGCATAAAACCTTATGTCCTGCGCCGAGTACATATTGATTGGATCTGACTTGCCTCTTCGAGGACCCCTACCCCTCCTTATAGAATCTGGTGGGATAGGGTTACATGATAAATATCTGAGTTAGTACTATATCTAGATTACAATTGTCGTGTGGTGCATATCGTGTGCCGCACACCTTCATCCCGTGGGTCGGACGACCCTAGAGGTGCGGCTCATGTACCATCGTATGGTATCCTGGGGTCTATATCCCCACAGTTTAGGTTGCCCAAAGTTCACCTAGTCACTAGTTGGCTTGCGTGAACTAGGGCGTGAGAGTTTTGTGGTGTCCCACTGTGTTCCTAGAGAATATCCACCCAATCATTTGGGTCGAGGACATCACGCTAAGTTTCTCTTGCTATTAGGGTTTGAATTTGGGACATAGGCTATCTATTTCTAAAAAGAATTTTGAGGCTCCCATTCACCCCTCCCCCCTCTGGTCGCCATTTTTGGTCCTTTAGATCGTCATAAGGTAGGTTCAATCAGTTTGCCCTCATCTTATTTGCAATCATCTGAAAGCGAGTGAACATGACATCAACCGACTCTCCCTCCAACTGTGAGAAGTCATCATACTCTCGCTTGAATGTATCAAAGAGTCTGGTCTGGACCTGAGCGGTCCTCTCATGATAGCTCTGAAGCTTCACCAGATCTCTAGCAGTCTCAAGCTCAAAGATACAATCAAACTCAGAAAGTGAAAGATTCGCAAGAGGGCATTACAGGCCTTGCAGTTCACATTGTGTTGATCAATCTATATCTGACCCATATGAGCATTAAGGACCTCATAATCTGGGTTCTCAAAAATCTCCATATGGAAGAGTCGATGTAGTTAAGATAAGCACGCATTTGGATCTTCGAGTAAGGATAGTTTGACCCATCAAAAAAACGGTAGCTTGCCTGAACCACACTCCATGTCGCCTTCGTGGATCTAGGACTAGTTAAGGTGGAAAGATCCTTAACCTACTTTGATACCAATTGAAGGACCATAAACAACGACTAGAGGGGGACGAATGGGAGCCTAAAATTTTCTTTTTCAAGATAAATTGACCACTATCCTAGAAAATTAACCCCAAAGCAAAACCACTCGAGAGCGGCAAGTCCACGAGCCAACTGGTGGCTGGATATCTTAGGAGATGTCCAAGATGTACAGCGGGACTACTGGAGAAGCATCACGGACAAGGGCAAAGCGAAACACATGAACAGAAGGACACAACAGAGTTTCAGACTGTTTGCGGTCAGGGCCTAGACCGTCTTCCATTCAAAACCAAGAAATTGAACTATTCTGAAACAGTTTTAGACAGGTCCTGGATTGTTCGTGACTGAGGTGTTGGACTGTCCGTAGTTCAACTAAACAATGCAAACAACAGAACCGTTCCCTATCAAAAACCTGTCGACGGATTGTCCGCAGTCAGGTGGCGGACTGTCCACGGTCATGTGGCAGACTGTCCACCGGTCACCTGACCGAGTAGTCACTACCAAGCATAGCTACTACATGTGTTCAGGCCCGACCCTCGGACTATCCAAGGCAGGGACGACAGTGTCCGCCAATACCCAGAAAGCACAATAGCCCGAGGCAAACCCAAATTCGGTCGAAGCTCGACCAAATCAAAAGGGCTTGCAACCAAACTTCACTCAAGTGATCCTGAACATATTGGTGACTTATTCCTAACAATTATGGTCCGAACCAAAATAGATCTCGAGATATTTTAGATCATGTGAAAAGTGAGAAAGTTTGTCTCAAAAATGATTTCTGCCCGAACTATGTGCTCGTGAGGAATTAGATGATTTTCCTTCAATGGAAATATGCCTCTCATGACAAAAACACAAGACAGTTCAAATGAAATTGCAATCCATCCCTTGAATCAAAAGATCTCGAGAAATCACAAAGAGGGGAAAACGAAGAACCTCGTGGTGCTGCCACGTGCTGCTACATTCCTCCTTGGAACCTCCGTCGGGTTTTAAGGCCCAAATTGGTAAACCCGCCAACCTAAGTTTTGAGGCCCAAACTCAAAAACTGGTGACCCCAGGTTTTGAGGCCCAAACCTAGAAACCGTCACCGATATTTTTCTAAGGCTCAACTACCAAACCCGCAACATAGAAGGAGTGTAGCTGCTACACCCCGTCTCCCGACACCGATGTCGATGCATGTCCATCCTCCGCCAAGCATGACGTCTTCGTCTTCCTCCCTAACTCGACCGACAGCACTTGCATCTCCCATGCAAACCCATGTCCGGCCTACGCCAGGTGCCACGACGCCATCTCCTTCTGTCTTGACTCGACCGATGTTGTCTTCAACCCCATGTACTCTTGCTTGTTGATTGCACGTGCCAGCTATCGCAAGTGGTCCTTCGGCCTCTTGGTCCCTCAGTACAAGCCTCACGTCCACCCTTCATCACTCCTGGTCCATCGGAATTGAAAGGACCGTGACACCTAAGAGGGGGGTGAATTAGGCAACTAAAAACTTTACTCTAACTATGGCCTCTAATTATCACCTAGTCAAAACCTATGCAAGAAAGTAAACTATCTAATTGTACAACTATGGTTTTGCTAGGTGTGTTGCTATCTCTAGCGCAAAAGAGTTATGCGACCTAGGTTCCAATCCTATCAACTAGCCTATCAACTAAGCTAGGAAAGGTAAAGACATAATTAAGGTAGCAAAGTAAATGCGGAAGCTAAAGAGCAAGGTAGAGATGCAAACTCCCGTCGATGACTCCGGTATTTTTACCGAGGTATCGAGAAGCACGCAAGCTTCCCCCTAGTCCTCGTTGGAGCCCCTCGCAAGGGCCAAGCTCCCATTCGGGTGACTCCGTGGATAGCTCCGGCCCTCCCCCACACGCAAGTGGGTCTCCGGTTAAGCCACTCGAGGCAAAGCCTCTCCCGGATGCTCCCCGCCGTCTCCACTATCAAGCTTCTAGCCAAACCGCCGCGGGCCTTGTTCCCTTCGGTACACGGTGGCGGCCACACCACAAACGCGGTTGGTTTGGTCTCGCAAGACTACAAGCCCCTCCGATGTACAACAATGGTGCGCGCAAGCACCGAGTAGAAAGAGGTATGCAAACCTCACTAAACACTAGGCCTAAACCAACAATGCATGTGCGGCCACACCACAAACGCGGTTGGTTTGGTCTCTACAGCTTTATGCTAATGCCATGTCAGTTTGAGCAAATCCAAAATCATGAGACCGTTCCAATTCAATCAGCTCTTGTCTCGGCTTGAGCGTTAACTTTTGTTTGCGTCCGGCCCTCTATTTCTTGTGTCTTGGACTTTGCTTGATCTTTGTAAGCCTCCAATACATATTGTAGGGTCTTGCTTGAGGTGTTGATCACTTGATCATCATATTGCCTTCGTCCAAGTCACATGTGCATCCTATTAGACTACAAAACAAACACTTGCAAACACATTAGTCCAATTTGGTTATGTTGATCATCAAACACCAAAAACCAAAGATAAATGGGCCGAGGTACATTTTTCTTACAATCTCCCCCTTTTTGGTGATTGATGACAACACAACCAAAGCAAGCAAATAATAGAGACAAAAATTTAAAATGCAATCTACTTGCTAGGATGTAATGCAAAGGCAAGATCATATGATGTTTAAAAGATACCAAATTGAAACACACTTAAAAAAGATATCTTGCCCTTGCCATTGAGTTACTTTTAGTGGGTTTATGGATTAATTCTCCCCCTAACTCCATAATCCACTTCCTCCATTTTTGGACCATTCCCAGAACGATAACTATAAAATTTTGAAATTTTGATTTTGGTTATTTTGTTTGTTTTAGTTTGGGCTTGCTTTTGGTCCCTTCACATTCTCCCTCTTTGGAATCAAACACCAAAAAGGAAGACATTTAAAAGTACAAGGGAGGAAACATTATATAGGCTAAACTCCCCCTAAGTATATGCAAACATATGGTGTAAGGCAAAGCATATGCATAACGGGCAAATTTGAGCATTAAGGAGTTTACTCTATATAATGCATGGAGAGAGCATATAAGAGTATCAAAGTGAAATCAACATAATGTTATCGGTTAGGAATACCATATGTAGATACCAAATGAATTATCGTCACACATGATGCTTGTCTCCGGGAACTCCATTTTTCTTGCAATGAGACTACTACACACATGATAAACTTGAAAGTAGTGTTAGTCTCAAAGCTTCCAAATTGTAGAGTAAACTCCCCCTCAAAGTGTGCATACAAGTTTGAAATACTTGTAGGAGACATGCACATTGACTTGTAAGGTCAAACTACCATTTTACAAGTTGACATCACTAGAAATGTAACACCAATTGAAGATGGCAATCGGGGTAGTTTATCTACTATTTGGACTTTGGCACATATAAGATGAATACAAGTAAGAGAAGCTATGTGTCGTGCTCCTAAGCAAATTAAACCATGTAGGTTTTCTCCAAGGATAAGAGTGATACCGATCAAAACTACCATATGATGAGCCTAGTGTATGCATGACAAAGGACTTAAATATGCAAATGCAAACCTAGGTAATGGAAGGGACTAGATGCTAAAAGAAATTGCAAGAATTTAAATCTAGTTACCTCACAGGGGAAGGGGAACTTGGGTCCATAGTAGCCACTATCATACTTGGCAATGACATGATCCAATGTGATGCATCCCATGATATGCACCCAACCTTTGCCAATTCTCCAAATTCCCCGTAGCCAATTTGACTACTCACTTCCCTTTCGGAATCCAAACCTTTTTGGTGCTCTTCATGGTTGATATAATGTCCTTAGGCACCCAAATGCGTTAGGCCCCATTGTTGACTTGCTTGTTTACCTTGATGGCCACCACCTTGTCATTCTTCTTCTTCTTCTTCTTCAAAAGGTAAGATGTGGAGGCCTTCTTGTTCACCTTGTTTGTGTAGGTGTTGGAGAGCTTGCTTGTTTGCTTTTTCTTCTCTTTCTTCTTTTTCTCTCCCCCATGCTTCACCTTGCACTCATAGGACTTGTGGCCTTCCTTGTGGCAAACATAACAAACCACAGTTTGCTCCTTATCAAGCTTCTTCACTCCCCTGACGGTGTTATCTTGATGAGTTTGGGTTTGCTTTGTCTTGCCTTTTTCTTGAGTCAAGTCCATGGTGAGGTGGGCCACTTCTTGCCTTAGTAGCTCATTTTCCATTGCAACTTCTTGTGTACATGTTTCTACAATCATATCCTCAACACAAGCTTGTTTGCACATGGGTGAGTCTAAATCAAGTAAATCAATGCAAGAAGTAGAGGCATCCTTTTTAGGCAAATCAAAGATTGATTTTTCAATTTTAGGTGCCTCGGTGGGGTTTGCTCTGATGGTTTCTAGATTGACAACTTTATTAGTTAGCTCATCACAATGTTTGCACATGATTTCCATTTTAGCAAGCAAACTTTTGCATGCATCTTGTGTGCTAGCTAACTTTGCTTTTAGTTTTTCATTCTTCTTAACAAGTTGCTCATCATTACTTGTGCTATCACTTGTGTTTGCACTAGCCTCAAGTTTCTCAATTTTATTAGATAGCTCAACATTTAGGTTTGAAAAAGTTTCATATTGATCAAGCATGGCATTATAAGCTTGTTGAGAACTATCTAATTTTTCTTTTAAAGCATTTATTTTCTTTTGTTGGCTAGTGCAAGCCTTAGCATATTTGAGATTATCTTGCACAAGTTCATTATAAGAAGGTAGCTCATCATCACTATCACTATCACTAGAGATAGAGCTTGTGTTACCTCGTGCCATAAGGCACACACGTGAGGAGCTTGATGATGAGTGCTTCTGACCACGCCTCTTGTGTTGGGCTTCATCATCACTTGATGAATCATCTCATGTCTTGATGGTGGTGAGGGCTTTGGCCTTGCATCCCTTCTTTTTCTTGTCCATGGGTGTGGGCTTTTGTTTTGGACAATCTTCCACAAAGTGCCCTCTCTTGCCACATCTATAGCATCCATTTTTCCTTTGCTCTCTTCTTTGATTGGTGAAGAGACAATCTTCAATTGTGATGGGCACACCCTTGACATTGAGCTTGCGGATCATCCTCTTCACTCCTTTCATAAGCTTGATTATTTCTTCTTCATCTAAGGAGGAGTCGGATGAGGTGGAGGCTTGATCATCATCACTTGATTCTTCATCTTCATCATCCTCTTCTTCTTCACTTGAGGAGCTTGAGCTTGTCTCAACTTGCTTTTTGCCCTTCATCTTTTTGTGCTCATCACATGTGAGAGCGATGCCTTTGCTTGATGAAGTGGCTTCTTCTTGACCCATCTTGCGTGACATCTCAAATGCCACCAATTTGCCAATGACAATGGACGGGGTCATGGTGCTCAAGTCTTCCATGTTGTGGTGGATGGTGATGATGGTTGCATACTTGTTCTTTGGGAGCCCGGAGATGATCTTCCTCACAATATCCGCATCACCTAGCTTTGCAATTTCAATAGAATTGAGCTCATTGATAATTAGATTCAAACGAGAATACATATCACGAAGAAGCTCATTTTCATTCATTTTAAAAGAATCATAACTTGATTTAGCTAGGTGATGTTTTTGCTCTCTAACATTACTTGTGCCATCATGGAGCTCATGGAGTTTTAGCCAAATTTCATGAGATGTTTGTAAAGTAAAAACTTGGTTTAACACATCCATGCTAAAAGATTCAAACAAGCAATTTTTAGCTCTAGCATTAAGATGAATTTCCTTTTCATCACCCGTGGTAGGCTTCTTGGGATTCTTAAGGGGTTTCATCCCGTTGCGGGTGACTCTCCAAACACCTAGATCAACTGCTTCTAGGTAGCAAGCCATTCTAGCACTATAGTAGGGAAAGTTTGTGTCGTCAAAGTGCGGAGGCCTAGAAGTATCCATCCCAACCACTCTCAATAGCGTCGACTTAACGGCGGTGAAGCCAAGAGTCCAAAAATGAGCCAACCGGCTCTGATGCCAATTGAAAGGACTATGACGCCTAAGGGGAGGGGGGGTGAATTAGGCAACTAAAAACTTTACTCTAACTATGGCCTCTAATTATCACCTAGTCAAAACCTATGCAAGAGAGTAAACTATCTAATTGTGCAACTATGGTTTTGCTAGGTGTGTTGCTATCTCTACCGCAAAAGAGTTATGCGACCTAAGTTCCAATCCTATCAACTAGCCTATAAACTAAGCTAGGAAAGGTAAAGACATAATTAAGGTAGCAAAGTAAATGCGGAAGCTAAAGAGCAAGGTAGAGATGCAAACTCCCGTCGATGACTCCGGTATTTTTACCGAGGTATCGAGAAGCACGCAAGCTTCCCCCTAGTCCTCGTTGGAGCCCCTCGCAAGGAATCCCTCGCAAGGGCCAAGCTCCCGGTCGGGTGACTCGTGGATAGCTCCGGTCCTTCCCCACGCGCAAGTGGGTCTCCGGTTAAGCCACTCATGGCAAAGCCTCTGCCGGATGCTCCCCGCCGTCTCCACTATCAAGCTTCCGACCAAACCACCGCGGGCCTTGTTCCCTTCGGTACACGGTGGCGGCCACACCACAAACGCAGTTGGCGTGGTCTCGCAAGACTACAAGCCCCTCCGATGTACAAAAATGGTGCGCGCAAGCACCAAGTAGCAAGAGGTATGCAAACCTCACTAAACACTAGGCCTAAACCTAGAGCAAGCGCATGAGCGGTGGTCTAACTAGCCTAAGCACTTCGCAAAGCACCTACACTAATCACCATGTGAAACACTAAGCACTATGCATATGGAGGCACTGATATGATGTAGCAACACCCTTGGTATGTTTTCTCACTCCTCCACACCTCATTTGCCCGGTTAGAGGTGGTATATATAGACCCCCAATCAAATAGAGCCGTTGAGGGGGGGGGGCTGAAATCAGCTTTCTATAGAGCATCGAGCGCCATAGTGTTGGCATCGGACGCGTCCTATGCTCATGTATGAGTAGCCGTTGGAAAACTAGCCGTTAGACCTATTTTTCGGGGGCATCGGACGCTACAGTAGTGCATCGGACGCTGGCATCGGACTCTACCATCACACTGTTCATTCTGGGCTGATTTTAGAGTGCATCGGACGCTGCATCGGACTCTGGTATCAGACTCTGCATCGGAGCGTCCGTTGCTCCTTTTTTAGTGAGACAAACTTTCGTATTTTGGGCATAACTCTTAGCTCCGAACTCCGATTTCGATGATCTTGGACTTTTCAGAAAGCTAATTAAATTCTCTACAGCTTTATGCTAATGCCATGTCAGTTTGAGCAAATCCAAAATCATGAGACCGTTCCAATTCAATCAGCTCTTGTCTCGGCTTGAGCGTTAACTTTTGTTTGCGTCCGGCCCTCTATTTCTTGTGTCTTGGACTTTGCTTGATCTTTGTAAGCCTCCAATACATATTGTAGGGTCTTGCTTGAGGTGTTGATCACTTGATCACCATATTGCCTTCGTCCAAGTCCCATGTGCATCCTATTAGACTACAAAACAAACACTTGCAAACACATTAGTCCAAATGTTGATCATCAAACACCAAAAATCAAAGATAAATGGGTTGAGGTCCATTTTCCTTACAGGAATGACACGTCTCTACTTGACCTTCACCTCGTCGTTGACCATTGTCTCCGAGCTCCATACCTGCACACCAACATAGCCAAGAGACTTGTTGCACACTCACGCCAACCCATGAGCCTGTTGATCAATCACTCATCACAAGGTCGAACCACAAGGGCACATATCAACCTTGTGTTCGCACTACTAAAGTCATCTTTGAAGTATAAAGAGTTGATCGAGGAGCGGCTTAAAAAGCAAGATAACATTATTGAGCGAGGGTCTTGGGCTGGTGTTTGCAGAATGGTCAACTAAAAAATATGGTAAAAAATTTGGAGGATGGCTCATGTTCATGAAGAGGATCATGGTGACACTAGGCCAGACGTTGATAGTAAGGGAGGATTTGTTGGTGGTAAGGGAGGCGTCCTTAGATGAATCTGTGTTGACCATATCCTGCTTGGGTGGTACCATGTCCCGTGCTAGGCCAATGTGGATCTCCAATGTCATAGTGTTATCTATGAGAACGAGGGTTTAATTCCCACGGTCGAGATCATCAATTGTGATGACATTATGCATGCTCTCCTTCTCAATGGGGGTTGAGGTGGAGTTGTTGGCCGAGGTTCCTACTGATGTAGGTGTGGGTGTCGAGGAGATTCATCCAAACACACCTTAGATGCATTCGTAGAAAAAAAAAGTTGATGGTAATTTCGATGTTGAATGCACTATTGGCATTGGTGCTCCACTTTCAGGTACGATTGGCGGTTTTGATATGATGCTCTCCGGTTGATTTGGATCTATTATCGATGGAGAACATTGGTGGCATGCAATGATCTTGTCCAACTCCTTCATCCATAAATCACAGACACTGCGGAAATCCCCCATGAAGATGGATTGCAACATGGCTCTGGGTACTAGGTGTCACGACCTTGCTAGGAAGGGGGCTGGGCGGCTGCAGTAGATGGTGTAGGGGGAGGGAGAGGCAGCAGCTAGCGCTGTCGGTGCAGGGAGGAGAGAGATGGTGGCGCTAGAGAGAGGGAGAGAGAACTAAAGCAGAGAAGGGAAGTGAGATAGGAGATGAGTCAAGCTCTATTTCTGCTTAAAATCTGAATAGTCATATGACCCCTATATTTATATATTTATGGTTTTGGGGAGACTTTATCTCAAGCAATCTATATATGGAGTCCTTATAGATATGTACTTCTTTTTTAACAAACTCTATTCTTATCCTTATCTATTCTATTCCTAATTCTAATCTATATTAAACTATGAAATGTAAATGGAATAATAGAAAGGAAGAACTTGTGTCTTGCAATGATCTGATCGTGGAAATATATACATTGCGGAGGTCAGCACCATGACATGGGTACCATTGTTCGGGCGCATGAAAACACCAATGGAGGTGCCTGAGCGACCAGCAAGTGCATGAAGACGCATGTCACCAACGTCAATGGTAGGAGTAGGAGACGCAGTGGTGGCACATCATAGAGATAAAGCTGGCATCAATTAATTAATGGATTATAAGAAGCTAAATCGTGTACCTCGTGATAATAGATGGATTTGCATGTTATGGGTTCACTACAGAGTGCGAACCAATGGTACTCACACCATGTAAAACCATGTAAGTTAATTAGTGGCAACGATGAGATTACTTATTCCATTGTTGCTGAAGTAGACTTCATTAGAGTTCTTCCGTCGTCTTGCGGCCTTCATCTTCTTCTATAGAATTGCCTCTGCCTCTCCCTTTAGAGTGAGTGCACATGGAGCGAAGCAGTGCTGATAACATGTTTTAAAGTATAAAATGTAAATGGAATAATAGAAAGGAAGAACTTGTGACTTGCATTGATCTGATCATGGAAATATATATACATGGTGTGTAAGTTGTGTGATGAAATTAAAGGATGTCTTGTCCCAAAGGATAAGGCAGCCATTCCGGCATTCTAACCCTATGCCGAAGGACATGCCCCTTTGGTTTCTATGGTCCCTTTGGAGAGGCATCTTGATGAGGTGTCAATTAAAGAGGGGGCACTTGTTTCACAACAGTATAGTCAGTCGTCGAGCCAACCGCAAGATCCTGGTTG
Source organism: Coix lacryma-jobi var. lacryma-jobi (assembly GCA_009763385.1). Classification (NCBI taxonomy): domain Eukaryota; kingdom Viridiplantae; phylum Streptophyta; class Magnoliopsida; order Poales; family Poaceae; genus Coix; species Coix lacryma-jobi. The sequence goes on from CM019829.1 coordinate 97,377,423, forward strand.
CGGATGCATGAACAAGGAACTTGGAGCAAATGAATCTAGAGGACAAGAACAGTAGCACTGATTCTGGTCTCTTGCAGCCTGTGGATGCGACGAGTGGGGGATTTGCTCCGACAACGAGTGGTAAGGCATGTCTTGTTCCATGGGTGCAGCGGACAACGAGTGGTCAGGCGCTTCTTTTTTGTCAGGCATGTCTTGTTCCATGGGTGCAGCTTCAAACGTTTTCAGCACATTGGTTTCAGGAAAGATGATATGATTCCTTGCAGGAGTTTGCAGATTCCTTACGATCTCATGCTTCCTGTAAAAAAGGTTAGCAAAATTCAGTAACGCTGCAGGTCAAAACAGAGGTGACGGGAAAAGAGGGGTAAGCATATGAGTGATGCAGGTATGGAAATTAGCATACATGCAGAATATCAAAATTCGATCATGAAGCATGTTCTCCCACGCCCTCCGCATGGCACCCTTTGGACCTTTCTTCGGTTCGAAAATGATATCACTGCAAAAAGGCATATGAAACTGTCAAGGAAAGTTCTCCTGCAGAACAGAAAAGGGACAGAACGGTTGGTAAAGAGTATATCAAGGAAAACTGACCTTGGCAAGCACTTCCGGTGGTAAACAGTTGGGCAGCGTCTGCATACCGCAAACTGCATATGCTCATCATTCTTATTCTCTACTTCCTTGCACACAATACATTCATGCATAGGACAAGAGAATCCCTCTCCGGAAGCGACCTGGAGCTCAAAAAGTTCTTGCCTAAGGTGGCTATCTGGGTATAGCATTTGAGCAACACATTTAGGGTGGTAAAAGCGTGCACAATCCTCATGCTTACATTGGAATACCTGACAAGCAATGCAGAATCAGGATTAGATCCAGGAAAGGGATTCTTTCCCCTTGTTTTTGACCTTCTGTTTCACCTCTTCACAAGTAAAAGTTGATAGGTTTCAGCAAATAAACATGATCAAATTTACCTCAGGTTGAGACCGTGCATTATCTGAAGACCCCAACGACCCACAAATGAAACACTGATGTTTCTTGTACTGGCAGTTCTTGCATACAAAATCTTCCTTGTCGATTATGTTCTGAATTATCAATGAGAAACATGGAGTACGAGTAACTCTGTTAATTTCATTAGAGACATACAAATGTATATAGAGAGTAAACTTAAAGAACGTACGTGGCAACTCAAACACATGACATACCTTTGCCTCTTCTATTGTTAGCCCAAGTGTTTTGATGCAATCATGTTTGTTATCAAGGTGGAAACACCTCTGACAACAACCTTCGCAGCTAAAAACATCCAAGCAGAAAAGGGATCTTAATTAGTATTAAGCAACAGAGAACTAGGATTTCGTTTGCGCATTGCTGCAGAATATATATATGATATTTATCCTCCTAGTAAAGGAGAGGAAGTATATATATCAGTGAAACTTTATAATGGATACACTTACCAAGTGAGATCACCACCATCGTCACAAATCGCACAAACATCCTCTCCCTGCAACAAGAGCAAATGAATACGAATCCAAGCTTTGTCAAACCACAAACGAGCAAAGGGAACAGAAGAATATATAAGAAACTTATGAAGAAGAGAGAGAATAAAAAATGAAAATCTAAGCAGCAGTTCCCTTCAGATAAAAGGCGTATATATGTGGTGATCTTGACATGTTTCAACTTATGTAGCCAATAAACAGACTAAGTTTTGGTCGGGGTTAGAAAATACATTGATTAAATCATGACTGCACAACTCCTCTTTGGATGCAAATGCAACAGAAAAAACTTAGATGAGCAATGAAGATGTGGGGGCGCAAACAGTGAGTTTTAATAAACATAAAATTTTCTATGCAGGCTTGGGCCGAAATCTTGGCACATATATATATAGCATATAACACATAGTGCAAGAACTTGTTAAGACATGTGACAAAGAAAAGTAACAAACCTTAGCAACCTTGTGGTCCGGTCCTGTTCCTGCTGCTGCCTTGAGCTTTCGCTTGATGTCACGAGCCCGGAGCTCCTCCGCAGTCGCCTTTCTGCGAGCCATGATCTCGTCCGCCGCGGGTGGGAAACTGGGAACTATGCCGCAGATGTTCGTTGGATCTGCACAGAGGCAAGGCAAAGAATGTTCAGGCGGTGACTAGTACGCGGCTAATCGAGCCGATACAGAAGGGAGGGGAGCGGGCGTTCCACACCGACGAGCGACGAGGCGGCGAACGAGGAACCAACCAATGCAGGTGGAACGTGGGCCTGATCCGGACTCTAGGCGGCGATCAGGGCGATCACGTTCGCAAATATGAGGAACGAACCTCCGCGGTAAGAGGGGCGGTGGCGGAGTCGGAATCGGAGGCGGCAGGCGGGATCAGAAAAACGCGATATGGCCATATGGGCCCACAAGTGACAAGTCGCGTCCCTATAATCGAAGTTCGAACTCGATGCACGCCAACGTTGCATTTGCATATATACTACTAGTTCAGCTAGTGAGCAAGCGAAGGCGACGGCTTATCTGAGCGGCGGCGGCCCTGCCTGGCGTCGGCAGAAACAGGGAAGAAGAGAAGTCAGTAACGGCGCGAAACGACAAACGCTGCTGGGATGCTAGGGTGGCAAAGGGACCTGTAATTTAGACTAGCAAATTTAAGCATCGGGCTTAATAAGGATTGGATCATAGTACTATATCATCTTGAACTAAAAATAAAAAGAGACAAGTTGGATTGTGAATAAGTGATAAGAGTCATGATCTATTACCACCTCTAGATGCTACAGGGCGTCGCCCACCTCAGCGCGATCACAACCACACCAACAGTTGCGTGGCGCGAGAGGACACGCGGCCGAGCTGCACTCTGCATCCCCCGCTACAGTACCGAGCTCCCCTTTTCTTCCCCTTACACATCATGGAAATCTCCGAAAATGAAACAGTAATGCTGGGCTACGGACGTCCGGCCCATCCGGACAACGCGTGGCCACTATGCTCCGCGTGGCTGTGCCTGCCTTATCCGCTCACTCCTCTCTACACAGGTCGTAGCCCCGTGCTCTTCTTTATTTCCGTGAAAAAACACCGCTACAACTATCATAGCTTCATTCCTCTCCTCTCCTCCTCTCATAGATCCAACAGCGCCGCGTGCCCTCAGTTGCGCTCCGCAGCGTCGTGAGCCCGACAACCGTGCTCCTCCCCGTCTTCCACCCATCCTCCACACACCCTGCTTCCTCCTTGGCCGGTGGCGGCGTCCTCCTTCCTCACTTCGTCGTCATACTCCCCATCACGGCGTCCTCCTTCCCTGACCGCGGCGTACTCCTCCCCATCCCGGCATCCTCCTCCCCAACTCCGACGTCATGCATCCCACTACGACGTCTCTTTTCTCTGACCCTGGTGTCCTCCTCCTCTACCTCGACAACCTCCTCTCCCACTCCTCCCCTACCCCGGCGACGCCCTCCCCATATACCAGCGTCCTCCCCTAAAAGGAGCTTCTGACGCCCTCAGATCTGGCAGCCATGGTGCTCCTTGTGTCAGGCTCTATTCTCTCCCCTTATGTTGCAATTGTATCTTTTAATTGTTTCAGACGCTTTAAAAGGTAGTAGTTTAGTGCCCGTGCTAACGCCACGACTTTATTTTAGGAATATATTTGAATACAATTCAATGTCTGGAGATTTGATATAGTTTAACTTTTAGATACAATTATAATGTCTCTGGTACAATTCATAAAATAATTATTACTAAAAGGTAGAAAATAGTTACTTATTGCATAAACTATCTAATTTACATTCTGCCCAGGGCTTAAAGCATATTTTGGAGATCTTCAGTGAAGCTGTCAGAACATTAATTCACACGACTCTTTAAAATATCGGCTAAGAATTTCATTCTCAGTGAAGCTGATTCTTGTGCATGGTAAATAGTAAAATAATTTATTATTTTGCTATGAATTATAGAAAATACAAGGAAGTTGTGAGTGACAGATATAATACCATAATAATATATAAGTTATATGCTCACAGTGTTGATCAGTGACAACCTCACACCGTTTTAGGACTCCATAGAACGGTATATAAGAAAACCTCCTAATTTCCTAGAGAGGAGCATATGTTGTGTCATGTACAAAATTAAATCATTATTTGATAAGAAAACTGAAACATATATTATTATAAGTATTATAAGTATGTAATTATCAGTCTTTATTTTGTGGAACGTATGGAAATTCACGTTTCCAAAAATATATACTGTCCTTGCTTGTATGATTGGCCAATTTCATAGCGACATAGAATTTTTTACCCGTATCCTCGCTTGATACTCACGTTGTTTTCTGTTCCTCTCGTCCCTCTTTCGTTGTTCTTCTAAAATCATTGTTTTGATATGGTGTCGTTATACATAATTAATTTTATATTTGTTGTGGCAATCTGTGCATGACTATATATACATGTAGTTTGGATGTTTGTTACATCGCTGAGTGGTGTGCGACCGTCACTTGGCGTTCCTATTTTGGCTTCTCGAGTCTCCCGCTGTGCACCGTGATCAAGGGCCGACGAGCGTACAATGATCTCTAGCGGATGCGCGCCGCGTTCAAGAGGAGGTTGCAGCTGTCGTTGGATTGGAGCAAAATTTAGTCATCTGGGTTGGAGTGAAACCGATGATTAAAAATACGATACAATGCGATTTGGGTAAGAGCAATATTTTCTTACTGGTAAGATGGTGAAAGATGTATGAGCTCCATCAGTTCGCGTGTGTGAAGGCGGCAGCCACGCCGATCTTGGTGGACGGCGGCACGCCGCACGCGTGCGGTGTGGCAGCAGCCATGCTGATCTCGGTGGATGGTGGCCTGAGCACTGATCTCGGTGGACTACGGCACGTCGCGTGCGTGCGGTGTGGCGGCCGCCGCGCTGATATCGGTGGACGACGGCATGCCAAGTGCGTCTGTGCGGTCGTCAGCCTGCTGTGGATGGCGCCACCGGCGTGCGGTGGATGCGGCAGAGGTCGTGGGTTTGCGGTGGATGGCGTCACCAGCGTCGAGGTGAAGGTCTTCCTAGCGGTCTCCCAGCAGAGGTCACTGGCGTCCAGACGTTTCACACGATTGGCGATTACTGGCGTCAAGGCGGAGTTTTTTTTTATGTTACGGTGATTTTTGGAGCGGCCTTTAGGCGTGTTCCAGACGATTGTCGAGTTACATGATTTTTGGAGCGATTGTTTTTCTCCTTCCATAATAATTTTCTTCCGTAATAATCCTTCCGTATTTTTTGTGTGTTGGTGGGAGATGTGAGTGAGGGATAAGGATATATCATACATATAATCTCATCCGTTAGATGTGAGTGAGTAATGAGAGAGAATGTTACGAATTAAATCTGGATCGTTAATTTTTATGAAGTTGGTTTTCTGGATATAATTTTGTGTGTAGATTTAGTAAGACCATCTCAGCGGGGGACGTTTTTTTGGGTGGACTTAGAATAGATCTATGATGGTGCATTAGTAGGGTAGATGTTGCAGTAGAGTCATATGGATGTTGCAAAAGTAGATCGGGGAAAATTGCATATGTTGCATTTTTTGTTTCATATGCATGTTGCGGGAGCATATTTTGAGTGTTTCAGACGTTTAAAAAGGTATGTTGCACTACACTCATATGGATGTTTGAAAAGTAGATCGGAGGAAGTTGTAGATGTTGCATTTTTTGTTTCATAGGCATGTTGCAGGAGCATGATTTGAGTGTTTCAGACGCTTAAAAAGATATGTTGCGGTAGAGTCATATGGATGTTTGAAAAGTAGACCAGGGGAAGTTGCAAATGTTGCATTTTTTCAGAGGCATGTTGCAGTAGCATATTTTAAATGTTTAAGATGTTTCAACAATATGTTTCATCCGTGTTTTCTGTATGAATGTTGTGACTGTATTTATCTAGATGTTGCATATGTTCCATACATATGTCTGCATGGTTTCCAAATATGTTTCAAGTGTATTTTTAAGTGTTTCACCAAGCATATTTTAATTGTTTCAACTACCCTTAGATGCATGTTGCAACAGTTGTTTTCGAGTGTTTTAAAGTTAGATCGAGTGTTGCATCTTCCTCCTCCAACATGCAGTCACAATATGCACCGTAGCTAGACAGGTGTAGTTGTTAGACGCTCAGCGGGGTGGCAAGCATCCGGCATGTGGGCAAGTACGGACATCAAGGGTGCGCCCATCAATAACAGCAGCATGCCGACATATGTTTGTGGGGCAAGCGTAGGAGAGCGGCGTGGGGCAGACTTTGTCTGTGCCGTGCGGGGAGCTCAGAAGACGTTGAGGGACACATGTGAAGGGGATGTGTGTGTGGGGGGGGGGGAGCGGTGTGGAGGTGTGCCTGCTACAAGTGCTGGGGTGGGCATCCGGACAAAGGGCTCTGTCCGGACGCTAGGAGTCCTGAAAATGAAAGTTGCTCGGTTTACTGAGATCTAAAACTTTCATTTAAGGTTCACATCCAAATTCTGCTTAGTTTTGAAAATCTAAATTTGAATTTGCTTCAAACTGAATTCAAATTACTCTGAAATCTGCTGAAGAACATCAAAACCAAAGTTGTTCCTCTTGACCTTCTCTACAACTTTGCTTTAAGGCTCATCTTCTGATTTTGCGTAGATCTTGCTCTAATGAAAAGAGGGTAAAAGAGGTTTAAAAATTAGGGTTTTTATTTATTTGAAGCATGGCCAAACTTGATACATGTATTTAGTAATGACATGATTTGCATGTACACATCTACAAAATTAGGGTTTTGCTAAAATGCTTAACACCTAGTGTCGGTGTTTGTTAACCGACAACTCGTCTCGGGGGTATCCGGACGATTTGTTCGGTGGGGATCGACGTATGCAGAACTCGATGGTAAACGCAGAGACAATGATTTATACTGGTTCAGTCTGCTGAATAGCATCCCTACATCCAGTTTGGGGAATAGTATTGCGCCCTGCTGAAAGCCCTAGTTTGGTTTTGGTTAATTGATGAATCCTATTTGGTCTAATCCTATCACTAAAGCATGTGTGTAGCTAATAAGAAAGGATTGTGACCAAGCCAAGTGGTGGAGCTAGCAAGATGGCAACCATGGAGGATGGTGTTGGCCACAAGCATCAAGTGCTCTACCTTTGGTGAATCAAGAGAAGAAGAGAAGAGATGGAGCAAAGAGGCCCGAAGGCAAAGGTATAACCTATAGGGCTCTTTGTTTTAGTGGTCAAGACACTTAGCGAGTGTGATCACATTTAGGATACATAGCCGTACTATTAAGAGGAGATTATTCACGGCTTATGCGGTGTTCAAGTGCCACTAGGTGTTCTCAAACATATCGATGCTTTAGACCTAGTGAGTGACTAACTAAACCCTTGGTAAATGCTTTGAAAAATGCTAACGCACAAGCACAAGTGGTGAAACACTTTGGTGTTAGCACATGGGAGCAAGGGTAGAAGTTAGAGATGAAAAGATGTCAAGTTAGGGGGCATCGGACGCTGGCGTCGGCAACATCGGATGCTGGCCGAGTGTCCGATGGCAAACCCTAACTGCTGTCAGAAGTCGAGGTAGCATCGGACGCTGGCAACGGACGCAGGCGAAACACTGTTGTAGAGTCCGATGGTCATGACGTGGCGCGAGCTAGTTTTCCAGGGAGCATCGGACGCTGGTCTGCGTCCGATGCAGGACCATCGGACGCGTCCGATGCGTTTTGGCCCTCTCTGGAACCTCTCTGCATGGTCATCGGACGCTGGGTTTGAGCGTCCGATGTGATAGTGCCGGAGCGTCCGGTGTGACACAGTAAAGTGCTGAATTGAGCAGAGGCATCAGAGCGTCCGATGCCACTTTAACCAGCGCGGGCAGGAGTGTGACCGTTGGGATCGGGCAGCCTGTATTCATAGCAGAGGGACACGTGGTGCTCATCGGAGCATCGGACGCTGGGGCAGCGTCCGATGGCCCTGACACCGGTGCGTCCGATGGTCCTGTTTCGGGTCCAACGGCTAGGCCGACTTGTGTGGCCTATTTAAGGGGCATGACCGACTTGCTAGGTTTCTCTCTTGCACATTTTGTTTCCTAAGCATTCTAGTGAGCCTTGGCAAGCCTCCCAACTCATCTCCCAAGTTGATTTGATCAAACCAAGTGAGATTGGGTGATCTAGTGCGTGATTTGAAAGAGTTCAATCTAGTGGCACTAGTTCTTCGCATCGACAATGAGTTTTCTTGTTACTCTTGGCATTTGCCGGTGCCTAGACGGCTTGGAGGTGTTGAGGTGGTTGTTGGCAAGATTGGTGATTGTTCTTGGCCACCACCGATTGTGATTGTGAGAGGTCTTTGGAGCCTCACCTCGCCGGAGCGGCAAGAGGCATCCTTAGTGGATTGCTCGTGTCATTGAGCTACCTCACTAGTGGTAGATTCTTGTGGCGCTCTTTGTAAGCTTGGCTTTGCGCCGATTAGCCACCGGATCACCTAGTGTTGGTTGACACAACGGGGAGTAGCGTGCCGGCAAGCACGTGAACCTCGGGATAAATCTTTGTCTCCCGAGTGCTTATTGTGATTGTGTCCCCATCTTGGTGATTGGTCTCCATCTACACATTCTTGGTGATTGGCTTCACAAGTGGATTTCACCGGTGATTGGCTCTCTACGTGGCAATCCCGAAGGCTCGGTGAAATTCCCTCTATCTTGCTTATTTACTTTGTGTATTTACTTTGAGCTACTTCATTTGTGTAGATATCTTTTCTTGTTGTATATCTTTTGTCATATACCTTGTGTAGCTAGTTGTGAGTAGCTTGCTTAGTTTGTCTATTGCACACACTTGTCTCATATACAATTTTGTATATCATACTTGTGCTAGAGCTATATTGTTTTATTCCGCATTTGTTATTAGCTCTAGTTGATCGTGTGACATAGAAATATTAGGTAGAATTGTTGGATAGGTGGCTTGCAACACACTATTAGGCTAGTGCAAAAAGCTTCGCCATTTGTTATACTAATAGTGTTTGCCTAAGTAATTTTGTAGATTTTTAATTAGGCTATTCACCCCCCCTCTAGCCAACTTGGACCTTTCAAGTGGTATCAGAGCCGTGGTCACCGTTTGTTTTGAGGCTTAACATCCTTCGGTGTTAAAAATGGCTCAAATCAACTATATGGGGAAGCCACCACATTTTGACGACACCAACTTCGATTGTTGGAAGAGGAAGATGTGTGCATTCACAAGAGGAATGAATAGAAAGATTTGGGAAGTAATTGAGCATGACTTTGCGATAATTGATCCCACAAGTCTCACTCCTAGAGAAGAAGAGAAGCTTCAATGGAATGATGTAGCAATCAACTTGTTCTATGAAGCATTTGATACAAAAGTCTTTGAGCAAATCAAGGACCTTGAAAGAGCAAGTGAGATATGGGAAAGATTGGAAGAAACATATGAAGGCACCAAGGCGGTCAAGGGAGCCAAGCTATATATCCTCAAGGACAAGCTCGCCATGTTCAAAATGCAAGACGATGAAAGCATACCGGAGATGTTTCACCGGTTGCAAGTGATCATCAATGACTTGAAGGCTTTAGGAGAGAAGGTGGAGGACAAGGACTTCTCTCACAAGTTCTTGAGATGCTTACCACCAAGGTTTGATACTTTGGTGACTATCCTAGTGAGGGAAGGATTGGATACGGTAACCCCAAACCAAGTACTAGGTGATGTGGTCACACAAGACACATACCGTGTGGAAAGGGATGGGGGAGCCCAAGAGGAAGAGAAGAAGAAGAAGACCATGGCATTCAAGGCTTCATCCTCCAAAAACAAGAGCAAGGGTAAAGCTAAGAAGGAGGAAAGTGATGATGAAGCAAACACAAGCTTGAGTGAAATGGATGATGAAGAAATGGCTCTATTTGTCAAGAGATTTGGCAAGTTCATGAAGAAGAAGGGCTATGGAGCTAGAAAGAGAAGAGATGCAAACAAGAGCACTACCAAAAGGTGCTATAGATGCAAGAGCAAGGATCATTTCATTGTGAATTGTCCATACTCTAGTGATGAAGATGATGATGACCGCAAGAAGAGCAAGAAGAAGGACAAGAAGGAAAAGAAAGAAAAGAAGGAGAAGAAGAAGAAGGGTGGATCCTATGTTGTGACATGGGATAGTGATGCTTCCTCAAGTGATGATGATGATTCTAGTGATGATGAAAGGAAGACCACCAAGAAGAAGGCTATGGCTAGTCTTGCTATCTCAAGCAAGCCTTCTATCTTCAACACTCCATCGTCATGCTTCATGGCTAAGGCCACTAAGGTATCATCCGATGAGAGTGAAAGTGAGAGTGAGAGTGATGATGATGATGAGTACTCAAAGGAGGACCTCATGAGCATGCTACAAGATGCTCACTCTTACATTGAGACTAAGAGGAAGGAGTGCAAAGAATTGCGCAAGGCCAACAAGGCTCTTGAGCAATCCTTTGATGAGCTCAAGTCCACTCATGAGAGGCTAGAGGAAGCCCATGAGAAGCTTGGCCAAGCTCACACTAGGCTTAAGGAAGCCCACTCCTCCCTCCTTGATCAAAGTAAGATTGAGGATGTTGTAGAGACATGCAACATAGGAGTAACATGTGATATTCTTGATGATTCTTTTTATGCTCCTATTGTTGTTGCTCCCACAAATGCATCATCATCATCTAGCTCAACTAAAATGCCTACTTCTACTACATGTGATTCATCATTAGTGGTAGAAAATGAGAACCGTAAGAATAAGGTGTATGAGCTCACTCATGCTTTAGGCAATGCCTATGGTGGAGATTCCCGCTTGCTTAAATGCTTGGGTAGCCAAAGGTGTCCACTCAACAAGGAGGGACTTGGCTATACCCCCAAGAAGGGCAAGGCGGCCTTTGCTACTCACAAGACTAGTTTTGTGAAGAGCAATGGTCGGTATTGCTATAATTGCAAGCAATCCGGGCATATAGAGCAAAATTGCTTTAACAAGAACAAGATCAAGAACAATGCTCATGCATTATCCATTAGACTTGATTCTTGTTATATGCTTACAAAGGGCACTAATGGTGTGAAGGCTAAGTACATTGGTGCACCCATGGTTGGCCCAAAGAAGAAGGCAATTTGGGTGCCCAAGAGCTTGGTGACTAACCTTGGAGGACCCAAAAAGGTTTGGGTACCTAAAAGGAATTGATCTCTTTTGTAGGTAAACTATAAAGCGGGAGGAAGGCATTGGGTGCTTGATAGTGGGTGCACTCAACACATGACCGGAGATGGAAGAATGTTCAAATCAATCAACACTAGTGGCAATGATCATGCGGATGCTATCACATTTGGTGACAATAAGAAAGGCAAGGTCAAAGGCTTGGGCAAGATTGCAATATCCAATGACTTGAGCATCTCCAATGTGCTATTAGTGGAATCTCTCAACTTCAATCTTTTGTCCGTAGCACAATTGTGTGACTTGGGTTTCAAATGCATATTTGGGGTTGATGATGTGGAGATAGTGAGTGTTGATGGAAGTGATTTAGTGTTTAAAGGATTTAGATATGAGAATCTTTATTTGGTGGACTTTGATGCAAGTGAAGCTCAATTGACAACATGTTTGTTCACCAAATCAAGTATGGGTTGGCTATGGCATAGGCGCTTGGGACATGTTGGAATGAAGCAACTAAAGAGGCTAGTGAAGCATGACATGGTTAGAGGACTAAAAGATGTTCATTTTGAGAAGGACAAGCTTTGTAGTGCATGTCAAATGGGAAAACAAGTTGGAAACACTCATCCCAACAAAGGAATGATGAGCACTACACATGCACTTGAGTTGTTGCACATGGACTTGTTTGGACCAACTACATATGCAAGTATTGGGGGAAACAAGTATGGCTTTGTGATAGTGGATGACTATACAAGATACACATGGGTCTTCTTTCTCATTGACAAAAGTGAAGTGTTTGGCATATTCAAAACCTTTGTCAAGAGAAGCTAAAATGAGTTTGATAGAAGAATCAAGAAAGTGAGAAGTGACAATGGAAGTGAATTTAGAAACACAAGAGTTGATGAGCAATGTGATGATTTTGGAATCAAACATCAATTCTCGGCCAAGTATACTCCTCAATCCAATGGAATAGTTGAAAGAAAGAATAGGACACTCATTGATATGTCAAGATCCATGCTTAGTGAATACAATGTGAGTGATTCCTTTTGGGCCGAAGCAATCAACACGGCATGCTATTATAGCAACCGGCTCTATTGTCACCCTCTATTGAAGAAGACACCATATGAGCTCCTCAATGATAGAAAGCCCAACATTGCATATTTCTGGATCTTTGGGTGCAAATGCTACATATTGAAGAAAGGCACAAGACTTGGCAAATTTGAGAAGAAGTGTGATGAAGGGTTCCTACTTGGTTACTCCACTACAAGCAAAGCATATAGAGTGTGGAACGACACAACAAGAATAGTTGAAGAAGTCCATGATATTGAGTTTGATGAAACCAATGGCTCACATGAAGAACAAGACAACCTAGATGATGTGAGGGGAACACAATTGGTGGAAGCTATGAAGAACATGGACATTGGTGATATAAGGCCAAAGCAAGTGATTGACATAGAAGATGACAAAGATCAAGTGCTCTCTCCTCCAACCATGCATGACAATGATATTGCAAGCTCTAGTGGTTCTCAAGATCAACAAGATACTAGTGCAAGTGCTCAACCGCAACAAGTGCTCCAACCAACACATATTGCAAGAGATCATCCTTTGGATCAAATTGTTGGTGACATAAGAAGAGGTGTGCAAACAAGATCAAGATTGGCTTCATTTTGTGAACACTACTCATTTGTATCATCTATTGAGCCTACCAAGATTGATGAAGCTTTGATGGATGTTGATTGGGTGAATGCAATGCATGAAGAGTTAAACAACTTCACTCGCAATGATGTTTGGGAGTTAGTGGAAAGACCAAAGAACACAAATGTTATTGGTACAAGATGGGTCTTCCGAAACAAGCAAGATGAAGATGGCATTGTTATAAGGAACAAAGCAAGATTGGTAGCACAAGGTTACACTCAATTGGAAGGCATTGATTTTGGAGAAACTTATGCACCGGTTGCTAGATTGGAGGCCATAAGAATCTTACTTGCATATGCTTGTTCACACAACATCAAGCTCTATCAAATGGATGTCAAAAGTGCTTTTCTCAATGGATTCATCAATGAGCTAGTGTATGTTGAGCAACCTCCCGGATTTGAAGACTTGAAGAAGCCCAACCATGTGTACAAGCTCAAGAAAGCATTATATGGGTTGAAGCAAGCACCTAGAGCATGGTATGAAAGATTGAGGGATTTCTTGCTATCAAAGGGTTTCAAGATGGGGAAGGTTGACACCACTCTCTTCACCAAAAAGATTGGAAGTGACTTGTTTGTGTTGCAAATCTATGTGGATGACATCATATTTGGATCAACCAACCAAGACTTTTGTGAAGAGTTTGGAGAAATGATGGCTAAAGAGTTTGAGATGTCTATGATTGGAGTGCTTAGTTACTTCCTTGGTCTACAAATCAAGCAAATGAAGAAAGGCACATTTGTTAGTCAAGGCAAGTACATCAAGGACATGCTCAAGAAGTTTGGGTTAGATGAAGCAAAAGCAATAACCACTCCAATGGGCACAAATGGACATTTGGATAGTGATTCTAGTGGTGACATGGTGGATCAAAAGCTATATCGGTCAATGATTGGAAGCCTACTCTATGTGACCGCATCAAGGCCGGATGTCATGTTTAGTGTGTGCATGTGTGCAAGGTTCCAAGCTTCACCAAGAGAAAGTCATTTGAAGGCAACCAAAAGAGTATTGAGATATTTGAAGCACACTCCTAATGTTGGACTATGGTATCCGAAGGGCTCTCAATTTGAATTGATTGGATACTCGGATTCCGATTATGCGGGATGCAAGGTGGATAGAAAGAGCACATCGGGCACTTGTCAATTGCTTGGAAGATCACTTGTCTCATGGTCATCAAAGAAGCAAAACAGTGTTGCACTCTCTACCGCTGAAGCCGAATACATATCCGCGGGTAGTTGTTGTGCACAATTGCTATGGATGAAAGCAACATTGCAAGATTATGGAGTCAAGTTTGGACAAGTTCCATTGCTATGTGACAATGAGAGCGTCGTCAAAATAGCCACCAACCCGGTTCAACACTCAAGGACAAAGCACATTGATATAAGGCATCACTTCATTAGAGATCATCAAGCAAAGAAAGACATATCTATTGAAAGTGTGGGCACCGATGATCAACTTGCCGATATCTTCACCAAGCCACTAGATGAGAGAAGGTTTTGCAAGCTAAGGAATGAATTGAATATCCTAGACTTCTCCAACATGAGTTGAATGCACCCCCACTTATGACATGCCTCTCCTCCAAGCAAGCAAAGGTGAAATTGTTTGGCATGTGCATTCATTCTTATTAGGTTGTGATCTAGTTCATATAGCCATCACATTGCTTATTTAGGCTCATTCATGATAAATCAAATGAATTTGAAGTATATATGGTACCACTATTGCTTCTATGTTTGACTTGATCTAGTGGTAGCATATAACTTGTTTGTGAGTTTGTAACTCTAGTGTTTCGTCTAGTAAGTGAGCAATGGGTACTTAACCAACGTGAGTAAGATAACCATTGTACGATGTGTGAAGAAGCTTACTCTAGAGCAAACCGTGTTAGATATCCTATGCTCATGAGCTAGATTAAGCCATAACTTGACTTAGTTTGATCCCTACACATGTATCTCATATTAATAAGATTGTTTCCTTTCTTTTCAAGTTGCCCCACCTTTATGATAATTGTTGACAAAGGGGGAGAAAATGATGCAACAAAGATATGCTAGAAAGGGGGAGATAACCAAGAGTGTAAGTTTCAAGTGGGATTGGAGCATACAAATAGGGGGAGCAAACTCATAAACATGTATGATGCATTTGAAATGTGCATATTTATATGTTTGATTGCTATGCATAAGCTATTTAATTTGATATCCATGCTTATGTGATGATTGCTAGTGATAGGTTATGTTTGATGAATTGATTCACTAGCATAACAACTAGACTTACTTGTATTTCAAGTGGTTCAAGAGCCTTATTATAATGTTGATCTCACGGGGTTCTTGAGTTTTGATGTATGTCTAGTGATAAAATGGTGCTAAGGATGGTTTAACATGTGCACTCCGATTGGTATCACGCTTCAAAGGTCCATTCTTATGCCTTAGCATCATCATTGGTAGTATTGCTCACCCACATTTCATATCATACATATGTGCCAAATTTAGAACCAAACTTTATAGCACATATGTAGGGGGAGCTAATACTATCAATGTGGTTACTCAAATTTAAATCACATATCTTTGTATAGGTTGTCATCAATTACCAAAAAGGGGAGATTGAAAGCCCTAGTTTGGTTTTGGTTAATTGATGAAACCTATTTGGTCTAATCCTATCACTAAAGCATGTGTGTAGCTAATAAGAAAGGATTGTGACCAAGCCAAGTGGTGGAGCTAGCAAGATGGCAACCATGGAGGATGGTGTTGGCCACAAGCATCAAGTGCTCTACCTTTGGTGAATCAAGAGAAGAAGAGAAGAGATGGAGCAAAGAGGCCCGAAGGCAAAGGTATAACCTATAGGGCTCTTTGTTTTAGTGGTCAAGACACTTAGCGAGTGTGATCACATTTAGGATACATAGCCGTACTATTAAGAGGAGATTATTCACGACTTATGCGGTGTTCAAGTGCCACTAGGTGTTCTCAAACATATCGATGCTTTAGACCTAGTGAGTGACTAACTAAACCCTTGGTAAATGCTTTGAAAAATGCTAACGCACAAGCACAAGTGGTGAAACACTTTGGTGTTGGCACATGGGAGCAAGGGTAGAAGTTAGAGATGAAAAGATGTCAAGTTAGGGGGCATCGGACGCTGGCGTCGGCAACATCGGACGCTGGCCGAGCGTCCGATGACAAACCCTAACTGCTGTCAGAAGTCGAGGTAGCATCGGACGCTGGCAACGGACGCAGGCGAAACACTGTTGTAGAGTCCGATGGTCATGACGTGGCGCGAGCTAGTTTTCCAGGGAGCATCGGACGCTGGTCTGCGTCCGATGCAGGACCATCGGACACGTCCGATGCGTTTTGGCCCTCTCTGGAACCTCTCTGCATGGTCATCGGACGCTGGGTTTGAGCGTCCGATGTGATAGTGCCGGAGCGTCCGTTGTGACACAGTAAAGTGCTGAATTGAGCAGAGGCATCAGAGCGTCCGATGCTAGGCATCGGTGCGTCCGATGCCACTTTAACCAGTGCGGGCAGGAGTGTGACCGTTGGGATCGGGCAGCCTGTATTCATAGCAGAGGGACACGTGGTGCTCATCGGAGCATCGGACGCTGGGGCAGCGTCCGATGGCCCCGACACCGGAGCGTCTGATGGTCCTGTTTCGGGTCCAACGGCTAGGCCGACTTGTGTGGCCTATTTAAGGGGCTTGGCCGACTTGCTAGGTTTCTCTCTTGCACATTTTGTTTCCTAAGCATTCTAGTGAGCCTTGGCAAGCCTATCAACTCATCTCCCAAGTTGATTTGATCAAACCAAGTGAGATTGAGTGATCTAGTGCGTGATTTGAAAGAGTTCAATCTAGTGGCACTAGTTCTTCGCATCGGCATTGAGTTTTCTTGTTACTCTTGGCATTTGTCGGTGCCTAGACGGCTTGGAGGTGTTGAGGTGGTTGTTGGCAAGATTGGTGATTGTTCTTGGCCACCACCGATTGTGATTGTGAGAGGTCTTTGGAGCCTCACCTCGCCGGAGCGGCAAGAGCCATCCTTAGTGGATTGCTCGTGTCATTGAGCTACCTCACTAGTGGTAGATTCTTGTGGCGCTCTTTGTAAGCTTGGCTTTGCGCCGATTAGCCACCGGATCACCTAGTGTTGGTCGACACAACGGGGAGTAGCGTGCCGGCAAGCACGTGAACCTCGGGATAAATCTTTGTCTCCCGAGTGCTTATTGTGATTGTGTCCCCATCTTGGTGATTGGTCTCCATCTACACATTCTTGGTGATTGGCTTCACAAGTGGATTTCACCGGTGATTGGCTCTCTACGTGGCAATCCCGAAGGCTCGGTGAAATTCCCTCTATCTAGCTTATTTACTTTGTGTATTTACTTTGAGCTACTTCATTTGTGTAGATATCTTTTCTTGTTGTATATCTTTTGTCATATACCTTGTGTAGCTAGTTGTGAGTAGCTTGCTTAGTTTGTCTATTGCACACACTTGTCTCATATACAATTTTGTATATCATACTTGTGCTAGAGCTATATTGTTTTATTCCGCATTTGTTATTAGCTCTAGTTGATCGTGTGACATAGAAATATTAGGTAGAATTGTTGGATAGGTGGCTTGCAACACACTATTAGGCTAGCGCAAAAAGCTTCGCCATTTGTTATACTAATAGTGTTTGCCTAAGTAATTTTGTAGATTTTTAATTAGGCTATTCACCTTCCCTCTAGCCAACTTGGACCTTTCACCTGCACTTATGGGTGTCTGGTTGTGTACCATGACCCCTGTCTCTGGCTTGCAGATCTATGGAGCTCTGCCTCTCTTTCTATAGTCCTGGAGGCATAGTCCTAGTCGGTTACAATCTTAGGAGTCCTAGTAGGATTATAAGGTAGCAATATTACTAGGATTACATGGAGAGTCCTAGTTGGACTAGGTCTTCGCCCTTCCTTGCAGAGTACCCGGGGACTCTGTCCCACAAGCCCCCGAGCTCTTCATGGTTTATCGGTGAAGTCATCTTGAGACCTTGGCCTTGATCAAGTGTCATCCGAGTACCTTCTGAGAGAAACCATAAAGTGCTCTGGAAGTATTCTAATGGTGTGCGCTTTCTGAAAAGCGCACCCATTGGGTGTAGCCCCCGAGCCTCTTGCTGTTTAGCATAATGAGCTGGAGGGTCTTGTCTGAAATTGCTCCAATTCCTTTCGAAGAAATTTGGATGCATCATTTGAGGATATGTATCCCGCAGCCCCCGAGCCTAAAATTGACTACTCGGAGTCGATTGTAGGATCTTGTAGACATCCTCAAGGGTGCAACCGAGTAATCTCCCGAAGACATGGATCAACATCTGCTTGTCACCGAGTAGTTGAATGCTTATAAATTTGATCTTTCATCCTTGAATCCTAGCCCCTGAGCGTAGTCGGAGTGAAGTCGAATAAGCTGAGGCAAGGACCGAGCCCCCGAGCTTAATGCCGACTAAGCCATAAAGGAGAAGGAGCTTGATCGAAGTAGTGGAAGTAGAATATTGATGAGCTCAAGGCTTCGGGTGGGTAGTCTCCTCACCGGAGACCCCGTATCACCCCCACCTCGAGACTCCCAAATCATCATAACCATGTTTGAAGGCTCGTCGCAATAATCATGGTGTCCGAGTGAGGCAGCCCTCAGGGGCATACCTAACCCAGCGACGTGGTGTCCGAGTGAGGCAGCCCTCAGGGGCCTACCTCACCCAATACCGTTGTAGTCCATATATTTTCCCTGTAAAGAAGACATACCAAAATATGTAGTAACTGATATTTATGATATCAAGTCGGGAGCATGTCCCAGCATTAACAAATACATATGAAATTTTTCGCATCTTGCTCTTGCTAGGTTGTTTAAGTCACCCGAGTAGTGGGCCTGTGACGTTTAAGCACCTGTCCTGCATGTCGAGCTTTATTTGTCGAGCGTGAGGTACAGGCTTCACGGATTAATACTTGCACTCACTCAAGTAATTTAACAACTTGCTAAGAGAAGATTATAGCAGCCATGTTGCACGAAAAAAGAGCACGCTCCGAGTGTACATTGTACACCCGTGAGGTGTTGTCCCGACTACAAGATCGGAGCTATATGAGTAGTCGAAAATGCAATTATGATGTGACATAGTGGCTCACAATTAACATTTGAAAATATTAAAAATATTAAAGCGTGACTTAGCTTAGTTGATGCCGAATTGAGTGGTCAGCACCACCGAGTGGAGTAGTCGACACCGTCGAGATATCCGAGTAATGGATGACTTGGTATTCGGACGACTCGCTTATTACTCAGACGACTTGTTTGCAGCTCGATAATGTCTTGATGGTTCAACGCCTGCTCGACAGCTCTCTTGTGGCTCGACGGCTCACTCATGGCTCAACGACAACTTGATGGCTTGCTTGCGGTTCAATCAGCAACTCGAGGGCTCGCTTGCTTGCAGCTCGACAGTGGCTTGATGGCTCGCTTGTGGCTCAACAGCAGCTCGAAGGCTCACTTTTGCGGCTCAACGACAGCTTGATGGCTCGCTCACGGCTCAACAGCAGCTTGAGGGCTCGCTTACTTACGGCTCAACGACAGCTTGATGGTTCGCTCGCAGCTTAACAGTAGTTTGCGGGCTCACATGCGGCTTATGGCTCACTTGCGGCTTTACGGCTTGACGACTGCTCGACAGCTCGATTGTGGCTCATGACTCACTTGCAGCTAATGACAGCATGATAGCTCGACGACTCGGTACCCAGGCATTGTGGATATACGAGTAGTTGGTTGTTGATGAAGTCGATTAGTTGGAACAGCTCCTCAGCAGATTCTTGATCGAGCCGGGTTGTTGCCGAGTAATTCTTGATCATCTGGATCTCGTTCCCGACTAATACGTTGAATCTGAGTGGAGTAGTCGGTCGAGTCCGGGTAGTCGGAAGTACGCGCGGAGTCTGCCCGTGGCTCGGCTTGCTTGCAGCTTGGATAATTTGCTTGCAGCTCGCTTTCAGCCTAGACAACTTGCCTTCGACTTGAATAGCGCGATGTAGTTAGACAGCTTGCTGCTTTTCGTGTGATCTGAGTCCCCGCTGATATTGGAGTCAGGTTACGGACGAGCAGCAGCAGGTCTATATGAGTCCGCCTCAGGTGAACGTGAAAACCATGGTCACTTTGCATTGCATGGCTGTTGTAATTAGCTTGTACGGACTCCTTTTTTGGTGGGCTTGCTTCGTTTGCTCTATGTCGTGCATGCCTGATACATGTACGGATGTATATATACAAATCTCAATAGCTTTGCACGATCTTTGAGTTGGAGTCGGCATAGTAGCAGTCGGACTCGGCCAGTCGGAGTTGAAGCTGGCTCCATCGGAGTCGGAGTAGAATTCGGATGTGCTGATGACCCTCGTGGCCTTGCTGCTTCCGATTTGGACGAATAGTCCATATTGGTGTAGATTGCATCGATGTCTCATGAGCACGATCTAATAGATCGATCTGAGATCACGATAACAAGTTGATGAGTGCATCGGCGAGTTGTTGACGAAGGCTGCCGCAGACTGTTGCCGAGAGCCGACGAGAACAACAGTGAGTCCTTGCCGAGGGTCTGATGGTCCATCGAGCTCTTGATCGCAATTGCGCCAAAAATTCCCCTACAGGACGCGCCAGCTGTCGGTGTTTGTTAACCGGCAACTCGTCTCGGGAGTATCCGAACGATTTGTTCGGTGGGGATCGACGTATGCAGAACTCGATGGTAAACGCAGACAATGATTTATACTGGTTCGATCTGCTGAATAGCATCCCTACGTCCAGTTTGGGAGAATAGTATTGTGCCCTGTGCTTATGAGTGTCTGGTTGTGTACCATGACCCTTGTCTCTGGCTTGCCGATCTATGGAGCTCTGCCTCTCTTTATATAGTCCAGGAGGCAGAGTCCTAGTCGGTTACAATCTTAAGAGACCTAGTAGGACTACAAGGTAGCAATATTACTAGGATTACATGGAGAGTCCTAGTTGGACCCCTTCCTTGCGGAGTACCCGGGGACTCTGTCCCACACCTAGGGTGCTACAGCCGCCCGCCGCCCACACCGGCAGCTCGCCGCCTCGCGCCCTTCTCTGCCTCGGGAAAGATGGAGACAGGGGGAAAACGAGAGAGAGAGAGAGAGAGGAGGCAAGGGAAGGGAGATATTTCCCGATCAACGAATGAGGCTTCGGCACGAGGGTCGCTACAATAACGCCTGCTACAGCTGTAAAGCGAAAGCAGATAAAAGCAGTCTGAAGGCCAGTAGAAGTGGGTAGTGTTGGTGCGAAAATCCACAGCCAAGCACACTGCAGTCAGCGATCGAAGTAGAGCGGTTCCTCAATCCATATGACTTCTTCAGCTAGCCGGGTTTAGTTTGATCGGTCCTAGACGTGCCAGTCAATTTGATCCTGCGATTAACAAGAGACAGAGTTGATCGGTAATTTAAGGTGGAACATGTTGGCTTTGTTCCAGACAATTCCAAATATGTATGGCCAGAGTGACTAATCTCAGAGGGCATCGGCTAGACAGTCGATAACCCACACAATCGGGTAAATCTCAAAGAATCGGCGGTTTCTGATATGCATGTTAGCTCAGTTAAAATAGCCGATCAGAGTAGATAAAAGACATATCATGATATAAGAGCGTAATCAGGATGAAAACAGGTACAAATATACCAATATCTTATAAAAATAGAGATTACGGTCTATGTAAATTCAACCATCTAAACCATTTGTGCAGACCACAGATAACACATAACTCTCTACAATAAACAGACTGTTAACTAACGACGTCTGAATCTAGTAACTCTAACAGTGGGGATCGAACAAGATCGTTGTAGCCATAATAAAGCCCTTAGAAGAGATTAACAGATCTATTTTCGTATCAAATCAAATGTTACATGTAATAAACATGAATGCGCCTAAAGGTATCAGAAACACGCGCTATATTTATCAGAGCACATGCTATCGGCAATTTAGCGGATGCTGACTTGAAAAATGAACAGGGTGCACGTCTATCTTCACAGTCAGATCCCAAACCGACAACGTCTGAATCCAGATAATCCTAATGGTAGGGATCGAATAAAAACCACTGCAGTCATAATAGGATTTTCAGAACACATTGAAAGACTCCGAGCATGAATCTAGGCGTGCCTCTAAACGCATACCACGTGAGGCGTAAATTCAGGCTTAAACGTCATATACAAGCATAGACATCAAAGAGCTTAAAACGAATAAGCAAAAGGATCTAAGATCGATCTACTTTAAACTTAGCCAAAAGATGATGTTATAATTAATCAATATAAATTATAACGAAATCAATAACTAAACCTGCTCGGGAGGACAAAGCAAGCTCTGACGTTCCAGGCAGATTCGACAACTATTGATAACACGGCGTTTAACGCATGAACAACGATAACTAACTCATGCTTGAGCATTATAAGAGATCGAACGAGACCATTGCAACCTTACAAAGCATGACGGAACTTACAACAACCCATATATCGAACGAAGCCGTTGCAGCCTAACTTCACGAAGAACTCGTCGAATCTACGTTACTCCTACTCCTAGGGTTAACGTAAAGCCGGTTTGTATTTGATTGATTGGATGTCAATTACAATAGCCGGAGTTGATATTTATATCCTGGACTTGAGTTCTATCTTAATACGAATTCTAGTTACAAAATCGAGACTTCTATACTATTAGGTAACTTGGACTCCGCCTTTCTTTGTTTGGTGAAGCCTGACGTGTTTGGTCTTTTCCTCAGGGCACAAGCGCCTTGAGCCTCGATTTTGATCAGAGTCTTCTACGAATAATTCACGTAGGACACTGCCAACCCGAGTAATAAAAAATTACTGATTCTCCAAAAATTAGCTGATTCTGACTCCGAGTCGATTTCATCAATTGGGACTTTCAACGCATCATCGTGTTCCCGTGTCTGAGGCCAAAATCTGGTGCGAAACAGGTAGGAGTAAGTGCACCGTGAAGAACAACAATAAGTATAAGATGACCAAATTCAGCACAAAATCAGCATCAAACGTTCGTAGCCACTGGACTAGAAATTATGCGGACTAGAAAAATGAAGACGGCGTGGACAGTGCTTTCCTAGAGAACCCCTACCGGTATGGCAGGGGAGAATATAGCCTGTATTCAGGTGCGTTCGGATCCGTTACGGATTCAAGTGGGCCGTAGGATGGTTGGCACGAGCTGAGCTCCCACCAGACCACGTCCGTTGTTGAAAAAAAAAAAAATCTACCTACCCAATATCCGGTTGTTTTAGCATAGATGGCCATCGGGCCGGGCTGGGCCGGCCTGGCCTGGGCCCGGCCAAGGCATGGGCCGCACCGTGCCGGGCCTAAACGGCCCACGGGCCTGGCCGACGATCCAGGCACGGGCCCATGGGCCTATTTCTGTCCCGGGCCGACCCGAGAAGCACAGACATTTCAACGAGTCGGGCCGGTCCGAGGCCCATAGAGAGAGGGAAGGGGAGAGAGCAGATCCGCGCGGCCGGAGGAGGACGCCGTCGCCGTGGCGCTGGCGGCTTGCGCTTCCGCCCAAGGCAGATCTGGCAGCCGGACGAGGAGGCCACCGAAGCTGCCGCCAGAGGAGGAGGAGGCCACCGAGGCAGATCCGGCGGCTTGCTCGTTGGAGCGCTAGCGGCTACATGGGGAGCCCGAGGACGGAAGAGCCGAAGGGGAGGGCGCCTCGCGCATGGCTGCGTGGGCGAAGTGGGGAGACCGGGAGGGAGTGCAGCGTTGAGCGTCCACTCCACCCGCCACCGTGCCGCCATTGCGGCTCGCGCGTGGCCGCGTGGAGATCTCGGCGGGTGCGGGGAGGAGAGGTGCGGGGAGCGGCGGAGCGCCGAGCGGGAGGGCGGTGCAGCCGCCGAGCGGGAGGCCGCGCGAGCGCCGAGCAGGAGCGCCGCCGTGCCGCCGAGTGGGAAGTGGAGAGATTGAGAGGGAGAGGATATGGTAGGTAGGGTTTGGGAATTGGGAGAGTCTAAGCAGGCCTGTTGTGAGGCCTTAGCAGGCCGGGCTGCCTCGTGCCTGTCATTGAAGGTCGGGCCGTGCCCGGGCCAGCCCGCGTGCCTTGCCTAAGGCCCAGGCCCGGCCTGCACCCCCGGGCCGGGCCGGCTCGGGCCCGCAGCTTATCGGGCCAGGCCGTGCTTGAACTGGGCCATTTTTTCGTGCTTTGGGTCGTGCCTTCGTGCCTCGGGCTGCATGGACAACTATATGTTTTAGCATGCCTAAGAGCAATTTCAACCGTTTTACAAATAAGTTTGACATTTTTGGTTTTTGCAAAAACATTTAAAAATAATCCAACGGTTTGACAAATGAGCTTAGCATTTTTAGCAACTTGACAAATACCAGACGATATTTGGTATATATGTTAAGCTGCGGTTTGCTTGACAATCGCCCTCGCATGCTACTCCCGCAAGATATTTCCCTCTCGCGCGCATAATTTTTTTAGTTTTGCCAAGTCTAAATGCAAAATCATTGGAGATTGACTCTTTTTAGCTTTGCTATATTAATTTAACAGTTGACAAATACCATATTTTGCCAAACAAAAAATATAAAATCGTTAGAGTTGCTATAAATAACCAGATTTTTACCCTGCACTTACAGTCTTATACTTATAATTACACCACCTTATTAATATATTTACAATGATATTTTCAGTATGATTTTCTGGACATAGTGATGTAAATTAGGTATTTCTATGAATTGCAAACATATATATCAAAAGTTTTAGAAAAAAATATAAATTATTTCTATAGATGGCAGATATCAAAGAAATATATCTCAAATTATTCATAAATTCTTCAAAAATTTCAAAAAAAAATACAAATCTCATACGAAGAGGAGAACCGAGCACATAGACGAGCGGGCGGCACGAGAGGGACCGTCTCGGCGTCAGTCCCGCCTAAGGGCGACGGCCGGCCTGGTGACGACGACAACGGAGAGAACGAGCTCTTGGGGCGGCAGCCGACCGGTCTGATGGCGGAGATGGCGGAGGGAGCGAGCTCCTAGGGGCAGCCTTGCGAAGCGGTGGCAGAGGGAGTATAGCCAGGGGAGGCGGCCGCGGCTGGCCTGGGGTCAGTGGAGGCGCTACAGAGAAAGCATGTACCAGGGGGAGGGGCGCTGGCACAGGGAGCGTCGTTGCCGGGTGTCATAAAGGAGCAAACTGGATTGATCCGATGCTAGGAAACGCACACCAGATCGTAGGGTCCAAAATCCGGTTGTTAGAAGTTCTTAGAACAACCGGATGCTCTGACATAATTGCTATTATACGACTAATCGTGTTGTTTCACTATTATATGACTCCTGACGTTGATTTCGCTAAAATATGACTCCAATCGTGTGAACTTCGTAATACATATGATTTTAATTCCTTTAATCTCTTTTCTCATCTAAATACATGTATTTGTTTCTAAAATGACCCTTTTACCCTTCAGTCTTTTCGCTGTGATTGTCGATGTTTCGGTTACCGAAAAAAAGTTGTTGCCTCCATCGGCGTGGTCACTAGCGGCGGCGTCCAATCCATCGGGAGCGGCCACTGCCTGGACTCCTGTAGCCGTGGCCACCAGGCCACCAGCAGCCGTCGACTCGATTCCTGGAGCCGCGGCCAGCAGGTTCACCAACGAGCGCTACCTGGACTCCTGGTGCCGCGGCCAGGCCAGCAGCTGCCGCCTGGTCTTCGGGAGCCGCGTCCTGGCCACCAGCGCCCTCGTCCAGAGCCCGCTCGGCTAGGGCTAGGGCCAGTTCAGTCTTCTCGGCGATGATGGCGATCGGCCCTGCGTCATCACCTTGAGAGGGTCGCTCTCCTCCATCCATGGTCGGGCGATTGCATGGGGGGGGGGGGGGGGGGAGGGGCGTCGGAAGGCGAGCGAGGCGGCACATCGGGGAGAAGAAGAGTCTCGCACGTCGGGAGCCAATATGAACGTATGATTAAATGAATGTACGTGGAAATAGCGGAAGGGTAGTATGGTAATTTAGAGAAAATACATGTATTTGTGAGATAATAAATAATTAAAAGAAATAAAATCATATGTATTACGAAGTCTACATGTTTGAAGTCATATCTTATTAAAGTCGATGTTAGGAGTCATAGAATAGCGAAATCACACGATTAGAGTCATGTAATAGCAATTTTCTCGGATGCTCTATAGGAAATCTAAAAAAAGTCCGGCCAAAAGCAAAACGTCCTAGCTAGATGCGAATCTCGCGCCTAGCCAGCTCTGTCCGTGCCGCGACACCGTCGAAGGAAAAAATCACCACGCGGCACCGTCGTGCTGTCCGCGCCAACGTTGGTTTGGGGAGCGATCCCGTGCAACCCACTGCCGGCCGGACACGCTTGCCCGGTGCCTTGCCGCGGTAAGGAAGCCGCCGAGTGCCCCTCCCCGCGAACACTAGGTGCTCGTCGTGGAACCGCAGAACACCGTCGGCCAACTGTGCTCGTGCGCTCTGCCAGAGCCAGCAACACTGTCTGGTCCCGTTCATCTCCTCGCCGCTCGTGCCACAAGAGGGGGCTAAATACATAGAGAGCAGAGTTTGGACTGAAATTTCCCTTATATTTTTGGCCCATAAGAGATTTTGGTAGATTTTAAGGTGATTTGGACTGAATTTTCCATTATTTTTCTAGCATGCAGGATATTTTAAACTAATTTTAAAAAAATAGACTAATTTTAGCTAAAACTATATGTACATTTTTAGGGCAAGGGGGCTGCAGCCCCCCAGACCCTTTGAATCCGCCACTGGCCTCGTCCTAAGGCCAGGCGGCACACGCAATTAGAGAAGGCTAGCTTACTTGTCAACCAACTTATATAGTAGTTGGCTGTCTTACAGTTTATCTCATCCTCATAAATTTGTTGATTCTCGTGCCTTTGGTATATATAAGCTTACAGTTCACCTCTCTTCACTCTCTTCTTTTTTTCTCTTCTACGTCCGTATATAGCCTTCTTGCAGCCTCTTATTATAGTTGCTTTGACGCCCTCGCCGTGCCTTAGAACTGGAAGCGAGACCCAGCCACAATCAAGGTGTTGCCCGCTACACCAGGTCGACTATAAAAAACCAGTGTGCATGCCATGCTCCGCGAGCCACTCGTGGCGAGAACGCACGACTCAACTCCCCAGACAGCGAGGCTTTTCTTTGTATATAGACGACCGCAAGGGCACCAGAAAGAACTCGTGAGAAACAACTCTGCTCACACATGAATGGTGTTAGAAGATTTGGGCTTGGCCCAAATGAATATTCTAAATAAATCTCAAAGGCCTACTCACACATGCATGATATGGTGGGGGACTTTAGTCCTACATTGCTACTCTAGAAGAAGGGAGACCAACTTATATAGTTAAGCTATCTCCAACTGGTTGAAGCTATTGAGAAGAGGCAAAAGAAAAAACTCACGCGCGCGCTCGCTCGCCTCGCCAGGCGGGGCGTGGCGCTGTGCCTCGCGCAGGGCGCTCAACATGCGCGTGAATGATCCGACCGAGGCCTTGCGAGTGCGCGGCTTCCTTTTGCCACTCGATATTTTTGCATGCATGGAGAAAATTATGTTGGCCTATTTTAGCAAGCAATTATTCTCGTATTAATGATTGACTGGTACACTAATAGTATGTTCAATCACATTAATATTGTGATTACACGGTTGTCTCTTTCTAAAGATACAGCTGCGGCGTGTGTATAAAGAGGGACAAGACGTCGTCCTCTAGACACAACATATTCTCCTCCTCCTCTGTCCTAGTGCTGCGCTGCTGCTGTCGACCTCATCCCGCCGCCGATGTGCCATCGATGCCAGGAGAGCAGATCTCCGAAGCCTGCGTCTCCTCGCGTCCCTGCACGGGGTAGAGGACGTATAAGGTTTTTGGGAAGCGTCGTCGCGACTGCTCGCTGGACGTCTTCTTCCCTCTACGCCGACTTCACCAGTCTTCATCGACGGTCTGCTTCGTCTACTCTTGCGCTAGTTCCTAGTGTCGACAACCCTAAACGCATCTTGGCCTCTAGTGGGTTTCGGTGATTGAATGAAACACAAGATTACTATGACTAACGTGTGCTCTGCAGAAATAGGGATGATTTAGGTCATGGTAATGACGACGATACAGACATATGAATTTCATGTCCTCTGGCGATGGAAATTGTTTTGGTTTTCAAAGGACGGACGACAAAGACGGTGGTAGACTAGGCTAAGTGTCATATGGTGTTGGAAGACACTTAGGTAGTCTTAGGTCTTTTTTTCCTTTCGCCGTACTATAAAGAGGAGCGTGAATCAGTAACTTGACCTAGATAAGTCTATTGAGGTAGGTGTAGTGCACACTTGTTATCTCATAGCCCTAGGTAGCTCAGAGAGAGCCCTTATGTCGTGAGGATGAAAAGTCCTTAAGGTTGCGTCGCGATCCGAGTTGGTTTTGCCCTTGAAAAGGGCATCGGATGCTGGCCTGGTGGGCATCAGACGCGCGTCCGATGCTCACTAGACTTTAGTGAATCTGATGCATGGCATCGGACGCGCCTGTGCCACTGTTCACTTGCGAGTGAACTTGAGGGTGCATCGGACGTTGGCATCAGATGCTAAGGTCCAGCGTCCGATGTCCATGCAAAGAGGTTCCAGAGAGGGTAAAATCACATCGAACGCGTTCTATGTGATGGCATCAGACGCTGACTAGCGTCCGATGCTCCTTTAAAATGTCTGACAGGAAGTACAATTGATCGTTGGGTCGAGGGCAGGCATCGGAGCGTCTGATGCCTCCGAAAAATGCCCTGTTCAGTGCTCTTTTGGGTGGCCGGTTGGGGGGAGTATTTATACTCCTCCCCCTCTTCCATTAGAGTGTTCTTGCCATTCTATTTTGCTGAGAAACGCCTTGAGAGAGCAAGGGAGAGCAAGAGCCCTAGTGAGGTTGAGTGAATTGGTAATCACGAGAATTAGTGACCTCCTAGTGAGAATTGAGTAGCAAGTGTGCATCCATCCATCTCTTTGGCCTTGGCTTGGTCAAGTGAGAGTTCTAGCTTGTTACTCTTGGTGATCGGCATCACCTAGACGGCTTGGTGGTGATTGTGAAGCTTGGAGAGCATCCGAAGGCATTGTGGATGACCCAAGCAAGCTTGTGACCGGTAGTGAGCGATTCACCGGGCCGGAGTTGCGAAGAATCAGCTCATAGTGAGCACTTGATCCTTGCGCGGATCAAGGGGGAGCGATACCCTTGTGCGGGTGCTCCAACGAGGACTAGGGGGGTGTGCCAACACCTCGATACCTCGGCAAAAAGATCGTCGTGTCATCTCTACTCCTTTACATATGCATTTACCTTTGAGCAATTCAATTCCACAATATTCTTGTTGTTCATACTTTGTTGAATTGCCTTGCTAGAGTAGAAGTGGCATAGACATTGTCTTTTGTGCGGTAGAATAAAGAGAATCACATTTCTAGGCACAAGGGGTTAATTGGGCTTAATAGGTTTTAATTCTTGCTAAAGTTTTAGAAAAGCCCAATTCACCCCCTCTTGGGCATCTTGATCCTTTCAATTGGTATCGGAGCCTCGTGCTCTCGATTTAGGCTTAACCGCCTAGAGTTAAGATGTTCGGAGGTGATGGACCACCTCCCATGTTCGAGGGAGACGACTTCCCATATTGGAAAATCTGTAAGAGTCGTACCTAGAAGCGGTTGATGTGAAATGCCGCGAAGCCGCAATAACCGGGTTCCCCAAACCCAAGGAGGGCACTAGCCTCACGCCACATGAGGAAGAGAATGAGAAGTGGAATGCAAAAGCCAAAAACATCATATTTAGAGGCATTTGCAAGGATGTGTTTAACCGCATCCGAAACCACAAGAATGCCCATGATCTATAGGATAACATTTGTGCTCTCCATGAGGGAACCAAGAGTGAGCGTGAGGAGCGTTATCATTTGGTTATGCAAAAGTTACATTCTTTTGAAATGCTTGCTCATGAAAGTGCAAATGAAATGTACTCACACTTGAATGTTCTTGTAGAAGAGCTCATTGGACTTGGCCTCACACAAATGCAACCATCCGATGTTGTGAAGAAAATTCTTTGTGTCCTTCCGATTGAGAAGTATGGACACATTGTGACTGTGCTACATCAAGGCGATCTTTCCACATCCACACCAACACAAGTCTTGGGAAAGATCAATGCGCATGAGATGTACATGCACATCACACCTAGTGGTGGCTCCTCAATCGATAAGAAGAAGGACCTGGCCTTCAAAGCAAGCCATGACAAGAAGGGCATGTCCAAGGCAATTGAGGTGCATCATGAGAGCACAAGTGATGAAGAAGATGATTCCAACATTGCTCTCATGGTGAGGAAGACCACCAAGATATTGAAGAAGCTTCACAAGAACGGAGTCAACTTTGACTCAAGAAAGAAGAGGTTCTTCACAAGTAGCAAGAGAAGGCCAATCTCCGAAATGGATTGCTACAATTGTGGTGATCTTGGCCATCTTGATCATCAATGCACCAAGCCCAAGAAGGACAACTACAAGAACAAGAACAAGGGCAAGAAGTATGACTCATCAAGTGAAGATGAGAAGAAGAGTGATAAGCCCTACAAGAAGAAGGAAGACAAAAGAAAGCAATACCACAAGAAAGGTGACAATGCTTATATTGTTGGTGATTGGCTCACCAACATTGACTCCTCCGGTGGCTCATCCAATGAAGATAGTGATGGTGAGAACGAGAAGGTGGCCGCTCTTGTCATTGGGACCTCTACACCACCACCACCACCGTCGCCATCATCCACTACACACATATGCCTCATGGGCAAGGGTGACCGGAAGGTACAAAGTGATGATGACTCTAGTGATGATGAAAGTGATGGAGAATTCCAAGCTCCCTCTTATGATGAACTTGTTGATTTGCTAAACAGCTATTCTAGAATCATAATAAAGACTAGAGCTAAAAATGAAAAGCTTGTTGATGAAAATGAATCTCTTGTTGAAAAATATGACCATGCTACACATGCTAGTGATGAGCTAAAAAATTAACTTGCTACTATGTCATCTTCTATCAAGGAGCTCAAGTCCTCTAACAAGGAGCTCAAAGCTAAAAATGAAAAACTTGATAAGATGCACAGTGACCTTACCACTAGTTATGCTTCGCTCAAAGAACAATACACTCAAGTTAAAGTTGATCATGATGCTCTTACTATTGCGTATGATATGCTTTCTCTTGAGACACATGATGCCCCTAACCATGTTATTAAGTGTGACATAGCAACATCTTGTGAGGATTTGGTTAGTGAGCATGATGAGCAAAGAGCTAGTGGCAAGGGCAAGAAAGTGGTTGTGGCCGATCACTATGATGACTATGTCAAGATCAAGAATGAGAATGCAAAGCTCAAGATTGATCTAGAGAAGCTAGCAACCACCAAGCAAGTTGTTGTTGAAACTCATGATGAAGATTATAGCATGACACTTGAGCTAGACATGCTAAAAGAAGAGAACACGAGATTGAAGATGGAGAGGGATTACAAGATGACACCATCCCAATCGGAGCTCCAACAAGAGAATGACAAGCTTAAGAAAGAAAAAGAGCACCTTACCACCTTATTGAGAAACTTCACCAAAGGTCAATGTCTTCAAAGTGAGCTTCTCATGAACACCGTAATGAAGACCAATAGAAGTGGTATTGGCTACCTTGAAGAGAAGATGAAGCAACGCAAGAGCATCCCTAAGCCAAAGAAGAAGAAGTTGGGAAGATGCTTTGAGTGTGGAAAAGAAGGACACTTTGCTCACAATTGTGAAGAGCCAAAACCCACACCCTTGCCCAAGCATGCTAGGCCCTTTGCTTTCAATGCTCACTACATGCTTAGACAAGATTCTTGTGGCAAAATGAAAGTCATGTTCATGGGGCCTCCAAACAAGAATAGGCCAAAGAAAATTTGGGTTGCTATGTCACTAGTAGAAAAGGTTAAGGGGCCTCAACAAGTTTGGGTCCCTAAAGCTCAAGCTTGATTTCTTGTGTGTGTAGGTGAACTACAAGACCGGTGGATCTCATTGGGTGATTGATAGTGGTTGCACACAACATATGACCGGTGATTCCCGGATGTTCACCTCACTAGAAGAGAATGTCAATGACCAAGAAAAGATTATATTTGGTGACAACTCAAAGGGCAATGTCAAGGGTTTGGGCAAAGTGGCAATATCCAATGATCATACAATATCAAATGTTCTTCTAGTTGCTTCATTGAGCTTCAACTTGCTATCCGTTGGGCAACTCTGTGATCTTGGCTTTCAATGTTTGTTCACCGACAAGGAAGTGGTGGTGACCAAGAAAGATGATACACAAGTGATTTTCAAAGGCTTTAGATACAACAATCTCTATCTAGTGGATTTCTCCTCCGAAGATGCCAACTTGAAGACATGTTTGTTCACTAAGCAATGTCTTGGTTGGCTATGGCATAGAAGATTGACACATGTTGGAATGAACACTCTCAACAAGCTATTGAAGAAGGATTTGGTTAGGGGCTTGAAGGATGTCAAGTTTGAGAAGGACAAATTGTGTAGTGCATGTCAAGCCGGCAAGCAAGTTGCAAACACTCATCCAACCAAAGCCTTTGTTTCAACATCAAGAGAGTTAGAGCTACTTCACATGGATCTATTTGGGCCAACAACATATGCTAGCTTGGGTGGAAATCTCTATTGCCTAGTGATTGTTGATGACTACTCTAGATACTCTTGGGTGTTCTTTCTTCATGACAAATCCAAAGCAACCCCTTCATTCAAGAAGTTTGCCAAGAGAGCCCAAAATGAATTTGACTTGAAGATCAAAAAGATAAGAAGTGATAATGGGAGAGAATTTGACAACATCCACATTGAGCAATATTGTGATGAAGTTGGGATCAAGCATGAAGTCTCCGCAACCTACACACCACAACAAAATGGGGTAGTTGAGAGGAAGAACCGGACACTAATCACCCTAGCAAGAACAATGTTAGATGAATACTCTACACCAGAAAGATTAAGGGCGGAAGCAATCAACACCACATGCTATGCATCCAACCGATTGTTCCCCTATCGTCTCCTTGGCAAGACCCCCTACGAGCTACTCAACAACAAGAAGCCAGATGTATCCTTCTTTAGGGTGTTCGGGTGCAAATGCTACATCTACAAGAAGCGCCAACACCTAGGGAAGTTTCAACGCCGATGTGATATTGGTTTTCTTGTTGGTTACTGTCCAAAGCATATCGAGTGTTTAACCATGCCACCAGGATGGTAGAAGAAACATATGATGTGGAATTTGATGAATCTAATGGCTCTCAAGGAGAGCATGAGAATCTTGATGATGTAGGTGATGAACCATTGAGGGAAGCTATGAAGAACATGCCGGTAGGAGACATCAAGCCTAAAGATGATGATGATGATGTGCAAGTCATTGACAAGCCATCCTCATCAAATGTACCACATGATGATGACAAGGATGGGAGAGATCCAAATGAAGATACTCATGTCTCCCATGATCAAATGGTGGTACAAGCTAAAGATGTTGATGCTCCACAAGCGGCTCCTCAAGTGGTTGATCGAAGGACTACTCCTCTACTACAAGCTCATCCTCAAGATCTCATCATAGGGAGTCCAACAAGGGGTGTAATGACTCGATCTCAAAAACTTGCTTTATTTATGGAACATCACTCCTTTGTTTCTCTAGTTGAGCCTACCATTGTAGATGAAGCTCTAGGTGATCCAGATTGGGTGAATGTCATGCATGAAGAATTGAACAACTTCACCCGCAATCAAGTTTGGACACTTGAAGAGCGACCTAAAGGGTCAAGAGTCATTGGAACAAAATGGGTGTTTAGAAACAAGCAAGATGACCAAGGCAAGGTTGTTAGAAACAAGGCAAGGCTAGTGGCAAAGGGGTTCTCTCAAGTTGAAGGCTTAGATTTTGGAGAGACCTTTGCACCGGTTGCAAGACTAGAAGCCATTCGTATGCTCCTTACATATGCATCACATCATGACATTAAATTATATCAAATGGATGTGAAAAGTGCATTTTTAAACGGCTTCATAAATGAACTAGTCTATGTTGATCAACCTCCCGGGTTTGAAGACCCTAGATATCCTAATCATGTTTATAGGTTGTCCAAGGCGCTATATGGGCTCAAGCAAGCCCCAAGAGCATGGTACGAGCGCCTTCGGAACTTCCTCATTGAGAAGGGCTTCATCATTGGGAAGGTCGACACCACACTATTCACCAAGAAGCTTGATGGAGAGATCTTCATTTGTCAAGTCTACGTTGATGATATCATCGTCGGGTCAACAAATGAAGCATATTGCAAGGAATTTGGCGACTTGATGTCGAAGGAGTTTGAAATGTCCATGATTGGCGAGCTCACATTCTTCCTAGGCTTCCAAGTCAAGCAATTGAAGGAGGGGACTTTTATATCTCAAGAGAAGTACACAAAAGACCTCCTCAAGCGCTTCAACATGGATGTTTGCAAGCCTATCAAGACTCCAATGCCAACAAATGGACATCTCGACCTAGATGAGGGAGGTAACTCGGTTGATCAAACTCTCTACCGTTCTATGATTGGTAGCTTGTTATATTTGACCGCATCTAGGCCCGACATCATGTTTAGTTTGTGCATGTGTGCTAGATTTCAAGCCGATCCTAAGGAATCACATCTCATAGCCGTAAAGAGAATCCTTAGGTACCTAAAGCACACCCCAAGCATTGGCCTTTGGTATTCCAAAGGAGCTAACTTCCAACTCGTTGGGTATTCCGATTCAGAATACGCGAGTTGCAAAATTGATAGAAAGAGCACATCCGAAGGGTGCCATTTGCTTGGGAGATCACTAGTTTCATGGAGTTAGAAGAAGCAAAATAGTGTGGCCTTGTCTACCGCCGAGAAGGAATACATAGCCGCGGGTGCTTGTTGTGAGCAAATCCTTTACATGAAACAAACCCTTTTAGACTATGGTGTAGTTCTAGAAAGGGTACCTTTGTTATGTGACAATGAGAGCGCGGTTAAGCTTGCTAACAACCCGGTTCAATACTCTCGCACAAAGCACATAGATATTGAAAGGACCGAATTGGCGACCAGAGGGGGGGGGGGTGAATGAGAGCCTCAAATTTCTTCTCGAGAAATGATGGCCCTTGTCCCAGAAAATCACCCCAAAAACGAAGACTCAAACAACCGGTGAGTTCACAACCTACGAATAGTTGGATACCCTAGGAGATGTCCTAGAGGTACAGCAGAACTACCGAAGAACCCCCAAAACAAAGTGCCAAAGCAACGGGGCAAACCTGCACAAGCAAGCTCCTAGAACAATCGAACCTCCGATAACAGAACACCCCACTCCTATGGAGAAGAGGAAAGTGTTCGACCAAATCTACTTAGGCCAACTAGTGGCAAAACCACCTTGGAAATATCCTTATGAAGTTAGAAAACTAACGCAATAGATGGATCTCAAATCGGAGCTCGAACGCAAAAGATACGTCTGCTAGAACCAACAAAACTCCGAAAGCGGAACACTTAACTCCTATGGAGAAGAAGGAAGTGTCCGACCAAAAATACTTTGACCAATGGTGGCCAAAGTACTTTGGAATGATCCTTAAGAAGTTAGTAAACCAACGCAACAAACAGATCACAAATCGGAGCTCGTACGCAAAAGATACGGACGAAATCAGCAAAACTGTGCAGTGGCGGACTGTCCGCTAGTGAACTGCAGACAATCCGCTATTGAATCCCGGACAGTCCGGGAATGAGTCCCGGACAGTCCGCCGTTCAAAAATGAAAACAGCGACCTCGCTGCCCATGAACAGCCCCGACCCCTGGACAGTCCGAGGATGAGTCCCGGATAGTCCGCCACTATCCAGAAAGCCCAAAAATAGCTCGGGACAAAACAAAAATCGATTGGATCTTCACCAAATTGAATGGGGCTGCAACCAAACTTCTCCCAAGTGTTCTTCTACGTGTTGGGAAGCTAATCCTAGGATATCATTGCTCCAAACCAACTAATCCATGAGAAATCGGAAGAACACTAGAAAAGGGGAAAGAACAAAGAATGAACGCGATTTCGACCCGATCTATGTGCTCGTGAGGTTAGAGAAGAAATCCTTCGGTGGAAAGAAGGAGCTCGCTACATAGAACAATTTGATTCAAACAGAATCGCAAATCATCGCTCGGAGTGGGAGAACGAGGCAAATCTCCGGGAGGGGAAAAACCAAAACGTGAAGAACAAAAACGCGTATCGATCCAAATTTCAGCCAACACAAGAGGAGTAAGAAATTGATCCTTGGATTGCTATGGGATGATGAATTGTGTAGCACACTATGTCGGGTTACAAGCCACTCCTCGCAACAACAAAGCGTGGATGGCGAAAAGCTCAAGAACAAGAGCCGATCTCTCCTCTCACCCTAGCCTCCTCTCACCTAAACAAAATGAGAGTGACACCTCCTAGGATGGGCTGCCCTAACCAGCCCCCTTCATATATATAGGCGCACGTCCGAAGACCAAAACGCCCTCTCATGAAGCACTGACCCAAATACCCCCTAGGGGTAAAACTGTCCAACCCTAGCAGTTTTCATCCGACGGCCACGCGCCTTCTCATCCTTCGCTTCGCCTCGACGCAAGCTCCAGGATACCGCCACGTGCCGTCACCGTCGACTGCCGTGCCTTCTCACTGATAGCTTCGCCGCAACGCAAGCCTCTCGGTGCCGCCACGCATCGACCGTCCTTTTCGACCTTCCCCCGGTTTTGAGGCCCAAACCGGGAAACCTGCCAACCTAGGTTTTGAGGCCCAAACCTGGAAACCATCCACCCCGAGTTTTGAGGCCCAAACTCGGAAACCCGCGAGCCCAGGTTTTGAGGCCCAAACCTAGAAACCGTCCATCCCGAGTTTTGAGGCCCAAACTCGGAAACCGGCCACCCGAGTTTTGAGGCCCAAACTCGGAAACTGTCGATGGTAGCTTTTTGAGGCTCAGCTACCGAACCCGCGCCGTAGACGGGATGTGGTTCGCACACCCCGACCACTCGCACCGATGCCGATGAATGTCCAGCCTCCGCGCCGGGCACAACGCCTTCGCCTTCCTTCTTGACTCGGTCGACGGCACTTGCGCCACACGCAAGCCCGTGTCCGACCTCCCGCCAAGTGCCACGACGCCATCGGCTTCGTCCCGACTCGGCCGATGCACCGCACATCCCCATGTGCTCTCGCTCGCCGATGCCACGTGCCAGCTACCACAGCTGGTCCTCTGGCCTCTCGGTCCGTCGATCCAAGCCTCATGTCCGCCCTTCACCGCTCTGGGTACATCGGCATGGCACGCCCGCCGCACGGCACGCCCATCCTTCACCGCTCCCGGTCCGTCGGCACGACACGTCTCTACTTGACCTTCACCTCGCCATCGACCACTGTATGCGAGCTCAACACCTGCACATCAACACAACCAAGAGACACATGTTGCACACGCACACCAACACAGAAACACCACAACTCAACGCCACCGGTTAGTCATAAGCATTAAGCACATAGCGAGATAAGGACTAAACCAGGAAAAGCCTCAAACCTTCCTCATCAAAGTCAATCATTCATCATATATGCTCTCAATCTCCCCCTTGATGAATGCATTGACTAAAAATAAAACCACAAAGGAAGGGTTTGAAGGCAAGCCTCATTCAAGTGCCCAAAAGCCAAGCAAAAGCAAACACAAGGCTACTTGAGATGAGGAAGGATCATGAAAACTCCAAATAAAAGCTCTCGGTCCCGAAAGAAACGGGAAAAGCGGGCAAAGCCTCCACACATCCGAAGAGTCAAGAGAAACAAGAGTTTCATGAAATCCCAAAAGGTACTCAAAAACCAATCTCAAATAAATTCAAAATGTACTCGAAAACCAATCTCAAATAAATTGTCAAACAATCATCACAAACGAAACCAAGGTACTTATCCACTTGGGTTTCCAAATTTCTCCCCCTTGATGTTTGAATTGACAAAGACTAAACACAAAGAGATGGTTTGGGATACCAAAACGAAAAACTTGGTCCACAAAGATATGGGCAACGGCTCAACGCAACCAAGCAAGGGATCGGAGCAACAACTCATAAAAGAGCAAAACTCGATCACACAGAGCGAAAGACTTGGTTCCCAAAGTCATGGGCAACGGCTCGACGCAACCAAGTCAAAAATGAGCTAGCCCTCAAGAAAAGGCAGAAAATGGCTCAACACCACTAGCTCAAGGCTCGATACCAATTTAGGCTGAAACAACTCATTTGAATGCAAAACTGCTAGTCCCTCAAAGATAGAGGCACAGAGGCTCAACACAACTAGCAAAAGACTTGATACCAATCACAAGCAGCCAAAAATTGGTGAAAACAGCTAGTTCCTCAAGACAGAGGCAAAACGGCTCGACACAACTAGCTGAAGGCTCCATACCAATCGAAAATACCAAGCAAAATCTGCTAGTCTCTCAAAAGAGAGGCAAAAGCAGCTCAACACGATTAGCAGGCTTGATACCGACTGAGAAAAATATAAAGAGAAGCTCAAAACTAAATGGAGCACAAACACTCGGAGCACGCGGAGAAGAAGTAAGACAAAAACGACTCCCCCTGAAAGCAAGCCTACACACAAGGGCTATGCACCAAAGCTCACTATGAAGGATACCAATTGAAATACATAAAAGAGCTATACCAATTGAAGAAGGACATAAAAGAGCTAAACTCCCCCAAGCTCAAAGCTATCCCCAAAATGCATGACTCTCCCATTTCTGCCAACACTCAAGCTCCCCCTTGCAAATAGCTTCTTCCCTTGATAAAAGGGAACATGCTGAGGGGTTTTGACATTTCTCCACAAAGTTGACACAAACACAAGACAAGTCAACAACCAAAAGCATATGGGGGTGATCACAAGATGTATCAGAGCTGGGGGTATGTACACTAAGCTAAAAATGCATGATATGCACAATGCACCAACTTCAAGTGTATAGCAATCAGAATGAAAAGATGCTCAACAGGGTGCTGCCCTGAAAATGTAGCAATCAATACAAATGCTAGCAAAGGCTCAAACTGATCAAATGAATACGAAATATGAACAATTAAGCATATGAGCAGTTTTAAGCCATTCGAAAAGGAGTTCACCGCTAAAATAGCACTTAGCATGGATAGACAGGAAATCAACCAAGTGCTAACTTAAGTATAAAAGGTGAACTACCCCTAGCAAAGTTCAATCATCATGCCATAGAATGAAGTATACACTTGTGTTATTTTCAAATTTTGTCGGAGATTGCAGCGGTATTAACACAAGTTCAAATTAAAGCATGTGATTGCGAGAGGTTAAGAGCATGGTCATTGCCTAACTTTTCAACTGGGCTAAGCCTATGCAAGAAAAGCAATCAGAAGCTTAAAGCACCAGTTTCGGTCTTACACTACACGGCTCAAGTTTAACTCAATTGTGCAATGAGAAACAGTCTCGATACCGTGAGGTGCTGACACATGCAATCCCATCTCGATCTTTTCATTTCACTTAGACTTGGATCAAATTTGAAGCATAAGGTAAATATGAACAATCCAAGCATGTGAATGACTCAGTGCAAGAGACATAGCAACCTAGCATACAAAAGATAGCACAAGTGATCTCAACACATCCTACCCATGCTAGTTGCCACTCTTAATGGTGAACAAATTAAAAGTTTCATAGTTGATTAATCAAGTTCACCATTTGCAAAAATAGCTTAGCTCATAACATGTATCAAGTGATCAAAAAGAGCCTAAGCTACAAGCATCATCATGAATAAACATGGCATACCAAAAAGAGCATAATCTCATTCTCATTGCTCTAAACATGAAGCTCTAAAATGCACTAAAATACATGATGAGATGCATGCAAAAACTAGTCTATCAAAGACAAAGCAAAGCTAGCCTAAAAAAAGAAAATCCAAAACAAAAGGGTATCAGAGAAGTCCAACTAAGATACAACAAGCAAAATGCTTCCCCAACTAAAAAGGAAACACACACCAAACTCACAAATAAAGAGCCAAGAAACGCTCAAGCGACAGCCAGCAAAATCCACATCGAAAATACCACACAGCAACAAGAGGTCAAGGAAGAAGAGTACCAAAACCCGAACTCAGAAGTGTGTCGGAGGTACCTCATGAAGCGCATGACCACCTGCTGGTGTGATACCCGAGGGGACGCCTGAATCTGCTGAACTCCGGGGTGCCTGCCTCGCTGAAGTCATCTCCCCCTCGCCTGATGCTGTCGCTCCCACAGGTGCAGCTAGTGCTCGCTGGAGAGCTGCTCGAACGGAACCCC
Organism: Coix lacryma-jobi var. lacryma-jobi; assembly: GCA_009763385.1. Lineage (NCBI taxonomy): Eukaryota > Viridiplantae > Streptophyta > Magnoliopsida > Poales > Poaceae > Coix > Coix lacryma-jobi. The sequence goes on from CM019829.1 coordinate 97,417,367, forward strand.
AAGTCATGGAAGAAGTGGGATCGGGTTCGTGAGCCGAAATGCTCTCTCCAGGCTCCTGTTCTCCTGCACACTCAAAGACAGAAGAAACACAAGGCATTGTCTTGTCCAGTGTGACCTCAAGGTCTCCACAAAGTTGTTAGTCACATAAAAGCATAAGGTAAGATCTCAACAAAAAGAGGTCTACCTATGAATGATACCGCAAGGAGATCTGAACTCAAACTAGTCAAGCCTACCATGCAACAGGATAAAGCACTATATAGCAAAATGCAACCTAGAGACATGATCAACCCAAACACAGCCTAAACCTCAACACATGCTACAATGAAAAATAATTATAGCAATAGATCCAAAAGCATGTAACATGATAAAATTGTGGAAAGGCTAGTGCTCAAACTAATCATATCAACAGGGTACATATAGCTAACCAAAACTAGCACCTGAAAAGTGATACCTAATGAACATCATACCTCTACATGTAAAGCTCATGGAGAAATAAGGTAAAGCATGACATAATGTTCATGAGGATCAAAGACCAACATGAAAAGTGGAATAGCCACCAAAACTATACAGAAAGCTAGCATGACATGATATACAAGATAGCACATGCTAGACTAAAACAAAACATGATACCAGAGAAAATGTACATGCACGAACTATACAAGTGAGCACATGAAAGACCATCTCATACCACAAGACATAAATCATGGATGTACAGGGTATGAGTGTAAAAGAAAGCTCAGCAAGCTATAAAAGCCTCTTTGGAGGTAATTCTAAGCGGGGTGTAGAGAACCATCAAATCTTGGTCACATCTAAAAGACCAAGTCCCATCAGGCGCATGTTCTCCACCCCGCGTCCTCATATCTACACACAAGAGGACAAAGTATCTCGAGTCTTGGATCCCGAAGGGTTAGCAAGCATATACTTGGGAACCCAAGACTTGGTCACAAAACTCAACTTATCTTGTGGGTTAGCATGATACAAATGCTGGTTCAAATGCAATTGTGAAACACCCTTGGAAGCATTCCTCAAAAGGACAACTTGAGGAGAAGAACGAGTCGTACCTCGAGAAAAGAGGCAAACATCTTCCAAGGTTTTTGTAGAAGAACCAATAGAAGCACCATGAAAAGCATGACGTGGACCAAGAGAGGAAGCACTAGAGGCATGTCCATGATCATGACCTAACCCACTAGAAAAGGAGTCATAAAACCCATCAACAAAAAGGGGCTTCTTACTAGGAGCACAAGCGTTCATGCCATGAGAAGGGCCATGAACCACCAACTTCCTAGAAGAGCGAGCTTGGCACAAACGTTTGGCACGCCGATAGCAAAAGCTTTCTTGATGCCATCTTTCTCACAAAAAGAGCAATGGTACAAAGGCCTACTGCAAGGCACACCATTCTCCGACAAGTGAGAAGTCCCTTGGGACTTAGAACAAGAAGCATCAACAACCAACTTGGTGCCAACGCTAGGAGCACACGTGCCATGGGAAAGGCTACACGACTTCCTAAATGCCTTAGCTCAAATACGTCGCTCGTGTTTGACACGGCGGAAACAAAAATCGAATGAATGTCCATCCTTCTTGCAAAAGGTGCAATGGAAAATCGGATTGGGAACCCGTGTCCCAAAAATGTGAGAAGCACCTTTGTCAAGAGAAGTCCCTTGGACATCACTCGAAGAAACAACAAGGTTAGGAGTAGGTATGAAAGAGCTATCCAAAACCTTGGCACAAGTGCTAACGTCAAAAGACTCACGCGCAACACAAGAACTCAACTCCGGTTGCAAAGATGCAAACTCAGAAATATCAACATCAGAGTTGGAAGAAATGCATGACTCAAACGACTTAGCACAAAGGCTCTTGCATCTTTTGGCCAAAACCTCATTTTCAAACATGAGGCGGTCACAAGTACCACAAGGAGTGTTTCTCAAGTTTTCCATCTCCTTTTCAATGCACTCGGCATATGTGGTACGCAAGAGTTCAACTTCTTTCTCAAGGTTGGCACTCATATCATTGTGCTCAACCAACTTAGCGCTCATATCATCGCGCAATACCTTCAAAGACAAAACTTCTTTTTCCAAATCAATGCATGATGTGCACATGAGATCGGTGGAAGAAACATAACCATTCACATCAAGCAAAGAATCATGAATAGCACAAGAAGTAAGGCAAGCATTTTTATTCAAAGAGCACAAGCTACAAGGCCTAGAATTTATCTCATCAATTTCAGCCCTAGCATGCTCAAGTTCATCTACACATTTGGTGTGAGTCAATTTTAATTTATTAATTTCAGCAAGCAAAGACTCACAAGAATCACATGGTAACAAAGCATTTGACTCAAGCAAGGCTATTTCAGATTTAGCATAATCAAGGTCCTTGCGCAAGTCAATGCAAACTAAACATGGTTTGGAAGCATTTGATTTCAACAATTCATTCTCAGATTTTAAGCTAGCAAGAGAAAAGCATAGCTCATCATTCTTCCTAACCATGTCACTACAAGAGGTGCAAGGTGAAGATGCACTAGACTTCCAATGAAAAAGGCCACATTTTAACCTAGTGATGGAGCAATTCAACTTCTCAATCTTCCTATGCAAGGTATCACAAAGCTCATCATATCTAACGTTATCATCATAGCAAGCTTCATATCGTTGGGACAAAATCCCAAGACTAGCGAGAAGTGTACCTTTCTTGGCTTTGCCAAGTTCACGAATACGATCCTCCGTTGAATGCTCATCATGTCCTAGGAAGTCCAGCAAAGCATCCACCTCACGTTCTGCCTCAAGAGCCGCACTCCTCCTTCTTCCGGAAATGTCATCCTCGATCGCACGTTCATGATTCAAACCTAAGGACAAAGACACACTAGAAGAAGAACTATATGCCATTTCCAAAAGCACCGTTAGTGTTAGCCAAACAAAAGCTCAACACCTCGACAAACCACGTTGGAAGCCAAACAACTCTAAAAGGTCGCCTTCGCGGATCCGGAACCGGTTAAGGTAGAGAGATCCTTAACTGGCTTCGATACCAATTGAAGGACCGAATTGGCGACCAGAGGGGGGGGTGAATGGGAGCCTCAAATTTCTTCTCGAGAAATGATGGCCCTTGTCCTAGAAAATCACCCCAAAAATGAAGACTCAAACAACCGGTGAGTTCACGACCTACGAATAGGTGGATACCCTAGGATATGTCCTAGAGGTACAGAGGAACTACTGAAGAACCCCCAAAACAAAGTGCCAAAGCAACGGGGCAAAACTGCACAAGCAAGCTCCTAGAACAATCGAACCTCCGATAACAGAACACCCCACTCCTATGGAGAAGAGGAAAGTGTTCGACCAAAGCTACTTAGGCCAACTAGTGGCAAAAGAACCTTGGAAAGATCCTTATGATGTTAGAAAACTAACACAACAGATGGAGCTCAAATCGGAGCTCGAACGCAAAAGATACGACCGCTAGAACCAACGAAACTCCGAAAGCGGAACACTTAACTCCTATGGAGAAGAAGAAAGTGTCCGACCAAAAATACTATGACCAATGGTGGAAAAAGTACTTTGGAATGATCCTTAAGAAGTTAGTAAACGAACGCAACAAACAGATAACAAATCGGAGCTCGTACGCAAAAGATACGGACGAAATCAGCAAAACTGTGAAGTGGGGACTGTCCGCTAGTGAACCCCGGACAGTCCGGGAATGAGTCCCGGACTGTCCGCCGTTCAAAAATGAAAACAGCGACCTCGCTACCCATGAACAGCCCCGACCCCCGGACAGTCCGGGGATGAGTCCCGGACAGTCCGCCATTGTCCAGAAAGCCCAAAAACAGCTCGGGACAAAACCAAAATCGATTGGATCTTCAACAAATCGAATGGGGCTGCAACCAAACTTCTCCCAAGTGTTCTTCTACGTGTTGGGAAGCTAATCCTAGGATATCATCACTCCAAACCAACTAATCCATGAGAAATCGGAAGAACACTAGAAAAGGGGAAAGAACGAAGAACAAACGCGATTTCGACCCGATCTATGTGCTCGTGAGGTTAGAGAAGAAATACTTCAGTGGAAAGAAGGAGCTCACTACATAGAACAATTTGATTCAAACGGAATCACAAATCGTCGCTCGGAGAGGGAGAATGAGGCAAATCTCCGGGAGGGGAAAAACCAAAACGCGAAGAACAAAAACGCGAATCGATCCAAATTCCAGCCAACACAAGAGGAGTAAGAAATTGATCCTTGGATTGCTATGGGATGATGAATTGTGTAGCACACTATGTCGGGTTACAAGCCACTCCTCGCAACAACAAAGCGTGGATTGCGAAAAGCTCAAGAACAAGAGTCGGTCTCTCCTCTCACCCTAGCCTCCTCTCACCTAAACAAAATGAGAGTGACACCTCCAAGGATGGGCTGCCCTAACCAGCCCCCTTCATATATATAGGCGCACATCCGAAGACCAAAACGCCCCCTCATGAAGCATTGACCCAAATACCCCCCAGGGGTAAAACTGTCCAGCCCTAGCAGTTTTCATCCGACGACCACGCGCCTTCTCATCCTTCGCTTCGCCTCGACGCAAGCTCCAGGATGCTGCCACGTGTCGTCACCGTCGACCGCCGTGCCTTCTCACCAATAGCTTTGCCGCAACACAAGCCTCTTGGTGCCACCATGCGTCGACCGTCCTTTTGGACCTTCCCCCGGTTTTGAGGCCCAAATCGGGAAACCTGCCAGCCCAGGTTTTGAGGCTCAAACCTGGAAACCGTCCACCCCGAGTTTTGAGGCCCAAACTCAGAAACCCGCGAGCCCAGGTTTTGAGGCCCAAACCTGGAAACCGTCCATCCCGAGTTTTGAGGCCCAAACTCGGAAACCGGCCACCCGAGTTTTGAGGCCCAAACTCGGAAACCGTCGATGTTAGCTTTTTGAGGCTCAGCTACCGAACCCGCGCCGTAGACGGGATGTGGTTCGCACACCCCGACCACCGGCACTGATGCCGATGCATGTCCAGCCTCCACGCCGGGCACAACGCCTTCGCCTTCCTTCTTGACTCGGCCGACGACACTTGCACCGCATGCAAGCCCGTGTCCGACCTCCCGCCAAGTGCCACGACGCCATCGTCTTCGTCCCAACTCGGCCGATGCACCACACATCCCTATGTGCTCTCGCTCGCCGATGCCACGTGCCAGCTACCACAGCTAGTCCTCTGGCCTCTCGGTTCGTCGGTCCAAGCCTCACGTCCGCCCTTCACCGCTCTGGGTACATCGGGATGGCACGTCCACCGCACGACACGCCCATCCTTCACCGCTCCCGGTCCGTCGGCACGACACGTCTCTACTTGACCTTCACCTCGCCATTGACCACTGTATCCGAGCTCAACACCTACACATCAACACAACCAAGAGACACATGTTGCACACGCACACCAACATAGAAACACCACAACTCAACGCCACCGGTTAGTCATAAGCATTAAGCACATAACGAGATAAGGACTAAACCAGGAAAAGCCTGAAACCTTCCTCATCAAAGTCAATCATTCATCATATATGCTCTCATATATTCGCCATCACTTTCTAAGAGACCATGTTTCAATGAAAGACATATCCTTAGAAGGAGTTAGAACCGAAGATCAATTGGTGGATATCTGCACAAAACCCCTAGATGAAAACACTCTTTGTAGATTGCGAAGTGAGCTTAATGTGCTTGATCTAAGTAACTTAGTCAAAAGGTGAAAGGGGTTGTCTTTGCATTTGCATTGTATTTTATGCCATGTTTAAATCTTGCTATGCATATAGGCTTGTCAGACGTGGTTGTTGACACTGGTTATCTATCAAAATTAAAGGATAAATAAATATGAAAAGGGCATGAATTCAATCACCAATAAAGGTTTAGGGTTTTAATTGACAATATTCCACGAGTTTTGGTGAATTGTGATTTTGTAGGGACTAAACCAGGAAACCAGCACTGATTTCTTCTCCTAGAAGGAAACCGACGAAAGATTATGGAACCGGCACGTCAGGAATATTCCAGAAGGACCTAGAGGACACCAGAGAACACCACGAGGCGGGACACCCCGAGAGGCCGCCAGGTGGGACCGACCGGTCCCACCCTTAGACCGGTCGGTCTCCCCCTGGGCCCAATGGGCTCCGTCTTCTGGAAGCTTCCTCCACCGCCTTTGATGATCCATCTCAGCCCTACGTGAAGTTGGTTTGATCTAACGGTCACGGTTGATCCCTCAGGGCTATATAAACAGCCCCCCAGGCCCAGGGAAGATCAAGCCCCTCTTCAGAAAAGACTACGCCTCATTCAGAAACCCTAGAAGAGACTTCAAGAGCCAGCTTTCAAGTAGAAGACTAGTTACCCCTCTAGTTTAGGTTTAGAACCTAGTCTTATACTAGAACTAGAAGAGAGAGAGATAGAGGAAGAGATCAAGAAGGAGCTCTGGCCTGTCAGATTAACTTCATCTTGTACCTGCGGATTCAAGTTCATCTTCCACTTGCTTCAGTGATTGTTTCGGTAATCAACATCTATATTTAAGTTTGAGCCTTTGTTCTTATTATTCTTAAGGTTTATGACTCTCTTTTGAGTACTTTAACTCTAGTCATTCTAGAGTTAGAGTAGTTGGATAGTGTAAGCATGGTGCTTAGACTTGATAGCTCATAAATGCCTCCTATAACACCGGTAGTAGTGGTTGTTCGCAAGGGTGACTCTTATAGCCTTGTTGATTCTTCTATAGTCCACTTACCCGTGTGTAGGCTCGGTAGGATTATACATTTGCATAAAAGACTCATACTATATTTGTGACCTTTTATGGCAACTTCCCCACTAAGAATAAATATAAACATATCACTCTTAAGTTGGAATTAGACAACCATAGTGATCCCCTCTATACTTCTAGATTCTCCGTCCTTGTTAGCTACTTAGGGGTTAGACTTTAAGGCTTAACACTATCCGTTCCTTTGGGTTCGATATTAAAACTGGGTTACTCCGGTGAAGTGCTACATCGGTAGATTTTATCTGTGCGCTTGCGGATAAAGTAGAGTGTGCGTTAATTTATACCAACAAGCATTTCTGGCGCCGTTGCCGGGGAACGGTAGATCATCTTAAGTCTTAGTTTATCCTTGTAATCATACTTTTGTCTTTTTCCTTTTTGTCCCAGTCTTTTCATTATTTTTGTTTTCATTCTTATGAATGTTGTTTTTGAATTCCACTCTTATCTATCACTACCCCATGAGCAAGCTATAACTAGTAGAATCCTTATACCCCATCATAATACCTGGTTATCAGCTATGCCTACCTTTCTGCTGCACTGTCCTTGTAATGAGCATAGAAATATAATTATGAAAATATTCCTTTGGGTATTCTTGTCACTAACCTTTCCAGGTCTGGAGCAGAAAAGAACGAAGGAACAACAAACACAAGGTATGTCCCACCAATCATCATGCAACATTGAATTACATTCATCCAATCTTGATTTGTGCAAAATCCAAGCTTGGGGAATAGACTTTCTAAGAATATTTCTTGCCATGTTGCTATGTTGGTTGTCCCTACCTTTAGGATATGCTCATATACTAATCGTACTCTTTCATCACCATCTGAATAAATCTCTACAATGCTTTCATGTTATCTTTATTTGCTATAGTATATTCTTTGGTTTTGAATTATTATCATACACCTTTTAAATTAGGCATGGAGCTTAGTTTAACTGTTTTCATGAATTAAAGTAAGACATGGTGTCTAGTTTGATTCTTGAGCTAAAAGGTGTGCTGATTTTACCTCTAAAGGCTTTTAAATTAAGTATGGTGCTTAGGTTAAAATGTCTTCCTAGATCAAATTAGACGTGGTGTCTAGGTTGATTTCTGAACTGATAGTATGCTATAGTAGATATTGGATATTTTGTTGGACTAACCCTTGTAGAAAAAGTTTCATTATTAATTTGGGAAAGTCCGGATATGAAGAGACACATGAATTTCAACAACTCTTGCACAATGAAGACTCAGCTCATTCATCAAGTATGAAAGAACTGTGAGTATCAAAGTTTATTTTGTCTTCTACTGCAAGTTATCTTTTGCCTTGAATCATGTTAAAGTGCAGCCAACACATAAAATACTAGTCTATGCTAAAATAATCCTAAAAACATCTTTTTATTAGCATAGATGCAAAATACATAAGTTATGGATAATAACCCATGCTTCAAATTCTTGCAATCCTTCGGGTATATGTCCACTAACATTACGCAGGAGAGAGATTTTGTTCATCCATGGTCTGGTCTGAACATTGAAGATTCAAAACTCAAACCATAGACACACAAACATACTCTCAGATCATAAATGGTGCTGGCAATAGCCTCGCTTTGAGTCTTGCTTGGGCACTGATGACAACAGGATGCAACTTACATCGTATAAGACAACCTATGCCTGCAATCATCATTATCCAAGACATCAAGACAAGAGGTGGGGAGTTACCTTCTTTTCTAATCAAGAGCTAGCTTGGGAGACAAGATGGTACCACTACAACATTAGCAAGATCTACAAGTCAAACACATGAACATGTTGAGTGGGAGTCCATCTACATCACAAGCCAGCCCGGGAGAGACAATTCCGTTGTCTAGATGTGTTTCACAATCAAAGGGGGGAAGGAGAAATTCAGCTTCAAGTCATATTGATCTCCTACCTATCACTTTGATCAGTACAAAACACTAGATGTTGTCTCAGTCGAGAAGAAGAATATGATCCACCACTCATTCTTGGAAGATCATTCTTGAACACCATCAATGTTATCATCTTTGTCGGACCTGGAGAAGTCAACTTTTGGATTTTTCGCTGCATCTTCAACATCTACATCACTTATGAGCAGCCAAAGAGAACCAAGAGAAGATGTCGAAGGGAGAACCAACTGCCAAGAATTGAGGAGGGCATCATGAAGGATGAAGCCACTGCACCACATGAGTTAGAAAATGGAGAGATAGTACCTGAGCCAACAAATCAAGAAGAACAGCCGATAAGATTTGCATCATCTAGACACTGTTGAGAGAACAAGTCTTAGTTGTGACATTAAAAGACAAAGACTATCATAGAGGCACTCGAGTAGCAGCTCTAATTTCAAGTCTCTTGTCAACCCAATAATTAAAGGAAAACAAGAAAGGTTGACAAGAGAAGAATGCGGAATTGTCCCTACATCCTCATAGTATAGAATTAATACAAGAAAGAGAGAGGATCCGAGTCAGCATACTCGAGGAACAATACGCCTTCACTGATAAGTCGACACAAGAGAAGGAAGGTCAATACCTCTAAAGATGATTCCACTGTGATCTTCCTCCTCTCAATCACACTGTGAGACAAACAAGAGAAGACAAGCCATTCATAAACAACAACCAGCTAGGAAAGAGGAGCTTCCACAAGGTGGTTCGACACATCACTCTTCAATGACAAAGTAACATTTCAAGGTAAGTGACCATCACTTTAAAAGCTTCTTCTTGATTCTAGTATGAACATAAATAAAGAACTAAACATATTTAAGTTGCACATCACTTGATCCAACCTAATCAACTCAACATGTTTAGTCCTTTGATCTTAGCGTTACTCTCTTGAATCTCACTGTCTTAACTACATGAGCTAAAATGTTGTGCATCTAACCTTTGGAAGATGATATATCTCAATCATGAAAAGTTCGACACTTTATGCATAAATTATCCTTCCTTGTGTTAAGTAATCTAATCTGTTAAATATTTTAAGATGCTACTTTCATCCTCTGATCCTATCACTCATGTTAAGATCGAATACATAAACAACAAGTTTGTCTTGTGCAATGTGCCTAAGGTTAGAGGAGAATAAACAAAACTTTTGGTTCTGTTGGTGTTTTTCCACCAACAGAGCCCATGCACTTGATCTCTACCTTGTCTTTATGAGCAGGACACACTCTTGAGCAAAACATGGAGAAGTCACTCCCAAATTCTACAGACTGAAGGTCTTAGATCTACAATAACATGCACACTGAGCAAGATGCTGCCAGCGTCCATAATTAACGCTTCACTTCAAACTGCTGGACGAACAAATGACATGAGTGACACCATATCAAGAGGCATAAACAAGAAGGAATGATGGAAGACGTCGTAGTCAGAATTAGAGGTCATTAAGTCCCCACAGACTTCTTGACCCTCGACATGAGAAGACGATGATGTCCACCTCATCCTCAGAAGACCATTCCTCTACGCTACAAGTACAATCATTTACAAGAGGAAATCCATTTTCACTTTCCTGGAGAAAAGGTACAATGGAACTTCATCAACTACATGCCCAATGAAGCACCCAAGAAGAATAGAAGTGAAAGACGCCGCTCTCAAAGCCAAAGAAGACAAACTATCAAGAATAGAGAGGCCAATCATGAAGAAGCTATCGACACTGTCCCAGAAAAGAAAGGAGAGAAACCTCAAGATAGTGAACCACAGGAAGTGAAGACTCAGACCAAGAAAGTATGGAAGAAAATGTCTACACCTAAGAGGTACAATCAATAACAACTTTCCAAATGTCTGACAACCTTGGGAGGTCTAAACCAAGGGAAGGTCCGGTTCGTCGGACCTAAATATCCGAACCTTCGCCAAAAGGTAAAAATTGGTAGTTATCTTTATATTTACTTTGCTGCATATTTCTCATATTTAATACACAATCATTTCTTGCATCATCATATCTAGTTCACAAACATTTTAATTTCTGCATTGAATTAGAAAACATTAAGGAAACCACGAAGCCCCATACTTTCATGGTTTACACATCATAGCTATTAAGGAAACCAGCTTGGGGGAGACGCACCCCGTTATCTTCGCGATTCAGGTATGTCTTTATTATTACTACTACTACTACTATTATTAGCTTTTATTTTATATCTTAAAGTGTGTTAGATTAAATAAATAAAATAGTGTGTTTTAAGAAGTTGATGACTAAAAGAGAACCCTCTCTCTAATCTTTTGCATGGAAATGATGAATAGTTGCTCTATCTAATTTCTTTCAAGTACCTAGTCTTCAAAGCATGAGTTCGCCTAATTAATAATGATGCCTTAAAATAAAATTAAATGCATGGTTGGCAAATACTTAATCTAAGGTCTAGGTAATTGGGATATGACATGTGATGATCTGAGCTGCTATTATCATGTTCTAAACAACACTGAAGTTCCAGAGATTTCCAAATATAAACATGACTAATAATTGCATTGAGTTAAATTAAGCTTTGTGACCCTATGAGTAGTTTATCATACCATTGAATCGAGATCACTTACACATTTCATCCATCTTCTGCATAAATGCTCATAATTTTCTGTTGCTACCCTCTCAGAAGTTTGTTGGAAGCATGTGGCTATTATTTAAAAAAAAGAAAAAAAAGAAAAGGGATCTGAGGAAATAAAAAGGGACAAGTGTCCAAAACCTCAAAAATATAGATCCCGAGGAAATAAAAAGGGACAAGTGTCCGGAACCTCAAAATAAAAAAAATCAGAAAAAATAGGCACGTGCATGACAGTAGAATTAGCCTAATAGCCATATGTCTCTGATAAACAGAAGAGAGTGATATATTCAAAAGAGCATCCGACTCCATTTTTTCATACACATGCACTTCTTGATTCAATGGTTGGTTGACTTTCTCTTTGGATCCATTGTTTAATTTGACAACACATGTATTAATGCTTTTGAAAATTAATTAAAACTCTAGAATAAAGGTGAAGTGAAGGAACTAGAGACATAGTGCTTGATTTGATCGCTCAGTATTTTAATTACTCAAGATCTAAGGTAAAAGTAATAAGCCCCATGAAGAATAACATAATATATTTTGGAGAATTTTTGTTTAGCAGCAAGTATACTTGTTGGAAGTGAAGATATTGTAGCAACTCCTGATCCATTGTTAAGTTTTTGTTTTGCTAAGGGACTAGCAAAAGGTAAGCTTGGGGGAGTTGTTGACACTGGTTATCTATCAAAATTAAAGGATAAATAAATATGAAAAGGGCATGAATTCAATCACCAATAAAGGTTTAGGGTTTTAATTGACAATATTCCACGAGTTTTGGTGAATTGTGATTCTGCAGGGACTAAACCAGGAAACTAGCACTGATTACTTCTCCTAGAAGGAAACCGACCGAAAATTACGAATCAACACGTCAGGAATATTCCAGAAGGACCTAGAGGACACCACGAGGTGGGACACCCCGAGAGGCCACCAGGTGGGACCGACCGGTCCCACCCTTAGACCAGTCGGTCTCCCCTGGGCCCGATGGGCTCCATCTTCTGGAAGCTTCCTCCACCGCCTTTGAGGATCCATCTCAGCCCTACTTGAAGTCGGTTTGATCTAACGGCCGCGGTTGATCCCTCAGGGCTATATAAACAGGCCCCCAGGCCCCAGGGAAGATCAAGCCCCTCTTCAGAAAAGACTACGGGCCTGTTTGGTTGCCGGACAGAAGTTGCCACGCCTAAGGTTAAGTATTTGCCACACTATGGCTTGCCACATTCTATGGTAAAAACAAACCGTTTGGTTCGTTACTAAACTGTGGCAAAATTATATGGCTGTTGTTTGGATGATTGCCACAGAAATTTAGAAAAAAATCCACATATATGTTAAAATCAAATTAGAATTTTATATTTTATATGATGTTTGTAATAAACCAAGAATAAACATAAAAAAATAAGATTTATATTGCCACATAGGTAACCAGTTATCTAGAATAGCCTTGTATTTTTGCCCAAAAAATACCCTTCTATTTCAGAAAAAAGAATACCTTCTATCTCTATTTTTTCTCTTTTCTTACCTTTTCCACTAATAATTATTTTATTTTTCCTGTAGACCCCACCCCAGTACCCATCCCCATCCACCGCTCTGACTCACCCACCGACGCACCATTCCAATAAAAAAACGCAATCTTATCTCCTTCCCACCGCTCCCACTCACCCACGGACGCACCATTCCAATAAAAAAACACAATCTTATCTTCTTCCCATGCGTGCGCCGCCTGCATCCCCGAGGCCCGGCGGCCGACGCCGGTGCTCGCGTGTCCCAGTGTCTCGGCGCGTCCCCGTCCACCTCTTGAAGGTACTCCACAGAAAGCACTTCGCCCGGCTCGTCGTCATCGTCACCTTCTTTGCGCTCGCACTCCCGGCTGGTCTGTTCGTCGCTCGCCCTCTTGCCGCTTCCGGCCGCCGCTCACGCTCCTACCACCCACTCTCAACACTCGTCCTTCTGTTCTTCAGCGTCCTCGCGGCAGAGTAGTTTGTGGCGAAGGTGGATGAAACGTCTGCCACACATTTGAGGCGAAAAGCTGTGGCGAGGGCTGGTTTTGGCGGTTGCGAGCCTAATTTCACTGCTCAACCAAACACTTACCTAAGCACCTGTGGCAAGCCTAACCTTAGTTGTGGCAATCTGTGGCAGGCAACCAAACAGGCCCTACGCCTCATTCAGAAACCCTAGAAAAGACTTCAAGAGCCAGCTTTCAAGTAGAAGACTAGTTACCCCTCTAGTTTAGGTTTAGAACCTAGTCTTATACTAGAACTAGAAGAGAGAGAGATAGAGGAAGAGATCAAGAAGGAGCTCCGGCCTGTCGGATCAACTTCTTCATCTTGTACCTGCGGATTCAAGTTCATCTTCAACTTGCTTCAATGATTGTTTCGGTAATCAACGTCTATATTTAAGTTTGAGGCTTTGTTCTTATTATTCTTAAGGTTTATGACTCTCTTTTGAGTACTTTAATTCTAGTCATTCTAGAGTTAGAGTAGTTGGATAGTGTAAGCGTGGTGCTTAGACTTGATAGCTCATAAATGCCTCCTATAACGCCGGTAGTAGTGGTTGTTCGCAAGGGTGACTCTTATAGCCTTGTTGATTCTTCTATAGTCCACTTACCCGTGTGTAGGCTTGGTAGGATTATACATTTGCATAAAATACTCATACTCTGTTTGTGACCTTTTATGGCAACTTCCCCACTAAGAATAAATATAAACATATCACTCTTAAGTTGGAATTAGACAACCATAGTGATCCCCTCTATACTTCTAGATTCTCCGTCCTTGTTAGCTACTCACGGGTTAGACTTTAAGGCTTAACACTATCCGTTCCTTTGGGTTCGATATTAAAACTGGGTTACTCCGGTGAAGTGCTACATCGGTAGATTTTATCTGTGCACTTGCGGATAAAGTAGAGTGTGCGTTAATTTATACCAACCGCCCTAAAAAGTGTGTGAAGAAGCTTACCCATGAGCAAACTTGACAAGCAACCTAGATTCAAATTCCGTATTGCATTGCTTGTGCATGTGTGTTGCTTGTCGTTTCTTTTCACTTAAGTTTGAGCAACCGCTATGTTCGTCCACCGCTAGGGGGAGCGTTTGAGGCTCCTAATGGTTAAGACCGCTAGTTTTGGTGGCCATATGTTGTCTCCTCGGGATTTATTGCCTTTCACTAAAAATGATATGTAGCCTAAAGCAAAATATTTATAAAATTGAGGGTTTATGTGAGGATGCCCATACTAGGTTCCAACTGGTGTTTATTTGCCTTTTATTTGAGTTGGAACTTGGTTGGGAGAGGGAGCCGCAACAGAGATCTTCGAAACTGCCCAAAATGCAACATCGGATGCTGCATCAGACGCTGGCCCCAACGTCTGATGCCCCCACTATAGACAGCTCCGGCTGAAACAGTGATGGGGTAGCGTCCGATGTGTCACCATCGGCGCGTCCGAGGGTTCATCGGACGCTGCCCCACGTCCGATGCCAAGGCAAAGGACGCGTCCGATGTGATTTCGGTCATTTTGGAGCTCTCTGGATGGACATCGGCACGTCCGATGTGTTTACCCGGAGCGTCTGATGCTCCTTTAAGCGGCGCGGTTCGTTCTTTAACCGATAGACAGGTCCCACGTGTCATTACCTTCATTCTCTTTGTCCTCGCGCTCCCGTCTCGTGCCCGCCGCCGCTCCCCCATACCCGAGCCCAAACCCTAAGCTCCGCCGGCCGCCGCCGCTCCATCTCGCCGCGTGCTCGCTCCCGGCCGCCGTGCAAGCCCGCGTCGCCTCGCCTACTGCTTTACCGCCACGCGCACCCGCCTGAAGCTCGCTGAAACCGAGCTCTTTTGCCGGTCTTCCCTCGCCGGAGTTGGACCTCCAGTCGCTCGTTGTTGGGTATTTTAAACGCACACAGAAAAATCCGCAAGCGCACGGATACGTATGTAGCTTTCACCCGAGAGTATTCCAGGGTATCGATTTCCACGGGGAACGTGAGTGTACTATTCAAGGGGCAAGATCGTCAAAGAAAAGAATGATAAAATGGATAGAGAGAGATATATGGTTTTCTAAGCAGGTCTATCTAATCAAAGGCTCACTATACTTTACTTACTTCGGGACATCAGAACAGTAGCCACAGAAAGGGATGAGAAAGGGGCTAGGAAGCTCTGACTACGGTCCTACAAACACCAACCCGAACGAGGTGGACTACGTCGGCCGTCAGGTCTGTCACCACCTGGGGCTACCACAACTATCCGTGGGGCTGGGTGCAAACTCAGGTAAACCGTAGTCTAGACACCACGTCTACACTAACGTCTACTACTCTAATTACGTACAATAATTATAGCACTCGATACAAGCGGAGATCCAGTAAATGAAATAAAGCAAGAACTGAAATTAAATATAATACTTGGAAATAGTAAATGAAGAACCTGGAGATTACTTGAAGACGAACTAGATGCTGCACCAATACAATGTTGAGGAAGATCCGACAGCTCCGGTTCCTCCTCAGCTCTCTCCTTCTCCTCTCTCTAATCTCTAATTACAACTAGATGAACTAGACAACTAGAACTAGAACTAGAAGAACTAGAACTAGATCTAATTCTAGATGAACAAGAAGAGATTCATCTAGAGGGACCTCTACTTCTAATTGAAACCCTAGTTTCTGATGTGGAGATGAATAATGAAGATGGAGATGCCTGGAGAGGTGGGTATGGGGTTGCTTATATAGCCCTGGGCGTGGAACGTGAGCCCTTGGATCAAACCGACTTCAGGAACGGTGGAGATGCATCCTAGGAGGCGGTGGAAGAAGGTTCCGGAAGGCGGAGGCAAAACGGCCTCCGTGGCTGACCGACCGGTCAGTGGGCCCCACCGGTCGGTCTGGCCTAGTGGGCCCCTGTGGCGGGCCGCCTCATGGTGTCTTCTGGTGTCTTCTGGATCCTTCTTTTGCACGTTTCGTTGTGAAATTAATATCTTTTCATCCGGGACTCCGAATATAGCAAATGATATGTTCGTTTCGATCGTCTCGACTAGCTCTTTGCAATGGTGCACTCCAATTCATCACTTGAGATACTTTTATTTGGTAAAAACATGGATGTCCTACAAAACAAGTGAAAACACCAAAACTTGTGGAATTTGTTAGTTTCAAACCCTACAACTATGCTTTGTGATTCATTTAGTGTCATTTCATGCAATAGTTGATGGTTAATTATGAGCATTAGTGAGCGTCAACACTCGTGTTCGTCCCCGAGCCGGTCTCCATCTCCGGTGTCTCTTCCCTGGTCCGCTGAACCCCATACAGTGAGCACCCCCCAAGCCCTATTCTAGTGCCCTCAATGTGTTCGACTTTATGCCTCAATGGTCGTTCCTCACTGTTTGACCCATGTTTCGCCCCAAATACTTTGCAGACCTCCTTGGCATGATACGTGGGTGCTCGAAGGTCGGTGCCTCACCTTGTTCGTGTTTGTTTCGTCGGTTCGACAGGTAGCAAAGCCCCCTCCATATCTCATCTCCATTGCTTTGCTTCCATAGGCTCTTCTCATCTCTAGCGTATATGTTTTCTTATATATATCCTCTCTACTCTATGCAGCGAGTCTGTGGCCGTGTCAGCTTGGCAGTTGGTTAGTGACAGAGAACCTGGGGCCAAGCCCACGGGTAAGGATCGAGGCCAAGCCCACGGGTAAGGATCGAGGCCAAGCCTCACGAGTGTCAGTGTCAGTTGACTGTCAGTGTCAGGGGGAGTTTCTGCCAGTGATTTGCTTGTTAGTTGGACTTGTCAGTGGTTTTCAGGTTGCAATTTGTCTTTCAGTGGCAGTTCACCTTCTTTTCAGCGACAGTTGTTCTCAGTTCTTGTCAGCTATGCGCTGCAAGAACGTTGCTGGTGCCCCAGAGGACTCTCCTCCCCGTCCTCCTCCTTCTGGTCAACGGAAGGGGAAGGCGAAGCTTGTCACGCGCAGGAAGTGCACCAGAGAGCAGAGAGAGGCCGATCAGGCCCATGCAGTTGCAGACGCCGCAGAGCGTGCAGAGCGGGGAGGTCACGGTGGCGGCTTGCGTATCGAGGACCAGCTCACCCCCGAGCAGAGGCGAGCAGTGGAGACCGTTGAGCGTCGGCACGACTCACCGCACTACTAGAAATATGATCATCAGTGACGATTTGCTAGTGACGCTGGTAAGTTTTGTCACCGAATGATACCTTTCGGTGACGAAATTTTTGTTTTCATCAAAAGGTACAAGTGACGATGTTTTGGCTTGACTTTCAATGACGAAAGTGAGAGGAACGTCATCGATTACCAAATGGAAATCGTCATAGATCATATTCTCGGTGTGCTATATTGTAATGATGAAAATATTCGTCACAGATTATATTTCGATATGGTCATAGATAATTTGCCTTGTGTGGCCCACGTAGTGATGAAACGAATTGGTCACAAATCATTTTTCCTAACGTCATAGTTAAGTGTCTAGTTTGCCCCCGCCTGTACCACTTGACAGCGTTGGATGATTGGGCCAGACGGCCTGGTTGATCTTTTTATCATATTGGACGCGTGGGCCGTCGGTCGACCTTTTTTCATATTGGGCCACAGGTGCACACAGTAGGCTAGACAATTTTTGGCAAAAAAAATGCGCTGGTGGAGCTTTGATCTCGTGACCTGCCGTTAGGCGAGTAACAACCTTACCATTGAGCTACTCGACTATTTTCTTGTGAAAAAACGAAGTTACTCTATTTGTAAGGTATCAACATGATAATTGAATGGTGGTTCTCTTAACTCTTTAGATCACAGGTCCTGGGCCATAGACTGAGATTTGTCATCTGTACCTAGTGAGCAGATATGAAACCAAGCCCCGGACATGAGTATTATTGGTTCTCTTGAAAACTGGCTACTAAACACAACCATTGAGCAAGCACCCATCACTAATGTTATATCCTCTGATTGATTTGTAAAACAGGAGGACACGCAGGCAATCACCTAACAACACAAAATCCTGAAGAAAACCAAAGTAATCACCTAACAAAGTACTTTTACTAATCCATATTGCAAGCACTTGTAAATCCATCGCATACACAGACCAAAGCAAAGATTATTCATTTAGTACTTAGGAACATTTCGATTTCACCAGCTTCCAAAAGCACTTCATAGGTTATAGTCAAACCATTGGCTGCGGATTAGTTGCCAAACCTGTTCTTCTAATGAAGAGGTAAAGAGACACACGAAAAGAAAGCAGAGTACTCATGCCTAATCCTACAGCCTTCGCTACAAAAGAAGGCATAGTCATTAGTCCAGCCTTCCGGCATGCCACATCCGCTGCCACCGCAACCTTGTCCGTCCTCGTCCGCCGGTGGTACGGGCGGCAGTGCCCCGAATGGGGCTGTTCCGGCCACTTTCCATGTCACATCATGGACCACCTTGACGGCGTGCGCGCGGTACCTGGTGCACTCCCGGTTGGTCATGCGGCTGGCCTGCTTACATCCGATGACGACGCCGCCCTCGTCCTCGACCTACCTAATGTAGCGCTCGGCTTCTTCCTTCTCCTTGCAACCGTGGTGATGGATGCCGAGAACGTAAGCCACCGCCTTGTGCCCGGCGTCTGCCGCCCGTTGGAGCCACTGAGTGTCGAGCGGCGTGCACCGTTTCGCGAAAACGAACGTGACGCCGAGGATGAAGCAGGCCTCTGGGTTGTTGGTGCCGGCCAGATTGTCGATAAGAGCGAGGTAGCGGTCGTTCTGGAACCACCTAATGGATTCCTCTCGCTCCAGTGCCCAGCACCTCCCAACGGAGGCATCCTTGCACGCCCTGCACATGTCCTGGCATCTGCAAGAAACACAAATGCAGTTCATCACCGAGCTGAAGGTTGCATAGTTGGTGTACTGGTGTCACGCACTTACGTCGCTCGTAGGCTGCAGATGTCATCCATCGGATGCGTGGACGTCTCGGCGATGCTCCCGACGATCTCGACCAACATGTCATCCGGGAGAGCCAGCAGGTATCGCCTCGCCGCCATGGCGCTTGGGATCGAAGATTGAACATAGCGTAAGGTCCGGAAGGAAAGAAAAGATTGGGATTAAATCCCCGCACCGGCGGTAGATTTGGTCGCACAAGAAATCGAGGGAAGTGAAGGGACGACGACGAAATCGAGAAGAAAACCCTTGCGTCTACGCGTCTACGGAGTACTCCATATTGAATGCTACTCCGTATTGAATGCGCACGACCAACAACGATAGGATAGGCACGGCCAACCAGGGGGAAACGGGCCGGATGGGCTGGATCTGTCGGGCCAGAAGCGAGAAGGATAGGGATTTACTCTTTTTTATTAATCCCATCAAAGCCTTTTTTGGCAAAAAAATTGCGATGGTCGAGGTCTGATCTCGCGCCCTGGCGTCAGGCAAGAAATAGCCTTACCACTGGGCTACACGACCTTTCTTGCGAAAAAAGAAAGTTACTCTATTTGTTAGGTATCAACATGATAATTGAATGGTGAGTCTCTTAACTGAATGGATCACAGGTCCTGGGCCATAGACCCATGATCGGGCAACTGTTTGTCGACCTAAACCCCCCATCGACGACGCGGCGGCGAAGGAGAACTAGCATTGGGATCGAGGGCATCGGCCTCCGTGAGGACTGAAGAACAGCGCCGACCTTCGTTGCGCAGGGAAAGCAGGGGCTTCGTGCGCGGGAAAGGTTTGATTTGTGTTTGAATTTTGGTTGATATAGCATGTGTTCGATGTGTGTTTACTGCAATCACAGTTAGGGAGTTAATACAAGGTTTCTTTTGTTGTCACAACAGATGGATAGAAGTTGGGTTTATGGAAAACAATTCACACCTGCATATGTGAAGGGAGTTGAAGAGTTTATGAAATTTGTTAGTGAAAGATACCCCGAAGATGAACACATTTGTTGTCTGTGCATCAATTGTCATAATCGAAGGTTGTTACATCAGACTAAAGTAGAAACCCATATACACATTTATGGAATTTCACATACATACACCAGGTGGATTCATCATGTGGAGCCTGCAGATGTTGTAATTGATGAGGGTATAG
The DNA here is from genome assembly GCA_009763385.1 of Coix lacryma-jobi var. lacryma-jobi. Taxonomy (NCBI): domain Eukaryota; kingdom Viridiplantae; phylum Streptophyta; class Magnoliopsida; order Poales; family Poaceae; genus Coix; species Coix lacryma-jobi. Next base: position 97,437,609 of record CM019829.1, read on the forward strand.
ATCAGGAGGTCGAAGAACATGATCATGACTTTGGGATACATGTGGATGGGGATGATGATGTTTACGATGATGATCATGGAGTACCAGAAATGATAGGCGAACTGTATGCAGCCGCAGAGGCTGATGGAGAAAAGCCAAGTTTTGCAAGAGTTCTTGAAGATGCAAAGAAGGCGCTTAGCCCGGGTTCTAGCCATTCAAAATTTTCCTTTATGGTGAGGATGTTGTATATGAAGTCTCGTTATCGAATCACGAATACAACATTTACCGCAATGATGAAGCTGATGTCAGATGCATACCCTCAGAGTGAGTTGCCAAAATCATATGACGAGGCCAAGAAATATCTTAAAGAATTGGGCCTTGCATTTGAAAACATCCATGTGTGCAAGAACAATTGTGTGTTGTTTTGTAAGGATTATGTTGAAAAGAATGTGTGCCCAGTATGCAAGGAGTCTAGATGGAAAGACGAAACAGGGACGAAGCAGGTTCCACATAAGGTTTTGAGGCATTTTCCACTCTTGCCACGTTGAAAAGAATTTATGCTTCAAAACGAACTTCGGAGGAAACACAGTGGCACAAGAAAGTGAGGAAGCTAGTAGCCAATGTGATGAGCCATCCAGCTGATGAGGAAGCATGGAAGGACTTTGACAGGAGGGAACCAGCTTTTGCAAATGATCCGAGGAACCTGAGGCTTACCTTAGCTACCGACGGATTCAATCCATTTGGCAACATGAGTACACAGTACAGTATGTGGCCAGTGCTTTTGACACCGCTGAATCTCCCACCATGGGAATGCATAAATCCAGCAAACTGCTTTATGTCTTTACTCATCCCAGGTCCAAGATCTCCAGGAAAGGATTTTGATTTGTTCCTTGAGCCCCTAATAGAAGAACTGCTTGAGCTATGGAAGGGTGTCAGTACCTTAGATGCATGTACAGGTAAGAAGTTCAAGCTTCGCGCTGCTGTGCTGTGGTGTATACATGATTATCCAGCGCTGGGCACGTTATCTGGGCGAACAACAAAAGGGTATTATGCATGTATTCATTGCGACAAGGATCCGTTGTCTCGGGGAATAAGGAACAAGATATGCTACATCAGACATCGTCATTACCTTGAAATGACACACGCATGGCAGAACAGCTTGGCTTTCGATGGTAAGCGTGAAAAGAAAGATCAGCCTAGCAAGTTTACTGTGGAGGAGGTCCTACAAGAGCTAGAGAAGGTGAAAGATATCAGGCCAGGGAAGCAACCTCAGATTACTGGAAATAAAAGGAAGCGCAGTGACGGTCCAAAGATTTTTAGCCGCAAAAGTGCATTGTGGAGATTGCCATATTGGGAACATTTGAAGCTTCCACATAATCTCGACGTGATGCACATAGAGAAGAATATATGTGAAAATATTCTTGGCACATTACTCAACATACTAGGCAAGTCCAAGGACACACAAAATGGTAGGCTAGATTTGTATGATATGGGCATACGACATGAATTGCACTTGCAGGAGGATGGCAACTCAATCTGCAGGGCTCCACCTGCTCCATATGTTTTGGGGAAGGATCAAAAAGTCGAGTTTTGCAAGTTTCTCAAAGGTATCAAGTTTCCTGATGGATATGCGGCTAACCTAGCAAGATACATAAGTGAAGATGGTTCTAGGGTGGTTGGTAAGCTGAAGACACATTCTTGCCACATACTCTTGCAAAGAATCATACCTGCTGGCCTTAGAGGACTAGTGAGGAAGGATGTATATAAAGCAATTGCAGAGCTGGGGACCTTCTTTAGGGAATTATGCAGTAGAAATCTAAGGATAGATGTTGTGAAACAGCTGAAAGGAGAAATTCCATTGATCCTATGCAAGCTTGAGAAAATCTTTCCACCTGCCTTCTTTGATGTCATGGTGCACTTGTGTGTCCACCTTCCCGATGAGGCACTGCTTAGAGGACCTGTTCAGTATGGATGGATGTACCCAATAGAAAGGCGATTAAGCACTTTGAAGAATTTTGTAAGGAACAGGGCTAGGCCGGAAGGATCAATTGCTGAGGCATATATGGCAAGTGACACATTGACCTTTTGTTCTAGGTACATGGAGGATGTTGACACTAAATTTAACCAGGACGACGATAGTGGTACAGAGATGTCATTGCCTAATGACATATCTGTTTTTAAGCGTGGTGCTACTCTTTTTGGAGCTAATAGGACTGAGTACATTGAAGATGCTGTCATGAATAAGGTAGTTTGGTATGTGCTACATAATGCTGAAGAAGCAGAGGAATATTTGGAGTAAGTATGTCTGAGACTTAGTTTCTGTTTTATTAAATTTGAAATTATTCTTACCAATCAATTTTTTTCCTACAACATGTACAGGGAGGAGCTACTGCAGCAAGGTGCACGCCCAAATGAAGTAGATCGAATGGTCGAACAGGGATTTCCAAAGTGGTTTAAGTCCCATGTAAGTCACTCAGCATTTTGTTTATAGGCATATTAAATGGTTACCTGATTAATTTTGTATTTTCGTTCCACCAGCTTGAGAACAAGCGTAATGAGAATCCAGAATCGGTTAGCGAAGGATTGTGGACACTGGCATGTGGTCCAGTTCGGCGAGTTAAGATCAGTGCAGGTTGCAAGATTAATGGAGTGCGGTATAGCACTGCGGATCGTGAGAAGTTCTTGCAGACACAAAACAGTGGTGTAATGACTGCAAGTTCACATGCTGGAAAGACCATAGATTTTTATGGTGTCCTTAAAGAGGTTATTGAGTTGCTATATCCCTCAAATTATGAAGTTCGTCGGTCGGTGGTTCTATTTCGATGCGATTGGTATAACCAAGTAGGCAAGACTGTGGGCCTTCGAGATGACAAATATTTCAAGTCCATCAATGTTCAGTCATTTTGGTACAAGACTGATCCTTTCATCTTGGCAGAGCAAGCAAAAAAGATATTTTACCTGCAAGATACAACTCCACATTGTACAGATTGGCGAATTGTGCAGAAATTTGAACATAGGAATATTTATGATGTGGTTGAAACAGAACAGGGCAGTCATGATGTGCATTAGGACGATTATTATTCTGACACTGAGCATGTAGTGGAAGAAGGTGATGATAATGAGGTTATGCACACTGTTGAAGGTGGAGAAGCAACTATAGTTGAAGGCAATTTACAACAACTTATAAGAAACAAGAAGGAAGCTGTTATTAATCTTGAGGAGAGTAATGATGAGGATGATACAGTGTTGCAATACTTTAGTGATGGTGGCGATGACAACAATGACGTCATGTCCACAGATGATGACTTGTAGTATGCATATATAACTGTAAATATAAGATCACTTGGAAACAAACCAAAACATCACAGGCAATTCTGTATATATAAGATCACTGCATATATAAGCATTACTGCTATTATGTTCTTACATACATCACCAAGTGAGACTTAAGTTCATACATCCAACTTTGTAGAATTACGTCCATGTTATTCAACTACACCAAAATACATCACTACTGCTGGCTTCAATCCAAATAAAATCTATGGAAGTATTTGCGCTTCAGGAGGACACGAAGGTTCTCGGCCTTTTTCCTGATCTGTAATTGAAATTCATAGTGGGGAAAGTTAGGATATATATAATTAAAATTTAGGAAACTTATTAAGTTCGGGTAGACTTATAACACCTCCTTGTTGGAGGCCATCGGCCATTGTCCCGTCTCCTCATCGCTGTCATGGTTAAGCGTGCAATGCGGTGAAACTTTGTCACTGATCACAAACACGTGTGGATGAACATCAGGAGCCTTCATTAACAAAATCAGTGTCAGTAATGAAATAAAGTTAGCAGTCAGCTTCATTAATAGACTTGGATTCCACTTAAGACTATGTATAGTCAGTAATGATTGCAATAAGTGCTAAATTAGCATGCAAAACCTGATAGCAAACTTAGAAAAGCTATAACTCCTAAAGCACAAGGCCTAAAATCATGAAATTTTAGGACAACCTACATAACAAAGTTATGTACAACTTTTATATAGAAAAAATCTATAGCAAACATCAATGGCGCCTACATATGAGCTATAAGAATAGTTGAACATGATCACATTACATTTATCTCAGATCGAAACCACATGACATTAATTTAGGATCGAAATAACAATAATCTATCTCCCAAACCACAACATCAGAGCATCCAAATCAACACATCCAATCTCAATATAGTTCAAACAGTACCACACAGAAAACCCCAACCCCAATAAGTTTTGAACCCTAACCTGGTCCAGTAGAAGCGGTCGGGGGATTTGGTATGGCGCATCGGCTTTGACTTCGGGCACCTCTTCTGCCTCAATGCGAGTGCGTCTCGCCGTCGTCGTCCTCCTCCTCGGTCGCACGATCATGGTCCTAGCGGTGGCGATGAACCTTCCGCTGTTGTCGCGCTTCTGCTTAGCCGAGTGGTGCTGCTCTTTAGGCGGCGCATCAATGGCAGCGGTGGCAGCAGGAGGGGAGGCTGTGGAGCCGAGGGAGTAGGTTCGGGAGCGGGTTGCGCAAACCATGGTCATGGTGGAGGAAAAGCGATGCGACGAGAGCGACACGGGAGCGTTGATGCAACAGATTGGGGTGACAGGCGCGTTGAAGGGGCGAGACGTGGGGGTGGGTGGAAGACTACGTCGACCATTCACTCATGCATGTAAAGGGAGACGTGTCACTAAATCATGGGCCCCATCATCATTGGACCCAGACGTCATTGAGTAAGACCATGGCAAGATGATTTCTTTGTTTAAGTAATAGAACACAGATGTAAATGAGCATTAATTTGTCATCCTGGACTACCAATAAAATGCAAGATCTCAAAACACTATGTGTCATTCACAAAAAATTACAAGCAATAAAGAGTAACATGAGTCATGCACATACAATCATCAGACCATAAGATATGCTCACCACTATCATATAATCTATTGGAGCTTATATGAATCCCATCAAAACACACACATGTATGCTCACATATTTACACAGGTACCAGGTCTGCATCCAGCACACTCATACTCAGAAATGATTTGAGACACAAAATCCACAAAATATATAGCACCATATATATAATTAGCACACACATATTTAAAAGGTATCAGGACTTAATTATATATTTACAAAGTACTAACATCTATATAGTTATAGTGTTTGTTCCCAAAAGCACCACCACAGTCCTACTAGTACAGATTCTAAGTCTACTACTGCTAGATACTAGATCAATCTGCTCCATCATAAGCCCAAATATGTCCATACATATCGTAATCCCAAAGCAGCTTCATCCACATCTGGTCCATCAAATGATCAATTTTTTTGTTCACCTCCTGCTGCATCTTATCACAGACTGTGTTACTGTCTTGACCGATCTGCAGGTCCTTCTTCATCTTCTCAAAGACATCCACAATGTCTTCTTGCAGGTGTTGTTTTGTAGTTTCAGCCAGAAGCGGAAAGTTGCTTCTGGTTCTTCTTCTTCTTCCAGCTCCTGTAATTGATCATATGCAACAAACATTAATAAACAATTAAATCTGATCATGCAAAATTTTAATTAAACGAACAATGCATGTAGACTGCATATATGATCATTAATGCATAAATAATTAAATACACTAATAATCACTTCAATAATGTTAACAAAAACTTAAGTAGGCCAAACATATGATCTATATATATATCAACCCATAATAAACAGTAAACTTCGGATTGGCAACAAAATTGTGAAACTTGACAACAAACTAAATCTGACCATGCAAAACATTGATGATATGTTGAATTATCAGATTTTGTAATGCAACAAACTTGTGATAAACAAAAAGTAAATACGTCTAAACTGGACAAACAAACATATATGAAAACTCATTTCACTTTTTTTATTTTTTTACTGATAACCTCTCAAAGCATGTACAACAATAATCTTCACTTCAATTTATTTGATTTTAACCTAATCAATTAAAGCATTAGGGATGTAAACATATAGTTAAGGCAAAACTTTAATTAAAAGAACAATGCATGTAGGCCAAACATATGATCATTAATGCATAAATAATTAACAACACTAATAATCACTACAATAATGTTAGCAAAAACTTAAATCAGTAGGCCAAACATATGATCTATATATATATCAACCCATAATAAACAGTAAACTTCGGATTGCCAACAAAATTGTGAAACCTGATAACAAACTAAATCTGACCATGCAAAACTAACATTGATGATATGTTGAATTATCAGAATTTGTAATGCAGCAAACTTGTGATAAACAAAAAGTAAATACGTCTAAATTGGACAAACAAACATATATGAAAACCCATTTCACTTTTTTTATTTTTTTACTGATAACCTCTCAAAGCATGTACAACAACAATCTTCATTTCAATTTATTTGATTTTAACCTAATCAATTAAAGCATCAGGGCTTTAAACATATAGTTAAGACAAAACTTTAATTAAAAGAACAATGCATGTAGGCCAAACATATGATCATTAATGCATAAATAATTGACAACATTAATAATCACTACAATAATGTTAGCAAAAACTTAAATCAGTAGGCCAAACATATGATCTATATATGTATCAACCCATAATCTTAATTTAAACACTAATGAACCTAATTAACAACACTAATTTTTAGAATCCGTACAGAAATAAACCCTAGCCCCTTTGGATTGGGCGACGTCGCGGTGGAGCATACCTTGTCCTCGCTGATGACCGTCTTCTCCTTGTCGGCGACTGGGCGTGGGAAGGTGAACGCCAACTCCATGGAATCAGCATAGGACGAGCCGCTACCCAAGGAAGAGTTGGTGTGGCGCCTCGGCTTCTTCACCACATCCTCCGCATCATGAGGGCGCCTCTTCCGGCCAGTGCGGCCCTCGCCGCCGTCGCCACTGGTTCCGCGCTCCATCTCCAAGCCTCGCCGCCGCGCAATCCGCCTTGAAACCGCCCCTCGCCTCATGGACTATGGAGGAAGAAGAGACCTGGCGACTGTGGAAGAAGAAGAGACTAAAAAGCCAAGGAAACTGCACCAAGTACTCCGTAGGTCGCCGTGCTTAATATGGAGGTCACACAAAGTAGGTCCCACTGAGTACTCCCTCCGTCACTAAAGTAATTTTTATTGATTTTCACAAGGATAAATGGAGAAAACCAGAAGCTACATACAAAAAACTGAAAACTTGCATGGACACCTCATTTAGGTGTATAATGTTGACAAAAAAGTTTCAAATGATTCAGAGAAAGTTGTGATGCTTATGATTACAAAGGCACACATCTCTTACACATGACCATGTGAGTAAGTGATGACAAATGCTCATCCGTTTGGGGATGTGTAGTACAACTTTTACCAAATCATTCGAATTTTTTTTGGGATGCTTATGTAGGTGTCCTATGATGGTGTGTGCATTTATGCAATTTTCAGACCTAGTTTACCTATTACTGTAATTATTTGTTGATTTTCCCAAGGATAAATGGTAAAATATCCTAAGCTACCTACAAAAATCTGAAAACTTGCATGGACACCTCATTTAGGTGTATAGTGTTGACAAAAAAGTTTCAACTGATTTTGAGAAAGTTGTGATGCTTATGATTACAAAGACACGCATCTCTTACACATGACCATGTGAGTAAGTGATAAGAGATGCTCATCCGTTTGAGGATGTGTAGTACAACTTTCACCAAATCATTCGAAATTTTTTTTGGGATACTTATGTAGGTGTCCCATGATGATGTGTGCATATGTGCAATTTTCAGACCAAGTTGACCTATTACTGTAATTATTTGTTGATTTTCCCAACGATAAATGGTAAAATATCCTAAGCTACCTACAAAAATCTGAAAACTTGTATGGACACATCATTTCGGTGTATAGTGTTGACAAAAAAGTTTCAACTGATTCTGAGAAAATTGAAATGCATATGATTACAAAGGCACATATCTCTTACACATGACAATGTGATGAAGTGAGAGATGCTCATCCGTTTGGGGATGTGTAGTACAACTTTCACCAAATCATTCGAAATTTTTTTGGGATGCTTATGTAGGTGTCCCATGATGGTGTGTGCATTTATGCAATTTTCATACCAAGTTTACCTATTACTGTAATTATTTGTTGATTTTCCCAAGGATAAATGCTAAAATATCCTAAGCTACCTACAAAAATCTGAAAACTTGCATGGACACCTCATTTAGGTGTATAGTGTTAACAAAAAAGTTTCAACTGATTCTGAGAATGTTGAAATGCATATGATTACAAAGGCACACATCTCTTACACATGACCATATGATGAAGTGAGAGATGCTCATCCGTTTGGGGATGTCTAGTACAACTTTCACCAAATCATTCGAAATTTCTTTGGGATGCTTATGTAGGTGTCCCATGATGGTGTGTGCATCTGTGCAATTTTCAGAATTAGTTTTCGTATTAAAGTAAGTTTTTTGATTTTCTCAAGAATAAATTGAAAAAATCCTAAAGTAACTAGAAAAATCTGAAAAGTTGCATGGACACTCTATTTTGGTGTATAGTGTTTTAAAAAAATTAAAATCATTCTAACAAAGTGGTGATGCACATCCTCACAAAGTCGTCCATCGCTCACACATACCCTTGTTACTAAGTGAGAGACGTTCATCCTTCTGGGAAATATGTAGTACCACTTTCTCCGAATCATTTAATTTGAATCTTTTTGGGATGATCATACACCAAAATATGTCAGTGCTAAAACTCAAAAAAATTATACCAAAAATATATTCAAAGATCAATAGGAAAACAAAACTAGTGAAGATCACAAAAAAATAGAAAAAAAACAAAAAATGCCTTTTGAAGGATTCGAACCCGTGACCAATGCACCAAAATCAGCTTGCCTTTCCACTATGCTATTCAAATAATTTCGATAACCCTTCGATGTGGTTTAGTTTAATTACGACATACCCTAGCTTGTGGCCAAAAAATAAGAGCGCCAAAACAGGTGTCATCCCGAAAATTGATCCCCCCACTAATCACATATTTATCCCCTTATTAATTCATTCCTCTCATCCCCCATTTCTTCTACCCTAGCCGCCGCCTAGACTCAACCGCCTTCGACGAGCGGCTTCCTCGACCACGACGACCAGGTACCTCATCGCCAAGACGGAACACAACCGCCATCGATGAGCTGTTCCTCCCCCTTTCCACCTAAATTCCACCCCACCAAACCGCCAACCCCGGGGGGACCACAGCCGGCGACGAGTTGCGTCTTCGCCGGCTACTTCGCTGGCCGCATCCCTCTCTATCTCGTCCCAAGACCATTCTGGCCCCATCCACATTTCACTCGCAACGACCTAACCCTAACCATCGCAGGATTTGGGTCATCGCCGAGGACTTTTCACTGGATCTGCTTCGTCGTTGGCTAGGATTCACCGCAGCAGCTCTGCTTCCCCATTGACGACCTCGATGGTGGCAACTAGGAGGCAACGGAACAAGGAACTTGCACAAGAAGAAGGTAATCCACCTGTATGCATGGGCTTTTAAGTTGGTACTGCCCTTCAGCTTTCCATACGCCTTGCAATTTAATAATGTATATACAAATGTGGAATATATATGCCCCCAATCTCACTTCCACGTAGTAATCCATGAACTACTGTTATGGAACATATGACCTCTAGTCTTTCTTCGCTCTAATCTATAACCTATCACCTCTTTTGTATTTGCACTATAGTAGGCAATACTTGCTCTTACCTCTTTTCTCTGTGCCAATTGGTATTACCTCCTAGTTCTTAGTAATCTCCTTCACATGAACTAATAGACACATTGTGTTATGTTGTAAGTAATACAACCTCCAATAACTGATTATGAGAGGAACTGGGATAGACATGTGGCGGACAATTTAAAGAAGATGCAAGAATTGGGACTGCACAATCTATCTGCTAGTTTTAATAATTCTTTACCACAACCTGCATCAACAAAGGGGAAAAAACAACAAACAAGAAAACCAATAGATCAGATTCGGATTCATCAGAGTATTTCCTTGGCGAAGATGATCAAGGAGATAGTGATGACGACGACACTGAATCGGAAGAGCATCCAGAACCCCTGGCAATTAAGGTGCTTCTTTAACCTTCCAAGTAGTAGATGGGGAGTATTTGAATTGCATTTGAATGTTTTCAATCTCATCTATAATATATGATCCTACTTTCAGATTCATCATGTTTTTTTCATACCTATAATTAATATATGGTCTTGCTTAATATTGCACATGGCTGACTTTTTTTACAGTATCCTCCAAGTGCTAGAAGGAAAACCCTCGCTTCTAAGAAGAGAGATCCTAACATGGCTCCAGGAACTAGGAGCAAGAGAGTGAGGGCATCTGAAGAATCATAGGTGCAGCATTCTAGAGCCCAAACAAGATCAACAAAAAGTCTTAATAGTGCAGACACAAATGGAGACAATGTAGAGGCTCCTACAGATGGTTATGATGACATATCAGACATGTAAACTACGCCTGGACCTACTGATCATGAGAGACAACTAGCTCCAGAGGAAGACAGTGGAGCTGCTGATCTTGACACTACAGGTGCTGATGAATGCAATATAGATGGGGGTGAACAAACTGAAGGCAAGTTATAGTAATTTTGTCAATACAATATAACATCTCTTTTGCTGATTTACATGAAACTAAAACATTTCATTAAATGCGGCTTCTATTTTGTAGCTACTACAGAGCGAGCTCCAAGGAGACCTAGGCAGCCAACTAAGGGAAAATAGCTGGACAAGATGACCAAAGCTATGGGAAGGAGATTGCCCATACTTGTTGATGAAGGCAATAAAAGGCCTCATGTGAAGGACCGAGAATGCAATAGCAAGGCGACCAGAGGGGGGGTGAATGGGAGCACAAAAATTTCTCTCGAAACTTTGGCCTTTGTCCCACAAATCAACCCCCAAAAGCTTCGATCGAAACCGTGATGCCCACGACCCTTGGAAGAGGGTGGATGATCCCTAGGATCACAGCGAAGCACCACAAAGCGATAGCAAGCCAATCGGCAAAAACACCAGAACAAGTTCCACCCCTAAAACCTAGTCCCGAACGTAGATTGAAGCCTACGTCAAGAAATCCCTGAATATCGATGCTAACAAGTAGCAAAGATACTTAGAGAGGTTCCTAGGTGAACAATAGGGCCAAACGAGAAGTGCGGAAACCAAGCGAAGAAGCTGGGAGAACAAACGCACAAAACCGGAGGCTTCAACCAAATCCCGGACTGTTTGGCCCTGGGGTCCCGGACTGTCCGCGGCTACTGCGGACTGTCCGCCAGCCGATCCCGGACTGTCCGCCGGTCAAATGAACAAAACAGTAAGGTTGCTAAACCCTTCTGCTCGAGTCTCGGACTGTCCGCAAGTTTCAACGGCGGACTGTCTGCGGTTCAAAAAGAGTAGTCCAACAGCGCGGAGTCAGGCTACTGGTCCAGCCGGCCTCGATGCGCGAACAGTCCACGGGAGGAATGGCGGACTGTCCGCGACCTCCCAGTGAGGGCGATTTCCGTCGTCCCTCACACAACTCTTCCCAAAACCGAATCAAATCACAATCCTGTGATTCCAAACATGGAGAGAATGATCACGAGGTAGTTAGGAGACTATCCCCAAGAAATCATCCGCTCAAATCGATTCAATCACCAGGAAATCGAAAAGGGGAGGAGTATGAACGAAAAAGCGCCACGACAACGAAATCAACCCGATCTACTTGTTCGTGAGAAGTTAGATGAATTCCTTCGGTGGAAATGATCTCCCCACTATAAAGAACAAGTTGATTCAAACGGATTTCACAAAGACGCAGTAGAGAGGGAGATCGAGTGACGGGGAAATCGCGGAGAAACGAAGAATGCGAAGAACACGAACAAAACGCGAATCAAGTCATCGATCTGCAACTGTGTGGCTACCACACGCTACAATAGTGAGATTACGGTCTCACTTCCTCAAAATCTCCAATACACAGAGGTACGGTTCTCTGCGGATCTCAGTTGCTACAGCAGGGGATTGGGAGAGCAGGAAAACCTAGAAGGCAAAGAGCAAATGGCTGAGATAGAATGGGAGGAGGGTGTCTCCCTCTACTTATCCTAATTCTAATTCCTACTCTACCCCTCACTAATTATAGAGCGAACCAGCTAAACCCTAGGGTTATTCTGGACCAACTCGAAGATGCTGGTGATCTGACGGCCACGCCCGCACAACTGGTAGCGTTGCCTCGACGCAACCTCACCGATTGCCGCCACGTGCCGCCACCGCTCCGCTCGTCCTTTTACCGGACTTCGCCCCCGGTTTTGTGGCCCAAACGGGAAACCAGCCTTCACGACCAACCCCCGGTTTTGAGGCCCAAACCGGGAAACCAGCCGTCCATCGCCTGAGTTTTGTGGCCCAAACTCAGCAAACCCGCAGCATCCAGGTTTTGAGGCCCAAACCTGGAAACCGTCCTCAGCCCGAGTTTTGTGGCCCAAACTCGGAAACCATCAGCGCCCAGTTTTTGAGGCCCAAACCTGGAAACCGTCCACTCAGTGGTTTTTCTGTGGCTCAACCACCAAACCGAGCCGTAGAGGGGCAGCACCGCCCGTGCACCCCGTCCACCGAGACGTGTCCCCAGGTCCATGACCCAGGCAACACCGTGCCCGCAAGTCTTCGCTCGTTGCTGTCCCAGGCTACCAGCCACCACAGCTAATCCTCGGGCCACCGGTCCCTCAGTCCAAGCCTCACGTCCGCCCTTCACCACTCTCGGTACATCGGCACGACACGTCTCTACTTGACCTTCACCGTGCCTTTGATCACTGTATCCGTGCTCAACATTTGCACAACACAAGTCAAAGAACATGCGCATTATCCCAGTTGACAATCACTCATCACTCAGAGACTCGGCATACACCCATGTATCCGCAATCTCCCCCTTGATGAGTGCATTGTTGTGACACCCCAATTTTAAGAACAAAATTGGAGCACAATATATGTATGCCAGGATCAATTTTCATACATATATCCACATCATAGTAAATATCAAAACAATGCTTTATTAATATATCGAACATTATTACAAAAATGACCCTCGGGTCTGAAAGAAAAGTACAGACTCTCTGTCTAACTCTAATGAAGACTCGCGGAAACTGGACGTCATCTCCACAGGAAGGTCGACCGGGGGCTGCGCCATCCTAGTACAAGTCGTCGAGGTCGTATCCACCGTCTTCTCGGTACTCCTGCTCCGCGTCGTAGACTCCAGCATCTGGGTGGGGTAGCAGGGGGTTCAATGAGGAAGGGTGAGTACATCGAAATGTACTCCGCAAGTGTAGGAAATATATGCTTATGAGGCTTATAACAAAGGTAGGCTGACATAGTTTGACTCAAGTGCCTAAAGCAACACATCCTATTAAATCCTATTTCCTATGCACCTATTTACTAGGTTATAACCACAGTCTCCATCTGTAACAGTAACCACACTCGGAGTCGCACCGAGCAAACCACACTCGGAGTCACACCGAGCAAACAACACTTGGAGTCACACCAAGCAACCACACTTGGAGTCGCACCAAGCACCCACACCTGAAGTCCATCAGGCAAACCACACCTGAAGTCCATCAGATGACCCGAACCAGTAACTAGTATCCAACTAATCTCGAAGAAGTCCAAGCCCGCTCTTGACCGTGAGCACGGCTGATATATCAGTTTATTTACTCTGCAGAGTTTGCACATCTTTATCCATGAGTCGTGTTGCCCTTGTGCCTGAGGTAGCTAGTCTCTTGACCCACTTCCAAGGTGAGTCGGCAGGGTCCACTACAAGGCCGTTACAAAGAGTCCTCCTATGCGTATTAGTTCCATATGTCACGACGTAGAGCTACCTTCCGCAATAGCACCAGGTCTGGCGCCCGAGCCTGGGAATCACTCCCGTACCAAGCAGTATCCTGCGTAGAAGAAGCCCTGTCCCATGTCCATATGTAACTAATAACGACATAAGGCTTCTCTAATTAATTAGCCAGAACCAGAGCCATATAGGCCTCATGGTTTGCGCTGTTTTGCCGGGTTACTTGTCCAAGAACCGGGTCCTAGGGATCCAGGTAGGATAACAAACCACAAACCCAAACCAACGCCAAGTCCCATGGCAAACCCTAACGCCGAGTCACACGACAACCGTACGCCAAGTCACATGGCACCACACCACCAACGGTCCATCCTGTCAAATTTACCTACTCACCACACTATAACATTACCAGCCACATGTTCCATAGATCATTATTCAGAATTAATTATTAACCATCCCATCCCAGGACTGCAAGGCTAAGCATGACTTCTACCCAAAACATCCCAACCAGGTGACAAGGAAAATAGGACAAAAATCTAGTAAACCCTAACATGGGATTAAAATTTAGACACTGCATGCAACTACAGGATCTACTCTACTCAAATACCAAAAGTAAAATAAATATAGGGTGCAAGATGTTCAAGGACACTTGCCTTCGGGCTGGGTCGGAACTGCAGGATCACAAGAAGGGTCTGGAGCGACGAAGGCGCAAGGTTGGTCCAGGGGTTCCACGTGGCTCGCACTCGCTGGATCAAGCATCATCACATGGCCCAAACAAACAATATAAATAACAGTACATCAACAGTATAAAAACAGGATATAAACTGAACTAACGCGTAGAGCTCGACGAGACGAATCTAACGCAAGTTGAACGGGTCAAAACGGAGTTAAAACGCAAAAGTTATAAGCATTTGAATAAGGTGGCAAATCTGTAATTAAACTGAAGTCATTTTCGGGTTTTTAAATAAAATAAAACGGAAAAAGAAAAGGCTGTGTACCGGGCCTCATTTTCTGGAAAATACAGGGTCTAGTATGCGATTTTGTACAGACTCGGTGAATACGGCTGATGGACGGCGGGTTGATTTCAAAATAAGATAGGGTCTCTTTTGATAAATCACCGCGGCCAGTCGTCGCGGCGCCCGGCGGCTGACGTGGCGCTGGCGTGGCGCCACGCGGCAGCGCGTGAGTGGGCCGGTACACCACATGGCCATGGACTCGATGGTGGTGACATGGTGGGCAGGGTTCACGGGGCAGTGAACTTGGCGTATACCGGTTCGGGTGATGTTGTAATCAAGACCGTCCGTGCTCGATCCACCGGTCGAGATCCAAAGCGGGAGAAAGGGGCGGCGCTGCCGTCAGACGGAAGGGAGGGGACGGCGGAGCACCATCGGAGGGCTCCCGGAGCTCGCCAGAGCGCTCGGGTTCCGGACAGAGGGCACGGGGAAAGGTGCGGAGAGGTGCGTGGGTTTGTCCGGCGCATCGGTGGCCTGCGCGGCGCGGCTTGGTGGCGAACAGGGAAGGAGGAGGCGGTCGCTGGCGCTCTGCACGCGACGGTGCCATGGACGGTGTGGCTCGAGAGCATTCTACAGGCCACTAGAGACCTCGGGAAGAAGAGGGAAGATGTAGGATCTAACGGCGAACATGGAGGAGGGCTTGTAGGCGCCGGAGACAGGCCGGAGAGGGGTGGACCCGCGGCGGCGCCATGGGTTGCACGGCGGCGCCATGTCCGCCCTGCTCGGACAACGACCTAGAGGCCGGTAGAGAATGCGAAGAGGAGTGCAGAAGAGAGAGGATCTTACGGTGATCACGATGGAGGGGTTGTCGGCGCGGTTCGTGGCCCGGAGAAGCAGTTCCGGCGGCGATGGCGGACGAGGTGCTCTGCTCTATGCGGAAGAGGGAGTCTGCTGGCGCGATGAGGGAGCGAGGAGGTTGGTGGGGACGGTGGCGAGGCTCGCCTCAGCACGTCGGAGAGGTAGGTGACACCAACGACCGCCCAGCAGAGGAGACTCGGCGCGCGGTTGGGTGGATCGTGGTCCCCTGTTTCGCCGGCGGCGGTGATTTGGTGGGAACGGAGAGGAGAGCTGGTGCTGTGGGGACGAGCGGTCGTGGCGCGGTGCAGAGAGGAGGGCTTGTAGAGCGAGGGGTGGCGGCTGCAGCTGTTGAGGCGCAACGGCCCGGGGAGGGCGGGCTGAGCGAGCGGTAGGTGCACGCGCGTAGGGCGGGTTGGAGGTTGGGGATGACAGCTGACAGGGCGGGCCCGCGTGGCAGTGGGACCAAAGGGAAAACGTGGTGGCGCTGCGCTTCGCGGGCACGGGCCGCGCGATGTCGAGGCCGAGGCGGGCCGGTGCGAGGGGCGCTAGCCGCGGCTGGGTGAGCAGGCCGGCGCGCGGAAGAGGAGGGAAAAGGAGGGAGACGTGGGTCGGTGCGGAAATGGGCTCGGCCCAGGTCGGGGAGGTGAGGGGCCTGTCCCGTGCGCGAAGAGGGAGGAGGCCGGCTGGCTGGGTTGGGCCGGATGGGTGGGTTGAGGGGAGAGGGGGGGGAAGTGGGCCAAAATGGGAAGGAGGGAAACAGAGTTGTCCTTTGCCTTTTTTTCCCTTTTTGTTTTGTTTTGCAAATTTTTTGTAAATTCTTTTCAAACCCAAATTCTTTTGAAATCAAATCACTTTAAAAATATTTTAGAAATATTTTCCCTAGGTTTTGCAAATAAAGTCTTGAGTTTGATTTGATAAAACTTTTATAAACCTTTTATTTAATTTCGAAATAGAATAAATTTGATTCGCCCTATTCGGGTTTAACAAAATTCGTTTTCACCCAATAAAACTGTGCAACGGCATGAATGCAACAAACATCTGGTTAGAATTTTTCCTCCATCTAGAATTTTGACCATTTCCTAATTAAATTCCATTTAATTTTAATTATTTAAAAACCCGGGGTGTTACAAACTTACCCCCTTAACTGGAATCTCGTCCCGAGATTCGGGCTAGAAAGAAAGGTGGGTGGGGAGCTCGTGGGACATACCATGGAACTTTTGGTGCTTTGCATTTTTCTTGTTCATCAGCCGATTGGCATCTTTGGTTTCGAGGTGTTGTCCTAGAGCTTTTCTCTTGGCTCGACCTTTGCGATCCTCACGCTTCTTCGGGCATTTCCTGATGAAGTGTCCAGCTTGCTTGGAGTAGAAACATAGTCCTTTTGCCTTGGCATCTCTTCGGGTGGATATCACTTGATTGTCTTCTTGTGGAGCTTGAGGAGGTGCTTTTGTTTGGTGGAGTTGAGGAGGAGCTTCACTTGAGCTTGCAGGTGGGACCTCAGAGGGCTTCTGGACTGGTGCTTGAGGTGTAGCTCTAGAACGAGAAGAGTTAGCAACATACTTTTGATACTTGTCCTTCTTGGCTCGGTGAGGTGTTATCTTAAAGAGTCGATAAGCCTCGTCGCTCAGGTTGCAGTCTTCCCATTGTCGTAGATCCATCAGCTGGTATGGGTGAATAGAGGGTTGAGATGGGGGAGAGAAAGACCCAAAGTTAGTTAATTTTATTAATAAAACTTTTGACAAATGATGTCGTTGCAACCTGACAGTCGCAACACACCAACATTCATTACAAAAAGCCAAATCATATCATGTGCACAAGTACATGTCATACAACGTGCTACGACATCAAACAATTCTGGTGGACATCCTACTTTTGGAGGATCTACTTTGAAACTGAGTTTGAATTTTCAGCAGAGAAAGACTACAGTGGGAAATAGGGTGAGACTTTTAAAAATAGTTTTGTAAATTCGACGACTGACTAGGGTAGCCTCCTACGGTCAACAAAGCTTTGATACCACTCTGTGACACCCCAATTTTAAGAACAAAATTGGAGCACAATATATGTATGCCAGGATCAATTTTCATACATATATCCACATCATAGTAAATATCAAAATAATGCTTTATTAATATAACGAACATTATTACAAAAATGACCCTCGGGTCTGAAAGAAAAGTACAGACTCTCTGTCTAACTCTAATGAAGACTCGCGGAAACTGGACGCCATCTCCACAGGAAGGTCGACCGGGGGCTGCGCCATCCTAGTACAAGTCGTTGGGGTTGTATCCACCGTCTTCTCGGTACTCCTGCTTCGCGTCGTAGACTCTAGCGTCTGGGTGGGGTAGCAGGGGGTTCAAAGAGGAAGGGTGAGTACATCGAAATGTACTCCGCAAGTGTAGGAAATATATGCTTATGAGACTTATAACAAAGGTAGGCTGACATAGTTTGACTCACGCGCCTAAAGCAACACATCCTATTAAATCCTATTTCCTATGCACCTATTTACTAGGTTATAACCACAGTCTCCATCTGTAACAGTAACCATACTCGGAGTCGCACCGAGCAAACCACACTCGGAGTCACACCGAGAAACCAACACATGGAGTCACACCAAGCAACCACACTTGGAGTCGCACCAAGCACCCACACCTGAAGTCCATCAGGCAAACCACACCTGAAGTCCATCAGATGACCCGAACCAGTAACTAGTATCCAACTAATCTCGAAGAAGTCCAAGCCCGCTCTTGACCGTGAGCACGGCTGATATATCAGTTTATTTACTCTGCAGAGTTTGCACATCTTTATCCATGAGTCGTGTTGCCCTTGTGCCCGAGGTAGCTAGTCTCTTGACCCACTTCCAAGGTGAGTCGGCAGGGTCCACTACAAGGCCGTTACAAAGAGTCCTCCTATGCGTATTAGTTCCATATGTCACGACGTAGAGCTACCTTCCGCAATAGCACCAGGTCTGGCGCCCGAGCCTGGGAATCACTCCCGTACCAAGCAGTATCCTGCGTAGAAGAAGCCCTGTCCCATGTCCATATGTAACTAATAATGACATAAGGCTTCTCTAATTAATTAGCCAGTCCCAGAGCCATATAGGCCTCATGGTTTGCGCTGTTTTGCCGGGTTACTTGTCCAAGAACCGGGTCCTAGGGATCCAGGCAGGATAACAAACCACAAACCCAAACCAACGCCAAGTCCCATGGCAAACCGCAACGCCGAGTCACACGGCAACCGTACGCCAAGTCACATGGCACCACACCACCAACGGTCCATCCTGCCGAATTTACCTACTCACCATACTACAACATTACCAGCCACATGTTCCATAGATCATTATTCAGAATTAATTATTAACCATCCCATCCCAGGACTGCAAGGCTAAGCATGACTTCTACCCAAAACATCCCAACCAGGTGACAAGGAAAATAGGACAAAAATCTAGTAAACCCTAACATGGGATTCAAATTTAGACACTGCATGCAACTACAGGATCTACTCTACTCTATTACCAAAAGTAAAATAAATACAGGGTGCAAGATGTTTAAGGACACTTGCCCTCGGGCTGGGTCGAAACTGCAGGATCACAAGAAGGGTCTGGAGCGACGAAGGCGCAAGGTTGGTCCAGGGGTTCCACGTGGCTCGCACTCGCTGGATCAAGCATCATCACATGGCCTAGACAAACAATATAAATAACAGTACATCAACAGTATAAAAACAGGATATAAACTGAACTAACGCGTAGAGCTCGACGAGATGAATCTAACGCAAGTTGAATGGGTCAAAACAGAGTTAAAACGCAAAAGTTATAAGCATTTGAATAAGGTGGCAAATCTGTAATTAAACTGAAGTCATTTTCGGGTTTTTAAATAAAATAAAACGGAAAAAGAAAAGGTTGTGTATCGGGCCTCATTTTCTGGAAAATACAGGGTCTAGTATGCGATTTTGTACAGACTCGGTGAATACGGCTGATGGACGGCGGGTTGATTTCAAAATAAGATAGGGTCTCTTTTGATAAATCATCGTGGCCAGTCGACACGGCGCCCGGCGGCTGACGTGGCGCTGGCATGGCGCCACGCGGCGGCGCGTGAGTGGGCCCGTACACCACGTGGTCGTGGACTCGAGGGTGGTGACATGGTGGGCAGGGTTCACGGGGCAGTGAACCTAGCGTATACCGGTTCGGGTGATGTTGTAATCAAGACCGTCCGTGCTCGATCCACCGGTCGAGATCCAAAGGGGGAGAAAGGGGCGGCGCTGCCGTCAGACGGAAGGGAGGGGACGGCGGAGCGCCATCGGAGGGCTCCCGGAGCTCGCCAGAGCGCTCGGGTTCCGGATAGAGGGCACGGGGAAAGGTGCGGAGAGGTGCGTGGGTTTGTCCGGCGCATCGGTGGCCTGCGCGGCGCGGCTTGGTGGCGAACAGGGAAGGAGGAGGCGGTCGCTGGCGCTCTGCACGCGACGGCGCCATGGACGGTGTGGCTTGGGAGCACTCTACAGGCCACTAGAGACCTCGGGAAGAAGAGGGAAGATGTAGGATCTAACGGCGAACATGGAGGAGGGCTTGTAGGCGCCGGAGACAGGCCGGAGAGGGGTGGACCCGCGGCGGCGCCATGGGTTGCACGGCGGCGCCATGGCCGCCCTGCTCGGACAACGACCTAGAGGCCGGTAGAGAATGCGAAGAGGAGTGCAGAAGAGAGAGGATCTTACGGTGATCACGATGGAGGGGTTGTCGGCGCGGTTCGTGGCCCGGAGAAGCAGTTCCGGCGGCGATGGCGGACGAGGTGCTCTGCTCTATGTGGAAGAGGGAGTCTGCTGGCACGATGAGGGAGCGAGGAGGTTGGTGGGGATGGCGGTGAGGCTCGCCTCAGCACGTCGGAGAGGTAGGTGACGCCGACGACCGCCTAGCAGAGGAGACGCGGCGCGCGGTTGGGTGGATCGTGATCCCCTGTTTCACCGGCGGCGGCGATTTGGTGGGAACGGAGAGGAGAGCTGGTGCTGTGGGGACGAGCGGTCGTGGCACGGTGCAGAGAGGAGGGCTTGTAGAGCGAGGGGTGGCGGCTGCAGCTGTTGAGGCGCAACGGCCCGGGGAGAGCGGGCTGAGCGAGCGGTAGGTGCACGCGCGTAGGGCGGGTTGGAGGTTGGGGATGACAGCTGACAGGGCGGGCCCGTGCGGCAGTGGGACCGAAGGGAAAACGTGGTGGCGCTGCGCTTCGCGGGCGCGGGCCGTGCGATGTCGAGGCCGAGGCGGGCCGGTGCGAGGGGCGCTAGCCGCGGCTGGGTGAGCAGGCCAGCGCGCGGAAGAGGAGGGAAAAGCAGGGAGACATGGGCCGGTGCGGAAATGGGCTCGGCCCAGGTCGGGGAGGTGAGGGGCCTAGCCCGTGCGCGAAGAGGGAGGAGGCCGGCTGGCTTGGTTGGGCCGGATGGGTGGGTTGAGGGGAGAGGGGGGGAAGTGGGCCAAAATGGGAAGGAGGGAAACAGAGTTGTCCTTTGCCTTTTTTTCCCTTTTTGTTTTGTTTTGCAAATTTTTTGTAAATTCTTTTCAAACCCAAATTCTTTTGAAATCAAATCACTTTAAAAATATTTTAGAAATATTTTCCCTAGGTTTTGCAAATAAAGTCTTGAGTTTGATTTGATAAAACTTTTATAAACCTTTTATTTAATTTCGAAATAGAACAAATTTGATTCGCCCTATTCGGGTTTAACAAAATTCGTTTTCACCCAATAAAACTGTGCAACGGCATGAATGCAACAAACATCTGGTTAGAATTTTTCCTCCATCTAGAATTTTGACCATTTCCTAATTAAATTCCATTTAATTTTAATTATTTAAAAACCCGGGGTGTTACAATTGTCAACTACCAACACAAATCATAAAGGAATAGAGATAGGAAGAAAGAAGGAGAGAGAACTCGACCAAATGACCCAAAAGCATATCAAAGCCGAAGAAGGTCAAGTGGAAAGAGCAAAACAACTTGGTTCCCAAAGACATGGGCAACGGCTCGACGCAACCAAGCAAAGCAAAGCTAGCTCTCAAGAAGAGGTAGAACAGGCTCAACACCGCTAGCGTGAAAGCTTGATACCAATTGAAGAATCAACTGAAATTCAAGCAAAATAGAGCTAGCCCTCAAGAAGAGGCAGAACGGGCTCAACACCGCTAGCGAGGAAGCACAATACCAACTGAAGAAAGCTAGAAATCAGCCGAAGAGCATAAAAGATCAAAGGTGCTAGTTCCTCAAGAAAGAAGCAAAGGCTCAACACAACTAGCTACCAAAAATGCTCCGAACCAACTGTTACCAGCTCGAAAAAAAGCAGCAAAGAGCAAACCTCCCCCTCGAATGGTACACACAACCAGGAAATCTCCCCCTTAGTTCAACTCCCCCTTAGTTGAACATAAAAGGCACTCATGATTTGTTAATATTTTCTCCCCCTTAGTTGAAAATGCACCATCAAGCAAAACTCCCCCTTCCAGAATGCATATGAGTCAGAAATGCAAGTTAGCAGCTTTAGGAGTATAGTCGACAGAATATGAAGATGCTCGACAAAGTGCTGATCCGATGACTCATTAAATGCACAGAATGCTAGCAAAGGCTCAAACTGATCACCAAATGCGAAATATGAACATGTGAGCAAAGTGAGCAGTTTTTAGCCAAAGAGGTATTCACCATCAAAATAGCACCAAACATGTATAGACAGAAAGTCAAACAAGTGCTAAACATGTATACAAGGTGAACTACCCCTAGCACAGTTCAACCATCATGTTATAGAGTGAAAAATAGACTTGTATATCCAAATTTTATCGGAGTTGCAGCGGTTAAATTACACAAGTTTAAATTTCAGCATGTGATTGCTAGAGGTTGAAAGCTTGTCATTGCCTAACTTTTCAACTGTGTGAAGCCTATGCAGAAGCAATCAGAAGCTTAAAGCAACAGTTTCGGTCATACACTACACAGTTCAAGTTTAACTCAAAGTGCAATGAGAAACAGTCTCGAAACTGTGATGTGCTGACAAGCAGTCCCGTCTCGATCTTTCCAATTCGCTTAACTTGGTTCAAATTTTATATCAGAATATGAACAGACCAAGCAAGTGAATGACTCAGAACTAGAGACATAGCAACCTAGCATATATGAAAAGCACGAGTGAATTCTACACATCCTACACATGCTAGTTGCATATCTCAATGGTGAACAATTTCAAGTTTTATGTTCATTAAGCAGGTTCACCATTCAAAAATAGCTCAGCTCACAACATGCATTAGTGATCAGAAGAGCATAAGCTACAAGCATCATCATAAAGCATCGGAGCAAATACTATATAGAGCATAGCCACATTCTAAAGATTATATTCATGAAGCTCTGAATGTAAATATGCAAGATGAAATGAAGAAAAGATACCAATTGAAAAATTCAAAGTCAGTTTATGATACAAGAGTCAAAAATGTTTCCCCCATATAAAAGGGGAAACACACACCAAGCTCACCTCTCAACCGAGCAAAAGTCGATCGGTCCAAAGGCTTGGTGAAAATATCAGCCAACTGATGATGAGTATCGACATGGCGAAGGACGATATCACCCTTCTCATAGTGATCTCGCAGAAAATGAAAGCACACATCAATGTGTTTGGTCTTAGAGTGCAGCACGGGGTTCTTAGCAATGCTAATAGCAATCGTGCTGTCACAAAGCAAAGGAACGCGAGAAAAGCTCAGACCAAAATCACGCAAAGTGGCCATCATCCAGAGCAACTGGGAACAGCAGCTAGCCGCAGAAACATACTCAGCCTCCGTGGTAGACTGGGCAACACTAGACTACTTGCGAGAAGACCATGATACAAGAGAAGAACCAATAAACTGACAAGTCCCAGAAGTGGACTTGCGATCAATACGGCAACCAGCAAAATCGGCATTAGAATAACCGCAAAGGGAGAGGGTGGAGGAAGCAGAATACCAAATCCCAAACTCAGGAGTGAAGCATAAGTACCTCATATTGCGCTTAACCGCCTGACGGTGAGAAATGCGCGGCGATGACTGAAATCACGCGCACAGACACACTGCGAACTGGATGTCCGGGCATGTCGCTGTCAGGTACAGCAGCGACCTGATCATACTCTGGTACTCCTTCTGATCCACAGCTTCTCCACCCACATCCGCATCCAGGGCCGCTGTGGTCGGCATGGGTGTTGGAAGAGGCTTGGCCTCACCCATGTCGAACTTCTTCAGAATGTCCTTGGTGTACTTGCCCTGGTGCACGAACGTCCCCTCTCAGGATTGCTTGATTTGCAACCCGAGGAAAAACGTCAACTCGCCCATCATGCTCATCTCAAACTCCCTGCTCATAGTGTCTGCAAACTTGGCAACCAAAGCGTGAGAAGAACCACCGAAAATGATATCATCCACGTAAATCTGGACCAAGAGAGTATCATTGCCTTGCTTGAGGAGAAAGAGCGTTTTATCCACACATCCCATTTTAAAACCCTTAGCAAGCAAAAAGGTTTTCAACCTATCATACCAGGCTCTAGGGGCTTGTTTCAAACCATACAAAGCTTTGTGAAGTTTAAAAACATGGTTTGGAAACATGAGATTTTTGAAACCGGGGGGTTGTCTCACATACACTTCCTCTTCTATGTAGCCATTTAAGAAGGCACTCTTGACATCCATTTGAAAAAGTTTAAACCCTTTGGATGCAGCAAAAGCCAAGAGTATCCTAATCGCCTCCAAACGAGCTACAGGAGCAAAAGTCTCCTCATAGTCTATCCCCCCCTTCTGACTATACCCCTGGGCTACAAGTCTGGCCTTGTTTCTCACAACATGACCATCCTCTCCTTGTTTGTTTTTTAAAACCCATTTTGTCCCAATAGGGTGACACTCAGGAGGAGGAGGAACAAGAACCCAAACCCGATTTCTTTCAAAATTTTCAAGCTCCTCATGCATGGCATTGACCCAATCTGGATCAGATAAAGCATGTCCAACATCTCGGGGTTCAAAATCAGCAACAAATGCAGAATGAGCAAAGTGAGAGATTTGTTGTGACCTTGACCGAGTGACACGTTCGCCGATGCTGCCGATCATCTGCTGAGGCGGGTGTTGGCGCTGGATGTGTCGTGGCGCCTCCCGAGATGATGTAGCTTCCCTCTCAACAGCAGCTGGTGCCTCCCCGGGTACAAAAGGTACCGCTCGGGGTGGCGGATCCCACGGCCCCCAAGTCGAAGAAGAGGGATCGGGGTCGTGAGTTGTAGTAGAAGCCGCTCTTTAAGGCACAACAGGTGGAGGTGGTGCCGGGTCATCTATCCCTTCAACACCTTCTTCCTCATCATCAAAAAGAGGCTCTCCAACCTCATGATCACCTGCACGCTTAAAACAAGAATAAGGACAAACCATGGTCTCGTCGAAGGTGACATCGGATGTCTCCATGACTCGGTTAGTATCAAGGCTAAGTACACGATATGCACGAATATGAGTGCCATAACCCAAAAATACACCGTCAGAAGAACGAGACTCAAACTTGTCCAAATTGCCCTTTTTGAGTATAAAACAATGACAACCGAAGACTCTAAAATAACTCACCTTGGGCTGTCTTCCAAAACGCAACTCATAAGAAGTCTTTTTCAAGAAAGCTCGGAGAAAAATGCGATTGGAAATGTAGCATGCAGTGCTCATAGCTTCGGCCCAATATCGCCTAGGAGTCCTATGCTCATCGAGCATCGTCCTGGCCATCTCTACAAGGGTCCGATTCTTCCTTTCTACAACACCATTCTGAAGCGGTGTGTAGGGAGAAGAAAACGGATCCTCTAAACCCAAAGAGTTACAAAACTTCTCAAAATCCGAATTCTTGAATTCGGAACCATTATCACTCCTAATAGCTCGCATCGAGTTCAAAGGGAACTCGTTCTGAAGATGCAAAATCAGATTGCGAGCAAAGGAGAAAGTCTCAGTTTTCTCCGCTAAAAAGAAAACCCACAAATATCTCAAAAAGTCGTCAACAACAACAAGCACATACCACTTCCCCCCAACCGAGCTTACCCGAGCCAGACCAACAAGGTCCATGTGCAAAAGCTCTCTAGGGCGCTTGGTCATGACCTGAGTCATTGGATGGTGGGGAGCAGCAACCATCTTCCCATGTCTACAAGAATGGCAAACAAGATCCTTCTCCATGGATAACTTGGGCAATCCTCGGATTAGGCCAAGTGAGCTAAGCCTTGCAAGCAAGTCAAAGCTCAGGTGACCAAGTCTCCTATGCCACTTCCAAAGATCAGAGGAGGAAGGTCCAGCCAAAAGACAACGAGAAATTTCAAACGACTCTGAGAAATCCGCACGAAAGACTTTCCCAAAGGGCGAAATCACACAAACAAGATTGCCCTGAGGGTTCAAAATACGACTGAGATTCGGCTTAAAATGAATCTCATAGTCGTCATCAAAGAGATGCGAAACAGAAAGAAGGTTAAAATTCAAGTTAGAAACAAGAGCAACATCGCGCAACACAAAGTGCTCATTAACTCGCACCGACCCACGAGACAACACTTTACCTTTGCTATTGTCGCTGAAGGTGATAAACTGGGGTTAGTGAAGTAGGGAGAATACCGGTGTTGGCCCCCAGTTTTGTGGCCCAAACCGGGAAACCAGCCTTCACGACCAACCCCCGGTTTTGAGGCCCAAACCGGGAAACCAGCCGTCCATCGCCTGAGTTTTGTGGCCCAAACTCAGCAAACCCGCAGCACCCAGGTTTTGAGGCTCAAACCTGGAAACCGTCCTCAGCCCGAGTTTTGTGGCCCAAACTCGGAAACCATCAGCGCCCAGGTTTTGAGGCCCAAACCTGGAAACCGTCCACTCGGTGGTTTTTCTGTGGCTCAACCACCAAACCGAGCTGTAGAGGGGCTGCACCGCCCGTGCACCCCGTCCACCGACACGTGTCCCCAGGTCCATGACCCAGGCAACACCGTGCCCGCAAGTCTTCGCTCGTTGCTGTCCCAGGCTGCCAGCCACCACAGCTGATCCTCGAGCCACCGGTCCCTCAGTCCAAGCCTCACGTCCGCCCTTCGCCACTCTCGGTCCATCGGCACGGCACATCTCTACTTGACCTTCACCTTGCCTTTGATCACTGTATCCGTGCTCGACACCTGCACAACACAAGCCAAAGAACATGCGCATTATCCCAGTTGACAATCACTCATCACTCAAAGACTCGGCATACACCCATGTATCCGCATCATGAACCTGTTCAAGCTGCCAAGTTTGCATCAGAGGCTGGCATCATTGTTCGGGAAAACATGTCTGTCCTACCTTATTGGAAAGATTACAAGAAAGACAACAAATACTACAAGAGTTTTGTAAATAAGCTAAATGTAAGTGCATTACTGTTTTTATGGTTAACATGTATACATGATTAACCTGAATTGACTAAATAACTATGGAACTGTCATTTACCTAGGGACGCTTGGCCATTAACTCAAAAAATGGGCCAACACAAGAAGCTTGCACAGATATGATGCGCTCTACGGTAAAACAAATGTGTTATCGGCTGAAGCAGAAATACTTCAATGGTGTTCCTGCAAATGAGATTAGTACAACTTCACCTGTTTCTTACATGTCTGATGAACAGTGGAGGGCACTAGTTGCAAAGTGGTCTGATCCAAAGAACATGGTATGGATATCTTACCATATATGCTTCTTTCAAAATCATTTTGCGAAGGCTCTTCTCTTTTTGAACCTATAATCTCATCTGACATGTTAATTCTCTTGTAGGAAACGTGTGAAAAGAACAAGCAGAACCGCAGTAAAGTCAAGTATCAGCAGGCTACGGGTTCTCGCTCCTATGTGGCACACTTGCATGAATATGTAAGCTCAAAGTACCTTGTACTAGTCTCCATACACATTGGAACATATCAAATTCTCTTGCATGTAATCTGAGTCAACTTTTGTTGTGATTGTTTATCCACAAAACAGAAGAAGAGAAATAGAGAAGAACCCAGCACAGATCTGAATGAAGAACTAGATGCGGTGGAGGCCTTTGAGACCTGCCATACCAGCTCCAAACGTGGCCTCAGCCAAGCTGCAAGAGAAGCACTTGTAAGTTCCTTTGTTTGCTATGTTCATCTTGTGTGACATGTCTTCCTCAAATTATTGCAATAAGTAACAACTCTCATCTTGTTGTTCGTAAGTAGCATGAACATGTAACTATTTTCTGTCCACGATATTTTAGCTTGATATGGAAGCTTTGAGGGCTGAACCTGTTGATGAAGATGGGACGGAACCATCAAGTGTGGACCTCGTGTCCAAGGTGCTCTCCCAGACCAGCTCACATCATTTCCTGAAGAGTGTTGGCATGAAAACACCGACATCCTCCAAGTCACATGAAAGCAAGCTCCGGGAACAACTTGCAACTGAAGCGGCGACTGTTGTTCAAGGTGAACTCGATGAGCTCAAGAAGAAAAGTGAAGAAGCTGAAGAACAGCTGGCGAGGACACAAAAAGAGGTGCAGGAGTACAAGATGCTGACCGAGAAGAACAGCAAGGAGATGGAGGAGACCAATGCGCTGATCAAGAAGCTGTTATCCTTGCATGGTAATCCTTCTTCGTCCACATGAGGGCTCGTGGTCAGTGCTCCTGTGTTTGGGTTGTTCATTTTGGAAAGTCAAACTTAAGTTGCTTGTGGTTGGCAACATATACATTAAATGCTGTAATGTTGGTTGGCAACTTTTAATTATATGTTGTAATGTTGGTGTTGCTGTGAACTGAGATGTATGCTCGTTGGTATGTCATCTTCAGTGACGATTACAAATCGCAATATGTGACCAAAACTGTGTCATCTTCAGTGACGATTACAAATCACAATATGTGACCAAAACTGTGTCATCTTCAGTGACGATTTCAAGTCGCCATCTGTGACCAAACTCTTTCATCTTCACTGATGATTTCAACCCGCAATCTGTGATGAAATAAGAACCAATCAAACCAAGCCACGTGGCAGAATATGATTGGTCCACGTGGCAACAAAGACAGCAGCCGGGCTAGCTATGATGTCATCGCCACGTCGCGTGACACGTCATCGATGACGTCATCGCCACGTCACGTGACATATCATCGATGACGTCATCAGCCATGTCAGCATCCTACGTGCCAAGCGCCGTCGGGGCTTCCAAACGGACCATTGTGACGAAAACAGAGTTCAATCTGTGACCAAAACGGGCCATCACACGTTACAAACGTCGTTAACGGCGTCGTTACGGCGCGAGGTCAGACGGTGGATTATGACGAAGACCTGGACCCATCCTTGACCAAACCCGATCATCACAAAATGGTATCACATCCGTGACCACATCCATTTCGTCACAAAACTGAAGCACATCTGTGACGAAAATTAACATTTCGTCACAACAGAACAAATGTGACGTGACCCCAATGACGATATAGTTTTCGTCACAAAATCATCACAGATAAAACTTGGTGACAGTTTGCTCATCTACAATGACGAAAGAAGTACGTCACTGATGATCACATCCCTAGTAGTGTCGGCTGGCACCCTTATGGCCGCCGGTCGCCGGACGACGTTCACCGCACCAGTGGACGAGCCACAGGGCTCCAGGCAGGGCCAAGCAGAGGCCGAGGCAGCAGAGACAGCAGCGTCAGAGGCAGAGGTCGAGGAGGAGGTGCCAGAGGAGGTACCCAGGCGCCGGTCGACCCGTCGCAGGAATGAGGTGCCTCCACCGCCCGACATCCCTCTGCGGGGTGCACGCGCTCCATCGAGGCATCCACCTCCGCCGATCCCGCGCTTGGATCTCCGTTTGGCCACCTGCTCCCAGATTCAGGTACTGCGTCTTGTTCCAGTTGAGCAGTGGTTTCCGAGGGAGCGTCAGCAGCAAGCTAGCCCAGATTTCTATACAATGTTGTAGGAGGATTTTTACTACGGCTACAGGAACGCTGGGATCAGTATCCGCTCTCAGCGTCTTTGTCCGCTGGAGGCAGTTGTTGCAGGAGTAGGAGAGCAGATCCGCCCTATCCTGACCTACTTACCCGGTCTTGCAGACCTTCTAGGGCGGTCTGGCTCATATATAGAGGATTGGGTCTTCCAGTTCTACGCGTCGC
Organism: Coix lacryma-jobi var. lacryma-jobi; assembly: GCA_009763385.1. Classification (NCBI taxonomy): domain Eukaryota; kingdom Viridiplantae; phylum Streptophyta; class Magnoliopsida; order Poales; family Poaceae; genus Coix; species Coix lacryma-jobi. The sequence continues at coordinate 97,467,281 of CM019829.1, forward strand.
TGTGGGTGCACCCGGACCGAGAGACCATAGAGTTTGCTTTCAGAGGGGAGCACTACCGATTGTTTTCGTTAGAGATCCGGGACTGGTTCGGACTTCGTCACTCAGAGACCCGGATTCACGACCTCTTCTATAGCCAAATAAAGCCACCCAGACGCCCTCACGGCGGAGAGCAGCCACCGACAGACTTGGTCCGCTCGTGCTTCACTGAGCCCTTCAGCGAGGGTTCGAGTCGCGCACCTAGGGATCTCACCCCTATGACTCAGATCCTGAACGAGGTTCTCCGGCGGACCCTGTTATCCAGGGTGGGCTTCAGAGAGGGATTGTCACGCCTGCAGCTTTGGCTACTTTCTTATATGGTTAGGCAGCAGGAGTTCGAGTCTGGGACATCATTATGTGCGAGATGGAGGACACCGTGGCAAAGGGCATCAAGGCCCGCAGACAGCTACCCTACGCGCACTGGATCTCCTATATCCTTTGGAAGGTAGCCGCCACGATAGGGACAGACCCAGACCAGACACTCACCGGCTCCACGACCGTGTTCCTAGAGTATAACATGAGTCAGCTACGACTTGGACACGGTCGGGACCGTAGTCAGCAGGAGCCGCAGCGACCGTCTAGCTCAAGACAGTGGCCAGAGGTGCCCGAGTCAGCTCAGGAGCAGGACGAGACAGTCTGAGTCCTCGCGGAGCAGGAGCTTGCAGAGTTAGAGGGTGAGGGACAGTTTGTCGCCGAGGACCCCACAGACAGCTTCGACGAGGACTACCAGCTCCCGCCTCACATTCAGCCTCGTCCACATGACACTGAGGCCGGGACGTCTAGTTCCTCCGACTCCGTGCTGCTGGCTATACTATCTAGGATGGAGGAGCAGTAGAGGACAGTCACGTAGGACGTGCAGCAGCTAGCTCAGGAGAAGCAGTGACTCGCTCAGGCCCAGGCTCTCGCTCAGTAGCAGGCATAGGAGCGGCCAGACGCTCTTCAGAGGCAGATGATGGAGCTTCAGCAGCAGACTCTGAGCTTCATGGAGAGGATTATTAGTGGACCTCCTCAATGGCAGTGGCAACAGCCTCCACCTCAGCTGCAGCTTTAGTGGCCGCCACCTATCCCACCTCAGCCACAGCAGTCCCAGCAGCAGCAGCTGCAGTTCTCAGGTCCCTCCCAGTCTACCTGGTACTCCACTCCACCTGGAGGGGCCCCGCTTTTCAGCCCGCTTCATACAGGCTTCACTCCTCGTCCGCCGGTAGAGTCACTGTTCGCAATGACCACTACTGTGACGCGGGATATGTCGGCTACCTTCAGCGAGCTCACTAGGTTACCCACGCCAGACTTTCAGGGCCCAGTGCAGACGTCAACGGCTCTAGTGACCTCCACTATAGAGACTCTTCCGAGCTCCGTCGCGTCCTCCGAGCAGACTGAGCCAGTCCAGTCTAAGACTACCACGTCAGTGCAGCCTAAGTTGGCATCTATCCCAGAGCTTCCGCACTCCGACCCTTAGGCAGGCACAACTACGCAAACTGAGACCGCTACCAAGCAGACAGAGACTGAGACTGCAGGGCAGACACAGCAGACCGAGCAGCTTCAGCAGTCAGAGCAGCCACAGCTGCCCCGGACCGCTTCACCTCCACTTCCAGCTCCAGAGGGTCAGCAGGCTACAAGCTCTTCCTTGTCAGACTCAGAGGCGCTTCTGCAGTAGTTCGAGTTCTCACAGCGCACTCTGAAGACTACTCCTGACTCATCTGCGCCACCTCCGCCCTCCGACGCTTAGTTTGGTGTTTGACGCCAAAGGGGGAGAGTGGCCGAGTATAGCGATAGGGGGAGCAGTGTGAGAGGGATTTGACTCTTTTGATGTGTTATGTTTCACATACGCTCTTTATTTATATCGCATATCTTTTGCTTATCATATATATATATATGTGTGATATGGACCTCATGACATGTTTATGCTTCTATGATATCATATATGACATGTCATTTTGTTTCGCTTGACTACTTGTGCTTAATTCATATTTAGTTGGTATTCAAGCTCTATTACTCTTGCACTTGCTCTTCACTCTAACTTGTTGAGTGCAGGTTGTTGACATGATATGTATGAGCTTGCCCCTAATCATTTTCTCTTATTTCTCGCAAGTTCATACATGTAATGATATTGAAAACTTCTTCTCTCTATACTCGAGGTCATGTTGTCATCAATCACCAAAAAGGGGGAGATTGAACGCATCTTGGCCCCTAGTGGGTTTCGGTGATTCGATGAAACACAAGATTACTATGACTAACGTGTGTTTTGCAGAAACAGGGATGAGTTAGGTCATGGTAATGGCGACGATACATGCATATGGATTTCATGTCCCCTGGAGATGGAAATCGTTTAGTTTTCAAAGGACGGACGACGAAGATGGTGGTAGACTAGGCTAAGTGTCATATGGTGTTGGAGGACACTTAGGTAGTCTTAAGTCTTTGTTTTTTCCTTTGGCCGTACTATAAAGGGGAGCGTGAATCAGTAGCTTGACCTAGATAAGTCTATTGAGGTAGGTGTGGTGCACACTTGTTATTTCATAGCCCTAGGTAGCACAGAGAGAGCCCTTATGTCGTGAGGATGAAAAGTCGTTAAGGCCGCGTCGCGATCCGAGTTGGTTTTGCCCTTGAAAAGGGCATCGGACGCTGGCCTATTGGGCATCGGACGCGCGTCCGATGCTCACTAGACTTGAGTGAATCTGATGCGTGGCATCGGACGCACCGATGGCATCACATCGGACGCGCCTGTGCCACTGTTCACTTGCGGGTGAACGGGAGGGTGCATCAGACGCCGAGGTCCAGCGTCCGATGTCCATGCAGAGAGGTTCCAGAGAGGGTAAAATCACATCGGACGCATCCTATGTGATGGCATCGGACGCTGCCCAGCATCCGATGCTCCTTTAAAATGTCTGACAGGAAGTACAGTTGACCGTTGGGTCGAGGGCATCGGCGCGTCCGATGCCCCTGAAAAACGCCCTATTCAATGCTCTTTTGGGTGGCCGGTTGGGGGAGTATTTATACTCCTCCCCCTCTTCCATTAGAGTGTTCTTGCCATTCTATTTTGCTGAGAAACACCTTGAGAGAGCAAGAGAGAGCAAGAGCCCTAGTGAGGTTGAGTGAATTGGTAATCGCGAGAATTAGTGACCTCCTAGTGAGAATTGAGTAGCAAGTGTGCATCCATCCATCTCTTTGGCCTTGGCTTGGTCAAGTGAGAGTTCTAGCTTGTTACCCTTGGTGATCGGCATCACCTAGACGGCTTGGTGGTGACCGTGAAGCTTGGAGAGCATCCAGAGGCATTGTGGATGACCCAAGATGGCTTGTTATCGGTAGTGAGCGATTCACCGAGCCGGAGTGGCGACGAATCAGCTCATAGTGAGCACTTAATCCTTGCGCGGATCAAGGGGGAGCAATACCCTTGCGCGGGTGCTCCAACGAGGACTAGGGGTGTGCCGACACCTCGATATCTTGGCAAAAGGATCATCGTGTCTTCTCTACTCTACATACACATTTACCTTTGAGAAATTCAATTCCGCAATATTCTTGTTGTTCATACTTTATTGAATTGCCTTGCTAGAGTAGGAGTGGCATAGACATTGTCTTTTGTGTCGTAGAATAGAGAGAATCACACTTCTAGGCACAAGGGGTTAATTGGGCTTAATGGGTTTTAATTCTTGCTAAAGTTTTAGAAAAGCCTAATTCACCCCCCCCCCCCCCTCTTGGGCATCTTGATCCTTTCAAAACCCACTGTAAGCATGCCTTCACTCTCACTGTTCTTCTATGTCATGTTCTTCATGTCATTAGCGATACATAGTCTGGATATGTCTTGGATCATACTGCTAGTGGTAGATCACACATCTACGATGCATGTTGTTTATCTTTTTCTCATTGTCAGAATTAATTTATGCATCACTAAATTGCTATTATTTCCAACAATGCAAAAACCTTATATGCATTTAGTAATGGCTGGATTTACTGATGCGATGAAACTGACTAGTGTGAATTTTAAGAGATGGCAGACGAGAGCCCAGTTGTGGCTCACGGCGATGGGCGTATTTTGGGTCGTTAGTGATCCTCCTGCACTACCTCTCGGATCTGAGAAAGAGGTGCAGGATTTCACTGCGGCTACGACGATTTTCGTCAGATACGTTCTTAGCGTTCTCTCTGACCAGTTGTGTGATGTTTATATGAACATAAAAAATGTCGTTGAACTGTGGGAGGCACTTCAACATAAGTTCTCGGCCTCAGACGCTAGACGCGAGCTGTACGTGATGGAGTAGTGCCACGACTTCAAAATGGTTGATAATTGTTCTATCATGGAACAGGCTCATGAGTTCCAACTCATTGTGAGGGAACTCGAACAGCTTAGTCATGTCTTGCCTGATAAATTTGTGGCGGGTGGCATTATTGTCAAGTTGTCTTCTATAGAGGAACTTTGTCACAGCTCTGAAACATAAAAGACAGAAAATTTCTGTTGAAGATTTGTTGGTTGGTCTTGATGTTGAAGAGAAGGCTCGGGCAAAGGATGCTCCACCAAGAGCACCTGAAGGGCAGTCCAGCGCCAACGTGATGCAGCACGCTGGTAAGAACAAGCAAAGGCCTAACCAGACTACTCAGTTCAAGAAGAAAAAAATGAACATGGATGAGGTTTTGTGCTTCATTTGCGGTGAGACTGGGCACTTCGCGAAGAAGTGCAAGAACCACAAAGGAAAGAAGAATCAGCAAGGACAAAAATCTGCCAACGTGACTATTGGTGATCCTAGCGGATCTGGGTACGGTAATTATTTACCTAGCGTATTTTCTGTATGTCAATCTAATGATTGGTGGATAGATACAGGGGCCAATATTCATGTTTGTATTGATATCTCTATGTTTCATCTTACCAGGACACACGAGGTTCAACCGTCTTGATGGGGAATGGCTCGCATGCTATTGTTCTTGGTGTTGGTTCGGTCGATCTGAAGTTCACATCGGGAAAGATCGTGCGGCTCAAGAACGTGCAGCATGCCCTCTCAATAAAGAAGAACCTTGTTAGTGGATCCCTCTTATGTCGAGATGGATTCAAACTGGTATTTGAGTCGAATAAAGTAGTCATCTCGAGGTATGGCCAATTCATCGGCAAAGGCTATGATAGCGGAGGCTTGTTCCGCTTCTCTCTCTCCGATTTTTGTAATAAAGTGGTGAACCATATTTGTGACTCGAACCATTCAGTGGCTGATGTATGACATTCACGTTTGTGTCATATTAATTTTGGTTGCATGACACGTCTATCCAGCATGAATTTAATTCCGAATTTTTCGACTGTCAAAGGCTCTAAATGTCAAGTGTGCGTGCAAGTGAAGCAACCTCGTAAGCCACACAAGGCTGTAGACGAGAGGCGCACGATATTATTAGAGCTCATACATTCTGATATTTGTGAGATGAATAGTGTGTTGACAAAGGTAGAAAAAAAGATATTTTATGACTTTAATTGATGATGCAATAAAATATTGTTATGTGTTTCTTCTAACAACTAAAGATGAGACGTTAGAATGCTTTAAGACTTATAAAGCTGAGGTGGAAAATCAATGAGAAAATCAAATAAAACGTGTTAGGTCTGATCGTGGTGGTGAATATTTTTCTAGTGAGTTTGATCTCTTCTGTTTGGAGAATGGAATAATTCGTGAACGAACACCTCCATATTCACCTCAATCTAATGGGGTTGTCGAAAGAAAGAACCGGACGCTAATAATCTTGGTGAATGCCATGTTAGGAACGTCTGGTATGACAAAGGCATGGTGGGGGAGGCTGTTTTGACAGCATGTCATGTTCTAAACAGAGTTCCCACTAAAAATAGTGATGTGACTCCGTATGAAGGATGAAAAGAAAGAAAACCTTCACTATATTACTTGCGTACGTGGGGCTGTTTGGCAATGGTTAGCATACCAATTAATAAGAAGCGCAAGCTTGGACCTAAGACAGTTGACTGTGTTCTTTTGGGATATGCGCACCACAGCACGGCGTATAAGTTTTTAGTGATAAAATCAGAGACGTATAAGTTTTTAGTGATAAAATCAGAGATGCCTGATATTTTAGTTGATACACTTATAGAGTCATGAGATGTTACTTTCTTTGAGAATATATTCCTGATAAAAGATGCTTATTCCTTACCTAGTTCGTCAACCGAATTTACCCCTAAACCCATACCCATAATTGAACCAATTATAAACCCACCTGGTAATGAAGAGGATGACAGTGTTATAGCTCCTAGAAGGAGTAAGAGACAAAGGGTTATAAAATCCTTTGGTGAATACTTCACTATCTACCTCATGGATGATACACCCACGACCATTGTAGAGGCATATGCATCACCTGATGCAGAATATTAGAAGGATGAAGTCCATAGCGAGATGGACTCCATCATGGCAAATGGTACTTGGGAAGTGACAGACAGACCAGTGGGTTGTAATCCAGTTGGCTGCAAATGAGTATTTAAGAAGAACCTTAGGCCTGACGGTACTATTGAAAAGTACAAGGCGAGGCTTGTGGCTAAAGGTTACACACAAAAACAAGACGAGGATTTCTTTTATACCTACTCACCTGTTGCCAGATTAACTACAATCCGAGTGTTATTGTTGGCGGTTCTTAACTCACATTTTATACCACCAACTTTCTTCGAAAACCTGCTATATCAAGAACCAAAACTTAGGATTAGGCATTAAACTCACAATTTCCATGAGTTTTGGATGTATCAATTGTTTTGTAGGAATCACGGGAAAACCTTACGTGAGATGGGCCAAAAGTGCATGTCAAAGCCCAGAGCACTTCTGGCCCATCCAAATGAAGAGAAATGAAGCCCAAGGCCCATCACACTCCACAACTGAGCTGGAAACCCACATAACAAGCATCAGGGCCCAGCCAGCAGCCCACCACACGAAGGCGGTGGCCAGAGGTGGGCCAGGGGTGCGCCCGCACCCCTGGTGCGCCCGCACCGCCCTTGGCCCCCCTCGGGCCCACCTTCGGGGGTCGGTTGCATGGCGTCATGTTGAGGCGGTTTATGAAGGTTTCCATGTTTATCACCCCCAAACCGACCTCAAGCCACTATAAAGGCATGGGAGGAGCTCTCTTCAAATCATGGAAAGCATGGGTGGAGCTCTCTTCAAATCATGGAAGTTTAGAAGCAACACTTGTAGATTTAGATTAGTCCATTCTCACCTTGTAAAGGATCCATTCTTGAGAAGAAGTAATGCCTCAAGTCTCATAGCTCTAGTAGCTACTTAGAAGAGGGAGCGAGTGAGTTCAAGTCAGAGAAATGCCGAGGCTGTCGGCTACTTCCTCAAGTATACTTCTACACTTAGTGGAAGGAATACCGGAATCACCAGTACGACTTCGCATGTACTTCGACGAATCGCAATACTATTTGGAGTATTAAGGTTTGTGTTTATCTTTGCTTACATATTCTTATCGTGTTCTAGCTTTTTCCTAACTTAGTTTGTTGGACCAATCGTTCACCCTCGGGTGGGTGCTCTAGTAAGAGGGTGCAAGTCCTGATCGCCGCTAGAGTAGTGGCCCTTAGCGTAAACGTGGTGTTTAGGCTAAGTGGTTATAGATTGGTTGCTTGGGTCTCCACGGTTGAGGAGGTAGGCGGTAGGTGGTGATAGCTCTGTTCGTCCTTCATAATCCACCCACGTTTGGGATTCCAGGTAGAGTTGTATTGGCATAGACTGGGAAACCAGTTTCCACCCATTGACCGAAGCAGGCTACACTTAGTTAAGGCTAGATCACTTAGGAGTACGTTGCCTAAAGAAAACCTCGTTACCCTAAGGTCGTTCTTCTTCTCATCCTAAGCCGGGAGATCTATACCCAAGAGACTATAGCACACCGTTCCCTGTGGAAAATACGATACCCTGAAATACTTTCGGGTGTAGTGCTACAACGGTACTTCCGGGCGCTTGCGGACTTTTGCTACTGACGCTAAGAAATACCAACAAGCATTTATGGCGCCATTGCTGGGGAATGGTTGTCGCTTTTAATCTCTGAACCTAGTTCGCCCCTGTATCATTTGCATTCTATCTTTCTTTTTAGTTGCCTTTAATATATGGAGCCATCAACCTCTATCCAAAACTTTTCTGCTCCACGGGCTGAGTTTTGTGAGCCACCACAATCGTCGAAGCCAATCACAGCTTCTGGCTATGAACTCTGCCCTGGCTTTATAGCCATGGTTCGCGAACAACCCTTCTCGGGGTTCGATAGTGAAAACCCCTATCACCACTTACGAGAGTTTGAGCAGCTCTGTGCGTGCCTGACGATTGCAGGCATGTCACAAGAAACGTTGCGTTGAAAATTGTTTCCGTTCTCTCTATCTGACAGAGCGAAACAATGGTACAACCATATCATAGGAAAAGTTAATGGAGATTGGAAAGAATTGTGAAATAGTTTCTGCCTCGCGTTCTTTCCTATATCTCATATCATAAACCTACGACAAGAGACACTCAACTTCCAACAAAAAGAGGAGTCGTTAGGTGCAGCCTGAGAGAGGTTTACAATTCTTTCAAAATTAGGCCCAGACTTGTCTCTACCCGACCAAGTGTTGTTGCAACATTTCTGGTCAGGGATAAACAAGGAGTCTGCCCTACAGCTGGACATTTCCGCTGGAGGATCATTCATGTGCAAAACCACAAAATAAGCAGAGGCTCTTCTAGATCTTATTCTAGAAAACACACCCCTTCCCTCCAGACGGAAAGCGAACCACAACATGAGGAGGTCTCTTCGGCTAAGGTCGAATTTGAGATTCAAACTCAGAGACCCTCATTGCTAACGGAATCTCCAAAGGAAGTTTACCTTCCTTCAGATTTTCCATTCTTCGAGGAAGATTACCCTGACAATCATATAAATCCCTCGAAACACGCATGCCAGAAAAAGCCACCAGTTCCCGCTACTCCTCTTAAACCTCGAGAAACCCGTCAAACAGAGGAGACGCTACCCATTATAAGCAGCGATCGCGAGGAACAAACGGAACTCTTTTCTGAAGAAATTTAGATTAGTCCCTCTTGTTCGATCATCCACGCTAAAATTAGCAGAGACTGGGTGGAAGTGCTTTATAATTCAACTATTGGGGCGAACATCATGTCCGCATCTTTTGCAAACACGATCGTTCACGAGTCCTTCGCCCCAACAAACAAGCACTTAAGGCTAGATTCAAGGACAAGCGTGAATAGTCTGGGCATCCTTCACAACATACCACTTAAACATTCAAGACTTTGATGTCTTGATCGGGCTGCCCCTTCAAAAATGTTTGGACTAACCTCCAAAAACTGGGGAATTTACTGTCAATATAAGGAGGGAAAACTTCTTCATACCAACAGTTCAAGCCAAAAATTCCATGGTTGAACCCCTCTCTTATACAAACAAGCCCAAAACGGTAATGTCAGTGCAACCTATAGAGATCTCTGAATCGTTCTTGGAAAATGACGCTGAAGTTTTCATCCAAAACCAGGATGAATTAGGAGAAACTCTTGACCTTCCCAATGAGGAAGCTCTGACACATCCTTGTGTGTATTCCTTTGAAATTGAGGATGAACTTTTCAGTGATGCTAACTTGGAGAAATCTTTTGAGCTCCCCGATTCAACATCTGCATGCATCTCAATTAAACATCAAGAGCACTTCAAGGATGAAACCATGAATGAACTCACGGAGGGAGAGCCAGTCCATGAAGATATCAATCCTAAACTCTCTCCCCTTGAAATAAAAGATCCTGAGCATGGAAGTTACCTCCTTCCCATCCCGCCAAATCCATGCTCATTTGAAGAATCTCCTGATCTGAGCTATAACTCTAACATATTTTTCAAAATCGACAACCCTCTCGTGACCCCTGTGCCCAACATCGTTAAAAGGGTTGTTGTAGATAGTTTTGTTTACCATAAATCTTGCAAATTTTGTGGTAGCTTGTCATGAGTTTTACAGTTCAGGTTTGTAAAGGTTGGTGTTGTAGGGGAGACCACCTCACCAACACAAAGACACGATTCAAAAGGTTTCCCAAGGTCAAGCTTATGACCATAATCAAAGCACTACCGGGACATACCCCGGACTATCAAAAAAATGTATTCTTTTTCAATATTTGCAAGATCTTGTTGCCAGGCTAGGATGCACATTCGGGTATTCTTGGTTGATAACCATTTCAGGTTAAAACTAAGAAGAATAAGGGACAGACGATGCACGACAACATGGAGCTACATCAACTACACAATTCTGATGTTTTGGAACACACTCAAAAGGAGACCTCGACTTGGCACACTTGGCTTTTACACAAAAGTCCAAGTGTGGGGGAGGGCAGTAAGAATGACAAGTTCCATTTACATCAAAGAATATGCTAGCTCACCTTGCTAAAAACAATAAAAAAATAATAAACACCACCTTTCTTCTCAATGAAAACAAGACCATGCTATTTTGTTTGTATGTACCTTTGGGTATTCTTGTTCACTAACCTTACAGGTTGAGATCAAGAAGATCGAGGGAAGACACGCCAACAAATAGCATGAGAGCTACATTGCTAATGGTGGAACACTGAGACCCTCAGCATGCCACACTTGACTTTCAATCAAAAATCCAAGTGTGGGGGGGAGAGCTCAGGTTCCATCCATCCAAAAAGGGAAAAGCTCGATCTTGTTAAGAAGAAATAGTGGAACAAAGAGAAGGAGCTGGGTGGCGCCACATGGCCATCACGTACATCCATGTGCATTCCAAAAAAAGAAAAAGTGAAAAAAAGAGAGAAGAAAAGGAAGTTTGAAAAAAAATCATCAATAAAAGAGGGAGAGATATATAAAAAAAGAGAGTAAAAGAGAAAGAAGAGGCATAGTGGTTTCATTCCTTTATCACAAAACACCCGCAATCCACCAGACTTTGCCTATATTGCGTACATAAGCAAGAAGGGTGTTCCTCTTCCACGACCTTTGTTGGTGACATCAAGGCCCCTGGTCTATACATGTTATTTGTGTGTATGACCTAAGCCTCGACACTTGCCTGAGTCTGACTTTCAAGCAACTGTTGTGGCAACTTCAAAACTCAAAACTACAGATGCCGCCGGTAAACACTCAGGTATGCAAAGGTAATAAATGTTCACTAAATCCATTTACTCATGTTTGTCTCCTTATTCCGTTCAAATTCATGTTTCCTTTGCTTATGTCATATGCTCTAGTTTGGGTGTATCCACACGTGCACATGTGGTATGCTCATAGGTCTTTTTAAATTAAGCATGGTGCTTAGGTTAAAATGACCTTCTTTAATCAAAATTTAAACATGGTGTTTAATTTTGGTTAATGACCTTTGAGCTACCTTCATAAACAATGGAAGTAATTCTTTTTTATGGAGATAAACCAAGGCTAGATTCGTACTACATGTTTTACCTTAGCCTTATTTGAGTTATTTTTCAAAGATAATGAGTTTGGTGAATAAATTAAAAAAATCCTTTTAAATAAAACCCTCTCTCTCTCTCTTAAAAATCACGGCAACCTTTTTGATCCATGTCTTCTTGAGCTTTATACTTTGAATTTTCTAAAAAGCATGGATATGTTCATTCTCTTTGTTGCCATCTTAATAGTAATAAGATAAAAATAAATGATCCCTGGTATTCCAGCGGGTAGAGCCCTTGTTGTATTTCCATTCTTTGTTTCTTTGTTAAATATATATATATAAGATGTACAAGAATAAATTGTGGGGGACATCTCTCAAGTTCAACAACCACACGTTCGAGATCTCCCCCCCCCCATGTTTCACATGCGTCGACCGCCTTGACGTACAGAAGGACAGGGTTAAAAGAATCTTCATCAACCCTTCATCTTCAAACGACAGTATGTGCAACATTCTCCAAATTAGGCACATATGATTCCTTGTTCTATTCCCTTCAAATTTTAAAATTTCCATCATGTAATGTGCCTAAAGTTATCCTTTAATAAAATTCATTGGAGTTGTTCCCCTCGTGCTATCGTGTGCAAATTTGTCCACTTGCTTTTGTATATGTTTGTCTCCAAAAAAATAAAAAGATAGGTACAAAAGCAAGTGTGGGGGAGGCATTCCCCGATTCGTCACACAGGTATGAGCGCATTTCAATACAATTTCTTCTCATACCTGCCAGCTCCCTAAAAAATGAAAATAAAAATAATCTTTCATAAACACTGCTTCTTCCAAAAAAATTCAAACCCATAAAACCATTCAATCTTTGTTTGAAAATTTGTTCACTTGTTGTTTCGGGAAAATACTTGCAAACTGTGAACAAACTTTTATAGGGACCCTATTTTATCTAAGTAATTGGAATATGAGATACAATATGATGATTTGACACTTGCCGTCTTCTGCAAAAAGATACTTGGGATTTACATTTTCAAAAATATTACAAAAAGCATGTTCCTCTATGGTGCAATGTCCTACCAAAGCCATATGAATCATTTCAAATTCTAAACAACCAGTATTCATATGCTACTTGTTATCATTTTGAGCTTAGTCAAATTGTTGTGACTTATGTGAGATTCTTGTCATACACCTATGATTTGAGATTCACGTACACACCACCATATACATCGCTAACTCTTACACTAAGAGTTACGCAAAACATGTGATCCATCCACCACAAATAAAGCTCTGCTTATTCAGTCACACATCTCTCTACAAAAATCCTCCAAAAAGAACTATGGGCTATGCAAAAAGAAATATCCATACCAGTATGGTATGAGACAAGAAAAAAATATAATAAATCCATGCCAAAAGGACATGTTGGAAAAAATGGGCACATGCCCGATGTAGAATTAGGAGTATAATCAAATACCCGCCTAAAAAAGAAAGATAGCCCATAGTTCCTAAATTTTCCAAAAGAGAGAGATCCTGACACAAGAGCACAAATATATCAGAAAATTCCACACACTTGCACATCTCAATCAAAGTGTATGGCTTGCATCTCCATGTAGTTCGGTTTTTGACTTAGCAATATTATATGATACAAGTATGCTTCGATTTCATCCATACCCAAAATCCACATATGCCTTGTAGCAGGTAGGGTGAAAAAGAAGACACAACAAGCCTTTGGTAAGGATCCATCCACATATATGCATGAGCGACTTAAGAGAATCGTATGAGGAACATTTGCTAACTTTTGATTTTCAAAATTCTATAAAAACCCAAGTTTCTCATAGCAAAAAGATGAGCAGGAAGATTTGAATCACGATTGTTCCATTATCCAATCACCTAAGATATTATGGTAGACACTTTGAATGTTCACAGATGCAGGGAAAAGCCTGGAATAACTTGTGTGCAGGTTCTTCAAATCAAGGGAGAATGAATCTGCGGATACATGGGTGTATGTCGAGTCTCGAGTGATGAGTGATTGTCAACGGGTTTGACGTGCATGTTCTTTGGCTTGTGTTGTGCAGGTGTCGAGCACAAAGACAATGACCGAGGGCAAGGTGAAGTTCAAGTAGAGACGTGCCGTGCCGATTGGACCGGGAGCGGTGAAGGGCGGACGTGAGGCTTGGACTGAGGGACCGGTGGCCTGAGGATCAGCTGTGGTGGCTGGCAGCCTGGGACAGCGACGAGCGAAGACTTGCGGGACATGGTGTTGCTCGGGTCGAGGACCTAGGGACACGTGTCGGTGGACGGGGTGCACGGGCGGTGCATCCCCTCTACAGCTTCGGTTTGGTGGTAGAGCCAGAGAAAAACCATCGGGTGGACGGTTTCTAGGTTTGGGCCACAAAACCTGGGTGTGCTGCGGGTTTCCGAGTTTGGGCCACAAAACTCGGGCTGAGGACGGTTTCCAGGTTTGGGCCTCAAAACCTGGGCGCTGGCGGGTTTCCGGGTTTCAGCCTCAAAACCAGGGAATGGACTTCGAGGCTGGTTTCCCGGTTTGGGCCTCAAAACCGGGGGTGGACGTAAAGGCCTGGTTTCCCGGTTTCAGCCACAAAACCGGGGGCGGAGTCCGTGAAGAGGACGCAGAGCGGTGGCGGCACGTGGTGGCAATCGGTGAGGTTGCGTCGAGGCAACGCTACCTATTGTGCGGGCGTGGCCGTCGGATCACCACCTACCATGAGTTGGTACAGAATAACCTTAAGATTTAGCTGGTTCGCTCTGTTAGTAGTTAGGGGTAGAGTGGGAATTAGGAATAGTTAGAATTAGGATAAGTAGGGGGAGACACCCAACTCCTCATTCATCTTAGTCATTTGCTCTTTGCTTCTAGGGTTTCCTGCTCTCCCAATCCCCTATTGTAGCTAGCTGAGATCCGCAGAGAACCATACCTCTGTGTACTGGAGATTTTGAGGAAGTGAGGCCATAACCTCACTGTTGTAGCGTGTGGTAGCCACACGGTTGCAAATTCATGGTTGTGATTCGCGTTTTGTTCTCGTTCCTCGCGGATTGTTTTTCTCCACGTTTTTCCCGTCGATCGATCTCTTTGTTCGGTGTGCTTCTTGCAAATCCGTTTGAACTAAGATGTTCTAGATCGTGAGGCACTTCTTTCCACCGAAGGAATTCACCTCTAACCTCATGAGCTAGTAGATCGGTTGATTTTTGTTTCGGGACAAGTGTTTCTCCTTTCCCCGAAATTCTTCGATTCATCGATTTGGAGATAGGTTCGAGCCATGATCTCCTTGGAGTAGCTCACTATCCTCCTTGTGACTCTTCTCACCAAGTTTGATCCCTAGAGGATTCATTTTGGGTGAGATTGAGTCGAATCGGTGGACGAACGGTGCTTCGTCGGGGTGACCGGACGCTAGGGTCGGGATGACTGGACGCTCGGTCAGAGTCCGATCGTTGAATGTCTGATCTGCCCAGTTTCAGTTGATTTGATCGGACGTACCCTGCTCTCTCTGATCGGACTCGCTCTGGTCACTGTTCATCTGAGTTTTCATTGCTGACCGGATGCTCTGCCAGTGACCGGACGCACTTCTCCTTGTGAGTCCGGTCGTTTACAGAGAGCTCCCAAAATCGGTTTGGTGTGACCGGACGCGTCCGGTGGTGCTTGACCGGACGCAGTCAGAGTCCGGTCAGTGTTGTCTCATGCTGTTTCATCTGCGGTTCGCTCGTACGTTGTCGGTTTTGATTACCCGCTTTAGCGTTTGGTTTCTAGAGTCGTGTAGTGTCTCGTTGTGCTTCATGGAAGCATCCACCCTATCTCTAGGGTCGTGGACACTTACAAGCTCTAGGGTTTGCCTTTGGGGTTGACTTACGGGACAGTGGCGACAAGTTTCCGAATGGAATTTTGAAGCTCCCATTCACCCCCCCCCCCCTGGTCGCTTTCCGGTTGCATTCTCGGTCCTTCAATTGGTATCAGAGCAGGTTAAGGATCTTCCACCTTAGCCAGTTCCAGATCCACAGAAGGCGACATGGATCGCGGCGTGGGCAAACCGTCATTCTTTGATGGTATGAACTATGCGTATTGGAAGATACGCATGTCGACCTATCTCCAGAGCATGGGCTCTTCTGTTTGGGAGATTTGCAACAGAGCCGATTACGTTGTCTTGGCTGCTCGTGTCACTCAGCTTCAGATCGATGAGCACGAAGCAAATAGCCGAGCTCGTAACGCTCTTTTCTCCTGTTTGAGCATGTCCGAGTTTGATCGCGTTTCTCACCTCCCCACGGCTCGTGAGATTTGGGCGACCCTCATGCGCTTCCATGAGGGAACCACTCAAGTCAAATCCCATCTCTACGAGTCGCACAAGCGGGAGTACGAGAACTTTCGACACATGCCTGGCGAGAGCATAGAGAGTTTATTCGCTCGCTTTCAGGTCATTGTCAACAAGATGAGAGCGAACAAGGAGTTGTTGCCTTTCGACGATCATGAGAGGGATTTGAAGCTTTTGCACACTCTTGATCGGTCGGTGTGGGACTCAAAGGTCCAGGCGATCATCGAATCGTCTAACTATGAGACCCTCACTTGCGACGAGCTCTTTAGTAAGCTCAAGTCTAGTGAGATTGACGCCATGTCGAGGGCTTCTTATGAAAATCCTTCTGGCCCGGCTATGGCTTTGGTTTCTGGCTCTTCTGCTAACCCCTCTAGAGGATTTGCACTTTCTTCACTCTTTTTTGTCACAGAGAACCAGCTGGAGTCTTTGGGGGATGACGAGTTGGCGATGCTCGCCAACCGGTTCTCGCGGTTCCACAACAACCGCATGAACCGTCGCCGCGGAGGAGGACGCTCAGGATGCTTTGAGTGCGGCGACCCCGACCACTTCATCGCCAACTGTCCCAAGAAGAAAAACACATCTGGGAAGGGCGATCATGGGCACAAGTATGACTCCGGCAAGCGCAAGGAGAAGTACGTCCCTGTGAGGCACAAGCGGAGGGGCGGCTTCGACAAGGAGTACATCAAGAAGAAGTACTTGGAGAAGGCCCAGGCTAAGCAGCGTGCGTTCTTCGCCACGCTCAGCGACGTCAACGGCTCGGATGACGACTCCGCTTGTTCAAGCGATGATGAGTCCGAGAAGAAGAAGAGGATTGAGGACAAGCCGAACGTTCTCTTCTTCTTCGCCGACGACGACGGCCTCTGCACCATGGCCCTTGGTGATGAGGTTGATGGCAAGCTGGAGGACACCCCTCGAGACGACGACGACGACAACTCTCAGGTATCTCTCACCCACGACGAGCTTTCTGCTGAGGTCGAGAAGCTTACTGCCGCCTTGCTTAGTCAGGATAAGTTGCTTAGGCGTGCTGCTAGAGAGCGCAAGGAGTTTAGGCAGAAGTGGGAGGACACGGTGAGGGAGCTCGAGTTTGCTAAGTCCACCGTGGTCGTTTCTGAGGAGGTGGGGTGTGAGATGTGCACCAAGCACATGACTGACCTTCTCATTTTTTGAGGTAAGTATGCTGCTTTGGTTGGAGAGGTGGATGAGCTCCGGGCTAGACCCTTGTTGTTGGGTGCGTGCAAGTCTTGTCCAGTCTTGCAAACTGAGTTGGCAGAGAAGGATGCCAAGATTGAGTCTCTTGAGAAGGCTAGCTCGGGTAGCACTTGTGTGACTAGGTGCGCCTTGTGTGAGGGTTTGGAGATGGAGATCGCAAACGTGAAGCATGACAAGATGCAAACCGAGGAAGAAAACACATACCTTCGGACCATCTTATCATGGGTGTCTAGCGGTGAGCCATAGCTCGGGATGATGATCTCCCAATTCAAGCGAGCTGGTGGAGGTCCTGGTGTAGGTTTTGCTCCGGGCGTTGATGTTTCTGCTTTTGGAAAGATTGGAGAGTCGAGTGGTTTGAACCCGAGTGAGAAGCCCAACTCCACCACTACTCCCAAACTTACCAAGCTTCCACCCAAAGAGCCTCTCAAGCCTAACATCAAGGATGGGGTGTTTGAAGAACCTCCACGAGCTCCACCCAAGAACCAGCAATGGGCTCCTAAACCCAATCACCTGAAAAACAAGGTGGACACAATGCCACCTATCCAGGAGGAGCTTATGCCACAGAAGGGCAAAGTAATCCACACCCACAACCGTGTGTACCAACAACCCCCTTTGAGAGTGGTGAGGTACCATTGTGAGCACTGTGGGAGAGATGGACACTTGAGTGAGTTCTGCTTTCGGCGCAAGAGAGAGGCGCGCCGTGCAAGGGAGATGAACAATACGGACATGTACCATCCTTTCCATGATGTACATGCGCCGAATGTTCAGAGGCGTGTTGCTAGGCCCAGAGGTCCAGAACCTCAAATTCCCAGGCCTAGGCAGCGGAGAGGACATGCCCGGTGGGAGCCTGCAGTTGTAGGCTATGGACGCCGTGGCGGTGGCTTTGTTGTAGAGCGTTTTCCACCACCGCGTTTTGAGTATCGCGATGGACGCTCTTCCCTTAGCGGACCACGTTTTCCTCAACGTGGTGATCGCTTTCCCCGTAGGCATGTTAGGGATGGTTTTTCTACTAACCGTTCTTTTGAGCAGCCGACCCAACACTGGTATTCTTCCTACTTCACTAACCCCAGTGTTGGACCGTATGCTCACCCTATGTCTTTTTATTGATGTAGGTAAAACGATTGGAGGACGTTTGGTTGGTGGATTCCGGTTGCTCGAGGCACATGACCGGAAACGCCAAGTGGTTCTCCAGTCTTAGTCCTGTCGCCAGAAAGGAGTTTATCACCTTCGGCGACAATAGCAAAGGTAAAGTGTTGTCTCGTGGGTCGGTGCGAGTTAATGAGCACTTTGTGTTGCGCGATGTTGCTCTTGTTTCTAACTTGCATTTTAACCTTCTTTCTGTTTCGCAACTCTTTGATGACGACTATGAGATTCGTTTTAAGCTGAATCTCATTCGTATTTTGGATCCTCAGGGCAATCTTGTTTGTGTGATTTCGCCCTTTGGGAAAGTCTTTCGTGCGGATTTCTCAGAGTCGTTTGGAGTCTCTCGTTGTCTTTTGGCTGGTCCTTCCTTTCATATGAGGAACATTTGCTAACTTTTGATTTTCAAAATTCTATAAAAACTCAAGTTTCTCATAGCAAAAAGATGAGCAGGAAGATTTGAATCACGACTGTTCCATTATCCAATCACCTAAGATATTATGGTAGACACTTTGAATGTTCACAGATGCAGGGAAAAGCCTGGAATAACTTGTGTGCAGGTTCTTCAAATCAAGGGAGAATGAATCTGCGGATACATGGGTGTATGACGAGTCTCGAGTGATGAGTGATTGTCAACGGGTTTGACGCGCATGTTCTTTGGCTTGTGTTGTGCAGGTGTCGAGCACAGAGACAGTGATCGAGGGCAAGGTGAAGGTCAAGTAGAGACGTGCCGTGCCGATGGACCGGGAGCGGTGAAGGGCGGACGTGAGGCTTGGACTGAGGGATCGGTGGCCTGAGGATCAGCTATGGTGGCTGGCAGCCTAGGACAGCGACGAGCGAAGACTTGCGGGACATGGTGTTGCTCAGGTCGAGGACCTAGGGACACGTGTCGGTGGACGGGGTGCACGGGCGGTGCATCCCCTCTACAGCTTCGGTTTGGTGGTAGAGCCAGAGAAAAACCATCGTTGGACGGTTTCCAGGTTTGGGCCACAAAACCTAGGTGTGCTGCGGGTTTCTGAGTTTGGGCCACAAAACTCGGGCTGAGGACGGTTTCCAGGTTTGGGCCTCAAAACCTGGGCGCTGGCGGGTTTCCTGGTTTCGGCCTCAAAACCAGGGAATGGACTTCGAGGCTGGTTTCCCGGTTTGGGCCTCAAAACCGGGGGTGGACGTAAAGGCATGGTTTCCCGGTTTCGGCCACAAAACTGGGGGCGGAGTCCATGAAGGGGACGCAGAGCAGTGGCGGCACGTGGCGGCAATCGGTGAGGTTGCGTCGAGGCAACGCTACCTATTGTGCGGGCGTGGCCGTCGGATCACCACCTACCATGAGTTGGTCCAGAATAACCTTAGGGTTTAGCTGGTTCGCTCTGTAAGTAGTTAGGGGTAGAGTGGGAATTAGGAATAGTTAGAATTAGGATAAGTAGTGGGAGACACCCACCTCCCCATTCATCTCAGTCATTTGCTCTTTGCTTCTAGGGTTTCCTGCTCTCCCAATCCCCTGCTGTAGCTAGCTGAGATCCGCCGAGAACCATACCTCTGTGTACTGGAGATTTTGAGGAAGTGAGGTCGTAACCTCACTGTTGTAGCGTGTGGTAGCCACACGGTTGCAAATTCGTGGTTGTGATTCGCGTTTTGTTCTCGTTCCTCGTGGATTGTTTTTCTCCACGTTTTTTCCGTCGATCGATCTCTTTGTTCGGTGTGCTTCTTGCAAATCCGTTTGAACCAAGATGTTCTAGATCGTGAGGCACTTCTTTCCACCGAAGGAATTCACCTCTAACCTCACGAGCTAGTAGATCGGTTGATTTTTGTTTCGGGACAAGTGTTTCTCCTTTCCCCGAAATTCTTCGATTCATCGATTTGGAGATAGGTTCGAGCCATGATCTCCTTGGAGTAGCTCACTATCCTCCTTGTGACTCTTCTCACCAAGTTTGATCCCTAGAGGATTCATTTTGGGTGAGATTGAGTCGAATCGATGGACGAACGGTGCTTCGTCGGGGTGACCGGACGCTAGGGTTGGGATGACCGGACGCTTGGTCAGAGTCCGGTCGTTGAATGTCTGATCTGCCCAGTTTCAGTTGATTTGATCGGACGCACCCTGCTCTCTCTGATCGGACTCGCTCTGGTCACTGTTCATCTGAGTTTTCATTGCTGACCGGACGCTCTGCCAGTGATCGGACGCACTTCTCCCTGTGAGTCCGGTCGTTTACAGAGAGCTCCCAAAATCGGTTTGGCGTGACCGGACGCGTCCGGTGGTGCTTGACCGGACGCAGTCAGAGTCCGGTCAGTGCTGTCTCGCGCTGTTTCATCTGCGGTTCGCTCGTACGTTGTCGGTTTTGATTACCGGCTTTTGCGTTGGGTTTCTAGAGTCGTGTAGTGTCTCGTTGTGCTTCGTGGAAGCATCCACTCTATCTCTAGGGTCGTGGACACTTACGAGCTCTAGGGTTTGCCTTTGGGGTTGACTTACGGGACAGTGGTGACAAGTTTCCGAAAGGAATTTTGAAGCTCCCATTCACCCCCCCCCCCCTCTGGTCGCTTTCTAGTTGCATTCTCGGTCCTTCAGAATCACCTTAGTCTGAGGTTTACTCAAGGACGAGCAAAGGGCTAAGTGTGAGGGGGTTTTGTTGGCAGTTCTTAACTCACATTTTATACCACCAACTTTCTTCGAAACCCTGCTATATCAAGAACCAAAACTTAGGATTAGGCATTAAACTCACAATTTCCACGAGTTTTGGATGTATCAATTGTTTTGCAGGAATCACGAGAAAACCCTACGTGAGATGGGCCAAAAGTGCATACCAAATTCAACATGTCAAAGACCAAAGCACTTTCGGCCCATCCAAATGAAGAGAAATAAAGCTCAAGGCCCATCACACTCCACAACTGAGCTGGAAACCCACATAAGAAGCATCAGGGCCCAGCCAGCAGCCCACCACGCGAAGGCGGTGGCCAGAGGTGGGGCTAGATGTCGCCTGCACCCCTGATGCGCCCACACCGCCCTTGGCCCCCCTCGGGCCCACCTTCGGGGGTTGGTTGCATGGCGGCATGCTGAGGCGGTTTATGAAGGTTTCCATGTTTATCACCCCCAAACCGACCTCAAGCCACTATAAAAGGATGGGTGGAGCTCTCTTCAAATCATGGAAGTTTAGAAGCAACACTTGTAGATTTAGATTAGTCCATTCCCACCTTGTAAAGGATCCATTCTAGAGAAGAAGTAGTGCCTCAAGTCTCATAGCTCTAGTAGCTACTTAGAAGAGGGAGCGAGTGAGTGCAAGTCAGAGAAGTGTCGGCGCTGTCGGCTACATCCTCAAGTGTACTTCTACACTTAGCAAAAGGAATACCAGAATCACCGGTACAACTTCGCTTGTACTTCGACGAATCGCAATACTATTTGGAGTATTAAGGGTCGTGTTTATGTTTGCTTACATATTCTTATCATGTTCTAGCTTTTCGCTAACTTAGTTTGCTAGACCAATCGTTCACCCTCGGGTGGGTGCTCTAGTAAGAGGGTGCAAGTCCTGATCGCCGCTAGAGTAGTGGCCCTTAGCGTAAACGCGGTGTTTAGGCTAAGTGGTTACAGGTTGGTTGCCTGGGTCTCCATGGTTGAGGAGGTAGGCGGCAAGTGGTGACAGCCTTGTCCGTCCTTCGTAATCCACCCACGTTCGGGATTCCATGTAGAGTTGTATCGGCATAAACTAGGAAACCAGTTTCCACCTGTTGACCGAAGCAGGCTACGCTTAGTTAAGGCTAGATCACTTAGGAGTACGTTGCCTAAAGAAAACCTCGTGACCCTAAGGTCATTCTTCTTCTCATGCTAAGCCGGGAGATCTATACCCAAGAGACTATAGCACACTGTTCCCTGTGGAAAATACGATACCCTGAAATACTTCCGGGTGAAGTGCTACAACGGTACTTCCGTGCGCTTGCGGACTTTTGCTGCTTATGCTAAGAATACCAACAGTTATTATTTGTGGCTGCTTCCCATGGTCTTCTTGTCCACAAATGGATGTGAAGACAACTTTCCTTAATGGAGAGCTAGAGGAAGAAATTTATATGGATCAGCCTGAAGGATTTATAGCACAAGGACAAGAGGGCAAGGTGTGCAGGTTACTCAAATCCTTGTATGGTCTAAAGTAGGCACCCAAACAGTGGCATGAGAAGTTTGATAATACTTTAACCTCTGCTGGGTTTGTTGTAAATGAAGCTAATACTTGTGTGTACTATCGTTATGGTGGGGGCAAAGGAGTAATCTTGTGCTTGTATGTTGACGACATACTGATCTTTGGGACAAGCATCGATGAGATTAATGATGTAAAATCATTCTTATCCCAAAACTTTGACATGAAGGATTTGGGGGAAGCTGATGTGATCCTTAATATTAAACTTAATAAGGGTGAGAATGAGATTACTCTTCTGCAGTCTCATTATGTGGAAAAGTTTTTGAGCTACTTTGGCTATATGGATAGCAAACTTTCTCCAACACTTTATGATCCTAGTCTAATTCTTCGAAAAAATCAGAGGCTAGGAAAGGATCAACTGAGATACTCCCAGATTATTGGCTCGTTGATGTATCTAGCTAGCGCAACCCGCCCTGACATCTCATTTGTTGTAAGCAAGTTGAGTAGATTCACATCTAGTCCAGGAGATGATCATTGGCGCGCTATTGATCGAGTAATGCGCTATCTAAAGGGTACAATGAGCTATGAAATTTACTATTCAGGGTACCCAGGTGTACTTGAAGGATATATTGATTCAAATTGGATTACAGATGCTGATGAGCTAAGGGCCACTAGTGGATATATATTCACTTTAGGAGGTGGTGCCGTCTCTTGGAGATCTTGTAAGAAGACAATACTTACAAAATCAACAATGGAGGCAGAGCTCGCAGCTCTGGACACAGCTTCTACTAAAGCTGAATGCTTGAGAGAACTGTTGATGGACTTACCTGTGGTTGAAAAACCAATTCCTGCTATTCTCATAAACTGTGATAACCAAATGGTTATTACGAAGGTGAAAAATAGACAGGATAATACGAAGTCCAATAAACATGTGAAACGTAGACTGAAGTCTGTTAGGAAATTGAGAAACTCCGGAGTAATAGTTGTGGACTACATACAGGCAGCTAAAAACCTGGCAGATCTCTTTACCAAGGGACTATCACGTACTATGATTGATAATGCATCGAAGGAGATGGGACTGAGACCCAGGTGAGTTAACCTCAGTAGTAACCCAACCTATGTGATCGGAGATCCCGTGAATTAGGACTTGAGAAAAACAAGCTGCTGGTTGACAAGAGAGTACATTTTTACTTAACCCACTCCGTTGGAGATGCAATACTCTCATTTCTGTAAGGCAGATTGACTTTGTCTTAATGTGTTCTGAAGCTTTATAGCAAGATATTGTCCTACAGAGTATCTTTGTAAGAACACACCTATGTGAGTTTAATTGTTAGTCGCAGTTTGTGAGATTTGAGAACTCTCTAAGAAGCTCATGAAGTGAGATAGGAGTATGACTTATACGCTCCACTCGGCGGGTAGACATATGGCAGCCTAGTATCAGTCAAGACGTCAAGTGAAGCATGTTCGCACCAAACTGTCAATTCAAGGCCTAGTCCATTGTGCAGTTGTGGATGAGCATAGCTTGTCGCTCTAGGTGGATGTTTAACCTTAACCGGTCTCCACTGAATAGCTGGTATATTAACAGTACTTTGGTACAAGGAGGATGAAGAGTGTCTCTGGGATCTGGTGGAGGATTCTTACAAGATTTGGGCTTGGCCCAAATGAATATTCCAAATAAATCTCAAAGGCCCACTCACACATGCATGGTATGGTGGGGGAGTTTAGTCCTATATTGTTACTCTAGAAGAAGGGAGACCAACTTATATAGTTGAACTATCTCCAACTGGTTGAAGCTATTGAGGAGAGGCAAAGGAAGAAACCCACATGCGCGCTTGCTCGCCTCACCGGGCCGGGTGGGGCGGGGCGTGGCGTGGCGACTCGCGCAGGGCGCACGACATGCGCGTGAATGGTCCGACCGAGGCCTTGCGAGTGCGCGACTTTCTTTTGTCACTCGATATTTTTGCATGCATGGAGAAAATTGTGCTGACCTATTTTAGCAAGCAATTATTCTCGTATTAATGGTGATTAACTGGTACACTAATGGTAGGTTCAATCACATTAATATTGTGATTACGCGGTTGTCTCTTTCTAAAGATGCAGTTGTTGCGTGTGTATAAAGAGGGACGAGATGTCGTCCTCTAGATACAAGACATTCTCCTCCTCCTCTGTCCTAGTGCTGCGCTGCTGCTGTCGACCTCATCCCGCCGCCGACGTGCCATCGGTGCCGGGAGAGTAGATCTCCGAAGCCTGCGTCTCCTCGCATCCCTGCACGGGGTAGGGGACGTGTAAGGTTTTTGGGAAGCGCCGTCGCGACTGCTCGCTGGACGTCTTCTTCCCTCTACGCCGATTTCATCGGTCTTCATCGATGGTCTGCTTCGTCTACTCTTGCGCTAGTTCCTAGTGCCGACAACCCCACTGTAAGCATGCCTTCACTCTCACTGTTCTTCTATTTCATGTTCTTCATGTCATTAGCGACACATAGCCTGGATATGTCTCGGATCATACTGCTAGTGATAGATCACACATCTACGATGCATGTTGTTTATCTTTTTTTCATTGTTGGAATTAATTTATGCGTCACTAAATTGCTATTATTTTCAACAAATGGCCTGCGACGCGCGGGGATCAAAGCAGGAGGGAGACGGATAACAAGCGCCAAGCGGCGCGTCAGCGTCGACTGAGCTTTTCTAGTGAGCGGAAAACCTAGAATAGCACTTTTATTTTTATTTTTGATTGTCAGATCAGTTGGACACTTTTCTTCTTCTATAAAAACTAGTAGATGTTCGTGCGTTGCCATGAGAGCCTCAAAGTTTTCAACACAAAACATCTAAAAACCTACAACGATGAATAGTCTCAATATTTTCATATCAAAACATCAAAACCTAGAACAATAATAATCTCCAATCATGAACCTTGTTTAAGTTAGAGCTTTCTGCTTCACATAGCACCAACACAAAAATTTTGTTTCCAGCACCCTAAAAACACAAACAGAGGCATGAAGATCCTATAAAGATAAGGCTCTACACCTCAAGCAAACGTTTCTGTGACTACTGTTCAGCCAAATGCTTGGAGAACAACACCAAAAGCATGTTGCAAAAGTAGAGCTCTCTAAATGCTATCCATTGTAGACAGATTCATTTATTGGCTGATGATGATCTACATTAAAGGCCTCCCAATGAACTGGACATGCTCCAATGACAGATAACTGATACATTTCAGTATCACATGCATGGTTCATGAACTGGACACAAACACATTTCAGTACTCCGCCACCAAGTTTCTTTCTTTTGTCATCCACCACCTTATGATTTTGTTCGCCTACTTCAAACACCTGAAACAGAGACAAAAAAATGGGTAGTCATGATTTACACAGTTTGGCTACAATGGGTGTCATGACTCATGAATGTCAATGTGCTGACTTAGAATTAAGGGAAAATAACAGGTTCCTGAAACATTGGTTTACTTTCTGTTGTTTTAGCTGATATCTCTGAAAGTCAAATGGTTGTTGAAAAGGCTACTGCTCTTTAATTATTATGCTCTTTAACTATTATCTGAGAAACACATTGTCTCCCGTATAAACTGAAGTAGATATTATTTGAGAAAAAACAACTATTATCAGGTGAAAGAGATTAGTCAAAATTCAGCTTCACACTATTTATTGCTATTAGCAATGAAAGACAGTATGTACTGAATTGTATAGGTAAAATGTAAGACACATGAGATTGCTCAAAGAACTCTTCAAGTTATTCAAGTAATGCTACACGAACAGGCTGCAAAGATCCTCATTTCATAGGATATCTCAATCACAACAAAAAGAAATACTGATTTCATTAAAAAAAACATGTTTCATAATGATATTCGTACATGGAGTCAACTTGTTTATGCTCTAATACAAGAACATGAAGAATAGCAGCTGCACAGGAACTAAAACCCGGTTCTTAGCCTTTGGAGCGACCATGAGTCCTTCAGTAAATGATGCTCCCAAATACAACACATATGTATAGGAAAAGTTGAAAACTAGAAAAAAGATATAAATCAATTTGTGAACTTGAACTATGAATTTTTTACTATAATAATCAAATCAAATAATCAAGCACAATATTGGCAATACCTAGCTTCTTATAGTTGTTCTTGTTTAGTGGAATTTAGGATGTTTGAATAATTGTAGTGGCAGTGCCACTGTCTGAATCACATCACATCTCCAGCTTTATCTCCTCCCCACCCACAATGGCTTCATCTGCTCCTACATCCATCACCAAATGACCCAAATTCTATAATCTCTCAATCCAAAATCCAAAATCCAAAAACATACAACCTCCTGAATGTAGCTGAGCGCAGGGGCCTAGCGACGTGGCCACGTGGGGGTTGGCCGGCGACCCAGTGGCTGAGACGCTGAGCTCGACGGCAAGGCGGTGAGCAGGGGGCGTGAAAGAAGCGAGGCGACTAGGCAGCGAGCTGTAGCCTAGAGTACGGCGCAGCAAGTCAAGCGGTGAACGGGGGACTGGGGGAGACAGGATTCACGAGGTCCCCTATCTGCACCTGGCCTGGGCTGGTGGCTGCCCACGCATGGGGAAACCTGTCAGTGCACACGATTGCAGGAGCAAGAGGTTGTTTTACCTTAATGGCTTACATGCTGTTTGGTTGCCCAAATGGTAAGAAAAACACAAACGTGACAAGATTGCGGGAGATAACGAAGAAAACGTTATTTCATTACGTCGGATTCGGAGGTGTATCAATTTTATATGGAATGGAATTGGTTACCGGCGGGACTTGATTTCAGAAATATGAAAACAAACATTGGATATCCGAACCTGTTACCTGGCGTAATCAAGTCACGTTACATCGACTGGAACCAAACGCTATGTTAATAGGAGTAGAGATAGAGTAAATTAGAATTCATAAAACAAATAGCTACTCTTTTAGAGTTGTTTTATGTTTGACTAAATATAAAAATAGAATTACATCATTTTTCTAAAGGGAGGCAGTAAAACATAAACGAGGCCCATACAAGCCACAGAGAAACTAAAAATGATGAAACATGGTGGGACTACTAAATCATCACAGCTACTCTTTAGTGTGCTCTCATTCCTTGTCCCCTTCTATGATAGATACCAATCTTTCAAAAATAATGATAGATACCAATCTTTCAAAAATAAATCATCACACACGAACCAGACCATCTGGTTTTGACAACAGCAACTCACCGTGTCCGCAACAAAGTGTCACGCACAAATACTCCCACCACTTGATATACAAGCATATGAGCAGCAATTCAAATGCCCCTCACTAACCACCAACACTAGTCCATTAATAATACATTAAGACTCACCAACAACACACAAACCAGGTTGCACAGCATGTGGCTTCCCCCTGCCCATGGTGAAACCCCGGGTGCCATCAGGCATGCGGGGGCCTGGTGGAAGCTTGTTGGCCCCAATGGGCAGCTGAGGATGCTGCTCATGCTTGGTTATCAGGTTATGCGGTGGTGTTCCAACAGGATGGGGGCTGCCACGGTTCCCACCAAGGTGGTTGTTGCCATGGTTATTGTAGTGCTGCTGGTTGTTCTGGTTGTGGTAGTGATTGTTATATTGATGGTTACCACGCCCACGCCCTCTACCACCGCGGCCGCGCCCTTTGCCGCGTTTCGGAACTTCCTTGTCATTGAAGCTCTCATCAAACTGTACACAACCCAAAGCATTAATTATAGAAAAGCTGTATTCCCTTTGAGACTTTGCAAGGATACAGAGTGTTCTTAGGCTAAGAACTGAAAAGCACCCAATGGATCGAATGTCATTTGCTAAAAATCCTGTTATATCCAATGGAGCTAAGGCAGGCACATGATCTATTCTATGGAACAATTTGATCCTTGAACAGAATGCTCTGAATAATGTCACAAGCAGCAAGGTAAAAAATTAAATTCAGCATAATTATTCCTAACTTAGGCTTTGTTGTTGCCAATGTTATCCTAAACGGTAAACGGTAAACAGTCGGTCACCTGTCGTTTAGCCACTATTCAGGCAAAAACGGGTGTTTAAACGGGCAAAACAACCAATTAAACAGAAACGGTGTGTAAACAGTCGTTTAGGTGAACAGTGGTTGTTGCACAGTTTTGTTCATAACAAGCTAAATACTACAAATTTTACGTTATATACTCCAATATTCAAATATATCAAGCAAGAAAAAATCATGCCCTAGATCCTTCTTTGAAGATACTACAAGATTCCAGATGTAGGTTGTTTCATGATTCTATCTGGTCAAACATTTTCAACTTTGCCCAATCAATATATGAAAAGTTATGAGTCACAACACATGGTTGATCTTACCAAAAGGAAAATACTTCCATAAGATATAATTCACTATTTATAATGCTATATTTTTAACTAATGTTGGAAGTCCTTTGTCATAGAGAAGGCCATGTTGCTGTCCTAAACAACCTACATTTGGAATCAGATTGTATTGAACACAAGTATAGATGCACTTGAATTCAGTATGTATAAATTTTGGCATGAATTCCTTTTTGCTCTAATCTGTTTTTTGGGTTCAAAAAAAGAAGGCATAACAAGAGTATCTTACCAAGTGTTCCGGCAGTACATCTAACAGTTGAGCGGATTCTTCAAACTGTTTCTCATTTGAATGGTTCGAAGTGGAGACATCTTCCTCACCATTTCCATCAGTTTCATGCATACCCTTTTTGCCTTTGCCTGCCCCCTTCACCTAAATCGAGAGGAAAATTAGAAGTTAAGTGTACAAGAACAAACGGGGCACGTAAGTTTCAAAAACTTTGAGGAACTAAACAGCAGTCCAGGATGAAGACATGGATCTCATCTAGGGTTTGAACAACTGGTTACAGAAGGAAAGAGAGATTCCAATTTGATCATGTAGAGGAAACAAGTTCACTAATCAAACAAAACAAATTGTTTGCTGATGTCAACACACAAGATGCACCAAAAGGCGAAATCAATGCAGAGTTGCATGGTACTCCCTCCACCACAAAATAATTGCCGTTTTCGCTTCCAGAGAAATAACTTTGACTAAATATATATTAAAAAATATTACATAATTAGTATCATCGGAAAGATCTTTGAATCTAGTTTTTTTAACAAATTTATTTGAAGATACAAATATTCCACGCATTTTCTACAAATCAAGTCAAACTTACGGCACAAAAACCAAAAACGACAATTAATTAGGGACGGAGGGAGTAAATGATTACCGTGCAAGTATTCAGCAACCGAACTCTAAGTCCATTTCTCCAGTTTTTCTCATCATTAAGCTCCAAAATCTTCATGAAACCAACCAATGTTAAGAAATTGTGTAAACTGCATATTTACTGCTGCAAGCAATCTAAAACATGAACGAATACATACTGCCTTCTCAGCATCCTCCGAAGTTTCATACTCTACGAAGGCATGCAGCTATTTCAAAGGAAAAATATTAGCTCATTAGTAAATCAAAGAATATAAGAGCTAATGTAAAAATCACATATGCAGAAAAAGTATTGATCAAAAAATATTCAAGTTTGGATTGATAAGTTCAATCATGCGACACTTGTAACGATCTATTTTCGCAAAGCAGCAACACGATCAGAAATTAGAGGGAAAGGATTGTTACAGAGTATTACGACAGCGACAGGCATAGATAAACATTTTTTTATCAGTGAAGGGAACATGAAAGTTCTTGGCTATACCTATGCATCGTTTCCATCCTTCCTAGTGACACTTAACTTTGGTATAGCTAACTTAAATTCAGTTGTCCCTCCCTCCCTCTCTTAGTAAAAATACTAAACAGTAAGATAATATTGAAGCAGGGAATTGGCAGTAACCTTGTTAGCAAAAAGCATATCTAACTTGGCAGATCTATTAGTTGCAGGACCAGTGCCATTTGGAGTCTGAGGATAGCAAGTCCGGATTGAAATCACACTGCAACATGACAAAATAACAAAACATATTTTTTTTAGTGATCCTGGGAAAGAAAAAAGATGAAAGTGCTGCCATGTTGCAATAACCATACCTGCCAACAGCTGAAAATATCTTCTTAAGATTCTGGTAGGAGGGATCACCAGGAAGATTTTCTACAACAACAATCCGGGACTACAAAAGGAAACCGAATGGATCAGTGAGCAATCTCACTTTTATGAAACAAAACAAAGTGATGCAGAGAAATCAGTTAATACCTGGAGCTCCTGCAAATCAGATTCTGTAAATGGCTCCTGCCGTTTGACTCTCTTACCATCATCGCTTACAACCTGAAGCATGAGATATTTAAGCAAATATACATGATGTTTGCTACAAAATCAGTAAGTATGAGTTGATATTTTACACCTTCATATGAAGTAAAGTTGATGCTAAAAGCAAAGAATCACGCTGGCTTCAAATGACAGTTGGGAACCGAGAATGAATAGACTCACAAGTTTTGATGAGGTTCGGAGAGCCGCAGCAAGCATCACATTATTATGCACAGAAGCTTTTACTTTCTTAAAACCAGCAATTACTGATATTGGCACTGCAATTTGTAAAGAACGAAATTAGTCCTAGGCCATAATATACAGTTGTTTTCCTGCTTGACCAAACAAGATTCCTACACTGTTGAAAACATGGCGGACGGGGCAACCCTTATTAACCACACAAGAAATCACCAATAAGCACTGGTTTTCCTCTTTTTGCTTTAGAATTAAAGCTTGACTTTTTTCTTTGCTAGAGGAAGACATAGTAAGAAGATGGGACAAGTATAGGTAATCATATATTTGCTCCGGCAATTTCTTTGCCTCTTTTTTTATTAAAAAAAGACACTGAACTAGGAACATGTAGATCCAATCATCCAAATATGAAGTGTCTTTCAAAAATGTAGCTCAACTACAAATATACAACTCACCATAACCCTCAGGATCCTTGGTAATGAATCTCATCAAATGTTCTGTAGTTGCAAGGTTGATGTCACTAAAATAGTATTCCACCTACAAAATAGCATTATGCAAATTGCATGCTAAGTTAATCAAACCAAACTAGTAAAAAAAGAAGAGAAAGGAAAATGAACCTAATAAACAACTAAAGAGCTACTAGAAGGTCACTTTGTTTGGATCTTCTCTAGCACTTCAAATAATTTTTGCCATTTGAAATTCCAGCACATCACAGAATATTTCAAATTTGACGTCATTATTAAATAACTACTAGAAGGAACCCCCGCGATCAAGCTACAATTTCTTGGCATGCAAAATCAAATAAAGTCTGCCTCATAAACTATTTTATCATGAAGTATAAAAATGGCAACGGGCAAGAAAAATCCGTGTACCCGCGGGCACCCGACCCGGTGGGTGAGGATACGGGTGTGAAACTGTGCCCGCGGGTACAAACTTGTGTCCAACGGGCAAAGCTAGACGGGTAAGAAAATAGTGTGCCCACACCCGCAAACCCGCCAAACCCGCACTGACATGTGGGGTCAATTCAAAAGAAGTATATATACATCAGATTTTAGGGTTTCCAAACCCAATTTCCCAATCGCCCACTTCCCCAATCCCCTCCAACCAGCGCCGCCAGCCCACGACCGCGAGTCCGCGACCCCGAGTCCCGTCTCCGACTCCTCCGACTCACCGTCCGCCTCCCGCCTCCGCCCCATCTCACGGTCGCGAGCTCACGATCTCGTGACTCTGCTCCGTGGCCTCCGCCCCATCTCGCCCCCTCCCCCTCCGTCCGTCGGCGGCTGGTCCGCCCCCATCTCACGGTCGCGGTCGCGCGCGGCTGCGAGAGTCGCGAGCTCGTGGCGTCGGCGACGCGGCTCCAGCCTTGGTTACCGCGAGGTCGCGCACTCGCGCGCGGCTACCTGCTTGCTGCTCGGCTGCTCCTCTACTCCCCGGAAGACCCCAACGCCTCCTGCTCCGAGCCTCCAACCTGCCCTGCAGGTCGTTGTCTTCGTGTTGCAGGCCGTCGTTGTCTTCCCCGCCGCGCAACTTGAAGACAACGAAGAAGAGCCGAAAGATGAATCTTGCATCACTAGAGCGGATTCTGACTAATTATCTTGATCATATTTTGTTTATTGCATTACTTTGAGACTTTGCTGTTGAATAACGGGTTCCTGTACTGTACTGTATTGTTGAATTTTCTGTGCTGTCTGTGGGATGAACTACTGAGATTGTGTATTTGTTGAATTTTCTGTGCTGTCTGTGGGATGAACTACTGAGATTGTGTATTCTGTGCTGTTCTGGAGGGTTTGCGGGCATGCCCGCGGGCATGTTTTGCCCGCGGATAGCGGGCGCGGGCACATAGTGGTGCCCGTGGCGGGTGGCGGGCACGGGCACGGGCATGGAAATTATCTCGCGGGTGCGGGTTTTTGATAGTAGTATCTGCGCGGATTTTGCCCGTTGCCATGTTTAATGAAGTATGTGTAAAAAAGAACTGATTTGTTGTTATCTACTCCCTCCATCCAGGAAAACATGCAATTCTAGCATAGTGTCAAATTTTTATGTCTCAAGTTTGACCAATTATTGATAAAAAAGTTTGAAATTCCAGCAGATCACAGAATATTTCAAATTTGATGTCATTATTAAACAGCTACTAGATGGAACCGCCGTGATCAAGCTACAATTTCTTGGCATGCAAAATCAAATAAAATCTGCCTCAAACTATTTTATCATGGAGGAAGTATCTGTAAAAAAGAACTGATTTGTTATCTACTCCTTCCGTCCAGGAAAACATGCAATTCTAGCAGTGTCACGTTTTAATGTATTTTCATAATAAATTGATTTGGAGACATAAATATAAATACTATTCATTAGAAACATGGTCAAATGTGAACTACTTTCTCTGGCACACAACCCATAGTTTGCATGTTTTCTTGGACAGAGGGAGTACAAGGTAACCAAGAGCAAAAAAAATAAAAATAAAACAGAGAACTTTAAAGTTTTATTATATATTAGATATGTCAAATCATTACAATAAACAACAATTGCATTGGCATATCTCCAAGAACTGCACTCACAAAACAATGCAGCATCATACTGCACCACAACTCAAGCCGAATCTCCTGGATACAAATCTAAATGTGATAAATAACGAGGCACTCTGACTGATAAATACGTTAAAAATCTTCACATTAGAGCATCTCCAACAGTTTGGTAAACTCACTCCCAATCTTGTTTATTTTGCATGATGAAAAAAAAACTCACTCCAACACCCTAACTCCCAATTTATCCGCACTTAGGAAAATGAAGGCATCCACGAGGAAAGATTCGCGGATTACCAATACTCCCTATTTGTTTTCTTTATCAGCGCTCTCCATTGCCCCTGACTGTCGCCGTCGCCTGGTGGTTCACCAGAATTGGATCTCTTGCCACCATTTTTAAATCTGAGGATACTAGGAGATGGAGCATACAATGGAGATTCTATTTTGCAGGTTCTGGGTGTGAGTTATGGTGCTGGGATAGCTGGTCACAGACTGTCGCCACCGTCCCGGAGGTTCATCAGAATTGACTTCCCTACCATTATTTACAGATCTTAGAATACAAGGTGGAGCAGGCAATGAAGATTCCATTTTGAAGTGTGACCTAGAGTGTTGGCATGGCCAGCCACATCAGCGAGCTTCATTCCATTTTGAAGGTTCTAGGTGTGGCCTGGAGTGTTGGGATGGCCAACCACGGCAGTGAGTTAATTCATCCAAGCAGGTATGTATGGGAGACAACATGTATGTTTTTATGCTTTTAGTAACAAATAAAAGGTAACTGTTGGTAGAGCATTTTTTTGTACCCAATACTCCCTCTGTTCCGTTTTACTAGGCATGAGAAGGGAATTTCCAGACACCAAGAGTGCTGTCTATCACGCATGCAAACGTATTAATTGGCGTAATTATCATGCCACCGGTAGAGAAATCCATCAATCATTTATTTTTAGCGCAGAACTCAACCCGTGTTCCCTTTGCTGATAGGACCTCAGGCCCCCACGCATGCACGCGATGCTTCAGTGCTAGGACCTCATGCATGCATGTGACAGCACTTCAGCTGCTTTGAGTAATTAACTGTCTCATCAATACTCCAGACTGCCTACTAATATGGCCAAAACAAAAAACGAACTGGTGCCCAGTATAACAGAATGGAGGTAGTAGTTTTTAGAAAGGTTCCAAAACCAGGTTTTTAGGAGTCAATTTTTTAGATACAGTTGGAGATGGTCTTAAAGAGCCCATTGAAAAATGGACACTACTGTCAAAACATCAAGGAAGATAGGGTAAGTGCTTCCATACCAGTCAATTTGATTATAAAAAAAGGCATGCTTGCAAAAATCTGTACAACAAAGTGGTAGCAGGTGAAACTAACAATACATGGATAGAGCATATTCCAACTAAATTCAAGTTATCCAAATTTAGTCTTAGAAGTTCAACTGAACATGGACACAAGGAATTCACTCAAGTTGGAATGTTTGAGGTGGTAGAAGTTTTTAATGTCTGAACAATGACATGAACACTATCGTAGGAGATGCATCAACAAAAGATAATGAGAATAACAATATGGCCAAGGTTCTCAAGGCGTCGCCTAGTCATCTCCTAGGCGTCTCGGCGATTTTCCAAGTGAGGCGTCAGGCTCGCTGTGGCTTCCGTGCGTATGGCGCCGTGTGCGGGAGGAAAAGGGGGCACACACAGGAGGAAAAGGCGCCGCGCGTACAGGAGGAGCACCATGGAGGAAAAGGTATCGCACGCGCACGCACACCATCTCTGCAGCTGGCTAATTGAGAGAGGGAGGGAGGGAGAGAGAGAAAGATAGGAGAGGAGAGGAGAAAATGGCAGCTAGAGCACCTGAGCCAGTCCCGCCCCTTCCGCTCCTGCTGCAATTTCACAGCCTCCACCGATTTGTGTCTCCGACCTCCACCCCGTCAACATCCAAACCTGATGCGACTCAGTGTCTCCTTCCTCTGCTCGATTCACTAACAGCAGCCCAGGACCTTCACATTGGCTCACAAGTACCTCTTCACCCCCCCCCCCCTGCCCTCTGCTATGCTCTTCATTGCACTTCCTTCCTCTGTTCAGAAATCTGAACTGTTCTTCCTCTCATTTCCTTCCCTTGTTCAGAAGTCTAAGCCATATTGCCTATGCTTGCTTGGATCTTGGATATACTCCTTTGATGTGGTATGCTATTTGTGCTTGGATAGTTGGATAGGGTATGAACTGCTCTGGGTAGTGTGGGTGGTGGCTGCTTGTGCATAAGCTCTAAAGTTGGCAGCAAAAAGGTATGTATCAATTTATGTTTATCCTTCTCTAATGTATGCAATTGTATGTGGCAACGCCTCACCGCACGCCTAATTCGCCTGGGCGTCTGGAAGGGGGTGGGTCGCCACACCTTGCCACGCGCCTAATTCGCCTAGGTGCCTGGAAGGGGTTGGGTCGCCACGCCTCGCCTTGCCGCCTTAATAACCTTGAATATGAGTACATTGCACAACCAAAACATGGAAAGCATGGTGTCAACTAGTTAACTACTACTCCCTCCATCCAAATTGTAAGTCGCTTTTGGTATGCACCTAGATATACGCTGCGTCTAATACATAGTAAAAAAAACTATGTACGTGGAGAAGCCAAAATGAATTGCAATTTGGAACAGAGGGAGTACCAACCATCTAAGAATATGGGCATACTTTTTATCTACCTCCTCCATACTATAATAGTTCCTCTGGTCACAAATAAGTCCAACTATATTGGTCCTAAGTCAAACATTTCTAATATATTGTAGAAGTAATTCTCAATTTCTCACAATAAATCTATTGACGCCAATCTATATCAAAATTTTCATATCGGTAGTCAAACTTCATGACAAACCTAGATGAAATTATATTTGTGATTAGATAAGATAAAGTACCCAGTTTTCCTGGAATATTGTTTTTTCCATTCACAAAAAAAAAAAAAAAAAAAAAAACCATTCTGCAGATAGGCTCTAGGAATGACTCCCTCAATATAAAACTTAATTACAACATCAAATGGCTGGCATCTTAAATTTTTCAACCACTTGATAGTATCAAAGGAAACATATCGATGACATACTCCAAAGGAGATCATTAGCAAGCAAAACTAGAATGTATGTTCAGAACATTCAGGTCAACAGCCACATGCAGATCTAACATTCTCACGTAACTTGGCTAGTGCTTCAGCACTGCAATGTCTTAATTGTTAGTGATACTATTGACCAATAGAACTTCAAAATTTCCTATATATATGCTCAAAACTAGCATAAACCCGGATTAATACCAGTAGAATACTACGTCTGAAACCTAATTTAGTACCAGATTCCCGACAAATCGGCTTGGTCTGAACATATGGACCCGAAAAGCAACACCTACCTGCTTCGTGATCTTGTGCACCACCTCGTCGTCGAGCCCATCCACCACCAGCTCCACCTTCACCGTGGCGGGCGGGAGCATCTCAGCTTCCGGCTCCGGCTCCGGCTCCGGCTCCTGCTGCTCCTTGGCAGTAAATCCGCTGCGTCCACCCACAGGCGCGTAGTACTCGAACGGCCGTGGCGGCGGCGCGGCGAAGAAGGCCGCCCGCGGCGGCGCGGGAGGTGCGGCGAACATGCGGATCACCTGCGGCGGAGGCGGCACCACAACCACCGGCGCCGGCGACCCCCGCGGCACGAACTCCGGCGCCTGCGCGTTGAGGCGACTGGACGAACCGGTCCTGGGCAGGCCCACGGGCCGCTCGGAAGCCGGCTCCGCGGCGAACCAGCCGCCGGCCATCTGATCAGCGGGCCCCTCCATCTGCGGCATCTGGGATGGGGCTTAGGTACACGACCGGAGTCGGAGCGACAAGATAGCGGCCGCTACTGCTGCTAGCTCTCGTTGTAGGCGCGTGGATGGAAGCTCCCTAGCAGCAGCCGCGGCGGTGAGGGGTACAAGGGAGAGCTTGGGTAGTGGCGGAGAAGGGGAGTTCTCAAAAGGGTAGGGTTCCGACGAGGTCGGATATTTATAGCGCTGACCCTCGCGGGGTTCGCCCCGCGGAGACGCGGCGGAGACTTTTGGTGGTCTCTCGGTGCGCCCGGTGTACGCGAGGTGGGCATGTAGCCTAGCCATCCGATAAGCGTCAATATTCGTGTTCGCGGTACTGGTGTTTAGAAGCAAATGATGGGCCGAAGGTTTATGCTTGTCCAGCTGGCAAAACTGTAAAATTTTTGTAGTGAAACTTTTGTCTCGAAGAGTTGTTTGTTTCCCATGGCTAAAATTACATTAATGAGTCTATAATGATAGATTTGTCCCTAATACACAATCCAATTACTCATGTTATGCATGTCCTTGAGCACGTGAGACTTCTTCCGGAAGAGGTCGAGGCGAAAGCGGGCGACGATGCCGTGGGAGTAGGGTGCGCAGTCGTGGCAGACGGCCTCCATGGCCTCGACGAAGAGGATGAGGCTACGCACCGGGGCACGTACAGCATCAGCGGGCCGCCGAGAAGGCCAGCGCCATCAGCAGCTGCAGCATATCTTGAATCCTTGACGGTTCTTGGACGAACACCTACTAGTTCTTCCCCCTTGGTTCTCTTGGCCCTCGCGACGAAGAGCCAATCAAACCAGAGAGAGATTCAGGCGGTAGGTGTGACGGAACGACCCTAATCCCATGGCCCACGTGTCCCTGTCAACCTCTGACAGCCGAACCCATGTTCCATGTGATTAAGACATGTTCGCCACCGGGCTACATCAGTGCCCAATGTCCGCAGGATCATCTCACAATTCGGTTACAGCATTGCATACTTTTACAAATAACATCGGAATAATGAGCGGAAGACTTAAATAACATTAGTTTTACAAAACAGGGTTCCAAATAGAAATTAAGGTGCAGTTATTACAAACCAAGTTCTGATAATAGAAATAAACATAGGCAACATAGTGGAGAACAACAAAGATACTTATAATCACCCAGCCCGAGGGTGTACAACTATTCTTCGGCCTCATCGGCCTCTTCCTGGACGATGGTCACGCAGCAGGGTGCAAGACACATCGGGGACTCTGTCATACCTGCAGCATGGGTAACAAACCCTGAGAACTGGGGTACTCAACAAGACTTACCCGACTAAAGAAAAAGGGAGAAGACTCAGGAATGAGAGGCTTAGGGTAGTCAAGGTAAGGCTTAAGCAAGATCAAGTATTTTGCAGAAAAGCATTTTTGTAAACCTTATTTTATTTGGAAAGATTCAGTATTCCTCAATTTTTCATCATTCATGATTCATTTTACATTTCAAAACATTCCTAGTTGAGAACCACTCTCCGTTGACAGTCAGTGGACCAAGTCTCCGTAACCGAGGAGCAACGTTAATCCGGATAAATAATACTCAGCTGAGGATCCCTATCCACACTGCATATGTAGCACCCAAGCTTGCATATGCCAACTCGTCTACCACGATTCCTCCAAGATTGGACCCGGTCCTACGCCACCCGGAAGTACAGTACACCACTCCTTTCCAGGTACGACGACCACGTGGGTACATGCTACTTCCGCCATCTCTCCACTCCCAGTGCGCGGTTGTCGGTCCCAATCAAGGATTTCTCGGAGCCAGAGCTTTCCGAAGTATGTGAATAGTTACAAGTCTTGACCAGCAGGCCCCCATACGGATGGTCCCTAATTTTCCAGCCAGAACTATACCTTGGTTATATCTCACCCAAGCGTAATAGTCCTGTCAGTTTTTCAACCCTGTCCCGGTCGGTGTCAACTGTTGAGTCCCGGACTACAACATGACGGCACCGTACGCTCGGACAACCTCTCCTCGTTATTGACTAGGTACGGATCAGATACCTAGCCAACAGCCGGGGAGTAAGACCAAATTCTCATAAACATTCCTTAAGTGATCACACTTCTAAAATTGACATTTTATTGCAAAGTCTAATTCAATAAGCATTGCTAAGCATTTTTCAAATACTTTTGAACAGCAGGTATCAGGTGTATCAGTGGTCAAGGTGGATAGTGCATCAATTAGGATAGCACACAACTCCTATAAACCTAATGCAATAATTTAACTCAAAAGCATTTAAGGAAATCATTTTATAAATTCAAGGAAAGGGTTAAATGCACCGGGGCTTGCCTTGAAGAGCAAAGAGGGCAGGCTCGAAGGCGGCGGAGCAGTTGTCGGAACTCGGAGTAGCCTCGGGGACAGGTTCGTCGGCGGCTGCCTCGATCTTGACTCCTTCGGTGACTATACGAATGCAATGATGCATGCACATGAGTATGCTAGCATGAACAATGCAAAACAGGGCATACAACATGAACCCTAATCACTTTCTCTATTTTCCTTAATTATTTAAAAAGGTCATTTTATGAAGTTGTTCCAAAAATTACCAAATTAATCACATAAGTTCATTATGGTGTAGATAGATGGCAAAACAAATTTCATAATTTTTGGAGGTCATTAAGGTGCTCAAATAATTCCAGACATTAATTAACAAAAGGCACTATTTAACAATTAAAGATAAATGCTCAAAAATCAACTTGTTCTAAAAGACTTCAAAATTCCACCAGAGACTAAACATGGCATAGGAAGCTTACAAAAATTAGCCTCATGATTTTTGGAGTTATAAATAATTTTCTAAAAATCCAAAACCATCCATTTATTAATTAAAAGAGAGATTTTACATTTTCAAATTCTTGCAGAAAAGTCAAGTTTCATATTTTTATAAAATACTACACAGTGCAAGGAGCATACCATAATTTTATCAAGATTTAAGGAACAACAGATTAATTCACACAAAAAAGAGAAAACAGAACACTATTCACATCTTTCAGAAAAAGAAAAGAGCACTGTGCTCCTTCTATGAAGGGCTCGGGCGAAACGGGCTCGGGCGAGTCGGAAAGTGACTGCTCCGTCCGAGGCCTGGCTCGGAGGCTCGGGCGAAGCGGAGAGCATGCGCTCGCCGAGGCTTGACTCGGGCGAAGCGGACTCGGGCGAGACGGAAGGCTCGGGCGAGACGGAAAAGCAAGCGTCCGTCCGAGGCCTAACTCGACGAAGCGGAGGGTGCACGAGTCCGCTCGAGGCCTGGCTCGAGCGAAGTGGTGAGGGTCTGTCCGCTCGAGGCTTGGGCTCGGGCGAGACGGAAAAGTGTGCTCGAGGCCTGGCTCGAGCCACAGTGAACGCGTGCGCCCGAGGCCTGGCTCGAGCTTGCGCCGTTAAAAGGCAGAGACCGAGGGGGCTTTGAGGGCTTACCACGGTCGGAGACAGGGCTCGGCGGGGCGGTGGTTCGGTGGAGCTCTTTCGGCGGCGAGCGGCGCTCCGACGACCCTGCGCAACACACGAGACCGCAAAGGCCTGGTCAGAGTCGCACGGAACCGAGGAAGCTGACACAGGGGTCAGGGGAAGGTATCCGTGACCGGAGAGGGAGTATTTCACGAACCCGAGCTCGCCGGGTTTCTGCCGGAGATGGGAACGGCGAGCTACGCCGGGCGATAGGAGGCGGTAGAGATGAAATTGAAGAGCGGGGAAGCTTCACGAGCTCAAGACGGAGCTGTTGGGCTAGTTGGTTGAGCGGCGGAGGGTCTGGAGTGGGCTGGCCACGGTGGCGGAGGTGAGTGAGGAGCTCGGACACCGGCGGGGCTTTTATAGAGGCGGATAGCGGCCGGTAGAGACCGTGGTGATGGCTGGATAAGCTCGGCGAGCGCACGCGCACTCGATTGCACTCTGGCGGAGGCACTGGCGTGCAGCCGGGGCTCGGGCGCAGGCAGCGCCGGCAATGACCACGCGGCGGCGGCGAGCAGGAGCAGTAGGGGCCGAGAGCGAGGGTCAGCGCTCGCGTGCGGGCGCGGAGGGAACAGGGAGACAGTGGCGGCAGGATAAGGGCGCATGGGGAGCAGCCGTATGCGCTGCAGGCGCAGCGCCGGCGCCATGGCCGGCCCCCCCCTCCCCCTGGCTCTACGAGGAAGAAGAACAGTGTAGGGGCTAGGGTTTGACTTTTGGCCAGTTTTTGTATTTTGCAAATTTCTCCCAAAATTTGAACTGTGCGACAAAAACTCAAAATACCAAAGTTGCTCAGAAAAAAGAGATCTACAACTTTGTAAAAATGAGCATTTTCAAATTCCAAATAGTTTTTGAACTATATTCAGAAACAGAAAAGGGGACACTTTTCAAATTTGATTAAAATCAAAATTACTTTGGATTTCAAACTGAAACTTGAAAATCTTTATATATGAAAGTTGTTCCATTTGACAAAACCTACAACTTTGCTAATATACACTTTTTTCTGAAACTCAATAGTTTTTGAATTAATTTTGAAAACTCAAAAAGGGACAAAAACTGGAGTTTGAATGAATTTGGATTTACTTCAAACTTTGTACAGAAACTTGAAAATTTGTAAATACCAAAGTTGTTTCTCTTGGCCAGATCTACAACTTTGCTTTTTGGACCAACCCCAAATTTTGAATAATTTTGAATTACAAAAAGAGGGATAAAATCCAGGGTTTGGAAATCAGGGTTTTGCAAAGGGATTTGAATTCTGATTTTGGTTTTTGAACTTTGGCCAACACAACAAAACTTCAAGACATCCAACTGAACAAGAATTACACAAAGCTAGGCACAGAGGTGAAATTACCATTTTTGCCCTTATAGGAAGATTTGGGCTTTTAGGGTTTTTGAAAAGAGATTGCTACACAAGTACTAAGCAAACATAAATGCAAGGCAAGAATGATTAATGACTAATGATGATGACATGTCAGGTTAATTACAGTTAAACACCAGGGGTGTTACAGTAGGCGGCTCGGGGATCTTGGGCTTGGGCTTGTGGCCCGGGCGGCATGGGGCACGGGAGTGTTTATTGAGGTGGTGATGGTCGTGGGACTGGAGGACCGTGCCATAGAGGACCGCGGCGGCTGAGGCTACGGCGGCGTCCATGGCTGAGGAGAGGCCGGGCAGAGCAGAGGGAGTGTGAGGACGAGGAGATAAGGCTTGGATGGGGACGCGCGTCATGGTGGCTGGGGACTGGGGGTAGTGGGCGTTCGGCCCATGCCCCGATGCGCTTTTGGCCTATTTTGGCAGGTTTTGGTGGCGATAGAAACCAGCAAAAATTTTGCTCTTTGTCAAGTTTTTTTGCCAAGATGTTTGGATCTCATAGCAAAAAAAAGAGCAAAAAGTGTAGAACTAAAAATTTTACCATGGATCCAAACAGGCCCTAAATTAAGGCCTTATTAGTTTCACCGAAAAAACTTTTTACTCATTACATCAAATATTTGGACACATACATGGAGTACTAAATATAAACTAAAAAATAACTAATTACACAAATTGTGTGTAATGTACGAGATGATTTTTTCAAGTCTAATAAGTTTATGTTTTGACAATGTTATACTACAGTAAACCCGTGCAAATAATGGATTAATTAGTCTTAATAAATTCATCTCATGATTTCTAAACGGAATATGTAATTTGTTTTATATTAGGTAGTGTACCCGTGCGTTGTTATAGGATAATTAAACTTTTATACTAAGAACATACAGATCACATGTATGAAATTAAGTATCATTGTTAAAATGACATTTAACCAAAGGACAAAGTTCATGAAACACTAAGAGCTTGGGGTCAGGCTCACCAATATGTTGTATAGACCTTTTCATAATGTAGTTAAAATAATATCAGGAAAAAATCTTTGATATCTATTTCTTTCATGCGCAAATAAATCTACAAATAAGTTATGTCACATCTCAATGCCATCTTTGTACACATATTCAAGATGATATTAAAGGTTTTGTATATTCAATAATAACTCATGCAAGGGCAAAATCTTTTCTTGATTTGTAGCAATTTACATTTGGAGCATGCTCGTTCAACCTATCTTCTTATTTCCATCAAATATTGCATACATACAAATTTCGAAGGTATCATTCAGGCTTTCATTAAATATGATTTAAGGCCGATGACACCTCAAATTGAATCATCCTACAATGAAGAAACACACCATCAGACACTGAGCACAAGAACGGACTTCGAAAGGTGTAAGATTATTTTCTAGTTCAAAGTTCATGGTCCCAACCTAGAACATGCTTCCTGTAAGTGTAACATTCAACATCTGCTTACCATATTCTTTTAATATAGCAAATTAAAAGAACATGTTTCCTGTCAAGTGTAACATTCCACCCACCATGTACTCCCACCAAGGCCATCATGTACTCGACTACATACGGCTCAAGTACCAAGATGAATATGACAAGCATCTTCTGAATAGGCATTGTGAAGCAAATAAGTAGTAAGAATTCATACTCCTGCTGTTACCTTACCATTCTAAATAATCTACTAGCAGGCATGTGATATTCATAATCCATAAATAAAATTATGTGATTTCAAATAAGTAACAACCATTTAGAAATCAGTTAGAGGCAGCGAGGCACAATTGACTTTGCATGTTAGCCATGACATTGCATCTGCAGTCTTGATTCCCTTTATCTGGACCACTGACATTAAGGAGGTCTGAAACTTTTTTTGCCATGTGTAGCATACACTTTGATGTCAGTCACCATGGCACGGTGGAAAGAAATTTCTAAGAGGAAAAACACATCAAAGAGCTATATACGAACTGGAACATGCTAAAATTGTTTATATCGTGAACACAAGAAACAACTACAGACTTAGTCCCATCAAAAGCTACAAGTCAAACTCATACCTGAGGGACAATTTGCTCAAGGACATTCTCATAGCGCCAAATTTGCTGGTGCACACTCTCAATTTGGATATTTGCTGGAGGACACTGGGGTTGCGTGTATTTAGGCCCGTGGACACCGCGCGCCAGTTCAGCCGGTTAAGGGAGAGAGAAAACTTGTAGTTGGACATCGAGTGCCCCTCAGCTGGTTCGGACCCAACACAAGTCGCGAGTTGGTCCAACCAGACCAGCTTGTACCGGGCCAAACCCCGCCTGATTAGGGCTCGCCACCGTCGCCCACTCATCTCTTTTCCCCAATCCCTTCACTTGCCGTCGCCCAGTCCTCACCGCTCGCTTCGCCGCCGCGCACTTCATTGCCTGCCGCCGGTGACCAGTGGAGCATCAACCGCCATGGTGGGCTAAGCACTAGAGCACCCCCGCGCTCAAGGAGTTCAAGGTCGCCAGGATGACGGATCCGCGTAGCCCAGGCGGTCCGCCTATGGTTCCTCCTCCTCGATTTGATTGGCTTCCAAAAGGGTGAGATTTCTATGGACTTACTGCTTGATTGGTTTGCATATGGACATGTTAGGAAGGCCACGTTGAGTTTTTTGTTTCGCTTTTCCGTAGGAT
This sequence comes from Coix lacryma-jobi var. lacryma-jobi, assembly GCA_009763385.1. NCBI lineage: Eukaryota > Viridiplantae > Streptophyta > Magnoliopsida > Poales > Poaceae > Coix > Coix lacryma-jobi. The sequence continues at coordinate 97,511,584 of CM019829.1, forward strand.
GGATCCAGGCGGTGCTTGTAGATTGGCGATTAGGGTTCCCGCTTATGTAGAGCAAAGACCAGATGGGCTCGGTGATTACCATGCGACTGAGAATTTGTTGCGTGTGGTTGACAAGGATCTTTTCAATTGGATGGGGGTTCTGTAAGTGCAATCAAGCCCTAATTGTGGGTTTTGGTGATAATAACCACACGATTAAAGAGCTAATGCGATTTATCAAGATGACAAGCAGGTTTATGATGAGAAAGGATAGTGCTCATGTGTTGGTGGACCCCTCATACTACATTTCATTGGTTCCGGACTCAAAGTGCTATAACGAGCTATTTCATATGAATTTGAGTTATAGGATTGCCGTACTATCAAGGGGGATGCAAATGTACCACTATGGTTGAATGATATGTGCTCAAAACCAACCTAGCCATCTTTGCTTTCTAACCAAAGACAGCTGCATAAAATTCTGATCTGTGTCTGTTTTCTGGTAGGCGCGGCAGTGCCGGGCCGCGGCACTACCGGGCTAAGGTCGGCACTGCCGCGACTTGTTTTCCACCGTTGGCGTGCAGGGAGTATTTACTCCACCCTCCTGCCATCCCAACGGTCACCCACGACCATAACTCTTCTCCTACCTCCAGACAAGGCTTTCTCTTCCTCATTGAAGGCTCTCAAGCTCTCTCTCACCTAATCTTTGATTCCCATTGATTCCAAGTGAGTTAGAGGCTCAAACCTTCGCCAAAGAGAAGCCCTAGCTGAGATCTACTGCCTAGAGCACTTGATTTGAGCCATAGCCGGTGGATTTGCTTCTATTACTCTTGGGTTCTTGGAACCCTAGCCGGCTAGGCGTCGCCCTTGAGCTAGCCAACTTGTGTGGCGGCCTTGGGAGGTTTGTAATCACTTGTGCAGCTAGTATTATTACCCCTCACCTCAAGGATTTGGTTCCTTGACTTGAGATCGAGGAAGAGTTGCAAAGCTCATGACCTAAGTGGTCATCCTCAACAACATGGAGGTACGCAAGCCTTGATGGCGAGCTGAACCACGGGATAAATCACTTGTCTCTTGCGTTTACTTGTGGATTATTCATCATACTTGTGAGCTTTTGATAGATTCTAGGGTTTGGCTCCGATCTACTTCATACAACACATTTGACTTGGTTGAGTTGGTTCTGCAGGTTCAGGAAACCTAGAGTAACATTTGTATTGATATAGATTTGGTTTCCTGTGGCTGGATTTTGAATTGCAGGCTCGGGCAAGCTTCTAGCACGACAGTACCGGGCTCAGGGCGGTAGTGTCGGGCTCTACTAACTAAGTTTTGAGGTGTGATTTTTGATAGGCCTATTCACCCCCCTCTAGGCCACACAGGTCCTTACAAGTGGTATCAGAGCCTGGTCTCTCACACAGCACTTCACCGTGCGAGAGTATGGCCACCGACGGAGGAACGGGTGGTACTAGTGTTGTGCAACCCACACCACTCAACGTGGAAGTGCACACCACTAGCAGCAGCGAAAGCGTCTCCACAGCAAGTGGAAGGACACTTCCCCAATTCGATGTGTGAGCCGGAGAGCTTGCATTAAGAAAGGAAGAAAGAAGGTTAAGAAGAGAAGCAAGAGCCAAAGCAAGAGAAGATGCAACAGCTCTCAAAGCTAGAGAGGAGAAGGCTCAAAGAAAAGAAGAGAGAAAGATTAGAAGAGAAGAAAGAGCCAAGAGAAGAGAAGAAAAGAAGAAGGAAGAGCTTCAAGCAAAGAAGAATGTGAACTTGAGTGATGACTCAAGTAGCACTGAAGATGGAGATGATGACATCTCCTATCTCCCCAAGGGCAGCAAGAATAAGATGGAGGAGACCAAGAAGTCATATGGAGCTGTATCCTTTAACTACTCTAGTTTGACTAACCATGATTCTAGGCCTCTCATCAATGTGCCCGCGGGCAAGTTACCTCGTTTCGATGGGACTAACTTTGCCAAGTGGAAGCACATTATGAAGACCTACCTTATTGGTCTCCATCCAGGTATTTGGGAGATATTGCACAACGGACTTGAAGCACTGGTTGATCCAAAGAACCCCATTCAAGATGAATTCCGCAATATTCATCTCAATGCCCAAGCTACTAGTGTGTTACTTAGTGCTTTGGATGGTGATGAGTACAACAAGGTCATGGGAGTTGAGGTTGCAAAAGATATTTGGGACACTTTGCACATTGGTCATGAGAGAGTTGACAAAGTGAGGCAATCCAAGATTGACTTGTTGATGGCTAAGCTCAACCGGTTTGTGATTTGTGATGGTCAAGGTCCACAAGAAATGTTTGATAGGTTGATGGTTATTGTTGGCAAGATTAGAGGGCTAGGTGGAAGTGAAATCAATGATCACAAGGTTGTGAAGATCATGTTGGAAGCATATTCACCAAGGAATGAGACCGTAGTGACATTGATTAGAGACAAGAAGAAGTTTCAGCAATTCACACCTAGTGATGTGCTTGGGAGGATTATTACCTTTGACATGCAAAGAGAAGAAGCAAATGAAAGAAGGAAGCTTGGGGAGTTGCAAGCTAGGTTAGATGGGATGAAAATCAAGGATGTGGCACTCAAGGCAAGCAAATCAACAAGGCAAGCAACATCAAGCAAACCAAAATCAAACAAGCAAGCCCAAGCAACAAAAGAATAAACTTGAAGTTGAGGACAACACATCATCCTCATGTGAAAGTGGAAGTGAAGATGAAGGATTTGAAGCAATTGGAGATATAGCTCTATTCATGAGAAGATACCACAAGGGGCTCAAGAAGGAAGGTTACAAGGTTGTAAAAAGAAGGTTTCCAAACAAGAAAAAGAGAACTTGCTACAATTGTGGTAGCACCGATCATTTCATAGCACATTTCCCACATGAGAAGAAGGACAACAATTTCAACAAGGGCAAGAAAGATGACAAAGCCACTTACAAGAAAAACAACAAGAGATACATGGGAGAAGCTCACATTGGACATGAATGGGACTCAACCGTACAAACCTCAAGTGAAGAAGATGAGAAGATAGCAACAATAGCAGTTCAAAAGTCATCTTCTTCACCAAGGCTATTCAACAACTTGTCCGATGAAGATGATGATTGCAACTCCCATATTTGTCTCATGGCCAAGAAAGAGAAGGTGAAAAAGGCTCACACTCCTAAACCTTCTCTTCCACCTAGTGACATCTCTAGTAGTGAACTTAGTGATTCCTCTAGTGATGATGAATCTAGTGATGAAGAGATAAATATGATAACTAAAAATTTGGACAAGAAAACCAAACTCTTTATCACTAAGCTAATGAAGGAATTAGAAAATGTGCAAGCCGAGTTAGCATCTAGGGAGGATGCCCTCATCAAACAAGAGGACCTCTATATTGCTTGCAAGGAGGCTCTTGCATTAGAGATAAGTGAGTTGGACATCTTGCATGAGGCTTTGGCCAAAGAGCAAGATGAACACGCTTCCCTAAAGAAGGCTCACATTGCACTCAAGGATAAAAGGCACAAAGAACTTGAGCTGCAATACAATCTTCTCTGGGAAAGCAACTCAACTCTCCCTAAAGAAAATGTCACTTCTATTCCCTCCACTAGTGAAGGTTGTGAAAAATGCTATAATGTTGATTTAAATGCCTATTCCACTAACCTTGTGAACATGGAGGCCATGAGAAAGGAAATAGCAAGATTGACCAACATCATTGCAAGTGGTTGCACCAAATCTACCACAAGTGCTAGTGAGAAGACTCAAGAGAAGAACAAGCCCAAGTTCAAAAATGGAAGGCGTCCTACCATAAAGGATGGGTTGGGGCACGAAAAAGGAGCCAAAACCAATGGAAGAAAAACAGTGAATGGCTACGAGTGTGTGAAGTTTGAGAAGAAGGGTCAGATTAGTACAATTCAGCCTGCACAGATTGCGGCAGTACCACGCCAGAAGGCGGCAATGTCGGGCCCCAGCAGTGCCACCCCAAGGCCAGTAGTGCCGCGCCCCAAGAAAGGGAAGGCTACCAACTTCCCTTATGCTCAGTCTCACACACAACACAAGCAGGTGCCCAACCAGAAGCAAGTTCCTCAGAAACCAATGGAATCGATTTGGGTGACTAAAAACAAGTTTGCACATCAACCCAAGACAGAAGCCCCAAGGAAAAGCATGTCATCTTGTTACATATTAGAGCACAACAACAGTGGTAAAGTTGTTGTCAAATATGTTGGTGATAACAAGAAGACAGCCGACAAGTTTATTTGGGTTCCTAAGATACTTGTGACTAACTTGCAAGGCCCCAATCTAAATTAGGGACCTAAATCTAGGAACTAAACTTGTTTTGCAGGCATACTCCTCCGGTGGATCAAGTTGGGTGCTTGATAGCGGATGTACAAATCATATGACCGGAGAAAGGAGTATGTTCTCATCATATTCCCCAACTTCAAATGCAAGTGAAAACATCATATTCGGTGATAACTCCAAGGGGGATGTGTTAGGACTTGGTAAAGTTGCCATTACACTTGAGCATTCACTTACTAATGTCTTACATGTTGATTCGTTGAGTTACAACTTGCTATCCGTCTCACAATTGTGTCAGATGGGTTTCAATTGTCTCTTTACGGATGAGGGTGTGGAAGTCTTTAGAAGGGAGGATTCCTCTATTGTCTTTATGGGTCGTTTGAAAGAGAAGCTTTACTTAGTTGATTTCAACAAAAGTGAAGCCAAACTTGAGACTTGTTTAGTGGCAAAATCTAGCATGGGTTGGTTATGGCATCGCCGACTAGCTCATGTTAGGATGAGGAACTTGGCCAAACTTCAAAAGGACAACCATATCCTAGGACTAACAAATGTTGATTTTGAGAAAGACAGAATATGTGGAGCTTGCCAAGCCAGAAAACAAGTAGGCGTACCTCACCCACCAAAGAGCTATGACACTACTACACAACCATTGGAATTGATTCATATGGATCTCTTTGGACCGGTTGCCTACCTTAGCATCGGCGGTAACAAACATGGTCTTGTTATTGTTGATGATTTTTCTCATTTCACTTGGGTATTCTTTATGCATGATAAGAGTGTAGTGCAAGAGAAGGTTAAGATGTTCATACGAAGAGCCCAAAGAGAGTTCGGTTTCAAAATCAAGAAAGTTCGTAGTGACAATGGAACCGAATTCAGAAACACCCAAGTGGAAGAGTTTCTTGATGATGAGGGCATCAAGCATTAGTTCTCAGTTCCATACACCCCTCAACAAAATGGCGTTGTGGAGAGGAAGAATAGAACACTCATTGACATGACAAGGACAATGCTAGACGAGTACAAGACGCCGGACATCTTTTGGGCCGAAGCCGTCAGGGGACCGCTTGCCATGCAATCAACCGCCTCTACCTCCACAAGAGAAGAAAGCAGACCTCCTATGAGCTGCTCACTAGTAACTGTTGACGCTCACTAATGCTCATAATTAACCATCAACTATTGCATGAAATGACACTAAATGAATCACAAAGCATAGTTGTAGGGTTTGAAACTAACAAGTTCCACGAGTTTTGGTGCTCTCACTTGTTTTGTAGGACATCCATGTTTTTACCATATAAAAGTATCTCAAGTGATGAAACAGAGCACACCATTGCGAAGACCTCGTCGAGACGATCGAAACGGACATATCATTTGCTATATTTAGAGTCTCGGAGCGAGAGTCCTTGATGGATATGACTTGGAAGATTCCAGAACATTCCAGAAGATACGAGAAGGCGACCCACAGAAGGCGGGGCCCACATGTCATAGAGGGTGACCGACCGGTCTCCTCCATGGACCGACCGGTCTGGTAATGGGCCCAAACTCGCCCCCCTTCGCATGAAGCACTCCAACCGACCTCTCCAACACGTTTTGGCCCATTTAAGCCCATGTGCATATGGCGAAGGATTTAGTCCCACATCGCTTGCCCAAGGTGGAGAGGAGGCCAAGAGCCCCTATATAATAAACCCCAGACCCCCCCTTCTCCATCATCATCAGACATCAATTAGATCTCAAGTCTTTAGAAGAGGAGGAGGATCAATCAGAAACCCTAATTTCCTTAGAGCCACATCAATTTAGGCATAGCTAGATAGAATTAGAATTAGAAGAGGCAAGCTTCGCTTGGATTCCGGATCTAGTCGCGAGAAGGCTCGGTAAACCCAAGATATTCTCTCTTGTATCAACATTATGAATCTAATTATGTTTCTAGTTCATAATTGTTCTTCTAGTTCTTCATTGTCCTTCATTGTTCATGTTCTAGTTCATCTTCTAGTTCTAGTTCTTCGTCTAGTTCATCTTCTAGTTCTAGTTCGTGTTCTAGTTCATACTCTAGTTCATCTATGTGTTCTAGTTCATCATACTGTTCATCATTGTGTGCTAATTCATAGTCTAGTTCGTAATAGTTTAGATATAATTGATATGACTAAGACATTAATTACTATATTCTTAATTATACTGCTTGTAGTATGCTTTGATTATATATTTGGCATAGATAGATTATCATCATGTTTATACTCATGTTCGTATAGCGCTCATCTTAAAGATCAATGGGTGGGTGATAAATGCTGTGTAGGTGTGGTACCTATACATTATTTATCTGCGAGTGCATCCTATGTTCCGGATAAAGTGGTAGATCGCGGGTGTGACATGCCTGTTGAGTCCTTTGTATTCCACCTCCCGAATGTAGTGTTCAGTATGGCTCAGTTAACTCATGGTTTAGGGGTTACTCTGTTTGGCACCTTTACTATGGAGTTGCCTCTTGAATATGAATATGGGATAACCTAGCTAATGATTGCCAAATATAATTGCACTAATCAATGTATATTATGACTTATAATTAGAATAACTTAGGAATACTTCTTTATAATGTCTATTCTAATTTGCATGCCTTGTCTAAGTTGAAATGCTCTAAGGACTATTATAGATTGATCTTTTATCATTTATAGTGTACCTCATTATTGTGATTGATCCCTGTTAGGATAAAGGAGTGTGTTCTTGCTTTGCTCTCAATTCTCCTATCACATGTGTAGAGTAACTCTTGTCCTTATTTATCTCACTTCATTCCTAGTGCTAAATATAAATAACGATACTTGGAACATCTCTGGGTAAAATGCTGCTACAACGGGTGTATTTATCTGTGCGCTTGCGAATAAATATTTATCTTTAGAGTCAGTGCTATGATATAATCACATTGCTAGTTTCATGTTGGGGATGACAACTTGACGTAAGTGATGCTAGTAGTGTCTCATACACTTCTTAGTGCCTTCACTAGGTTATTGTTTATGAAGTCTATTTTAGAGTGATTCCATTAAGAAGTGTCAACAGTAACAAGCCAAAGGTGTCGTACTTTAGAGTCTTTGGGTGCAAATGTTTCATATTGAACAAGAAGCCCAAAGCCTCTAAGTTCTCATCTAAGGTTGATGAAGGTTTTCTTCTCGGTTATGGATCAAACGAGCATGCCTATCGTGTTTTCAACAAGGCTTCCAGCAAGGTTGAAATAGCGATAGACGTGACGTTTGATGAATCTAACGGCTCTCAAGTAGAGCAAGTTGATGAGGTTGTTGTAGGAAATGAGGAACCACCTTGCGAAGCAATCAAGCAGTTAGATATTGGTGATATCAGACCACAAGAACAACAAGCTACTGATCAAGATGGTCCTCAAACTGAAGCTCCTGCTGGGCCTGCTGATATACAGACCCTCGCAGTGCCGGACATCACCCCGGCAGTGCCGGGCCACGGCAGTGCCGGGCCAACCCCAGCAGTACCGGGCACTCCAAGGGGTGCTGCAACTACTCCAGTTCATGAGGTAAACCTACAACCCATCTTCGAGCAAGATGAAGAAATTGCAGAAGATGAAGCAGAACCCATTGATCATCCAAGACTCAAGCAAACAATTCAACGAGATCGCCCTGTTGACAACATTCTTGGGAGTCTTCAAAAGGGGGCAACAACACGCTCTTATTTGGCAATTTTTTGTCAATATTACTCGTTTGTTTCCTCTTTGGAACCTCTCAAGGTAGAAGAAGCTCTTGGAGATCTAGATTGGGTGATGGCCATGCAAGAGGAGCTCAACAACTTCGAGCGTAATCAAGTATGGTCACTGTTGACACCTCGGGTGGCACGCAGAAGAAACCGCAAGCGCACGGCTGTCAGTTGTAGCTTTTCACCTTAGAGTATTCCGGGGTATCGAATCCACGAGGAACGCGAAGTGATTTTGAGAAAACTAGGGGGATAAGGATATCTAGGATAGATGAAGGGAACGAGCACTATCTACTGGGGTAGATCCTAGTTCTATTAGACTTCTAGTGATTTAAGTTCTTTACTAGTGTACTGTGGGCGTACTAGCCTTTACCACTGACTTAGGTTGAACGCTAGCACAACGAGCCCTATTGTTAAACTAGACCAACTACGTGGTGGAATTCAAGGCGCACAGGGCTGTCACCACCTGCTTGCTACCACAGCTATCCGGGGGCCTAGCCGTAATCACTGGCAATATATAGCCTAAGTACCACACTTAATCTATATATTACTACTACTAGCCCTGTACTAGAACTAGAGCACTTGAAACTAATATCAAGCAATGAAACAAGCACACAAGTACTGAAAAGTAAATACTTGAAGATAGAATAAATACTAAGTTACCAAAGTTGAAGCGCAGAGCAAAGAGAAGCAGAGGTCTCCGACAACTCCGGAACTCTCCAGACTTCTTCTCTTCTCCTCTCCAGCTCCTCTTCTAGTGAGGCACTCACACTCTCTCTAATCTCTCTAGCATAGCAAGTGTGCTAATCTAACCAAATGGTGAGGAATGATGTGAGGCTCTCCGAATGAGACCTCTAGGGGCCTATTTATAGTGCTAGGAAGCTAGGGGGGTACTTATAGAGTGAGGGGGAGGTCGGTTAGGGTTTAGGGGTGGCGCCCGCCACTAAACCCTGGCGCCTGCCACCTCTCTGCCGTCCATTGCAACCGCCATTCATCCAACGGTCTTCACTTGCTCCCCTAAGTCGGTTTGAGGGTCGGTCAGGGTTTTAGACACGTGTCCAAAGCCCACTATCCAGGTGATACTCTTCTTAGCCCTTGGATCAAACCGTCTTAGTGTGCAATGACCACGATTTGAGCTTGAGGTGACTCCCACAGATCGATGACGTGGCTTGGGCCACTTTGGGCAAGATGGACCTGGCGGCCGCCAGTAATAGGTGGCGGTCGCCACCCTACTCGGGCCCAAATGGGCCAGAGTGGCTTGGCCTTACTTTTGGTACACTTGTTTGGCCCAATTTCCATCATTTCCTGCATTAAGATAAGAAACTATGCACATGTGGAAACATGTTAGTTATAAACCAAATCTTCTACTTTTTATGTTGTTTTACCTTGGTTTTGGGTGAAATGTTGATGGCGAAATGATGCTTTAAGCACCATCAACAGTCACTTGTGGAAAGACCAAATACCAATGTTATTGGAACCAAATGGGTCTTCCGCAACAAGCAAGATGAAGAAGGCGTGGTGACAAGGAACAGGGCAAGATTGGTTTCTCAAGGCTTCACTCAAGTAGAGGGTTCGGACTTTGAAGAAACATATGCACCGGTTGCTAGACTTGAAGCCATTCAGATTCTTTTAGCCTATGCAGCCCATCACAACTTCAAGCTATATCAAATGGATGTGAAAAGTGCATTTCTCAGTGGCCCTATACAAGAGTTGGTGTATGTTGAGCAACCACCGGGTTTTGAAGATCCCAAGTTCCCTAACCATGTCTTCAAGCTCCAAAAGGCGTTCTACGGGCTTAAACAAGCACCTAGAGCATGGTATGAATGCCTTAAGGAATTTAAAACAAGGCTTTGAAATAGGCAAAGCCGATCCTACTCTCTTTACTCATAAAGTCAATGGAGATATTTTTGTGTGCCAAATATATGTCGATGACATAATATTTGGTAGTACTAACAAATCCTTTTGTGATGAGTTTAGTAGGATCATGACCAAGAGATTTGAGATGTCTATGATGGGTGAACTCAAGTTCTTCCTTGGTTTTCAAATCAAGCAATTGAAGGAAGTAACTTTTCTTTGCCAAACCAAGTACACCTATGATATGTTGAGAAAGTTTGACATGGTGAATGCCAAGCCTATCAAAACTCCCATGCCAACTAATGGACATCTTGATCTCAATGTGGAAGGGAAAGCCATGGACATCAAGGTATATCGCTCCATGATCGTCTCTCTACTCTATTTGTGCGCATCTAGGCCCAATATTATGCTAAGTGTGTGCATGTGTGCTAGATTTCAAGCTAACCCGAAAGAGTGTCACTTAGTGGCCGTTAAGAGAATCTTGAGATATCTAGTTCACACTCCGAACCTTGGCTTATGGTATCCTAAGGGCTCCAAGTTTGAACTACTTGGCTATTCGGATTCCGATTATGCCGGTTGTAAAGTAGATCGAAAAAGCACTTCGGGGACATGTCAATTCCTTGGACGCTCCTTAGTGTCTTGGGCTCTAAAAAGCAAAATTGTGTAGCCCTTTCCACAGCCGAGGCCGAGTATGTTGCAGCAGGTGCATGTTGTGCTCAACTACTTTGGATGAGGCAAACTCTTCATGATTTCGGATGTCACTTTACCCATATCCCACTCTTGTGTGACAATGAAAGTGTCATAAAACTTGCTAATAATCCAGTAAGTCACTCAAGAACCAAACATATAGACATCCGACATCATTTCTTGAGAGATCATGAAACCAAAGGAGATATCGCAATTCATCATGTGAGCACCGACAAACAACTAGCCGATATCTTCACTAAGCCTCTCGATGAGTCAAGGTTCTGTGTTTTAAGGAGTGAACTAAATATTCTTGACTCTCGTAACGTAGTTTGAAACCTAGTATGCTTGATTGATCAACTAGTATGACCTAGGCAAAACTGATTTCAAATCTCTCATACATTGTGTTTCAAAATCTTTGAAAAAGAGACTTGCTTGAAATGACCATTGTTCTGTATTGGTTAATTGTTGCTGGTCATAACATGCAAGTAGTACTTGTCCACTCCAAAGAAGAGGTGTAATAATTTAGGGATATATCTGCTCTGAGGTAACTGTCCGGCAGTGCCGGGCTTACCGCGGAAGTACCAGGCCCCGATAGTACCACGGTAGGAGCGGCAGTGCCGTGACTTGCCGATTCAACCTGAATCGACTAGTTACCTTGTGGGGCCAAAGGGAAAACTTTTCTATCTACCCTGCGGCTCTATCTCTCTCTCTCTCTCTCTCATTCACTCTTATCCACAGCCATGAAAGACGCTCCTCCTCTCTCTCTCTGTCTCTCTCTCTCTCACGGGAGGTCAAGGGAAGAAGGGGGTCGACGCTTCTCCGGGCCTTTCCCCGGCGACTCCGACCTCCGGCAGTGCTGCACGGGGTTCTCCTCCATTGCTGCACCATCCTCCCTTCCCTAAGGATCTTCTTGCCTTCCATCCTCATCTCAAGGTGATATTTCAAATCCCTAACCCTAGTTTTCCCAATTTACAAAATGCGCTATGGTTGTTGTGCTTAGAGATGGTAGAAGGGTATGTAGGTCATAGGGAGGCAGTGGAGATGATGGATTTCGTGTTTCTCAGCTCAAACCTTGCCTGCCCACACGGCAGTGCCGCGCTTAGCACGGCAGTGCCGGACCATGAGCAGGGGTTTGATCCAAGCAACACCCTATCCATCAAAGTCTATTACCTCACTATAACCTACTCTCCCTTGTGCACTCTTCTAATCCACAGTCTCCATGTTTTTAGATGGCAGGAGAAGGAGATGAGAGAAGGGTGAAGCAGAGGATGGACCCTCTCAGGGGGAGGAGCAAGCAGCGGTCTCGCAGAGGTGGTTCGAGTTCTCAGGGGGAGGTTGTGAGTCCTAGACAGCAGATACGAGATGAAGCTCGCCTTCAGATGCAAGGCCGACAGATTAGGGATGATCTCTATCCCAATACTCCTGAGCATCTAGCTGAGGTCAGCAGATCCCACATGCAGCCCTACTCTGAGGATATGCAGGAGAGGCCTCCTCAAGACACCAAGGATAGACAGCCTGTGTCATATTATCAGCAGTTCAACTCAGTGAAGACACAGCGTCAAATCAATCCCTACAACACTCATAAGGACATGGGCATTGACTACAGGTTCTGGACTGAGTTCCATTCAGATTTCTATCGCTCAGTTCTGTACAATGCCAAGAAGCAAAAGATTCTGAGTATGAAGTATGTTGATTAGGAGCATCTTGAGGCCAAGCATGATCGTGATATTGATAGAGTGGTGGCTTCCTGCAAAGCTAGAAACATGTATGACTTGATGGGTTTCAGCTATAATTGGAACACATAAATCATTCATGAGTTCCATGCCACGCTCTATGTGGATAATGTTGTGGAGGAGATGCATTGGATGACTGAGGGTCATCACTACAAGGTTTCTTTTGAGACCTTTGCTAGGATCCTCGGTTTGGGCAGCGAGGATAGAGAGCTTGACAACTTGCATCAGGAGAGGACTTTGACTGACAACGAGATTGCCTTCATGTATGAGGATCCTCGGAAGGCGAATGGGTTGGTCAAAGGGCTGAAGCGATACTACTACATGTTGAACAATCTGTTCAGGTAGACTATCAACCCCAAAGGGGGTTCCCATTCTAACCTCTATGGATATGGCAGGAACATGTTGGCTAGAATGGCACACAGGGCTCAACACTTCTCCATCTCTAGCTTTATTTGGACTGAACTTCAGGTGGCAGCCGAGGATGCTAGGAAGGCAGTGTTTTATGCCCCCTACATCATGTATATCATAGAGATGGTCTCCGGCTACACCTTTACCAAGGATTGGTTGCACGAGCCATACAGGGCTGAGAAGAAAAGAGCAATCGCAGCTGCAGCTGTTGATAGGCCGGAGAGCTCCCATTCTACCTCCTAGAGGAAGAAGAAGAGCAAACTGGCTAAATGGATTAAGGTGATCTTCTCTACTTGCACCTACGCAGCCCAGACGGCTCACCAGGCACTTGTTGAGCAGCGTGCAGAGCTAGAGCGGGCTGGTCGTTCTCCATTACCTCCACCCCGCTCTCCACCTCAGTTTGACCTCTCCAGCCTCGACACAGACGACATAGACTCAGATGACGACGAGGAGCAGGAGGAGGTGGTACCTGAGCCATTGCGTCGTCCTACCCGTGCCTCGACTCGCTACACTAGCACTACCCACCGCCATAGGAAGGCTGTTGTAGAGTCCTCTGACGACGACGATGGTGGTGACGATGATGATGAGGATGACACCGAGGAAGTTCAGTGGGACAAGATTGCTTCTGACGATGAGTGAGTGTTTGGACATTTTTTTCTTATCACTACTTCTCTCTTTTTGGTGACTTGTTGCCAAAGGGGGAGAATTAGGTGAAGAGAAGGGGGTACAACACTTTCTTTTTCATGTCCCATCGCTTTAGTAGTTGTGAGTTGTGAGAGTTTGATTCGATCAAAACTCTATTTTGTAATATTACTCTATGTTGCTACTTCTTAGATTTGGATGTGGACATGTACGATTGTATGTTTATTTAGCTTGTCATATCCTGTTTAGACCTGATATATCATATGCTTTGTGGTTGCTTTATTTTTTCGCTGTGTTTGCTGTCTGAAAGCCAGAGCGGCAGTGCCGCTCCACGGCCGGCAGTGCCGCGCCTAGAGCGGCAGTTCCGCTCTGGAAGACAGGCAGCAAATCTCTCTGATGTGCCTAAACTGTCATTCGCATCACATATTTATTCTTGACACAGTTTGTCTGCACCCCACAAAGCCATTAGATGTGAAACTGAACCTACCACTACACTTTTAATATGTGAATGTTGGCCTCTAATGCCAATTTGAGATTTCAGCTCTCATTCACACATTAAGGGGGGAGGTTTCACATCTAAGCTTCTAAATCTCAAGTATTGTACTATTCTCTTGTGAGCTTTAATTGTGTTATCATCAATCACCAAAAAGGAGGAGATTGTAAGTGCAATCAAGCCCTAATTGTGAGTTTTGGTGATAATGACCACACGATTAAAGAGATAATGTGATTTATCAAGATGACAAGCAGGTTTATGATGAGAAAGGATGGTGCTCATATGTTGGTGGACCCCTCATACTACATTTCATCGGTTCCGGACTCAAAGTGCTATAACGAGCTATTTCATATGAATTTGAGTTATAGGATTGTCGTACTATCAAGGGGGAATGCAAATGTACCACTATGGCTGAATGATATGTGCTTAAAACCAACCTAGCCATCCTTGCTTTCTAACCAAAGACAGTTGCACAAAATTCTGATCTGTGTCTGTTTTCTGGTAGGCGCGGCAGTGCCGCCCCAGGGCGCAGCAGTGCCAGGCCGCGGCACTACCGGGCTAAGGCCGGCACTACCGCGACTTGTTTTCAACCGTTGGCGTGCAGGGGGTATTTACTCCACCCTTCTGCCATCCCAACGGTCACCCATGACCATAACTCTTCTCCTACCTCCAGACAAGGCTTTCTCTCCCCATTGAAGGCTCTCAAGCTCTCTCTCACCTAATCTTTGATTCTCATTGATTCCAAGTGAGTTAGAGGCTCAAACCTTCACCAAAGAGAAGCCCTAGATGAGATCTACTGCCTAGAGCACTTGATTTGAGCCATAGCCGGTGGATTTGCTTCTATTACTCTTGGGTTCTTGGAACTCTAGCCGGCTAGGCGTCGCCCTTGAGCTAGCCAACTTGTGTGGCGGCCTTGGGAGGTTTGTAATCACTTGTGCAGCTAGTATTATTACCCCTCACCTCAAGGATTTGGTTCCTTGACTTGAGATCGAGAAAGAGTTGCAAAGCTCATGACCTAAGTGGTCATCCTCAACAACGTGGAGGTAGGCAAGCCTTGGTGGCGAGCTGAACCACGGGATAAATCACTTGTCTCTTGCGCTTACTTGTGGATTATTCATCATACTTGTGAGCTTATGATAGATTCTAGGGTTTGGCTCCGATCTACTTCATACAACACATTTGGCTTGGTTGAGTTGGTTCTGTAGGTTCAGGAAACCTAGAGTAACATTTGTATTCATATAGATTTGGTTTCCTGTGGCTGGATTTTGAATTGCATGCTCGAGAAAGTTTCTAGCACGGCAGTACCGAGCTGAGGCCGGTAGTGCCGGGCTCAGGGCGGTAGTGTCGGGCTCTACTAACTAAGTTTTGAGCTATGATTTTTGACAGGCCTATTCACCCCCCCTCTAGGCCACATAGGTCCTTACAGGTTCAAAGAGTTGCTTGATGATGACATACTTCATGGTCAGGATCAAGAACTGCAGGTTACATACTTTGACAAAGAGAAGAACGATACAGTTCGCATAGATTCTGATAGTTCTCTGCTACACGCATTTGATATGTACTGGGACAGTAGGAAGGTGCCATTGACTGTGCAGGTTGTGGACACATCCGATTGGGAAGCTAGGACAAAAAATTTGCCTGCTGATGGTAGTGTTCATGGGGATGATGCTAATCATGTAGCTGTTACACTAGATATGATTTTTCCTGATGACAATGTTGTGGCTGACAGTGATGAGAGTGATGAGCCTGAGGATGATTTTCATGAGAGTGATGAGCATGAGGATGATTTGGATGGTTGGGGAGAGAAGGATGAAGCTGAGTATGTTGGTGTGGATGATGAGAAAGAAAAATACAAGGATCTGCTTGGTAATGAGGAAGATGAAGGTGGCTCTGCTTACTATCCTGACAGTGATGAGGAAGATGCTGACCCACTAATTGTTGATGATGGGGCTCATTGTGGTCTGACGCATGTCACTGACATAGATAACCCTAAAATTGTTGTTGGTGTAACTTTTAAGGATGGTTTGACTTTTAAGAGGTGTATTAGGCAATATGCTGTGCTAAATGAAATTGAACTTGCAGTTCCTTATAGTGAAAAACGGCGGTACAGAGCATATTGTAAGTCCCAGAGGTGTCCATGGAGGACTCATGCATCTGAGTTAGATGATGGGAAGACATGGCAGGTTAAGAAGATACCTATTTCCTCCCTTTCTCTTGTTGTTGTTTTTTTTCATGTAAATTCTTTCATTGATTTATTTCTTTGGTGGCTACAGATTAAGAAGTTACCTCATAAGCATCAGTGTCCAGGCACTGGTAACTTGGAGGACAAGAATCGCATGGAAAACAATCACTGGATGAAAGATAGAGCAATAAAGTGGCTGAGGGAAGATCCTACAATAGAGGCCAAAGCTTTGCAGAAGAAGTTGGAGGAGCATTACCCAGTCAAGCTCAGCTAATGGGTAGTTTGGGACAGCTGACAAATGGCACTTAATGAAATTCAAGGTACATGGAATGAGAGCTTTGTACATGTGTTTAGTTGGAAGAGGGAGATTGAGAAGCGGTGTCCTGGTAGTGTTGTAGAAATAGAGTGGGATGTTGTGGGTGTAGATAGAAGATTCAGTAGGATGTTTGTAGCTCTAAAGCCATGTATTGATGGCTTCCTTCAAGGTTGCAGACCTTATCTAGGTATAGATTCCACTGTTTTGACAGGAAGGTGGAAGGGGCAGCTAGCTGCTGCTGTAAGTATAGATGGGCACAACTGGATGTTTCCAGTGGCCTATGGAGTCTTTGGTAGTGAGACCAAAGAAAACTGGGAGTGGTTCATGAACATGCTTCATAGGGCTATTGGTTCACCACTTGGCCTGGTTCTATCAAGAGATGCATGTAATTCTTTATGCATTTGAGAATCTATTCTTTGCTATTTTGTTACTTACCATATTGTGACTTACCAGAAGGCAAAGGAATTGATCAAGTTGTTACAAAGGTCTTCACAAATGGTGTAGAGCATAGAGAATGCATGAGGCATCTAGTGAAGAACTTTCAGAAGAGGTACAGAGGGGAAGTTTTTGAAAGGAACCTGTGGCCTGCATCAAGGTGTTATAGACTGACAACACACCAAAGGCATTGGGATGAGATGCACCAAGCATGCCCACAGGCAACAAAATGGTTGGAGGACAACCATAAGCAATTGTGGGCAAGGGCCAAGTTTAGCACAACAAGCAAATGTGACTATGTCACTAACAACATTGCTGAAACCTTCAACAATTGGATAAGGGAGGAGAAGTCCTTACCAGTTGTGGAGCTTATGGATAAGATAAGGTAGATGATCATGGAGAGGTTTTGCACAAGAAGGCAGCTGGTGTCAAAGTTGTCAGGCTTCCAGATTCTACCCACTGTCATGAAGGAATTGTATGCTAAAAGCAGGAACCTCAATTACACCATTCATAGGAGTGGCCCTCAAGTTGGTGAAGTGGGAGGAGTGAATAAGGAGCTAGTGCCATGGCGGTTCATTGTAGATCTAGAGAAGAGAGAGTGCACATGTAGAGGATGGCAGCTAACTGGACTGCCTTGTGTGCACGCCATAGCTTTCATTGGCACAAGAAGGATCCCATTAGAGGATTATGTGGATCCTTACTATTCTGTGAAGATGATCAAAGATGCTTATGCATCAGTTGTGCCTCCAATTCCAGACAAGGATGAATGGGAAAAGGTGGACCTTGGCTTCAAACTACTTCCACCTCTATGCAAGAGGTCAGCAGGAAGGCCAAGGAAGAGAAGGTTGGTTGGTGCTGAAGAAGGTGAGTCCAACAACAAAGGGAAAAGGAAGTGCAAGAGGTGTGGTGGATATGGTCACCTACAGACGACATGCAATGAAACTGTCTATGATGCAGATGCACCACCACCTGCACCAGTAAAGAAGAGAAGGACCTACAAGCCCAAGGTAGTAGAGATTATAGAGACAACAGATGATGCAACTAAGAAGAAGAAGAAAAGGACCTGCAAGCCAAAGGTAGTAGAGGTTACAGAAACCATTGAGAGCGCACCCAAGAAGAAGAACCCAAGGGATGCATCCAAGAAGGCCTCCACCAAGGCTGCATCCAAGAAGGCCTCCACCAAGGCTGCATCCAAGAAGGCCTAAACCAAGGGCCGACCTAGCAAGAAGAAGGGAACTCCTTCTGAGCCGACAGATGGTGCACAACCAATGCAGTAAGTCGAGCATCTATTACCTTCATTTTCTGCTGTTAGGTTTGTAACAACATGATAACATGTGTTATCTATGCAGGGTTAGCCCACGACCTGTGACTAGGAGCCTAGCAGCCTCATCAGCAAGTCCGAGTGCTAGCACTAGGAGCAAGAAGAAGTTGATGGAGGTGTAGGCTGCAAGGAAGACAAAGCATGATTATCTGTGTGCTTTTGAGGCTCCTTTCTAGATGGACATGGGGTTGTGAACTTTTGTGCTCTTCCTTGTAATGTTTTCTGGGAACTTTTCTAGATTGACAACTAAGTTGATGGAGGTGTAGGCTGTGAACTTTTCATGTTCCTTGTAATGATTTCTAGGTACTGTAAGACAATGGCAAAGTATTCTGGGTAATGTAATGAAGCCAACTGGTAATGACTTTGAAACCTAATGTATTGAACATGTCAGTGTCAATGTGTACTTTGTTGTTGCAGCGTTGTTCATTAATTTCAACTTCTTTCATTGAATAACAGCTTGGTTCATTGATTTCAGCTTCTTTCATTGAATCACATGGCATTACAAATCAAAGATATTCAAGAAAAGGATAACTGCATTTCATTGATGTCATTGATAACCCATGCCATTACAAAGCACAGTGCATGCTTATTTGTACATTAACATGCACAGGACAACAAAGCTAACAACTCCTACAGACACACTAGCAACATTCATCCACTTAGTCTGCTCTGCTACCCAGCTATGCTTTTTAACACAACAGTCAGCCCTTCAAAAGTTTGGTCCATCTTCAACAGAAGCATCTCCAAATCTTGCAATCTGGTCATCAAAGTTGCAGCGTCGAAGCCCACGCTATCAGGCTTCAACATGAAGAAGGAGCAACTGGAGTTTCCCTGTCACAGCATATGAACACGATGAACCCTAGATCTGGAGCTGCCCTGTGACAGCATATGAACACGATGAACTAAGCATATGAATACGACTCACCCAGTCCCGGTTCTTGCAGGTGTAGAACTGCTTGTCGGGGTTGTTCGAGGTTCTCGACGTCCGCTCCACAACGGTGGCCGTCTTGCAGAAAGGGCACAGCGCCCCCGCGGATGCCCACCCTGGCCACGCGAACCGGTCGAGGAGGAAGCGCCTGAGCCTGTCGCCATCTTCAGGGCTAACGATGTTGCGCCCCAAATCCCGCCCGCCGCATGCGAAATCGCCGCCGCCGGCCAAAGTGAGAGAGGGGAACGGGGGAAGAGAAGGGGAGCGGTGAGGGGAGGAATGGTCAAAGAGAAGGGGTCTGGCCCGGTACAAGCTGGTCTGGTTGGACCAGCTCGCGACTTGTGTTGGGTCTGAACCAGCTCAGGGGCACCCAATGTCCAACTACAAGTTTTCTCTCTCCCTTAACCGGCTGAACCGGCGCGCGGTGTCCACGGGCCTAAATACACGCAACCACGGTGTCCTCCAGCAAATATCCAAATTAGGAGTGTGCACCAGCAAATTTGGCGCTATGAGAATGTCCTTGAGCAAATTGTCCCTACCTGATATCAAGTTTTCTCAACGACAAAATTACGTCCACCATATCTTTGAAGGGCACCAAAATTCATCATTGAAGAACTCAACCTTTCGGCCTTGTGTAAGAATACCATCCATCCACTGCATCCAAATGTCAAGTACTTTAGATTTAGATTTTTCATACATGTTCACCAACATTGTCTCGTCCTCTTATTTATACGACTACTTCGTAGGTGTCATGGCAGCACCCTCTTTTTAGAGAATCCTATTAGACATTGCAAATATGTAGACTTGCTAGTGCTTTATATTTATTCCTTTGCTAGTATATTGATGCATGAAACTACATAAGCCATTATTACCTGATTGCAACCCACTCTACCACAACACCCTGCTTTGCGCATTCGCTCACTTATTCATGCTTACTCGCCTGCTTGCTTGCATGTTTCACCATTATATTATTAACTCCACTTCGTATTATATCTGAGATGTGATGCAGATGGTGAACCCTTGGGAATGGGTTGGCGGGTGATGCCAGACTTGGTGATGGATGAGCGTGCTGCGTGTGTGACTTGGGTGTGTGGAGGGTGAGGGTTGAGTCGACCGAGCCGGAATATACGACGAGCCTGGTGCGAGTCTTACCGTGGGGCAGATCTGGATGCCACTGTGGTGGTGAAACCTGTGGCGGGTTAAGTGGTGACTTGAGGTGGATCCGAGTGTGAGCCGCTAGTGGAGCCCGAATCAGGAGCGTGCTGTGGTGGCACGGATAACAAAAACCTTTGAGAAGACATTCCGGCTTAGTCACCCTAGGTGGAACGGGGACTTGACCAATGGGAATACCCTACATGCCACTTGCACTTTATGGACGGGGACGGTCAGACTACCTGGTAGGGTAATGCCACTACTGCTAGGCGAGAGAGTGCGAGGAAGGTACGGGTATGGGAGTCCCACACCCTTCCGAGATGATCACGACTCCCACTTCGGGAGAGGGAACGTGACATCACAGATTTAGCCATCCTAGACAGACTTGGGGTGTTCCAGGGCTGAGAGGTAGGGTGGCATTACTTTAGGCTGGCAAGCGACCGGTATCCGCCTAGGCATCTCCGGAGTGCTGATGATGGCGATCTTGTGGATTTTGTAGAACCTCTGCAGAGTGTATGGTTGATCGATCGATACGTTGGCCAATTCGTTGGTCACAGACCTTTTCCCTGACTTGTTTCCAACTAGTGAGAGTTCTCTCTTCTCCCTCTGGTATGTGAGTGCCGGCCGTGAGCCTGGTGTGAGGCTGTGGGCCGTTGAGACAAGGCTGGGAGGGAGCTGGCCTTTGTCGACTGAGCGGATGAGTGTGTGAGATGAGGTGAGGTGATGGTGTGGTGATGACTGGGATGGATATGGATATGGATATGGTGGATGGATGTGGATGTGTGTGAATGTGTTAAAACTTGATAACATTATTATATTAATTACTGCTCATGCGCTAGGATGCAAATCCACAGCCAAATCTTAGGATGGCCAGATCCCTTGTTTTATCTTTCCACTAAAGCTCATCGGTGCTGACCATGGCCTGCACACATCTGGCGGTGTGCAAATTTCCTGCTTCAGAGGTACTGACTCTAGGAGGATTAGGAGGTTTCATGCCTACACTCAAGTTTGGTTCGGAGGATCCGGTTGATGCTGCGCTACGACAACTCTGATGATGTCCATGAAGGAGGAGCCTTCACTCGATAGACTTCCGCTAGAATAAACTCTGTAATAGGTGATACCTCAATAATGTAATGATTATAACCATGTAATATTACAATGTATGACTGTGATACCGACTGATATATGATAATATGATAAGATCAATTTCTGTTTTGTCATGTTATAACTCATTCTGTGGATTTTCCCTTCGTGGAAAATTGAGGATGTTTCAATAGCGTAGCATTAGACGCTGAAGTCGGGGTCATCGGATGCGCATTTGATGCTCCATAACAGCTAGTTGCCAGCCTGGCTCCTAGACACATCAGATTCTGACAGCGTACGATGTGGCACCATCGGACGCGTTCGATGTCTCTAGAACCTCTCTGGAACCTCTCCGCATAGGCATCGAACGCACTTGACGTCCACGTCCGATGTGCATCTGACGCATCCAATGCATTACTGTGCATGATGCACAGTGTTACCGTCGCGTCCGATGTGCTCGTCCTTAGCGTCTGATGCTTCTGCTGGCTCTGGCTTGAGCAAGGGTTTACCATCGGTGCGTCCGATGCGGCGTCTGATGTACCTTCTTCTTTGTTTCTTCATGATTTCTTGTGTCGTCTTGGTTCCAATCTTATGCCTTGGACTTTGCTTGTTCTTGAGAGTCTTCTACTGAGCTTCAAATATCTTGCTTGAGGTGTTGATCATCGGATCACTATGTTGCCTTTGTCCAAGTCACCCTTTGCATCCTATTGGACTACAAAAGAAACACTCGCAAACACATTAGTCCAATTTGGTTATGTTCATCATCAAACAGCAAAATCCAAAGTCAAATAGGTCAAGGTCCATTTTCCTTACACACCTGCAGCAACCTTGAAGATTAAATAGGAGATCCAGTGCGCGTACGAAAGCTGCCTGCATGCCCTTATGCCCTCCGGAATCATATCCTCCATCTCTCAAAGGATGACGTCCCAAACGTCGAACTCCTGCTGTCTGACCAAGTGTGCTAGTAACCACAGTTGAACTCTGCTAAGACCCTCTCTGTATCCAATCCTCGAAAATGAGGTACGCCTCATCACCTCGTTGAGGATCTGGGTCGTAGGAGTGAGATCCCTCGGCGCGCGGCTCGAACCCTCTCCGAATGGCTTTGAGAAACAAGGTCATACCAAGTCCGTCGACGGCTGCTCTCCGCCGTGATGATGCCTGGGTGGTTCTGTCCGGCCGTAGCATAGGTGTGGATCCGTGTTGTGGAGCGAGTCAACTGAAACAAGTCATGGATCTCTGAGCTGAACAACCTGAAGTGCTGACCTTAGAAAGCGAAGTGGATGAACTCATGGTCTGGATCCACCTAGAGTGAAGAGTAAAACTGAAGAACCCAATCCTCTGAGCCAGACTACCCTAGAAGGTCTGCCAAGCCTGGCAAGTAAGTGAGGTAGGGGCGAATCTGCTCTCTTCCAGCTGCAACTATGGCCTCCAAACTGCAGACTCTCTGAGACCTTAGGCTGATACTAACGTTCCTGAAGCCCTGGTAGAAGTCCTCGTGTAGCACTAAGTAGAACTCTGGTCCACCTATCAATAGGTACCAACCGCAACTCCTGTATCTGACTGCAAGTGGCAGTGCAGAGGTCTAGTCGCACGACCGGTAGTGGCTCACGCCTAGTGGGAGGACGTGCACCATGTCGGGGACCCTCGGGCCGGGGTGGCACCTCGGTCCGGCGACGAGACGACCGATGTCGCGGCTGCTCTGCTGACGCAGCCTCAACTTCTGCCTAAGTAGGCATTGCCTCTGCCTCAAGCTGCTCGATACCCTCTATATGGGTCTGTGCTGCTGACCTTTAGCCCTCAGGCTCGTCCACTAGTGAAGAAAGCAAAACTTGACGTCCGCCAATCAAAAGAGTCCCTGATGGAGAGTCGTGGAACTGCTCTGTAGCTTCTACCATCTGACGCTGAGCTGGGGTCAGAGTGTCAACAATACGTAGTCCACCACCGCGGCCTCCCCGCTCAACCAACTCTGTTGTGTCAGCTACTGCCTGAGCCTGAACTGCCTCTCTCTCGGCCCCGGAGCGCTTTCGGCGCGTGACAAGCTTTGTCTTCCCCTTCTCAGAATGAGAGGGAGGAGGGGGATGCGGGGGTGAGTCCCCTAGGGCACCATCGACGTTCTTGCAGCGCATGGCTGACAAGAATAGAGAAAACTATCGCTGAAAGACCAACTATCAAGTCAAACTGCCTCTGAGAAATCCCACTATCCAGTCACACTGCCAAATAGCCATTGAAAATTGTCGAGAACTCTCCCTGACTTTGACCGGTCACTGATAGCTGACACTTGTGAGACTTGGCCTCGATCCGTACCCACGGGCTTGGCACCGGGTTGTCTAACACGGAAACACTGCCAACTGTCACTGCACACTGCCCCGACTCACTGCAATAGAGTAGATAGGGTATACAAATAAGCACATATACTCTAGAGACGAGAGAAAACCTATCGGAAGCAAAGCAAAGGAGATGAGAATTGAAACTTGGCTTGCTACCTCACGAACACTGGCAGAGCCAAGGTGGGCCAACAGGGGCCATGGCCCCCCTAACAATGCAAACTTTTTAATAATATATATATTAATAATCTATAATTATATTGTAAGGATATAATAAGTAAAATCTTGTTATATATATCCTTTAATGTCTAATACATCACAAGTACAGTAAAATATTTTAATTTATTTAAACTTGTTTGTCAATCATATTAGGACATATATTTATTGAAGTGTTTTGTTCTACTAAATCACTCATGTTTTATTATACTATACATTTTAAACACTGTATACTTGACTAGTACGATGATAATTTCTTTTTACCGTAAGTCGTACTATAGATGTAAACGCTCACATATATACACGTACACTAACTTCAACAAATAAATGCATATCCTACTTCACTATGAGCACCTTTGAAATACTAAGACACTAGATTTTAAAATTCATGAGTCATCACAAGCAGCGTATTGTCGATGGAATGACCACCTACCATGAATATAAGTACCTCCAAAATACTAAGTCTATCCTTTTTTAGTATTTACAGGTCATCTATATGCACTTCAATGTCGACAGATATGTTCGTCCGCCATGGTAAATATAGCGAACATGTTAAATCAACAAATATTAGAATAAATCTAGAAAAATAGAGCTTGACCAAAAAAACTAAATAATTAAGCTACACTCAATTTTCATATGTCGAAACTCTTTGGCCGGCCCCCCTTATGCAAAATTTCTGGCTCCGCCACTGCTGACGAACAGACAAAACTAACAAGCAGGGGAGAAGCACCGACACATTCAAGCACCGACACGTCCCACCGAAAGGATCTGCGTGAGAAACGGGTCGAAACGAGGGTCAAATGAGTGAAAACATTGGTTGTGGAATTTTGTCGAACATCTTGTGAGTAGTGTATGGAAATGGGGGAGTGATGCTCACGATGTGGTGCTGTGAAGGCCGAAGGACTCGTCGGTGAGTGAGTAGATCGACGGCGAGGCCTAGCAGAGTTGCCATGCACCGGCGAGGAGAGAAGCTCCGACGAGGTGAGCTCGGTGCTCGGCAAAGAAGAACTAGGGCCGAGAGCTTCGGTGAGGGGAGCAGGGTGAGCGGCCGAGCACGGCGGAGCTGAGGATCGGCGACGAGGTATAGTGAAGCAGGTGCGGTGCCGGCGGTGAGGTGGGCAACAAGCTTTGGGTGGCGCTAGGGTTAGGGAGCGGCGACGACGGTGCAAGGTGAGAGCACGGGTGCGAGCGTGAGTGTAACACCTCGGGTGTTAAATTAATTAAAATAAATTAGAATTTAATAAAGAAATAGCCAAAATCCTAGATGGAGGAAAGTCCTAACCAGATGATTGTTGCATTCATGCTGTTGCATAATTTTATTGGGTGAAAAAGAATTTATAAAACCCGAATAGGGCGAATCGGTTTTATTCTATTTAAGAAATAAATAAAAGGTTTACAAAAATTTTATAAATTTAAACTCAAAGTTTTATTTTCCAAAACCTAGGGAAAATGTTTTCAAAACTCTTCAAATTTATTTGATTTCAAACTATTTTGAAATTGGAATTCAAAAAGATTTACAAAAAGTTTGCAAAAGAAAAAGAAAAAAAATGACATTGGGCTCAATCCTCATTACTCCCTTTCATCTTTTTCAGCCCAGCCTCCCTCTCTCTCCCCATTCAGCCCAACCGGCGGCCCACCCCACGCCTCGCCCGTGCCCCTCCTTCCCATTCCCCCCTCTCCGGCCTAGGCCATTTGCCTCTGGCCCAGGCGCCGCTTCCCTCCCCTCCCTTTGCCTCGTGGGTCGAGGCCCCGCCTCAGCGCCAACCGGCCCGCCGAAGCCAGCAGCGCGGCCCACTCCAGCTCTCCACCACGCGTTCTCTCTCCCGCCGCTGACGCATGGGGCCCATGCGTCAGGACCTCCCCCAACCTTCGTCCGCAGAAGGCGGAAGACCGCGCCGCCACCGCCACCGCCTGCGTGCACCGAGACCCTCTCACCGACCTAGCCCTATAAAGCTATCTCTGAACCCATCCACGTGCCGCCGTCGCTGCACTCCTTCCCTTGCCAACTCTACCTCCCCAGCGCCTACGAACAGCCGCCATGGCCGATCTTGGCCGAGCTCCCTGATCTCCCCATCCACAGCGCCATAATCCTCCCGACTCCTCCTTCGGCACCGAACCACACGCCGCCACGCCATCCCGCTCCGTGGATTCGCGCACGCCGCATCGTCACTGTTCGAGCTCACCGAGGAGCCCTCTGCAAATCCTCCTCCGCAGACGTCTACCGCACCGACCGAGCCGTTTCCGACGCCGAGGCACCCCTACCCGACTCGCTGTAAGGTCCTCGTCCGACCCATTCTCTCCCTGTGGTCTCTACTGGACCCTAGGCCGTTTCCCGAGCAGCGCCGGCTAGCTCCGCGCCCTGGCCATGGCGCCACCGCATGCCATCTAATCCGAGCGCCACCCCCAGCCACCCCGCACCGTCGTCCAGAGCTCCATCGAGGTCGCTTATCTGGGCGCTACTCTCGGGTCACCTCGCCTCGCCCCACCGCACGCCGCACTGCCCGCCCCGGCAGGCGCCAAACGTCCCATCCATGGCGCCGCCGTAGTCTGCCTAACACCGGCCGCCGCACACCTCTTCCCAAAACCTCGGCGCCGTCGGATCCTAGATTAGTGGTGGAGATTAGAAGCCTATTAATCGAACCGGTATACACCGGTCATGGACCTAGTCCACGGCGCCCTCACTCCCGCGTCCACCACACGCGTACACCGCGCGAACCAGCGCACACCATGTGGCACACGGTCGCGCACACCTGACCTGCCATGGCAACTTTGCAGAAAAGCCCCTAGCTCTTTCCCAAATCAACCTGTCGTCCAACTATACAGTAAACTAAGTCTGTCGTTTTCTTACAAACAGACCCCTGTACTTTTCGGTAAATGAGGCCCGGTCCTGCGCCCTTTTTAAATTCAGTTTTTATTTAATTTAAAATGCAAAATGAGTTCAAATGATTTACAGTTTTGCCACCAAAGTTCAAATGCTCATAACTTGTTCATTTTAACTCCGATTTGACCCATTCAAGTCGCGTTAGATTCATCTCGTCGAGCTCTACGCGTTAGATCTATTTACATTCTGTTTTATTACTGTTGGTTTACTGTTATTTATTTTGCTTTGTATGTGCCATGTATGTTGATTGGGCCAGAGAGTGCGGAGTTCGAGGACGCTCCTGACCATCCCTGTGATCCTGCAGATTCGACCCAGCCCGCAGGCAAGTGTTCTTGAACATCTTGCACCTATGATTTATTTTACTTTTGGTATTAGAGTAGCTAGATCCTGTAGTTGCATGCTTGTCATTAATTTGAATCCCATGTTAGGGTTTAGTAGATTTTGTTTATATTATCCTTGTCGCCTGGTTTGGGTTATTCGGGTAGAAGTCATGCTTAGCCCTGCAGTCATGTCGGGATGGGATGGTGGTCAATAATAATAAATTCTAATTAATGAACTATGAAACAATGTGGACATGGTAATTTTGTAGTAACATGGTTATTAGGAAAATCCGGCAGGATGAATCCGTATTGGTGGTTTTGTGCTGTGGGATTCGACAGCTGGTTTTGTTTTCTGGTTCTGGGCTCGTGCTAGACATATCCTGCCTGGATCCCTAGGACCCGGTTCTCGAAGCCTGTAACCCGGCTTAACAGCGCAGCCATGAGATCTGGATGGGCTGGACCTGGCTAATTAATTAGTTTCCTCCAAGTTATGCTACACGAGGGTTGTATAGTGGCTCAAGAGGGGTCCCTTGGGGTCGTTGACTTATGGACAGGGGAGAAACCTTAGAGTACGTGTAACACAGACTTGGAGGGGCTTTGTAAAGGCCTTGCAGTGCAACCCGCTATGCACCTCGGCAGTGTTTAGCGTGACGGGTAATGCACGACTCATGGGTAACGATGTGCAACCTCTGCAGAGTGTAAAACTGATATATCAGCCGTGCTCACGGTCACGAGCGGCTTGGACTTCTTCGGGATTAGTTGGTGGTTTGGTTCTGGTTCGTTAGGGAAGCCTTATGTGGTCATTAGTCCCATATGACATGGGTACAAAGGCTTCTTCTACGCGGGTTACTGCTTGGTACGGGAGTGATTCCCAGGTTCGGGCATAGACCTGGTGTTATTACGGAAGGTAGCTTTCTATGTCGTGACATTTGGAACTAATACACATAGGGGGACTCTTCGAGTCGGACTTGTGGGTCATCTGATGGACTTCAGGTGCGGTTGCCTGATGGACTTCAGGTGTGGGTGCTTGGTGCGACTCCAAGTGTGGTTGCTTGGTGTGACTCCAAGTGTTGGTTGCTCGGTGTGACTCCGAGTGTGGTTTGCTCAGTGCGACTCCGAGTGTGGTTACTCTTCTGTTGGAGACTGTGGTTATAACCTAGTAAATAGGTGCATAGGAAATAGGATTTTAATAGGGTTGTGTCGCTTTAGGCGCTTGAGTCAAACAAAGTCAGCCTACCTTTGTTTATAGCCTCATAAGCATATATTTCCTACACTTGCGGAGTACATTTCGATGTACTCACCCTTCCTCTTTGTCCCCTGCTACCCCACCCAGACGCGAGCGACTACGCGCACGAGGAGCAGGAGTATCCAGAGGACGGTGGCTACGACCCTGACGACCTGTACTAGGATGGCGCTACCCCCGGTCGACCTTCCTGTGGAGATGTCGTCCAGTTTCCGCGAAGTCTACAATAGAGTTAGACCGAGAGTCTGTACTTTTCTTTTGGACCCGAGGGTCATTCTTGTAATAATGTTCGATATATTAATAAAGCATTGTTTTGATATTTACTTTGATGTCGATATATGTATGAAAATTGATCCTGGCATACATATATTGTGCTCCAATTTTGTTCTTAAAATTGGGGTGTCATAGTGAGTGAGGACGAAGGAGATGGAATGACGTGTGGGACCAACATGTCGGTGACAGAGACTCATTGCACCGATTAAAGGAGCATCAGACGCTCCGACGAATCATATCGGACGTGCCATTGCCTATCCAGAGAGCTCTAGAACGACCAAAATTAACACGTCCTTTGCTTCGGCAGACTAGCGTCCGATGGGGCATCGGACGCACCAATGACCCCACATCAGACGCTACGGTAACACTGTTTCAGCCGGGGCTGTCTACAGCGGACCATCGGACGCTAGGCAGTAGCGTTCGATGCAGCGTCTGATTCCGTACTTTGAGCTATTTTGAATTTCTCCGTTGCGGTATAAATGTGGCTCTAATGTTGATAAGCCATGTTAATAACAGCTCTTAAATGCAAGAGTACCGAGGACCAAAGAAAAAACATTTCTGTCGAACAACAACACTGCCAAACAAAACGAGGCAAAAAAAAAACTAGACCCGCGGGCTAAGATAGACCTAGACATTATGCCTTCTCACGCAGGACTGGACTGGCCTGGCCTGACCTTAGGGGGTGTTTGGTTCCTAACCCCCTAAAGTTTAGCCACTGAAGTTTAGTCACTAAAGTTAAACACCTCTACTTTTAGTTACTGTTAACACTACTACCCTGTGCTTTGGCATGAGATTTTTTTTCAATACGCAGATAACCTGCACCTCCTCAAACCAACAAATTCGTCTTAGTGGAGGTTTAAACTCTAGCAGACCGGGTGCAAGGAGAACGGTGGGGTGCAAGGAGAACAACTAGACCGACCTATGTAGCCCTTACTTGCAACAAAACTAGGTTCTGTGGAGGAATCAAACGCTGTGCTCTTCTCGCCACGTAGGAGAATTGCTTTTTTTTTTTTTTTTGAAAAACCGAGAGATCTTCAAATTCTATTATATTCTATCATATCACAACGTATCCTTAACTGATTGAGCTTGGGCAACGGACACCACGTGTCTCTTTCACTCCTTGCTCTTCTCGCCACCTCTCTTCCCGCCGCATCGCATGGCGGCGCCTGCCCTCCTCCCTCCCCCTACCATGGACGAAGAAGGCGCCGCCCCGCCCGTCCCACCCCAGCCGGAGCCGAAGCCCCCGCCCATCCGCGTGACCTCGGAGTTCGACAGCGAACGGCGGCTCTTCTCCCACCGCCTCTCCTGCCGCGTCCTCGACGGCCTCGCAAAGCTCCGCCTCCGCGTCAGCCATGGATCCGGGGGAGGAGGGATCGCCTGGGGCCCGCCCGAGGTTGGGCTCCTGGCGCGAAACTTCTCCGTCGTCGACGACCCCGCAGCCCGAGGCGCCGTGCTGCGCGGCGCCGCCGACCTCGCCGGCTCGCTGCGACTGCGCGCCTCGCACAACACCAAGGTGCGGCCTCTGATTGATTGACGCACCTTTTTCACATCGATTTTTGTTGCTGACCCTGGTCTTAGCGTGTTATGATGAATTGGGAATGATACCGTACGTGATTTGTGGTTCGATTAGTTCAACTAGCACTAACCTCCCAACATTTGGAAGCAAAGTGAACTGATAGGATTGTGTAATTATGAGATATGAAAACGAAACACAAATGTGGCTGGGAATGAAATTTGACAGGAAAAAAGGACCTTATACAGAGGGACGTTGTCAGTGCTCACCTTTGTCAAGAACGGCAGAATCGGGATACAGGGGTTAGCTGATATTTAGTGTTGTATATACTTGTAGAAATATGAACTTTAAAGTTTTAAGTTGACTCTTAAGAGAATTGGGAATTACTCTTGGTCTAGACATTCTTGATTTTTGGGGAGGAAGAATAAAAACACTTCTCAGTTCTTTCTTTAATGAATGGTTCTGCTTTGTAAGAACACCATTGCGGATTGATGTAGGTAACTAGGTATTAATTGTTGAAAGCAATGACCATGAGCCCATGAGACAACATTTCTTCCTCTGAAAGTATGTTTCTATGAGGTTGGTTCAGTTCTACTGCATGTAGGTTGAAGATCGTTTGAGGAGCTTTGCTTCTGTGGTGTGTCACGGTGTCAGTGCTCTCTTACTCGTGGTATGGGCTGCACACGTTGTATGTCGAGAGCTGTTTCCTTGATGATTTCACAGCATGTAGGATCTGTTAAATGGATATTATATATTATAGGCCTATATGGCCCAGCCCATGTGGGCTCATCTTCTATTTATACTCATCTCCACCTGTGGAGTTGGTATTCTCTGAGATCCCTAAGGTACGTAACATGGTACCAAAGCTATGGTTTAGGGTTAGGATTAGACTCATCTAATTCACCCACGATCCGTTTTTTTCTTCGTTGGGATCTTTCACGACCTATCGTCATGTTCCATCTGCTCCGCATGGCCCGTCGGCACGCTGGTGTTTTCCTCTGTTCCTGAGGTCCGTCGTCCACTGTCTTCGTCTTCGCGGAGGCTTCCTTCACGCGCGGACCCGGCCCATCCCGTCCTTCACGCGTGGATCAATCGTGGACCCGCGCAGCTTCCTTCACGCGCGGACGCGGCTTCCCCACGCCCGCAGACTCTGCTCCACACGCGTTCTCGCGACCGCGGCAGCTCTTCACGCGCGGACGGACGGCGCGGACCCGCGCGGCGTCTCTTCACGCGCGGTCGGACGACCTCGCGGACCCGCACGCGCGGACGGCTTCATGCGCGGATGGACGACCTCGCGGACCTGCGCGACTCTCTTCACGCGCGGCGGGCGCGACTCTCTTCACACGCGGGCGGACGACTCGCGGACCCGCGCGGCGGCTCTCACTCGCGGACCCGCACGGATCACTCGCGGCCGCGGAACCGCAGCGCCCTCTTCGCGCGGGTGGATCGACTCCAGTGAACACACTCTGCTTCTTCACGGCTCTGCTTCACCGGACGTGCTCTGCTTCGCTTCTTCAGCTTCCTATCTGCTACTTCTTCACGGGACTCAGTTGTGGTGATATCTATGTCTCTTTCACTGCTATTGTTCAGAGTTCATCATGTCTCAGTCTCATTCTGCTATTGTCATCAACATCACCCTGGATGGTCAGAATTATTTAGAGTGGGCTTTTACTGTTGAAACTGCATTGAGGGGTCATGGTCTTTATTTTCATTTGATTGATGATCCACCCACCCTTAAGTCTGATAATAGTAATGCTGCTGCTGTCAAAACTTGAGAAATCAATGATGGGAAAGTCATGGCTGCTATGGTTAATAGTGTTAAACAAATCATGATTATGAGTCTGCGCAAGTTTAAGCAAGCCAAACCCATGTGGTCTTATCTGAAGGACCGCTATGTCTAGGAAAGTGGTGCTCTTCAACATACACTCATGCAGCAGCTTCATGTTATTGAACAAAGAGATATGCCCATTGATGAGTATTATTCTGCATTTGATCGTTTGATGGGTTCTTTGATTTCCATGGTGCCTCAGTGTACAACAGGTCAGAATTGTACAACACTTTCATTTATTGTGCAGTTCCTTACCTATAGATTTGTCATGGGCGTCAAGGCTGAGTTCGATTCTATTTGTACCAGATTACTTCATACTTCTTCTACTCTGACCATGGCAAAGGCATTGTCTGAATTGCTTGCTGAAGAGACACGTCTTCAGGCTTTGTCTACTGTGCCTAACCCTCACAGTGTGTTGGCAGCTTCTCATCAGAGGACCAGTACATTGAAAGAACCCTGTAAGCATTGTGGCAGGACTAATCATACTTCAGATAATTGTTTTGCTAAGCATCCAGAGAAGCTAGCTGACTTTCGCGCTCGTCGTGCTGCTCGTGGTCGTGGTACTTCTTCCACTCCTAGAGGTTCAGCTAGTGGTACTATTTCTGTTGCTGCTTCCTCGACTATCGGTACTCCCTCATCCTGGGTGCTTGATTCTGGAGCCTCATTTCATGTGACATCTGATCAGTCCCAGCTGGTTGCTTGCAAACCGATCACTGATGGCACTTCTATTCAGACAGCTGATGGTACTTCTTGTCATATTACTCATCAGGGTTCACTTAGCAATAATTATTTTTCTGTACCCAATGTTTCCTTTGTACCTCAGTTGTCTATGAATCTTCTGTCGGTTGGTCAAGTTACCGACCAGAATTGTTTTGTTGGTTTTGATGACTCATCTTGTTTTATTCAGGACCGTCGCAGCGGGAAAGTGATTGGGACTGGCCATCGCCGTAAAGAGCCTCTATGTTCTTGACACCCTTCGTCTTCCTTCGGTCAGTGCATCTACAGCTCATGCCTCATCCGCTGCATCGTCCTCCGCCTCCTTCGCCCAGTGGCATCATCGTCTTGGTCATCTTTGTGGGTCTCGTTTGTCCTTCATGATAAATAAAGGTTGTTTAGGTCATATACCTATTGAGTCTAGCTTTCATTGTAAGGGTTGTAAACTTGACAAACAAATACAACGTCCTTATTCTTCTAGTGTTTCTCAATCTGCTAGACCTTTTGATCTTCTTCATTCAGATGTATGGGGTCCTGCACCTTTTGCTACAAAGGGCGGCCACAAATATTACGTCATTTTTATTGATGTTTTTTCTCGCTATACATGGATTTATTTTATGAAACATCGTTCACAGTTGTGTTCCATTATCAGTCTTTTTTCGAATGGTTCACACACAATTTTCTACTCCTATTAAAATTCTTCGCTCAGACTCTTGGGGTGAGTATTTGTCTGCTGTTTTTCGACAATTTCTGTCCTCTGAGGGTACCCTGGCACAACTTTCTTGTCCAGGTGCTCATGCTCAGAATGGCGTTGCTGAACGCAAACATCGTCATCTCATAGAGACAGCTCGCACCCTTTTGATTTCATCCTTTGTTCTTCTCATTTTTGGGGGTGAAGCTGTTTCCACTGCTGTTTATCTCATCAATAGGCAACCATCAACCAAGTTGTCTAACCGATGCCCTGGTGAAGTACTTTATGGTACTCCTCCAAAATATGACCATCTTCGCGTTTTTGGATGCACATGCTATGTTTTGCTTGCCCCTCGTGAGCGCACGAAATTGACAACTCAATCTGTTGAGTGTGTTTTTCTAGGATATAGTCCTGAGCATAAGGGCTATCGATGCTACGATCCTTCTTCCCGTCGCATACGCATCTCTCGTGACGTTACTTTTGTTGAGGACCGTCCTTTCTTTTATAACCCTTCTACTAAGCCTTCATATTCTCCTATCGAGTCCACCTCCTTTTTGAGCCTTCCTCCAAATTCTTTCACCGATGATGTTTCCGCCCCATCTGATCCACGTATTTCCATCACACCACCTTTACCTCCTACAACATCCTCGCCTCCATCTCATTCTCTTTCAAAACCACCTATTACACGTGTCTACAGCCGTCGTTCCTCTCAACTTCCACCTAGTTCTCCCTCCATGGCTAGTCCTGATGCGCCCGCTGCTGATGCTTCTAATAATAACATTGATGATTCACATGTTGATGAGTTACAAGTTGCTCCACGATATAATCTTCGAGACCGCAATACCATTCATCCTCAAGAGAAGTATGGTTTTCCCCAAGTGCATGCTGTTGTTGATGAGCCATCCACTTATCAAGAAGCCTCTCAAATTCCAGAATGGCAGCTAGCTATGTCTGAGGAACTTTCTGCCCTTGATCGTCAAGGCACTTGGGATCTTGTTCCTTTGCCATCACACATAGTACCTATTACATCTAAGTGGGTATTCAAAGTTAAGACCAAGTCAGATGGCTCTATAGAGCGCTATAAGGCCCGTCTTGTTGCCAGAGGTTTTCAGCAGACTCAGGGTCTAGATTATGATGAGACTTTTGCACCTGTTGCTCATATGACGACAGTCCGTACATTGATTGCAGTTGCTGCAGCTTATTCCTGGTCCATATCTCAAATGGATGTCAAAAATGCCTTTCTTAATGGTGATTTGACTGAAGAAGTTTATATGCCCGGGTGTTGCTGCTCCCCTAGGATATGTCTGTCGTCTTCGCTGTGCTTTATATGGTCTTAAACAGGCTCCTCGTGCTTGGCATGAGTGTTTTGTCTCAGTGATACGGGCTGCTGGTTTTTCAGCTAGTGATCATGATCCAGCTTTATTTGTTCATTTGTCACCACGTGGCCGTACGTTGCTTCTTCTCTATGTTGATGATATGCTAATTTCGGGTGATGATGAGGCTCATATTTCCCATGTGAAGCAACAACTTAGTGCTGAATTTCAGATGTCGGATTTGGGTCCTCTCAGTTATTTCTTAGGCATTGAGGTCAAGCAATCCACCAAGGGATTTCATCTTTCTCAGTCCAAGTACATACATGATCTTATTGCTCGTTCAGGCATCACTGATGACCGGACTGCTGCTACTCCTATGGATCTTCACTTGCAGCTTCGTCTCACTGATGGGGTACCTCTTCAGGATCCCTCTCGATATCAACATATTGTGGGCAACCTTGTTTATCTTAGTGTCACTCGAGAGCAGCATCGGCTTCACTTGATTAAACTCAATGCTTCCAATCCTCCGCTTCCACCTTGAGTTTGAAGGGGGGTGTTAAATGGATATTATATATTATAGGCCTATATGGCCCAGCCCATGTGGGCTCATCCTCTAACAGGATCATGGGCACTGTAAACAAGTTGCTATTGGATCATATGGTCATTTGAGAATATCATTGTTTTGTGTTGAAAATGTACATTGAAATAGTAAAGCTTGTATGAGTCAGTGAGAATTCCTACTCATAAAGTTAAATGTGGGTTGGAGAGCCCCTACTCTATATTGGAAATGTAGTGGGAAGTAGTTCTATAGGCTCAATATACTGATTTAACTATCGTTTTTTTTTCAAATATTCATGTCATGCTAAACAAAGTTGATATGTATTCATTAAATAGCTGATCCAGGCATATATAGGAAAAAAAGCAAAGAATTGAAAATCATATAGTAGCTCGAATTATGTGGGATCTTTGATTCATGGAAACATGTAGTTCCATCAGGCTGTGGCGGAACCAGAAATTTTGAGTAGGGGGGGGGGGGCGCATAAACATGGTTGATCCCATCAAAATATATTCTATTCTTTTTTAAAAGAATTGTAATCACGATTTTAAGATTCTCAAAGGTAACTAGTATGAAAATAGTGAAAAAGTATCTTCTTTGGAATTTAAACGGGGTTAAGAAAATTTGCACCCTGTTAGGGGGCCGCCCGTGGCCCCTGCTGGCCACTCCCTAGTTCCGCCACTGCTGTCAGGGATGGTTCAAAAGGCTTAAGAACTGAATGCTGATATGTTACCTTCTCCTTGAGTAAGTACGGTCTTTGATTAATGGGAACATGTGGTTTTGTTACTTAAAGAGTGGTATCATGTCTTGAAACATCATTTTTTTTTTGGGGGGGGGGGGGTGGTGGTGGGAATTTTGTGATTCTCTAGATAAGTAGTGAACATGATGCAAGCTATTGTTTCATTGCTCTTCTAACAAAGCTGAATCCAAGTTCGTAAATGCATATAGCAGCTAAGGAATATCATAAGCCTATTCTCTACTGTAAGTGCATATGGTTGCAGCATATTTTGGTTGCCTGTACTTTATCCTTACTGTAAGCTTCTGATTATAGAGACACCTTAGGTTTGTCTCATGGGAATTGTTTTCCATGTGTTACGTTTATTTTCTGCTCAAAATAGTTATTTTCATGGTAGGAGTTCTGAAGTTGACGCATGTTGTTTATATATGGATCCATATAGCAGTACCATGTAACTTTCTAAAACTGGCTTGTGTTTCAGAGCTGCCAGACTGGAGAACAATCATATATTCATGTCGGCTATTCAGCACTCTGTTTATCTATGTCTTGCAACTATGAATATGACAAATCTATTGTTTCTTGCATTCAATTGGATAGGTGCTTTCAATTCAAGTACCACAGTAGAAAGGTGTGTTCTGTTCATTGAGATGTTTTGATTACCACCATCACATTTCCTATGATGAACTTTTTAGGAGTGTTTTCTATATTTCAGTTTATCCATTCATTCTATATATTGTATTTCTCTTCACCTTATTTCCATGTGTTTTTGTTCCTCATGTGTTAAAATAAAATCATATAGGAAATGCAAGTGAGCGCTAGACCAGTTGGTCTAGCTGTTCTCCTTGCACCCTGCTGGCCAGAGTTTGAACCCCCACGGGGGCGGATTTGTTGGCCGGAGGAGGCGCAATTTATCTGCGTGTTGAAAAAAATTCCCTCGTCTGTCCCATGCCAAATCACAGGTCTAAGCTCACGGGAGCTGCGGTGCCGCTGTGTATGGGTGGGGCAGGGTCAGGAGTTTTCTCAATCTGCGTGAGAAGGTCTTCTTAAGAAAAAATGCCCAGGGGCTGTCTTACCCCCGTGGGTCGAGTTTTTTTTTTAAAAAAATCATATAGGAAATAATTTGTAACAAAAGAAGGCCTTTTCATCTGTCCTAAGCATACATTAGTTGTGTACTGGACTTGCAATGTGGAGTTAACTTCTATCAAAGTGAAAACTTTGATCATGCATACTTATCAGTTGTGAAGAGATGATATTTTGGTTGTTACCGAGCATTAAGTTATCCATGAAACTCGCTTTGTAATTACTGCATCCTTGCAATATTCAGTTGAAGATTTTTTTTACTTAGGTTCAGTCAATTGGAAAAGCACCTCATTCTTTTTGAAAGGAGTATTGCATGCATTTGAATGGTTTCTTATGTCAAAAACTGTTATTTATCCTGGACTTTTCTTTGACACCCAAAAGATCTGCATATTATTATATTAAGGAGGAAAGGGGTATAAGAAACCTGTACAGTAGCCGCACACACCACAGAAAAAAATTACATTGTCACCCATTAACTAAGACAAAAACGACCTTGACCTGAACCTGATTACATGGGGGGCAATCAGGAGAGAGATCCCCTTAGCCCCCTGCCAAGCTCCAAACTTTGAGCTCGTCACTGGCCTGAGACAAAATGCCAGCAAGGTTGGGTGTTCCTCCATAAAAAAGACATCAATTTCGGTGAGTCCAAAGAGACCAGCGTCCTAGAATAAATGGAATTTAGACCCTGGAGAACTTGGTTGTCGACCCAACATTAGTCCATGCCCACTAGTCAACAAACAAAGAAGCACCAGGTTGGGCAAAGAATCTTTGGAGGCCAACTTTTTGCAGCAAACAAAACCAGAACTGATAGGAAAAACTGCATGAAACAAATAGGTGATTAATTGTTTCATCTGCTTGATCACATAAGGGGCAACGCTCAGGATGTTGCAGACCTTGATGGGCAAGGCCAATCAGCCATCCAGCATCTATCATATGCAACCAGCCACATGAAGAAGCGGCATTTAGCCAGGGCCCAAGTTTTCTGAATACATTCCCAAGGTTCAAACTGAACTGATTCTTAAAAAAATTCCCTCATAACCTGACTCAGCAGAGTAGTCATCTGAAGGAGAAAGGCACCTCGCATGTTTATCCTGTACTCCAGGTTGCAACACAACCTGAGAGATATCAGATAAGGTCCCAGAGATCCGATAATTCAAAAATGACTTCCACTGTAAGGGCTCCTTGCAAGTCTGTGATCAGTAAGAGACCAAAGGATGCTAGATCAGTTGGTCTAGGCACTCCGGCGGCACCCTCCAGGTCCTGAGTTCGACTCCCCGTGGGAGTGAATTTCAGGCTGGAGGTAAAAAAAAATCCCCTTGCCTGTCCCCTAAGCCAAAGCGCAGAACGGCCTGGCCTGGTTCTCACAGGGTAACGGAATTTCTTTGCGTCAGGATGGGGGTGGGGGTTCAGGTTTTTTTTTGATTTGTGTGAGAAAATCAGTCTCTTCTTAGCAATATGCTCGGGGCCGTCATACCCCCCGCAGGTCGAGTTTTTTTGGGTATGATCATTAAGAGCCTATGAAACGGTACACTTAATCTGTCATTTAGTCACTGAGAGCGAATAGGTCTCGGGAAAATATGATTGATAGATTGAATTGAGTACAAGGTACAATTATATAGGCAAGGGTCACCATAATCAACGGTGATCCTTGCCCTAGTTAGCCCCAGCCAAATAGGCTTAGGCGCCAGGCCCAATAGCAGCCCATAGGCTGCCAGGCCGCCTATTCTAACACTCCCCCGCAGTCGAAACGTCAGCCACTCTGCACGTTTAGACTGGACCTAAACTCCGTAAACACTAAAGTAGGCAGCCCTTTGGTGAAAATGTCCGCATATTGTGAAGATGTGGGAACATGCAGAACACGAAGAGCACCAATGGCGACGCGCTCCCGGACGAAGTGAAGATCGATCTCAATGTGCTTGGTGCGCTGATGCTAAACCGGGTTGGAGGTCATGTAGACGGCACTGATGTTGTCACAATATACCAGTGTGGCGCGCTGTAGAGGGGCATGCTTCTCCAGGAGAAGCTGGCGAAGCCAGGTGGCCTATGCAACTCCATTGGCCACCGCGCGATACTCAGCTTCAGCACTTGATCTTGACACCGTGTTCTGGCGCTTGGAGGACCACGAGACGAGGTTGTCGTCAAGGAACACGGCATAGCCCGAGGTGGACTTGCGAGTATCCGGACAACCAGCCCAGTCAGCGTCGGTGTAGATGACAAGATTAGTCGAAGAAGATGGTCGCAGCAGGAGACCAAGGTGAAGAGTACCTCAAACATAGCGAAGAATCCGCTTCAGGGCAGCGAGATGAGGCTCACGGGGGTCGTGCATGTGAAGGCAGACCCGCTGAACGACATATGCAATGTCCGGGCGGGTGAAAGTCAAGTACTGGAGAGCTCCGGTGAGCCTGCGGAAATCTGTAGCATCAGAAGCAGGCGCCCCATCAGCTGCAGCAATCTTAGGATTGGTATCTACTGGAGTGGAGCACGGTTTGCACTTTGCCATCCCTGCGCGGTCTAGAATGTCCAGCATATACTGTCGCTGAGAAAGGAAAAGACCATCACCACTGCGCTGTACATGCATACCGAGGAAGTGATGCAATTCACCGAGGTCTTTCGTGGCGAACTCTCGCTGGAGGGCTGAGATGATCCGTCGAAGGAAGCCGGGTGAGGAAGCGGTGAGGACGATGTCATCAACATATAGCAACAGGAAGGCTGTGTCTGATCCGCGCTGAAAGACAAACAACGATGTGTCGGACTTGGCTTCAACAAACCCCAGAGACAGTAGATAGGCAGCCATCCGACTGTACCAGGCGCGTGGGGCCTGCTTGAGGCCATACAATGACTTCTTCAGAAGACAGACGAAGTCCGGATGAGATGCATCTTCAAATCCTGATGGCTGCTGGCATTACACAGTGTAACACCCTGGTGTTAAGCATTAATTAAAATTCTAATCAAGTTGTTTAGTATGCATAATCATCTGGCATCATGACATAAAAGCATTTCATGTTTTAAGTATAATTGTGATGCTTTATATGTTTGACCAGAGTGTTGTATGTTTTTGAGTGTTGATTTCCATGTTTGATATATATGTGGTTTGATAGTGATGTTTGGTGTTCTTTGAAAGGGCAAGTGAGAAAACTTTGGTTTTTAAATCTCTCTTTTTGTCCCCTTTTTAATAAGTCAAAAAGAAAGTCAAAATTTCAAAGTGGTTTCAAAAGCAAAGTTGTAGCTCTTGTTGAGAGGGACAACTTTGGTATTCAAAGATTTCAAAGTTTCTGTATAAAATTTTGAATAAATTTGAAATCTTTTAAACCTTAAATTTGACCCCAACACTAGATTTCAAAAACTAAAAAGAATTAGACTTTGGTCTTTTAATCAAAATTGTAGAGAAGGTTAAAAGAAACAACTTTTATTAAGATAGATTTTCATGTTATTAAAGAAAATCTGAAGTAATTTGGAAAACAAGTTTGATTTGGTTACAAATTGAAAATCAATTTCCAAAACCTAATTTTATCCCCTTTTGTGTAGTTTCAAAATTAAGCACAGTTTGGTTATGCTTCAAAAAGCAAAGTTGTTCTATTTTTGATAAGGAACAACTTTGATGTGTAAAGTTTTTCAAGTTTTCTTATGAAATCAAAAGTAATTTTGGTTTTTCAGAAAGGGTAGAAGAGGAATGGGAAAAAGGGGGGATAGTCTTGCTTCTCTGTTTACGGCGGTGGCCGCCGAGATCTTTTGCCGGTAACGCCAGCGCGATGGCCGCAGCTCTCTCTCGAGCGAGCACGCGACCAACTTCGTGGCGAAGTTACCCATCTGCTGGCACTTACCCTCGCGTCGTGGCGCTTTCTTCCGCACTCGCCGTCGACTTCTTGACACGCAGCCCCGACGAGCACATTCCTGGCTCAATCTGCAGTTCACCGTTCCTGCTTGATCTCATCCCGTTTGACCGCGGGTATAAATACCCTACATCCTTGCGCATCTCCCGAACCTAGCCTCACCATCTCTACCGCACCAAAGAGCTCACACTCACCGGTTTTCTTCCCGCCGAGCAGAAAGCGCCGCCGCGCTCGACCTCTCCGTGGTCAGCTCAACCGAGCACTTCTCCACTCTCTCTTTCTCGTGTTTGTGTTTCGTCTTGATCCCAAAGAGCTCATCGGCTCGATGGTTCCTTGTCTGAT
Source organism: Coix lacryma-jobi var. lacryma-jobi (assembly GCA_009763385.1). Classification (NCBI taxonomy): domain Eukaryota; kingdom Viridiplantae; phylum Streptophyta; class Magnoliopsida; order Poales; family Poaceae; genus Coix; species Coix lacryma-jobi. The sequence continues at coordinate 97,552,623 of CM019829.1, forward strand.
GCTCAGGTTTTACCGGAACCACGTCGTCTTCGCCGGAGTTCACCGCCGAAGGCCACTGTTCCGTGGACGCCTATCCTCCGTGCAACCTCTGCTTAAACCAGTTACACCAACAGCATCAGGGTGAGCTGCTAGACCTTCCTAGCCTCTCCGTTTGCTTGCTACCGGTCTAGGTTCGCCGGAGCAGGGCTAGCCGAGATCCGATCCGCCGCCGTGCGTGGCCAGGCTCAAACCGAGTGGTAGAGTGTAGGGTTGAGGGCTCAATCGACTGCGGCTGTCTTGTCGGTGTTGATGCTCGCGTCAGCCGAGTCTCTAATGGCCGGAGATGGCCGGCGTAAGATTCGCCGCCGCTCGGTGCGCCGTCGTTCACGCCGGCCATGGTCGATGACCTCCTCGTTGTAAAGATGAAAAGTTCCAGGGTGTTGGTTGCAAAGCCCCAGGCTCAGGTGAATAGCGCCATGGACTGCGGGTTGTTTTAGTGTAAGCCGAAGGGCTTTTCTGCAAAGCTATCAAGGCACACCGTCTCGCTCGAGCCAGGTCCCGAGCGGGCATATGGACACGTGCCCTCCGTCTCGAGCTATGCCTCGAGCAGGCGCCTCCTCCGCTTCGCTCGAGCCAAGCCTCGGGCGAACGCGTTCACCGTCCCGCCCGAGTTAGGCCTCGGACGGTAGAGGGTTTTCCGTCTCGCCCGAGCCTCGAGCTAAGTCTCGAGCTAAGCCTCGAGCGGACACATGCGCAGCGTCTCGCCCGAGCTAGGCCTCGGACGGACGAGCGTTTTTCCGTCTCGCCCGAGCCGAGAGCCAGGCCTCGGACGGGCGTTTGGTGTTTATCGTCTCGGTCGAGATAGGCCTCGAGCGGACCCTCGGGCGCTGTCTCGCGAGAGCTAGGCCTCGAGCGGACCCTCGGGCGTTGTCTCGCTCGCGCCGAGCCTCGAGCGAACGCACCCGCACTCACCGTCGTGCGCTCGCGCCACGCTGGGCTGAGTTGGCTTGGGCCGAAAGCCCAGTTTGGGTTGGTTTTCGTTTTTCTTTTTCTATCTTTTTGAACAGTAAGCAATTTTGTTATTTTTGTTATAATTAATCTATAGCTCTGTTTTTTATGAAATTTGACATGATAGATGATAGCATGTCTGTGCTAATATAAAAATTATAAAACTTGTGTTTTGAGTACTTTTGCTATAGTCATTAAATATGTACTTTAATTCATAAATGTAACTTTTATGAATTATGTAATTTTCTGTGTTTCTCCAAAAATCATGAAATTTGACATGTGAGTTTATATCACTGATGTACACCTTCATGTTTAATGTCATCTCTGTTTGACCAAGTATGATTTGTATATAAGAAAAAGGCTAATTAAAATGGTTTATAAAATAAATAGAAAGTGTTAATCCCTTTTGAATTTATATGACTTTTGGTTTTGTTTGACAATCAGGGAATCAGTAGCATGAATTGCTCCCTGGTTATGGATTCCTTTATGTTAATGATCTTTTGTTGCTTGTTAGATACATCACCATGTTTACGGAAAATAATAAAACTTGTTTAGTAATACTATTTAATAGCTAAAGTTGGTTCTGTTGGTCTACAACTTTACCGCGAAGGAAAGTTGTACTCGACTTTTCTTATCTTGTGTTATCTTCTGTTTTGCTTTTGAATTGTCCTGCACCTTAGCATACATCACATGACATCATTCTGAGCATACCTCATTTATCTACGTGTAGTATCCGAGAGTGTTGAAATCGTGTGGTTTAAGCTTTGGTGATCGCCCTTGTCGAACAAGCCTCAGAAGGAGATTCTTGTTGAACAAGCTTCGTCGAGAAGACTTAACTTCTAGATGAAGGAACTAACCTTTGTGGATCATTCTTGGATCCTGTCTTCCCTGCAACGAAGGCAAGCCCCGGTGCATTTAACCTTTCTGTTTCTATTGCAAAGTTTATACAATGATTTATCAACTGCATTTAAGTAATAGGAATTGGATGACACCAGTAGTTGCATTACCAGTTGGTTACCTTTACCCTATCCTTGTTACCTATTTGTTTATAAATGCTTAGCCAAGATGCACGGTGATGAGATTATCCTCCGCTTAGGCCTTGAGCAAACTAAGGGATGATGAGTCATCATTGTTAGGATACCTCTCTCAGGTACAAACTGTTAAATGAATGAAAAATGAATTTCAGACCAGACGGGAAGCCGTTCATGGAAAGATGGCAGGCAGGGTCACCCTAGTCGTGCTAATCCCGTCTGTGTCAATTAGGAACTGTCCGTTGTTGGCCCTTGATCGAGTGCATGATAGTACCAATCACGGGATACGGGTTGATATGTTGCAGGTTAGAGTCCTGCCATACAACGCCGTGGTGCTTTGATATGTTGCAGGTTAGAGTCCTGCCATACAAATCACTTATGGTTGTACAATATGTTGCAGGTTAGAGTCCTGCCATATTGTGTGATTGGGAACCCCCAGCTGGGTAGATAAAGCGGTTCGAATCGTCGTTGCTCTACGATAAAAAGAGACTCGATCTCTGACCCTCAACGTAGAGTTTTCAAAACCAAAGCATTTGAGAAATGATGTTTCTTTCTAAAAAGTGTTTTGATGATATATCTGGAATTACTAAGGAAAAGAGAAAGGTTTTGTTAAAAAGTTTTTTTTTTCTGGAAATCTCTTCTCTATTGCTAGCCCCACTACATCCCTTAAAGCTAGCATGACCTGAAGTCTTTTCTGTTGACGGATAAGTCTTGTTGAGTACTTTTGTACTCAGGGTTTGTTAATCCCCTGTTGCAGGTTTCTTTAATAGGTGACGTTGATCATGATCATGTCAGTGGGCTTGACGTGATCTGAATGTTCCTCTTTTCCAACTTAGGTACTCCGCCTAAGTGTGGTTCCATAATACTATTCTACTTCCACAATACCAGTTATGTTTATATAAAAAGTAACTTGTTCGTGGATTTGTAAAGTTTTTATCTCTTACTTCCGCACTCCGATGGTATTTTGTAACAAATGTTGTAATGTTGTAATTATTCCAACCTTCATGATGATGATCCTGTGGTTCGTGGATAATTCGGGGTTCTCTCGGGGACACCCGACAGATCTTTCCAGTGATGTGGTACATGTGCACAGTCATTAGGGCTCCGGGAGACGATGACGTGTGCAGGTGGGCCACATTACCGGGCGGTTCTGCCACACACAGTCTCGGTGAGATGACCATGAAGAAAGGCGTTCTTCACATCAAGCTGGTGAATAGGCCAGTGGCGAGAGAGAGCCAGGGAAAGCACCGTGCGAACAGTAGCAAGCTTCACCACAGGACTGAATGTCTCATCGAAGTCAATACGTGGCCGCTGGGTGAATCCGCGGAGGACCCAACGCGCCTTATACCGCTCAAGGGAACCATCTGACTGAAGCTTGTGCTTGAAGATCCACTTGCCAGTGACGATGTTGGCACGAGGGGGGCGAGGCACGAGGTCCCAAGTGTGGTTTTGCAACAGTGTGCTGTGTTCTTCTTCCATAGCAGCTCGCTAGTTGGGGTCGGCAAGAGCGCTGCGGAAGGTCTTTGGCACCGGCAAAAGAGCTACAGTGTTAAAGGCAGCAGGCATCCGGTAGCCGCTCTTGGACCGTGTACTCATGGCGTGCCTGTTGGACACAGGAGGAATAACAACGGCACCCTTGGGTAGGGGGAGTGACGGTGCTGCTACAGGTGCAGCCGGTGCTGGTGCAGCCGACGTAGGGAGTGGTCGAGGCCGCCGCGTGTAGTGGTAGGCGAAATCGTGTGCCGGACGAAGAGGCGGGAACCCGGGCGGGGGCCCGCGAGGCGCTGGAGAAGACGTCGAGGCTGGTGGCGACACCGAGCCGACGCGAAGCGCGGGCGGGATGTACAAGAGGCGAGGTGACGCCTCCGGTACCGCGCGTGGCACAGGGGGGGCATCCGGGGCCGCGCGTGGTGCGGGAGAGACGGTGGTGGAGGCCGCGCGTGGCGCGGTGGGCTGTCCCGGGCTCCCGGCATGCGCATCGCCGATGGGATGTACAGCACCAGTGCCGGAGAGGCAGCAGCTGCGTCAGCAGCCTCAGGAGGGGCAGCAGCTGCTGCTGCAGACGTCGGGGGTGCCCCAGGCACAACCTTGGAGCTGGCAGGGGCACTGGAGTCACTGGAGATGCTGGATGATGTCCCTGCAGGCAAAAAACTGTGCTGCGGTCCAATTGGAGCAGGCACAACATTAGTAGCGTCCAAAAACTCAAGGTCGGCCGGGGTGCTAGGACCATGGCGCTCAGCAAAAGGAAAGGCCGTTTCATCAAAGATGACGTGCCGGGAGACAATGACTCTATTTGTGGAGAGGTCAAGGCAGCGGTATCCTTTATGATGAGCGGAGTATCCTAGGAAGACACATAGGACAGACCGAGAAGCGAATTTGTGAGGAGCGGTGGCAGACATATTAGGATAACACTTGCAACCGAAGACTCTTAGGTGATCATATTTTGACAGAGTGCCAAACAGAGCCAGGTGAAGCGTGGAGAACTGGAGAGTCTTAGTGGGCAATATGTTGAGGAGGAATGTCGCCGTGGACAGGGCCTCCACCCAATATGAGGGAGGCATAGAAGCCTGAAAGAGCAGTGAGCGAACGACATTATTGGTGGAGCGAATAATGCGTTCAGCTTTGCCATTTTGAGGCGAGGTGTAGGGGCAGGACATGCGAAGATGAATGCCCTGAGTGAGGAAGAAGTGACGGGTGCTAGAGTTGTCAAACTCTTTCCTGTTGTCGCACTGGACAGCCTTGATGCAGACGCCAAACTGGGTGAAGGCGTGGGCGATAAAGTGAGCAAGCGTGCTGAAAGTGTCAGATTTAAGTCGTAAAGGAAAGGTCCACAGGTAGTGAGTGCAATCATCAAGTATAACCAAGTAGTATTTGTAACCAGAGACAATGACAACGGGAGAGGTCCACAGGTCACAATGAATGAGATCAAACTTGCTAGACGCACGAGAAGTGGACACATGATAGGGCAGACGAACATGACGCCCTAACTGACAAGCATGACACAAATCTGAACAATCTTGAATGGGACACGAAACACTAGACGCGAGCTTCGACAACGCCTCATGACCGGGGTGACCAAGACGCCGATGCCACAATGGGGATGGAGCCTGTGCGACAAGGGAGTGAGCTAGAGGCAGGCGAAGTGGATAGAGCGGCCTGGAGCTATTGCATCTGACGATCTCTGTCCGGGAGGGAAGAACCTTCACAGAACAACCAGTAGGGTCAAACTCAACTAAACAATTATTGTCGATAGTGAATTTGCGAACAGATATGAGATTCTTAATAAGTTGTGGCGACACAGAACATTATTAAGACGCAAATCAGGAGACAACTCTGTGAAGCCGGTGGCAGTCACAAGAAGAGAAGAACCATTACCGACAATAATAGATGAAGGAGTAGGATACCGCGGGAAGAGAACATGTGAAAGAGAGGAGGGTTGAGATGTCATATGTGAAGTAGCACCTGAGTCGAAGTACCACTCATTGGAGGAAGGAGGATTCAACGTCGTCGTGCTGAAGGCGGAGGCGAGGGCTGTCGGGTCCCAAGAAGGGAGGCCGGCCACAGGGTTGTAGGACCCCGGGGCGACCCACTGTCCTGAGCCATCAGCAGCTGCGCCGTGCTGCTGAAGGGCCTGCTGCTGCTGCTGGGCGAGGAAAGCCTGCTGCTGGGCGAAGAGAGCCTGCTGCTGCTGCTGCGCCTGCAGGTGGGGAGGCACCGGGATGAGCGCCAGAGGAGGACGAGGGCCCCCCTGGCCACATCTGGATGGAGCCCATCCATGGATTATAGACGCTGGGCCATGGGCGACCACCGGCAGCGGGCTGCTGCTGCTGCTGCTGCGCGCCAAAGGGAGGGCGCTGGGAGTTGCTGCTGCCTCCAGAGGCCCCCTTTCCACCGCCGCTGCGCTTGCTGCGACGATTGTTGTTGGAGGACTTAGTACCAGAAGCGCCCCCGAAGTTGCTGGACGGCTGAGGGGCGTTGGTGGAGGGGTTCGACGCGGTAGAGGCAGCAAGGGCAGTAGCAGGGGACTCCTTGTTCTCCAAGGTGAGTTCCTCGAGGATGAGGTCATCACGAGCCTCCAGGAAGGTGGGGAAGGGCCGGCTGCGACGTAGAAGGGCCCTGACGTGGCTGAAGCGCTCGTTCAGGCTTCGGATCACATTGAGAACGAGAGTACGGTCGGTGATCACTTCACCAAGGGCGGTAAGATCATCAGCCATCTTCTTGAGGCGACGACAGTAGTCTGTGATGCAAAGGTCTCCCTGAACGAAGTTGCGAAACCTCATCTCTAGGTGAATAGCACGGGCCTCCCGATTGCCGAGGAATTGCGACTCGACGACGATCCAGGCGTCACGAGCAGTGGAGCCCTGTGCAGAGATGATCTCAGCGAGGTCGTTAGTGAGAGTCCCGATGATCCAGGACTTGACCACGCAATCCATCCGAGCCCAATCGGGGGAGATGGGATCAGGAGGGGCGTGGCAGACGTGGTCCTCCAAGGAGAATTTGCCGAGGGTGAGGATGAACTGGTCACGCCAGCGACCGAAGTTGCCGGAGTCGACGTCGAGGACGATGGAGACCAAGGTCCGGATGTTGTTGACGGCGACGGCCTGGGCGTGGAGTTGCAAGAGAGCCATGGCCTCGTGGAGGAGCATGGCCGAGGCGAGATCGGTGGCAGGCGGCGAGGAGGTGCTGGACGAAGAGCTGTGAGGAACAGCGGCTGCAGCAGGAGCGCGTTCCTTAGCTGCGCGTGCTGGGGCATCGCTGGCACGAGCAGCAGCGGCATCACGCTCCTTGGTGGCTGCTGCGGCCTCCTCCTCGGCCTGGGCAGCACGGGCTAGGGCAGCCTGGCGCTGTTGTTCCAGAAGGTCGTCGGCGGCGGCTGCTGCCTTCTCCATGGCGAGACGAGCCTGCTCCTCTTGCTCAACCCCAGACTTGGGGGGGGGGGGGGGGGGGAAGGGAGCCATGGGCGCAGCACAGCAGGGGCTGGCGCGCGAAGGGGTGGGCAGCGGAAGAGAAACCCTAAACCTAGGCGGCTGATACCATGAGAGCGAATAGGTCTCGGGAAAATATGATTGATAGATTGAATTGAGTATAGTGTACAATTATATAGGCAAGGGTCACCACAATCAACGGTGATCCTTGCCTGATCATCTATCAATAAAACCCTAGTTAGCCCCAGCCAAATAGGCTTAGGCGCCAGGCCCAATAGCAGCCCATAGGCTGCCAGACCGCCTATTCTAACAGTCACTAAAGCAAAGAGGTGAGGCGCAAGATCAGAAATTCTTGCCCTTTAAGCCATCTGTCCATCCAGAATAGAGTGTGCGCACCGTGATGTACATGTATTGGAAAGAAGGCTTGAACATAGTGATGTACATGTATTGGAAAGACCATAGAGAGGAAGGCTTGAACACATTGATGCACATGTATTTGAAAGATGGGCCAATGTCGGCCGGTTCAGTTTTTGTAACCATAAGTCCATAACCATAACCACCTCATTTGAAGAGTCCAGTCCCTGCGTTGAAGACCAGCAAATGCCCAGGCCTCCCAATTCAGGAAGACAACATACCTTAACCCAAGGCACAGCCCACAAGACATTCAAATTGCAACATGCAAATATGTTTTTTTGTTGTCCCATGACAACAGTAAGCCTTGTGGCTGTTAGAGGCTGTAGTACATGTGCTTATGTCAGAACCTTATCTCTATTTTGCTTTAGCATCTAGATTAGAATATGTTGTTTACTTTAGCATCTACTTGGCAGCAAAGTTTGCTTTTATGTTGAGGCTCCTTGGCAGTCAAGTTTGCTGCCCTATATGTATCCTTGCACTATTTCCTTGCCTTCAATGGCTAATAAAATCTGAGATTTAACCCCAATACGTGTGTCTATCTCCAACAAATGGTATCTAGAGCCTGAGTTCATCTGGGTTCTTCCCATCCCCATCCCAATCCCGTTGCCATGGCCAGCAAAGCCCGTTCTGGTCCCTCCACCTTCTACACCTGGCGACGCAAAGCTGGAGCAGGCGACATCCCATAGGCGGCCCTGTTAGATTAAAAGGATCACTAACCAGTAGATCAGACGGGTGTTTAACTTAGGGTAAATAAGGATTCCTAATTGATCTACTAGATTAGAGAGGGAGGGTGAGAGAAGAGGTGTGCGTTAGGGTTACCGACCATCGGCGGGCTTGAGGTTGGAGCTCGATTCCGCCATGGGAGTCACGGAAGCCGGGGCGGTGAAGTACTCGTCGTAGTAGAGGAGGGAGCAGTCGGGGTCGATGCAGCGGCGGCGGAGGGGAACTTCCCGTCACTGGCTGCGACCCTAGGAGATCGGATTAGGGTAGGACTGTAGGTGGGAGTGGCGGCTACGGTGAACCTCGTTTTCTGAGCCCTGGCCTCCCACCCTCCTTTATGTACCGCAGAGTGACAGGGGCCCCCCAACCATAGATGGGTTGGGCTCCCCCGATCAGGGAGCGGATCAAGTTCCGTGTGGGCCGTTGGGCCTACCAACGGGAGGAGATCAACACTAACATTCTCCCCCTTGATCTCTTCTAATAACTTATCTTAGTCTTATCTTAAATACTTATCTTGTTTGCGCCATTCCATTATAGAGAAATGCGTAGAGCGTGTCTCGTCGTTCCAGCCAATTGCCGTTGGACTTAACAGCTACAATACATCTCTCTAACTTGAAACAAAACACTAACTGGGCCCTAAGTGTTCAGGAATCATAGGCTTTCCCTTAACCCCATGCCGGCTACGTGTCTTCTAAACACGTTGGGTGGTAAGCCTTTTGTCAACGGATCCGCTAACATTTTATCTGTACTTATATGCTCAAGGCTAATGACATGATCCCGAACTTTATCTTTCACAACATAGTACTTAATGTCAATGTGTTTGGCAGCACCACTTGACCTATTGTTGTGAGCATATTCAACTGCAGGATTATTGTCGCAGTATAACTTAAGTGGTTTCTGAATGCTGTCTACCACTGCTAATCCGGGTAAGAATTTCTTAAGCCAGTTCACCTGCCCCGAGGCCTCATAACATGCTACAAACTCCGCATACATTGTGGATGATGTAACGAGAGTTTGTTTGGAGCTTTTCCACGATATAGCCCCACCTGCAAGGGTGAAAATATAACCCGAAGTGGATTTTCTTTCCTCCCCCGCATAATCTGAATCTGAGAACCCTACAATCTCAAGGGAATCTGATCTCTTATAGGTTAGCATGAAGCCTTTTGTGCCCTGCAAATAACGCAAGACTTTCTTTATTAATTTCCAGTGCTCTATGCCTGGATTTTTCTGATATCTGCCAAGTAACCCGGTAACAAAGGCTATGTCAGGGCGAGTACAAATTTGAGCATATTGTAAACTTCCGACAGCGGATGCGTAAGGAACTGATCTCATTTGCTCGAGCTCTATCTGATTCTTGGGGCACTGATGTTCCCCATACTTATCGCCCTTGACTATGGGTGCAGGTGACGGGCTGCACTTATGCATACTATATTTCTTAAGAATCTTATCTATGTATGCATTCTGAGACAAGCCTAATACCCCTCTGCTTCTATCACGGTGAATCTCTATCCCCAGAACAAAAGAGGCCTCACCGAGATCCTTCATATCAAAATGTGAGGATAAGAACTTCTTGGTTTCCATTAGCAGACCGACATCATTGCTTGCCAGCAAAATATCGTCCACATATAGTACCAGGAAGATGAACTTACTATTCTTAAACTTTGTGTACACACAGTTATCCTCAACATTAGCTTTAAACCCAAAACGTCTTATGGTGTTATCAAACTTCAAGTACCACTGTCTCGAAGCTTGTTTTAACCCATAAATGGACTTTCTTAGTCGACATCCCATCTCTTCTTTTCCTTCCACAACAAAACCTTTCGGTTGTGCCATGTAAACATCTTCTTCTAGATCCCCATTAAGGAATGCCGTCTTAACATCCATTTGATGCAACTCTAAGTCATAATGTGCCACTAGTGCCATTATAATTCTAAAAGAATCCTTACATGAGACAGGAGAAAAAGTCTCATTGTAATCAATTCCTTCTCTTTGGGTAAAACCCTTTGCCACAAGTCGCGCCTTATATCTCTCAATGTTCCCTTGGGAGTCACATTTGGTTTTGTAGACCCATTTACAGTCTACTGTTTTGGCTCCTTTAGGAATTTCCACTAAATCCCAAACATTGTTGGAATCCATGGATCTTAGCTCATCTTTCATGGCTTCTAACCACTTATATGAGTGCTCGCTGCTCATGGCTTGTTCATATGTAGTGGGATCATCCTCCATATGAAACTCTTCGGCCTCATAGACTTCATAATCATCTGAGATAGCTGATCTTCTAACTCTATGTGACCTTCTAATGTTCTCATTATTTGGCGCCATTTGGGGCTGTTGTTGTTCTTCCCCATGCACGACAGGTGGTTCTAATGGCTCCTGAAGGACAGGTTCCAGATTTTCTGTCGGCAAGGGAGGCTCAACAACAGGCACTGACACTACAGTGCTTGACACCGTTGGCACAGCAACAACAGGTAGCATGAAGTATGGTTCCTGAAACATTGGAGTAGGGGCGTGAACCCGTTTCTCCTCTAAGTTAACTTCTTGAACCACCTTGCTCCCCCTGATCACATCATGTTCTAAAAACTCAGCATGTCTTGTCTCTACAAACTTTGTATGGCTGTCAGGGCAATAAAAGCGGTAGCCTTTTGATCTATCTGGGTAGCCAATAAAATGGCAACTAACAGTCTTAGGATCTAATTTTTCTGAATTTGGGTTAAAGACTTTAGCCTCAGCTGGACAGCCCCACACCCTTAAATGCTTAAGTGAGGGTACTCTGTCTGTCCATAACTCATACGGTGTTTTAGGCACCGACTTACTGGGTACACGATTAAGGATATGAATGGCGGTTTTTAACGCCTCCATCCACAAACTTATCGGTAAAGTGGAGTAACTGACCATGCTTCTTACCATATCCATCAGGGTACGGTTTCTTCTTTCAGCCACTCCATTTTGCTGAGGTTCGCCTGGCATTGAATACTGAGCAACTATGCCATGCTCCTGAAGGAACTTTGCAAAAGGTCCTGGAACTTGACCATACGGGGTATGTCGCCCATAGTATTCTCCACCACGATCTGATCTCACTATCTTAATTTTCTTATTGTGTTGATTTTCTACTTCTGCCTTAAATACCTTAAACTTATCTAAAGCTTCTGATCTTTCTTTAATCGGATAGATGTAGCCATAACGTGAGTAGTCATCAGTGAATGTTATAAACGAGTCGTAACCATCCACACTCATGACAGGAAACGGTCCACATATGTCGGTGTGGATTATTTCTAAAGTCCCTGCACTTCGTTTGGCATTTTTTTTAATTTTCTTAACATACTTACCTTTAATGCAATCAACACATTGATCTAATTCTGATAGTTCTAATGGCGGAAGAATTTCAGTCTTGACTAATCTATCAATTCTCCCCCTCGAAATGTGGCCTAATCGACAATGCCACAATTTCGAAGAGTCAACCTGAATATTCTTACGCTTTTTACTTACATTCATAGACGAGGAAGTAATCTTATTCTCAGAACTTATAACATTAACATTCTCAGAGATGGATAACAAATAAAGTTTGTCTTGTCGGAAGGCAAGACCAACACACTGATTATTAAAAAATATCTTACACTTGCCATCTCCAAAATGACAAGCCAATCCATCATCATCTAACTTAGACACACTTATTAAGTTTTGATGCAAAGAAGGAACATAGAGTACATCATGAAGCCTAAGTACAAAACCATTTACTAATTCTAATGATACGTCTCCAATGGCTTGGACGTCGGCTTGTACTCCATTAGCCACCTTAATGGTTCTTTCTCCTCTTTGCAGGATCTTCCTCGTAGCGAACCCCTGAAAAGAATTAGCAACATGAGTAGTTGCACCTGAATCAACCCACCATGTGGATTTGTCATAACTTAGAAACAAGGATTCATCTACAAATGTAATAATATCCTCACCATTCTTACTCAGGAACTTCAGGAACCCAGGGCAATCTTTCATCCAATGCCCTCTTTCCTTGCAGTACATGCACTGATCTTTGTCTACAGGGATCTTCTGTCCGTTCTGGTACTGAGGCTGAGATGGGAACTGTGGCTGAGCTTGGAACTGAGGGTGAGATTGGAACTGAGGGGCCTTTCCCTTTGCATTAGCATTGGAGGATGAGCTGCCATCCCACTTTGGTTTCCCTTGTGGTTTAGCATTCTTATTGAAAAATTTTCTCTTATTATCCTTCACATAGAGAGCAGAGTCCGCATGTGAAGCCTTAATACGTTCTTCCTCTTGTACACACATACTAATGAGCTTGTCCATGTTCCAGTCATCAGGCAACATATCATAGTTGACACAAAAAGTGTCAAACTCACTTGGCAGTGAGGCAAAGATCATGTGAATGACAAATGGATCAGGTAACTTAATTTTCATGGACTCAAGCTTAGCAGCTATGGTGCTCATTCTAAGTATGTGGTCTCTAACGCCACCACCATTGTATTTCTTATTGCATAGCTCTTTGATAAGAGCACTTGCCTGAGACTTAGTAGTTCCATGGAACTGATTCTTAACATGTTCTAAATACTCAGCATCTTAACATGTTCTAAATACTCAGCAATGGTGGGTGTCTCAGGGATAGACCCTCTGATGGGCTCTGAAATGGTAGCCTTAGCTAAAGTGAGACATTTCTTATTGGAACTGTCCCATTGCCTTTTCTCAAGGTCATAGGACATCCTCTTATCAGCATGATCCCTTTTGCGTGTCGCAAAAGCGGCATCTTCCTCATTCTCCTCTCTCACGGGCTCCTCTGGAGCAACGGGACACGGTGATGAGAGAGCAAGGTCATTGTTCGTCATGACCAAGGCTAACTCAAGCTGCTCACGCCACTTCTTATAGTTGTTCTCAGTCAGAGGTGGAATCTGAGCGATCCAATTGATTCCTGAAAACCATTGACAGAATAGTGAGATATTTTAACACAAATAATATCTTATCCATAAAAATTGCATGTTTTAAAACAACGTTGGTCAGTATTAAAACATACAATTCCTTCTGCATTATTTCTACATCACCGTTGGGCAGAAAATAAAAATAATGCATAAAACTGATGAAACTAAAACATTTATAATATTGATATAATCAACGTTGGTCAGAATATAACAATATTACAAATTTCCTGAATATCTAAATTTAATAATTGTTCCAACAATTAAATTCTCCCGTTGGTTCGAATTTAATTAAAGAACAAAAATAAACTTTGCAGCGGAAAACGTGACTGAATAAACTTATACTTATTTTCTGATATTCTCTGAAAATTTATTCCGTTGGTTCAAAATTTACAGAGATATGAACTTAAAAACTTGTCTGAAAATGAAAATCTTTTCTTAATTCTGATGGGCCACCAGGGAGGGAAGAACCGGCCCACGACGGCCTTTCGCACGCCCTGGCCAGGCTCCCCCCGCACCCAGGCCGCAACCTGGGCCTGGGCCGGGAAAGCGCGGTGGCGCTCGCGCCCGCATGGGCCAGATCTGGCCCGGCCGGCCCTGGCCGTCCATCGCGATCGGACGGCCAGACGCACATCTCGCGTGGCCAAAACCGGGCGGCGGCGGCCGCTCCCCAAACCCTAACTTCAGTGCTCTCTCTCTCGCCTTCTCTACTCGCTCGACGCGCACCCGGAGAGCAGAGGCGGCGGCGGCGGCGTCCCGAACCAGCCGCCGGAGAAGATGGAGGGAGCGGCGCCGCCGCAGAGCCCCTAGCCGGCGTGCGCGCTCGCCCTTGGCTGAGCGCGCCGCCGTCTAGCGGCCTCGCGGGCGTTGCCCATGGCCCCGAGACCACCGTCTCGGTGTTCGTCCCGCGCGCCGGCGAGACGACGCCGTGGTGCTTCGGCGGCGCGGAGCCCAATCCAGCAAGGTTGGTACCCCTTCTCCCGCTGATATGCTTAGAGATTCTCTGATTCTTAGGGTTAGGATTTTGGGTGAAAAAATGATTCTTCCCCTTCCTTCCCCCCCGATCCAGATCCGGATCGGTTTCTAAGTGTCTGATACATCTTGTCTGGCCCGGGACGATGCTCAGGGCATGTCGCTCGGCAGTCAAACAAAGGACTTAGTTTCTGATTCATCTCCTTCTAATTGCTCTTAGTGCTAATCCCGATCTTGAACCCACTGATTAGTCAGGCGATCTGATACCATTGTTAGATTAAAAGGATCACTAACCAGTAGATCAGACGGGTGTTTAACTTAGGGTAAATAAGGATTCCTAATTGATCTACTAGATTAGAGAGGGAGGGTGAGAGAAGAGGTGTGCGTTAGGGTTACCGACCATCGGCGGGCTTGAGGTTGGAGCTCGATTCCGCCATGGGAGTCACGGAAGCCGGGGCGGTGAAGTACTCGTCGTAGTAGAGGAGGGAGCAGTCGGGGTCGATGCAGCGGCGGCGGAGGGGAACTTCCCGTCACTGGCTGCGACCCTAGGAGATCGGATTAGGGTAGGACTGTAGGTGGGAGTGGCGGCTACGGTGAACCTCGTTTTCTGAGCCCTGGCCTCCCACCCTCCTTTATGTACCGCAGAGTGACAGGGGCCCCCCAACCATAGATGGGTTGGGCTCCCCCGATCAGGGAGCGGATCAAGTTCCGTGTGGCCGTTGGGCCTACCAACGGGAGGAGATCAACACTAACAGGCCCTGGACACGAAGGCGGATCGTGAGGCGAACGCTCAGGCTCAGGGAGCCACGATGACCGTGCACGAGCGCGAGCGTGAGGAGGTGCGTGTCGTGCGGGAGTGGGCGCGGCTCGAGGCGGCGGAGCAGCGGGCAGCAGCCGCCGAGCTGGCAACAGCGCGGGCCACCGAAGAGGCTGCGGTCGCGGCTGCGACTGCTGAGGCAGCGGCGGCGGAAGCAGCGGCCTTGCGCCTGGAGGCAGAGCCGCGTTGAGCGGGCGCCGGCGCGGAAGCACATGGCTTCGTCGGACGCGAGCGGGCACGCCTGGGCACTGTTGCGGGCCGCCGGGAGCGGGAGGCGGAGCTGCGGCCCAGGCTGCTCCGGACGCCGCCGCAGCCCTACGCGTGGAAGGCGGCCGCGACCTGGGTGGGCGCGGCTTCGCTCGCGACCGCGGCTTTGAGCAGGCCGAGCGTGAGGATGCGTGGGAGGCGCGCGTAGCTCGCGACGCCAAATGGTGTTTCGCGTGCGAGGAACGGCAGGAGCGCGAGGCGCGTGCCTTCGGCCGCGACTTCCGCAAGGACATGGGTGCTTGGGACCCGTGCATCCACCGCGCGGTCGAGGCCCAACGCAGGCGCGAGCGGGTCGAGCAGATGGAGGTGGAACGGGAGATGCAGGCATGTGATGCTCGAGCGAGGCTCGCACACGGCCCGTATGGTCGCAACCTGGACGCCTTCGACGACCACGAGCTGGGCAAATGGGGTGTTGAGGCTCAGTCACCTCCCAGGCGGCGCGCTTCTCCTTCTCCAGAGCGGCGCCGTGGTCGCCGTGGCCGGCTAGGGTCCCCTCCACTCATCCAGACCATTGTCAAGGACACCGGCGCTTGCAGCGGTTGGCCCATGCTCCCCGAGACAAACTTCGATGGTGATGAAGGTCAAGCTGCAGGCTCGCCACATGTGGGACGTGGTATGGTACGACGACGTTGACTTCATCGAGGATCGGCGGGCGATGGAGGCGCTTCTTGCTGTGGTACCGGTGGAGATGTAGTCCACCCTCGCGGACAAGGAGACCGCCAAGGACGCTTGGGACGCCATCACCGCGACACGCATCGGCAGCAACCACGCCCGACGATCCACGTTGCGGAGGCCGCAGAAGGAGTGGGGGGACCTGGTCTTCAAGCCCGATGAGGACATCGACGACTTCGCCCTTTGTCTCGCCACCCTGCAGCAACAGCTGGTACGGTACGGTGACACCAAGTTCGACGAGGAGGAGGCCGTCGAGAAGCTTCTTTGCTCCGTCCTCGACAAGTACAAGCAGGTTGCCGTGTCGATCGAGATTCTGCTGGAGTTCACCTCGCTGACGATCGAGGAGGTGACGGGTCGCCTCAAGGCCGTCGACGAGAGCTGGAAGGCTCCCATGCAGCCGGTCACCGACGGCGGCAAGTTCCTCTACACCGAGGAGCAGTTGCTCGCTCGCCAGAAGGAGCGGAAGAAGGGCGAGGCTTTAGTTTCGTCGAGCACTCACAAGCGCCGGCCGCGCAAGCGGGACAAGGCTCCCTAGGCGCGTGGTGGCGCTCCTGTTGGCGCTGACGGCGAGTGCAAGCCAAACCAGGACCACGTCTTCAATAACTGCGGCAAGACCGGCCATTGGGCCAAGGATTGCCGACAGGCGAGGTGCGGCGGCCAGGCTCACGTCGCACAAGCGCAGGAGGGTGATGAGCCAACTCTGTTCTTCATCCAAGGGGACATCGAGTTGCACTCCTCTCCCGCGCCGACCGCCGCCGTGCTTCTCCACCTCAACGAGCCACACACCCATTCCTTCCTCGGCTCCGCCAGTGACGACAAGATCGAAGGCTGGTACCTCGACATCGGCGCCACTCACCACATGACCGGGTGGCGGGAGTTCTTCTCCGACTTGGACTCTGGCGTGCGAGGCTCCGTCAAGTTCGGGGACGCCTTCGCCGTGGAGATCAAGGGCGTTGGTTCGGTCGTCTTCACCGCCAAGACTGGCAAACACCGGCTGCTCACCGACGTCTACTACATCCCCGTGCTGTGGAACTCCATCATCAGCTTGGGACAGCTGGATGAGAACGGCTCGCGCGTGCAGATCGAGCACGGGGTGCTGCACCTTTGGGACCACAGTCGCAGGCTCCTCGCCAAGATGAACAGAGGGAGGAACCGCCTGTACGTCCTCCACATGCAGGTGGCGCAACCTCTCTGTCTTGTTGCCCGCCGCGACGACGACGCCTGGTGGTGGCACGAGCGTTTTGGGCACCTCAACTTTGAGGCCCTGAAGCAGCTCGGTAGCAAGGAGATGGTGCGGGGCATGCCTCACGTTGATCACGTGGAGCAATTCTGCGACACCTGTGTCCTCCAAGCAGCGGCGGCTCCCCTTCGCTCGCCAGGCGAGTTTCCGGGCCAAGGAGAAGCTGGAGCTCGTACATGGCGACCTCTACGGCCCCGTGACCCGTGCTACACCTGGAGGATGATGCTACATCCTCCTCGTCGACGATGTATCCCGCTACATGTGGCTATCATGCTCAACACCAAGGGGGCAGCTGTGGACGCCATCAAGCTGCTGCGGAGGAGTGCGGCTGCAAGCTTCGGGTGCTGCACACGGACAATGGCGGCTAGTTCACGGCGGTTGAGTTCGCGGCGTACTGCGCCGACGAAGGGATCTAGCACCACTTCTCCGCCCCGTACACCCTGCAGCAGAACAGCGTCGTCGAGCGCCGCAACCAGACGGTGGTGGCCACTGCCTGCGCCCTCCTCAAGCAGAGAGGGATGCCGACGATCTACTGGGGAGAGGCGGTAATGTCGGCTGTCCACGTCCTCAACCGCTCGCCCACCAAGGCGCTCGACGGCAAGACGCCATACGAGGCTTGGCACGGGCGCAAGCCAACAGTCAGCCACCTCCGCGTCTTCGAGTGCCTCGCATTCGCCAAGGAGCTTGGCCACGTCGGCAAGCTCGACGACCGAAGTGCACAAGGGGTCTTCATCGGCTACGCGGAGGGCGTCAAGGCCTACCGCATCCTCAACCCTGCGACACAGTGCGTCCGCATCTCACGCGACGTCGTGTTCGACGAGGGATGAGGCTGGATGTGGGACAAGGCGGTGGATGATGGCTCGACCTCGACTCTCCGAGACTTCATCGTCGAGTACATTCACTTCGAGGGAGTCGGGGGAGCTAGCAGCTCGTCTTCACCGAGTTCGCCCACCTCGGCACCTCGCTCGCCTCCAGCTCCGGCGAGTCCACCACCACCTTCGGCACCGACCACGCCCTACTCTTCGCCACCTTCGGCACCGGCCGCGCCCCACTTTGCACCACCGGCCACTCCACGCTCTTCCGCACCGGCTCTTGACTCTCCTGCACCGGCGGCCACATCACCAGCATCGGCCTCGACAACTTCGGTCCACGACGAGCAGCGCATGGTGGAGTTCGCTACTCCGCTGACCCACGATGAGGACCGCGTCGATGCCTACCATGACGACAAGCCTCTGTGCTACCGTACCATGGACTGGCGCAACACGACTTTGAGGGGGAGCTGCACTTGGCGCACGACGACGACGAGCCTTGCTCCTTCGCTGAGGCGGAGGGAGGCGGCATGGCGCGCCGCGATGAAGCAGGTGATGGACGCCGTTGAGCGGAACCACACATGGGAGCTGGCGGATCTTTCTGCCCACCATCGCGCCATCACCCTGAAGTGGGTGTCCAAGCTCAAGAAGGATGAGGCTAGGGCGGTGATCAAGCACAAGGCACGACTCGTGGCACGCGGGTTCGTTCAGCAGGAGGGGGTCGACTTTGACGACGCCTTCGCACCTGTCGCACGCATGGAGTCTGTTCGTCTTCTTCTCGTACTGGTAGCCCAGGAGGGCTCGCACATTCACCACATGGACGTCAAGTCTGCCTTTCTCAAGGCGACTTGAAGGAGGAGGTCTACGTCCGCCAGCCGTCGGGATTCATCATCCCTGGCAAGGAGAACAAGGTCCTTCGCCTGCTCAAGGCCCTCTACGGCTTGCGGCGGGCACCTCGAGCTTGGAACGCTAAGCTAGACTCTAGCCTCAAGCAAATGGGGTTCAAGCTGAGCACTCACGAGGCTGCTGTCTATCGGCGGAGCATGGGAGGCAACGCCCTGTTGGTGGGCGTCTACATCGACGACTTGGTGATCACCGGCACCAAGGAGGACGAGGTGGAGGCATTCAAGGCAGAGATGAAGACCATCTTCCAGATGAGCGGCTTGGGTCCCCTCTCTTTCTACTTGGGGATTGAGGTCCGCCAGGACAGCTCCGGCATCTCCCTTCGCCAGACCGCCTACGCTAAGCGCATCGTCGAGCTGGGCGGGCTCACCGACTGCAACCTAGCCCACACTCCCATGGAGGAGAGGCTGAAGCTGAGCCGCGACAACATGGCGGAGGAGGTTGACGCCATGCAGTACTGGCGCATTGTGAGCAGCCTTCGCTACCTCGTCCACATGCGCCCGGACTTGGCGTTCGTCGTGGGCTATGTCAGTCAGTTCATGCAACGACTGACGACGAAGCATCAACAAGCCGTCCAGAGGATCCTTTGCTACATTGCGGGTACCTCTGACTACGGCTTGCACTACCCGAGGTGTTTGGTGCGGCGCACTTCATTGGGTACAGCGACAGCGACCACGCCGGCGACATCGACACGAGCAAGAGCACTAGCAGGACGCTATTCTTCCTCGGCAAGTGTCTGATCAGCTGGCAGTCGGTCAAGCAGCAGGTGGTGGCATTGTCCAGCTGCAAGGCAGAGTACATTGCAGCCACTACCGCTTCGACTTAGGCTATCTGTCTTGCTCGGCTACTTGGCGATCTCATTGGCAGAGACGCAGAAGCAGTGGAGCTGAGGGTGGACAACAAGTCCGCTTTGGCCTTCGCAAAGAACCCCATCTTCCATGAGCGCAACAAGCATATTCGGGTCAAGTACCACTTCATCAGGAGCTGCTTGGACAAGGGGAGTGTTCAGGCCAACTACATCAACACCCAGGACCAGCTCGCTGACTTTGTCACCAAGTCCCTTGGGCGGATCAAGTTCCAGGAGCTTCGTGCCAGGATTGGGATGGCTCAAATTCCCCAGAAGGCACCGCACAAGACTTAGGGGGAGAACAGTAAGCCTTGTGGCTGTTAGAGGCTGTAGTACATGTGCTTATGTCAGCACCTTATCTCTATTTTGCTTTAGCATCTAGATTAGAATATGTTGTTTACTTTAGCATCTACTTGGCAGTTTGCTTTATGTTGAGGCTCCTTGGCAGTCAAGTTTGTTGCCCTATATGTATCCCTGCACTATTTCCTTGCCTTCAATGACTAATAAAATCTGAGATCTAGCCCCAATACCATGTCTATCTCCAACATCCTATTATGCTGAAAATAAGAGTATATCAACAAATAATTTGTTCAAAGTGTTCATTTGGCACACCAATTACAAATTTTTTGACATCCATGAGACATTTTAGTACACCAATGCAGTGGGGCCTCACGGTCTCGAGTAGTGGAGTGTTTTTTGTCTTAACTATCAATGTATTTGGTTAATGAAAGTATGTTTGTTTTCTAGGAATTTTTTTCTAGTAACTCCTCTATAGTGTTGTATGTGGTGACTGTTGAGATCATCCCAGTCAATTGTTTCCCTTTGTGTCTCTTTCCTTCATGTTGTCACCCATCAGGCCTCTTTTCCTTTGTTTCATATCAGTTGGCTGCTGTGTTTCAGTGACTAGTCACTTAAAAGTCATTAATATCATTGAACAATGAGAGGAGCATGTGATTTGGTCATCTTTTGTAAGTCATAATTTCGTGAAGATTAATTGGTGGCAAAGATATTTTGAATCGGCCAGCAAAATTTTTCTGTGTTGCCTCTTTTTTTTCCTGTGTCCAATATGCAGAGACCTACACATCATTGCATTAAGAACTGAAGAAGAAATGCACATAGAGTACAGCGCCCACACAGATCTAATAACACCAGATCAGCCCTCATATCGCTTGTGACCAATTTAAGAGCAGCAGACCAAAATGTGTGTCGAGTAATGAAGGTGACAGATCAGTTAGCCCATACAGGCTAAATAAGAGAGCAAACTGCTTCCCTTGAAAAAATACACAGGGAAAATGAATGTGGGCTAGGATCATCAATGGACTGCCCTTCCAATCACTTTCTCTGTCCAAAAGACAGTATTGCAGTCATATCCACATTCTCTTCTTTTCTTAGATGCTACTCATTCAAGGTTGGTTTTCTGAACTTACACATTGAATAATATCAGATAATATCATCATGCAATCATCACATAATATATTCTAGACTTGATTTGGTTTTCTATTTTGATCTGCCTACTAAACATTGTAGCAATAAAGATTTACCATTATATGTGGTAAACATATTGCTGAATCTGAGTCTTATATTATATTCATTGCTTTCTCTTTTAAATATGAAATTGCACATCTTTACCAATATGTGACATACATTTACGTTACTGCATAATATGTGTTAATGTGTTTTGTTTTCTCAGGAGCAACAAGGAGAAGTGGCAATTACTGCAAATTTGGGGGATTCACCATGCAAGATTGAATTGTCTTCTGTGGTTCCTCCTAATGGACCGGTCAGTATACAAAATTTTAGTCGTGAAATATCAAATATGCCTGAAATGATGACATTCTTCTTTTGGAAATTATTTAAGCAACTATGAAATTTTCCCTCTTAATGACCTCATCAACACATAAAAAATGTGCATTCGTGAAATCCTTAAAAGTGCCCATAGATGGTGAAATTATGTTTTTGAAATTATTTTAACAACTATGTTTAGCTATTACTGACCATATGCGAACAGGCAGGCTGCCTAGTGGGTTGTAGTGCCTTGGCACCTTGCAGACCCACGTTCAACTCCCTGTGGGAGCAGATTTTCAGGGCTGGGTTAAAAAGTCTCCTCGCCACTATTCAGTGAAATATGAGGTCCAGTAACTGTTACAGAGAAATAGGTGGCCATAAGCGTGTCCCTGGCAGTCAATGGCACATCCTGGTAGCTGGAGTTGTTTAGTTTTTTTTTCTCGAAAACGCAGGAGAGCTGCGCTTCATTATATTAAGAAGAGAGTAAAGGGCAAGAGCCCAAACAACACACCACACACACGCACTTACACCCCACCAGTTTCTAGGATTACATTTGCGCCCGTGACTAGTGCAAAACCTGGTGTGGAGGTCTTCCCTCTAGTGCTGGGCGTTCAGTCCAGTCTCTTTAGTTTTTCAAAATGTTCATTCTTCAAGATTTGATACCAGAAACTGAGAATTGGAGTTCAGTCCCCTCGAAGATCAGGTACCTGATGTATCAGGTCGGTCTTCTGGTCCTGACCGAGATGGCTTTCAACATTCAGCAGAACTTCAGCTTGTACTTTGCATGGACATTTGAAAATCACAAAAATAGTTCACGTACACACATATCAGGCATCTGACAGCACAAACTTATAACAGGCTGACATGTGTCATTTCATTAAGGTAGGAGAAAACACAAGTACAAAGAGTTAGGCAGAGACCCAACCACACACACCCACAACCAACCATTCCCCCACTGGAAAAAGATTTTCCACAAAAGTAAAAAAGGCCTGACAAATGATCACCCAACTATGAAGCTGGCGACCCAGCGAGTAGGGCCTGGACCTTGGAAGCACCAGCCCAGCACCATATGGTGTTATCAACAGCCACTGTCTGAAGGAGAACCTGAAAGTTTGGCTGCATTCCTTCAAACACACATGATTTCGGTCTCGGTCTTCGGTGTTGTTTTAATGCCCACCTCCACTTCCCTCCATGGCCAAACTTTTTTATTAGTGACCATACGAACACAATAATTTTCCCTAAGCTTAAGTTCATCAGAAACATGCATGAGTTGATCACATTAAAAGAAAAACTATACATTTCTTTACTGTAGCCAAGAGCAACTTTCTTCTTTCCAAATGGTGAAGTCTCAATTAAAGAGAAGGTTTTGGATGAGGGTGACAGAATTCTGTCAGTAAGTGGCCTAGTGAAGTTACATGTTTTGACTGGAGTTTGCACAGCTGTGTACAATGATAATGCGATGAACATTAAATACCGCTACAAGGTAAGACTTGTCTCAGCTGGTTTTTGTTTCATTTATATTACTATTTGCCATTCACGATGTTTCATTAAGTGTATTTCATAGGATGATGAGATATCGTTTGTCCCCAGCATCTCGTTACCATCCAATTCTCTGTCATTTGCATTCAAGCGCCAATTAACACCTTCGGACAAGTTAAGGTAACTACAACAATGACATTAATTTTGTCATACATTGTCTTGAAATTCAAACAGTTATATTATTGCATACATTTCTAAAGTTGGGTGCACGTCTATAAATACTAGAAGCACATATGAGGAATAAGTCTACGTCACTCAACATATTCAAGGTTGCTGCTTAATCTACTCACCTAAGAAACAAGATATTATGCCCCACTATTCTATCCAAAACCTTGCAAAAACCCCATGTCACAGTTTTAGAGGTGGTTTTCGCTAGTTGGCAGGGCGCTGTATGTGGACTTTGACATGGGCAAAACTTGTCTATGGCATGCCAGATCAATCTGTAACTGCACATCACTCTAGTAATCTCTCTACTTCCATCACCTCTTTATTTCTCTCCATCATTGATGACAACCTTGTTGAGGTAGTGACCTAGCAACATAGAGGATGGCCCACATGTTATTCATCAACTTACCGCTAGATCATGTAAGCACCACGCTAACAAAACCATATAGAGGGCTATTTGATGGTTTTACAGTAGATGAACCCAATACCTCAGTGCAATATTTGAGCCTGGACACCAGTGAAAGATGATGTTTATGAATGAGTGATCCAATTGAACTTACAGAACTTTTTGTTGCCAGCTATTGGTACAATTTTGACACAAACTACTGGGGCGCCATCTACAAACACAAGGCTAACAAGCATCTCAAGTGGAAAGCTGGCTATGAGTCAGACAACAAGCTTGGATGGGCATCAGTTTGGGTAAGGCATCCCGTCACATTTTAATGTTTATACAAGCAAGCCGTGTACAAATAAGTGAACACATTTCTTTTCTTTTTGTTTACTGTTTGTGACGAGCAAACACCTCTTCTACTCTTTCTATCATTTGGTAGTCTAAGTGAGTTCCCTCAATTATGCGTCGAATAATTATTTATTTCTTCCACCGGAACACTGGAACAAATGATATAAAATCTCGCATGCAGCTTGGAGATGCTGGTGGCAGTACAAAGGAGGTGCCATTGAAAGCCAAAGTTCACCTCACGCTTAAAGTTCCCCAGGACAATATGCATAATTCAGCTGTAGTGTTCCATGTGAAGAAAAGATGGGATTTTTAGTTACGTCATGCGCACATAACACATAAGCATGCGTGTGCAGGTAGAGCCAATAAGAAATAAGAAATGGATGTAAATTTGTGATATGTTCTGCAAAATTGTTACACGCAAATGCTAGGGAGAAATCATGTTATGTTGAGGGAGAGAGAGAGAGGGGGGGGGGGGGGGGGGAGAGAGAGAGAGAGGTAGATACTATGCCTTGTGTTTCTTCTGCTTTTGATACTGCAGGAGAACAGGAGCTGGGAGAGACTATCTCTGTGGAGGAGGAGCAGGAGAATGCCGATTGGGGTGATCCCGAGCCAACTCCACTGGCTGCCCCTGTCGACCCTGCGACGAGTACTTCAGCTCGAGGACCCGATCCCATGACGTCTTCTTCTTGGGGTCCTCTAGAGCCACCTCTCCAGCGAGCACCCGCTGCACCTGAGGGAGCGACAGCATCTGGCGAGGAGGAGGCGACTTCGGCGAGGCAAGCGCCCCGAAGCGTTCAACAAGTTCATCCCCCACGGCAGATGATCGGCGGCATCGACCAGCGAGTCACGCAGTCGCGAGCGTATGAAATCTCTCACTTTGCTCATTCTGCATTCGTTGCTTCTTTTGAGCCCAAAGATGTTGGACACGCACTTTCTGATCCTAACTGGGTAAATGCCATGCATGAGGAGCTAGAAAACTTTGAGCGAAACCAAGTTTGGACCCTAGTTCCACCTCCACCACAATGCCACCCTATAGGTACCAAATGGGTTTTCAAAAACAAAGAGGGTGAGGATGAGATGGTAGTGAGGAACAAGGCTAGACTAGTAGCTCAGGGTTTCTACCAAAAAGAGGGAATAGACTATGAAGAAACCTTTGCCCCTGTAGCTCGTTTAGAAGTCATTAGAATCCTTCTAGCCTTTGCTGCTTCGAAGGGTTTTAAGCTTTACCAGATGGATGTCAAGAGTGTCTTCTTGAATGGGTATATAGAGGAAGAGGTTTATGTTAGGCAACCCCCTGGTTTCGTGGATCCCAAGTTTCCAAACCATGTTTATAAACTTTCAAAAGCTTTGTATGGTTTGAAACAAGCCCCGAGAGCGTGGTATGATCGGTTGAAGACCTTTTTACTCTCCAAGGGTTTTAAAATGGGACGGGTAGATAGAACTTTGTTTCTCCTCAAGCAAGGCAACGATACCCTATTAGTCCAGATTTACGTGGATGACATCATCTTTGGTGGCTCTTCTCACGCGCTGGTTGCCAAGTTTGCAGATACTATGAGCAGGGAGTTTGAGATGAGTATGATGGGTGAGTTGACTTTCTTCCTCGGGTTGCAAATTAAGCAAACCCGAGACGGGACTTTTGTGCATCAAGGGAAATACACGAAGGATATCCCGAAGAAATTCGACATGGGCGAGGCCAAGCCTCTTACGACGCCCATGCCGACGACTGCGGCGATGGACGCGGACCAAGACGGAGAGCCGGTTGATCAGAAGGAATACAGAAGTATGATTGGCTCGCTTCTGTACCTGACGGCGACGAGAACAGATATATAGTTTTCTGTGTGTCTGTGAGCTCGTTTTCAGGCATCCCCTCGGACTTCCCACAAGCAAGCGGTCAAGCGCATCATGAGGTACCTCCGATACACTCCTGAGTTCGGTCTTTGGTACTCTTCTTCTTTGACCCTCTCGCTTTGTGGTTATTCCGATGCGGATTTTGCCGGCTATTGGCTTGAGCGCAAGTCTACTTCTGGGACTTGTCAGTGTAACATCCCGGCCTAAGGCTTAATAGGAATAATAGGATACTCATACCAACAAGTTGCAACTTTTTTTTCGGAAGCCCGTCTCCAAAGAACTCTAAAGTTAAGCGTGCTTGGCCTAGAGAAATTTAGGGATGGGTGACCGACCGGGAAGTTCTTCCCGGGTGCGCACGAGTGAGGACAAAGTGCGCAGAAAAGACTGGTGTTGGTCTGTGAGGGGAGTCTATGTCTTAGAAAAGCTGCCATATGTAAGTTGGGCCCGGCCGCGTGGAGGCGGGACGTTACAGAATGGTATCAGAGCCGACTCTCGCGGTTTCACGGGCGCGTGTGTCACAGTTGCTCAGACATGGTGGTCATGGCTGGTGTGGACCCGGAGTGGTCACACAACATGGCACATGTGCTGGCACTGGACACACGGACGTGGTCAAGAGAGGATGTTCCTGGCTTGGGATTGATCGACGAGGACGTCGATCTCTTAAGGGGGTGAGGATGTAACATCCCGGCCTAAGGCTCAATAGGAATAATAGGATACTCATACCAACAAGTTGCAACTTCTTTTTCGGAAGCCCGTCTCCAAAGAACTCTAAAGTTAAGCGTGCTTGGCCTAGAGAAATTTAGGGATGGGTGACCGACCGGGAAGTTCTTCCCGGGTGCGCACGAGTGAGGACAAAGTGCGCAGAAAAGACTGGTGTTGGTCTGTGAGGAGAGTCTATGTCCTAGAAAAGCTGCCATATGTAAGTTGGGCCCGGCCGCGTGGAGGCGGGACGTTACAGTCAGTTTCTTGGCTCTTCTTTGGTTTCGTGGTCTTCTCGCAAACAGTCGAACGTAGCCCAGTCTACTACTGAAGCCGAGTATGTTGCCGCTGCTTCTTGTGCTTCACAGCTTTTATGGATGGTTGCTACATTGCGTGACTTTGGTCTAGATTTCAGTCGGGTTCCTTTGCTTTGCGACAGCACTTCTGCCATTAGTGTAGCAAAGAACCCTGTTCTTCACTCCAAGACCAAACACATCGATGTTCGCTTTCACTTTCTTCGTGATCACTATGAGAAAGGCGACATTGATCTTAGGCATGTAGACACCCATAACCAGGTTGCGGATATTTTCACCAAGCCTTTGGATCTCTCAACCTTTGCTAGGTTGAGAGGTGAGCTTGGTGGGTGTTTCCCTTTTTAGATGGGGGAAGCATTTTGCCTGTTGTATAATAGACTGAGTTTTTGATTCTTTTTGTTTTTGGGTCTTGAGTCTTTCTGTTTTTGTTTTGGCTCCGATTCTGACTTCATCATGCATACATCTTTCATTTTCAAGCTTCATGTCTATATTCCTTAGAATGAATTTATGCTCTGAGTAGTGTATGCTTCGATGATATATGATGATGCTTGTAGCTTAGGCTCTCCTTGATCACTGCTACATTTTGTGAGCTAAGCTAATTTTTCAGAACGATGAACATGCTTAATGAACTTAAAATTTGATACATGTTCACCATTGAGTTTGGCAACTTGCATGTGTAGGATGTGTTGAGGTCACTTGAGCTATTTCATATATGCTAGGTTGCTATGTCTCTAGTTCTGAGTCTTTCACTTGCTTGGATTGTTCATATTCTGTTTAAAATGAACCAAGTATTAGTGAATTGAAAAGATCGAGATGGGACTGCTCTGTCAACACATCACGGTATCGAGACTGTTTCTCATAGCACTTTGAGTTAAACTTGAGCCGTGTAGTGTAAGACCGAAACCGATGCTTTAAGCTTCTGATTGCATATGCATAGGCTTAGCACGGTTGAAAAGTTAGGCAATGACAGGCTTTCAACCTCTCGCAATCACATGCTGAATTTAAACTTGTGTTAATAACCGCTGCAAATTCTCCGATAGAATCTGAAAACACAAGTCTATGTTTCATTCTATAGCATGGTGATTGAACTGTGCTAGGGGTAGTTCATCTTGCATACATGTTTAGCACTTGTTTGACTTCCTGTCTATACATGTTTAGTGCTATTTTGATGGTGAAACTACTTTCTGAACGGCTTAAAACTGCTCATTTGGCTTATGCATTCATATCTTGTATTGGATGATCAGTTTGAGCCTTTGCTAGCATTTTTGCATGTTGCTTTGTAGTCGGATCAACACTCTTTAGAGCATTCATTCACTCTTTCGAGTATATACCTGAAGCTGTTAACTTGCACTTTTAACTCATATGCACTTGCTTGACTCCGATAGGCATGACCTAGCTCCGTTTTACTTACTTGAGTTCTTTTCCCCTCTCTTTTGATTGCAAATTGCCCCCAAGGGGGAGAATGTTTCCAAGTTTTTTTAGACTTTATGTGGTGACAATTTGCAATTTATGCTTCACTTGCTGAGGGGGAGTTCTTTGAGTGAGGGGGAGTTTTCTGCCTGCTCTGAGTTGGCTTTTATTTGTGAGTTGGCATTTATTTGATATCGATCTTTTAGCTAGTTGCGTCGAGCCTCTGTGCCTCTATCTTGAGGGACTAGCTGTCTTCACCATGTTTTGATGGTTCTTGATTGGTATCGGGCTTACTGCTGGAAGTGTTGAGCCTCTGTGCCTCTATCTTGAGGGACTAGCAGTAGCTGCTTCTTATGTAGTCTTCGTTTGGTATCGAACTTTCAGCTAGTGGTGTTGAGCCCTTTTCTGCCTCTTCTTGAGGACTAGCTTGCTGTTGACTTGGTTGCGTCGAGCCATTGCCCATGTCTTTGGGAACCAAGTCTTGTGCTCTGATTTTGATCGAGTTTTGCTGCTTGATGAGTTGTTGCTTCGATTTCTTGCTTGGTTGTGTCGAACCGTTGCCCATGTCTTTGGGGACCAAGCTTTGCTTATCTCGAGTTGTTCTACTTTGGCCTTTTCTCTGGCTTTTGGACATCTCGAATGAGTTTTTCTCCTTCTATCTAATTCTGCTTTTTCTTTACTTTGGTTACGGTTACTATGAGTTGATGATGCACTCATCAAGGGGGAGATTGAGAACACAAGGTTGATATGTGCCCTTTTGGTTCCCTTCCTGAGTGATGAGTGATCGATCAACGGGTAACATGTCTCTTGGCTGTGTTGATGTGCAGGTGTGGAGCTCGGGCAGTGGTCAAAGGTGAGGTGAAGGTCAAGTAGGGACGTGACGTGCCGACGGACCGGGATCGGTGAAGGGCGGACGTGGAGCTTGGACCGACGGACCGGGAGACCTGAGGACCAGCTGCGGTAGCTGGCACGTGGCGTTGACAAGCAAGAGCACATGGGGATGTGCGGTGCATCGGCCGAGTCGGGAGGAAGGTGATGGCGTCGTGACACTTGGCGGAGGCCGAGAAGGATGGCGAATGCACTGTGCCCGGCGTGGAGGCTGGACATGCTCCGGCATCGGTGCTGGAACTCGGGGTGTGCGAACCACATCCCGTCTACGGCACAGGTTCGGTAGCTAAGCCTCAAAAAGCTACCCTCGACGGTTTCCGAGTTTGGGCCTCAAAACTCAGGGTGGCCGGTTTCTGAGTTTGGGCCTCAAAACTCGGCGCGGACGGTTTCCTGGTTTGGGCCTCAAAACCTGGGTTCGCGGGTTTCTGAGTTTGGGCCACAAAACTCAGCCTGAGGACAGGTTTCCCGGTTTCGGCCTCAAAACCGGGGGAAGGTCCAGGTTTCCCGGTTTTGGCCTCAAAACCGGGGAGGTCCGCAAAAAGGACGGTCGACGCGTGGCGGCGTGGAGAGGCTGGCGCGGAGGCGAGGCTATCCACGAGGTAGGCGCGGCGGTCGACTGGGCGGTACGTGGCGGCATCCTGAGGTTTGCGTCGAGGCGAAGCTAAGGATGAGGAAGGCGCGTGGCCGTCAGATCAGCTATCAGCAGAGTTGGACCGGGATGCCCCTAGGGTTGACCACTTCGCTCTTGTATCTAGGGGTAGAAAGGGGATTATTGTTTTAGGCTATAAATAAGAGAGGCACCCCTCCTCTCTCTCTATCCTTGCAGTCATTTGTTCCTAAGCACTATCTCTCTCTAGCCCTCGCTTAGGTTCTAATCATACCTCGCTGCAAGCGATTCGCAGGGAAGACTCAATCATGTCTCTGTGTTTTGGGAAGTTCAGGAAGTGAGACCGCATTTCCACGATTGTCTCGTGTGGTTGCCACACGGCTGAAATTGATCGATTCGCGTTTTGGGTTGGATTTCTTCGCGTTTCGGTTTTTCATCTCCCGGAGAATTGCCACGTTCTTCCTCTCCTCGAGATGGTTCTTGATTCCACTTGAATCAATTCGTTCTTGGTCGTGAGCTCTTTCTTTCCACCGAAGGAATTCTTCTATAACCTCACGAATCCATAGATCGGGTCGATTTCGTGTTCGTTCTTCCTTTTCCCCCCTTTCTGGTAATCCTCGGATTTCTCTTGATTGACTTGGTTTGGTGCGATGATTTCTTAGGATTAGCACCCCAATACGTAGAGGAACACCTGGGTGGAGTTTGATCAAAGTACCTTTTGATTTGGTGAAGTTTTGATAGATTTGCTTTTTTGTCCCGAGCAGATTTCTGCTTTCTGTTCATCCGCGGACAGTCCGCGCTCCCAGCATCCGGGGATCGAGACTTGGCTGGTTCAGTTCTGCGCAGCGCGATACTGTTCTCGGTCTCGTGACTGGCGGACAATCCGCCAGTAACCCTCAGACAGTCCGGGGTTACATCGGACGCAACACAGGGCAGGCTTCGGATGCTAGGGTTTCACTGTTCACGTGAACCGCGGATAGTGCGGCGTGCAAACCGTGGACAGTCCGGCGTGCAAACCGTGGACTGTCCGGGAGTCGTCCAGAACTTGTTCAGAACATTTCTGTTTCTGGTCTTTTGCCTGCGGACAGTCCGGACTCCCAGTGTCGGACAGTCCGGCGTTCAGCGGACAGTCCGGGACCCTGACCTTGGACAGTCCGCGAATCTGCTGTTTGTGCAGTTTTGTTCCGTGACTTTGGTAGTTGGTTTTGGTGTTTCTTCGGGGGTTCCGCTGTACCACTAGGACATCTCCTAGGGTATCCACTTACTCGTAGGTCGTGAACTCTCCGGTCGTTTCGAGTCTTCGCCTTTGGGGTGATTTTCTGGGACAAGGGCCATACTATTCATGAGTTGAATTTGAGGCTCCCATTCACCCCCCTCTGGTCGCTAATCCAGTCCTTCACTATGCTACTCTAAGTGTTCATCAACACCAAATGACGCTTAGAACTAGCCTATCACCGTCTTCGTCGTCCATCCTTTGAAAACCGAACGAATTCCATCAATAAGGGGACATGAATACCATAGTGTCCTCACGATCATCACTACCATGACCTAACTCAACTGTTTCTGCAAAACACACGTTAGTCATAGTAATTTACCGTTGTCATCCAATCACCGAAACCCACTGGGGGCCTAGATGCTCACAATCTCCCCCTTTTTGGTGATTGATGACAACCTCAAGTATGTTTGAAAGAGAGGTGAGGTTTTCAATTGCTTGGTTCATATAAGGATGTGACAATAAGATCAAAAAGGATTAGGCATGCTCATACAAACCAAGTCCACATAAGTACTCAACATATAAGAATGGACACAAGTACTTATGAACAAGCTCATTTATCAGAGTATACGTGCGGAAGCTAAGTAAATGAGCATAGCCAAGTGACATGTAAAATATAATGAGTGAAGCATAACAAGTCACATCCAAAAGACATACACATATCATATACGTGCCAAAAGATAAACATGTATGCATATGAGTGCAAGTATCACACAAAAGAACTGAGACCCTCTCACAAGCCCCCCCTAAGTCTAACATACGCTCTCTTCCCCTGTGGCATCAAGGACCAAAACCTAAGAGTCGGAAGGTGGGACGGGAGCAGACGAGTCGGGCGTCGAGGTACACGGAATAGCCTTAAACTGAGCAAGTAGAGCCTCATCGTCGGACGACGAAGTGTGAGCTGGCTGACCCTCGGACACTGGACGTGAAGGTGAAGCAGTCTGGGTCTGCGCAGCTGACTCTAGAGCGGCCTCTGGCGCTGGAAGCTCTGGCTGCGGAAGCTCTGGCTCTGGAGGAGGATCCACGGTCTCTATCGCTGCAACTGACACGGTCAGAGAAGTCTCAGGTGCGAAACTGATAGGCAAAGTCTGACTCTGAGAGACCGATGGCTCGGACGACGCTACTGACGAGGGAAGTGTCTCTGTGGTACCAGTAGCGGGAGCAGGAGCTGGAGCTGAGGTCACCGGCAAGTGGAACTCTGGCGGGGTAGGCAGGCCGGTGAGCTCGCTGAACGAAGCCTCCAAACTCCTAGGGGTCACAAGAACTGACTCCGTCTGAGTAGGAGTGAAGCCCGAGCGGATCGGCGTGAACCCTGGCAGCCGCCCTAGCGCAGGTGAAGTGAACCACTGCGGATACTGCGGAAAGGGCGAGACCGTCGATGGAGGAACCGACGTGTAGTACGAGGTCGACGGTCCGGGCTACTGCAGCTGAAACTGAGGTGGCTGAGGTAACTGTGGAAGAGCCGCCATCCTCTCCATGAAAGCAAGAGTCTGAGTCTGAAGCTGAATCATCTGCTGCTGGAGAGCGTCCTGGCGCTCCTGTGCCTGTGCTGCTGCCACTGCCTGTGCCTCTGCGAGTCGGGCCTGCTCCTGAGCCTGACGGCGCTGCTCCTCAGCCTGACGCTGAACCTCCTCAGAAAGCCGAGACTGCTGCTGCTCCATCCGAGAAAGTATGGCAAGTAGCGCTGGATCGGAGCCGGCCATATGCGACGAGGAGTCCTCTGAGTCGTGAGCTGCTGCTGGACGCATCCTCGGGAAATAAGCGTAGGCGTCGTCGGAGCTGTCAGTCGGAACCTCTAGAAGGTCGGGGTCCTCACCCTCTGCCTCAAGCCCTGCGAGCTCTGCCTCTGCCAACTGATGGATAGCCTCGTCTTGCCGTGCCTCTGTCTCGGTGACAACGGGCCTCTGACGCTGACCCCGGGGACGAGTGTCCGGACGAGCCCCGGCAATCTGGCGAGTGTCGTACACGGGAAACTCCCTCGGAGAGTGTGTAAGCTCTAGAAGCAGTGCCGGAATCATCTTCCTCAGAATGAGACAGATCAAGTGAGCATAAGGAAGTTGCCGGTGACCCTTGAACCCCTCTGCAAGTGTGTCCTCCGTCTCAGAAATGATGACATCCCAAATGTCAAACTCAAGCTGGGAGACCAAGTGGTGAAGAAGCTAGATCTGAATACTCTTCTGTAGCCGATCCGAGGTAGAAGAGTACGCCTCATGACCTCATTCACGAGACGGGCCGTCGGCGTCAAGTCACGAGGACGCCGGCTGGACCCCTCGCCGAACGGCTCTCGGAAGCAAGCGCGGACTAAGTCGGCTGGTGGAATCTCGCGTGCGTGAGGACGCCGAGGTGGCTCTGTCTCTCCATAGCACACTGTGTGAACCTTGGTCGCATAGGCTGTTAGACCAAGGTACTCTCTGGCACGGGCACTGTAGAGCCTGTAGGACCTCCCCCTGAAGGCAAAGTGGAGGAACCGATGATCCGGGGAGATCCACAGGGACGCGTAGAACTGTCGCACCCAATCCTCAACATACTGACCACTCCGTCCAAGAAGATCCGCTAACCCTGGCAGGTATGATAGCATGGGACGAATGGCCTCTCCAGCAACAACAACTATAGTCTTCAGCGGGCAAACTCTGTGTGGTCGAATGTGGACGCCGCTGTTGACATAAGCTGTGTAGAAATCCTCCTGAGGAACTGTGTAGAAACCCTCGGAGGCCTGAGGGTGCCTGGCGGCTGGGAACCACTCCTCATACAGAACCAAACGTAGGGCCTGCACCTGACGTGCTGTCGCGGTCCGCAGGTCCAAGTGCTCCACAGGCGGGGATGCCTATGGCCTCGGAGGGGGTCGACCACCCCGCCTCTGCCCCTCAGGTCTAGGAGACACCTGAGTGCGAGTACGGGTGGACCTGCGGACTGGCTGCTCCTCTGGCTGACCCTCTGCTTGGGTCTCTGTAGCTGTGTTGGGCTCTGGAGCTGACCCACCGGCTGAAACGGCTGCGAGAGCAGAGGCTGCCTCAGACGGAAACTGAAAGTCCGGAGGAAGGACCTCAACAGGGTCGTCGAGAGAGTACTCGGCGCTGTGAACCCGGACAACTCCCTCGAGCTGACGTAAAGCCTGAACCTACTGCTCGATAAGAAGATCACGAACCCGCTGTCCACTCAACTGAGCACCTGACTGCCTGCCCTGAGCTGAAGACTGGTCTCGAATATGAAGACCGCCGGTCGAACCACCCTGCTCTGCTCGCTCAGCTGCCCGTGCTACTACGAGAACCATCTCTGAATCCCGATCAAGCCTCTTGCGCTTCTTGGATATGAGTTTCTGCGGCGCCTTCCCTTTGCCACCAGAAGGAGGGCGAGGGGGAGGAGGATGTGCCCCGGGACCTCCGCCGACGTTCTTGCAGCGAGCCATCGCTACAAGAAGAGAACCACTGAGACCAACTGCCACGAACAAGACACACTGCCACGGAGAACCACTATCAATGACAAGACTCACTGCTACTGAGAACTACTGCCACTTACAAGAGAGAAACTGGACTGAACCTCAGAGGCTTGGCCTCGTTCCGTATCCGCGAGCTTGGCCCCGGATTGAACTGCCACTGTCACACTACTCACTGACAAGGTCCCGACTCGCTGCAATAGATAGATAGGGATATATATAAGCACATAATCTAGAGATGAGAAACCTATCGGAAGCAAAGCAAACGAGAGAGAGAGACGAGGTGTGGCTTTTCTACCTAACGAGACGCGACAAACCGACATGGCGGGGGTAAGACACCGACACGTTCGGGCACCACAAGCGCTCGCCGGAAGGATCTGCGCGAGAGAATGTGCCAAAACAAGGTTAGATTGGCTTGAACGTTGGTTTGGGCATCTCATCGAACATGCGGCGCGCAGGGTAGATGTGAAGTGGTGGAAACTCACAGGTGAAATGGTCCTTCCCGAGGAGAGGTTACCGGGGAGGTAGAAGGGGTCATGGACGAAACGACACGAACTCCGGTGACGCACCGGAGAGATGGACGCCGGCGAGTTGTGTTGTAGGGAGGCAGAGGCGCGCACGCGAGATGGAGGAGCGGCTGCGCGGGCGCGAGGGGGGGGGGGAAGGAGCGGTGGCGCAGGCGCGGAGGGGAAGGAGCGGCGGCGCGGGCGCGGTGGGCGGTGAGGAGGCACGGGCGCGGGGGGAAGTAGCGGCAGCGCGGGCGCGGAGGGGAAGGAGCGGCGGCGCGGGCGCTGTGGGCGTTGAGGAGGCGCGCGGGCGCGTTGGAGGCGGCGGCGAGGTAGGGTTTGGAGGGAGCACGGCGGAGCGCGGCGGATCGGGAGAAACGGGCGCAGGCGAACTCGGGTTGAAGACAAAGTCGTGGCCCCATGTGTCGGTTGAAGAACAGATTTCACCATTTAAGTGGTGACCGGACGCACACACGAATTCATCGGATGCATGCCTTAGAGCGTCCGGTCACGAACAGAGAGCATGTGAAAAGCATTTTCCGTGATCGGACGCATCCTGTCCAAGACGACCGGACGCACACCAGCGTCCGATCCAATTTTGCCAAATGACCAGACGCATGGGCCACTCCTAACCGGACGCGACGGAGATACTGTTCACCCGCGCGTGAGATGAACTGACTTGACGCACATGGTGAGTCTGGTCATTGCGTCCGGTCACAGGGGAAACCTTGTTTTGACTCGATTTTTCACGCCGACTTCTCCCAACCAAGTTCCAACTCAAATGAGACACAAATAAACACCAGTTGGAACCTAGTGGAGTGACCTCTCTCAAACCCTCAAATTTTTCTAATATTTTGCCATAGGCTAATTTAGTTTTCTAGATAAAATAGGCAATAAAACCCGAGGAGACAACATGTGGCCACCAAAACTAGGGGTCTCAACCATTAGGAGCCTCAAATGCTCCCCCTAGCGGTGGACGAACACAACGGTTGCTCAAAACTCAACCGAAAAGAAATGACAAAGCAACACACATGCATATGCAATGCAATACGGAATTTGAATCTAGGTTGCTTGTCAAGTTTGCTCATGGGTAAGCTTCTTCACACGCTTTTTAGGGCGGTTATCTTAACCACGTCTGACAAGCCTATGTGCATAGCATAATTTAGGCATGGCATATTATACAATGCAATGCAAAGACAACCCCCTTTTACCTTTTGACAAAGTTACTTAGATCAAGCACATTAAGCTCACTCCGCAATCTGCAAAGAGTGTTTTCATCTAGTGGTTTTGTGAAGATATCCGCCAATCATGGTTTTAAATAGCGAGCTAAAGCTAAAGTGTTTAGCGTTTTATAAACTGTAATTAGCAGACTTTAGCGGCAAAATAGCGGCAGAATTGTGCATGAACGCAAATAGCGGCACAATTTTTTAAGCTATTTCGGGCTATAGCGGCACAAATAGCGGGTTATTTAATTCCATGCCGCCAATTGATCTTCGGTTCTAACTCCCTCTAAGGATATGTCTTTCTTGGAAACATGGTCTCTAAGAATGTGATGGCGAATATCTATGTGCTTTGTGCGAGAGTGTTGAACCGGGTTGTTAGCAAGCTTAACCGCGCTCTCATTGTCACACAACAAAGGTACTCTTTCTAGAACTACACCATAGTCTAAAAGGGTTTGTTTCATGTAAAGGATTTGTGCACAACAAGCACTCGCGACTATGTATTCCGCCTCGGCGGTAGACAAGGCCACACTATTTTGCTTTTTTGAACTCCATGAAACTAGTGATCTCCCAAGCAAATGGCACCCTCCGGATGTGCTTTTTCTATCTACTTTACATCCCGCATAATCCGAATCGGAATACCCAACGAGTTGGAAGTTAGCTCCTTTGGGATACCAAAGGCCAATGCTTGGGGTGTGCTTTAGGTACCTAAGGATTCTCTTCACCGCTATGAGATGTTATTCCCTAGGATCGACTTGAAAGCGAGCACACATGCACACACTAAACATGATGTCGGGCCTAGATGCGGTCAAATATAACAAGCTACCAATCATAGAGCGGTAGAGAGTTTGATCAACCGGGTTACCGCCCACATCTAGGTCGAGATGTCCATTTGTTGGCATTGGAGTCTTGATAGGCTTGCAATCATCCATGTTGAAGTGCTTGAGGAGGTCTTTTGTGTACTTCTCTTGAGATATAAAAGTCCCCTCCTTCAATTGCTTGACTTGGAAGCCTAGGAAGAATGTGAGCTCGCTAATCATGGACATTTTGAACTCCTTCGACATCAAGTCACCAAATTCCTTGCAATAGGCTTCATTTGTTGACCCGAAGATGATATCATCAACGTAGACTTGACAAATGAAGATCTCTCCATCAAGCTTCTTGGTGAATAGTGTGGTGTCGACCTTCCCAATGGTGAAGCCCTTCTCAATGAGGAAGTCCCGGAGGCACTCGTACCATGCTCTTGGGGCTTGCTTGAGCCCATATAGCGCCTTGGACAACCTATAAACATGATTAGGATATCTAGGGTCTTCAAACCCGGGAGGTTGATCAACATAGACTAGTTCATTTATGAAGCCATTTAAAAATGCACTTTTCACATCCATTTGATATAATTTAATGTCATGACGTGATGCATATGCAAGGAGGATACGAATGGCTTCGAGTCTTGCAACCGGTGCAAAGGTCTCTCCAAAATCCAAACCTTCAACTTGAGAGAACCCCTTTGCCACTAGCCTTGCCTTGTTTCTAACAACCATGCCTTGATCATCTTGCTTGTTCCTAAACACCCATTTTGTTCCAATAACTCTTGCGCCTTTGGGTCGCTCATCAAGTGTCCAAACTTGGTTGCGGGTGAAGTTTTTTAATTCTTCATGCATAGCATTCACCCAATCCGGATCACCTAGAGCTTCATCTACAATGGTAGGCTCAACAAGAGACACAAAGGAGTGATGTTCAATGAATAAAGCAAGTTTTTGAGATCGAGTCATTACACCCCTTGTTGGACTCCCTATGATGAGATCTTGAGGATGAGCTTGTAGTAGAGGAGTAGTCCTTTGATCAACCACTTGAGGGGCCGCTTGAGGAGCATCAACATCTTGAGCTTGTACCACCATTTGATCATGGGAGACATGAGTATCTTCAAATGGCTCTCTCCCATTTTTGTCATCATCTTGTGGTACATTGGATGAGGATGGCTTGTCAATGACTTCCACGTCATCATCATCATCTTTAGGCTTGATGGCTCCAACCGGCATGTTCTTCATTGCTTCCCTCAATGGTTCATCACCTACATCATCAAGATTCTCATGCTCTCCTTGAGAGCCATTAGATTCATCGAATTCCACATCATATGTTTCTTCTACCATCCCGGTGGCATGGTTGAATACTCGATATGCTTTGGACTTCAATGAGTAACCAACAAGAAAACCAATATCACATCGACGTTGGAACTTCCCTAGGTGTTGGCGCTTCTTGTAGATGTAGCATTTGCACCCAAACACTCTAAAGAATGATATATCCGGCTTCTTGTTGTTGAGTAGCTCATAGGGGGTCTTGCCAAGGAGACGATGGGGGAACAACCGGTTTGATGCATAGCAAGCGGTGTTGATTGCTTCCGCCCAAAATCTTTCCGGTGTAGTGTACTCATCTAACATTGTCCTTGCTAGGGTGATTAGTGTCCGGTTCTTCCTCTCAACTACCCCATTTTGTTGTGGTGTGTAGGTTGCAGAGACTTCATGCTTGATCCCAACTTCATCACAATATTCCTCAATGTGGGTGTTGTCAAATTCTCTTCCATTATCACTTCTTATTTTCTTGATTTTCAAGTCAAACTCATTTTGGGCTCTCTTTGCAAACTTCTTGAATGAAGGGGTTGCTTCGGATTTGTCATGAAGAAAGAATACTCAAGTGTATCTAGAATAGTCATCCACAATCACTAGGCAATAGAGATTTCCACCCAAGCTAGCATATGTTGTTGGCCCAAATAGATCCATGTGAAGTAGCTCTAACTCTCTTGATGTTGATACAAAGGCTTTGGTTGGATGAGTGTTTGCAACTTGCTTGCCGGCTTGACATGCACTACACAATTTGTCCTTCTCAAATTTGACATCCTTCAAGCCTCTAACCAAATCCTTCTTCAATAGCTTGTTGAGAGTGTTCATTCCCACATGAGCTAATCTTTTATGCCATAGCCAACCAAGTGATTGCTTAGTGAACAAACATGTCTTCAAGTTGGCATCTTTGGAGGAGAAATCCACTAGATAGAGATTGTTGTATCTAAAGCCTTTGAATATCACTTGTGTATCATTTTTCTTGGTCACAACCACTTCTTTGTCGGTGAACAAACATTGAAAGCCAAGATCACATAGTTGCCCAACGGATAGCAAGTTGAAGCTCAATGAGGCAACAAGAAGCACATTGGAGATCGTATGAACATTTGATATAGCCACTTTGCCCAATCCCTTGACATTGCCCTTTGAGTTGTCACCAAATGTAATCTTTTCTTGGTCATCGACATTCTCTTCTAGTGAGCTGAACATCCGGGGATCATCGCTCATATGTTGTGTGCAACCACTATCAATCACCCAATTTTGATCCACCGGTCTTGTAGTTCACCTACACACACAAGAAATCAAGCTTGAGCTTTCGGGACCCAAACTTGTTGCGGTCCCTTAACCTTCTCAACTAGTGACTTTGCAACCCATATTTGCTTTGGCCTATTCTTGTTAGGTGGCCCCATAAACACGACTTTCACTTTGCCACTAGAATCTTGTCTAAGCATGTAGTGAGCATTGAAAGCAAAGGGCCTAGCATGCTTGGGCAAGGGTGTGGGTTTTGGCTCTTCACAATCATGAGCAAAGTGTCCTTCTTCCACACTCATATCATCTCCCAATCTTCTTCTTCTTGGACTTTGTAAGGCTCTTGCGTTGCTTCATCTTCTCTTCAAGAAAGCCAATCCCATTTCTATTGGTCTTCATTACGGTGTTCATGAGTAGCTCACTTTGAAGACATTGACCCTTGGTGAATTTCTTCAATCCGGTGGTAAGGTGCTCCTTCTCTTTCTTGAGATTGTCATTCTCTTGTTGGAGCTCCAATTGAGATTGTGTCATTTTGTAGTCCCTCTCCATCTTCAATCTCTTGTTTTCTTCTTTTAGCATGTCTAGCTCAAGTGACATGCTATAATCATCATCATGAGTTTCAATGACAACTTGCTTGGTGGTTGTAAGCTTCTCTAGATCAACATTGAGCTTTGCATTCTCATTCTTGATCTTGATGTAGTCATCATAGTGATCGGCCACAACCACTTTTTTGCCCTTGCCACTAGCTCTTTGCTCATCATGCTCACTAACCAAGTCCTCACAAGATGTTGCTATGTCACACTTAACAACAAGGTTAGGAGCATCATGTGTCTCATGAGAAAGCATATCATAAGCAACACTAAGTGTATCATGATCTACTTTGACTTGAGTATATTTCTCTTTGAGCAAAGCATAACTAGTGGTAAGATCACTATGCATCTTATCAAGTTTTTCATTTTTAGCTTTGAGCTCCTTGTTAGAGGACTTGAGCTCCTTGATAGATGATGACATAGTAGCAAGTTCATCTTTTAGCTCATCACTAGCATGTATAGCATGATCATACTTCTCAACAAGAGATTCATTTTCATCAACAAGCTTTTCATTTTTAGCTCTAGTCTATCTTATGATTTTAGAGTAGTTGTTTAGCAATTTAACAAGATCATCATAAGAGGGTGCCTCAAATTCACCATCACTATCGCTATCACTAGAGTCATCATCGCTTTGTACCTTTCGATCACCTTTAGCCATGAGGCATAGGTGTGTAGATAATGATGGTGATGGTGGTGGTGGTGGTGTAGAGGTGCCAATGACTAGAGCGGCCACCTTCTCCTTCTCATCATCACTATCTTCATTTGATGAACCACCGGAGGAGTCAACGTCGGTGAGCCAATCACCAACAATGTAGGCCTTGCCACCTTTCTTGTGGTATTGCTTCTTCTTCTTGCCATCCTTCTTGTATGGCTTCTCACTCTTCTTCTCATCTTCACTAGATGAGTCATATTTCTTGCCCTTGTGCTTGTTCTTGTAGCTCTCTTTCTTGGGCTTGGTGCATTGATGAGCAAGATGGCCAAGTTCACCGCAATTGTAGCAATCCATTTCAGAGATTGGCCTTCTCTTGCTACTTGTGAAGAACTTCTTCTTTCTTGAGTCAAAGTTGACTCCATTCTTTTGAAGCTTCTTCAACATCTTGGTGGTTCTTCTCACCATGAGAGCGATGTTGGAATCATCCTCTTCATCACTTGAGCTTTCATGATGTACCTCAATAGCCTTGGACTTGCCCTTCTTGTCATGGCTTGCTTTGAAGGCCAAGTCCTTCTTCTTGTCGGTGGAATAGCCACCACTTGGTGTGATGTGCATGTACATCTCATGCGCATTGATCTTTCCCAAGATTTGAGTTGGAGTAGCGGTGGAAAGATCACCTTGATGTAGCACCGTCATAATGTGTCCATATTTCTCAATTGGGAGGACACAAAGGATCTTCCTCACAACATCAGATGGTTGCATTTGTGAGGCCAAGTCCATTGAGTTCTTCTACAAGAACATTCAAGCGTGAGTACATTTCATTTGCACTTTCATTAGCATGCATATCAAAAGAATGAAGCTTTTGCATAACTAAATGATAGCGTTCCTCACGCTCACTCTTGGTTCCCTCATGGAGCGCACAAATGTTTTCCCATAGATCATGAGCATTTTTGTGGTTCTGGACGCGGTTGAACACATCCTTGCAAATGCCTCTAAAAAGGATGTTTTTGGCTTTTGCATTCCATTTCTCATTTTCCTCCTCATTAGGAGTAAGGCTTGTGCCTTCTTTGGGCTTGGCAAAGCCGGTGATCGCGGCTTCGCGGCATTTGACATCAACGGCTTCTAGGTACGACTCCATACGGATTTTCCAATATGGGAAGTCATCTCCCTCGAACATGGGAGGTGGTCCATCACCTCCGGACATCTTAACTCTAGGCGGTTAAGCCTAAATCAAGAGCACGAGGCTCTGATACCAATTGAAAGGATCAAGATTCCCAAGAGGGGGTGAATTGAGCTTTTCTAAAACTTCTTGCAAGAATTAAATCCTAACAAGTCCAATTAAACCCCTAGTGCCTAAAAGTGTGTTTCACTAACAACAACCGCACAAAAGACTATCGCTAAACCATTTCTACTCTAGCATGACAATTCAAGTAAGGATGAACAACAAGTAAATTGCGGAATTGAATTGCTCAAATGTAAATGCGTAAGTAAAGAGAGTAGAGATGACACGACGATCTTTTTCCCGAGGTATCGAGGTGTCGGCACACCCCCTAGTCCTCCTTTGAGCACCCGCGCAAGGGTATCACTCCCCCTTGATCCGCGCAAGGATCAAGTGCTCACTACGAGCTGATTCTTCGCCACTCCGGCCCGGTGAATCGCTCGCTACCGGTCACAACTTGACTTGGGTCA
This sequence comes from Coix lacryma-jobi var. lacryma-jobi, assembly GCA_009763385.1. NCBI lineage: Eukaryota > Viridiplantae > Streptophyta > Magnoliopsida > Poales > Poaceae > Coix > Coix lacryma-jobi. The sequence goes on from CM019829.1 coordinate 97,594,862, forward strand.
TCCACAAAGCCTCCGGATGATAACCAAGCTCTTCGATCACCACCAAGCCATCTAGGTGATGCCGATCACAAAGAGTAACAAGCAAGAACTCTCACTTGACCAACGCAAGGCTAATGAGATGGGTGGATGCACACTTGCTACTCTCTATTCACTAATGAGGTGTTTGATCACTCAATTATCAAATCTCTCAACCTCACTAGGCCTCTTGCACTCACTTGCAATCACAATGTGTTTGGCAACCTTTCAAATGAGCAAGAGAGACAACATGAATGAGGGGGAGGCATATTTATACCCCCAACTCAAAACATGCACGAAGGGGTAAGTCCAGCCAGATTACACACTGACCGGACGCACTGTCGGGGTGACCGGACACGTCTGGTCAGTGCCCAATGGCTAACTGACGTTAGCACTGTCACTTGTACGAACTGCTGATCGGACGCACCCATGCGTCCGATCCCCTCTGACCGGACGCGCCCGGACGCACATTTCACTCTCTGGAACCTCTCTGGACGCGACCGGACTCACCCCCTGGTGCGTCCGATCGACTGCTGAGGGAGCGTCCGGTCACAGCTGACCTGCCCCTCTGTGAGCACTACTGACCGGACGCATGCCCCAACGTCCGGTCCCTAGGGTTCCAGTGTCCGGTCGCAGTTTGAAGTCCAAAACGACTTCGGTTTGCGACGCTCCCTTCACGAACTTTCTTCCTTATGATCTTAGGGACCTTTCTAAGCTACCTAGGGCTTTGGTTAACAAGTGTGCACCACACCTAACTCAAAAGTCTCACCTAGGTCAAGCTACCCATTCAAACCCCCCTTAATAGTACGGCCAAAGAGAAAACAAAGACCTATGCTACTCTAAGTGTCCTTCAACACCAAATGACACTTAGAACTAGCCTATCACCGTCTTCGTCGTCCATCCTTTGAAAACCTAACGAATTCCATCAATAAGGGGACATGAATACCATAGTGTCCTCACGATCATCACTACCATGACCTAACTCAACTGTTTCTGCAAAACACACGTTAGTCATAGTAATTTACCGTTGTCATCCAATCACCGAAACCCACTGGGGGCCTAGATGCTCACAGACGGGAATGACTCATGGCCCGAGGCACAAACACGGGCTGCAGCGTTGTATGATGGCGAGAGGATCCCATGCGCCATGGAGACGAGTGTCGTCGGTCGCGTGGGATGCGTAGCTTCCAGGCACGGTTGCCGAGCATGCGCAGGTCGCAGCAGTGGCAGGCCTACACCCGCACTCCATCCAGATGCAAGTTCCAGATGAAAGAACATGGCAAGTTTTTTTTACAGCAACACAACACACGGATATTTGATTGCTACGTGAAACTGTACCTGAGTAGGAACAGTGAACAATCTCAAATACTTTTAATCATATGTTGATTATCTATTTTGCTGATATGCTCAGAAAATATACCATTGCAATTTTTAAGAAGTTCAATGCCTGCAACACAATGATATACAAAGTCATATGCATAATTAATCTTTGCTCCTTATCAAGCATTAAACACCTTAACGACAACTCTTTGTCTATGAGTTGTAGAACCCGTCTTTTTAAGTGTCTGTACATTAAATTTGAGGCTTTTACATACAATCCCTCGTCTATGGGTTGTACATGTCCTAATGATTTGCATTGTTTTGCCTTAATCATACCACACTATTGCCAGGGTAGATGTTGGAAAGAGTGTTTAGATTAGAATTGCCTAGGAGGGTAGCAATATAGTGATACATGGGCCTCATGGGCCTAATACTCTCATACTCCAACACCCCCCCGCAGTCTGAACCATCGGCGTAGCGGAGTTGCAAGACTGAGCATGAAAAGAAGCACAACACAACACACGAGCCCCCCACAGACTCAACTAGCCACTAGTGATGTTGAGGCTGGAGCGAAACTCGGAGAACGTCGAAGACGGGAGGCCCTTGGTGAAGATGTCAGCGAACTGGGAGGTGGTCGGGACGTGGAGAACCCGAACATTATCGATGGCCACCCTATCACGGACAAAGTGGAGGTCGATCTCCACATGCTTGGTTCGCTGGTGCTGAACAGGGTTGGTGGAGAGGTACACCGCACTAACGTTGTCGCAGTAGACCAACGTGCTCCGGGTCAGGGGACTGTGGAGCTCACCAAGGAGCTGCCGGAGCCAGGAGGCCTCAGCCACACCGTTAGCAACAGTGCGGTACTCCACCTCGGCACTGGAGCGGGAGACCACCGACTGGCGCTTGGACGACCAGGACACCAGGTTGCCGCCGAGGAAGACAGCATAGCCAGAGGTGGACCGGCGAGTGTCCGGACACCCGGCCCAGTCAGCGTCGGTGTAGATGACGAGCTCGGTGGAGGCAGACCGGTGGAGAGGCAGGCCGTAGTCGACGCTGCCGTGGAGGTAGCGGACGAGGCACTTGAAGGTCGTGAGGTGAGGCTCGCACGGATCATGCATATGAAGCCAAATCTGCTGAACTGCATATGTGATGTCCGGGCGGGTGAAGGTGAGGTACTGAAGCGCCCCCGCAAGACTCCTGTACGCGGTAGGGTCAGTGACTGTGGCGCCCGCGGTCTCTGACAACTTGGCCTGAGTGTCAACAGGGGTGGAGCAGGGCTTACAGTCAGTCATCCCAGCTCGCTCCAGGATATCAAGAGTATACTGCCGCTGGTGAAGAAAGAGACCCCCGAGACGAGGCTCAACGGTGACCCCGAGGAAGTGATGGAGCAAACCGAGGTTCTTCATCGTGAACTCCTGCTGAAGAGAGGTGATGATCCGCCGCAGTAGTGCCGGGCTGGAAGCGGTGAGCACAATGTCATCAACATAGAGCAGCAGATAGGCAGTCTCCCCACCGTGGTGGTAGATGAACAGCAAAGTGTTTGACTTGGCCTCCACAAACCCCAGAGTGAGCAGGAATGCAACAAAATGAGAGTACCACGCCCGAGGGGCCTGCTTGAGGCCGTAGAGTGACTTGTTGAGGCGGCAGACCAGATCAGGGCGAGTAGAGTCAGCAAAACCCGGCGGCTGACTGCAGTAGACTGTCTCAACGAGTGTCCCGTGGAGAAAAGCATTCTTGACGTCCAGCTGATGCATGGGCCAAGAGCGAGAGAGAGCCAGGGAGAGAACCGTGCGGACTGTAGCTGGCTTCACCACGGGACTGAATGTCTCGTCATAGTCAACTCCAGGCCGCTGAGTGAGACCCCGGAGTACCCAGCGAACCTTGTACCGCTCAGGAGTGCCATCAGCCCGGCGCTTGTGTGTCCATATCCACTTGCCGGTGACGACATTGGAGCCAGGTGGATGGGGCACCAGATCCCATGTATGGTTGGCGAGAAGAGCCACGTACTCCTCCTCCATCGCACGACGCCAGTGAGGGTCGGCCAGGGCGTCACGCACGGAAGAGGTTACCGGAGAGACCCGCGTCTCGCCGGGCGTCGCGGCAAGAGCCCGAGGCCGCAACACCCCCGGCGCATGCCGCGTCACCATGGGGTGAACATGACGCGGGTGGCGGTGAAGAAGAGGGGGGTGGTACACGGCAGCTCGACCCGAGCAGCCGACGACGGTGGAGGCGGCGGCGTAGGCGTCCACGGCGGAGAGGCGGCCACAGGAGGAGAACGAGGTGGCGACGACGATGACGGAGCCAGCATCGGGGGCGGTGAGGCCGCCCGCGCATGGCGCTGGTAGACACGCACCGGCTGAGCGAAGCGTGTGGGAGGTGCCGCAGGCGCTGGACCCACGGCGGGCGCAGGGTCGAGCGCAGCCCCGGGGAACATGGCCGCTGGACCGGCGCGAGACGCAGGGTCAGGCGCAACCCAGGGGAACATGGCCGCCGGACCAGCGCAGGGCGCAGGGTCCGGCGTAGTTCTAGAGGTCGGGAAGCCAGGGCAGGAGCCCACTGGAGGGCGCGGTGGAGGGGCCCCGGAGTACGGCGAGCCGGGGCACTGGCCCAGCGGAGGGCGCGGGAGAGCAGGAGAGCCGGGGCACGAGCCCGGCAGAGCGCGTGGTGGAGGACCTGCAGGGTAAAACAGTAAAGGTGGCTGGGCCACCGCGTCAGTGGGAAACAATGCGGAGAGGTCAAGGTCGGAGGTGGGAGGAGGTGTGGAGGTGGGAGGAGAGGTGGTGGTAGAGAAGGGGAAGTCGGCCTCGTCGAACACAACGTGTCGAGAAATGAGGACGCGACGAGAGGAGAGGTCAAAGCAATGGTACCCCTTGTGATCCGGGGAGTACCCGAGGAAGACACACCGAGTCGACCGGGGAGCCAGCTTGTGAGGTGCAGTGGCAGTGGTGTTAGGGTAACACGCACACCCGAAGACACAGAGGTGGTCGTAGCGAGGAGGGGTACCGAAGAAGGCATGGTGAGGAGTGGGAGCGGGACAGGCAGCGGAAGGTAAACGGTTGAGGAGATAGGTGGAGGTGTGAAGACCCTCGGCCCAGAAGCGGGCAGGAAGAGAGGCCTGCAAGAGGAGGGTGCAGATGGTGTCGTTGGTGGTGCGAAGCATGCGCTCGGCCTTGCCGTTCTGGGAGGAGGTGTAGGGGCACGACATGCGCAACTGCATGCCGTGAGAGAGGAAGAAGGCACGAGACATGGAGTTATCAAACTCACGCCCGTTGTCACACTGAACGGCCTTGATGGTGAGGCCGAACTGAGTGGACACCCAGGCAAAGAAGTGGAGGAGCATGGAGAATGTGTCAGACTTGGCACAAAGAGTCAAAGTAGCTGACGAAGTGGGAGGCGAAGTCCATAGAGCGGAAGCAGGAAATCGAAGAGTGTAAAGGGGCCCCGTGCTGTCACAGCGGAGAAGAGGATGCCGGGAAACCAAGTCCTTTACAGTAAGACCTGAAGGATCGAATTCAACAGAACAAGAATTATCAGTGGTGAAACAGCGAATAGAAAGGAAGTTGTGGACCATATGGGGAGCAACAAGGACATCAGGAAGGAGAAAGGAGCCATGAGTGATAGCAGCACCCACGAACGTGACCGGAAGGCAAGAGCCATTCGCGGCAATGATGGACGAAGGGTGAGTCGAAGAGGGAGGGTGAATGGAAGAGAGGAGACCAGGGTTAGGAATGGTGTGGTGGGTGGCTCCCGAGTCAGCAATCCAGTCGGAACTGACTGGTGGTGTCTGACCCAAGGTGCTGAAAGAGCGGGCGGAAGGCCGTCGTATCCCAACCGATAGACACCGACAGGGTGTTGGGAGGTGGAGTCCGTGGCGACGGGAATGGGAGGGCGCCCTGGACAGCCCTAACAAACATGGATGCCGGTGTGTGGGTGGGGCGGAACTCGCCGCCAGCCGATTGGAAGGGCGGCCGGCCCCAGGTAGCCGGGGTATGCCCACTCCTGCGTTGTCCGGGAGGAGGGGGACCAAGGAGAGACGACGGTGGCGGAGGCGATGGTCGGGAACGCGAGGAGCCGGGGAAGGTGGCACTGGGAGGCATCCACCAGGCAGCAGGGAAACCAGGGGGGCGCCCGGAGTGCCAGCCACGCCTAGGGAGGAGCCGGCGCCGGGAGAGGAGGCGAAGAAGGCGGGAGCCGTGGCTCCTGCTCCCGCGCCGGCCACTGCAGCAGCGCTAAAGGGAAGAGGAGCAGATGGAGCTGGCAGGTGCTGCCGGCCGCGCCAGGCTGCTGGCAGCCCACCGCGCCAGGCAGCAGCTGGCCGTCGGATGGAGGAGGAAGCGGAGGCTGGCAGCCCACCGCGCCAGGCGGCTGGCCGGGGAGGAGGCGTTCGGCAGGGCGTTGAAGAAGTGCAGCCGACGTGGCATTGAGCACGGCAGCGTCGGGCAGCAGTCCGCCGGGCAGGAGCTGGCCTGCGACGGCGGTGGCGCCCGCGCGGCCCGCGCCCTGGCCGGGGAGGAGGTGGCCAGCGGCTGCTGCTGCTGGCGCGCCCTGGCCGGGGAGGAGGGGGCCGGCGGGGCAGTGAAGAAGAGTGGCGGCGGCGGCGCCTGCGCGGCCCGCTCCCGCGGCGGCGTTCGCGCCCGCGCCTGCTCCCGCGTTGGCGCTCGCGCGGCCCGTGGCGGCGGCGGCGACGCCCGCGTGACCCGCGCCCGCTCCCGCGGTGGTGGCGGCGTCTGCTGCACCCGCTGCGCCCACGGCGGCCAGAGCCGGCGGCGCCAGCGCGGAAGAGGGAAGGGGAGGGAAGGAGGAGGGAAAGGAGAGAGGAGGGGGGAGGTGGAAGGCTGCCGGCCATGGCTGGCGACGGTGGCGGGGCCAGCGGCGGCTGCTGCTGGCAGGGGAGGGAGGGAAGGGAGAGAGAGGGAAGGAAACCCTAGCTTGATACCATGTTGAAAAGAGTGATTGGATTAGAATTGCCTAGGAGGGTAGCAATATAGTGATACATGAGCCTCATGGGCCTAATACTCTCATACTCCAACAAGTATATTTAGTTGCCTATTTCCAATGAAGTCGAATAATGATATCTTAACTAGAATCTCTGTTACCCCAACCGATCTAGCTGTCATTGGTCATGCTGCTGCATTGCAAAACATAAAGAACATAGCAAGATCAAAAGTAAAAACAAATGTAGAAAAAAGAAAAATAGACTAAGGGTTTGTTGTAGACATAGAGGAAGGATAACTATGAGATTTGCAAGTCAACCAAGTCACACTTCTCCAAAAAGTGTACTGAAAAATAAGCAAAAGGAATTTTTGAGCGAGGAACCACATTTGTTAGTTGATTAAAAAAACTTAAGTTTGTTAATCGATTGGAAGTTTGGAACATAATCCATTAGGCTTGTGAATTTATCTACGAAGATTTAGAAAAGATTTAATTCTAGAAAAAAAGAGTCTCACATGACAAACAAGATATTCAAACAACTGCTTGAAAGAGTCTCACATGACAAACAAGATATTCAAACAACTGCTTGACCCGAACATTTAAAATGCTATCCAAAATAATACATAACTACCTACTCGAATTTGTTAATTACTTCTCATAAGGCTAAAAAAACGGTCGGGTAGCAGCAATCCAATCGTAGATTTAGGCATTTAGCATACATAAATGGTAAATGCTCAAATGTTTGGTCCAAATATACAGCTAAAATGAGCGGCTATAAAGGTCCAAGAATAAGTGTAGGTTTATATACAAACCTACCTAATTGTACGACACATTACTTGGAAACACGTGAGGAAAATCTGAATAGAGTATGCTCTAGTTTTAAAAATAAACTGGGGGATATAATCATCCAAGGGTCATGACAGGATTATATGAAAACCAAGTATATACTAGATAGCATATTGCAAGGAGTATAAAAAACAACATGCACAATAGGCAGCGATATTAGTTGTCTGACATGATATTAGATTATGTGTTTCGTCAACTTCAAAGTAAAAATTGAATCTGAGATTTTAGTACTTCTTAGAGAAGGCCAATAAAACAATTTATTGAAAGAAACAACTAGCTATAGGTAACTATCCATGTCAAAACAATTTAATTCAAAAAATACCTATTCCACACAAAAAATCATGATTCAACTAGTACATGCACAAAATATATGGGAGCAATTATGGACATAATGATGTGATTTTCAGTGTTTTCTGCTATTACCAAAGATAAGTTGTTAGCTGTTCTGCTATTTATTTTCAGTGGTAGCAGCAGTGTTTTCATCATGTAGCGACAGACTATTGCATCTTGCATTGAACCACCATGTTTCTTATCTAATAAGGATGATAAATGAACTCCTGAAAACACTCGTGCTTCACCTGCAAGTGCAACTTCTATAAAAAAACTTTTGAAAACACTCACACTCCACCTCTGTCCCTAAACCTTCAATATTCTGTTTCGAAAACTCATGTACACATCTTTCTTTTTTACTTGACATAGTCTCGACCGCTTAGGCTCTAGTAACGTGTTCAAGGAGAGCCAAAGGTATGGTGTGCTAAAAATATATAAAAAAAATTGTATCTAAAGAAAGAGCTAACGTGATTATATCAAAACTAATTTTCTACAAAGCCATATTACATTAATGTTTGTTTCTCAGTGTTTATGTTTCAAATTGCTCGAAGATTTTGCCTAGGCTAGGTAGCATGTTTGATCCCATCCACCACATGAGGTTTGGGGAAAAGAAACCTACATATTTTTCAACTAATCCTACCTTTTCCCCAAACTGAGTAGACAATTGAGTACAAGTGATGATGAACTGCTTGCCCGTAGGGTGATACAACTTTCACTTGCTCGGATTGCCCATGCACTAGGACCAGGCGAGGCACTTGGGGGAGATACGCGGAGGGAGTGATGGCGGCGCTGCGGGGCGGGCTGTGCTCGCAACACGAGTGGAAACGGCACGTCGCTGCACAACCATGAGCGGTGCTGGGAGGCAGATCCAATGCAATTGGGGTGAGGAACTGGGGCTCACCTCCATGCTCGGCTGCTCGCTCCTAGATGCCTAATCAACTCCTCTTGACTCTATAAATCGAAAAAAATCTGACAAAAATCGCCATTAAAACCGAGCAAATAGCACCATGGGGCAAAAATCATCAAATCACTGGTTGGATTGCTCACCTTCATGTGCTGCCATCCGTTTTCGCTTAGGATTGGAGTGGATTCACTAGTGCTTTGAATCCCTAGAAAACCTAGAGAGAGAGAGGAGGAGGAGAAATGAACAGACACGCACGATAATGTGGAACACCCTTTCCTGGTTAATGGGCCCTACCTAGTATTTACAGGTGTGTTTGCGCGGCAGCTCTTGGAGACGGACATGTGGATCCAGGTGTGCGTGCGCTATGATTAAAAAATGGCCGACCAATATAAAGTCTTTACCAAAAAATAAAGAGTAGGAAAGGGTTCCTGATGTAAACGTACAAAGAGAGAAAAATATATAAAAGTGGTTAGAATAACTTAGAAATATTGTAGAATAAAGTGGGAAAGGATTCCTGATGTATAAGAGATAAGAAAATATAAAAAATGGTTAGAATAATTTAGAAATAGTATAAGATTTCTGATGTAAAATTATCTTTTATATTTTAGAACTGAATTATTGGAAATGTTGGAGATGATCTTATTGAATTCTCTTAATATTTTTTGGCGAGTTGAAAACTTTATGGTTTTGAGAAGAAATTGTTAGAAATGCTTGGAGATGGTCTTAGCTGGTTGGTAATTGTTGTTGGTGAGCACGCTACCTTCAGTTGCCTCTCATGGAGCTTCGCACGGATTGATCACCTGTCACACCCGGTTTTAAGAACAAAACCAGGTATACACCATATGTGAGCCCAGGAAGTCAAATCTCACATATAGCCACAAATAAAGGGTAATATCGAAAGACAATGCTCATATATAACGTATAATCACAAAGAACATAACCTTAAGGAGCAGATAGCGGAAAGACACTCTGATCTTCAGATGGAGACACCAACTTCACAGGGAACAACTGACTGGTTGACCACAAGCCTAAGCTTAGGAAACTCATCTAAGTCATCACCACGCTTCCACTACGCGACTCTGATGGAGACTGGGGTGTGGGGGAAAAGCAAGAGTGAGTCCATGTCGAACTCCACAAGTATAGCAACAAGTGATATAGATCCCAAGTTTCATGATCAATGTAACATAAATAATGAATAGCATAGAACGGTAAATAATGAACATGTTAACCAACAAAAGTCATAATCTTTACGTCTTCAAGGCCGCTCGTGTCTGTTGGTAGTTCTTAGCTTCACTAAAGATAGAGCTAGGCAACTATCCCCAGTAACGACCCATAAATGCTTGTTGACACTAGCCAACGCCGTTACTAGGAGCAGACTATGGAATCTATTCCAGGCAACGGTGTCAGAAGTGCTTCAAGCGAGACCGGTCACTATACCTAAAGGAGTGAAGCTAAAGCAGCTATCTACTAATGCCAAGCGGGGTTGTCAATCCCGACACTAGTAGGAGCTAGCTAGAGAGATTGTAATCTACCAAGAGGAGATTCTGCAAGCACACAGAACTATCGTAGTAGCACTTCGCCTGGGAGTACCAAGTGTCGATTTATTTGATCCCAAGGGAAGACTAGGGTGGTGTATGAGTGAGTCAAGGAGGGGATGCGAGTCGAAGAAAAGAGAAATGGGAAAAGGAGAGAAGGGAAAAGAGGGGATGGAAGGCTAGAAAGAATATGTGGGTGGATAGGTAAGGATGAAATGGGTGGTAAGGTAAGGTGGATGGATAGGTAGATAGAATGTGATAACTAAGGATAACTAACTAATTACTAACTACTAACTACTAACTACTCCTAGATAACCACAGAGCAAGATAACTACGAAGCAAGACAGGCAAATATCAATAAAGCAACCTAGTTAAGTACAGTTTTATTCCTATCTTATCAAGTATCGAGGCGTACTAGCCTTTACCACCGACTTAGGTTGAACGCTAGCACAACGAGCCTTACTGTTAAACTGGGCCAACTACGTGGTGGAATTCAAGGCGCACAGGGCTGTCACCACCTGCTTGCTACCATAGCTATCTGGGGGTCTAGTCGTATCTGAAGGTAAGTCTATAACTAAGCACCACGCTTAACTATATTCTAACTATCTCTACCCTAGCTTTGAATAGAGACCCCCTTGCGGACGTCAGAGCAAATACTTGACTTAATAAGATAAACACTAAACTAACTAAGCAACCTATTAGCAAAGATCAAACACTAAGCTCACTAGAGATTAACTACTATGGCTAAGTGAATTGATCTGTAGGATAGCTAGGCACTCAAGCAATCAATCAAGTATACCACTCAATACTGATAAGTAGAATAAAGTAATACTTGAAATGATGAAATAGAATATAGTAAAGTGCTTGAGTAACAAGAGCAAAACCTGAACTGGAGATGAAGGAAGACTCTTCCCAGCTCCAGGACCGATCACTTGCACGCCTCTACTCTTGAGCTAAGCCTTGAACAGCGCTCCAGCGAGGGCAAGATGCCTTGCTCTACTAGCTACCTACTTGCCTAAGCTCTCTGAGCTTCTAACCTAACTCCCACTTGCTTCTCTTGCTTGTGTGTTGCTTGGTGTGGTCTTGTGTGTGGGATATGATGCCTCCGGGGGGTATTTATAGTCTTGAGGAGTGAGGAGGGTACTTATAGGGGGCAGCTAGCTGACCTAGGGCTAACCCTAGTGGCGGCCGCCACCCTAGGTGGCGGCCGCCACCCTCACAACCGTTGGATGCACCGCCTTTGCTTCAACGGCATCCAGGAGCTCCAGAGAGGCGGTTGGTAGGTCGGTTGCATGTCCAAGTAACCGCCATTCGGCCTTGATCCACGCCACTTCCATCTGAGCCATCCGATGTCACTGACCTAGTGACCAAGGGCCAAGATTTGGCCTTGGGATGGTCACACGGATCGGTGACGTGGCAAAGGGGGAGAGTTGGGCCTCTCCATGTGGCGGGCGCCACATTTGGGTGGCGGGCGCCACCTCTGGTTGGCGGGCGCCACCCCACTCAGGCCCAAATGGGTCCTGGTGAGTGGGCTCGTCTCCTGGTGGGTCCATTCTCCAAATTTGGTCCAAATCCTGCATTCAAATAAAAATCTTTGGACATGTGGAATTTGGTTAGTTTGAAACCTATTTGACTACATTTCATGCCTTTTTGGTGAATGTTAGGGTAAAATGTTGATGGTAAAGCAGGTGTTTAAGGACCATTAACAGTGTCCTTGAGCAAGGCTGATATATCAGTTTAATAAACTTTGCGCAAAGGTGTACACTTTCCCTGTGAGACGTGAATTGCCCTTTTGCCCGAGGTGATCAGCCTCTTAACTCACTTCCAAGGAAAGTCGGCAGGGTTCACGATGAAGCCTTTCAAAGGTTCGTCTAACAAGTTAGGGCCGCTAGGTTTCATCAGTCAGTCTGGGTGATTCAACCAACCGCAGAGATCCCCAGTCTGCTAACCCCCACTTGCGCCACAAGGGTAACCTTTAACAAGCTAGAAAAGGTCCTCATACTGAGCTAAAGCCAGAGCCATATAACCCCCATCTGTTGCACTGTAAAACCCGAAGGTGCTCGTACAGATAATTTCTTAAGTTGCTAATAAGTCATTTTTATCATTCGATGCATACATTAATTAAGTAACATGATCATGATTGCGAAAAGAAAACCCGATTGCTATACTTGCCTTAACTCAAGATCCTTCTTCTGTTGACTTGTAGATTTCCAAAGGTTGACTCTTGATCACGATCTCTGGATCACAAACTTCTTCTTGATCACCAACGCATAACTCACCGATTGGACATACGATCACAAAACACCACACATGTATCCAAAAGCAATTCATGCAAAGCAAACATAGCCTATGATTAGAATAGTACATCAATCATATTAAAACAATATAAAGAGTTTTGAAAACTGATCTACGTCTCACTACGAACACACAGACGCGAAGATCACGCTAAACAGAACTATAACGGAAAAGATATGAACTAAACAAGATTAAAGACACTAATTACTAGATTAGATTTAACTCAAATTTTAATTACAAGAAACAGTACTGAAAGTTATTTGGTTTGAAAGAACTTTTCGAAACGAATCTAACACAAGTTGAACGGATCAAAACGGAGCTAAAACGTAGCTTTTATAAGCGTTTAAACTCAGTGGCAAACATGTAAATAAGCTGAAATGCATTTGAATTTTAAATCAGATTTTAAATCAAATTTTGAATTGATTTGGAGCCGGCCATGGACTGCGGGTTGATTATTGGTTTCCCCGGGGTCTCTTTAGCAAACATCCCCCGAAGGGGTATGGGATGACCTGGGCCGTCGGATCCACGATGGACGATTGGGATTAGAACAGAAGGTTGCACACACAGGGGCGAGCCGACGGCGCGCCCACGCCGCGACGTCGCGGCATCCCGCGCGACGTCGTGCGCACAGCCGCCATGGATGGAGTGCGGGAGCTCGGCGGCGCACAGGGTTTCGGCCCTACAGGCCACCATTTGCCTCGGGAAAGGTACGAGGAGAGAGAGGAGAGGACCGCGAAGCTCACCACGGCTTCAATAGCGGTGAGGAGGACTTAGTGGCGGCGGGAGACGATGAGCGGCGGCCGGCGGGAATTCTGCTCAAAGGATTTCCGCGGTTAAGGCAAAAACGAGGCCAAGGGAAAGAGAGGAAGGGTCCAGAGGCTTCACCACCTCAACGCGGTGCTCTACCGGCGATGAATCGGTCGGCGAAGCTGCAAATCGATGAAACGGCGGCGGCGGCAAGGTGCTGCCGTGTGGTTGCTCTGAGCACGAGAGGAAGTGAGGCGCGGTTGAGCGAAATAGAGAAAAGGGGAGAAGGGAGGGGACGGCGCGGCTTTAAGGCCGAGCGAGGCGTGAGGGGGGGGGGGTGCGGCCACGACGCGGACGAAGCGAAGCGTGGGACGGCGGTTTCGAGCTCGGGAGAACAGAGGGAGTGGGAGGTAGGGGAGAGGGAGGCGCCGACAGGTGGGGCCATGCCGTCAGCGAGAGGAGGAGAGGGGAAGGCAGCAGCGGTTCAGCAGGCTCGCGTGGGTGCCAACTGGGCCGACCAGTGGGCCGCGTGAGCAGGAGAAAAAGAAGGGGAAGGGGGCCCAACGCGGGAAAAAGAGGAGGGAAGGAGGGGCCAGCGGCTTGGGCCATCGGGCCGCTTGGGCCGAAAACGAGGAGAGGGGAAAAAGGAATAAAAACCTCTTTTCCTTTTATTTCAACTCATTTCAAACCAAATTCAAAAGGAAGTTTGAATTCAAAACAAATTTGACGAAAACCACTCATCTCAAAAATTAAAATGCAGAGGCATGAATGCAACATTATGTTTCTAACTTGGTTTTAATTTTGTGAAAATTATTTAATCCTAGATTAAATGCACACCAAAATTCAATAAAGAAATATTTTCACCTATTTTTAAATTGGGCAAATTTTAGGGTGTCACATCACCGCCATCATATCTCTCTCGAGTACATTTGGGGGAGATAGATAGGTCATGGATGGAACATCACTGTGTCTTAGGCGGTGTTTGAATCATCATACTCTAAAGTATAGTTCGTCGTTGGATAATAGACGAAACATGGATTTATTTATTTTAATAAGTTTTACTTATCAATTAGCCTCTATTAATTCTTCCTGTTAGTTTATATTTATACCTTTTATTTGGCATCCAATGGACTAAAGTTTAGTTTCGTTCATCCAAATATCTTCAGCCTTATACTTTTAGTTCTAGATATAGATTGTAGGTCTATCATACGCACTCGGAGTGATTGGTTGCCGGCATAAGGGCCATGCAGGCTCGCTAGATGCAACATATCGTTTTTAGACGAAAGAAATTGTATTAAATTATAGCTAGGTACATCATCGAACATGTATCTAGAAACTGATTCTCATCTATATTATACCCACGCTGTGAAAGGCTAACTCTCAAATCCAAACCTGATTGACGCTTCGTATAGATGACCGCACAGCCAAATAATCGGCAACAGTTGTTTTTGCCTGAGAACGGATGCCCAACGGACGGCCAACATTCCTGCAGACGGAGTTGAGAAACTTCTTCTTCTTCCTTGTGTCTTCCTTCTTATTCTTTCTGCCACCGAAGAATGAAGAAGACTGATATGAAAATTATTCTCCCTAGTCCTTCATCGTGGCTAGATCCAATCACAATAAAACGAAGAAGAGACCGGAGAAAATTATTCCATGGCGGCGATATCATCTCCGTCTTATGCCGAAGCCCGGAAACAAAAGTCTTCATGTTGTCTTGTCGATGTAGATGTTGACGCCGAAGTTGTTGCCCTCATCTTCAACAGAGCCACCATGGAGAGACCAGATCCACACTACCTCCTCGCCGTCACCGGGAAAGAGGAGGAGCAAATACCCTAACTCCAGAAGACTCGATCTACTAGAAAACTTATTAAAAATGATGGATCTCCACTCCCTCCGACCTCCGGCGAGATATCGAAGGGGTAGGGAGGGGGACCAACGGTAAAGAAGATGGAAGCGGCGACGACGGCGGTGGCAGTCACGCCCTAAGCCCTAGGGAAGGTGCGGCGGCATACCTCAGTTGTGAACTCTTAGATGCAACATATCCGTTGATTGGTTGCTGCGGTAGAGGTTGGGCCTGGTTGGCATGATGCAAATGCTATCGCTCTGCCTGGTCCTGTTTTTTCCTCGTTTCTTTGGAGCATGGTTCGCATGGTGCAGGGTATTGCAACTTAATAATCTACTTGAATTGTTTCCTATGAATCTTGTGAGCTTAGTTTTATCTATGCAAAAACAGATAAGGTAAAGAAAAGGTTATTCACCGCTGGATCATATGGTGGTATTAGCTGTTTGAGATTTTTTCACACGTCATACGGTCAATTGCTTGTCCTTTCTTCACTACGGGACCAACCATCTGGGGCTTTGTATTATTGTTCTTTGACCACTTCTCTAGACCATACTAGATGAAACGTTGTCTTCACTTTTTCTACGTTGGATTGTCTGTTGCTCTCTGTCAAATAGTTTCTCACTTGTGGCCAAGTTTTTTATCATCACCGGATGATACGCTGAACACATGAATTCACACCTCACCGTTCGATGAATGCTCTCGCGAGGAATATTTCCTGAGCGTTTCTACTCATCAATTGTTTTCTTCTCATGGAGCTGTTTAGTGCTTGTATTTTCTTCATATTTGCTTTTTTTTTGTTCCATTTCTTCGCCAGTGTTTGTGCCACTTCCTTTCTTACATCCTCTCGATATGATACGAATGAAATATTTGGATATTGTTGTAACTAACTCACATCATGATTTGTAGAATGTAAACAAATATTGTAAACTAGATGTCAAGTCTAAGAGCCGGGTATATAATTTTTTTTTAATATCAGCATTAAATTTCTAGTACCCAAAGTACTAGAAAATGGATTGCGAAGAACTAGCTGCCGGAGAGACTGTTAAGGAGAAAGAGGCCATCCAGAAAGATATAGATGTACAAAGAGGACATTAAGGTTGCGGCACGAATTGCTTGATTTCTTAAGAATCTCCAACATAGCGAAATGATATGGTTACCATACCACTTCGTACTACTACAGAATGGAACTTGCGCAGCGTTGCCTAAATGGGCTCCGTGGCGGGCACAGTTTTTGCCCGCCACGGTTATTCGGTGGCCGGCCTACAGCGGCCAGCCGCCGAAGAGCCCGCTGCGGTTAATAATTAACCACAGCGGGCAACGTAAGGTGACCGCTGCGGTTAATCTTCTTTAACCGCAGCGGGCGTCCTTAGTTGCCCGCTGCGGTTAAAGATGATTAACCGCAGCGGGCTCCTTACGTTGCCCACTTCGGTTATTTCAGGCTATTTAAGCCGCCGCTGCCAACAGAAAGGAACCCGATCATCTTCTTCCTCTACAAAAAAACGTGGGGAGAAGTTTTGCCAAATTTTTGTCCCAAATAACTTGTTTTTGAGGTTTATTTGTTTGATTTAGAGGAGAAGTACTCCATAAGAGGTACCTAGATGATCTCCATCCTCTTTCCCCTCTCTTTTCCACTCTTTTTAGCCTTCTTTTTAGATCTAGTTTCATGAAGGAGAGAGAAAACTGATATTTGTTTCTCTAAGTTCATCATGGATGCATTAGTTTTATTTGACCTCGTTATTTCTGTCCCTAGATTTAACATAAATATAATAAATTATTATTTTTTTTCTAATTCATCTTTGTTTTGTGATTCATGATGTGTGTAATTAATTAAGGATCGCAGGTACAATAGACCGGTCGGAATGGATGTATAAGATCAATAGAGTACTTGATGTACGGTATCTCGTTGAAGTGAGAATGTGTATTGCCGCTGCGAAAGCTGACCGTGAGAGATCGAACCAGACGACAATCATATGTCCATGTCATCGTTGCAAGAATCTGACCGCCTTCAAAGACGAAGGCATAGTGCAATCTCATTTGATTCGTTTTGGTTTCATGGAGGATTACACAGTGTGGACTCATCACGGCGAGAGATTCGATCCGAGTGTCGGGGCGGCATCTGGATTAAGCTCAGCGTCGACAACGACGGTGAACCAAGATCCTGGAGCGCACGTCTCATCAGCAACAGTAGCGCCTGCCTTCAGTGACAGTAGTGCTCGTGACCACATCGCTATGGAGGATGTACTCCAGAATATGACAGATGATGGTGGTGGAGATGTTGAGGACGCTACGGTGCAGGACCCTGCAGATGTGCAGCTGTTTCAGGATTTACTCAACCATATCGATGAAGACGACGTCGTGTATGGCTCCCCGAAGTGGCTGGAAAATTTCAGAGAGATGAAGCAGGTGTCACTTGATCCTTTATATAAGGACGGCGGGGAATGTCCGAAGGATTGCACGGTGCTCCGTTTCAACCTCCACATGTTGATGATGAAGGCTCGACATGGGTGGTCAGACAGTAGCTTTCATGAGCTGTTAGATTACCTTGCTAAAACATTCCCGACGAACAAGATTCCAGCAAATACGTATCGGGCGAAGAAGCTTATCCGGCCAGTGGCGATGAAGCTTAGAAAGTTCGATGCCTGCCTTAACCACTGCATCCTCTATCGGGGCACAAAGTATTTGAATTTGATGAGTTGTCCGCACTGTGGTGCCAGTCGCTACAAGAGAAATGCTAGCTGTCGCGTGGATGTAGACGACGACGAGGCCTTGCGAGGTGGTCAGAGGAAGAAGAAGAAGAAGGGCGTCAAGAAGGGCAATGTTGCAGCCAATCACATCTCGGCTCATCAGCAGTATGAGGAAGAAGAGGGTTACACGTTGAGGAGAAGTCCGACACTGTCGGTGTGGTACATGCCAGTGATCGACCGCATGCGTGCGCTACTTGGGAACCTAGAGGACGCGAAGCTCATGTCCTGGCATGCATCAGCTGACTGTTGAAGGACGATGGCATGCTGCGGCACCCCTCCAATGGCCAGCATTGGAAAGATTTCGACAAGGCCTACCCGCAATTTGGCAAAGATCCCAGGAACGTTCGGTTCACGCTGAGCACCGATGTGATGAATCTGTTCGGCAAGCTGAGCAGCTCCCACAACACCTGGCTAGTCGTACTGACCATCTACAACCTACCTCCCCATCTGTGTCAGAGGCGCAGGTATCTTCTGTTGACCATGCTTATCTCGGGACCGAAGCAGCCCGACAACGATATCGATGTTTTCCTCGAGCCGGTAATGGAGGAAATGAAGGAGCTATTTGATGTTGGGATCGAGATGGTAGATGCGTCCCTCAAGGAGAAGTTCACCCTAAAAGCCATCATCATTGTCACCATCACCGACTACCCCGGCCTCTTCTCACTGTCGGGGCAGATCAAAGGGAAGACCGGCTGCGTAATGTGCATCGACGAGACATGCTACACTTACCTCAAGGGATCAAACAAGATGGTCTACATGAGGCACAGGCGGTTCCTTCCGAAAAGGCGCAGATATAGAAGAAGTGTCATGAATCAATTGTTCGATGATCAGGGTGAACCACCGGCGCAGACTAGTTGGGGCCAAAGGTGTATGAGATGGTGAAGGATATTGATCAGATCGAGTTTGGGAAGAAGAAGAAGCCACCAGAGGAGGGGACAAAACAAACGAGGAAGCGAAAGCGAGACACGACGAAGGAAGCGTCGCAGGTCCCCTCTGTTCCTTTCAAGAAGAGGTCGGTTTTCTTTGAGTACCTGTCATATTGGAAGACACTGAAAACACCCCATGCCATCGACTGTATGCATCTCGAGAAGAACGTCTTTGATAGCACGATCGGTGTCCTGCTGGACATCCCGGGAAAGACGAAGGATGGTCTGAAGTCACGGACGGATCTTCTCAACCAGGGAATCAGGCAGGAGCTTCACCTTGGGTCACGTCATAATGGTAAAGTCGATCTTCCAGGTGTGGCCTACAACCTAAGGCATGGCGAGAAGACTGCTATGCTCAAGCTTCTTAGGGGTATCAAGGTGCCGACCGGTTTGTCTTCCAATATCAAGAGCCTCGTCTCCTTGAAAGACCTCACATTGACTGGCTACAACGCACATGACTGCCACATCATGCTGACAGTGTTCCTTCCAATTGTGATAACGGTTATCGGTCCAGAGTACGTAAAGATGGTGGTCACTCGGATATCATACTTCTTTAACTGCATCACGCAGAAGGTCATTGGTAAGGCTGACCTCCCTGCCCTGAAGGACTTCATCGCGGAGACCCTTTGCCAGCTTGAGATCTGCTTCCCCCATCATATTTTGATATTATGGTACACCTGATGATGCACATGGTGGATCAGATCGAGCAACTAGGCCCCGTGTACCTGCACGAGATGTGGACGTACGAGCGGTTCATGTCCACCCTCAACAGATATGTTCATAACAGTGCTCACCTGGAGGGCTGTGACGGAACGACCCTAATCCCATGGCCCACGTGTCCCTGTCAACCTCTGACAGCCGAACCCATGTTCCATGTGATTAAGACCTGTTCGCCACCGGGCTACATCAGTGCCCAATGTCCGCAGGATCATCTCACAATTTGGTTACAGCATTGCATACTTTTACAAATAACATCGGAATAAAGAGCGGAAGACTTAAATAACATTAGTTTTACAAAGCAGGGTTCCAAATAGAAATTAAGGTGCAGTTATTACAAACCAAGTTCTGATATTAGAAATAGACATAGGCAACATAGTGGAGAACAGCAAAGATACTTATAATCACCCAGCCCGCGGGTGTACAACTATTCTTCGGCCTCATCGGCCTCTTCCTGGACGATGGTCACGCAGCAGGGTGCAAGACACATCGGGGACTCTGTCATACCTGCAGCATGGGTAACAAACCCTGAGTACTGGGGTACTCAACAAGACTTACCCGACTAAGAAAAAGGGAGAAGACTCAGGAAGTGAGAGGCTTAGGGTAGTCAAGGTAAGGTTTAAGCAAGATCAAGTATTTTGCAGAAAAAGCATTTTGTAAACCTTATTCTATTTTTGAAAGATTCAGCATTCCTCAATTCTTCATCGTTCATGATTCATTTTACATTTCAAAACATTCCTAGTTGAGAACCACTCTCCGTTGACAGTCAATGGACCAAGTCTCCATAACCGAGGAGCAACGTTAATCCGGATAAATAATACTCAGCTGAGGATCCCTATCCACACTGCATATGTAGCACCCAAGCTTGCATATGCCAACTCGTCTACCACGATTCCTCCAAGATTGGACCCGGTCCTACGCCACCCGGAAGTATAGTACACCACTCCTATCCAGGTACGACGACCACGTGGGTACATGCTACTTCCGCCATCTCTCCACTCCCAGTGCGCGGTTGTCGGTCCAATAAAGGATTCCTCGGAGCCAGAGCTTTCTGAAGTATGTGAATAGTTACAAGTCTTGACCAGCAGGCCCCCATACGGATGGTCCCTAATTTTCCAGCCAGAACTATACCTTGGTTATATCTCACCCAAGCGTAATAGTCCCGTCAGTTTTTCAACCCTGTCCCGGTCGGTGTCAACTGTTGAGTCCCGGACTACAACATGACGGCACCGTACGCTCGGACAACCTCTCCTCGCTATTGACTAGGTACGGATCAGATACCTAGCCAACAGCCGGGGAGTAAGACCATATTCCCATAAACATTCCTTAAGTGATCACACTTTTGAAATTGGAATTTTATTGCAAAGTCTAATTCAATAAGCATTGCTAACCATTTTTCAAATACTTTTGAAAAGCAGGTATCGGGTGTATCAGTGGTCAAGGTGGATAGTGCATCAATTAGGATAACACACAACTCCTGTAAACCTAATGCAATAATTTAACTCAAAAGCATTTAAGGAAATCATTTTATAAATTCAAGGAAAGGGTTAAATGCACCGGGGCTTGCCTTGAAGAGCAAAGAGGGCAGGCTCGAGGGCGGCAGGGCAGTTGTCGGAGCTCGGGGTAGCCTCAGGGACAGGTTCGTCGGCGGCTGCCTCGATCTTGACTCCTTCTTCGGTGACTATACGAATGCAATGACGCATGTACATGAGTATGCTAGCATGAACAATGCAAAAACAGGGCATACAACATGAACTCTAATCCCTTTTTCTATTTTTCTTAATTATTTAAAAAGGTCATTTTATGAAGTTGCTCCAAAAATTACCGAAATTAATCACATAAGTTCATTATGGTGTAGATAGATGGCAAAACAAATTTCATAATTTTTGGAGGTCGTTAAGCTGCTCAAATAAAATCAGACATTAATTAACAGAAGGCACTATTAACAATTAAAGATAAATGCGCAAAAATCAACTTGCTTCAAAAGACTTCAAAATTTCACCAGAGACTAAACATGGCATAGGAAGCTCACAAAAATTTATCTCATGATTTTTGGAGTTATAAATAATTTTCTAAAAATCCAAAACCATCCATTTATTAATTAAAAGAGGGATTTTACATTTTCAAATTCTTGCAGAAAAGTCAAGTTTCATATTTTTCTAAAATACTACACAGTGCATGGAGCATACCATAATTTTATCAGGATTTAAGGAACAACAAATTAATTCACAAGAAAAAGAGAAAACAACACACTATTCACACTCTTTCAAAAAGGAAAAAGAAAAGAGTGTTGTGCTCCTTCCTTGCAGGGGCTCGGGCGAATCGCGGCGAGGCGGACAGCAGGGCTCGGGCGAGACGGAAACAAGCGTTTCGTCCGAGGCCTGGCCGGGAGGCTCGGGCGAAGCGGAGACAAGCGTCTGTCCGAGGCCTGGCCGGTAGGCTCGGGCGAAGCGGAGTGGAAGCAGAGACCGGGGCTTCGAGTGCTTACCACGGGTCGGAGGCAGGGCTCGGCTGCTTCGAGGGAGCGCGGTTCGCAGGCGTGCTCGAGGGTGTGGCTCGAGGGTGAGGCTCGACACGTGCTCGAGGGTGAGGCTCGACACGTTCTCGAGGGTGAGGCTCGAGGGTGAGGCTCGACACGTTCTCGAGGGTGAGGCTCGAGGGTGAGGCTCGAGGAAGGAGACGGCCGCGGCGGCACTCCGGCGATTCGGCGATCCTGCGCAACACACGAGACCGCAAGGGCCTGGTTAGAGTCGCGCGGAGCCAAGGAAGCTGACACAGGGGTCAGGGGAGATGATCGTGGCCGGAGAGGTAGTATTTGACGAACCCGTGTTCACCGTTGTTTCGTCGGAGTTTGGGAAGATGGGGTTACGCCGGGCGATTGGAGGCGGGGGAGGTAAAATTGAGGGGCTGGGAAGCTTCGCGAGCTCAAGGCGGAGCTTTTGGGCTAGGTGGTTGAGCGGCGGGAGCTTCGGAGTGGGCTGGCGACGGCGGCGGAGATGAGTGAGGAGCTCGGACTCCGGCGGTCCCTTTTATAGGCACGGTCGGGGACGGTAGAGAGCACGAGATGGTGTGGATGAGCTCGGCCGAAGCGTGCGCACTCGATTGCAAGCCGGCGGGAGGACGGGCGTGCACCCAGGGCCTGGGCGAAGGCTTGCCGGTGACGGCCACGCGACGGCGCTGTGCAGGGAATAGTGGGGGACGGGCGCGGAGGTCAGCGCTCGCGCGTGCGGGGGCAGAATGATCACGGGGTCAGCGGCGGCAGGTTGGAGGCGCGCGTGCGGCTGCCAGGCACGCGGTGTGTGCAGTGCCGGCGAGGCGCCATGGCCGGGCCCCCCCTGCTCTGTGCCGGCTAGAGGTAGGGGATGAACAGGGCTAGGTCTAGGTTTTGACTTTCTGTATTTTGCAAATTACTTCCAAAACTTGAATTGAGCAGCAAAAACTCACAATACCAAAGTTGTGCATAAAAAGGAGATCTACAATTTTGTCAAAAAGAATATTTTTCAAATCCAAATAGTTTTTGGACCACATTTGAAAACAGAAAAGGGAACACTTTTGGGATTTGAATAAATTCAAAATTACTTTTGATTTTACATTGAAAGTTGGAAATCTGCAAATATGAAAGTTGTTCCTTTTATCAAAACCTACAACTTTGCTAATATACCCTTTTTCTGAAACTCAATAGTTTTTAAATAAATTTTGAAAACTGAAAAGGGGACAAAAACTAGAATTTGAATGAATTTGGATTTACTTCAAACTTTGTACAGAAACTTGAAAATTTGTAAATACCAAAGTTGTTTCTCTTGGCCAGATCTACAACTTTGCTTTTTGGACCAACCTCAAATTTTGAATAATTTTTGAATTACAAAAAGAGGGATAAAATCCAGGGTTTGGAAATCAGGGTTTTGCAAAGGGATTTGAAATCTGATTTTGATTTTTGAACTTTGGCCAACACAACAAAACTTCAAGACATCCAACTGAACAAGAATTACACAAAGCTAGGCACAGAGGTGAAATTACCATTTTTGCCCTTATAGGAAGATTTGGGCTTTTAGGGTTTTTGAAAAGAGATTGCTACACAAGTACTAGGCAAATATAAATGCAAGGCAAGAATGATTAATGACTAATGATGATGACATGTCAGGTTAATTACAGTTAAACACCAGAGGTGTTACAAGGGCTCTATGATCGAGGCGTACACAACCGAAGAGGCAGTGAACGGGTGTATGAGGCACATAAAAGATAAGAGGGCGATTGGGTTGCCTGTCCATCAGCATGAGGGCAAAATCGCGGGCATGTGGTGCACGGGCCGAAAAGTTCGCACGGATATACCATACAAGGAGATTGAACAAGCTCATTACAACATCCTTCATCAGTTGGTGAGCATGGAGAAATATGTCGAAAGGCACATAGAAGAGATCTGCGCCGCTAATGACGGTCAACGCACAGAGGCATGGGTCCAGAATGAGCACAGGAACAGTTTCATAGATTGGCTCAAAGAGCAACACGTACCCCTAGAAAGATGCTCCGATGATGAAGATACGGAGACCGTGCAGAAGCTTCTGCAAGGCCCGTCAAGCCAAATCACGACGTGGCAAGGGTACGATGTGAAGGGGTACAGGTTCCACACGAAAGAGAAGGACAAGAAGAGCGCGGCACAGAACTACGGTGTTCGATATGAGGGCGTCGACGAGGCCACAAACACGAGGACGCAATGCTATGGCCAGATCGAAGAAATATGGGAACTTGACTATGGCAAGTACGTATGCGTAACCGTCTTCCGGTGCCACTGGGTAGATGACTTTTGTCTGTTCCTAAAAAAGGACTAGTTGAACTTGTTATTTTGAACTCTGATTTGGATCAAATGCAAGTACTATTATTTCTTGACATCTAAGCTAAACTCAGTTGGTTCAAAAGCTTATAGTGATCAGAGAGTTATGGTGTACAACTCACTGCCTGTTTTGATCTATTTTGGTGTGGCTGCATCTATTTTAGGTCTATTAAATTAAGACTTTGGGTTATTCATTTCTTAATTTTTAGTCGCTACTCTCTCCCTATATATGATTATTCAGTTATGCTTTATTACTTCTCTGCTTTGGGTTTCAGGGCATCTTTATTAATTTTCAGTAAGCTATATGTTTTAGTCAAGCTATATGTCATGATTTTCAGTCCATGCTTCAGTTATGTTTCAGTCCATGTTTTAGTCCATGTTTCAGTTATGTTTCAGTCCATGTTTCAGTCCATGTTTTAGTTATGTTTCAGTCCATGTTTCAGTTATGTCAAGCTATATGTTTAAGTTACTGATCAGTTATGTTTCTGAAACCATGTTTCAGTCCATTGTTTCAGTTATATTAGTCCAGTGTTCTTGTATGTTTCAGTCAAGACTATGTTCTAATCTTTGCCTACTCCTCTCCCTACTCCTCTCTCCCCTGTGTTCAGTCGTCCTGATCTTTGCCTACTCCTCTCTTCCCTACTTCAGTGTTCTATTTCCTGCCTATGATGCAATTTGATGCTTTTTGACACTATGCATTTGCCACTACCTATGATGCCCTATGATGCTTTTCTATTGCCACTACTGTATACTATCACTCTACTAGTCCCTGTACTACCTGTACTATGGTCTCCCTGTACTACTCTCTACCTAGTCTCTGTACTAGTCCTCTCTATACTACTGTACTACTCTCTCCCTACTACTCCTCTCTGTTACTACTCTCTACCTAGTCTTTGTACTAGTCCTCTCTATACTACTGTACTACTCTCTCCCTACTACCCCTCTCTGTTACTACTCTCTACCTAGTCTCTGTACTAGTCCTCTCTATACTACTGTACTACTCTCTCCCTAGTATTCCTCTCTGTTACTACTCTCTACCTAGTCTCTGTACTAGTCCTCTCCCTACTACTCCTCTCTGTTACTACTCTCCCTACTACTCTCTCCCTGTACAACTCCTCACTATACTACTCCTCTCTCAGCTCCCTGTACTACTCTATACTACTCTCCCTACTCCTCTCTGTACTATAGCATTTGCATTGATGATTTTTTTTCAAACTTGTAAGCTGAGGTAGTGGCAAATGCGATGATGTGACCCCTTCGATCTATGCTGAGGCAGCGGCAATGATGATCAATTGCCCCCTACTTTCTATGCTGAGTCAGCTGCTAGACTAGGATGGTTTGTATTTTACAAGTAACCAGTTTAGCACTGACGTGTTGACCTAGGGGCAAATCTGAGCCAAAAACTTATACGTGTCATTTTTTATTCAAAAGCTTTGAACTGATCATATTTATATACCTCTGTGTATATGTAGAACTGAAATGGTGGAAGACAAAACAAATGAGTGGAGGGACCCTACCCCTAGCTCCTCGTCAACTAGCTTGATGAGCGGTGCGTCCGTGACTCCACCGCCGAAGAAGCAGCGTACAGAGGTGGACAACAATCCGACGTAAGAACCGGGGGCGAACGAAGCAGATAGTTACGACCTTGAGGTTTTCTCCAGACGCTGGCTTTCTAACATGTACAATGATGCGTGCGAAAAACTAAAGGCAAGAGACTCTTGTCAATAGTTGCCGATTGTGCCTCGTCAGCTCGAGTTTAGGGATGAAGATGCGGTCAGGGAGGAAGAAGCCCCCGCTCCCTCTACGGCAACCTCTTCGTCCAAATCTAAGGGCCAGAAGAGGGTGAGGGGACAACACGGGAGGCACAAGTTGGACAAAGCAAACGAGGTGCATGTCATCGATGAGGTGGGGCCAGAGGGAAACCCAATAGCTCCAGATACAGTCATTGGCAAGTTCAGCAATCAAGTGGCATGTATAGCCAAGGAGAAGGTGGAGATCACTTGGCCCAATTGGCACAACGTACCGGTTGACATAAAAACAATGTATGGGGTGAGGTGACAAGTAGATTCAGATATCCGCCCTCAGCTGACATGGAGAAGTGCCAGGAGTGGGCTTTGCATGTGGCATCGACTGCGCTTCGCAACTTCAGGTCCATGCTGACCAGAAATTACCTGAAGAAGGGGAAGTCGCCACTGCTAAAGTACACTATGGTCAAGGCACACATGTGGGACGCTTTCTGCAAAATGAGGAAGACCCAAGAAGCAGAGGAAAATAGTGCTAAGTTCAGTGAGCTCACGAAGAGGAACAAGAATCCTCACCACTTGGGCATGACTGGCTTTGCCGGTCATAGGACCAAGTGGCAGCAAGAAGAACAAGCAAGATAGGCTGCTGGGGTTCCAGATCCGTATGAGGGCATCGACCCAAGGGCAAAGGACTACATGAGGGCCCGCATTCCAAAGAGCCTAAAGCCCGGGGCGACCAAGTTTAACGAGCCCCACCTCGAGGATGTCGAGAAGACTTTGATGGAGAAAGCAAAGCTTAAGGACAGCATCGTGGTCCGTCGGGCCACGACTTGCTCACTGAGGTCCTGGGAACCCCCGAGCACCGCGACCGCTTTCGTGGTGTCGGGTCGAAGATGAGCTGGAAGTCGGTTGAGTTGTGGCAATCCGACGCAGCCACATACAAGTCCAGGCAGAGGTATAAAGATGAGCTATATAAGAAGGGCTTCAATGAAGGCGTGGCTGAAATGATCAAAAGCTCAATAAAGGAAGCCTTCACGAGCAACGACCCAAAGATGGTCGCGATGAGGTCGAAGATGTTTGATCACCATGGCCTGCCCAATCCTCAAGCAAAGGAAAAGAAAGCCTTACTGCCGATGAACGAGGATCGCCCAAGGGTCTCGAATGAGGACTTCCAGGAAAACCAGCACGTCCAACTCCTCATCCCGTTCGGAAGGTCCAAGAAGATGTGCGTGGCCGAGGGATGCATACTTCCACCCCACGATATCCACGACTTCAACAAAGAAGACATCCCTAAAGACTATGTGGTCGTGAGCCCGTTATGGCACGTTCTCGACCAGGAACATTTTGAATTGGACCATCCCAACCTACAACCGGCCAGGCACCTAGGGCAGGTACTTGGATTGGAAGTTCTATGGAACCGCGACGACATCAAGATCATTGCTCGGATGCCAACTCCAACGCTGACACCAGCATCACAACCATCAGCCACCGGATCTTGTCCTCCGGAAGATCCAGATCACGACAGCGTTGATGACGAAGAAAAGGGCGGGGACAAGGGCAAGGGAAAGGACAAAGGAGAAGGCAGTAGCGAAGGCGGGGACAAGGAAAAGGTAGAAGGTGATGGTGGGGAAAAGGAAAAGGGCACTGACATGGCCACCGTGTCTCCCCCGCCTCCAAATAGTCCATCGATCGGCCCAGTCAATGAGGCAAGAAGCTTAGAGGCCGGTAAGGGCAGCAACACGACAACGACAAGCCAGCCAAGCATGAACGAGCAACAGGGAGGCACGACGGGGGAGGCAACAGGGACGAAGACACCTCCCCCGTCAACCACAAGCCAATGTCCTCCCCCGCTCACCAAGAATCCAAGAACGTACACCGAGAAGCTCCCGTACACGCTCACATTCGAAAGGTATGGTAACATTGAGCATAATACCACGTCCATAGTATATATGCTACTAACATTCCTATCCATCGTTTGCCAGGCCTGAAACTACCCGTCAACTATTTGATGAGGCCGAAGACTGCCCTGGCCACTATGTGTGCTGGAAGTTCATGATTCTCAAGGCCCAGCTCATCGACGAGGAAAAGTGGGATACAATGAGGTTCCATCTATGGTACATGGAAGCTGCAAAAGCCGGGATGTCAAGTTTTAACGTCAAGATTCCCACGGAGTACTTCCACTTGCCCGCTGGTAACGAAATGCACCTACCCATCGACTTTAGCGACATGTACAACCTGATGCGGGAAGAAGACCTGGACATCGTTCAAATCACCCTATTCACACTGTAAGCGATGAATGCAACTTCCACAGATCACTACATTCGTATTTTCCATAGTTCTATACTTATTATGTCACGATGACTTGCCTGTGCAGCATGGCAGTCACTGTAAGTAATAAAAGACACGTCATGTACTCTACCTCTCTTCTGCACATATTGCTGAAAGAGTCATCAAGGGTTTCGAGATCACTGATCCGAAGATGACTGATCCGGAGAGCAAAAATATGAAGAAAATATGAAAGCCGAGAAGATTAAGTTGAAAACTTACATACTAGAATGCATGAAGAAGATCAAGCCGAATGGGCAAGAGTGTATAATGGTTGCCTATCACTTTGGGTAAGTCAAATACATGTACGTACACCTAAGTCGCTATCATATCATGCCTTCTCGTCGCCATAACCTCTATTTTGTTGCAAGGGTGCAGCCAGGGCCTCGTGGGTGGCCACTGGGTCGCTTTTATCATATACCCTCTGTTGATGGTCCTTAAACACCTATTTTACCATCAACATTTGACCCTAAAATCCACCAAAAAGGCATGAAATGTAGTCAAATAGGTTTCAAACTAACCAAATTCCACATGTCCATAGAATTTTATTTGAATGCAGGATTTGAACCAAATTTGGACATATGGACCGACCAGAGGCCAAGCCCACTCAGCAGGGCCCAAATGGGCCTAAGGGGGGTGGCGCCCGCCACCCCTAGGTGGCGCCCGCCACCTCTAAGTGGCACCCGCCACTTGGGTTGGCCCAAGTCACACTCCCTGCCACATCACCAATCCGTGTGACCTCCCCAAGGCCAAATCTTGGCCCTTGGTCACTAGGTCAGTGGCATCGGACGGCTCAGGATGAAGTGGCGTGGATCAAGGCTGAATAGCGGTTACTCAGACATGCAACCGACTTCCAAACCGCCTTGGACAACCACCTGGAGGTCGTAGGATCAACAACGAAGCATCCAGCGGCCAGGAGACTGGCGGCCGCCAGTAGGGGGTGGCGCCCGCCACCTGACCTAACCCTAGGTCGGTTGGCTGCCCCCTATAAGTACCCCCCTCACTCCTCAAGGCTATAAATACCCCCCTGGTGACACCATTCCATTTGTACCACCACAACACATGAGAAACAAAGCAAGTAGAAGCAAGCAAGTGAGAGCTCAGAGAGCTTAGGCAAGTAGGTAGCTAGTAGAGCAAGGCATCTTTGCCCTCGCGGTAGCGCTGCTCAAGGCTTAGCTCAAGAGTAGAGGCGTGCGAGTGATCGGTTCTGGAGCTGGGAAGAGTCTTCCTTCATCTCCAGTTCAGGTTTTGCTCTTGTATCTCAAGCACTTTACTATATTCTAGTTCATCATTTCAAGTATTACTTTATTCTACTTATCAGTATTGAGTGGTATACTTGATTGATTGCTTGAGTGCCTAGCTATCCTACAGTTCAATTCACTTAGCCATAGTAGTTAATCTCTAGTGAGCTTAGTGTTTGATCTTTGCCAATAGGTTGCTTAGTTAGTTTAGTGTTTATCTTATTAAGTCAAGTGTTTGCTCTGACGTCCGCAAGGGTGTCTCTATTCAAAGCTAGGGTAGAGATAGTTAGAATATAGTTAAGCGTGGTGCTTAGTTATAGACTTACCTTCAGATACGGCTGGACCCCCGGATAGCTGTGGTAGCAAGCAGGTGGTGACAGCCCTGTGCGCCTTGAATTCCACCACGTAGTTGGCCCAGTTTAACAGTAAGGCTCGTTGTGCTAGCGTTCAACCTAAGTAAGTGCTAAAAGCTAGTACGCCTCGATACTTGACAAGATAGGAATAAAACTATACTTAACTTAGTTGCTTTATTTGCTTTTGCCTACCTTGCTTCGTAACTATCTTGCTTTGTAGTTATCTTGCTCTGTGGTTATCTAGGAGTAGTTAGTAGTTATCTAGGATTATGAAGGACCGAGAAAGCAATCAGAAAGCGACTAGAGGGGGGTGAATGGGAGCTTCAAAATTCCTTTCGGAAAACTTGTCGCTACTATCCCGAGAAAACACCCCTAGAGCGAACCTAGAGCTTGTATGTGTCCACGACCCTAGAGATAGGGTGGATGCTTCCAAGAAGCACAGCGAGACACTATACGACTCTAGAAACCCAACGCAAAAGCCGGAAATCGAAACCGACAACGGACGAACGAACTGCAGACAAAACTGCGCGAACTCAGTCGCATCGGACGCTGGCCTATGTCCGATGGCTCAGCACCGGACGCGTCCGATGCAAATAGGACCTTACTGGAACCTTACTAGACAGGCATCGGACGCTGCTACAGTGAAACCCTAGCTTCCGATGCTAGACCCTCGGCGCGTCCGATGGCAACGGATGCTCCGATGGTCAGCGTCCGATGCTCCTTCAAAAACATTGTCAGACGACACGTGGCACCGGATGCTCCGATGGAAACGACTCAGCGTCCGATGCTCAAGAACACAGCGTCCGATGGTCCCGATACTGCACTGTTCGTCCGCGAAAATCACCCGATCTTCTCCGAATCAAAAGCACTAAGGCTTAGACTTGGTATGAGGAGTTCCTAGGAGGTTAGTGAGCTATCCCAAAGAGATCATGGCTCGAACCTAACTCCAAATCGGTGAATTGGAAGAATTCGGGACAAAAGGAACAAACTCGATCCAAAACGAAAATCGACTGATCTACTAGCTCGTGAGGTTAGAGAATATTTCCTTCGGTGGAAAGAAGTGCTTCACGATCTAGAATAACTCAGTTCAAACGGATTTGCAAAAGACGCACCGAGTAGAGAGATCAATCAACGGGAAAAACGTGGAGAAAAGCAACCCGCGAAGAACACAAGCAAAAAGCGAATCACAACCACGAATTTGCAACCATGTGGCTACCACACGCTACAACAGTGAGATTACGGTCTCACTTCGTCAAAAATCTCACGGGCACAGAGGTATTGTTCTCTTCTCTGTGGATCTCAGTTTGCTACAGCAGGGGAGTGGGAGAGCAGGAAAACCTAGAAGGCAAAGAGCAAAATGACTGAGATTGATGGGGAGGTGGGTGTCTCCCCCTACTTATCCTAATTCTAACTATTCCTAATTCCCACTCTACCCCTAACTACTTACAGAGCGAACCAGCTAAACCCTAGGGTTATTCTGGACCAACTCGATGGTAGGTGGATCCGACGGCCACGCCCACACAACTGGTAGCGTTGCCTCGACGCAACCTCACCGATTGCCGCCACGTGTCGCCACCGCTCTGTGTCCTCTTCACGGACTCCGCCCCCGGTTTTGAGGCCCAAACCGGGAAACCAGCCTTCATGACCAACCCCCGGTTTTGAGGCCCAAACCGGGAAACCAGCCCACCGTAGCCTGAGTTTTGTGGCCCAAACTCAGCAAACCCGCAGCACCCAGGTTTTGAGGCCCAAACCTAGAAACCGTCCTCAGCCCGAGTTTTGTGGCCAAACTCGGAAACCATCAGCGCCCAGGTTTTGAGGCCCAAACCTGGAAACCGCCCACCCGATGGTTTTTCTCTGGCTCTACCACCAAACCGAAGCTGTAGAGGGGATGCACCGCCCGTGCACCCCATCCACCGACACGTGTCCCCAGGTCCTCGACCCAGGCAACATCGTGCCCGCAAGTCTTCGCTCGTCGCTGTCCTATGCTGCCAGCCACCACAGCTGATCCTCAGGCCACCGGTCTCTCAGTCCAAGCCTCACGTCCGCACTTCACCGCTCTCGGTCCGTCGGCACGGCACATCTCTACTTGACCTTCACCTTGCCCTCGATCACTGTCTCTGTGCTCGACACCTGCACAACACAAGCCAAAGAACATGCGCATTATCCCAGTTGACAATCACTCATCACTCAGAGGCTCGGCATACACCCATGTATCCGTAGATTGGTTATTAGTTAGTTATCCTTAGTTATCCTAATCCCTTTATCTACCTATCCATCCACCTTACCTTAGCCATCCATTTCATCCTTACCTATCCACCCATATATTCTTTCTAGCCTTTCATCTTCCCTTCTCCCCTTTTCCTTTTTTTTCTTATTTCTTCGACTCTCATCCCCTCCTTGACTCAACTCATTCACCACCCTAGCCTTCTCTTGGGATCAAATAAATCGACACCTGGTACTCCCAGGCGAAGTGCTACTACGATAGTTCTATGCGCTTGCAGAATCTCCTCCTGGTAGATTGCATTCTCTCTAGCTAGCTCCTACTAGTGTCGGGATTGACAACCCCGCTTGGCATTAGTAGATAGCTGCTTTAGCTCCACTCCTTTAGGTATAGTGACCGGTCTTGCTTCAAGCATTTCTGACGCCGTTACCAGGGATAGACCCCATAGTCTACTCCTAGTAACAACGTTAGCAAGTGCCAACAAGCATTCCTGGGCTGTTACCGGGGATAGTTGCCTAGCACTATCTTTAGTGAAGCTAAGAACTACCAACAAGCATTTCTCTAGAAGCCATTTGGTTTTATACTAATCGCAACGCTGTAGACACGTGGGACAAGTGTTCCAATGCTTTTCTCGCCAAATTCTTTCCGATGGGCAAGATGAATGCTCTGCGCAACAAAATCTCCAGCTTTGCGCAACATGCCGAGGAATCTATTCCCGAGGCTTGGGAGAGGTTGCAAGAGTATGTCGCTGCTTGTTCGCACCATGGTATGGAGGACTGGCTATTGATCCAGAACTTCTACCATGGCCTAACCCCTCTCTCTAGAAGCCATTTGGATGCCGCCGCCGGCGGTGCATTCTTTTCTCTGAATGTTGCAGATGCTAAGGCTCTCATAGAGAAGATGGTGTTGAACCAAGGATGGAATGACGAGAGACTGCAGCCCCGTAAGCGAGGTATGCATTCCCTTAAGGAAGCCGACATGATCGTGGCCAAGATGGACCTGCTGGCAAAGAAGCTGGACAGCTGTGGGAAGATGAACCAACAAGAGGGTGTCCAATCTCTGGAATCCTACATGACTTGTGGTGGAGAAACCGGACATTCTGGGAGCCACTGCCCCAAGCTATATGAAGATTTGAACTTCATCAACAACAGTAACGGTTTCCGTCAACAGAATCAAGGATGGAATCAGCCTGCAAACTCTCAAGGTAACAATTCATTCCCTCGCTCTAATTTTCATAATTCTGATAATTTCTCATTCTTGAAGAATTTAGTTTACTCACAAGGTAGAACTACTGATTTCTTGAATAAGAAATTAATGTCAAATGATAAAGCCCTTGAGAATATAAATGCTAAATTGGAAGATTTCTCATCTGCTCTGAAAAATCAACTTAGCTTTAATAAGATGTTAGAAACCCAATTAGCTCAACTTGCTGCTATCATACCATCTTTTGAATCTGGCGAAATTCCTGCTAAACCTGACATGGAAACTACAAATATGGTTGAAATAAAATATTTTAACTATTATGAAGATCAAACCATGACTGTTAAAAAGGGTGATCCTGGTAGTCCCATAATTAGATGCTCAATCTTTGGTGAAGTCTTTAAAAATGCCATGTGTGATTTAGGATCGAGTGTGAACATTTTATCTAAAGATTTCTATGAAAACTCGTTCTTTCCACCCATGTCATCCACATCTGCCTATGTTGTGCTAGCTGATCAATCCACTTGCTATGTAGAAGGAATAGTTAATGATTTACCTGTTCATATTAGAGGTTCCTATGTTCCTGCTGATTTCATAATACTAGATATGAGAAATAGGAAAGATGTAGGTAGACCCTTCTTGAACACTGTTAATGCTTGCATATATGTGGGAAGCGGTAAAATTCAAATGACATTAGGAGGGAGGAAGGAAATATTCTCTTTCTCCCGAGGCCCTGCATATGCCGCTAACATGCAGGAAGCAAAACCCGTTCATACTAAGAAGAGGCGCCCAAGAACAAGGTGAAACAGGAAGAAAGAACTACCTCCTCCTGAGTTGCGTAATTCACATAACAAAGGAGAGGTGCCAAAGGAAGAAGAACCCGATGGAGTGCTAAGAGAAGAAGTGCCCAAGGAAGAAGATCCACCTGATAAGGATGAAACTCCATGGACCTAAGGTATGGTTTTACTTTTAATTTTTCCCTTCAATTTTCCCTTTTTCGAATAAATAACATATGTCATGCATGTAACTAAAAAAATATCACCAGTTATCATTAGTTATATGCATAGGTATATGTTAACTTAGCTAGAACAATAAAATATCATAATAGGATAGTTTCCCTTTTCACAACATTAGATAGTTTCCCTTTTAATAAATTGAGAACAAGAGCTCCGACCGAGAAAGAAGAAGACCCTTCACCAAGCAAGAAGCCAGCTTGGGGGAGACTCCCGCTCCAATAAGGTATGTCTCAAGCCTACACTTTACATTCAGTTCTTAAATTCTATATCTTTTGAATGTCACATGCTTGCCTAAATAACCATTCCATGAATAAAATTGATAAAATCTGCTTAAATAAGTTGAAACCTGAATAAGATTTGAAATATGTCATGCAAATGCTATTGTTATGGTTTGAATAACTGGTCTTATCTAAGTTGTAGCTTTTGTGGGTTGCACATGCTTTAACTGAAATCATGCTTAGTGAATAAAGTTAGTAAGAAATGGAGTAATTCTTTAAACTTGCTAAAGTGAAATTAGGACCTAATCTGGAGGATTTCTTTTAAATCATAAAAACCTTGCTAAAAGTTCCTCCTGGATTTTATCTCATCCCACCACCAGCCAAATATTTGTTAGTCATTAGTCAAAACCACAAAGAGCTTTGTTTGTGTTGAGCTTTGTTAGACCTCATAGATCTTAGTAGAGAAGCTTATCATATCTTTTGAATCAAGATTCACACACACCCACCATAAATTGCCTACTCTCCACTTTGGAAGTTTGCAACCACCAAATAAATTGCTTATTCTCTACACTGGAGATATGCAATACCCTGCCAAACATCCCATTGCTAGCCTTATGCTTATTCCTACCCTGGGAATAAGCATTTCTCCCTCTTCCCCTTTTTCATTTCAAAAATCCTTTCCTATAGATGTCTGGGGAAATCTAGAGCTAAAAGAGAGAGAAAAAAAATGAGCAAAGTAGCTCAAGAAAGGACTATGTCCTGAAGAAAAAAAGTGAGCAAAGGAGCTCAAAAGAGGACTATGTCCTAAGAAAATGTGAGGACACATCTTTTGTCTACTCACTATGTACCCCCAAAAAAAGAGAGAGAGAATTATCATTAGCTCTAGACCCAGAAATTAACTAGGAAGGATTATGAAGTATCTCTCTATACACTTCCACATAACCACACATGCACATCGTGATCAATTTTTATGATTTGCTGCTCCTTATGATCTGAGTGTCTAGCTTAGCAATAAACATCAGGCAATTTGCTCATGGTTCTTAGCCCACCTACAACTCCACATATCATTCTTTAGAAATAGGAGAGGCTACAGTTTGGCCTAAGTGAGGATTTAAACACCATTGAGTGATTGAGTGAATCTTGGAGGACTTAAGCAAGTTGTTATCTTTTGAAAACCTTGAAAAACCTCCAGACAGAATCCTAGTCAAACCTAAGCAAGATAAAAGTTTCCTATCTACTGCTTTATTTCACTCTTGCATGTTTGAAGTGAAAAGCTATAAGCCCCACATTGCTATGATTAATGATATATGTTAAGTTATTTCTCACTATACAATATGCACTTGCAGACATCTTAAGTTGCTATCCATTTCATGCTCAATGCTTAAACCGCATTATTGCTCGAGGACGAGAAACAGGTTAATTAGCTTGGGGGAGCTTGTTGATGGTCCTTAAACACCTGTTTTACCATCAACATTTGACCCTAAAATCCACCAAAAAGGCATGAAATGTAGTCAAATAGGTTTCAAACTAACCAAATTCCACATGTCCATAGAATTTTATTTGAATGCAGGATTTGAACCAAATTTGGACATATGGACCCACCAGAGGCTAAGCCCACTCAGCAGGGCCCAAATGGGCCAAAGGGGGGTGGCGCCCGCCACCTCTAAGTGGCGCCCGCCACTTGGGTTGGCCCAAGTCCCACTCCCTGCCACGTCACCGATCCGTGTGACCTCCCCAAGGCCAAATCTTGGCCCTTGGTCACTAGGTCAGTGGCATCGGACGGCTCAGGATGAAGTGGCGTGGATCAAGGCTGAATGGCGGTTACTCAGACATGCAACCGACTTCCAAACCGCCTTGGACAACCACCTGGAGGTCGTAGGATCAACAACGAAGCATCCAGCGGCCAGGAGACTGGCGGCCGCCAGTAGGGGGTGGCGCCCGCCACCTGACCTAACCCTAGGTCGGTTGGCTGCCCCCTATAAGTACCCCCTCACTCCTCAAGGCTATAAATACCCCCTGGTGACACCATTCCATTTGTACCACGACAACACAAGAGAAACAAAGCAAGTAGAAGCAAGCAAGTGAGAGCTCAGAGACCTTAGGCAATTAGGTAGCTAGTAGAGCAAGGCATCTTTGCCCTCGCGGTAGCTCTACTCAAGGCTTAGCTCAAGAGTAGAGGCGTGCGAGTGATCGGTTCTGGAGCTGGGAAGAGTCTTCCTTCATCTCCAGTTCAGGTTTTGCTCTTGTATCTCAAGCACTTTACTATATTCTAGTTCATCATTTCAAGTATTACTTTATTCTACTTATCAGTATTGAGTGGTATACTTGATTGATTGCTTGAGTGCCTAGCTATCCTACAGTTCAATTCACTTAGCCATAGTAGTTAATCTCTAGTGAGCTTAGTGTTTGATCTTTGCCAATAGGTTGCTTAGTTAGTTTAGTGTTTATCTTATTAAGTCAAGTGTTTGCTCTGACGTCCGCAAGGGTGTCTCTATTCAAAGCTAGGGTAGAGATAGTTAGAATATAGTTAACCGTGGTGCTTAGTTATAGACTTACCTTCAGATACGGCTGGACCCCCGGATAGCTGTGGTAGCAAGCAGGTGGTGACAGCCCTGTGCGCCTTGAATTCCACCACGTAGTTGGCCCAGTTTAACAGTAAGGCTCGTTGTGCTAGCGTTCAACCTAAGTAAGTGGTAAAGGCTAGTACGCCTCGATACTTGACAAGATAGGATTAAAACTATACTTAACTTAGTTGCTTTATTATCTTTTGCCTGCCTTGCTTCATA
The DNA here is from genome assembly GCA_009763385.1 of Coix lacryma-jobi var. lacryma-jobi. NCBI lineage: Eukaryota > Viridiplantae > Streptophyta > Magnoliopsida > Poales > Poaceae > Coix > Coix lacryma-jobi. The sequence continues at coordinate 97,631,946 of CM019829.1, forward strand.
TTTATCTTGCTCTGTGGTTATCTAGGAGTAGTTAGTAGTTATCTAGGATTAGTTATTAGTTAATTATCCTTAGTTATCCTAATCCCTTTATCTACCAATCCATCCACCTTACCTTAGCCATCCATTTCATCCTTACCTATCCACCCATATATTCTTTCTAGCCTTTCATCTTCCCTTCTCCCCTTTTCCTTTTTTCTTATTTCTTCGACTCTCATCCCCTCCTTGACTCAACTCATTCACCACCCTAGCCTTCCCTTGGGATCAAATAAATCGACACCTGGTACTCCCAGGCGAAGTGCTACTACGATAGTTCTGTGCGCTTGCAGAATCTCCTCCTAGTAGATTGCATTCTCTCTAGCTAGCTCCTACTAGTGTCGGGATTGACAACCCCGCTTGGCATTAGTAGATAGCTGCTTTAGCTCCACTCCTTTAGGTATAGTGACCGGTCTTGCTTCAAGCATTTCTGACGCCGTTGCCGGGGATAGACCCCATAGTCTACTCCTAGTAACAACATTAGCGAGTGCCAACAAGCATTCCTGGGCTGTTACTGGGGATAGTTGCCTAGCACTATCTTTAGTGAAGCTAAGAACTACCAACACCCTCAAGATGGCAGGGCCTGTGTGTTTGACTCCTTGAGCGTACCAAACAAGCAAGGGTACAAGGCATTCGAAGATTGTCTGAAAAAGTAAGTCATCCAGCTTTTTCATCAGTTACGATTACCATAGGTTTTTAAATGGTGGCTAAAACTATTATATTTCGTACAACGCTTATAAGGAATACCAAAAGGTGCCCGGATTCTGGGACCGAAGAACTCAAAAGTTCAAGGACAAGCATAGGTACCACCTCAAAATTCGACGAGATTTCCCGGTACGTATTTCAAAGGTTCAATTCATGTTTCATACATATATATGGGTTCTAATGCTTGTGTATCAATCGTACAGTGCGCCAAACGACCACTAGGATTGAAGACATGTGGCTTGTACACATGCGAGTTTCTAAGGGAAAGCAAGGAGTACACCAATAGCTGGAAGAAGCTCAAGGAAGGTGACAAGTATTGGGGAGAGCAGCAGAGCCGCAGGATGTGCTTTAAACAAGTCAAGGCGGACATATGCAAGTTTGTAATGTAGAAATGCATTCTCGAAGGAGAAACGTTCTTCGACAACGAATCCGAGCTGGCGTTGCTACCCCAATACGAGAAGCTCCACAAATGGAACACAATGCTTCGTCTGACAGATTACGCTCATTAAGTTGAACTATGAATTGTAATTTAAATTCAAAATCAACTAAGTCAATGTGTATATGATGACAACAAACAACTAAGTGACTTTGTATGTTATGTCAAGATAACTAAGTGACTTTGTATGTTATGTCAAGATGGTTTATATGTGCATATATATATCTCTGTTTGAAATCTAGAATTCTGGAATTGATTTGAAAACTGCAATTGATTTGAATTCCTATCCTGCAGTGTTTCTGTTGGCTGCATTATTTATTTTTTAATCCAAAATTAATAACCGTGGTGGGCAACATAAGTTGCCTGCTACGGTTAAACGTAACTACTGCAGCGGGCAACCTAAACAGACCACTGCGGTAAATAATTTACCACAGCGGGCGCTTTAGGTTGTCCGCTGCGGTAAATGTTATTAACCGCAGTGGGCTTATTATATTGCCCGCTGCGTTAATGGCCACGATTAACCGTGGCCTTAGCACCGCAGCGGACGCTGTTGCTCGCTGCGGTAAAGCCAAAAGGCCCGCTGCGGTTAAGCCTTATGCAGTAGTGTCGGGTAAGTTTGACTCTATATTTAAATAAAGCAGTGTTCGATATATTTAGTTTGACTCTGCAAAAAAGCTTATTTGTTTCTTCAATGATTAAATCCATGCAGGAACCATTGGATTCTTGTAGGGGTCAATGTTGAGATGAGCATGACAGTTGTCTATGATTCAACAGATTATGCGCTAGAGACATATATGGACTTCATATCGATTGTCAAGACGTATACATATTGGCAATAATCCTCATTAGCTTATATATGTTTGTATATATACTTGTAAACTTCGCATTTTGATACTAACAAGTTACAATTGGTCAAACCATTCGAACAGGGCATTCAAGCAATATGTGGATTATCATAAAGAAAGGCATCATCCAGACAGGAAAGGCAATTTGGCTGTCAAAACTCTATGTCCAGTATGTGTAAGTTATATTGGTACACTCCATTACATGGTTTGACAATAGCATTACTTAACATTTCCATATGCGAAACACAGTGTCTCAAGCAGAGGCCTGAGAGTCTACATTCTGGATATTACATATGTTGTATGACGAGTAACACTAGTGCCTACAGGAGACACCCCAATCTGGTTAGTTTGACACTTTCTTTGCTCGTAAAACTTAGCTTATGTAATGAAATACTAGACCTAAACTTGTTCTCTTGTAGTGGAAAGAAGAGAGAGACTAGAAAAGGATCTATACAAGGATGATGAACTCTTAGATCTCTTCGGCGACCTTTGCGGCTTCATTATTGACTAGGTTATTTCTTCCAGAGGCCTTTACCATGATCGAAATTCCGACTTAGGTAGCAATCCTATGTATCAACACCTTCGTGAGACACACAGGCTAGCTCTAAGCCATTGATAACAATCTGGAATGGTTTGGACTTGTGAAACTCTTTGAACTTGTGAATTATGGCTATATAATGATGAACTTTGTGAATTGGACTTGTGGAACTTTTGAATTATGGACTGTAATGACGGTTTATATCATGCTCACGCGTTTGTGGATGTGTGTGTATGTGTGTGTTTGTTGGTAAGATTTGAATTTAAATTTGAATTATATATTACATGTTATGGTCAGATTTGGATTAAAATTTGATTTTTTTGTTGGAAAATTAACGGTAGGGGTGGTTAAAGATATATACTATAGGGTCGGCTGGTTCTGCAGCTGCCCCTAGAAATACCATTTGTAGGGGCGGCTGAGAACACCGACCGCCCTTACAAATGTTATTCATAAAGGGCGGTTTGGCCAGTCGCCCCTACAGTGATCTAATTTGTAAAAGCCATCTGGGAGGGGCGGCTGGGCCAGGCGCCTTTACAGTGGCTTTGGAGCCATCCCTACAGTGGTTTCCTGTAGTAGTACCTAGCCTTGCCACGGGTAGTTGTGCCGTGTAGAAACCGAGAAGCTCGCCTTCTCGAGAGAGCTGATCTGGCTCTCCCACAAAAGTCAAGAATTTGCTTGCTTGCATAGAATAAAAAAAGCTAGCCCAACAAACAAAGAACTACATCTAAGGTTTTACTAGACAAGGTGAGGCTAGCGCCAGCTATGGAACCAACCGTGCTCTTAAAGTTCTAATCCCTTCAATTTTAAAGGCGATGTAACGTGGATGGCCCCATCGATTATAGACACTCCTATCGTTTTCTATCACCTCACTCCCATCGTCTTCCATTGCCTTTACCTCATATGGGCCCACCGATTATTGACACGGTCATCACTTTTTGTCGCTTCTTCAACCATAGTAAAAAAAATTCTAGTGAAATTCTTATTTTGCCATAATGCCACTTGAAGGTTTGATGCAATGTCAGAAATAACCCCGTACCTTCCCACGTCCATGTTCTAGGGCCATCTCGATCACGTGCTCATCTTCAAATGCTGAAGCTCACTTCGGACCATCCCACGCCCATGTTCTAGGACCATCTCACGTGCTCATCATCTCTGGAGAATGCTGAAGCTCGTGGTCACTTCTCAAATAGTGAAGGAGAACAATAAGAAAAAAAAAAGGAAGGGCTAGTAAATCCTCCTTGAGATTTACAGATCTCGTTGTCGATGAGAACGTCGTCTACCACTAATAAGGCTCTTGTAACCTCTAGGCTACAGACCCTTTCACTTTCACTTCTAATTTAGTTGCCTCGTTACCTTGAATTCTTTAAACCATGCTTCTAAACGAGTGATGAACACTAGTACAGAGACATACTATACAGGCGGTTGAAAACTCATTTTCACATGCGGTTTCTAGCACCGCCTGCGCTGGGGGCTAGTGAAAATGGAATAACAGCACAGACGGTTATTTGTGAACCGCCTGTGAAAATCGATTTCCACAGGCGGTTCACTTAAGAAACCGCCAGTGTAAATGGTCTATTTACACTGGCGGTTGTTTAAGTGAACCGCCTGTGGAAATCGATTTCCACAGGCGGTTCACAACTAACCGCCTGTGCTGTTGTAGACCAGTTTTATATATATATTGTTAATTATAATTATTATATTATTAAATTAAATATATACATTAATATAGGAATATGCAATTATATTGTTAGATTAAATATATGCATATACATTAATATAGCAACATGCAATTTACATATTTCATACATACACTTATATACATCAAAGTTTCGTGCTCACAAACATAGAGTTGCAAGTTTGCACATTACATACATCCAAGTTTGCACAGGTGGTCTAATAACCATTCCGAGATAGTTTTAGCCTAGAAATCTCGGTTAGCACTCGGTACTCTGGCTTCGATAATTCACTCTCATGATCATGATACCTCCCTTTCGTTGAAATGACGTGCTTCAATAGAAAAAGGCTGAGGTCCTCAACTATGTTGTACAAAGTACGTTCGGTGATGCGCTTTGTCTTGTCTTCCTTATATTCCTGCAAAGAAAGTTTGTCAATACCTTATATTCCTGCATATACATAGTTTGTCAATACTATGGTGTACAATACTACATACATGACTATTACTTGTATTACCTCGGAAGGGTTGCTGACGTATCGACCGGTCTCTCTCATGTGTTCGCACACGTAGTATCCACAGAGGACAGATCCAGGTGGTTGCTTGTGGCACTATATAATGGAAAAGTGGATATTTATACATGCAACCATGGTCCTATGTATAGTACATATATGCTTTGTATTCATAAGAGTAAATTTTGCACCAACTTACTGGCCAGTCATAAAAAACTTTCAATGGCTGCCCTTGAATGTTGGACTCACATTTTTCACCTTTTATCTTATAAAACCTATATGCCCTATGATCTCGAATAGAATCACTATGTTAATTATACACAAACTCTCAAAATACAAAAGTAAGAATGCATATCTCGACTTACAGCTCTAACATTTCAATGAATTTTGCATAGCTTGATGGCGGGTAATTTGCGGAGTCTAGTACAAGCACCCTTCCGTCCCTAGGATAAATGAAAAAGCAGATCCAGTGGTCCCTGCACGAATCAAATTCATGATGCATTTGTGTATTGGAATCAAATTCATGATGCATCTATGGAAACTTCAACTTACCCAAAGTGGTACGGGGCCACTACCGATTCCCTATGTTGATACTTCAGCAATGACATTCCAATGTAGAAGGCGTACTGGGATTCATACGCCAACTTCAACTTTGCGATTTTCTTGTCCCGTTCCTTCTAAGCCCAGTAACTCTATGTTGTCATCTCCGATTCTGAAAGTGTGTCGTTCTTCGCATATATCAATTGGGTTTAGATAGCCAATCCTTTCATTGGCACAATAATTGAAATCTTGCCCATAATAGAACTCCTGTTGATCATATAGCATTCTGCAAGGCACATGTGCAAGTCAGATATTCAACATTGACGCAACTATAATGCATTTTAAACTATATAACACTTACAGTGCAAACGTCGTTACGATCTGTACGTCCAGTCTCTCGAGGTTCATCATCAACCAAATGTCTTCAAAGTTAATGATGCACATATTATTTTCACTTAGAAATGCCTTTTGGGGATACACACGTTGATGGTGTCGATGCCAACAGAAGCGGCTCTCATATACCAGTCATGCAACCTTTTTATATTGCTTGGAATCTTTAAGAGTGTCTGCCGCTTGAGTAGAGGCCTTCCCAACATAAAATTTTTAGGGATAGACTTGTAATCTTCTGCAGTTGGGACCTTGATAGTGCAAGGAATCACCTTAGGCACTGGCTTCGCTGACTTCTGAAGCTTAGACAACTCAACGACTTCTGAAGTGCGTTTCTGTCCAATTCCTTTTAAAAATTTGGCTGTCCTAGCTATTTTCTTCTTTGGCTCGTAGGTAGAAACCAACTTGGGTACCGGAAATTTCTTTTTTGGCGGTGGTGGTGGCTCCTTGCTTTGTGGCAGAGGATCTTCGGGTTGTGGGGAAGGTGGGGAATTCAATGGTGGTGTATGTGGCAAAGGCGATGACTGTGGCGGGGATGGTGCTGACTGTGGCGGAGGAGACGACTGTGGTGGAGATGGTGCTGACTGTGGTGGAGGAGATGCCTGTGGCGGAGATGGTGCTGACTGTGGCGGAGGTGATGATTCTGGCGGAGATGGTGCTGACTTTGGCGGAGGTGATGATTGAGGCTCGGGAATAGACTGGGGAGGTGATGGTGGGTGGTCATGAAGAGGATCAGTAGGTCTTGATGACTCCTGAGTGGGTTGCTCCATCAGCTGGACGTCCCGCCTAGGCCAAACAATGAAATTGTTTATAGCCTGTCCGAGTTTCTCAATGTCCTCTGGATCGGGGATGTCTAGAATCTCATCCTCATATCCTTGAACCACGGTCGATACTTCTACTCTGCAGTAGTCTTCAGGAATGTCAGCTCCATGGTATTTGCGTCCTGGGATTGCTTTGCCCTTGGCTACTTCCCTTGTACGATGATTGTTAATGCCATATCTTATGACCAGGGAGCACGACATGGGACCAACAATGTCGTCAACCGGATAGTGAACCTTGTTCGCCGTACACGCAACACTGCTTGGAATGTTGGTTGCACATTATGACACCATTGGTACTAGCTGCATCTGGGTGCCTGAACACTAATCTGTTGATTTGAAACCGCACTCGCTAGTTTTTGCATCAACTCAGGAGGAGAATTTTCTAGCAATTTTGCCATCATCTCCGTGAACTCTTTCTTAGCCTCTTGCTTTAAATAACTTGCCATTTCTTCCTTGTATCGATCACGTTTCTTATACTCACCTTGCCACTGAGGGCCGAATCCATCCTTCCATCCCTCTTTGGATGAGATGCCCCGAACACGGCCAGGATGCTCAGGGTTACCGAGGCCCGCAGTAAGGATGTCCCTCTCCCTTCGTGGCATGAATTTCCCTTCCTGCGTCTTGGCCGCCACCGCAAAGATGCTCTTTGTTGCTTCTTCAAACATTGGGTCGTCAAAGGACACACCGCTCTCAGTTTCCTTTGGTTTTTGAGCAAGAATTCAATTTGCCGACCTTTCACCAACTTGCTCGGACAGCGCTGGCAACCCTGCCGCCTTCTTCGCAGCCTCTTCTTGCCTCCATTTGGGAACCTGACGCTGGTAACCACCTGTGCCTAGACGGTGGTGGTACTTGTTCTTCTTAGCGAGAGCAGAGTTGGCTTCGCTGATAGTTAAGAACTCTGGCTCTCTCCTCTGCTCTAAAAAGACCGCCCACTGTCCTTTAGTAATCTTGTATCTGCTTGTAGGGTCCAACCCTCTCTTTGCAAACTTGGTATTTATCTCTGACCTCCAGTTTCGGAAACTGATTGCACACTGCTTCATTGTGTATTCCTTTATCAGTGCCTCTGGTGTGTTTCGAGGAAACATGAACCTCGTCTTGATTTTATCCCAAATTTTTGTCTTGTCATCATCTGACACACTGGACCACTGTCGAATAGTGATGTCAAGAATGTCCCTAACACAGAATCCAATGGTGTTCCGGTACTTAGGTAGGGCCTCCTCAGGAGCTAGGGGTTGTCCGATCGGGCTAACATCTGAGATGACATATACATCGTCTGGAAACTTGTTTAATCCTCTCTTGCCTTGTTTCAAATTGCTCCGCTTTCTTTTCCTTGATCTCTCAGTGGTCGGGGTCGTGGTCGGTTCCGGTGCATCTTCGGCTAGTGCCACTTCGTGTTGCCAAATCAGTTCTTGCATTTGAGACATTGCCTCCTGAGTATAGACATTGTGAATCGTATAGATGGGTTTATATATAGACATTATGGATCGAAATCATGTAATTACATACAAACATTATAGATCCAAATCATGTATAATAGACAAGGATTACCTCATCGGCTTGTGGATTATAATCAGGGTCACGTTCCAATTCACGACGAGAAACAATGTAAGGTGGCGGCGAGAAACAGTGCTGCTCAGGGAGGAAGATGGGGTATTTATACCAGAGATAGCACAGGTGATTAGCTAGGAATTATTATTAGCTAGTGTTTAGTGTTTATTGGGGTTTAAAGTAAAAAAAATAAGTACCATAATTTAAAATACCTAAGTATCATTATTAAATAAAAAACACAATATTCATAAAATATAAAAACATAGTGAAAAAACAATTGATAAATAAACAACATAATAAAAAACATAAATATTATATAAAAACCTACATTTCGCTCTCTACATAAATACTCAAGAACACACCATTATACATGCAAACAAGGAATGATAATATGCATAAACAAAATTAAAAAGTAAACACAAAGCAGTATAGATGAGAGACATTATTTAACCATCTTAAGCAAGCTCACTCATTAACCTAGGTATTCTTCTCTCTGAGCTCACTCATGGGTGAAACCCTAGATCTAAAAAGTGAATCATCAAATTGAGCAAGAATGAGCAAATTGAGGCAAGAGGGCACAAACTAACCTTTCTTGTTAATCTCCTTCCAAGAAATGAAGATCAAAACCTCTCCCCTTGTATTTTGTAAAATCTGGACCTCCAAAATCGCCTCCAATGGAAGGTGGCGGCGAGAAATAGTGCTGCTCGGGGAGGAAGAGGGGGTATTTATACCAGAGATAGCACAGGCGGTTGGCTTAACCCAACTGCCAGTGAAAATGGTGGTATTTCCACTGGCGGTTGAGTTAAGACAACCGCCTGTGTAAAACCATTTCCACTGGCGGTTGGCTTAGCCAACCGCCTGTATAAATGATCCATTTACACTGGCGGTTGTCAACTGTTCACTGTCCCCTTTTATATCACAGGCGCGTGATAACTACAACCGCCTGTGCTATGAATAGGGGGCGCCAGCTATGAGCAGTATTCTACTAGTGGAATGGTCTGAACAACTAACAACCTATCTAGAGCAAAATTGCAATCCAACCCTACACATAATACTAGTTTATATTTGTCATGAAAGGAAAACTGATAATTTAAAAAGAGGGCAAGCCTAGCATGGTGGAAGAGAATTACTCACTTAGCAGCCAAGAATGGATGCCATCATCCACATTTAACTTCATCCATCATGAGGCCTCCCTGATCGATGAACAAAATAATGGAGATAGGCAAGCCATTCTTGGCTAAGGGAGATTGGCTCCTCATCTCCATGTAAGGCTCCCCTCTTCCCTTGTTCGCACATGAATTTACACCTTGGTTGATTTGGCATTCAGGCAAACCTGCACCAAGTATACTTATAGTGTGGGCAAGAAGGCGGATCACAGATAGTGCTAGGCTGCCCGGTTGCAATATGTATCACATGGCTCGACCTTTCCCTCCATAGAGAATATGCAAGTAGTCTTTTCAAGAAAATCCTAGCTTAGCCAAATTAGTACGTTCTGAGTGGATAAGAATGCATGCAGGAGATTTGCAACATGTCAACGCACACTAGCCACATGATTATTAATATGTTTTTTATTTAATTTTTCAGAAACGTTTGGACTTCTAGATCATCTTTGAGATAGCCACACTCGTGTGACAATTGTGCTTATACAGCCTACAATTACAAAATATAGTTCGTTACGTTGGACTGTCTTCATCAGAGGCTAGCTAATGAGAAAAATTCTTCCAATTGGATGGAAAATTGGGCATCAAACCTAAAGCACTAACATCGATCCGTTTAATTGCTAGGCTTATATTCACAAGAATTGCCAATGTTTGTGGTTTGGTTTCCAGATAATGGAAGGCAAATATGAGATGCCATTACTTATTCGATCGAGTTCAATGTTTAACTATTTGAATTTGATAATTAAGGAGCTCTAATTTGCTTCCTATTATCTGTGATATTGTTGTGCGATTTTTATTCTTTGCAAGGGAAGTATAGGAACCTAAAAGCACTGAAAATATTAATTAGTAGCAAGAGCAAAGAGGTGCTCTGCACCAACAATCTGGTAAATGAATATTTTCCACAACATACTAAGAAAATAGTATATGGACTTGCACCTTAATGGAAGGCACACATCTATATCTATATCTATATCTATATCTATATCTATCTATATGTGTACCTATACATATATAATATAATATATATATAATATAATAATAATAATAATAATAATAATAATAATAATAATAACTAATAATAAAGAGGCAAAATTTCTCCCCATTTTCTTTGGTCTAGTTTTGGTCTGGCCTCTCTCGTTTTGGTCTGGACTCTCTTCCTTTTATATAGAAGAGAGTCCATACGGTACAAGATAATGACAGACAAGTAAAGAAGGAATCAGCCAAAATATTCTAATCCAATTCAAATTGAATCGAAGGAGTAAGATTTCTCATAGCACACCACATCAGAATCGGAAAGCAACTCTAAATCAAATAGAAAAGCACCACGTGTGCCAGGAAACATAAACATATCAGGATCAGATCAAAGATTTCTCAATTGAAGTACGAAGGAAATTAACTAGAGTTCAAGTTCAACACGAATTGATGTACAAACGAAAGAAAGAAAACATGACAGAAACGATGAGATGGAAACTAGAAAACCACATGGCTCCAAAGTTCGATCGAAGTCGAATCCAAATAGAATTGAAATAGATAGAAATTGAGAACTATCAAACACCATAAATCACATGTGCAACAAAATAATCAAAAAAAAAATGGCATGGAGCAAGGGATCGCGCCGTCGTCTCTGCGCTCGTTGGTCAGGGAGCCCGCACCGTCAACTCTCCTTGTGCGTGGCCAAATCTACGGCAGTTCTTCCGTGACCGTGACATCTACGACACCATCGATTTCGTGTTCGGCAACGCCGCCGTGGTGCTGCAGGGCTGCAACCTGTATGCATGCAAGCCGCTACCCAACCAGAGCAACGTCTTCACGTCGCAGGGGCGGGAGGACCCCAACCAGAACACGGGCATCTCCGTCCACCGGTGCAAGGTGGCGGCGGCGGCGGACCTCCAGTCTTCTTCCTCCTTCTCCACCAAGACCTACCTGTGCCGGCCATGGAAGCAGTACTCCCGCACTGTCGCAGACGTCGTCATGCGAATCAGGGCAGAATCACCGTTAGGTAGTCACGGTGGCGCTGAAGCCGCACCATGACTCGCCCGCACACGACGCCGCCTCCAGGTTACCAGCAAAGAACTGCTCGATAGCGCCGCGTCCAGCCTTGGCCGGGTTCACGCTTCGGTGAGTGGGCCCGCGCGAGCGCCACCTTCTCCTCTCGTAGCCGTGCCGCTCTTCCTTCTCCTCTCGTAGCCGTGCAGCTAGAGCGGCGCCCTCTGTTCCCACCAGTTGCTATTGAGAAAAGCCGAGGAAAGGGAGAGAAAGAGAATGATCTACGGTTAGGGTTAGTCCGGCTGCCCTTGCCTTCTTCTTGCTACGACGAATCTCATACGTGCGCTATATGATCCGATGGACGAGGGCATTCATTCATCAAGTAAGATGGGCCTGAGGCCTCTATTCTGGCCCATGAGAAAGTAGCCGACAACAAATTCTCAACAGCTCACGTGCGCCTCTCGGCCAGCTGATTTCCGAGTCCCGACCGAGGCACCCAGCTGCTAGCGCAGGCGGCGGCCACCGGAGTTGCGGCACATAGCGAACCGCATACCTGGTGGACTAGCGGAGCAAGGGAGTGAGCGTGCTGCGGACCAGCGTATGGATGGGAGGCATGGAGCAGCGGCAGCCAGCTGCCCTCCGTCCGGCGTGGCGTAGAAGCAGGGCATTGGGCACCAGACGACGATGGTGTGTAACACAGGCCGACCCTCGGCCAGCTGCATCCCCAGTTCACCAGTACGGCTTAAAGGTCGTTCTCTTGTGTTTAGCTCCAATTTTTATTATATACCGGTAGTTCTTGGTTAATTATAATTATTGTTTATATATAGTGAGGAAAACTCTCTTATATCTTTTTCTCTTTGTTTTTTTAAGTAAAGAGAGTGCCACTTTGAAAATTAAAATAGGTAACATTGGATTTATATAGGATTGACGATTAAAACACTCACTGTTTTAATGATCTCTCTATTACAAATTATAAGTCGTTATATGTCTTTCTTAGATAGGAGATTAAAATTCTAATTACTTAATTTTCTCAAACTCATAAGCAGTACTCATACGAGTTAGATAGCATATGTCCAAACATCTAACTAACATAAGGGGTCTAATTCTAGAACATATTAAAACAAAAAACATGAAATATAAACCCGTTGCAACGCACGGGCATGTTTCCTAGTAAACCTAATTTCTACTTTTGATAAAATAAAATATTCTGTTTTAACAAGTTGGTCCTATAAGATTTGCATATATACTCCATTTCCCTTTTTGATTGTATACTCTGTTTCCTTTTTCAATTCAGATAATAAATGCTACAACTAGCCCTGTAATTGACAAAGCATTGCTATAAACTCCAGCTGATCTGTTTGACATTAAGATCGCTTCCTAGATTTGGTATCTTCTTGCGAGTGGTTGATGTGAACTTTGAGATGCCAAATGAAAAGAGTCAAAGTATCCAATATTATATTCTGGATGATAATGCGCCAATCCAGAAGAATGCCAATAATATATAGGCAGCCGATCGAACTTGTCAAATCAAGAATCCATATGCTTGCATGTGGCCAAGTTTACAGTGGAAGAATAAGTTCCATTAAAAGGACCTGTATGAATAACATTCATAGCAAAACGCGCGGCAACTATTGGCTATATAAGAACCATATTACAAGGAAAATAAAGAATCAAACAAAGCGCCAACCTGACAATGACGGAACAGGCAGTGATTGCATGAGTATGAGCATCAAGCTAATGAAGAAAGTTTATGAAATAAAATTGAAGGAACTCTACTTGTGCACATGGCCACATGGGTGTTTATGTAAATCAACCTAATACATACTCCCTCCATACCAGTGGCTGATGCAGAACACGATCAAGGGGGCTGATCTCTTCTTCTACCTCTATTTCTTTATTTTTTTCTTCTTTTCTCCACCAAATTTTTCACTAATTATCACTAATTTTACATTGATGTATACCTCTATTTCTTTATTTTTTCTTCTTTTCTCCACTAATTTTTTCACTAATTATCTCTAATTTTACATTGATGTATCAACTTTAGGGGGGCTGGAACCCACCCAGCCCCCCCCTTTAGATCCGCCCCTGCTCCATACCTATAAACCAAGTCATTTTGGATAACAACATGGTCTCTAAAGTCAATCTTTGACTTCTTATTTTAATAAAAATATTTATCAAAAAGTGATATATGTATATTTTTATAAAAGTATTTTTCAAGACATATATTTATATGATTTTCACATATTGAACTCAACAACTTAAAAGTTATTCATGATTTATATTCCCAATATGTAACTCAAACGTTGTCCAAAACGACTCGTTTTACGAGTATGGAGGGAGTATAAGATTTCTTATTTGAAAAATGTTGCACGCTTATCTGCGAAAGCATACCATGAAGTTTTTCATTATAACATGAAAACAGTAACACATTGCCTTGTGAAGAAGGTGTTAGAATTTTAGGCAATTTCATGAGCAATTTAATCCAGAAAATAGCAATAATTTTATGGTTTGTGCCATCGTGTATGTGCTTGCGTGATCTAACAGTGGCATAAACGTAGATCATACTAATGGACAAAAACATTACAAGGAATCTTGTTGGAAAGATTGAGTTCATCACAGTGACATACCCAATGCAGAACCGGTTGCGCTGCCAAAATAGTGCCCAGTGATATAGTCGTCTCACTCAGTGCAGTGCAGAGGGTAGCCGTGACGATCACGGACAGCATTGTCCTCCGATTCCGGTACCGTGTAGTCATAGCAGCGACACTCCCCAAAACATGATCACCACTGGAGCAGGTGAACTCATCGACGTCAAACATTTTAGAGGCTCCTACTCTTCCAAGACTTGTGCGCGCAAGCTCTAGGATGGGAAAGCTTGGGAGGCAGCGGAGATATGATGTTAACTGAACCAAATGACTGATGGAGAAAGAGGCAGTTTTATGGGTCGTAGAAGGAGACGAGTGGACGGAAAACGGGAGGACTCTCTATTGGTATTTATTAATGCAAATAGAAATTAGAAGTTTTGCAAGTGCACAAAATACTATCGTACCACTTCACCGGTAGTATTTCAGGTACTGTTATTTATATTTTATCATAGGGAAACAATGGTTAAATAAGTTGATGATGAACTTATCATGCATCTACTAATTAATATACCAACTGACATAAAGTGGGGTAAATGATAATGATAAGAGTTATGAATATGACAGACACACAAGAGCGTTCCATAGTAAATAAATGAGCAGTTTAGCTAAATTGAGAGGACAATGAGTAAGTTCAAGGTTCCTAAATACTTCTTTATTGCTTTGGTTCTGTTCTAGTCTAGACTAGATGATAACTGAAGCATGGGTAGATATAGTGATTATACACACTAGCACTTTGGGAACGACAACGCTAACCACAGAAAAGGGTGTGAAAGGGCTAGAAAGCTTTGACTATGGTCCTTTAAACACTAACCCAACACATGGTGGAATACATCGGTCATCAGGGTTGTCACCACCTAGGGTACCACAATTATTCATGAGGTTGAGTGCAATCTTAGGTAACCTATAGGCTAGACACCATATTTAATCTATCAATTACTACTCTAGCTACGATCGATAACTAGAGCACTCGTGCGAGTGGAGATCCCTTGCCAAGGTACGATAGCTATATTAACCCATTCACATGAAAGGCATAAAAGTAAATAGAGAAGACAATAACATCATAGCATAAGACTTTCAAAGGTATGATACAAAGATTTACAATACCTCTAAAGATTTCTCCTGAATCTGAGCGTAGCTCGACTCTTTTTAACTCTCAACTCAACCAATCGACTACATCTTGAGAGTCTAACCATAATCCTCTTGATGTGTGTTGATCCGAATGAGGGATATGGGATGACCTCCTAGTCATCTCCCTTCATCACCGTTAGATGAACCGACTTAAACACACGACTGAGATTGATCCTCAAAGGCGATGGACTGTGCACGTCGAAGTAGAGGCTAATTCATAGGGCCCATAGATCGACTGACCCCACATGGCGACCACTCGGGTTCTGTTGCCTAGGTTGCTTTCTCGGACCTTTCGGAGTCTTCTGGAGTTGGTTTCCTATTAGATAATCATGATTAAATTTGACATTTAGGTCCCCCATGATGGTTTTCTGGATAAACCCTCCTGCATCAACATATTCACCAAAACTTTTGGAATTCATTAGTTTAAACTCATATACCTACGTTGGTGATCATATTCAAGCATTATATTAACAATTTATATATGCAATAACCACTGTCAACACTCTCGACATTCACGCTAATAGCCAGAACCAAAAATTGAAGCAATCAAAACACACTTTAAAGGAAAATGGAAGAAACTCCCATAATCAAGCATCTTGATTGGCAAAACTCTTCCTATCTCATCCGTGTATCCGCCCGCCTACCTCATCATGCCCACGCCTACACCCATGCCCGACCGACAATGATGGCGGCGACGACATGTACGTGTGTGGCATGCTGGCATGCTTTTCTCAACTTCTCAATATAGACGGATAAAACCAAACCATATAAGTCAGGTCAACGACTAGTCAAAATCCCATATGGTACTATTTTATAATAAGGCATGAAGTTATTAGATTTATTAAATATTATACGGGACAAGCCCATAATATATCCAACAATCCCCACCAAACTCTAGGATTTGTAGTAAATAGTCCGAAAACCACATTTCTTTGATATACCAGAGTTACAACAGATACAGTTAAGTTGAACATTCATCTTGAATAGAGGTTTCACTCATCCACAACTGAACAATGGACTATGCCTTGAATTTACAGTTTTGTACGAATTAAGTTTCACCAGAGTTCCATCATGGTACTAGGTTCCTACAAGCATCCCATCTGTTGTGAAGCATATAAGTCACACTTCCAAGTATTTCATGAGTATCTAGAGATTATCCACATGTTATAGATTGTGACTAGCAGTCAAACCCATATAGGTTTATTCCTTCTAGGATATTCTGTAGGCCATTATATCTGCTTAAATAAGCCACTTGGATCACATTAAGAAATTAATCTGTCTTCCATACAACATAGGATAAACAATGCATCTCATTCAATTTGGACCTCAAAATAAGAGGTTTCCCCATTGGTCAAACCACTAGCTTGTTTCGTCATCCTATTTCATGGGATCTCCGATCACATAGGATATGTTACCATGATGGAAGACCTCATGTGGTTCTGAAGCTCATCTCCCTTGATGCACTTTCTATCAGATTGCATGATAGACCCTTGGCAAACTCATATGTCAGGTTCATTGATGTATGGACATAGTCCAATACAATTACTCTAGAGTTTCTCAGTATCGTGATAGACTTCAACCTCCTTTTCACATGCCTAGTTGATTTAATGTTGTCCTTTGAACTGTTCACCTTGATTATCATAGTTCATGGAAATAGCTGACATTGGTTTCTCAATTACTGGTAAATCCATTAGGAGTTCATGAAGCCACTCAACTTTAATTATGGCGGTATCTAATCTTGTGAGTTCTACTTCCATTATTAACCTTGTTAAGATGGTCTGGTTTTAAGATTTTCACGAAACAACACCACCTCCAAGTGAGAACACATAGCTACTTGTGATGTAAGTCTCATCAACATCAGATATCCAGTTCGCATCACTATACACTTTTTAGTACCCTCAGTTACCTAGTGTAGTGGGTACCGTAGCTCACAGTCCCTTTTAGATAGTACAATATCCTCTCAAGGTCAGGTCAATGATCATCTCTTGTATTTGAAACAAACTGACTTAGTTTGCTCAGAGCAAACGAGATATCAGGCCTCATTGCACTTGAAAGCATCTAGGCCCCTAGTGGGTTTTGATGATTGGATGACAACATAAGATTATTGTGACTAACGTGTGTTTTCAGAAACAGAGAAGTGTTAGGTCACAATAATGGTGATGATATGGGCATTTTGTATTCATGACCCCTAGCGATGGAAATCGATTCAGTTTTTAAAGAACGGATGACGAAGATGGAGATAGGCTAGTTCTAAGTGTCATATGGTGTTGGAGGACAATTAGTTTAGTCTTAGGTCTTTGTTTTTCCTTTGGCCGTACTATAAAGGGGAGCGTGAATCAGTAGCTTGACCGAAGTGAGACTATTGAGGTAGGTGTGGTGCACACTTGTTATTTCATAACTCTAGGTAGCTCAGAGAGAGCCCTTATGTCATGAGGGTCATAAGTCGTGAAGGCAGCGTCATGATCCGAAGTCGTTTTGGCCCTAAAAAGGGCATCAGACGCACGTTCGATGCCCACAGGACATGGCAGTGTTGGGATCGCCGCATCGGACGCACCGGAGGGAGTGCATCGGACGCGGCAGTAGAACTGTTCATCTGAGAGTGAAGTTGGCGTCACATCGAACGCTGAGGACCAGCGTCTGATGTCCATGCAGAGAGGATCCAGAGAGGTCATTTCCACATCGGATGTGTTCGATGCCACATGACGTGTGCTCTGACAACATAGTACAGGTTACCGTTGTGCGGGGCATCGGAGCGTCCGATGCCCCTTTAACTGCACTGTGTTCTACCCCTCGTGGCTGGTTTGGTTGGGGAGTATAAATACTCCACCACCACCTCCATTTAGGGTCTCTTGCCATTTAATCAGCTGAGAAGATCCTTGAGTGTGCAAGGGAGTACTACAAGAGCCCTACTGAGGTTGAGAGATTTGCTAATTGTGAGATTAGTCGCCTCATTAGTGAGTTGTGAGTAGCAAGTGTGCATCCATCCATCTCTTTGGCCTTGCGTTGGTCAAGTGAGAGTTCTAGCTTGTTACTCTTGGTGATCGGCATCACCTAGACGGCTTGGTTGTGATCGGAAAGCTTGGTGATCATCCTGAGGCTTAGTGGATGACCCAACTCAAGTTGTGACCGATAGTGGGCGATTCACTGGGCCGGAGTTGCGAAGAATTAGCTCATAGTGAGCACTTAATCCTTGCACGGATTAAGGGGGAACGATACCTTTGCGCGGGTGCTCCAACGAGGACTAGGGGGTGTGCCGACACCTCGATACCTCGGCAAAAAGATCGCAGAGTCTTCCTTCCTCTCTTTACTTACACATTTACTTTCAGCTTTTCAATTCTCGCATTTACTTGTTGCTATTTCATTGTTGAAATGCCATGCTAGAGTAGGAACGGACTAGGTGTAGTATTTTGTGCGGTAGAGTTAGAGAAAACATACTTGTAGGCACAAAGGGGTGATGTTGGGCTTGCATAGGATTTAATTATTGCAAGAATTTTTAGATTAGCCCAATTCACCCCCCTCTTGGACATCTTGATCCTTTCAGCACTAGCTAAATACATAAGTGAGCCAATAATTTGAGAATATCTCAAATGATCTTGTGCTATTTTATGATTTTTCTCAATAACACACTTGGGTCATAAAGGAGTTGGAGGAGGCGTGCAATCACTATGACCAAAGTGACTCAATATCTTTCCACATAGTAGGATTGCATAAGTATTACCCCACCATTTCCTTTTGTCAGTAGCATTATGTTGGGAATAACATCAACCTCACCCAAGTCTTTCATCTCAAAGGTTACTAGATAGAAAATATTTCACTTCCTTGATCACATTCACATTATCTCCAAAAGTTAATGTATCATCTACATATAGGCACAAGATCACACCTTCTCCATTAGCAAACGGATAATAGACACATTTATTAGCTTTCTTCACAACAAAACCAACTGATGTCAAAGTTCTGTTGGACTTCTTGTGTTAATGCTTAGGCGCTTGCTTTAGACCATATATAGATTTCAATAACTTACACACTTTTGCCTCTTGACCATTAGCTACAAATCCATTTGGTCGGTCCATATAGATCTCTTCCTCAACTTCTCCATTCAAGAAAGTTATCTTAATGTCCATATGATGAATGATAATACTATGTGAGGTAGCCAGAGAAAGTAGCACTTGTATAGTTGTTATACAGGCAACTGGTGAATAAGAATCAAAACAATTTTCACCTTCTTTCTGTCTATAGCCTTTTGCCACAAGTTTCGTCTTGTACTTCTCAATAGTACTATCACACTAAAGCTTTTTCTTAAATACTCATTTGCGTCCTATAGGATTACACCGTATGGACGATCAATGACCTCCCATGTTTCATTAGACATAATTGAATTCGTTTCACTCTGAGCAGTTTTCTTCCATAAGTCGGCATCAAGAGATGAATATGCCTTTGCAATGACTATAGAATTGTCATCCACGAGGTATATAATAAAGCCTTCGCGAAATATTTTTCATTCCTCCCTCATTAGAAAAAATTGAATTCATTTTACTCTGAATAGTTTTCACAAAAGAATGCCTCGTCGGGATGCACCTCCGCATGGAAGGCTTCCTAGTGGGTGATAAGGGCGGCGAGTACTGTCTCTGTTTCGAGGAGTTAAGGACATATACAGCCCACAGACACGTTGTCGTCTGCAAGTTCACATAGAGATGGCTAAACAGACAATTTATACAATAGTTGTCTATTTAACTGTCTTTAAAGTATTTAATGCATACATGCAGCCATGATTAAGTGGGAATAGGATCCTTGCATGTCATTTATTGTTGTTTTAATACAAAATAGATCAAGAACAAACAAACAAATAAATAAATAAATATAATTTCATGATCGATATAAAAAAAGATAACAGAAACCATGTTAATTAAATGAGAACGTATGCTATGCAAACTAGACTCTTGTGCAAATTATACAAACTTTAATCAAGACCACATAAATCTAATCCGATGGCTGGTAATTTTAGCACTCAAACCCCCCACTCATCCTATCTAGCTATTGCAAAACACCCCATGAGTGGAGGGGTCTGAGTGCTAAAATTACCAGCTATCAGATTAGATTCTTGTGATCTTAATTAGAGTTTGCATGGTTTGTACAGAAGTCTAGTTTGCATAGCATACATTCTCTAATTAAATAGCTCACAAACGCATGGTTCAAAACTCATCCATACTAGCAATCTGACATACATGCAGCCATCAATTTGATTCCAATTCACTTGCATGAAAAAAAGATCCAATTCCTTGGTTCAGCTAGCACTAACATACATACATCCATGTTTTCTAATCTAAGTCAATTAAGAAAAAGCATGAACAAAATATCCAAAGACTTTGGCCGTTGGATAAACTAACAATCTGACATACATGCAACCATTAATTTAGTTCCAATTCACTTGCATGAAAAAGAAGGATCCAGAGGTGCAGAAGTAATAGGATAAGACTGAACTGATAAGATCAAGTTTACAGTATGCAAAAATTTCACAAAAAACTGAGATTACAATAGCTGCTCTCATAACAGTTTCGATCTGAAAAGTACATAATTAGAAGCTAACTGAAATTGCAAACTAATATTCCTAATAGCATTTTCAGGAATTGGAAATTAAACTTGCTAACTAAATGAACTTTGTAACTGAAAGTACATAATTAGAAGATAACTGAAATTGCAGACTAAAATTTCTAATAGCATTTTCAGGCATAGCAAACTAAAATTGCTAACTTACAGAGAGGTAAATAAACATTTAGAAATAAACAGGGTTCATCAATTTTCAGAGACAGTACCAAAAAAGTGTAGAAGACAATCAGATTTCTACTCTAAGAAAGTACGAAGAATTCCTTCAGTGACATCAATTTAATTTGAAGTTCCATACAGACTACTAATTTGAAGCTACCGACATGAAACATATTTAATCATTTGCATGAGGCAAGAGAAACAAAAGTAAGTTGCATACTGCAAGAAAAGATAGAAGAGATTCAGAAAGAGAAGCATACCGTGTTGAATCCTATGGCACTGGACTACCACCACTGGCTACTGCACCCCACCAGGATGGAGACGACGAGGGTGGAAACACAAAGGCATCAGTGGAAGAAGGAGCGTCAAATCCGGGAGATCCACCCATGGAGGAAGGTATGGACGAAGCCAGCTCTAGTAGGCTAGATCTAGGAACCGAGGAAGGGGTTGAGACACTAGCAACACGAAAGGAGGCTGCCGGCAAGCCTGATCCGCGGCTGTTGTTAGAGACCAAGTTGCGTGGTCGGTCGTCGTTGAAGATGCAGCTGGACTCGTGCTCATCTGACCCATAGCAACAACCTTATTCTTCCTGGATAGGAGGTTGTTGTTGAGCTCCATCTCAACAGCGACGAATGGTGGCAGAGCGCTGAGAGGAGAACAAAAGATGGTTGGCGCGAAGATAGAAATCGAGCGCGCCATGACTCGATCCCGCGCGCTCAACATGGAGACGACATGCCTCATATAGCGCGGCTCTTGGCTGGCGAAGACGTCTGAGAGCACGAGTCGAGAGCGTCGCCTCATGAGACGTCAGGCTCCCTCTCTCACCTCATTCAATGACTGACGCTGGGCTGTTTTTTTAAAAAATGATAGTATACAACCGAGACATATAGCCACGTTGTACATGCCCTAATGGTAAGCCGCGTTGTACATTCCCTAATGGTAGGGTACCTCAAGGAAGGAAAGGTGGTCTACACTAGTATAAAAGAGTTCTAAACTGGCAGTTCTATTTTTTTACAGGCGGTTTCACTTTAGGGCCGATTGTGTAACGAAATAGGTGGACCACGACTTATTAACCGTCTGTGTAAACACATTTACACTGGCAGTTTTCCTAACCGAACCGCCAGTGCAAATATATTTACACAGGCGATTATTATAACCCAACCGCCAGTGCAAATTTGCACTGGCGGTTTTCTTAAGGCTATTGCCACTAGAAATCATTTCTAGTGGTGGTTTTCTTAACTAACCATCTCTAGAAATACACTAAAATTTTAAAATTTAAAATTTTTAAAATACCTCAAATGCAAAAACAGCCAATATGAAAGTTGTAGATTTCAAAAAGTTATGAAACTTTGTAGTTGATAACTTTTTTTATTTGAAATCATCTTGTCAACGAAAACTACGTTCTAAATTCTTAAATTTCAAATTTAAATTTTTATAAACAATCTCGGATGGAAAAATTACCAAAATAAAAGTTGCAGATCTCAAAAAGTTATGAAACATTGTAGTTAATAACTTTTTTATTTGAATTTGTTTAGAGCCTCAAATAAGCAAATTACACTCAGATTAGTATAATACGTGGGGAACCGAAACGAAGTATTAACACATGTGAGTGTGTATGCATTGGTAGAGGAGGCTCCGCGCGAGGGAGAGGTTGTGGGTTTTTTTTTGTTTTTTTTGCATTTTGCACAAGCGACCATTTACACAAGCGGTACACTAAGTAAGCCGCCTGCTCAGTGGGCCCTCCCCGATTTAAATAAAATATTTTTCTATTTTCTGGATTTTTATCTGTTTTTTTGTATTTTCCGCAGGCGACCATTTACATGTGGTCTCATTTCCACTAGCCTCCAACGCTCGCGGTTTTAAAAAAGGTCAGTGGAAATATAGTACCAACCGTTTGTGTACTGCTTCGTGTACCAGTGCTACATGGAGGACGTTGCCGAGGGGATCGAGGCGGCGCCGACAACGCTTGTGGGACTTCTCTGGCCGCAACGTCGCAAGTAGGTGGTTGCCGTCACGTGGGAGTGAGGGCATGTACAACCCATCTGTATACCCCGTCTGTATATCGTATATTTTACGTATAACCCCCTGTTCATTAGGCGACGAGCTCGCCCCGTCTATTCGTGAGACGACCAGCACGAAGCGTGCTCCAAGAAGCCCTCGTCTCTCTAGAGTCGTGTTGTACGGGGAGTCAACGAGCGGGATCCGGTGGTGTGCGGGCGCGTGTGAAGGAGTGCGAGGGAATGAATTTTACGCACCAAAGCCACCGTCGTCTCCCATATATTCTTCGTCTTCTCGATCCCCAACATCAGCGAGATGGATCCTGGGAAGAAGAGTATGAGGATGGCGACGGCGGTGGCAGCAGGGCTGAAGGGAAAGCTCAGCAGCGGGCTGGTCTCTTCCAACATTGGTCGATCCAGCAGGGCGTCGGGCCTCTTCCCTGTTGGAGGCAGATCCAACTCGGCGGCCGACCTCCTCCACTTTGGCCACGGATCTGGCCCGGCGGTGCCATCCATGGTTGCGTCCGGCACAGTCGAATCCTCTCCTTCCAGTGGCTTCAATAGCCACGATGGTGGTGGCTTCGCCGGAAATACTTCTTAACCACCTGCTGGATTTCCATTCCCTATATCTGCGGATACATGGGTGTATGCCGAGTCTCTGAGTGATGAGTGATTGTCAACTGGGATAATGCGCATGTTCTTTGGCTTGTGTTGTGCAGGTGTCGAGCACGGATGCAGTGATCAGAGGCAAGGTGAAGGTCAAGTAGAGACGTGTTGTGTCGATGGACCGGGAGCGGTGAAGGGCGGACGTGAGGCTTGAACTGAGGGACCGGTGGCCCGAGGATCAGCTGTGGTGGCTGACAGCCTGGGACAACGACGAGCGAAGACTTGCGGAACATGGTGTTGCTCGAGTCGAGGACCCGGGGACACGTGTCGGTGGACGGGGTGCACGGGCGGTGCATCCCCTCTTCAGCTCCGGTTTGGTGGTAGAGCCAGAGAAAAACCATCGGGTGGACGGTTTCCAGGTTTGGGCCTCAAAACCTGGGCGCGGATGGTTTCCGAGTTTGGCCACAAAACTCGGGCTGAAGACGGTTTCTAGGTTTGGGCCTCAAAACCTGGGTGCTGCGGGTTTGCTGAGTTTGGGCCACAAAACTCAGGCGCTGGTGGGCTGGTTTCCCGGTTTGGGCCTCAAAACCGGGGGTTGGTCGTGAAGGCTGGATTCCCGGTTTGGGCCTCAAAACCGGGGGCAAAGTCCATGAAAAGGACGCAGAGCGGTGGCGGCACGTGGCGGCAATCGGTGAGGTTGCGTCGAGGCAACCCTACCAGTTGTGCGGGCGTGGCCGTCGGATCCACCTACCTTCGAGTTGGTCCAGAATAACCTTAGGGTTTAGCTGGTTCGCTCTGTAAGTAGTTAGGGGTAGAGTGGGAATTAGGAATAGTTAGAATTAGGATAAGTAGGGGGAGACACCCACCTCCCCATCTATCTCAGTCATTTGCTATTTTGCCTTCTAGGTTTTCCTGCTCTCCCTCTCCCCTGCTGTAGCGAACTGAGATCCACAGAGAAGAGAACCATACCTCTGTGTCCGTGAGATTTTGAGGAAGTGAGACCGTAATCTCACTGTTGTAGCGTGTGGTAGCCACACGGATGCAAATTCGTGGTTGTGATTCGCATTTTGTTCATGTTCTTCGCGGAATCCTTTTTGCCACGATTTTCCCGGTGATCGATCTCCTTGCTTGGTGTGTCTTTTGGAAATCCGTTTGAACCAAGTTGTTCTAGATCGTGAGGCACTTCTTTCCATCGAAGGAATTCTCCTCTAACCTCACGAGCTAGTTGATCGGTTGATTTTCGTTTTGGGATGGTTTTCTCCTTTCCCCCGAATTTCTTCGATTCATCGATTTGGAGATAGGTTCGAGACATGATCTCTTAGAGATAGCTCACTATCATCCTTGTGACTCCTCTCACCAAGTTTGAGCCCTAGTGGACTTGTTTTGGGTGAGATCGAGCAAAATCGGTGAATGAACAGTGCTGCCACGGGGTGACCAGACGCTGCTGTCGAGCTGACCGGACACTGCCTCGTGCGTCCGGTGGTTGAATGCCACGCGGAGTTTTCCTGTAGTTGACCGGACGCTGGTTCTTGCAAGTGGCCGGACTCGCTTGTCTTACTGTTCATTGCGTTTGTCTTCTGCTGACCGGACGCACTGCTCTCGACCGGACGCTCCTCGCTTGTGAGTCCGGTCAGAAACAGTAAGCTCCGAAATCCGTTTTGAGTTGACCGGACGCAGGGCAGAGTCTGGTCCAGTGTATTTTGCGCTGTTTTGTTCGCGGTTCGCTCGTTCGTTGCCAGATTTGATTTCCGGTTTTTGCGTTGGGTTTCTAGAGTCCTGTAGTGTCTCGTTGTGCTTCTTGGAAGCATTCACCCTACCTCTAGGGTCGTGGACACTTGCGAGCTCTAGGGTTGGCTCTTGGGGTTGTTTTAAGGGACAGTGGTGACAAGTTTCCGAAAGGAAAATTTGAAGCTCCCATTCACCCCCCTCTGGTCGCTTTCTGGTGCATTCTCGGTCCTTCAATTGGTATCAGAGCAGGTTAAGGATCTTCCACCTTAGCCGGTTCCAGATCCACAGAAGGCGACATGGATCGCGGTGTGGGCAAACCATCATTCTTTGATGGGACGAACTATGCGTATTGGAAGATACGCATGTCGGCCTATCTCCAGAGCATGGGGTCCTCTGTTTGGGAGATTTGCAATAGGGCCGATTACGTTGTGTTGGCTGCTCGTGTCACTCAGCTTCAGATCGATGAGCACGAAGCAAATAGCCGAGCTCGTAACGCTCTTTTCTCTTGTTTGAGTATGTCTGAGTTTGATCGCGTTTCTCACCTCCCCACGGCTCGGGATATTTGGGCGACCCTCATGCGCTTTCATGAGGGAACCACTCAAGTCAAATCCCTTCTCTACGAGTCGCACAAACGGGAGTATGAGAACTTTCGACACATGCCTGGCGAGAGCATAGAAAGTTTATTCGCTCGCTTTCAGGTCATTGTCAACAAGATGAGAGCGAACAAGGAGCTGTTGCCTTTCGACTATAATGAGAGAGCTTTGAAGCTTTTGCATACTCTCGATCGGTCGGTGTGGGACTCAAAGGTCCAGGCGATCATCGAATCGTCTAACTATGAGACCCTCACTTGCGACGAGCTCTTTAGCAAGCTCAAGTCTAGTGAGATTGACGCCATGTCGAGGGCTTCTTATGAAAATCCTTTTGGCCCGACTATGGCTTTGGTTTCTGGCTCTTCTACTAACCCCTCTGGAGGATTTGCACTTTCTTCACTCTTCTCTATCACAGAGGACCAGCTAGAATCTTTGGGGGATGACGAGTTGGCGATGCTCGCCAACCGGTTCTCGCGGTTCCACAACAACTGCATGAACCATCACCGCGGAGGAGGACGCTCAGGATGCTTTGAGTGCGGCGACCCCGACCACTTCATCGCCAACTGTCCCAAGAAGA
This sequence comes from Coix lacryma-jobi var. lacryma-jobi, assembly GCA_009763385.1. NCBI lineage: Eukaryota > Viridiplantae > Streptophyta > Magnoliopsida > Poales > Poaceae > Coix > Coix lacryma-jobi. Next base: position 97,658,163 of record CM019829.1, read on the forward strand.
AGAACACATCTGGGAAGGGCAATCATCGGCACAAGTACGACTCCGGCAAGCGCAAGGAGAAGTACGTCCCCGCGAGGCACAAGCGGAGGGGCGGCTTCGACAAGGAGTACATCAAGAAGAAGTACTTGGAGAAGGCCTAGGCTGAGCAGCGTGCGTTCTTCGCCACGCTCAGCGACGTCGACGGCTCGGATGATGACTCCGCTTGCTCAAGCGATGACGAGTCCGAGAAGAAGAAGAGGATCGAGGACAAGCTGAATGGCCTCTGCTTCTTTGCCGACGACGATGGCTTCTGCACCATGGCCCTCGGCAAGGAGGTCGACGGCGAGCTGGAGGAGACTCCTCGGAACGATGACGATGACGACACCTCTCAGGTATCTCTCACCCACGACGAGCTTTCTGCTGAGGTTGAGAAGCTTACTGTCGCCTTGCTTAGTCAGGACAAGTGTCTTAGGCGTGCTGCTAGAGAGCGCAAGGAGTTCAGGCAGAAGTGGGAGGACACGGTGAGAGAGCTTGAGTTTGCTAAGTCCACCATGGTCGTTGCTGAGGAGGTAGAGTGTGAGATGTGCACCAAGCACATGACTGACCTTCTCACTTTGAGAGGTAAGTATGCTGCGTTGGTAGGAGAGGTGGATGAGTTGAAGGCTAGACCCTCGTTGTTGGGTGCGTGCAAGATTTGTCCTGTCTTGCAATATGAGTTGGCAGAGAAGAATGCCAAGATTGTGTCTCTTGAAGAGGCCAACTCAGGTAGCACATGTGTGGCTAGGTGTGTTCTTTGTGAGGGTTTGGAGATGGAGATTGCGAACGTGAAGCATGACAAGATGCAAACCGAGGAGGAAAACACATAGCTTCGGACCATCTTGTCATGGGTGTCTAGTGGTGAGCCACAGCTCGGGATGATGATCTCCCAATTCAAGCAAGCTGCTGGAGGTCCTGGTGGGTTTTGCTCCGGGTGTTGATGTTTCATCTTTTGGGAAGATTGGAGAGTCAAGTGGTCTTAACCCATGTGAGAAGCCCAACTCCACCACTACTCCCAAACTTACCAGGCTCCCACCCAAAGACCCTCTCAAGCCTAACACCAAGGATGGGGTCTTTGTTGAACCCCCGAGAGCTCCACCCAAGAAACAATCATGGGCTCCCAAACCAAACCACCTCAAGAACAAGCTTGACACCATGCCACACATCCAGGAGGAACTTATGCCACAGAAGGGCAAAGTGATCCACACCCACTACCGTGAGTACCAACAACCCCCTTTGAGAGCGGCGAGGTACCATTGTGAGCACTGAGGGAGAGATGGACACTTGAGTGAGTTCTGCTTTCGGCGCAAGAGAGAGGCGTGCTGTGCTAGGGAGATGAACAATGCGGACATGTACCATCCCTTCCATGATGTACATGCGCCGAATGTTCAAAGGCGTGCTGCTAGGCCCAGAGGTCCAGAACCTCAAGTTCCCAGGCCTAGGCAGCGGAGAGGTCGTGCCCGGTGGGAGCCTGCAGTTGTAGGCTATGGACCCCGTGGCGGTGGCTTTGTAGTTGAGCGTTTTCCCCCACCGCGTTTTGAGTATCGCGAAGGACACTCTTCCCTTAGCGGACCACGTTTTCCTCAACGTGGTGATCGCTTCCTCCGTAGGTGTGCTAGGAATGGTTTTTCTGCTAACCGTTCTTTTGAGCAGCCGGCCCAACACTGGTATTCTTCCTACTTCACTAACCCCAGTGTTGGACCGTATGCTCAACCTATGTCTTTTTATTGATGTAGGTAAAACGATTGGAGAACGTTTGGTTGGTGGATTCCGGTTGCTCGAGGCACATGACCGGAAATGCCAAGTGGTTCTCCAGTCTTAGTCCAGTCGCCGGGAAGGAGTTTATCACCTTCGGCGACAATAGCAAAGGTAAGGTTTTGTCTCGTGGGTCGGTGCAAGTTAATGAGCACTTTGTGTTGCGCGATGTTGCTCTTGTGTCTAACTTGCATTTTAACCTTCTTTCTGTTTCGCAACTTTTCGATGATGACTATGAGATTCGTTTTAAACCGAATCTCAGTCGTATTTTGGATCCTCAGGGCAATCTTGTGTGTTTGATTTCGCCCTTTGGAAAAGTCTTTCTCATGCGAATTTCTCAGAGTCTTTTGGCACTTCTCATTATCTTGTGGCTGGACCTTCCTCCTCTGATCTTTGGAAGTGGCATAGGAGACTTGGACATTTGAGCTTCGACTTGCTTGCAAGGTTAGTTCACTTGGCCTAATCCGAGGATTGCCCAAGTTGCATATGGAGAAGGATCTTGTTTGCCACTCTTGTAGACATGGGAAGATGGTTGCCGCTCCCCACCATCCAGTGACTCAGGTCATGACCAAGCGCCCTAGAGAGCTTTTGCACATGGACCTTGTTGGTCCGGCTCGGGTGAGCTCGGTTGGGGGAAAGTGGTATGTGCTTGTTGTTGTTGACGACTTTTTGAGATATTCGTGGGTCTTCTTTTTAGCTGAGAAGACCGAGACTTTCTCCTTTGCTCGCAATCTGATTTTACGTCTTCAGAACGAGTTCCCTTTGAACTCGATGCGAGCTATTAGAAGTGATAATGGTTCCGAATTCAAGAATTCGGATTTTGAGAAATTTTGTAACTCTTTGGGTTTAGAGCATCAGTTTTCTTCTCCCTACACACCGCCTCAAAATGGTGTTGTAGAGTGGAAGAATCGGACCCTTGTAGAGATGGCCAGGACGATGCTCGATGAGCATAGGACTCCTAGGCGATATTGGGCCGAAGCTATGAGCACTGCATGCTACATTTCCAATCGCATTTTTCTCCGAGCTTTCTTGAAAAAGACTTCTTATGAGTTGCATTTTGGGAGACAGCCCAAGGTGAGTTATTTTAGAGTTTTCGGTTGCCACTGTTTTATATTGAAGAAAGGCAACTTGGACAAATTTGAGTCTCGTTCTTCTGACGGTGTGTTTTTGGGTTATGGCGCTCATACTCGTGCTTATCGTGTACTTAACCTTGACACTAACCGAGTCATGGAGACATCTGATGTCACCTTCGACGAGACCATGGTTTGTCCTTCTTCTCGTTTTGAGCGTGCAGGTGATCATGAGGTTGGTGAGCCTCTTTTTGATGACGAGAGGGTGCTGAAGGTATGGATGATCCAGCACCCCCTCCACCTGCTGTGCCATAAGGAGCGGCTTCTACAACGACTCACGGCCCCGATACATCTTCTTCCTGGGGGTCGTAGGATCCGCCACCCCGAGCGGTACCTTTTGTACCTGGGGAGGCACCAGCTGCTGTTGAGGGGGAGGCCACTTCTGCTCGAGAGGCGCCACGACACATCCAGCGCCAACACCCCCCTAGCAGATGGTCGGCAGCATCGACGAACGTGTCACTCGGTCCAGGTCTCAAATCTCTCACTTTGCTCATTCTGCTTTTGTTGCTGATTTTGAGCCCCAAGATGTTGGACACGCTTTGACGGATCTGGACTGGGTCAATGCCATGCATGAGGAGTTAGAGAACTTTGAGCGAAATCGGGTTTGGGTTTGAGTTCCACCTCCTCTAGACTGTAAGCCTATTGGGACAAAATGGGTTTTCAAAAACAAGCAAGGAGAGGATGGCCACGTTGTTAGAAACAAGGCCAGGCTTGTAGCGAAGGGCTATAGTCAGAAGGAGGGGATAGACTATGAGGAGACTTTTGCTCCTGTAGCTCGTTTGGAGGCTATTAGGATACTCTTGGCTTTAGCAACATCCAAAGGTTTCAAACTTTTTCAAATGGATGTCAAGAGTGCCTTCTTAAACGACTACATAGAAGAAGAGGTTTATGTTGAACAACCCCCCGGTTTTGAAAATCCCAAGTTTCCAAACCATGTTTTCAAACTCCACAAAGCTTTATATGGTTTGAAACAAGCCCCTAGAGCCTGGTATGATAGGTTGAAAACCTTTTGCTTGCTAAGGGTTTCAAAATGGGATGTGTGGATAAGACGCTCTTTCTCCTCAAGCAAGGCAAAGACACTCTCTTGGTCCAGATTTACGTGGATGATATCATTTTCGGTGGTTCTTATCACGCTTTGGTTGCCAAGTTTGCAGATACTATGAGCAGGGAGATCGAGATGAGTATGATGGGCGAGCTGACTTTCTTTCTCGGATTGAAAATTAAGCAATCCCGAGAAGGGACGTTTGTGCACCAGGGCAAGTATACCAAGGACTTGCTGAAGAGGTTCGATATGGGTGAGGCCAAGCCTCTTCCAACACCCATGTCGACCACGATGGCCCTGGATGCGGACAAGGATGGAGAAGCTGTGGACCAGAAGGAGTACCGAAGCATGATCGGGTCGCTGCTCTACCTGACGGCGACACGCCCGGACATCCAGTTCGCGGTATGCCTGTGCGCGCGCTTTCAGGCGTCACCGCACACTTCTCACCGACAGGCGGTCAAGCATATTTTAAGGTACCTTTGTTTCACACCTGAGTTCAGGATTTGGTATTCAGTTTCTTCCACCCTCTCCCTTTGCGGTTATTCCGATGCCGATTTTGCTGGTTGTCGCATTGAGCGCAAGTCCACTTCTGGGACTTGCCAATTTATTGGTTCTTCTCTTGTATCATGGTCTTCTCGCAAGCAGTCTAGTGTCGCCCAGTCTACCACGGAGGCTGAGTATGTCGCTGCGGCTAGCTGCTGTTCCTAGTTGCTTTGGATGATGGCCACTTTGCGTGATTTTGGTCTGAGCTTTTCTCGTGTTCCTTTGCTTTGTGACAGCACGAGTGCGATTAGCGTTGCTAAGAACCTCGTGCTTCACTCGAAGACCAAACACATTGATGTGCAGTTTTATTTTCTGCGAGACCACTATGAGAAGGGTGATATCGACCTTCGCCATGTCGATACTCATCATCAGTTGGCTGATATTTTAACCAAGCCTTTGGACGAATCAACCTTTAATCGGTTGTGGGGTGAGCTTGGTGTGTGTTTCCCCTTTTAGATGGGGGAAACATTTTGGATCTTGTATCATAAACTGACTATTTTCTCGTTTGCTTTGCTTTCTCTTTTGCATTTCAGCATACACTTTTACATTCTGAGCTTCATGCATATAATCTTTAAAATGTAACTATGCTCTGTTTAGTATGCTCCGATGCTATCTATTGATGCTAGTAGCTTATGCTCCTTCTGATCACTAATACATATTGTGAGCTGAGCTATTTTTGAATGGTGAATCTGCTTAACAAACATAAACTTGAAAATGTTCACCATTGAGATATGCAACTAGCATGTAGGATGTGTTGAATTCACTCGTGCTTTTCATTTATGCTAGGTTGCTATGTCTCTAGTTCTGAGTCTGTCACTTGCTTGGTCTATTCATATTCTGTCGATAAAATGTGAACCAAGTTTTAAGTGAATTGAA